>JARBWK010000005.1:85936918-87251101 GCA_030556195.1 Anolis apletophallus | reverse complement strand
GGAAAGGGGCTTGCACCCCCTTGGTCAGCTGCTCTTGCACCCAAGGGTCGGTCCGTTGGCGCGCCTGGACCCGGTCACTCAGAGGTCTCTTGTCCCCAGGGGCTGGCGGGGCCACTGGAGGGTTCACAGGGGCCACCCGGGCAGCCGCAAAGTTCTCCGCTTTCAGGAGACGGGCCTCAGAAAGCCCCTCTCCTCCACGAACATACTCCGGCTTCCGAGACAGAGCGTCAGCTTGCTTGGTCTGTTTGGGAGTCACATAGTGGATGCAGAAATTGAACTGCTCAAAGAACAGGGGCCATCTCTGTTGCCTCTGGTTCAATTTGCGCTGGGTCTTTAAGTGCTCCAAATTCCTGTGGTCAGTGTGAACTTCCACCGGGAATTTAGCCCTTCCAGCAAATGTCGCCACACTTCAAAGGCAACCTTGATGGCCAGGAGCTCCTTCTCCCAAATGGTATAGTTCTTTTCCGGAGCCGTGAGCTGCCGGGAGTAGTAGGCACAGGGCAACAAGTCCATCCCCTGCGGCTATAGCAGGATCGCTCCCACCGCTACATCCGAGCGTCGGCCTGCACGATGAAAGGGGCGGGGTTGGGGTGCTGCAGAAGCGGCTGGGTGGTGAACAGCTGCTTTAACTTGCAGAAACCCACGTCCGCCTCCGGTGTCCACCGGAACGGCACCTTTCCCCGCAGGCACTGGGTGATAGGATCAGCCCACTTGGCAAAGTCAGGAATGAACTTTCTGTAGTAGTTGGCAAAGCCCAGGAATCTTTGAATGTCTTTCTTGCTGGCTGGAGCCGCCCAGTCAGCCACAGCTTGGACCTTGGTGTCATCCATGGCAATGCCCGTAGGTGAGATGCGATAGCCCAGAAAGTCCACCTCACGCAGATCAAAAGCACATTTCTCCAGCTTAGCATAGAGCCCGTGGGCCCTCCGTCTCTGGAGCACTTCCTTGACATGGAGGTCATGGGTCGCCTGATCCGGAGAAAAAATCAGCAGGTCGTCCAGGTAAACTGCCAGATAACAATCGAGCAGGTCCCGGAAAATGTCATTCATGAAATGTTGGAAACAGGCTGGGGCGTTGCACAAACCGAATCCCATCACCAGGTATTCAAAACTCCCCACTTGGTCTGGAAGGCCGTCTTCCATTCGTCGCCCTGACGATCCCACCAGGTTGTAAGTCCCCTCAAGTCCAGTTTAGTGAACACCTTGGCTCCCCCGCATCCGCTCCAACAGCTCAGGGATCAGGGGTAGGGGTAGCGGTTCGAATCGTGATCTTGTTGAGCTCCCGGTAGTCATTACAGAGGCGCAGTTCCCCGATTTCTTCTTGACAAAAGAATGGGCGCCCGGCCGGGATTGAGAAGGGCTGAATGAAGCCCTTCCGCAGATTCTCATCCAGGAAATCTCGGAGAGCCTGTTGCTCTGGTTCCGAGAGAGGGTAGAGTCTCCCCCGCGGGATAGGGGCTCCAGGTTCCAATTCAATGGCACAATTCCGCCTCCTTCTCGCTGAACACATCCCAAAATCCGGCATACTTCTTGGGCAGTGTGGCAACGTTTTCCACCTCTTGAGCCTGGCAAGCCCGGGCCGTCATGCAGTGGCCCTGGCAATGGTCGGAAGAAAAAATTAGCTGCCTCTTGGCCCAGGAAATCTGGGGATCATGAAGTGCGAGCCACACAATGCCCAGAACAATGGGGAAATCTGGCAACTTGGTCACAAGGAAAGAAATGTCCTCTTTGTGGGAGCTGGTCCACATCTTGGTAGGGGCTGTATATTGAGTCACAGCCCCTGTCTTCAGGGTTCTCCCATCAATAGTCTGTACACCCTTGGGCTCTTGAAGATCCAGAAATTGTAATCCAGCAGACTTGGCATAGTCTGCATCGATGAAGTTGTTGGTGGCCCCCCGAGTCGATCATGGCATGCACCATCATCGGCCCCTTCTCGGGTGACCACAGGCTGACCATTACAAGGAACAATTGTCCCGTCTTGGGTTCAGGGGGGAGGTTAGCGACGGCGGCCGAGTGAGTGAACCCTCTTACACCCGGCCGGCCCCTTCCCCCGTCGCCTGAATGGCTTCCTCGGCCTCCGGGGCCCCTCCAAGGGCGGCTGAGGCCCGAGGAGTCTTTCCACGCGGCTTCTGGGGGCATTCTCTGGAAAAATGTCCAGCCCCTCCGCAATACCAACACAAGTTGAGACACTGACGGCGTGCTTTTTTCGCCTGGTCCACCTTGGGTCGCACCGTCCCCAGCTGCATGGGCTCCGGCTCATCCAAGGACGCAGGGGCCGGAGCCAACTGTCGGGGCAAGAACTGCCCGGCCCCCGACTCTTTCCGCGCCGCCGGCTTCTCCACCACACCTTTGTCCCAACGCCTCCAGGTTTGCAACCCCGCTTCCACACGTAGGCTCAGGGTGATTGCCGCCTCCAGATCCGCGGGGCGAACATGCTTCAGCATCTCCTGTTGCATTTCCGAAGACAGTCCCTTGATGTATTGGTAACGCAGGGCCGAGGGGTTTCAATCCACCTGGGCAGCCAACACTCGAAACCGGGAATGTACTGAGATAAGGACATGCCCCCCGAGGACAGCTGATCCAAATCTCGTTCGGCTAACTCCGCATTCACTGGTGCTCCCCAAGTCGCCTTGATGGCATCCAGAAAAGCTCTCAACGTGTTCATATGGGGGGATTGGGACCGAAGTAACGTAGTGGCCCACGTAGCCGCCGTTCCCTCCAACAGGTTGTAGACAAACCCCACTTTGGCTCGGTCGTTGGCAAACTCATTTGGCCGCAACTCCAGGTATATTTCCACTTGGCCGAGGAACACCTCAACTAGAGCTGGGTTGCCTCCAAAACGTGCCGGCGCGGACACCCCGAGGTGTCGGCCGGCCCTGGCCCGGAGCTCCCCCAGTTCTTGTTGCATCTCCACCACTTGGGCATCCGACAGGTTGGCCATGGCGGCAACGGTCTTTGCGCGCTTCTTGCGGCGTCCCGTGATGTGATAAGGGGTTCTTGGAGTGCTTCGGCCAACTGTCACGATGCACGGACTTGACCGGCCCCTTATTCACACACACAGAGACGGACTGAAGGCTAACTACTTTATTGAATATAGAAACAGTTCAAAGAATAAATTGTCCATAGAATGATAAAGCAATCCAAAAGGCTTGAAGCAAACAATGTCCAAAACAGCTTGGCAAAATAATCCAAAGGCTTGGCAGGGCTCCGCGCAACAATGCGGATCAGGAAACAAGGCAAGGCAAATACAAGGCAAGACTTGATGACCACTAGCTAACTTCGCTCCGTGGACTCACTTCGCTTCACGCCTACTCAGATGAGACGTGGCCGAAGCACTGGGGATGCGTTCCCACGCCTGTTCTACTTAATCGTTCGGCCGAGGTCCCCGACGCTCTAGGCCCCGTCGTCTCCAGTCTTTACTGACGGACCTCGGCCTGTCTAGGCTGCGGTGCCATCCCCTTCTCCCAGACTCAATGCTACTTCGCCTATCAAGGTTCGACCTTGTCTCTCGGCAGCTGGGTCGCTATCTACATGAGAGCTCTCCTCCCTAGAATCTTCCCAGGCGCTTTCATCCATGTTTTCACTCAAGAGCTCCTGTGACCCTCTCCCCCAAGGGTGCTCATAACTCCCAGAATCGCTGTCTTCCATTTGCACCTGGTTATCTATGTCTACGTCAGGGCCGAAACACAGTTCTTCCCATGCCAAACTTTCTGTGGGCGAAGGAGGCCCACTGATGGGAAACTGTCCTTCCCACCCTTCTAAATCCTCCTCTGAATCTGTCTCTGCAGCTGCAGGTCCCAATGCCAATGGAACCCCGGGTCCTAGCCCCTGCTCTCCAGGCACAAACGAGAACTGCTGTGCTACACAGGGTCTCCAAAGTAATAAGTAAATAAATTGAATATAGTTCTCTTTAGACCACATGAATGTTGTTTAAAAAAAGGGGTTTGTGCAAAGTATAAATCGCAGCAGAGAAGCTGTCCAAAACAGTTTACAGCAAGTGTGGCTTATGAGGACTCAAACTGGAAATAACACATCTGAGCAGGCATGCCATGTTATCAAAGCATTTCTAATTAATGTAGAAAGGCAGTAACACACATGCTACAGCATGTTTAACAAGAGAACAGGAGAACACATACCATGAGGCACACAAAATGGAGGCACACAGCAGAAACTACAGCATCTCTAACTCCTCCCTTCTTCATCGCTGTGATTGGATGAGAGTGAGCAAGGAGACAGAGCCAATTCTAACTATATTACTCACTCTACTACTAGATGGCTCTCATGAGAGAGAAAATCTGCTCATTTGCATCCACTCTCATGGGACAGACAAATCATATCCATCTAGACTTCAGTATAAACATATTGAACTACAGGATGTTGCCATTAATTTCAACACCCCTTCACAAAATGATGTATGTTCACATTTCCAAATTTAACATTTTACAAAACTCATGGTGTTTTTCGGGAGGTTGAATTCTTGAGGCACATTCTCTCAGCCGCTTGCGAGTGGCTGCAGAGTTTGGAAGTGCAGTTTTCTTGTAATAGTTTTCCTAGCAGCCCTCTCGTCCTCCCCAAGAAGCTGACAATGGCTCGCAGGCAATTAAGCTGTCGAGCCGCTGACCCAGGATCCAAGATATGAGTTTTGGATCCATAGAACAGGGTGAGCTCCCCCCCGTTAGCCACAGCTTCGGCTAGCCTAGCAGCTGGATGGCATGCTACTGCATTAAGCCAAGGCATAGCGTTCTACCGAAGGTAAATGGGCGCTCTATCATTTTCAAGGCCAAACTTCAGTTCCTCATCAGCCACAGATATTTTCCTGGTGGAGGATGTCTGCATGTTGCCTAAACGTATCTGTTAAGGCAGGTGATCCATAAATTCAGTTTCTTTAGACCACAGGTAGGTTAGTTGATTGGGTGTGCTTTGCTAATGGTAACTGTATATAATGTGCTTAATACTGTATGTTTTGGTTTTATATTGTATTTATTGTTGGCATTAAAATTGTGCCTTCTGTTAGGCCGCTCTGAGTCCCCCCTCGTGGGTAGGGAAGAGCGGGGTAGAAACGTTGGGAAATAATTATGAATACTAGTTCCTTGAGGCACACTCTATCAGCCTTTGCGGGAGTGGCCAAAGAGTTTGAGAAGCACAGTTTCTCGTAACCACAAGAACTTAGTTTTTCTTGAGAATCCAGGATGCTCAGTCATGTAGGCTCACAGTCTCAGCCTTGTGAGTGGCTAGGAGTTGGAAAAAGCTCATTGACTTTATTTAAGACAAGAAAGTCAATTGGACGAGGCATTCCCTTTCAGCTTTTTGAAGCGGATGGAGAGTTTGTAGATACACAGTTTTGTCATTACTGACCACTAGAAGGTCAGTCATATGGGGCACACTTTCTCAGCTTTGGGTTTTAGTGGAGCGTTGGACACACGTGAGATTATAATTAGGACCACAGGATGGCACTTGGGTGAGGTACTCTCTCTCAGCCGTTACACTTCCTCTCAGCCTTTGTGAGCAGCTGGAGAGTTTGAATAACACACAGTTTTCTTTAAAGAACATAAGAGTAGTCGTATGAGGCACACCCTCTCAGCCTTTTAAACGGCTGGAGAGTTAAAAACATAGTTTCCCCTATGACACCATAAGGCACACCCTCTCAGCCTCCGCGGGGGCTGGAGAGTTGGAAGCACAGTTTCATCTAAAGAACATAAGAAGATCAGCTATATGAGGCACACCCTCTCAGCCTTTGGGGAGGCTGGAGAGTTGGAAGCACAGTTTCTTTTAAGAATAGAAGAAGATCAGTTATATGAGGCACACCCTCTCAGCCTTTGTGGAGGCTGGAGAGTTGGAAGCACAGTTTCTTTTAAGAACAGAAGAAGATCAGTTATATGAGGCACACCCACTCAGCCTTTGTGGAGGCTGGAGAGTTTGAAGCACAGTTTTCGTTCAAAGAACATAAGAAGGTTAGTTGGAAAAGGCATTCCCTCTTAGCCTTCTTAAAGGGCTGGAGAGTTTGGTAGTCACAGTTTTCTTTAAAAGACCATAAGATGATCAGTTGTATGAGGCACACCCTCTTAGCCTCCGTGAGCTCTGTCTTGGCGAGCGGCTGGTGAGTTTGAGAAAGCATAGCAGCATTCCATAATAATAATAACAAAATGATAAATAATAATATAATAAATAGAATAAAATAAAGCCCTGCCTGTTTGCCTTTCCTCTTGCACCATAGATGGAGGTCTGGCTTATGATTTGTCACAAACAGGCGAGGGGCCCCATTATATTTTGTTTTCCTGGCTAGCTTCTCTGGAGATTCATCTCAGTATCAGACTCCCAGACAAGGAACCTTGGATCCTGGAAGGTGATGCATCCGCTGACGATCTCGGTTATAGGATATTGGACAAACTGAACAATTGGCAGTCGGTGGAGCCAATATCCGGGGCCGTAACAGTTAATCATGGGGGAATCCCAGAGTGAGGTTCTTTACCTTGCTGAGGGCTGAGTTGATAATTTAATCAATATCCCAGGTTGCCACGGCCAGGGTAGCAGACCGAAAGATTACACAACAACTGGGGCTCCGCTCCGAGTTACCTGCAAGTTAAAACCAATTGGCTATTAAAAGTTGTGACTGTAATGGGAATGTGCCTGTTGGGTCATTCAGTGCAGTGTGCGTGACCAGCACATTAAGATAGTGAACTGGTAGCGCTACACTCCCCAGTTTATAACCTCTGCCAATTAGCGGGGGGGGGGGGTTCCTGCGACACTCTAGTGGGTTTGTAAATACCACTTCTGGTACACGGGATACTTAGGCTGCATGCAAGTTAAAAACAGCTTGGGGACACGTGTCAGCATGGATGGGGACTAGGAATGGTCTTATGTGGGCCACCAGTAGGCTCAGCATATTCAAATTGGCCTATTGGGGTGGCACCAATATGGGCTGAAGGCCAAGTTTCTTTGGCGTGCCACTATGGCCGAGTTACAAATACGTTAGCCTAGCTCTTATATGCCATGAGACGGGCACCCTTTGGGCACTCATGTCTCCTTAACGGGCCTGGTTGTCACTGGTGTAACTCTCCATAAGTAGAGGGAGGGCTACAGTCACCCGGCGCACACTATGTGCATCGGGCAGTTAGGCCAGTCTAAATTATGGTAACCTGTGGTGATGTCGGGGGAGAGATAGGACACTTCTGTGTCCACCCAGCTCCGCAGATAGAGGTCCTACGGCTTAGGGCTGATCAATCTTGAATTGGTCATTTGTAGCTAGATTTTCAAGGGAACTTGTGGTTTCTACTGGCTGTGGGTATGTAGATCACAATGTTCAGCCTTTGGCAGATGCGTCCAATACATACAATGGATGCTCATATAGTTATTAGTAGCTTTGGTTGTGTCAGTCCCGTGGGGCCGACACTTAGGTAACCACCCTCGCCGTCTTACAGTAACGGCCACTTGGCAAAAATGGGGGCTCAAGAGAGTCCCTATCGCTAGCGCCAGACTCTGGACCCTATGTGGGGTTTCTAGAGTCTGAGGGAAACCATGAGGATTATTTTCTTTTATGGGCCTTGCTTCCATTACCGGTGGGAATGGAAAAGAGGCTTTCTGAGAGGATGTTCCCTTGTGGCGTATGCCCAACGGGTACCTACAGTTATGTGTAGCAAACCGGGAGGTATTGATCTGAACCCTAAAATATGGGGTCATATCATAGGCTACACCGTTTTCGTGAATTGGCAGGCATTGCACGTAGGTCGGCCATCAAGCCACAGCCCAGTTGAGTGGGAAGTGTGAGGATGGCTTTAAAAGGGCCATGTAGAGTGAATCGGGCATGTCTGATGGTAGTGACCAACCGTAAGGGGGTCCTACATTTCATGTTGGCCAGCATTTGGGCCTTGACTCCATTACTTTTCCGGAATTGAGTGGTAGACGTGGTCTACGGCAGACTTGCATTCACGGGTAGTTACCCCCTGTTGGTTTGAAGCTCTGGTTAACAACATATAACAGCAATATTAAATGCTGTGTAATACAGCCAACCAATAAAAACGCATAACATAATTTAAAAATGACACACTAAACCCTAACATAAGAATGAACAAGAAATTACCACCAAATTAAATAAACACTGCAATTACAATTTACCTCAACGAATATCATTTTCATTATATGCTTGCAATCAGAGAAATGTTTGTAATGGTTTTTTGAATAAGAGAAGGGAAGGGGCCATTTTAATTTTCTTAGGGAGTTTCAGAGGTAGGGGGCAACCACGGAGAAGGCCCCTTTCTCTCATTCCCACCAATCATATCTTAGATGGGGGTGGGACAGAGAGCAAGGCCTCGTCCGCAGATCACAATGTCCAAGTAGGCTTATATACAGAGATGCGATCAGCTGGACCGGAACTGTTTAGGGCTTTAGGGTAATAGCCAGCACTTTGTATTTTGCCCTGTGCTCCCGTAACATGGCAGTAGTTCTCTCATTGTACGGAGCCCCAGTTAGTAATCTGGCTGCTGATCTTTGGACCAGCTGAAGTTTCCAAACAGCCTTCAAAGGCAGCCCCATATAGAACACATTGTAATAATCTAATCAGGATGTAACTAGGGTGTGGACTACCATGATGAAGTCTGGTGTCTCAAGGTAAGGGTGCATCAGGCGCACAAGCTTTAATTGTGTGAAGGTGCTCCTAGCCACCGCCAACATCTGGGCCTCCAGGATCAGCGATTAATCCAGGAATCACCCCCAAGCTGCGGACTTGTGACTTCAGGGGGTGTTTAACCCTGTCCAGCACAGGTTGCAACCCTATACCCTGATCAGCCTTGCAACTGACCAGGAGCACCTCAGTCTTGTCAGGATTTAGCTTCGGTTTATTGGCCCTCATCCAGTCCATTACTGATTACAGACACTGGATCAGGGTCAGGACAGCATCCTTGGCATTTGGTGAAAAGGCGTAATAGAGTTGGGTGTTACCTGTATATATGTGACACCGAATTCCAAAACTCCAGATGATCTCACCCAGTGGTTTCATGTATATATTAAACAGCATGGAGGACAAAATAGAACCTTGAATGACCTCACAGGCCACAGACCAGGGGACCTTCTTCTGGGTCAGGTTCTCCAAGATCTAACAAAGTCTGTTGTGTTTATTATAAAAAAGCCAAAAGACCTTCAGATTAGTTTCAGAAAAGTTTGTGAAGTCTTGGAGAAATTTTTATATTCACACAAAGATGTCTCTCATAATTACCATATTTCTCCTCAAGACAAACAGAAGAGCTTTATGTACAGCAGTACCTTAACCTTTTAAGGATTTATTTATTATTTTTATTTATTTACTTCATTTGTATACAGCTTTTTTCACCCCAGGGGACGGGACACATGGGACTCAAAGTGGTTTCCAACATATATATGATAAAATTCAATGCCTCACATACATAAAAACCTAACATAACACAATAATAACATACAGCTATCAATTAAATCATAAAAATGCAACAACATTTAAACATTAAAACGAGGAGTTAAATACATATTCATATAAACATTAAAATCACAGAATCCAACAATCCTAATCTAAGGCTGTTTCAAATATCAATAACTATTGCACATAATCCAGATCATTGTATCGCTTACTGCCCAAAGTCTTGGTCCCATCATCAGGTTTTTACTTTTTTCTGAAGGCCAGGAGGGAGGGCACTGATCTAATTTTGCTAGGGAGGGAGTTCCATACCATAGCCGATTCATGAGAAAGAAAAAAAATAGAAATGCTAGAAAAGAAATGTGACCAAAAACAAATAAAATATGTTTGGCTTTGCTTAGTGGTCTTAAAATCACCCTGAAACACTATGAAAAAGGTTCAGCCCTCCTATAATGTCTTCATTAAATCTTCTATGTGCCTCAGAAAGTTCTCATTCTTTACATTTATAATCTGACATGGTATTACTATGACACTGTCCATGGAAGAAGCAGATTTTTTCAGTAATTTCCAAAACATAGTCTACTGATGTTGATATTTATTTATTTACAGTATTTATATTCCGCCCTTCTCACCCTGCAGGGGACTCAGGGCGGATTACAATGCATGTATACATGGCAAACGTTCTATGCCAATTAAACATACAACATATATAGGCAGACACAGAGGCAATTTAACATCCCAGTTTTTCAGGCTTCATGAGGGTATGATCAATTCCAGCTTGATTCCGGCCATAGTGGTAACTGCTTCTTCACCGTCCATTTGTGACACCGAGTTCTTTGATGGAGTATTTCCTCATTCTTCTGCACACTGCTGGAAGGTTTTTTATGGTGTCATAAATTAGTTACATTAGCCTCCCGCATAAAGCAGTACCTACATTTTCTACTTGACAGATGCAACTGTCTTTCGGGCTGCATAGGTCAACAGCAAGCTAGACTAATGACCAGAAGCTCACTCCGACCCTCTTGGTCAGTAGTGATTTAATGCAGCTGTCTCCCAGCTTGCTGCACCACAGCCCAGTCTCTTCAATTTGTGAAAATAATGTATTGACTGCTGTTGTGAACACACAGAAATTCAAAGCCTAAAATAGTATATTGGAGTTACATTTCATAAGAAAATCAATGTGTTTCTTTAGTATCTTGAAGAGGAATTTAAACATGATGAGGATACCCCACCTCCCAAAATCTGACCCTTGTTTTTATCCTGAAAGTAGAAGTCTCCATTTGTGTTCCTGTGTACCTATCTATTGACTCTTTTCCCCTTAATGAAATTCCAAATAAAGCTATCTGACACAATCGAATTCATGAACAGAATAAAGATAAATTTCCCCTGTTCATTCATGTATGGAAACTTTGTTCACTTTTCCTGCAACTGTGAAATTGGTTTGAAATGATGGACTGATGTTTCTTTGTTACTCTTCACACACTGGAGCTATTTTACTAACAACAAAATATGTTATCCTTAAACAAACAAAGAGTACAATTGTAAATTTTGGTTCTGAGGATTTTCAGAGAAACAAGGGAGGGAGGAAAGAAGAAAGAAAGGAAGTCAATGGGTATTTAACATTTCTAAAGTTATAAATATTTAGAACCATCAGCAAAAGAGATTACAGTTTGGAACCATTTCTATATAATGCTGGACTCATGATTAAATTCAGCCTGATGTAGCCACATAAAGGATTGGTTAGAAAACATAAACATCTGTTCAAGGTAAATGTTTTATGCTTTTTGTTTCCTCTGAGGTCTGATTCAGTCAAAGGAATGAGCCATAATAATTGAAGACGATTCTTCTTTTACAAAGTGATTGTCAATAAAAATTTATAAAGAACAACACATTTCTTAATAGTCTGGGAAGATGCACATTTCTCTCATTTTCTAGTGGGAATGCATAGCTGCAAAATCTTCAGTGTTTCACATGAATAGGTAAGCAGAGGGTTTACTTAAGGAGGCATTTTATAGGCCATGTTTACTGTTGATTTCCATGTCAGTGGGATCCTGAATCCATATTGTGTTTTAGTCTATATTTCTCTAATGTGATGGACCCTATACGAAAAGGCACCTTGGATAAGGTCTTTCAAATTCATCCTGAAATCCACATCACTGACCTAGAAACCACAATCTACTACTGCTTCTAAAATGGTTGGTTCTAAGTAAGGGCACTTCCATACTGCCCTTTATCCCAGACTCTGATCCCAGATTATGTGCTTTAAACTGGAATATATGAGTCCCCCACTGCCAGATAAGATGGGATAAACAGATAAGCTGGGATCAGATTCTGGAATAAAGGGGCAATGTGGGAGAGCTCTGACTTACCTTTTGTGACTGGGAAACAAAAATGAATTAACGAAAATAGAAATTGGTTCCTCGAAACTGAATTTTTGATCCAGTAATGTGTGAACTGTGTTCAAAAGTTTTCTGCGTTTTCATGCAGCTGTCCTTAGTATGCAAGGTGGAAGGTGCAAGTAAATGTCAGTGAACCTAGCTACATATGATATCTTGATCCATATTAATGTTTGCCTTTAGTACCATTATATCTGTACAACCACAAGTTTGTATTTGAGGTGCTTCTGGGCAGAGAGCTCCTAGCAACACCATTCAAAAGGCATTATATTCCTATTCTAACTTATCCTTCTCCACTGATTAAGAAATGATGGAAAGGACAGTACAAAAGCACAGGAAGATGGCAGTGCCTAACCTCCTCTCCCCCGCTGTAACCAAGTCATGTACTCTTCAGTAATCACATTTTTAAATAGGAAATGTTTAAACATGGTTACAACACTCCATATGGCCAGGAACCTTCATCACACAACTATCCTAATTCCTGAAAGCCCTATAACCCTGAAGCAAATCAATGCCATAGTAACAAATAATGTGTGTAACTCCTAGAGCTAATAATACAACACATTTAGATGTTGCTTTAGTATTGGCTCAGTAAAGTAGCAATGAAACTAAAGAGTCCGAGGAGAAAAAAGAGAAACCTCTCAAATGATGTTTTGTTGCAATCCTACATCATCTCTGAATTTGGCACTATTTTTGTTTGAAATTGGGCTTTCTTAACTATGACTTCAAGTAATACACAAATGTTTATTTGGGCTCACGGTGTCAAAGGAGTGTAGGATGCAACCTTTGCTAGGTTCTTTACTATTAGTACTGTGGTTTGAAGCTAGGGCGTGGAACTAAATCCTAACAGCAATCACTAGCATCCAAAACAGGGAATGCAGCGTATGTGCCTATAAGAACTTGCAGAATTCTGCAAACCACAAGCAGGCTTCTGTTCATGGAACTGGATTTTTCTGTCCCCCTGTCCCTTGGCTTTCAAAATCCAGGGGTCATAGGAAATAAAAAATCAGAGGCTTCATTCACATGTGTGGAAGACGACTTGCCATCTGATTGTGCTAGGGCTTTTTGAAAATCAAAGCCATTAGATTTTCTTTGTGCTGTTATTGTGGTCACATCATGTTGCATACAGCAGCATGTTGCGGGGGCTGAGACAACAGCAAACCTTTGTATTGTTATCCCAATAAATTAATGTGGGATATAATCATACATGTTATGAATAATCATAACAGTGAATAAATGTCATGACAAAATGATACAAGGAAAGATTGCTCAATAGATTAATCCCTCAAAATTAAAAAGTAGGAACAGTATGTAACAATGTTTCCTTTGAGGCATCCTGATTAACTGGATACATTGTTACCTTTTACAGCAAATTACTGAAAAGATGCTGGGAAAGATTGAACTAGCTAGCCCCTTTCTGTCAAGACACAAATGTTTGCTTCCTCCTTTTTCATTAAACAGTATCTGCTGGGATCTGTTATTTCCCTGTCTGTTTATTTTGCTTTGAATAATTTAAATAGAATGCAGACTTCTGTTTGACATATGCATATGATTTACAGAAAGTTAAATAGTGATGTCGTGATAGGTCAAGTTGTAATCTGTCACATACCAATGCAGTTGGGATTCACTTGAAGCAAATTCAGAATGCAATTAATAGACTTGTGGAGTGCATAAAACCCTTTTAGTAGCAACTGGAAACATAGGCCCCTTCTACACTGCCATATAATTCAGATTCAGATTATCTGCTTTGAACTGCATTATATGACAGTGTAGAGTAATATAATCCAGTTCAAAACATATAATCTGGATGTATATGGCTGTGTAGATAAAACCATAGACAGAACCCAAGGTGTTGATGGCCTTTGTCTCAACAATAAAGCTATTTAAGGGAAAGAGTGAGAAGAAATACAGACCAGTGGTAAAGAGAATGGTGCCAGTCTTGTACCAAAATCCTGCATTTAATTTATCTGTTTTGGCAGTTTCCTGGCACTCAGAAAACAAGAGATCAACAGAGAGTAATTTTGTATTTCAGGTATGCTGCTACCTGAGGTGCTGTAGTATTCCGGTGTGTTGTGGCAATGCCAGGTGGACCTCAATAGCTGAAAATACACCCACATAACATATTGGGCACACCAGCTGAATGCAATTTGGGTGGAATTTCTGAAAGGCATGGAATTGAAAGGACACAAGCATCACAACTGAGGAGGATGTTCACTACACATCTTGTACTCTTCTAGGTTTCCGTCACTAACTGTGTCATTGGTTGGGACCAGGTGCAAAACTTTTCCATCCTGTTTCTTGAAGTAGAAGGCAAACAGATTTAAAAAGATATTCAGAGTTAGCCATGCTGGCCATGAAGCTAATCATAACAAAATGCACAAGCAGTGAAGCCTTTAGTGGACCAACTTCAAAGCATAAAAAATATGTAAGCTTTTGAAGCTTCCCTGGCTTCTTTGTGAGGCAAAGTGGTTAAAAGTCACACCGGAATAAAATGGTGATGATATTAGACGGAGTTAGAGGCCTTCATTCTGTCTGGAATGCTGTCCGTTAAGATGGTATTGATGAGGATCTGGTTCTTATGAAAAGTTACTTTTCTGTTGCTATTGGAGTTGAAATTGTATTGCCTGCCTCTTATTGCACTTTGTCCCAGAGGCCATTCTGTTATTGACATTGCAAGGAGTATTGAGCCAAATCGAAAACATAAAAAATGCATTGAAATCCTTCAGTACTATCTTAACTGACAGTATTTTATATTTTGGAGTTGTCATTGCTTATGGAGTATGGATTTTGTTAAATTTAAAAAGCCCCCCCTCACATTGATGCTTGTACCAGATGACAGCATGTCCTATTGTCTTGCCTAGCATCAGCCAGTGTGGTATTGTAGTTTGAACATTGAACTGCAACTCTGGATACCAGGGTTAAGATCGTCCCCCAGCCACAGAAGTCCACTGGCTGACCTTAGACAAGTCACTCTCTCACTCAATCTCAGAGGAAGGTAAAAGCAAACTACCCCTGAACAAATGTTGTCAGGCATACCCTGTGTTAGGCTTGCCTTAGAGTTGCCATATGTCAGAAATGACTTGAAGTTGTACAGCAACAACAACCCAGCACCTAGTCACACATACCAGTTTACTGCATCCCAGAATCCCCATTCCTATCACTGTGGTCCAGCTTAATTTCTTTAATTGGTGTTGGGAGTCAGAAAGATATTCTGTTCCAAGTGAATCTGAACCACTAACTTCCAGAGCAGGTTTTGCCGTTTTTCAGCCAGTGGTCCCTTGTTGTTGCTGTTGTGTTGTGTTGCTTTTGCCTGGTTGCATATTTCCTTTAAAGTGTGGTGCTATTCCTCTAACAGACAGTATACTTCATCATGCTAGAGGGAAAAAATCCACTTTAAATCTGGTTTCTGCCTCCTGCAGAATTTTGGGGTTTGTAGTTTAATGAGGCCCAGTATCAGGGATTTCATTGGACTTGGGCCTACTTTCTACTTCTCTACCTTTCTTTCATTATGAAAAAGTATGGTGACATAATGGACACAACTCCAACTTGTGCTTTATGAATTGTCTTTTTGTAAAATGTATCAGATGTGAGTGGTATCATAAACACTTTCTTAAAAAGCAAAATAACATCTGGACCCTAAAAACATTAGAAGAGTTAAGACAAGTGGGTTATAATCTATAACCCCATCCCCAAACCCCTTCAACCCTCAAATATCCTGCCCCCCTCTCTTTTTTCTTTCTTTCTCTATTTTTCTTCCTTTCCCCCCTCTTTCTCCCTCTCGCATCCTTTGCTCTCCTTAACCCATTTAAACCCTAATCTTTATAATGTATGGATGTATTTTTTGCAATAAAGATGGTTTATTTTTTTAAAAGATGTGAGTGGTATCATTCATATGGATCCTGATTGTGAGAGGTATTCCAGAGAGATTTTCTGTTATTTTTGTCTTGTACTCAATGTGCTTCCTTCTTCTTTTCCTTGTATGATCATGCACTGAATGCAGTGAGTGCTCTTGCTATATATGTGATACAAATGGGTAAAAATTTCATAAGAAATCTCAGACAGGAAAAACTCTCCAAACAGATATATACATAACATGAGCTTGTTACATCAGTTTGGTATTCACAGAGAATTGTTCTGGAGGAGAAGAGAGGGACATCAAAGGTCACATCAATAGAACTCAAAAGCTAATCCAAATATCTAGCAATAGATCTGGCAATATTAGTGATGATGGATCTCTACAAAGTTGTTTGCATGAATTAACACTAATTTGCAACACTTGAAAAGGATTGCCTTGCCCTGGCTGGCAGAGAGTGCCCTCTAATGGCATTCGATAATTTGATTTGTGCCTCTGGCTTCAAACTTGTGTAAACCGCCCTGTTTCTATTACCAATAATGCTGCCATAAATAAACAAGGGTTGATCAATATCCTATTACTGCAGTTTGTTTGTAATTAGAAATGCATTGAATAGCATACCCCACCTTCCCAACAAGTGGCTGGCTCTAAATGTTAATAATTGCTTTCCTTTATCTGTATTTTTTCTGTCTGAATGCTTTTCCTGTTATTTAGTATTACTTAATATAACACCGAGGCTGACATCTAAGGAGCAGCTCTTCCACACTGAAGTAGTAATCCATATCCTATATAGATTCTTTTTATAATGTGAGTTGCACCACATGCAGCCCTTATTGTTTTATCCTGTTTATACTTTCTTTGAAATAAGTAGCAGTTTAACATAGATTTTATTAGCTCCTGCTGGTTATTCCTCACATCCAGACCTAATTCTTTGTTTATGGCTCTGGAGTAATCTCTATTGTAATATTGGAAATGATGTTACAGACGCAGCAATAAGACTCTGACTTTGTAATCTTTATCTAATAAAAACTCCAGGCCATGAGAACATTTGCATGTTGCGCGTACCAAAGCAAAGCTTTTAACATTTTTAATGTAACTCTATGACAAATAGAACTTCAATTTGCATTGGCCTGCCAGATGTTTTGTTTCTAAATGGTCCATGAAGAAGATGGTTTGTTTTGATGGTTCATGTTGTTTTAATGGTAGTACAGTCCCCACACCCCATCCTCACATCCTTTACTTACTTAGGCGATCCCTCGTAGCCTGAGGATGATGGTCTTCCAAGCGTAGTGTCTTGGCGGTGGGTCCGTAGGTGGCTATGGAGCCCTATTCTTGATCTGCATGTTCTCCCACAGTGAAGACATCGGTTTCCAGGTGGAAGGTGGTCCTGCTTAGGGTTGGCTTGACGCGACTTCCTCTTGGCATGTTTCTCCCTTTTGCCCTCTATTCATGCCTCTTTGAATTCTTCAGCACTGCTGGTCACAGCTGACCTCCAGTTAGAGTGCTCAAGGGCCAGGGCTTCCTAGTTCTCAGTGTCTATGCCACAGTTTTTAAGGTTGGCTATAAACCCATCTTTAAATCTCTTTTCGTGTACACCAACATTACGTTTTAATGATAGTACAGTCCCCCCACCCCATCCTCACATCCATAGTTTAAACAATTAATTGCTTAAATATGTATTTTAATGAAGTTCCAAAAGACAACACTTGATTTTGCTATTTTATGTAAGGAGTACTATTTTACTATCCCACCATATCTGATGGGAGCATAGACAGATTTTTGTATCCACAGGTGGTTGTGGAACCAAACCCCAGTGGACATCAAGAGCCCACTGCGATTTAGTTAAGTTAGTATTTGAGGCAGCTAGAGGAAACTGGTGGCATTTTTTTCTTTATCAAAAAGCATAGGAGAAAATATGTAACATTTAAAAACATTTTCTAAGACTTTTTCGGAAGACATATTCAATTCAACTGAATGACATAACTGTGCTTAGTTCTTCTAAAATTGTCACTTTGAATCAACAAGCGCCTGCATGTCAGCTCACTTGGATTCTCAAAAACGGCCTATCGTATTTACCACAGTACCATCAGAATGGAACAGTTCTTCCCCAAAGGAAGCTTTGATTAAAATATAACTAAATTCCATTTTAAATTGTGCAAATTATTAATAATCCACTTAATCACAGTTTTTTCCTATATATTTTGATTTCTGAATAATTGGGGCACCAGCCTACTTCCATGGAATAAAATTAGAGCCTAGTTTACTAAGCCATTGGGATTCCAGGCAAAAAGTCACATCTCCTCCTAATGATGCTTGTTGGCCTCACAAGACATCGGTAATGAGGTAACAGGAATTATTCAAAGAAATGTGACTCCCATACCTCTTCAAGAGCACAAACCCCCATTCTGTATAACTGGGAGGTTGCAGAATTTGATAGTGATACTTTTTTCATTTAAGGTTTCTTCCATTATTTCTGGTATTAGACTTGTAGTGGTATAGTGGTGTACATTTACGCTTGAACTAAACAATTTGTCTCTTTTAGGGCAGTAAGTACCATTTAGATGTGAGAAATCTGCTCTTATGCTTCCCTATTCCCTGAATCATTTCTTTGCCAGCCTCTACTTGTTTTAATCTTTCCACTTGAATTGATATCTTGTAGTCTCCTGATGTCTTTCAGTGCTTTTTACAGAACTCATTTCTAATTTGTCATATAGGAAACAATTTCAGCGTTCTTCCTCTGCTTTTAACAAGCAGCGGGATTCACCATGCACAACTGCAGGTTTGTGTGTCGCTTTAAAACAAGCCTTTGTACATTTACTCCCTGCTTTCAATGAAAGTCACTGAAGAATTTTCCCTTCGTATTTTTGAGTTAAACCACATCATCTCAGCTCACATCTCTATAATCTGTTAGTAGTAATTGACTGTTAGTATATGAGAAAATTTACCTTGTATACATTCATGCCTCAGTCATGCATGTTATTCGTGTCCTCCAAATGAACAAGGGGTTTCAGGTATTGGATTCTTTCCATGTAGCATTTTCCAGGTTTTCCTAAGCCTCATTGTTGAATTGGCCAGAGCCAAGGATAGACTGACTCTGTCTATCTTAATAAACTGTCTAAACTAATTGCAGGAATACCCTGCATACACACACACACACACACACACACACACTTAGAATAATGTATAAATGGATACATTTGCTTAAAAGAACATGCACCCTTTAAAATATTAATGTGATACACGGCTTTTTGTGTGTTTGTGGTTGTGGCATGGGGCAGGAGAGGAGCCATAGCAAGTGCCTTTTGTGCTGTCATGTTCCTGGTGGAAGAAATTATTAGGTGTCCAATTATGAGGTATCCTTGTCCAATGCACATCTCTGAAACTATGGGATGTTTTCAGAGCTTCCTGGAAGCTCCAGAGTTTCACTGACTTGTATTCTGCTGCCAAATGCTGCAGTAATTGAGTGGTGTCACCACTTTTCTTTGGTTGTGTAGATCCTTCCTCGGTTCTGATCATTAGAGTTTTCTATGCAGAAACAGGAAGTAATGCAACGAAGTCACAGTCAAGCTAGTGGGATTCCGTTCCCATGACGCTTTATTTCACAGTCTGTTGGGTTCAAATATGTCTATGTGAAGGATATGGTCATGATTCTGCTGGTATATTGCCGCTGCTCTCCTCTCTGAATTATTTGGAATGTGTTAAAGAGTCCTCTCAACTTCTTGAGATAGGTGCTTTCAACATAAGCACAAACCATACAAAGTGATATCTAACTCCACTCAAACTGCCTCGTTGACTGCAAGAACTTTGGATTTTTTTGCATGTATGTATATGTGTATGTACACATGTGTATATGTGTATGTACATATGACAAGTCTGATTTTTGTGCAGAATTCCGCAACTTAACTCCTCCTTCCTCTATTTTATTACAGGCCACCGCTATACTTACAGTAATAGTAACAACAATAAAACTAGAACAATAATAAATGTACACAACATGAAAGCTAACGGGATAAATTTTTACTAAGGGTCTAGTCACATGTCAATAAAATGAAGTAATATGCTTGCAACTAGTAATAGAGGGCACAGGAAGTATATGGTTTTGCTACATTACATGAACAAACACCTGCCTGTGGTTTTTGAACTGAAAGAGGAGATTAGATATTTATTGAGAATGGTATCATTTTATGTTTTTAAATTATCAGATTATCTGCTTTAAAAGGATTTGAAATACCATGTTTTTCTTGGTCAAAATGTACATACAAATTGTGCTTTAGCAGTCAAACTAAAAGCTAGAAAAAATATAGTGAGATCCTCATTATTTACCTTTGTTTGATTGCTTCATATATTTTCGGTGGTCAAAAGAACCACACAGCCACAGAAATATAGCTGTAATGAAATAGTACCCTAATTGAGAAAACTCAGAGATATATCACTATTTCCCAAGATGAAATGTGTTGTTGGAATGTATGGGCATGACAACAAGTGGAATTTCAAACTCTGTGCTTTTGTGATTCTATGGATATGTTGTGTCAAATAGTATTTCTACTAGAAGTGCATGTCCCACAGGGCTCTTATGACTATAAATGCCACAGGAATTGCCATGCATCATGGCAATTCCAGCGGTGGATATCGGGGGGCATGGGGAACCCATCACCCCAGGCCCTGCATTGCTTGACCCACTCAGCTGATCAACCAATGGGAGGAAGCATATACCTTCTGGCTTCGCACATTGTTCTTAGTGGACCATGGGAAGTCTGTGTTGCTGCCGCAGCAGCTTGCTTCTCTTTGCTTCCTCTTTAAGCATGCCAGAAGTAGTTTTGCATCATGTAATGGGAGCCAGCGGGCTCCATGTTTAAATGGGTGGCAAAGTGGAGTATGTTGCCAATTTTTCCCCCATCTGATGAGGGCTTTAGAGTGCTCCACATGGATAATTACCTAATACTAGAAATAACCCACAGAATTGGCAATGATCAAAATGCTATTTACTTTAACCTGTGTTCCCAAAGAAAGGACATATACTCCTCAGGTTTTTGCACAGTACTATATGCAACATATTGTGCCATAGATACCTTGTGAAGAACTAAAGGATAGTGTTCCCCATTCTTAGCATTTGGGAGATTTATATTATGTCACTAGGGAAATAACATGGTTCTTGTGCCAAATGGTGAGGGGTAAGCTCCCCAACATAGTAATTTGTGAGTAAACAGAGTTGAACAGGGGCCTTCTGTATGACACCTCTGAATACTAAACATATTGAGTTATGGATGTTTATTCTGGGATGGGGATACAGAACAACTAAAAAAATCAGAATACTGAATTTGTCTCTTGGCAGATATTTTCTAATTGGTGTTATTACTCTGTGTCTGTTTTAACTCAGCTGCCAACTTGTAACACAGAACTAATAGGAAGATAGCACTGCCAAGTTGTTGTAAATTACTCAACCCTGACCTACAGAACTATGAACTACACTGCAGAAATATTAATCAACTTCCAGTTCCTGCACCATCCAATCTGAAACATGGAAGCAATCAACCATATTATTCTGAAATTTACATTAGCTGTGGGAGATAGATAGATAGACTATAGTGTTAGAAAAGAAACTCTTCTCTTTATTATGTTTAGGTCACTGAGGGTGGATACACTGAGGATCAGTAAATGTTACCTCAAAAAGGTTGATTTCTCTATTGCTTTGTGTGAAAGCTCTAGCTTCCAACCCTGATGATATTTTTTTTAAGTAGTGTATCAGGAACCAGGAAATGGCCTCTCCAGGCAAAAATAGGGTTTCCCCTATCGTGGTCATTGTGAATCGCACATATGGTTTATTCTTGCGCTTGCACAGGCAGTCTCGGAAAGTTCAAGAGACTTTGACAGTTGAAGTAGCCCCGCTCACTCTCTCTGCCAGTCAGTATATATATAGCCAGTGGGAGGGGCTACTGCCCAGTTCTTCCAATCCACCGCTTGCAGCAGCTAGGAAATTAAACTCCATTGGACGGCCCTTACAATTTCTGACACGATTTCCTAGACATTGGATAGTAGAAAGGACTCTCTAAAACAGTTTGCCTGACTTCTGAAATTGAATACTGGATTTGCTTACTATGTCTAACACCACTTCTTTCAAAAAGTGTGTGTTGTGCCCTAATAAGTACCCAGAAACGACACACATCCCAACTGCCTCCTATGCCTTGGCGAAGGGCACCTCTCCCAAACATGTGCCATTTGTAAGGGTTTCACACCCCAAACAAGGAAAAATGAGAATTAAGGCTTAAAGCAGCCCTATACGAACAAGCCCTCCTTCCTCCAGCACCAACAAAGTGTTCTAATTCCCAACCCAGAAAGACCGTTAAATTACCTTGGTGTCACGAATGATCCATGCTCCCGACCTGCCCACCCCAAAACCACCTGAGCCAGTAGTTGACTCCATGTTGCCTGCTGAGCAACAGGAGTCTACTGTAACTACCTCCCTATTGGCATTACCATATTTGCTCAAACTTACGAAGGTTCCAGAGGGATCTCCGGCATCAGCTCCTGCTATGCCCAAGAAAGTGGACAATTTGATCTTTCCTCTGCAGATTGGGCAGCTCGACCATCTAAGCCTAACACGGTTATTGCAGAAGTTGGTCAAGGAAGAAAATCCAAAAAATTAGCCTTGGCACCCTCTGAGAAAGAGGGCAAAAGGGTGGACTCTATGGGGAGAAAAGGCCATATGGCCGCATACCTTTTTACATGGATGGCCCACTATGTGGCATACATGAGCGCCTGTCAGACCATCCTGATCTCTTATCAGAGGCTGAACAGAGTTTGCCTAAGGCCTTTTACTCTGAAGCCCTCTTACTGGGAAGATTTCAGAAAGACTTCGCAAAACACCTTGCAGAATCAACAAGGAAAGTCTTTGCAATTGCCATGTCAGTGAGGCGTCATGCTTGGCTGCATGCTTCTTCCCTATCTGAAGAGGGCTGCTCACTTGCAGAGGAACTACCTATTATGAGGATGGTCTCCTTAATCCTATTACTGAGGAAAAGTTGAAACATACACAGAAAATGAAGAAGACCATTCAAATCTATGGCTTCCCTCATCAAGGCAACTATCAGCAAACTTTCCCTTACTATAAGAGGAACCCTGGTAATTTCTATAATGTGCAGCAGCACCAATGCGCTCCTTCAACCACCAAGCCCTTTGTGCCACGGAAACAACAGTACAGGACAAAAAATTGCTACCAACCTTACCAGAATAAATCTAGCCGACCAGGGGGACTGAAGCAGTGTCTTTGACACTGGGTTACTGTTGAACCATTTGGTTGAGGCCCATTTTCCGTGCGAGAATCTCCCCTGTTTCATGTGAATTTGCACATCCCTGCCCAGCCTTCCCACTTACGTCATGCTCAAGCCTTCTGGTTGCTTCTTGCGGCGGAAGAACTGGGCAGTAGCCCCTCCCACAGGCTATATATATATTCACAAACATATACTGATGGGGAGAGTGGGCTACTTCAACTGTCAAAGTCTCTTGAACTTTTTGAGGCTGCCTGCGCAAGCGCAGGAATAAGCCATATGTGCAAATTCACAGGTGACCACTCGGGGAACTACAGTTACAGGTAAGCAACCATATTTCTCTTCTCTTCCTATGTATATATGTATTTCTTCCTGTGTTGCCCTTTTTCAACTATATTAAGTCAGGTGTAATTAGAATCATCAACACTATCATCATCATTAGCCTTGTTGATCAGTAAACTGTTCTGGTTGCTTTGTTTAACAAATCTTATTTACTAATCTTGTTGCAAGAAAATGCTATGTATGGGGACATTTTCATGTGGATATACAGTGTCAGCCAATGTGCTAAAGAACAGAAGAGTAGTATAGAAGAACATCTTGCAGATAATCTAACCTTAAATGAATTAGTTAATTTACACAAAATAATTCCCTTTCTTGCACTTTTCCAACTCACCCTGAGTTAATTAAGGTTAGAATTAAATAGAAAAGTCAGCAAATATCTCCAAGGGCATCAATACCAAAGAAGAGAAGTAAGTACTGAGAGAGAGAAAAAGTGGGGGGAATATATTACCAGGATAAAAGGTTAAAAGAATACTGAAAGTTTATAAAGTCTTAAGTCAGGAAAAGTTTAGCCATGAGAATTGCAATTTAAAGCAAGGTTAAGGGACAAGCCCAATAAATTCAGCCTTGGACCATAATCTGATGGAACTGCAGTGCTTGGAATGGGCAAGGAGCACTAGTGTCTTAGTGAAACAAACTGACTGTAAATGACATAAGTATTACTTAAAGCTATATGAGATTGATTTTTAATGCAAATTGTCACAAATTATGTGGTGTGCAACCCACATGTATGTGGCAATAATAGTCCCCCGTTACTGGTGTCTGTGCATCCAGAAGGGAGCAGAGTAGACAGTTCCATCTTGTCTCCTGTGGCATCAGAGCCCTTCCCCCACCACCAACGGCCACTCTGGGACCAGAGTGAAGAAGGGAGCAGAGAAGACAGTTCCATCTCGTCTCCTGTGGCATCGATCCATGCCCCTCCTGGCTGGTCAAGGACTACCTGGAGGGGTTACGAGGCCCTCTGATGAATATAATCAATGGCTCCCTTGGGCAAGGAGTTTTTCTGAGTCTGATATTTTAGTATTTTAACCATTTAATATTTTAATATTTTTAATATTTTAATCGCTAGTTGTGTAAGTCGCCTGGAGCACAAACGTGGAGGGCGACTCATAAATAATAAAGTTCAGTTCAGTTCAGTTCCAGATGGGCTTAAAGAGACAGTGGTCCGCCCCTTTCTGAAGAAGCCGAGCTTAGACCGTTGGTTCCTGCCAATTACCGCCCAGTTTCAAATTTTTGTTTCTGGGCAAGGTAATTGAAAAGAACTTCTCCCTGAAAGCCAATGCAGCTTCAGAGCTAATACAAGCACCACATATATGGTATTTGCCCTTAGACAACTGCAAGAGAACTATAGAGAGCAGAACAAAGGACTCTATGTAACATTTGTTGACCTCACCAAAGCCTTCAACACTGTGAGTAGAAAAGATCTATGGCAGATCCTGGAATGACTAGGATGCCCCCCCCCCCCAATATTCCTCAAAATGATTATCCTGCTACGTGAGGGCCAGCACGGTCAAGTCAGATATGGTGATGCTCTCAGAGCCCTTTCTAATAACTAATGGAGTGAAACAAGGTTGTGTTCTTGCACCAACCCTATTTACAATCTTCTTCAGCATGATGCTCTAAAGGACTACGGTAGATCACGAAGAAGAAGACTGCATTTGTATACGCTATCGTACTGATGGTAGCTTGTTCAACTTAGACTGTCTGAGGGCTCGCACTAAGACTCTAAACTATCTAGTCCGTGAGTTGCTTTTTGCTGCTGCTGCTGCCCTTGTCGCCCATTCAGAAGCAGCTCTCCAGCGCCTAACATCCTGCTTTGCAACAGCTGCAGAGCTGTTTGGGCTGGAAGTCAGCCTTAAGAAAATAAGTTCTCTACCAGCCCACACCACAGGAAGAACACCATCATCCCCACATCAGCATAGGCAAATCTATGCTTAAGTCTGTTTAGCAGTTCACCTACCTGGGAAGCATAATCTCTTCAAATGCCAAAATTGATAAAGAGATAGATCACAGATTAGCAAAGGCATACAGTGCATGTGGAAGGCTTCACAAAAGAGTCTGGAGTAACAAACACCTGAGGCAAAGCACCAAAATCAATGTGCACAGAGCTATCGTACTGTCTATTCTCCTATAGGGGTCTGAAACCTGGGTCACCTATCGCCAACACCTATGACTCCTCAAACGCTTTCATCAGCACTGTTTTCGCACAATCCTAAATATACACTGGACTGACTATGTGACAAATGTTGCTGTCCTTAAGAAAGCAGGGATCACCAGCATTGAAGCCATGCTATTGAGAACACAGATGCGCTGGACAGGGCATATCTCTAGGATGGAGGGCCACCGCCTCCCAAAGATACTACTCTACGGTGAACTCGCCACAGGACAGTGCAAGAGAGGCACCCCAAAAAAGAGATATAAGGACTCCCTGAAACAACATCTCAGGCTCGGCCAGGTTGATCACCAACCATGGTCCACCCTGGCCTCACATCGGGAGGCATGGTGATGCACTATCCACAGTGCTGCAGCCTCTTTCGAGAAGTCACGCTGAAGGAGTCTCAAAGAGAAAAGACAACGCAGAAAGAAGCACAACTTGGAAACAACATCACCCAAGGAGACTTTTCACTATGTTTTCTGCAACCAGACTTGCCTATCTCAGATTGGTCTTTTTCGTCACCAACGTGCTTGTAGAAAGCGTGGGATGAGTCTATCCTGAATCTTCATTCGTGAAGAAAAGCCAAGTAAGTAAGCATCCCATGGTAACCCAATGTGGTCCCTTATATCTGAAAAATTGAACAAGTTTCGAAGATGCAGTGAATGTGCAAAATTCAGGAAAGAAAAACTTTTTTCATTTAGTGTTCCTGCAGGCATGATTCCATCTTCAAGGACTTCCAAGTGTCACCAGAAGAATGGAGACAGCATAATGATGAGAATTAGATTAGAAGTGGATCAATAGGCCTGACAATAAATGAAAGCTACACAGACATTATTGAGCAGATTAGGAGAGATAAATTAAAGTGTACAGTATATTCAGCAATGCCAGGGCAACATGAATGTTGGACCAGGAGACTTTAGAAGGATAACAACATATCAGGAAATGAAAGGGAAAAGAAGTAAATTGCAATAAAGCATTGGTATGATAGTAAGGGAAGAGAAAGCTTAACAAACTGTGATGTATTTGATGCATTTAAAATGTGGCAGATGTACAAATTATCAGTGTTATTTGCACCAATACTTGCTTATAAGTCATTTACTTTATCAATTGGCAGAGTGAGGCGCAACTGGACTTTAGTGTTTAACATTCCCAGGCAGGTCATTATCAGTTTTACCTATTTGTAGATATATATATTTATAAATAAACAAATACATTGTTTTAAAATAGCAACAACACTGAACAGATGCAGATCTGGCTACTATGAAAGCAATGGCAACATTATGAATGACATCTGCAAATATGAATACATTTTAACACATTATATGATCAGTGTAGACCCATAAAATACAGTTCAGTGTAGTTCAAACTGCATTATATGGATCTACACTGACCATATAATGTAATAATAATAATCATCTTTATTTAGATTCTAACTGGATTATATTGCAGGGTAGATCCAGCTAAATGTAAGCTCAAAAAGTGCCAAAAGTTCCCTTTTTATACTGATTCAGGATAATCACTATGTTCATTAGTAGTAAAGAATGGAGCCTTATAGACTCTACCAGATCTTTATGGCAGTCTATTGTGCCATTTTGACAACATTGAGTTCATATCACATCTCTTCATGTTTTGCCTTCTATATTTATACTCATGCGTCCTTGTCAATTATATTGTATTGTTGCAAGAATAGTTCATGCTCATGCCACTCCTTTGCAGACTGATCACTGTTGTTTTGTTTGTAAGATCAGTTATCTGGGGTTACTAGAAAATCCTAGATTACTGAGAGCCTCTTCTTGTCAATTTTAAGTCTTTTCAATCTCATTTACCCCCCCCCCCCCTTTTGTGAGACATTTAAAGTCCAGGGAGTATTTTAAAAGATTCTTAGTTTGGGATAGCTGAACAGTGCCACATAATCCCACATATCAGTCTCACTTTCTAGATGACATAGTCCCCTTTGCTGGTGTGTTAAATGATTCATTGGAGGTAATCATTCTAAACAGGCAGATGTGCAGTTTCACCATCAAATTAATTACTAACACTTTAAGAGCACAAGCAAGCAAGCATTCAAAGGACACATTACTTCTATCCAGAAGAATAACACTGAGTCATATTAACTTGTAGTTACAACATCCTGCAAATGTCATACAACTTCCTTTGCATGTCTAAGGTGACCTACTAAAATTGGTTATTTTTCTGTAACTTCTTTTTCAGCAACAGCGTCAACTTGACCTCTTGACTATAACCAACCCTGGTGAGTAAGCCACAAGGCTGGGCTCTTTTTCTGTTTTCTTAAAGAGAAGAATGTCTGAATGTGTCTCTTTTTCCTCTCCCTGACATGTTTTCCAGAAAATATTTAACATAATAACAACTGACAGCTATATTGTGCTTGTTGAAGCCCCGGGCACTTATCAATTCACAGAGCTGCCTCTTCAGACCTTTACTCTGTGAGTTTGAGTGCTGATATTTCTTTGAGCCTCCTGGGGTTACTGTTAGTGGTGTATCTGCAGAGTAGCTATGCTATAATTCACATTGTATGTTCACGTATCACAGAAACATTCGGCTTAACTCTCTGCAATAGTAAACATGGATATTTAGTAAAGAACAGAGAAGCCAGCATGGATGTTGGCGAGAGAGAACACACAAAAAAGCTAGTGCTGGTTGATTTGGAAGATATCTTCCCTACTTAAAAACAAGATGTTAACATAAAGTGATTCTGATGCTGTTCTTTCTGAATATTGTAACATGGTTCGTGTTAAGTGCTACTTAACTTAAAGCAGCTTCAGACAAGGCTTTTATCATGCCGTCATCCTGCCACATTCACTGAATTTTAGGGTGGGTTGAAATAATGTTTTCCTCCATTCATAAATCTCCCCTGATTTTTTTTAACTTTTTCTCCTTACTTCAGAAAGTTGTTTAAGGAGAAAAAGATGCAATGCCAACACAAGGAGGTTTTTTCTATATAAATGCTTGTACCATCTCAGAATTTACTCATATCAGTAATGGCTTTTATGTTTTTATTTCTTGGTTTCCTAGTAAGAGCTAGAGAAGCAGAATTATCCTTGTTGGATCTAAGCTGGATGACATTGCCCTAGAGATATCAGGAATATACATGTTTATTTTGTCCTTGATAAGAAAGGTTTTCTTGACATATTGAAACATCTAATAGAAATACTGTCAAATGTTCCAAGATTTTGGTGCCTTCAAAAAGAGGAACAAAACAGATTTTCTCTCCCTTCTTTCTATTCCCCTCTTACTTTCTGTGGGTACATTTTTTCTGAAACCAGCTGTGTGCAAAAAAGTGTTCTGCATGTTTTTGTTTGCACAATATTTCATAATATTTAAGCAAACAACTGTTTTCATGCAAGTTATCTTTTGTGTGAAAAATAATTTTAAAATATCGGGATTTTTAAAAATCATGATCTTGCCCAACAGTAATATGACTTTCTAATGCTTTTGTTTCCCTGTGTGAAAACAAAATAAGCAAAGATTTCTGTATTTTTTGTCACTCGGTGAACATTAGATACCTCTGATGCTGCAGTGATGTGTGTTCTGTTTTATTGTGACTAAATAAATGTATAGGGCTGAGATGTGAATCATAAACAATAAATGCAAAATGTCTATTGTGTAATGGTACTCTAACACTATGTTAAAAATCCAAATAGCTATTTTAGGATCGCTCAAAGGCTTGGATCACATCATCAACTCCTTTTAAATGTCTCTTTAGTCTCAAAAATGCTTAGCTATATAGCATGATAATTTGTTGTTTAAGCAATAGAAATTCAAACCACCCATGGGGCATGCTGATCTATTTCTGTGAATCATTTGATGGTGATGGTGTTAACTTTTGGGAAATAATCTATGTAAAGTGAGTAATGTTTTGTAAGTTTCAGTGCCTATACTAAAAGGGTGTTTCAAACAGTTGCCATTTTCCAAATGTGCAGTGCATAGACTTAAACAAAGAAGTGGTCGAACTAGACACAGCAGTATGGGATAATTTGATATCAGACCATTTAATGAACCATTACAGAAATCCTTGATTGTGTGAGGAAATTTACACAGAGAGCATGAGGTTTCTAATTTCTTAAGTTCAAATGTAATCACTATTCACTTCAGGCAAGAGAGCAATGTTATGTTTATATCTCTAAAAGATATAATATTTAGCATTATAGCACTGAACCGAACAAAGAGACAGTGTGCAAAAGCAGAGCAAAATGAAACTTCATAATCCTTCCCCATCTTTCTACTGATACCTTAACTACAGCTCTTGCAAACCTGAGGTTAGAGCAGGGCTTAAGTACAGCTCAGTTCGAAAGTTCCAACATTTCACAGATAAAACGTAGGATAGATGTGACCAAACATCAGAGCATAGTCCAGATGGGAAAAGGTACTAATAATGAAAAGCACACAATCTAAGAGAAGCTGCAATTGACATTCGATATTACTGAGCCTACTAATTACTAACAAGATTCAATCCTCTTCTCCCCTCTATTAATTGAGTGCAAACTACATTTGTACTTTGAACATAGGTTGCATCAGTTGAAATAATATGGGGAAAACTGGGGGCCCTTACACACAGCTGAATAAAACCCCACATTATTTGCATTGAACTGGAATATATGGCAGTGTGGACTCAGATAACCCATTTCAAAGCAGATATTGTGGGATTTTCTGCCTCGATACTCTGGGTTATGTGGCTGTGTGGAAGGGAGAAGAGAAAAACGGGGATAGTTTAAAAGCAGCTAAAAAGTGTCATGATCATAGATTAATCAGGACTGTCTTGGACAAATTGGAATAGTTACATAGTATGGTACCATTTCTGCATGCAGAAGTTGCCAATTTCAGACTTTGGGAGATGATAGTGAGCAAAGACTCACTGTTTAGACCTGTCACACTGTAGCTAATAAGAACTGATAGTACTGGACCAGATAAGCAAGTAGTGAAAGTGACAAATGCAGCTTCCTGTGTTCCTCATGAAGGATAGGTAGAATAATAACTTCTGCCCCGAAATTTCTTAAGGAATCCATGCAATATCTCAAATGAAGTTCCCATGCTACCCTAGAGACTCTAGAGTGTCCTGGGTAAGATCCAGTATGCTTTCCATTTATGTTATATTGTGAGGCCTTTGACTCAACTGTGTTCTTTGAGTACTTGAGATTAGCAGATAAATCTGCTAATGTGGACTTGCAGACCATATTAGAACACTTTTAGTCTATTCTGGACTATCAATACCATGTTAACATGGATGTTTTGTCAATTCAGAGCAAAGAAGGCCTAATGCAAAATGATACATTTGAAACATGAATATTTGTCCTGGGTTGCCAGATAGAATGGTATGATGGGGTAGAGTAACTCCATCAAAATGTTCTATCTGGCAACCAAGGTGGGGCAGGAATAATTTTTATTTAATTAGCCAACTGATCCAAAAATGACAATTTCTTTCATTTGTTAAATTACCGTTTAGCCCATTGGTAACACAATAACCAAAACTTGGAGTTACTTTTTGATCATACTGCTACACTGGGAGTTTGCTTCAGGTGAGGTTATATTTTCAAATGAACCTGTCCAGTCTTTTGAAGAGAATATATTCTTCAGTGTAGTCACTCTGAAATCCACACCTGTGGTATTTCCTGTGTCCATACAGATGATTCGGATCCTTTTTGAAAAGCTTTTGCCAAATCAAAGACTCCAGCCCCACCCATCCACTTCAGTAATAAAGCCAGGCAGCGGGGCTTGAGTCCTTCGTTCCTTTTGTCCGTGAAAGCAGCAACAACTCGGTGTTCTCTACTCTTCTAAAACAACAATTGGTTTGACTCAAGGACTCCAGTTTCCCTACTCTAACAGACTGCAATTCCAACTTGTGTTCTAGGACCTTTGTTTATCCTACTCATTCCAGTGTGGCATTTTCTTCAACTTTGAAATGTATGGCCTATGGGGGGAAGTTGCTCCAGGGTGACTCCCATCCCCTTTATGTTTCTTGCCAGTGGGAAGACAAATCCACTCCCTCCCTCCAAGGTGCCGCGTCCTTTGAGGCGCAGGCTTTTTTGCCCTTGGCAATGGGCAGTAACTTACCTTCTTTTTCTTCTGTTCTCCTCACTCAGAAACTGGGAGGGAAGAAGACTTTTAAACAGCCTACCACCCCTTTGCAGAACCAGGAAGTGGCAGAGCTTGTGCCAGTGAGATGCCACTGCAGCTTGGTACCAGTAGCTCTGTTTTAGGTTGCAGCCCAGGCCCGGATTACCCATAAGGCCAACAAGGCCATGGCCTATGTGTGCAGGCCTAGGAGGGTGCCAAATCACAGAACCCTCCCCCCCCAAAAGCCCTTTCTCTTCTTACTTCCTTAGGCAGCGGCACCTCCTTCCTTCTTTCTCTCCCTCCCTCTCTTTCATTCCTTCCCCCTTCCACCACATCCGGTTGCCTAGGCGACATTGTCGGCTGCCTTCCTCCCGGCATCCTGCGCGGCGCCCACCCCTTTTCAGCGGCGGCGTCTGCGGCCAATGGCGCGCCTCTCCCGCAACCAATCTGTGGGGCTGGGTGACGTCAGGCACAGTGGCAGCAGCGAGGGCAAGGAGGAAGTGGCAGAGGGAAGCCGCGGTGCCTCTTCGCGAGCACCACGGCCTTTGCCTCCTCCACCATGTTCCAGGGTGCCGCAGTGGCCCCGGGGGCTTTCCTTCCTTCCTCCTCCTCAGATGCCTTGCATGCCCAGAAGTGCCCCCGCCGCCCGGGGCGGGCTTCCAAAGTGTGGCCTAGGGCGCCAAAAGCAGTTAATCCAGTCCTTTTGCAGCCTAGCCTCTTAGCTGTTTCTATCTTTGGAGGATAGTTTGCTCACACTGCCCATGCTTTCCCTGCCCCATTTACCCCAGCAGACAGTGGACGCTGCAGCGATCCCTGCTATGCTTTTGCCCCCAAAACACACAAAAAGGGGGGCTGTAGAGTAAAGTATACTACACAACAGAAAGAGTCTGTATGTAGTGAATAGTCACAAGCACAAATACAGGGCTGAGGAGTCTTCTCAATGTATTAGCACACAAATGAAAGGCTGAGGAGCCTTCTAAGTTATATTAAGCAGGTATATATTGTATACATTCAAAAACAATGCTCATATACATTTGACTTCCCTGGAAATATCAATCAAACACATTAGAATATAACTTTACAGTCCACTTGCACTGAGGAAAAACAGTCCATATAAATGAGTGGTACCTCTCAAGGAGTCTTAAAGAAGACCCACTGCAGTTTGGCTCAATAGCTAAGTCTCTAGTTTTTGGGCTGAGAGGTATGTCCTGAGTTCAGGAAAAGCAGTGTCTCCTACAGCTCAGTGTAGTGGTGGCTGAGGACTGCAGGGAAGTCATTTCCAGATCTGGGTGACCCGGATGAACGGGATGCTTTGTGTGGCAGCCATCAGTAAACTTGCTAGGCCTGATCCATTTCACCAAGGCTTTATCAAGGCATGGTCCCAATGTTTGGAAACAGTTGCTTAATGTCCATAATTCATAATATTAAATCAACAGGACGTGTCTTCAACAAATACAACAGTCAGTATATCAAGGCAATGGATGACCATTGAAGACATGTCATGTTGATTTAATGTTATGCATTATGGACATTGAGCAACTGTTTCCAAACATTGGGACCATGCCTTGATAAAGCCTTGGTGAAACAGATCAGGCCTAGCAAGTTTACCGTTGGCGGCCACACATGCAGCTTTTGGGAGATCAATTCTTTTTTCTGCACTAGCAGGATGCCCATCATCCATGGGACTGCTCGCTAGTCTACCACAGGTGTGGATTTCACAGACACCACACTGAAGAAAGTAAGGTTGCTTACCTGTAACCATGTTTCTTTGAGTGGTCAACTGTGAAATTCACACAACCCACCCATCCTCCCCGCACTACATCATGCCTTCTATCTCCGACTGTCTTTCACGGTACAGAACTAAGGCCTCAAGCCCCGCTGCCTGGCTTTATTATTGAAGTGGATGGGCGGGGCTGGAGTCCCTGATTTGGCAAAAGCTTTTCAATAAGATCCAAAACAGCTGCGTGGACACAGAAAATACCCCAGGTGTGAAATTCACAGTTGACCACTCGAAGAAACATGGTCACAGAGAAGCAATCTTACTTTCCTAAATAAACTAATATCTTGTCCATTCTCTATTCCGGTAGCTCAAAACCTCATTTAGACATGAAAATATAAGAATCTCCATTTCATTAATTTAACTCACAAATGGATAGTCTTACGTTGGCTTTAGGTTTTGGTAGAACTGTTTTATTGTGTAAAATTACAGATATAGTTAATCATTGCTTGGTTAATATCCTTCAGTGAGCAGAAAATGGCCTGTTAACCCTCCTAGTGTTAAATGGGATATAGTGTAGGATTTGATGTTTCTACAGTCTTGATTGAGGGTTGATGTGATACATACCACTGCTTAGGAAACTGCCACTTAAAATGAAATAACAAGAAGAAAAGCTTCAAGATGTGATTTGGAAAAAGTAACTTGAGAACAAATCCCTTGATTAAAATTCTTTGAAAAGCCATTCCCATTACTGTCTTGAAGATTCTGGCCGCCTCCTTATAATTGAAGCATGAAAAATAAAATGAACTCAAAGTCATGAAGCTATAATACACCTATTAGCAAAAATGATACAAGGTAATAAAATGTGACAGAAAGTTGTTCTCACTGAAACTCATGCTCCAACTATTCTTGATAATCCATGCTAATTAATCCTACATTGATACTGATCAAAGTACACGTCAAGGGATCCTGACTGAGTTTTCAAACAACCCCCATAATTACTCTTCATGTTGTTGGTAAAAGCTTCATAAGCTCTTGTATTTAAAAATGAATGCTTATGCATCCTCCCAACAATGTCTCTACTGAGCAAAAAAAGGAGAATACTCTGAATAAAAGAGCAGACGAATGAGTGGGTGGAGAAGTGTGCTAATCTGTTTGCAAAGTTTAAAATAGTAATTCAGTAGATAATGATGTTTATACAACTCATTGGCTGGTGGGAGTGGGAATTAGTTATGGAGTTGAAGGTAGTTAACACCCCGATCTCATGCATATTTACTCAAAAGTAAGTACCAGATTTGTGTAGGTTTGTAGCCTTTCACATTTTTGCTTTTTATTTGTTTTCAAAAAATTCATATATTTTAATGTTTTTTCCGGTTGAGATAATAATTTGTAAATCATGCAAAAAACAGAGGCAGACCATATGAAAAAACAAACAAATAAACCCAGCACACATATTAGAGTTATATAACCTGAATTAATTATACCAACCAAATACGTAAGTTATTGGGTTCTCTGAAACTTTTCATCATGCTAGTCCTGTAGTGGATAAACTCCAACCACTGGCCATATGCATCTTCCTAGGTTGCCCGTAACATCAATATATCATCCACATTCCTTGTCTGGTCTCTTGCAGCTTGGAAATATCTGAGCACACATGAGCTTGGAAGAGGTTGGAAATGCAAAAAGAACTTAAGTGTGACAAAATAGCCATTAGCAGTGACTTTGGCTGTTGTCAATGACATAGTCAATATTACAGTTAATTTCATATTGAGTAGTTACTGTCATAATCAATATAAATATTAAGGTCAACATTTTAAAGTTCATTGATATAGAAATATAAACTCCTTGTAATAATAACAATGAGTGTGTGCTTTTGTTTGTTAACGATCAGAGGAGGGATGTTAATTTAATAATATTTGATGAAAGCTCTTCATTCATTTCAAATAGTTTAAATGTATTTTCTACATATGCATCTCTTTTTAAAATTAAGAAACTGCAGTTGTCAAACATTTAGGCAGCCTGGAAAGCAGCCACTTTTGTCCACCTCTGTCTTATAGAAGCATTGAGGGATTTAATCTCAGGATTCAGAATGAGCAACAATTATTTATTTATTTATTTACATCATTTCTATTCCGCACTTCTTACCCCACAGGGGACTCAGGGCGGATCACAATGCACATATACAGGCAAACATTCAATGCCATAGACATAGAACATATATAGACAGACAACAAGCTACCCAATTGGTCGAGAGCAAATCCCGACCCAGGCATGCCTCGAACTCATGATCTTCTGGTCAGTAGAGATCTTATGTAGCTGACTCCCAGCCAGCTGTGCCACATTCCCGGTGCAATGTGTGAAAAGACTGAACTACTAGTTTCTGGCAAACCAAACCACTGATCTGAATAAGGAGGGGGCGATCTCTGTGTCCTTGCTGAAAAACATATATAGGATTACCACTTTCCAGTCTGTCACAACCAAGTACCTAATTTGTATAATGGGAAAACTAAGCACGTTAATCACTGCATGTTTTTCTACCACTATTTTTCAATCTTGGTATATTTTAAATAGGTAGATCTGGTCTGCATGAGTCAGCATACAGTAACAATTTCAGCACTTGTCTGGGATGCCCAAGGTCAAATCTCTGCTTCATTGTAGAGATTATCACATGTCCTTGGGTCAGTCACTACTTTTCAACAAACCTATCTTATTATATGGATTAATGGGGAAATGCGAACCATCTAAAAGAGCTAGGTACCTTTCTTGTGCTTTAGAAGCATCACCATCATGGCATTTTATCATGCACACACGTTTCTAGTAGTATTCTCATCATATCATTCAAGGGATGATATCATTTTGCTATCATTTTTTACTCCATGATAATAAAAAAAAAACCCTGTAAAGGTAGTCTGGCTGAGAAAGATCACCAAAGAAGTTCTAGTAGTATAAATGGCTTTCTCCCACCCTACTTTATAGCAACACTAGCTGTACCCGGCACGTGTTGCTGTGCCCTATTTAGGAGATGCGAGAAAGTCTGAGTATGTAAGGGTTGGAAATGATGTTACTTACGGTCTTGGTGGGGTCATGTAGGCATGAATTGCGCACTTTCTATGTGTGCTCCAAATGATGTCATCTGGAAGCATGAGTTGTATTGTCTTATATAGCAGAGGAAGTGTTTTGATTCTGGAGTGTCTCCACTCAGCAAAGTTTGTAGTGGTTGTGGAGGAGTGGCAAGTGGTGGTAGAGAGACTTTACCGGCTAGGCAGCACATTCCTGGTGTTTCTGCTGGGTATTTCAGGGCTTTGCAGTGTGTGCAGATGTGCGTTAGGGTGCCAATGTCGGCCTCTGGCGCCATGCTGTAGTCTTCTGCAGCGTTGTATCTGAAGGCTAGGTGGTGGAATTGGTTGTGGTGTTTTTGAAGTTTGTTTTCTGTGTTGCGACGTCGTTTTTCTGCGCTCCTTGCACGCTGCTGTTGTGTTGCATTTCTGCGTCTTTGTTGTTCCTGGCTGCGCGCTTCTTCTTGTCGTGCAGTTCTTTGCATTTGGTTCTCAGCTGTGCGTCGTGCAGTGACCTGTTGTCTGTGTCTCTGCTGCGCAGTGTGTTTCTGTTCTGGCGTTTGTTCTGTCCTTTTTTGTTTGATGTATGTAGCACTGTGAGTGTGTCGTCCGATGCTGTTATTTTTATAAGGCACGGCTTGTCTTTTGGGTCAGTTTATGTCTGTGTGGAAGGAAGGAATGGTTTTAGTTTGTGGTGTTTGTAGGTGTTATGTGTACGGGGTCCCGTAAGGTTGGTGGGATGGGTTGTGATTGGAAGTTGTGTTGTGTTGTGTGGGTAGGAATTTGCTGGAGAATTGCTCCCTCAGAGTTTGGTTTTGGCAGTTTAACCCTCAAACACCAACTGAAATCTCTCAGCATTCTAACCTAGCCTTGGATGGCTCTTGCCAGCGTTGCTATGGTTACAGCAGTTATGCAAATCCACCCTTATTGGCAGCCAATCATGTTGTTCAGAATGTAGAGGCTGGGTGAGTCATTGGCTGCCCCGGAGGATACTGGGAAATGTAGTTTTATTTTTACTCGTTGTTTTGGGGGCCTTTCAGGTTTTGGGGGGGAAATTTTCTTTGCTACAAACGTACCTTGCTTGAGGCTTATTTCTGTTGGCAAGTATTGTTTTTCTGCGTTGTATGGTTTCTTTGTTTGAGGTATACATCACATGACGTGAACCCATTTATATAATAGATTATAGCAGAGGAAGGTACCCAACAGAATACTCATGGCAACACCCTTTACCTCTGCAATAGACAATCCGAGGTAGCAAAATGGTCATGACAGATGTGTGGCAGCCAAATCCTCTCCAAAGCAAGCTGTCCCCTGCCTTAATATCATATGATTGGTGTGGTTGTGTATCAATCAGTTGGGTTTGCTGACTGTCAAGCATGCTCAATATTGTAGCCTTCAAAAATGTTGCCCTTTTACCTAACTTTCTTTGAAAATGGAAAATTGTGCGAGAATAAAACAAGACACTTTCTACCATCTCCCCCCCACTCCCAAACAAAAGTGACTTAAGTGGGACATTGGGTAGATTGCAAAAAGGAAAAAAGGAAGGAAGGAAGGAAGGAAAAGAAATTACAATAGCCACATGTGAGTAAACCCATATTATTGAAACTATGTCTACATTTAGTTAAAGCCAGCGTGGAACAACCTGGTCTTTTTTTAAAAAAAAAGAAGGAGCAGGAGATTCCAATAATCATTAGACAACTAAAAATATCATACCTCTCCTCCACGCTAATCTGATACTCCCTAATAGTAAGCATGTTAACAGTTCATCTGTGTGTATTCTTGAGGCTGGATAAGTTTATATAAATGCACGTGAAAATATCTGCCAGTTTACTTAACAAGTTTATATACAGTTAAATAATGCAGAGGGATTAAGAAATCCTGTTAGCTATGGTGCCAGTGCCATTGTCTCTGAGCGATTCTCCACCAGTGTTGTGGCCCTTGTCCCACTCTTCTGCTTCTCAGTCACTATTTGGCACACTGTCCATCTCTTCAAATGGCCCTTTTGGGTCGTGCCATTGCGTCACTAAAGGGAAGGCATGTGGGGTGGCTCATGGCACCCCACACATACTCCCCCTTCCCCTCATCACATGGTGGGAATGGGACAGGGTGAGTTGGCACCCTTTTCCTCTGCCATTAGATGTCAGAAAGGGTGACAGTGAGCGTTGCCCTGCTGTCCTTTTCGGCATCACATGGCAAAAAGAGGAGGAAAGTACTGGTTGCTCCATTGGAGCTACCCAAATAACACTTTCCTCCCCGTAGTGGTGGAGGAAGCACCTTTTGGAGAAATGTGGGCAGGGCCTGCCATGCATTGTGTGATGACGCACAGCAGGCCCCAACCAAGATGCGCGTAAAAGCAGCAAAAAGGGAGAAAAATGCCTTGTGTGAAGAGGTCCTTAGTCCAGTTCTTCAACAAACATCTGTCTGACATGGAAGACTCTACCAGTAGCACTACTACTGTCAATGTCACCCCTTGTGGTAGTCCCATTGTGCCACTTACAAGGATGAATCTTCTATGCAAGAGTCCAGCCATCATTCAGTTATGTAGCCAAGCCTTTTTGGCATTCTATGGGGAGATTAACTTGAAACAGAATGAAGGCAAGAGTTCCTGGACATCTTCACTACCTTTAAACATGGTCTGCAAAAAAAAGAAAAAAGAAACACATATTTTGCAATACCAACCCCCCAGGAATGTTTCCAGAATTTCATCCTCTTTTGGTTCTGCTTTAATTTCAGGTGTTCTTTTCCTTCCTCATATTCTTTCAGATTGCAGAAAGTCACAGGAGATAACTTCTTTTCTATTTTTCTCTGAAATTGTAAAGATTTTGTAATGCTCAATAATTACTAGCTGAGGGGTGAGTTCAGCTAACAAAGCATATGGGCAATGTATGGTGCTTCTGCTTTTTCCTGATGCTTGAAATTATTTTGTAATCGATGTCAAGAATACAGATTATCTGAAAGAAGGGTGTTTTAAGTGAATGGCCTGTGCTGTAGTTTTTTCAGTGTTTTGCAGACAAAAGTAGATGGAGGTGAACTACTTCAAAATATACCCCATGATAAAATGGGATTTTTAAACTTGATTCATTACAGGGAGCTTATGTAAACAACAATGTCTTATTATGAAGTCATTATAAAGAAGGTACAATGAAGGGCACCAGCAGCTGAAACAAAACAGCAAAGAAGCATGAAGTTAGAACAGAACACAAACAGGATGAAATAATAGGATTAGATTCCATAGTTTGTTGGAATTCCATTTTGTGTAACATTTTGTGACAATGTGAAAGCATGCTAGGAAACAATTTACATGAATATCCTGTATGATGTGACACACAAAATAAGGGTTTAAGGAGAAATGACAACATCACAACAATCTACATACACTTCATATTTTGCTCCATATTCCATTTTTAATTTGTTGGGTGTTCATACCCAAAGTACTATATTATTCTCAACAATGCAGTTTCTCATAGCAGTATTTATACAGCATCAACAGCATTTTATGTGAAACTCAGAGAACCAATGGAACTGATAGTCTATCTCGCAGCCCTAGCTTCACTTATTATGTTAATAAAGAAGGAACAGCTTTAACGCAGGACAAAGATACATGACCTGAGATACAGTGACACTGGAATTAGCATGCTTAATATTTGTCTTTTGGCAGGTTTCCACCCCACAGGAACCTGAATAGTGTGTATTTGTGCATGAATTGGTGCATTTGTTATAAGTGTGTTGTACCTTTTGGGAAATGTATTTCATCAAGTGAAATAACAATCAGAAAACATTTCAGAAGCTTACATTGTTACTTTTGAAAGAAAAAGTAAAGCTTTCCACAACACCTTATTATTATTCTGGGTCACTGTGATGTTTCCATGCACCTTGGCATGTCCCTTTAATTGGATCCTTGCTTTCGAAGGTCCAGCATAGTTGCATTGAAAGCTGACATTTCCAACTAACTGACCTTTTCAGGCCCAGTGATACTTCTCTAATGATTATCCTCTTGCATTGTTTGGACACAATACCACATACTTCACAGCACATAAAGAATATGGTCTTTGAAAACTATTCAAAATTTTCAATCTCAAGTTAGAAAAATGAGAAAATTGGGTGCAAACATTCATCAGAAGTGTTATTGTGAGGTATCGATTTGAATGCCCTTTCATTTCTCTGGGAAAAAAGTGTTGTAGTGTAGAGTTCTAAATTAACTTTTGTTCTGTTATTTCCCTCCTCTCTCTCCTAGTAACTATAAAAAGGTCAAATTCATTCATAAGCCTGAATAGATTTCCTGGATATAAGCAATAAGATAACAATCAACCTTCAAATAACCTTTAAAGAGACAGTATCCTCCTCTATGAACAATAATTGATCTACTCATTAAGCAGGAGAGAATTTCTTCCAGGCTCACCTAAGCAAAAAATGTATAGGAGCAAAGTGAAAGGACACTATCGAGAACAACACGAAAATGAAGTTTAATACAATAAATGTTTTAATTCTGAGCACATCAGAGACTCCTAAGATCTGCTCAGACAGAGGCATAAGTAAACTCCTCTCTGCCAGATGTTTTGAATCATAACACTCAATATCCCTGTTTAATATGCTCAGCAGTCAGCCACGAATCATGGAAATTGTAGTTCAAAATGGAATTCCAGCAAGGAAGAAGGGGGCATGTATACTTTTTAGTGGCAGAAAGACCAAATGCAAGCTGCTTTTAGTCTCATTTTAGTATTAAGGTGAGATAGCAACCAATCTATTAAGAGATCTTTGTGTGTGTGTGTGTGTGTGTTCGTTCCCAAGGCTAAATCAGGGGGACAGGACATCTGCTAATTTCTTCTGGTGTCAGCCATTTTTGCCCATTTAAACTACTAGCAGAACAAGTGAAAATTTACATTTAAAAAAGGAACTCCAAGGAGTCATCCTGACTCACTGGGTGAATAGCAGATACAATGGAGAGGAGTCTTGCTTTGTGGCTGTGTATCATCATGCTAAGAACCCCTGTTCATCAGCTGGCATCCATGCACACCTTGTGATGATCTTGGTGGAAAAAGACTCATGAAAACCAATGACTCCCAATGTCACCAATGCCCCAATTGTAGTACTATCATGGGGCGCAGAAGTGAGAGCTACACCTTATCTAACTTTGCAGGTTATTTGCCCAGGGGACAAATAACCTTGTGATAGGGGAAGAGCTGGGTCAAGTCTGGCCCTTTTGTTCATGTTCCAGCATTTTTAGTCAATTAGAGATTGGAATGCTGAAGCAGAAGGGGCCAGGAGGTCCCACACAGACAGGCACCAGTCTTGGTTTCTCAAAAAGGCAAGAGGGCATTAGAACTGACCATCCCCAATCTGTCATTCCAATATTTAGGCAGGTTCTGTTTTGTACACTATGATTCCATTGGGTCTTTGCTGGAATGTATCAGCATGTTTCATAGTTTGTATGACACAAATGTGGGTTATTCCACAGTCATTAAACACAGGGAAAACTTACTCCTGAACAAGCAAAAACACAGAGGGTAACAAATAACATGCGCAGAATCAATGCTTCAGTATAAATCATAAACCCTGTTAGGAAAAGTGCAACTGCGTTCAGTACTGTAAGTACTCTTATTGCTTTGGGTTATGAATATGTTTACACAGGTATCTCTAATACATGAACAGCAGAAAAACTCATGTGTTCCCACTTATATATGTGTATATGTAATGAAGTTCTAATAATATGGGTAATCAAGTATGCACGTAAGCGTCACTAAGTCAAAAGGTATAGTCCACAAGAGAATACATTGTTCCTGGTCCTGGGCGAGGTGTAATTAGACTGCCATACATATAGATCAAACCCCTTCAAGGTTCCACTTACACGTATCCCATGGTGTAGACTTGAGAAGAGTAAATGAAACTTCAAATATTGGATGCAACGTTTTGTGATTTATAGCTTTGAGGAAGCTGTTGTAACAGCAAAACGGGCCTAGGGCCCCCCATTGTATTTACTCATCCCGTTGGCCATTTTGATATCTGCATTCAAATTTATTTACAAAATATAGAAGTGACAACTTTCCCCATGATTTTTTGTGCTCCTATTTACATCCATACAACTGCTTAGGACTCACAAAGAGCTATAGAAGACTTTAAATTTGAAAATCTACATGGACACATACAAACCGGATTATCCAGATATTTAATGCGGATTATTCTTCCTTATAATGCGGTTTATTCTACGTTATTTCCTATGTTCTTCCCACATGTGACTGTGACACTATTACAGTGAGAAGTGTATTATTCAGCTATACTATTCTCCTCGCCTGGTGCTAAATAGTCCAAGGCCTTTCGAGGTCAGGATCCTTCCTATCTAAGAGACCGTTTAATGCCACTCCAACACCAGAGACTGCCACAGTCAGCTCATGAGAATCTTCTCTATGTCCCTGGCCCTAGAGAGGTTCATTTTTAGTCCACAAGACATAGATCCTTCTTAATCGCAGCCCCAATCTTGTGGAACTCACTACCGCCAGATCAAAGAGCCACTCCCGATCTACATACATTTTTTGGGGCACTCAAGACATGGCTCTTCAGAACAGCCTATGATTGTTAGGTAACAAGCTGTGACTATGTAACCTGTTTATTTTAGGGTGAGATAGATCCTATGTTGCCTTGAATGGTCTTCCTAAGTTAAGCCAGGAGCCAATGTAAGCATTATACTATTCATTGAAATTGGGAGCTGTGCTGGAGGAAAGGGGGGGGGGAGGAAGAAAACTCCTAGAAGTGACTATTCTCTGGCTGTGGAACTTTTTTTGTCACTGGAAGAGAAATACCTTTTTATTTGAACCAAAGGTCTATGTAGAAAAAGGTCTTCTAAGGAGGTCTGTGGCTACAGACATATTTTTATCAAATTTTAATGGGTTTATAGTGTTTTAAAGTATCTTTTTTAACTTTTTAAGATTTTAATTCATGTTCCTTGTTATAATTCATGTTTTGAGCCACCTTTGGCCCCATTAAGAGGATTGAGAGGATATAAATTCATTGCATTAATGCATGAATAAACAAATACATATGAAAAGCCCTAGTGTCTTTGAGAGAGGTGTACTGCTTTTTCTGTGACGTTAAAAAAATCTTTATTCTGTCCTGTATACCCCACTTTTTAAAAATCAAATGAATATCTACTATTTCCATATGCCTTCCAAGACAAGTAATTTACCCTCTGAAGTAAGTAGCAATGTAAATGTTGTTTCCCCACATTTTACGATTTCCAGATGTCACAATTAATTGCTTTGCTAACCTCTAGTTTATTAAGTTATCTTTAAGCGTCAAACTTATTTGTATATGCGTCAGAATATAAAGTAAATTTTAAAAATAAGCTGTATACATTTGAATTCACAAATGATAAACGAATTCATTTTGAATGCATTTGCATAAAATGTATATGTAACAAAATTACACATTTATGCTTTTCACATATAGGTTATATCTCTGTTTAACATGGTAGGATTTTGTGGCCTTAAAAAATGGATCATAAAATTCAACACCCCCCCCCCCCCAACCCGGCAAATGCTGCTAAAGATAAAAGTGCAGGGAATACTGTTTTTATTATCTGCGGCTTTAAGAATAGTGATTTTTATAGTAGTTGTCCAATAATGCATTTATACAATTTATTTATTTATTATTTACTTCCCCAAAGATTTGTTTTACCTCATGCAGCTTTTCAAATTGGCCTTTTATTTTTTTTATTTCCATAAAAACATAAAACATAGTTGATTCATTTTGAAACTCCTCTAAAGTCTGAAATATTGGCACACTGTTGTTTTGCCCAAAATCCATTTAATTACAAAAGAGAATAAAAAATGTATCATGCACTTAAAAGTCAAAGAGCTTTGAAAAAAATATTATTTTAAATATAAAAATTAGCTTAAATTAAACAATAAATGATCACCACCCTGTGCATGAGAAAAATATTTTAATCATGTATTATTTTCTGTCAGTCAGTCAGTCAGAAGCCTTTATTTCGGTCAACAAACCATCGGCTAAGTCAAGGGAAAGTAGAACAATGAAATACAACATTAAAAAATTAATAACATCACATTTGGGCTATGATTAATAAAAACAAGTATCACCATTCGCTATCGGTTGAATGACTGTCTTTATAATTTAAAGCAGGAACTGATTGCCAATTAATAATAAGTGTCTTGAGTACTCTTTGTTATACCCTTAGCGTTTACAGGTTATTCATGAAGCACTTGCGGCTTTTTGCCGCTGCAAAGAGAAATTTAGCCACCTGTTCCATTACCCTTTTGTCAAGATCAGACAGTAAATAAGTACAGTACCAATGTAGGGGTCTTCCTGGCCATTTGGTGAGTAGAGGGGATATTAACCTTAGTCTATCATCCCTGTAAATTGTGCAAATAAAAAGTACATGTATTACAGTTTCGATTTTATCCTCCCCGCAAGGGTAAACTCTGTGTTCATAATCAGTCCCTTTGTATCTACCCTCTAGTATGGCTGATTTAAGGGCATTAAATCTGGCCCAACTGAAAGCAAGATGAAATTTTGGGATATTTTCATGAGAACCTGTTTAAAAGAGAATAAATATGGTGCATTGGCATTGTAATCAGATAGTGGTGGCAATGATACTTAGCTGTTCCAGATTTGCTTAGCTGTTCCAGATTTTACTTAGCTGTTCCAGATTTGATACTTTGCCATTTGCTTCCAGATTATATAGTTGTATGCCCTGAATCTAGTTCACCAACACAGACTTTACAGGAGTGAAATTTCACAGTTTTATATCTTCCATAAAATATGCTTCTTGTTAATCGGATTTAGTGATAAATGTTCAGTTTCATAGATTTCTTAATGTTCTAATAATTTCAATTGGGTTAATGGCTGTAGTACATAGATGACACACTGCAAAGCTGGGGAAAAATTCATGCATCATCATTGTGTTCTGTTCTTGCAAATGACTCACCCTTTTATGTGGTAAGAGTTTCATTCATGGGTAATTCATGGTTGCGGAGATACATACATTTCCAATCAGGTCCATCTTTTTGAAACAACATTGCGATACTTGTAGTTACTTGTAGTTTTTGGAACCTCACATGGGAAAGGAATGAGATATTGGTCTATCTTTTTGTTGTACAGAAAATTGTCCTTATCCTAATGTCTTATGCTGAACAAGAGAAACAGTGTACTGTTTGTTTCATCTGCCTAGTGATTATACAGTATCTACACGTTTACAGTATAATTTGCTGTGCAAATAAAACTGAACCGTCAATTCAGAAAGAAACTAAAATAATAAAACATGTTAATTGCCTCTCCAGTTCTTTATTTCTTTACAAACATCCTGCTCACTGGTACCAAAAGATGTATCATGATTCATTAGGTGAATAATAAAATGAATCTTCTAACGCAGAAGAAGACAGCTTCTGAACACTCTGTTTGAGACTTTTCAAGTAACTGTAGGAAAAGCGCCTTCAGGCTATCTGTCCAGATAGTGTTGATATGCAATTTGATCTTTCTGAAGTATCTTTGATAATTAAATTACCAAGGGAAGAGTAAAGGTAGCATCAGTCACATAGCCATTTCATTTGAAGGATTTCAAACTGAGGTCTTTGAAACCAGGGGACTTTAATTGAAAGCTTTTTTTCTGAAATAAAAGCTACTGCAAATATCACAGCAAAGCTAATTAATAACTGATAGGCCATTTCCCCTAAATGTGACTCACATTTAATTTATGTTCATACACATTGAAGTTAGTTGGATTGTAAAATTCTAAGTGGCATTCTGGTCACATAATGACCGCTCCTGTTAAAAGTGGCAGAAGCTGGGCAGGTGGAAGGCAATTTCCCCCCTTTTTCAAAATTTGCTCCAGAGCATGGGTGATCCCTTTGAAACAGCTTTGTGTTTATACAGAACTGCAGAAAAGGAGCGTCAGCTTAAATCATCACCGTCCATTTATCTGCACCTCTGCTAGATCAAATCACAGGACTTCTGAATGAACAGAAATCACATTTGAATCCAACCAAATTACTCCCTAAAATCAGAATCAAATATGCCAAAGAATTTCATGGCCTCATGTTTGCAAGAGGTGAGGAAGGCAGTTGATGACTGGAGCGTTTGGAATTATATCATTCAGAGAGTCACCACTAATCAAATCTATTTGGATGGCAAATAATAATATAGCCTATATAATAGTTTCTCTCCCACTTAGAAACAAAGTCTCTGATTAGAGAGAATGAGGTAAGGGTGGTAAATTATACTCTCAGCTTCTGGGGTCACATATGAGTAAACTAAACACAGGGCAGGTACCTAAGGCACAAGTAAACTAACACAGGTTGGTGTCTTAATCAGATAATACAGTACTAATCATGTAGACACAGAGTCTTATATTCAATGCGTGGATGAGGCAGTGGTGTCGAGAGGAAGGATTTACATTTGTTAGGAACTGGGGAGCATTTTCAGGAAAGCCAGACCTGTACAAAAGGGACGGGTTACACTTGAATGAAAATGGAACCAGACTGCTGGCGATTAATATTAAAAAGATTTTAGAGCAGCTTTTAAACTGATTCCTAGGGGAAAGTCGACAGGAGCTGGGCAGCTTCCGGTTCGAGAGGGTGAAATGCCAAGTATGGAGGACGAAATCTACACACAAATGGCTGAGTCAACAGAAAAGATAGATAGTAGTAGTCGAGAACTTTTGGTTCTTTTGTGATTTAGTCTGCTGTTTCTATGCAATCTTCTCTCATTTCAGAACCTGAAAATATTTTGAATACCAGCTTTTGGGGGCCACATATAATTACTTCGCTTCATCCATAATCTTTCAGCTTTCTACTTTCAGCTTACCAGTGTGATCAAGACACACAGTTTTCTGGCTTTTCTGTATGTTTTCTGACCAGAATGCTCTGTTTTTAATACTCTGATTATAAACCACATTAAAAAGATATTATCTTGAAAAGTTATGTGTAAAGAAATCAAAGCAAACTGATAATATAGAATACAATTAAACCTAGTGTACTTGCAGAGCCTCCGTGCTCACCAGTAGGCAATCCCATTCCTTACATTGCTAGAGAATATTTCATGCACATAGTTAGGATGCATATGAGAGTTCTGCCAAACTTTAGTTGATAGGCATGCTAGATTTTAGGAAGTAGTAATTTGCTTCTATATTTAGGCTACAGACATATTTTATCTACCTGGAAGTAAGCCTTGTTGACTCAACTTCAGGGTATAGTCATGCCTCCACATTTACGAATTTGATTATTCGTGGATTTGATTTAAAAGGTTCTTTTTAGGAGTAGCTGGATCCGCTAGTGACTGACTCTAGGGTCAACTTCCTCCAGTCCTACTGGAGATTGAGATGGAAGCCACAGGCGGCGGGGGGGCACTTTTCTGATCCAGTTGGTATACTTAAGTCTACTTCATTGTGCCATTTTGGTTCTGTTTTTGCCAGAAATACCAACCAGACGTCTCTTCCATTTGCAATTGCTGGGATCTGAATTTCTGAGATTTAGAAAAAGCTTATCCAACCTTCAAAAGTGGCAAATCATTATTCAAGGACAAAGGTGGGGGAGGCAAAAATACAAAAGTTATTGGCTGTTATCTGGGGGCTATTTGGAAGTTCAGGAAAAACAAGTATACCAAAAAGTCCTCCCCCCTCCCGGCCATTTCCCCATCTAAAAATACCCAGCCATCTGCTTTAATAAGATAAGAAACCATTATTTAGCTCTGTATTATTCTGCATAGCTGTTTGATAGCCTGTAGGCCTACTTGATCAGAAAAGTGACATCTTGAGGAAATATACAACAAATTAAAACAAAACCCTTATTAGTCCTGGCAGCTACATTGGTAACACAATCGATTTGGAATCCCCTGGATGGATAGCATTCTTGTCAAGCAGCTAACTTGACAAAGAGAACACATTTCTTGAGAATTAATGTTTGGGTTTTGTTGGTGGTAATAGCAATTTGCTTTGAAATTGAAAACAATTAAATCATGACACTCTGTGCCACTGCTCTGACTAATGTTTAGAGTGTTCCATTTAGGCTGCCGTCCTCAGCCTCGTTCAAGGAACTGGCCATAATCCAGCATGCAGTTCTTTTGAAATAAAAGCTCAACTACATGTAACATTAGAACAGAACATGAGCCCATGGATTCAAATTAGAAAAGATATCCCACCTAAATGTTAAGCATTTTGATGCCATTTGACAATGAAATAGTTGTTGGTAAACTGCCCTTCTTTGGATTACTCTCAACCTAGGTTGAAAGGCCTCCAAAGCACTTTCAAAAGCACTTTAGTTGTGTGTTCCTGCATGGCATGGTGTTTAACTAAACGGCCCTTGTAATGCTTTCCAGTACTCCCCAGTAGCAGGAAATAGGAACTTCTCCTAGGGATGGAGATTTTTATTGCAACTTCAGCATGTGAGGCTATTATTTGTTGGGCTTCAAAATGTGCCACAATACAAATCAGAGACCCTATGGCTATAGTTTTTTAAACACATTTTAAACTCCACTACTGCCCTCACACATTTTCATTACACATTTAGTAAACGGCCTTGTAATATTTATATGCCTCTTTAAAAGAGTGGAATCATAGATGTGAATGAACGAAAAAACAAAAACTACACATAGTGATCTAAACTGTGACTGTTAACAAATAATAGTTGGAGAACATAACATAGATAAACAGAATGACACACAATCTTGTTGTTCCAAAGCAAATTGCAGTAGCACATTTGTGATAAATGAGAACCTACATCATACTGTAACATGAGCAGGCACATGAACCACTGATATTGTGGATGATGTATTGTGTCGTGCAATAATGTTTCTAGAGCAGATACAGAATTATATTCAGGATCTGCCACAGGAACTAGTTCCAATGTGTTTATCTCTGTTCCAAGGTCTGAGAAGCTTGTTTTTAAGTTTGCCCAATTACTCTTATGAGATAAGTTTAATTATGGACTAGAAATCATTTATGATATACTGTATCTAAATACTTCTAGCTGGAAAATGTAGATAACAAATGCTGTTCTTTTTGTTATCTGTCCTGGTTTTCTCTTGTAGTTTGTTCCTGGGTAATAGTCTGATTCTGCAGGCATGTATTATTGTTGTTTCTACTGGGTTGGTTGGCTGTTCTTCATTATGACTAGATATTAAATCCAGTATTAATTATGGTATGGTTCTCAGTGCTAGTAACTGGGGAACCCGAATGGGAAAAGCGGCCATTGCATTCATGCCCATATTGTCTATGGATTGCTTCTCCTCCACTTCCTCTTATTTTTCTTCTTCCTATTGTTTTGTTAAGTCATCAATGTACACAGCACTTTACTGTATGTCAATCTAAAATATATGTTTTATATAAAATAAAAAGTTATACAATATAATTGTAAAACAAAACATCCAGATAAAATAAAATATAAGATATAAGATATAGTAGATTGACAACTATATCTAATCAGAATATACACGATTACAGTATAAGACAATCCTAAACAGAAATTCCAAAAGTTTTGGAAAACTTTTACCCTGATCCATTGGAATTTTTAAAGCCTCCAATAATAGTAAAAGCAGTCACTGAAAGATTCACCAGCAAGTTAGAGAACCTCCTTTTAGTGTGTGATATGACTCATTTTCCTGACTAGAGAAGTACTTCCCTTTTTATGGTATGATGGCACCTCACTTTTTTTTACCAGAAAGAAAAAGTAAATTACTGTCTCAGTTATTTTGTCCCTTTTTATTTTGAATCCCTGTTTTCTTCTGTAATGGGAAGCCCAAAAGAAAGGAAAATCCATTGTCAGATATACCATGGAAGGAAAAGTATATATATCAGGAGAGAAATTAGAGCATATTCATAAATGGCTACAATGTAGTCCATGGCATTTAATTTCTCTTCTCTCATCATACACTAGATGTTTTAAATCTTTAACTTTCCCCATTTTGAAACTGACATTGCTACTGAGCATTTCTAGAGAAGGAGAAAATTGCTAAAAATAAGATCAGTGACAATCAATGCCGATGAAAAATCTTGTTAGTTGGCTTTTATCATGTTGTCCAAATAAGTGGAGCTGCTTGACAGCAGTTCACTAGAAAAGCTGAATGTAAAAAAGAACACATAATATCTTGTGTCTTAATAATCCTTCTCCTTCTGGTTGATTTTATGTACATTTCCATTTGCTATCATTGCTGTTTCCCAAATATTGTGTGTGGTTAATACTTCATCTCCTACCTAATTCCCTGAGAGTAAAAGATTAGGAGGACAAAATCATGGTTATTTCAAAGTGATCCAGAATATTTATCATTCGTTGAAAACCTCATAGAGCCCGTAATAGCATTTGGAGAGAAAAAAAACATGACTGGATATGAACTTAGTTTTGAAGAGGGCTGAACTAAAATAGAAAGGGAATTTTCTGCTAACATTTTTAACCCCTACAAAATATGCCCTGTTTTGTTAATGCAGAGAAGAACAAAATATGTGTGCTCAGAGGATTCCCTTCCTCCTCAAAAACCATTGGGCAGTAGATTTCTTTTACCCTGTCTTTGTGATACTATCTACTACTACTACTACTACTACTACTACTACCACTACTAATAACAACAACTTAATTTTTGTTCCGCCCTGTCTCCCCAAGGGGCTCAGGGCAGATTCCAACATACAAAAAGGCAAATACTCAATGCCTCAAAAAAACAAAAACAAACAAGTGCCAACAAATAATCCAAAAATAACCCCACTTATGAAAACACCAGAACCTGATTGTATGGCTGTATGGTTTTGTGACGCCATCATGATGACTATATTGTGTCTTACTGAATGTATAAAGAAATATTGCTAAAGCACCAATTTTGGCACTGACAATGACTTCTCATAGCAAACAATTACAGTATTATAGATTCATAGAGTTAGAAGGCCATCTAATCCAATCTGCCATGAAGGAATCCACAATTAAAGCATTCCCAAAGATGACCACGCTTTTTAAACTCCTCCAAAGAAAGAGACTTCATTGTCCTCTGAGGTGGTATATTATACTTACATCTCCTATGGTCCAGACATTATTTGTAATGTTTACATGGAATGTAATATCTTATTATTTGAATCAATTGATTAGTGTTTTGGTAGGCTTGTTTAATTTTTAAAAATGGTTCAAAACTCATTTTGGATGTACGGGGTGCTGGTGGTTCAATTCGGGAGTCAATTCCGATTTTCACAGAAAAAATGTTCAAAATTTCCGAGACTTCCGAATCCTTGGTTAATGGTTTGAAAGTGTCATTTCCTTTATCATTGGGTGGTCTTTACTTTGAAACTACTTGCTTTACTCCAGAAGCGAGGGGAGGGGATGCAAAGGGAGGAATTTCATCCACTCTGGTTTAAAATGGCTTCTCTGGCCTAAGACAGAAGGAAAGGAATCCATCCACTCTACTTTAAACCACTTTTCTGGCTTAAGACTGAAGTAGGAGGGAAAGGAAAAGGAAGGGAATCCATCCACTCTGGTTTAAACTGTTTTTCTGGTTTAAGACTGAGGTGGGAGGGAGGGAAAAGGGAAAAGAATCCATCCACTCTGGTTTAAACTGCTTTTCTGGCTTAAGAATGAAGCAGGAGAGAAAGGAAAAGGAAAGGAATCAATCAACTCTGGTTTAAACCATTTTTCTGGTTTAAGACTAAAGCGGGAGGGGAAGGGAAGGGAATCCATCCAATCTTGTTAAAACCGCTTTTCTGCCTTAAGACGGAAATGGGAGGGAAAGGAAAGGAATCCATCCACTCTGGTTTTAAACTAATTTTCTGTATTAACACCGAAGAGGGAGGGAAAGGAAAGGGAAAGGAATCCATCCACTCTGGTTTAAACGTTTTTGATGGCTTAAGACTGAAACTGGAGGGAAAGGAAAGGAAACATCCACTCTGCTTTCAACCACTTTGCTGGCTCAAGACTGAAGCGGGAGGGAAAGGAAAAGAAAAGGAATCCATCCACTCTGGTTTGAACCACTTTTCTGGTTTAATACTGAACCAGGGAGGGAAACGAAAAGGGAAAGGAATCCATCCACTCTGGTTTAAACCACTTTTCTGGCTTAAGACTGAAGCCGGAGGGAAAAGAAAAGGAAAGGAATCAATTCATTCTGGTTTAAACCATTTTGCCGGCTTAAGACTGAAGTCGGAGGGAAAGGAAAAGAAATGGAATCCATCCACTCTGGTGTAAAATGCTTCTGCTTGAGCCGAGGCCATGTAACAGAAGTGGGGAAAGCTGAATAATTTCCGACTCACTTACTGATTTGTAACTGAAATGGTGGAAAAAGCTTTGGATCGGCAAAGGGACTTCCGTTTTCCCTTAAAATTTCAAAATTGGTTCAAAAATGAAATCTTTCCGAATTTATTCTGAATAACGATTCCGACTAAACCTAACCATGCCTAGTTTTAGGACTTCATCAGATGGTGTTCGGGCTTTGTTTCCATGCTCTAAGGAAACAGAGCCCCACGAGCGCCATCAGATAGTGTTTGGAGTCTGTGGGTTTCCATTTCTACAGCACATGGAAACAGAGCCCAAAGACCATCTTTAGGAGTCAAGTGTTACCCAACCCTGAATGAAGAATGCAGCAGAAAGTGAGGGAAAGATGGGATAAGATGCAAAAAGTATATGGAATGGCTGGCCAACCCACAAGAAAGAGAAAGACCAGAGAGAACGGGGTAACAAAGTCTCCTACGCTTTCCCTCACTTTCCCCCTCTAAATGTGATGAGGTCTTTAGTCTCTGGAGCAACAGAAAACACATTTTCACCATCTTCTACAATACATGACATCCCTTCAGGCATTTTAACATAGCTGTTGTATGACTTCTTTAATTTTCTCTTCTCCAAAATAACATATCCAGCTCTCCAAGCTACTCTATACAGTTTGGTTTCTAGACCATTTACCAACTTTGTTACTCTCTTGAATTCGGGTTAGCTTGTTAATATTCTTAATATTCAGTGCCAGAACAAAACATAGTATTCAGAGTAATATTTGTTCTGAGAAGAATAGTTTGGTACTATTACTTCACTTTACCCAGACATATTACTGCTAATGCAGCCTAAACCTACATCTTGCTACTAAGTAGAATTAGTGGAACAATTATTATTATTTTCTTATTTGGGATAAAGTGATCAAAATTGCACCTATCTTTCCTCTCATATATTTTGCAGGAAATATGACATAAATGTCTACCTGTAGCTTCATTAGTTGCTGTATTTTTTAAAAGTCTGGTCATATTTTCAACTTACAAATATTAGGTATTCACAACTCAAGATACAGTTGATTTTTTCATGCCAGGAGAGACTTGAGAAACTGGTGCAAAGATGTTGCCCAGGGGACGCCCGGATGTTTTGATGTTTTACCATCCTTGTGGGAGGCTTCTCTCATGTCCCCACATGGGGAGCTGGAAATGATAGAGGGAGCTCATCCAAGCTCTCCCCGGATTTGAACCTGCGACCTGTCAGTCTTCACTCCTGCCTGCAATCATCCTTGGATGACCTTATACAATTGACTGCAGCACCCTCAGAAAGATAGTAGAGTTTGAAAAGTGCTAACATAATGAACAGGGGGCAAGAAAAGGTCAAATGAATCCAGATTTATCCAGTGATAGTGGATTGTGGAAGATTCGGGGTAAAGAACATATATATCTATTCTATTCTATCTATGTATATAATAAACGTCAGTATTTGCGGCGGTGCGGTGGTGCAGAGGGAGGAATATGTGCCAGCGTTTCGATTGGTTGCCACTGTGGGATTATTTGCATAAAGGACACTGATTGGCCAGCCTCAGAACACCGACACTCTAAGGCACCAGATTATTTGCATAAAGGACTCTGATTGGCCAGCCTCAAAACTCCAACACTCTAAGGCACCAGACAGAGGGCATTGGTTGCCACTGAGAGACAATTTGCATAAAGGACTCTGATTGGCCAGCAAAACAGAATGCCACTGAATGCTTGAGTTAGCCAAAAGACAGTTTTTTTTCCGTTGGAAATGGAATGATCATTTTCTGGGAGGTGCAGAGGTGACAAGAACTATGAGACAGTTTTTCGATAGGTTGCCACTATGGGATTATTTCCATAAAGAACTCTGATTGGCCAGCCTCAGAATTCCAACATCCCACAGCCCCAGACAGAGGGGATTGGTTGCCACTGAAATAGTATTTGCATAAAGGACTCTGATTGGCCATCCACATTCAAACATTCTAAGGTGACTCAGAGGTAAAAGGAAAGGCCTCAGGCAGTCAGACTCTGCAGCCCACAGCACTGATGGATCAGGACCAAAATTGGCACACAGGGGCCCAATGGCCCACTTCACAATGTGACCCTCAACCAATGACCAATACAGACCAAAATTACAAATTACAATACAGAGCCCCCATGACCCACTCTACTCCCTGGTGCTGTTTCAAGGAGGACGGACCACAGATGATAGAACTTGAAATACCTTCACTCACCTTCCGAGACCACTGCAACCCTCATCCAAAGAATGATCAAGACCAAATGTGACACACAGAGCCCCCATGACCCACTCTACATCCTGGTGCTGTTTGGAGGGGGATGGACCATGGCCAATGGGACTTGCAGTGCCTTCATTAAGTTCCTGAGACCACTGCAAGCCACATAAACATCTAATAGGAACCAACCTTGGCACACAATGCCTTCCTCAAATAACCCGGGCACCACCGGGTCCCCAAGCTAGTAGCACATAAATTGTGGAATTCATGTGCACAGGAGGTGGAGATGGAACCACATTAGATAACTTTAAAAGTGGAATTACACAAATTCGTGGAGGTTATGGTTGTTAGTAGGCATGTGTTACCTCCCCAAATAGATGGCTCATGGTTTTGAATACCAGTAGCTCAGAAGTAACAATGGGAAGGTTTTGTAGCCCTCATATTGTGCTCATGGGAATGGGTCTCTCTCTCTCTCTCTCTCTCTCTCTCTCTCTCTCTCTCTCTCTCTCTCTGGTCACTGATGCTCAATTAGATAGCATTTAGGTTAGAGCCAGCAAAGCTCTTGGTTATTGTTCAACTTACAGCTGATTTTGTGTAATACTTTAAGAGTCTATTAGTCAAACCTGGAATGCTGTTGTATTGGTTGTGTAAGAACATCCATTAAAATTGTTTTAAGTATTCAGAATTCCCATCTCCTTTAAAAAATGTATTTCTGCTCATAGTGGCTCTCAAGTTACATATATGGTAAGCTTGACCCAGTCACAGTTCATTGCATTGATCTGACAGTGTGTTTCAACTCTCACTCAAGCAAAAGAAACACATTGATCATTTAGTGTTGTCCATGGTATTTCACAGCAGCCCGACCTGAAATCATTCGAAATAAAATTGTATAGCGTGTGTGTTCGTGCAAGCATGCATGTGTGTAAAACAATAGTCTAATTTTGAATTTGTAGAGGACAGTGGCATGCTTTCACCTGCTTACATTTGACCCGTGGGCAGAGAAAAGTGCATACCTATTTTCTATCTCAGCTGGTATGTTCGGTTAGTGCACCTATGAGAAATGAAATCATTCATTCATAAGCATCCAAGGAACTATTTATATAACAGAAGCACACATCAAAGTGAGGAGCATAAATGGCAACCTATGTGCATCTGCTCAGCCTTTCAGTCTCTTCACAAATGCACTAGACAAGTTGAATTCCTCACACTTGCACAAGGGTCAGGAGGCATTGTATTTGGAAGGCAAACTGACTAACCTTGGCAAAGCAAGACTGACCCAGACAAAATTGGCAGCTCTGTCAGGAACCTTTAGATGCAGGCCTTAAAATGCCTCCACGGTAAAATGAAAGAGGGAGTTTTGCATCTGTCTACTTCAGCTGCCAAGTCCACCTTCTGAGCAAGATAGGAAAACTCTGAGAAAGATTGCCAAGGCCAGAGCACAAATACCTGCCAAATTAAAGAAACTACCTGTCCCTTGGAGATGGCAGAATTGATGAAACACATGCAGACATGTAGAAAAAAGATATCCTTGAATCAGTAAGAGTCATTACATCTTGTCTAATTAATTGATTCAGATTGAAACTACAAGAAAGGTAGAAGTATGTCTACCTTGCCAATTCATCTAATCTGCAATGGAATCAAGTCAAATGTTCAGTAAAACCAGTGAGGATCCATAACTGTGTTGCATGCTTTACCATTTGGGATATCTCTCTGCCATTTAAACAGGTGGCAAAAACGGTAATGAGAATCCACATTGCCATTTAAACCTGAAGCCAAAGAACCATACGGCTGTTATGACATAGGCAAGGGCAGATGGGTGGATAGTCAAAAGCCAGGACAGAGGATTGTAGCTTGAACCAGTTAGAGGACAGATTCCAATAATATGCTGTTGTTTATAGAGAAATGTCTTTGTGGAAATCAGTTCTGATATGTTATGGAAATAACACATTTGAGACACAGAAAAAAACAATGTGCTTTAGAACAATACTCAACAATAAGATACAATGTGAATGATGCATCTAAAAGTGGAAAACGTATTGTCCATGTACTGCAAGCACATCCCAAAGGTAGTTGCAAAGCCTTCAATACATTTACTCAAAAAAGTTGCAAAGCAAAAATGACCAATAGTGTTCCCTAAATCATTTAAGGGTCATTTTTCTATAGACCTCCCTTTCCCCCAAGTTTTGCATGATCCAGGACTACAAGGATCTTTTTTAGAAACTAGAAAATATTAGGAACAACTAGCAAAGAACTAGTAATATACCTATGCATGCCAAGCAAGAACAGAAATGCACCATATTTGAGGACATAGATTAAAATATGATCTACTGGATTCTACAGAATGCTAATTTGAGCAAGCTTTCATTGACAGACAGGTGAGCCTACCACTATAGACCTCAACTTTTGGGTCTAATTAGAGAGCATGACCCCAGGGATTCTTGAAAAGTATTGATCAGGCTGAATGATTTTGTGATTTGGATCTGTCTTTCAGGCTATTAATTTTAGTTCTTAATTACTGGAGGTGGGAGCCAATAATTTATTCATAGATAAATTATCCAGAGATTTTTGAAAAACAAAATGTTGCATACAAAACTGAATAAATAGGTTCGTCTTATTGGTCTTTCATCATGAGACTACAGTTTAACCTGATTCTTCCTTCAACCTGTGCATTCAAGAATTATAACTAATACGGAAGCAGGGGAAATACAAAGAGAAAAGAATATCTTCTTGTGCTATTTATATGTACTGCATAGACTACAATGCTCAAAGAGCTTGGATAAACTTCTCTTAAATATTTGAATAATAACTAAAGAAAGACCTGTTCAAACACAAGCACCTCAGCTATTTCTATTTAGACTGGCTAAAGCAGTGTTTTTCAACCTTTTTTGAGCCGCGACACATTTTTTACATTTACAAAATCTTGGGGCACACCACCAACCAAAATGACACAAAATGACACTCTAACACAGTAATACATATAGTTAATATGTTTTAAATGTATTTATACACTCAGTGTGAAACCTGGACCTGTTTCAATGAACACAACATAGATATCCTGGCAGGAATGGCAGAAAGACACAAACTTCCCACACAGAACTCCCATAACCAAGAGAAAATGCTATAAGAGTTTGGTGGGCATTGACCTTGGGTTTTGGAGTTGTAGTTCACCTATATCCAGAGAGCACTGTGGACTGAAACAATGTTGGATCACGACCAAACTTGGCATGAATACTCAATATGCCCAAATGTGAACACAGATGGAGTTTGGTGAAAATAGACCTTGACATTTGGGAGTTACAGTTTCTGAGATTTATAGTTAACACACAATCAAAGAGCATCCTGAACTCTTGCAACAATGGAATTGAACCAAACTTGGCATATTGAACTCTCGTTACCAACATAAAGTACTGAAAGGATTTGCTTGGGAATTGACCTTGAGTTTGGCAGTTGTAGTTCACCTACACCCAGAGAGCACTGTGGGCTCAAACAATGTTATGTTGTTGTTTGTTTTCTATCCAGAATCACAATGTTGGAAGGAGGCTCACCACTCTCCCTAAAACAGGCATGGGAAAACTTCGGCCCTCTGGGTGCTTTGGACTTCAATTCCCACCATTCCTAACAGCCTGAGCCCATTTCCTGCTTAAATGGCTGGGGGGGGGAGCCTGAGGCTGCTAGGAATGGTAGGAGTTGGAGTCCAAAACACCTGGAAGGTCCAAGTTTGCCCATGCCAGCTTTCAACAGAGACCTCTTCCTCCCCCTTCCCCTTCATGCCCTTTCTTCCCCCTCCTGCCAAACACTTACTTTTCTTCTACACTGCCACTTCTGCTGCCATTTTGATTCGAGGGGGCAGCGTGAGCGTGTTCAGTAGGGGAGGGGGGAGGGAGTGACCCGTGTGGGCGCTACTGCACAGACTCGCCCCAGAGCAAAGCAAAGCGAGCAGAGCGAGACTGGGAAAAAGGGAGCCCGGGTAGAGAAGAAAAAGTGTTCAGCAGGAGGGGGAACAAAGGGTATTGGAGGTTCCAATTTCTCACGGCACATCTGATGATTGCTCACGGCACACTGGTTGGGAAACACTGGGCTAAAGTACAGGACCACTCCCAGGTAAAACATATTGAAATAGGAATAGAAGCTGATTTTTCTGGGCCTGTTGTTAATGATGACAGAAAAAATACCATTAGTAGGCAGATCACTGATCACTTATGTGGGGACACGAGAGAAACCTGCCACAGGATGGTAAAACATCTGGGTGTCCCCTGAGTAACATCCTTGCAGATGGCCAGTTCTCTCACACCAGAAGTTTCTCAAGTCACTCCTGACATGAAAAAAACCTGATTAATTACACTAGCCTCATATTATGGTATCAATTCTGACGCAATTACAGTCATATAAGTAGTCCATGAATTGCCCTCTGCTAGTGAAACAGATGTCCCAGGCGTGACTCTATTGTGAAAAGCTACCAAAGTCAGTTTCATTTCATCATTATAATGAAGCCTATGGAGAAAGTCTGTTATGCTTACTTTGCCTGTTCTTGGCGGCAGTGGTGTTCAAAAAAGCATGGAGCTCCAGATGCCAAAAGCCGTTGCAACTCTGGAGGGCGGGGAGGCTCAGCCCAGTTTGTTGATCCTGTAATAAGAGTTTCTTTCCAACCCTTTCCCCTTTCATCAACAGAATAGCTCTGGTTTGTTAATACCCTCCTGCCTCTTCACCACATCATAAGAGACATTAAAGACATAATGAATGGTTGAATATTGTGATCAGATCAGCATTACTGAACAGAATATGTTTATAGAGGAAAAATAAATAGCCTCACACAGTTGTATCAACAATGTGGCAAAAATAACTGTTGTACTTCAAGAGGGAGCATTTAATGAATTCGAGGTTCATTGCCTATAGCCAGAGGCCACCATAGTGATGAACTAGTTTGTTGCAGAATGAGCTTTCATGGGCAAGAATGGAATGATATGGTGGCAGTTATATATAACTTAGATTGTGTTGCACTAGAAGATAAACTAAATTAACCAAGATGTAAGATAATGGGAATGCAAACATAACCTAAGATTTTAATGAATGCAAGAAATAGCACAATCAGATGTTTTGTAGAGGGGAAAAATTGGCTGATAATCTCTGCTAAAATCTTGGGAAATGCTAATAGCTTTTGGTTTTGCATGTGCTCGCTTTAAATAACTCTTAAATATTTTCAATTTGTATAGTCAACTCTAAGGTCAGCAGCTAGGTAATAAGAAAGATTGAAAGGGTTGGGTTGCTGTGAGTTTTCTGGGCTGTATGGCCATGTTCCAGTAGCATTATCTTCTGACGTTTCACCCAAATCTATGGCAGGCATCCTTAGAGGTTGAGGGATCTGTTGGAAACTAGGCAAGTGAGGGTTATATATCTGTGGGATGTCCAGGGTAGGAGAAATAAAGGGGTTTCCGCTGGTTTCTGTACGTTTCCTTTTAAATAGTTATTTGTGATTTTAATGATCTTAGCTAGAGACTTTTCCATTTGGATGTCTGATAGTAGGGAGCAGCTTTCATTTTTACGAGCTCAACTTTAGTATTTCTATTAAAACTTTAGGGTCCATTAACCTTAAAAAGATACAAATGATAACTCAGGGTGTGACTCCAATAACCTGTGCCATGCCATGAACTATTCACTTTTGATGGCCTGTGATTTAAGTGTGTGTGAACGAGCTCTTAACCAGCAAATAACTTAGGTCTGTCTCGAACTTTTCCAACCACAGGCTTGGAGAGGAAATTTAGGAGCTCACAAATACTTGTTTCAGGCACTTGAATAAAATCTGACAACATATAAGACAAGAACTGCTGGCTTCACTCCTTGACAGTCTTAACAAATAGCTAGATATTCATCCTAGATGCACTCTCGCTTCCATTTAATTTCTGCTTAGGGAATGAGAACATCAGTAGCATGCAGGGAAGGAGATGTGTGTTATGACTCCCACTTTGACTAGCAACCTGAACTCTCACACTCAACAAGGTGGGGAGAAAACAACCATGACTGGTGGCCGAGATAATAGAATCATAGAGTTGTAAGAGATCACATGGGCTACCTAGTTCAACCCCCTGGATAGAGAGCCTATTGACCCCGTGAACTGGGAAATCAGTAACTTCTGAGACTATAGCTGTCATTCCATAGCAAGGGTTCTGTCTATCTTGCTGTTTGTTCTTCAGAATAGGCACTGAATTGTACAGTGTATCCTCATGATTGCAAACAGACAGAAGGAGAAGAAGAGGGTAAGTCATTATCAGGATAAATCTTTTTTCTGTGGTTGAGACAGGGAATCTGGTCATGAAGTAGTAAAAAAATAAGTTCACAGGCAGTCTCTGTTCTAAAGATTTATTTATTTATTTATTTACTCTACTTTTATACTGCCCCTCTCAGCCCGAAGGCGACTTGAGGCAGTGTACACATGGCAAGGACTGCCCAAGATAAATACATTAACAGTTACTAACACAATCATATAATACACAATTAAGCAATTAAAATTAACACTAATCTCAGCATCTCATTATTAAGTCAATTTCCAATTTCGTCGTTGTTGTTCCTTAGATCTCAGTTTAGTAATCATACTACATCTGCAAATGCCTGGTCAAACAGCCAGGTCTTGACCTTCTTGCGAAATGTCAGGAGGGAGGGGGCTGATCTGATGTCACTAGGAAGGGTGTTCCAAAGCTATGGGGCCACCACTGAAAAGGCCCTGTCTCTTGTCCCCCAACAATCACGCCTGCGAAGCAGGCGGGACCAAGAGCAGGGCCTCTCCGGATGATCTTAAACATCTCAATGGTTCATAGGGAGAGATGCATTTGGACATATAAGTATCACATATTCTAGAAATAAATTAATATTGCTAGAGTTGTTTTTTTAAAATCCAGGATACACAAATTAAGAAATCCCTCCTCTGAATGCAGTAAGCAAAGCTGGTCAGACCCGCACCCTGCCAAACACCATGAACATCTACAGAAAATGGGCCTATGCATATATGATAAAGACTCCATCTTTGCAGTTGGTTACATTGCACATCTGAATGTTAGGGGGCAGGGATAGTTGGCATATGTCACATCAGGCACACGCTAGTTGGTACAGTCTCACTCCATAATGCATCAAGTAGAATAGAGAAAGCATTCTTCCAACAAGGTGCTCACTTTGGAGCTCTCCAAGGTGCTGCAATTTGACCTGCTTTGCTCACTGCCTTAAGCTTCTTGCCAGTCAGGACAGAACAGTTTTCCCTACCTGCTTCTCTCTGTTTCTCTTCTTCTTCTTCTTCTTCTTCTTCTTCTTCTTCTTCTTCTTCTCTCTCTCTCTCTCTCTCTCTCTCTCTCTCTCTCTCTCTAATGCTCATTAGTGAGGGATGAGAAATAAGTTGGGTTTACATTCAGAGAAGAGATTCCTTAATGTGCAGCTCCCAGGCTGGTGGGAACAATTTGTGAATAAGTATTGCGAGAGAACATGATCCAGATTCCTTGGCAATGTACTAAAAATGCTCCAAGTCCTTTCTCAATTTTTGGGGAAAGAGCTCTGATTATTTCCATATTACTCTGAAGCAAGATAGGGTAAGAACATAAGAACATAAGAAGAGCCATGCTGAATCGGGCCTCAGCCCATCTAGTCCAGCATTCTGTGTCACACAGTGGCCCACTAGTTGTACACAGGGATCTCTAGCAGAAAGGAGGGCAAAACCCTCACCTGCTCCCGACCCCCCACAACCATCTGATGGTCGATCTGATGCTTCTTTATTTAGACTGATCTTGATTCCCCAGCTGATGAAGGAAAGGGGGGACGGGACTAGAAATAGAGTTTCTTTCATGGCTTCCTTCCTTTGATATTTGTGTTGAGTGTGATCTTCAATGAGCCATTTAATTTATACAGTCCCATACACACTTTTATTTCTCCCTCTGTTATACGTTATGAGTAGCAGTGAGAGTAATTGGGAAGTTGAGTGAAGCAGATAAAAGTGGGCAGATGAACTCTATGCGCTGGGCTCCAATTACCAACTATTTCCAAAAATAGAAAAGGAGAGGCTGATACAGTAGAATGCTACCTAAGCCTTGGTTAATATTTAGAGCTATTAGGAAAAAAAATCACTATGACCAAAGCCAGATATTTTTTCTGTGGCAACAACAGTAGCTAATGTTAATGATGGTGACTGGAAAAAATAAGGCATAATCATTAGCTAAGTCAGCAGTTTCAGCAGCAATAGATTTTCATGCCACTGCAGTAAAGAAGTAATAAAAGTTTGTGTTCATCTTGGCATCATTTTAAATGAAAGATTCAGAATTACTAGGCCTGCCAATCTCAGATGGAACAAAAGGCCCACTATATGGTTCAGATATGTGGATGACACCTTCACTATCTGGAGTCATGGACAAGTCTAATAGGGACCACCAAATGCAACAATGCCCAAACACAAATCAAGGAACATGAAAGGCACTGCAGACTAATTCAACCTGAGAAGTCAGCCATAGCAGAGCACCTGATGAGCCAACCTGGACACAGCAGATTATTTGAGATCACATAAATGCTGAACCACTCTAACAACCACCATGTCAGACTACGCAGAAAAGTTATAGAAATATACAAGCATGTATTTCAAGCATGAAAACCATGAAAATGAACAAAATCTGGCTACCAGTATTAAAAAAATTCTAAAATCAGGTTATTAAATAAAGAGCAACACTCAAAAAGCAGGGGAATACCAGACAAGATTCAATTAAGGCCAGCTAACACATCCCAACAAAAGATCACCCCAGGCTGCAACCAGCCAGGCTTTGAAGCTACAAGGCCATTAAATACTAATCAAGGTGTCCATTTGCAACATTCACACTTGCCTCAAGCAGACAAGAGTTCTTTCTTTCACCCAGGACATTCCACAGATATATAAACCTCACTTGCCTACGTTGATGTAGGTTTTTTCGGGCTATATGGCCATGTTCTAGAGGCATTCTCTCCTGACGTTTCGCCTGCATCTATGGCAAGCATCCTCAGAGGTTGAGGTTTACAGTGATTCCAGCCATGAAAGCCTTTGACAATATATACTCACTTGCCTGGTGGCTTTCTGTAGGGCCTGCAAAACCTACCTCTTTCAACAGGCTTTTAGAATGTATTAGTATAATTTAAATTTTAGTCATTGTTTTAATTGTCTGTACACTATTTTTATGTAAACCGCTCTGAACCTTTGGGAGCGGCGGTCTAGAAATTGAAGTAATAAATAATAAACAGTTGCCAACAGACCCCTCAATCTCTGAGGATGCCTGCTATAGATGTTGGTAAAATGTCAGGAGAGAATGTTTCTGGAACATGGCCATATGGCCTGGAAAACTCACAGCAACTCAATGATTCTGTCCATGAAAGCCTTCAATAACATGTTGATGACATTGTTCTAAAAATCAGTATGATTCTTACTGACAAACAAGGCTAGAAGCCTGCATATATTGCTGAATTTTACTAACTGTCCATAATTTTGTCTTTTTTTGGGAGGAGGCCTTAGGTTTAACTATATTAAATGTGCATGTGGCACCAATTTATTTTTGTTTATTTACCATATGTATACCCCTCCCTTATCATTCCTTAGGGGACTCAAGGCGGCTTATGTATTTAGGCAGCAATACAATGCCATATGGACATACATAGTAAAATAAATTCATTAAAACAATCATTAAAACATATCAAACCTTAAAATCACTTATATATTCTTTTTGAATATAATTACACAAAGTAACAACATTTGAAACCTTTCCTGTTTTTTGTTTGAAAGTATTATTTCCTGTTTAATTGTGCAGTACTGACATTGCAAGTAGTTGCTATACTCCAGAAACTTCTTTTTTGTGACCTTCACAAACTATATTGAGTTAGTTGAGACTCTATGAGATATTTGAAAAACAAGTGCAAATGTCACAGTGAAAACATTGGTTGACAATAACCCAATTAGGTAGGGGAATACAGGAGTGCCACAAACATTTCCAGAAAAGATACGAGGGTACATGTATTGCCACTAAAGTTACGCTGTGCTTCCATTCCTCATCTATCTAAACCACCCATTTTTTTCTTTTTAAGATTATAAACTTATATTTGAAAAGATGCCTGCAATGCTCTAGCGTGTCGTATTTCAGTGAAATAATAATTTTAATTTTTCCCTTAATATGCTGAGCATCCTCTGTCTGCCCAGACTACTCTGCTTTGTTGGTAAGCTAATGTACAATGAAGCCTGATTCACTATCCATGCTTTTCTCCCAAATGTCATAGCTGTCAGCTAAAAATATTACAACAACAATTTCTAGATTTATTTTGTGATCTATTGTTACTCCCTTTTGTGCAGCAAATGATGGATATCATTCAGAAGGGATGGCTTAGAAAATGATAGCAGTCTGAGTAAATCTCACTCAGAATTAAACATTGTAGATTAGATGGGGTTTGTGCCAGATCCCCCCCCCCCTCTAGATTCAGTGTAAGACTCTGACCCTTATGATTTTACAAAAGTGGATCACATTTTCTTTACATGTATGCCTGGTCTTCTGACATTTTGCCCAATGCCAGTAGTAGCAGGCAAGGTTTTTATCAGCTGCTGCCAAAGAGATAACTACAGCTTTTGAATTTCAATAAAGAGTGTAATTGAATGGACTGTTTCTTCAGAAAATAACATTTTGTGCCAGCTGCTCTACTTTATATTGGAACCCTGAACTTTCCCTGTAAAACAGGGCCTGGCTCAGAGAAAGCGTATATTTAAAAGCCTTTTGACAAGCCACTGTAATCAATGCACGTACCCTGAACTTGTTGTTTCCTTTCAATTGTCTTCACTTGCAGGATGACAGATGTAGCATTCTGTTCAGGATTTATATTTTCATACTTCGGATTTACCCCATAACAAAACCATGATAAATTACGTTGTCATGTTTACCCTTATTTATTTTTATTTGGTATATATGATTTAGTAACATGATAGTTGACTGGTTTGGAACATAAGAGGTTGCATGTGTAGTACTGAAATCAGTTAAAAAAAACACCAAAACAAACAAAAATTCTTGTCAAGTTAAAAAATGGATCCCAAACAGCAAAGGTAAAGCAGTCCAAACAAATAACTTGTTCATACTGCAGTGTTCTCTTTAGGCTGAAACCCACAAGGTACATTAATAAATTTCTTTTGTTCTATGACCAAAGGCTATATTGTTGCTTGGAATGAACTATGTTGTTTCTTGGAAAAGAGGTATGACTCAGAGTAATTGTTTGTCAGCCACCGGGCTTCTGCCCACAGAAAAGCCAACAGAAGGGAGGTTAAATGAGAAATTGCACATGACTGTATTCCACAGAGCCCTAGCAATCTAGTAATGCATCTTCACCAAAATCTTCTTTCTGCAAGCATATGTCATATCAGAAATACCTTTCTCCTTTATTGGTTTCGTTGATACTCTCTTCCCCTGGAGAGTCAACCCTCAAGAGCTGATGGTCCATCTGTCTGCCTTCTCTGGGGAAAAATATTGGTCAACAGATTTGTGTATGTATTTGCCCAATTTAGAAAGCCCCAGATTTACTTTTTTTTCTTCAAAAATCAGAGTAGCTTGGGAAGCCAGATATACTGGTGCAGTGCTTCCCAATCTTTTTTTGACCGGGGCCTATTTGAATAAGGACCACTTGACCAGGGATCACTTTGACCAGGGACCACTCTCCAACATTCATACCAGAGGGGGTAAGGCTGGTTAGCTCTCTGGAAAGGAGCGGAGATAAAATAAATAAATAAAATAAATAAAGAGGAAGAAGGTTTGCGGACCAGATTTTTGATCTTGTGGCCCACTGGTGGGTCACAGACCACAGGTTGAGAACCACTGTTCTTGTGGGTAGCCGGGCTACAGGTTGAGAACCACTGTTCTTGTGGGTAGCCAGTCCAATAGTGGTAAAATGGACTGCGGTGACTACATTTAAAGAACTGTATTTCCCTTTCTACTGCGCTCCCTCTTCTGTTTAATAATTATGGATAAGAGGTTAGTTGAGTTTGCATGCAGATGATAGTTAGTTACTCTAATTTGTATTTCCCAGAATGGAAAAAAATGTGGGCTGATGGGAATAATCTGAGGGCATTTCTAGTAAGAAACTATGATTTGAATTATTTGGCAATACTTGAATGATTCATGTTTTTTCTTTTTTTAAAAAAAAGTGGTCAGGTTGCCTCCATGTTGCTCTGAGATCAAGTGGTCATTGGCAACTCCTTCACTTCTTATGTCCAGAGATATTGGTTTCCAAGCTGATAAAGGAAAAGTGAAAAGTAAAAACAGGAATTTGTCTTATTGCTTCTTTCCCATGGTATTTGCTTTCAATTTGATTTTAAATGAGATTGCTACTTCCATAGCCTCATATGTACTTCCTCTCTGTGACAGTTTTAGCAAGAGTCGTTGCACAAGTTTACATAACTCCCTGCCTTAGATTTAATTTTTAAAATTTCTAAATAAGATGGAATTTCATACTTACTGGTGGGTAGACAGGCTACATTGAAGAACCAAATGGCAACAGAAAGGATTGATTGCTATTCATGCAACTAGGTTTAGGATGAGGATGAGCACTGCTTTAATAGGTGATATTGGCCTACATGAAATCACCAGTACGAGTTAAGTGGACTCATTGAATTGACATAAGTGTTCATTTAACAGGTTTCTATTGACAGGTCTACTGTACACAGGACTACCACTTGAATTTAAGCCATAGTCTTCAAGCATAGTTTATAGTTGTTTTAATATATTCATAGTTTTGCCTTTTTGTTTCAAGAGACTGAAAATGTTCCCTTATAGGTAATATTGTAAAGTATAGAAATGAGCAGTGTTGAAAGGTTTTCCAACCAAGTGTGTACATTATGTCACATATATGTTTTATAATTTCAGTGTGTTTTATACTTTCAGTGTGTGTGTGGTTTAAAGAAGAAATTCTTTATTTCTTCTTTAAACCAAACAGTTCAAAATGCGATCTCTGCCACTTACCTAGAAGCCAGTCCATTGAACTCAGTGAGACTTATTTCTGAATAGAAATAAAATAAATGCACTGCTAGAATCTGCCCCCCGTTAAGACAGATTGTACCAAATTTGGCTTTATCTGCTCCAGTTCTAGAGTTCAAAAACAGATTAACTACTGGGTAATTGTACATTTATTTGTGCTCTCACTGTGTTTTTAAGATAGGTGCTTTCCCCTCTCCTCTCCCCTACAAAATCTGGACTGCTGCCACAGTTCAGATCTTGACCTTTTCAAGAGAGAAATGTCTTTGAGACTTGCAAATTCTTGTCAGGAGTTAATGAACAAATTGTAGTGCTAATCGAAAGCTAGCTTCTTTTGGGGCTTTTTCCCTGATAGTCACACAACAAAGGTCACTGCCTAACTAACGAGGGCTTTGGATGATACTGACACAACATGTGGGCATTTGTGAAAGGCCAAAATTTATGGGTGCCACTTGGGGACAGGGCTGCTCTGGCAGACATTTCAGAACCATAAGAATGGACGACCCATCCATCACCCAGCCCTGATTATTAGTCTTAAATACTCGGCTCATATGCATAATTGCCAGACCTTAGGCTCCTCCAAAGGCCCTGATGTCATTATGATAGATCCTCCTACATGTTTATCAAGAGGAATGAACATTAGATGGCCCATTTTGACATTTAGCATTTCAGCCTATCAGGTTTTTAGGGTGATTTGCAGACACTAAGTCATAGAGTGACTGATTTAAATGGAGGGAACATTTGCAGAACCATAAATTAACCCAAATATTTTTTTCTCTTTCTGCTCTGCAACTAATAAGCAACCCCCTCTTTCAGCTCACTTTTTGCCTTTAAATATATGTATTTATTTTATTTAGTGAAATCCTAAATATAAGAAATAATTTGCGTTTCCAGATTATTCAAATAACCAGTATTAATAACAATTTGTAATTTCCAGACTGTCCTAAATATCTTAAAGGCTCCAGATCCTGTCTGATCTTAGAAGCTAAATAGGGTCGGCTCTAGTTAGTATTTTGATGGGATACCAGAAACAAATGCCAAGTAGGGTGTATTTCAGGGAATGGAACTGACAAATCCACCTCTCAGTAATTCTTGCCTAAGAAAGTCTTATGAGATGAATGTGATCACCAAAAGTTGACAAGAAACTTGAAGCCAGCATGGTACAGATGTCTGAGTGAATTACAACTATGGAGACCAGGGTTCAAATCCCTGCTCAGCCATGGAAATCTATTCAGTGACTGTAAGGAAACCACAATGTTTCTGCTTCAGAGAAAAACAAAGGCAACCTCTCTCAAAAAATCTTATCAAGAAAATGCAATGATAGGTCACCTTAATTCAGAAGTGACCTGAATGTACACAGCAACAACATCCAGAAACAGCCACCCTAGAAAACACCCTCAAATACCCTTGCATTTCAGGACTTGGCATGGTTTTCAAAATAGCAGCACATCAAAAGAAGGTTTGAAAATATTTTGGCAATGGCTCTGCTTCATGGTTGTAATCTAATTAGCACCAAGTGTCCTTTATTCAAGGGATACAGAATCTATCTATAATCCCATGAAATGTGAAATACCTTCTATTAACTAAGCATAAAGAAAAGAAATGCCTAAGACTACAATCTTATACATACCGTGTTTCCCCGATAGTAAGACACCCCCGATTGTAAGATGTATCGGGGGTGTCAGGGGGGTCGACTAATATAAGCCGTACCCCAAAACTAAGACGTACCCTGTCAACACGCCCACGCCGCCGCCGCCGCAACCGGCCGCGGCACACCTCCACGGCGCACCTTTCCGCGCGTGCCTTCCTGTGCGGCCGGCGGCGCACGCGCAGTCGCTTCCAGTACAACAATTGGAGCCAGCCTGCCGCTTTGGTCACCAATGGGGCGGTTGCGGTGGCGGCGGCGCGGCGGCGGCGGCGTGGGCATGGCGACGGGGTACGTCTTACTTTATATCAGACGTACCCCGAAAGTAAGACATAGTGGGACTTTTCGGGGGGGAAAGAAAGTAAGACACTGTCTTACTTTCGGGGAAACACGGTAGTAGCTTAGGAGTAAGCTAAGCTATACAACACCTTCTTCTGCTAGCAGGCATTTGGGAAAGAATGAGGGGTAGGCTTTGGGAAGGTTGGGTGGGATGGGACTACGAATTTTAAAGTGTCTTTATTGTACTTTAATTCTGTTTTTACCATATTTATTTATTTATTTACAGTGTTTTTACCCCGCCCTTCTCAACCCCCGAGGGGGACTCAGCGGCTAACAAAGGCAATCCAGTGCCACAATCAACACAATATAAACCATGAATACAAAGTTAAACAATAGCAGTAATATTAAAACAATAATCAACAGCAATTAAATTAGAACAATATTCCGTCCACAGTTGTGAATTGATACTTACTGTTTGTTTTTTTAATACTATATTGTAATTTTTACATGCATGCAGGCAGTTCAGGACTTTGGTTACTTGAGACTGACCCGGGAGATGACAGTCTTGTTCGGCAGCATCCTAAATGACCAAGCAGCCTTTTTAAGGAGAACACTTCTTGCTCCATATGGAGAGAGGCCTAGAAAAGGTGGCCTAACGAAAGCTCATCTCCATCTACCCAGTTGGCTAGCTGTGGCCAACAGGCATCTTCCGATGCGGTCGAACAAAGACAAAGAAACAAAGGCCAACACCTGCCTGCAAAGGTGCAAATAGACTGACACTTGCATGCTGGAACATCAGAACCAGGCAAGATTCTGCAGATAGTGAGCGTCGTTCTGCTCTAATAGCCCATGAACTATCATGGCTTAATATTGACATTGCGGCTCTTAGTGAAGTTCGTCTCCATGAGGAAGGCAGCCTTAAAGAACATGGTGCCGGCTACACACTCTATTGGTCTGGCAAACCCAAAACTGAAAAACATCTTTCAGGAGTAGGCTTTATGATTTAAAATTCCATCACCTCTAAACTTGAAATGTTGCCGACTGGTCATTCTGATCGCATTATCTCCTTACGCCTCCCACATACTGTTTTCTTCAGTATATATGCCCCAACTATGCAAGCTGACCCTGTGGAGAAAGACAAATTCTATTCAGACCTACGCTACCTCTTACAAAAGATCCCTGCAGAAGATAAAATCATTATCCTTGGTGATTTCAATGCCAGAGTAGGAAAAACTTTGAAGCCTGGAAAGGTGTATTAGGCAAGCATGGTGTTGGAAACTGTAATGATAATGGATGCCTCCTGCTAGAGTTTTGTGCAGAACAGCAGCTGACTATTACAAACACTATGTTCCAGCAGAAAGATAGCTTGAAGACCATCTGGATGCATCCCCGATCCAAGCATTGGCACCCCATTGACTATGTTTTAGTGCACCAGAGAAACATTTGTGATATCCGTCATACTCAAGTGATGCCCAGTGCAGAATGTCAAACAGATTATCGCCTTGTAAGATGTAAACTAAATCTACACCTTAAGAAAAACCAAGCCTGGTTTGATGAAAACAACCAAGAGATCCAGGAGCTGTTGGCAAAGAAGAGAACTGCTCACCAGGCACACCTCGCCCAGCCATCTTGCCATGTAAGAAAAGCAGCCTTCCATCTCGCATGTAGTAAAATCCAACAAAAACTCAGAGACATTCAGAACAAGTGGTGGATCGATTTAGCAGAAAAGACACAATGTTGTGCAGATCTGGGTGATCACAGAGGTTTTTATGAAGCTCTCAAAGCAGTGTTTGGACCTACTTATCAGGTCCAAAGCCCCTTATACAGTATAGGTGGTCAAACACTAATTACTGATAAAGCCTCATCCTGAACCGATGGGTTGAACATTTTCATAGTCTCTTCAATGCCAACTGAGTAGTCCAAGGTTCAGCTATCCAACACATGATACAACAACCAATGAAAAATGAACTGGACACAGTTCCCACTCTGGAAGAGACCCTTGAGGCAGGGCCGTAGCCAGGATTTTGATTCGGGGCTGAGTTTGGTTCGGGGGCTGAGACTGGGTGGAAGAGGGTCTACCCTAGCAAACCTTTTGTATTGTTATCCCAATAACCCCATTAATGTGGGATATAATGAGCATGGTGATCAGATCATGATATGAATAAACATAACAGTTTAAATAATGTACCAGTAAGGCCTTTTCACGGACCACCCTGAGAATTTCGGGGGCAGCCCCTTAGCCCCCTGGCTACATGCCTGCCTTGAGGCCATACAGCAAATGAAAAATGGCAAGGCAGCCGGGATCGATGGAATCCCACCTGAAGCTTGGAAACAGGGAGGTCATGTACTTCATGTTAAATTCCATGAGCTCCTTGTGAGTTGCTGGGAAAAAGTTGAACTGCTATCAGATCTCCGAGATGCAGTTATCATTGCCTTGTAAAAGAAAAAAGGAACAACATCCGATTGCTCAAACTATTGAGGTATAACACCGCTCTCCATTGCTGGAAAAATCCTTGCAAGTTTACTCCTGAACAGATTAGTTCTTGCTATTGCAGAAGAACTTCTCCCTGAAAGCCAATGTGGCTTTAGAGCTAATAGGAGCACCACAGATATGGTTTTTGCCCTTAGACAACTGCAAGAGAAATGTAGAGAGCAGAACAAAGGACTCTATGTAACATTTGTCGACCTCGGCAAAGCCTTCAACACTGTGAGCAGAAAAGGTCTGTGGAAGATCCTGGAACGTCTAGGATGCCCCCCCCCCCAATATTCCTCAAAATGATTATCCTTTACATGAGGGCCAGCACGGCCAAGTCAGATACAGCGATGCTCTCTCTGAGCCCTTTCTAATAACTAATGGAGTGAAACAAGGTTGTGTTCTTGCACCAACCCTATTTACAATCTTCTTCAGCATGGTGCTCCAAAGGGCTACGGCAGACCTCGAAGAAGATGGCATATAGATACGCTATCGTACTGATGGTAGCTTGTTCATCTTAAGCTGTCTGAGGACTATCTAGTCCGTGAGCTGCTTTTTGCCGACGATGCTGCCCTTGTCGCCCATTCAGAAGCAGCTCTGCAGCACCTAACATCCTGCTTTGCAACAGCTGCAGAACTGTTTGGGCTGGAAGTCAGCCTGAAGAAAACGGAAGTTCTCTACCAGCCCACACCACAGGAAGAACATCATCATCCCCACATCAGCATAGGCAAATCTGTGCTTAAGTCCGTTCAGCAGTTCACCTACCTGGGAAGCATCATCTCTTCAGACACCAAGATTGATAAAGAGATAGATCACAGATTAGCAAAGGCATAGAGTGCATGTGGAAGGCTTCACAAAAGAGTCTGGAGGAACAAGCACCTGAGGCAAAGCACCAAAATCAGTGTGTACAGAGCTATCGTACTGTCTGTTCTCCTATATGGGTCTGAAACATGGGTCACCTATCGCCAACACCCACGACTCCTCGAACGCTTTCATCAGCACAGTCTTCGCACAATCCTAGATATACACTGGACGGACTATGTGACTAATGTTGCTGTCCTTGAGCAAGCAGGGATCACCAGCAGTAAGGCCATGTTATTGAGAACACAGCTGCGCTGGGCAGGGCACATCTCTAGGATGGAGGACCACCGCCTCCCAAAGATACTACTCTATGGTGAACTCGCCACAGGTCAGCACAAGAGAGACGCCCCCAAAAAGAGATATAAGGACTCCCTGAACAACATCTCAGGCTCGGCCAGATTGATCACCAACAATGGTCCACCCTGGCCTCACATCGGGAGGCATGGAGATGCACTATCCACAATGCTGCGGCCTCTTTCGAGAAGACACACCGAATGGGTCTTGAAGAGAAACGACAACGCAGAAAGAACCACAACTTGGAAACAACATCACCCAAGGAGACTTTCTGCTGTGCTATCTGCAACTGAACTTGCCTATCTCAACATGCTTGTAAAAAGCGTGGGATGAGTCCTTCCTAAGAATCTTCGTTCGCGAAGTAATGCCGAGAGAGAGAGAGAGAGAGGTAATTTTAAACTTGTCTAGTGTGAGATTGTTAGCCACCTTGAGTCCCACAAAGAGAAAGGTGAGGGTAAAAATAAGATGATGATGATGATTATTATTATTATAATGAAATTAGTAGCACTTACATTTGAGTAGATGTGTATAGGCTTGTGCAGGGAGAGTGCAATCATATGGTCCTTAGAACTTGTAGCTGGGGCGTTGGGATGCTAAGAGAAGAGATTTACTGTGAGAAACTTCCTTGTGGGAAAGTCTGTCATTAGTTTTGGGGCTAAATCAACAAAAGTCTTAAAGTAACAATGCCAAATCGTAGTGTTATTCTGACATCCCACCATAAAAACTCAGAAACTGCAACAACTCTGGAAGTAGTCATTGGTTTTCCTTTTCAGTTGGATGGGATTAATTTTTAAAAGAAAGGTAGAAGTGATGATGCTTTCAGCCCTCTCCCTCCTTCTTCCTCAATTTTGGCTAAAACATTACAGAATTCCTTCCCATGTGGAAAACGTTTGGTCCCCTCTCTGCTTTCTTGTCACCTGAATCTGATAATATTAATAGGAAACTAGGAGTGTGAGTTTTGATCGCATGCCATTTCAGTTTCCCTACTTTTCTCCCATAAGGTGGTGAGTACCATGCCCTATTTTATGTGGTCTACTTCTCCATATTTAGGAATCTTGTTTAAGTGAAGTCTTTCTTCTTACCTTGGTGAAGTACCCCCCCCCCCCACACACACACACATCTAGCTTAAGCTATACTGAAAAAAAATGTTGACTAGAGTGCATCTTGTCACTTCACATTTGCTACATGCTTTAATAATAACTCACCATGAAAGTGGCATTGATATTGATTGCCAAACTTATGATTCCCGCCTCCTCCTCTGCCCCCTTCTTAATTTGCTGATGATCTTTCTGAGTATTTTCCTAAATTCCTTTGTTTAGATACACTCCTAATAAAGTGTTTTCACACCACATTATTTTGGTGGTTTTTTAAAAAAAGTATCAGTGCCAAGTACTTTTGACTCTGTCCGTTCCAATTACTATTACAAAGATAGGCTATCTACTTCTTGTTTCTGGTCACAAGTCTCAATGGAATAGCATTTACTCTCTCCTCTTATATCAGCATCCCCTTTCAGAAATTGTTATCCAATAGTTAAGCAATTGGAAATTATTGTTATAAGATGGAAGCTACTTTCACACCTCATGCATGGTTATCTGTTGGTGCAAAGCACTAGAGGATACCTGTGAACTTTCTCCATATCAAGGTGTTAAGCCTCATCAAATGGGCTGTTCTCCAGTCTCTTAGAATCCTGCTGCTATGCATTATAGCAGAAATAATTTCCAACTGTATTTTCAGAGGAGTGGAGAGCTTGTTAACATTGCCTGCTGATCATATGTCACCTCTCTTTTGTTCCATTTTATGCTGTGTTGAAGAGCAACGTATGAAAAATTCAATTGGTGCATCTTTGGGAAAGGAGGTGACATAAAACGTATTATGGTTTGAAAATGAACAAGAATTTAAAAGATACAAATCTTATTCTATTTTCCACAATTTGAATAACTCTTTGGTAGAGTAAGCCCATAATAGCACCGTTCAGATAATTAAAATAGCTTCAATAACTTATTTATATAGTTACAATTTTATGGTGAAAGTCTAATGATAAAATACAGAAAACAGAGCTGTCCCAGCAGGATTTCACAAAGACTTTTCAAAGAGATCAGTAACAGGAGATAATAGAGATTTGGGAATAAAGTTTTTTTTCTTATTAGATTCCAGGCTTATTGAAATACCTTTGTCTGTCTCTTTGGTCTCTTTGTTGGTCTATCTGCTGATTACTTTATTTATGCCTCTTTCTCTCAAACCTAAGATGCAAAGGTTGGTTATATGTTTTTAAAATAAAAATGAAAGCACATGCTTAAAACCTTACAGAGGATTATGATTAATAAGTATTAGTAGTTGTATAGAATTAAAACCATTCAAAACCTTGCTGTAAAAACAAAGAACAGTACTACAGTCCACGAAGCCCTTTTCTTGTGGAAAAAAAAGCATTTTTCAAAAGCATAGTAGAAAAGCCCAAAGAAAAGACTTCAAGGAGGGATCCAGTTTAGGAAAGGAATGAATGATAGCGTCTGGGAGCAACCACAGAGAAAGCTTTCACTTGAGTTCATACTGAATTGGCCTGTGAGGATAGTCGGAACAAAAGAAGCACATCCTCTGAATTCTCATAAGGAAAGATAATGTTATTTAAATACTCTGTTTAGTGCAATTTTAATCATAATCCTTTGAAAGTTTTTAAATCATATGTTTTCAATTCTTCCTTTGGAGAGAAATATGTCTAGGACATAGTAATAATAATAATATCATAATAACTTTGGAGGCTTTTAAACAGAAGCTGGATGGCCCATGAGGTCTCTTCCAACTCTATGATTCTATGAGTAATTATAATTATTTATTATTGTTATTACATACTATAGTTATAATTATATTAGAATTAACTCGTCAAACAGAACCACATTTAGTGTTTCTCCCTTTCTTTGTGTCAAAGTCAGTAAACCCTTTAATGTTCATCCATCAACTTTGAATCCCGTTCGCAAATACTTGCTTTATACTGTTATTTCAAAAGAATTGCATTCTTACAGTAACAGAATAGTAACCTTTAACACTAATCCTGTTGTTGTTGTTGTTGTTGTAATAATTATTATTTTGGTTTTTAACTTTGTTTTTATTGTTGCTGTGAAATGTGTTTTATTAGTCTTTCATTATGTTTTGGTTATGGTTGAATGTTTATACTATTTATCTGTATTTTTTTAATTTACTGTGTATTTTGTGGCATTGAAGGGTTGCCTTTTATGTTGTAAGCTACCTCAAGTCCCCATGGGGAGTTGGGGCTGGATATAAATAAAGTTTGATCGATTGATCAATCGATTTTAAGTTTGTGCATTGCTTATTTTTTTACTGATTTATTTATGTTTTAGATTTATGGTTTAAAATTCTAAACTGCCTTGAGTCCCAATTTTGGGGGAAAGGTGGAGTACATATTTGTGGCAGTGAAGAAATCATACTTCTGTGCCACCGGAATTGTACAACCTGAAGATGTTGACAGGATTCTTGCATATGTCAGAACCACCAAATGGGTTCTGGGTCCATGCCCTCCCTGGGTCTTTAAAGTATCTAGAGGGGAATAGACATCCTGCCTAAGAGAGACTGGGTGAGACTCTTAATCAAAAATCAACACTGAATCCACTCAGAAATTACTGGCCAGTCTCCAATATCCCTTTTTTGTAAAAGGTTCTGGACTTGCAATGTCTTCACACGTGCTGCCAAAGATGTTGCCGATCACTGCATCTTGCCAGTGGTTATGCAGGGGATGCAGCACTCCCCTTCTTCATCACATGGGGGGGGGGGCTTTCTGGGAGTTGAACCCATCTTTCCTTATGGAAAGACAGGGAGCCTGATGTTGTTTGCCATTGTTATTTTTCGGCGGTGGCAACACTTCACTTACGCAGATACCCTGGAAGTAGTTGTTTGCAGTGTAATCGGAACCATTGGGCTCCATGGCTGAGGGATTAAAATAGCATCAGGCAGCGGGGAAAAAATGATATATGTGACGCGGTCCATGATAGCTTTCCAGTGCCGGGCATTCCTGGATGAGATTTATTTTTTCTGGACATGTTTCAGTGTGGCTTCAAGTATGTGTTTAGAACAATGCTAGAGTCAGTTTGCATGGTTTAAGGCTTAAGCTAATGCTCCATCTGCTCCCTTTCTTAGAGATTTCAGATCTGGCTATGGTGATACAGACCTTGATTTCATTCCACAGGGGACATTAACTCCCTGGCTCAAAAAAGCATCATTGGGTACTAGTCTATTTCCTGACAGAATTCAAAGTGCTGATTGTAACCTTTGGAGACCTAGATGGATTGGATTCAGACTACCTGAAAGACTATATTCCCTTTATGAGCTCCCTAAGTATTAAGATTCTTGGAAGAAGACTTTCTTTCAATCCAGCTACCATTACAAGCATGTTTGGTGAGAACATGAGAGAGAGACTTTTCAGTGGTTGCTCCCAAGGAGTGGAACCCCTTGACATGTAAGTTTTAATTGGGAACTCTCTGCTCTCTTTCCACCAACAGTCAAACACCTTTAGCTGTTGACTTGGATGGCAGAAGGGTCTAATTATATGGTATCCAGTGCTTTTATTTTCATGTGCCTTTTAAATTGTTCTTAGTGCTTTTAATGAAATGAGTTTTAAAAATATATATATAATCATATGTTTTGCTATTATTTGCTTTAATGTGCGGTATATTCTCTTATTATTTGCTTTAATGTGCTGTATAATGTGCTGTATAAGCATTTACATAATGCTAATTTTAAATGGATTCAACTGGATGCCTGAATTGAAGTTCTCAGTGGTAACATTTAAATTCTGAACGGTTTGGGACCTTGAGACTTGAAAGAGTGCTTCTCCCTATAAAGATGGCCCTCTGGACAGTCCTTGCATCCCACCATTGGTGGCAATAGATCATAGCACCCAGTTGTAGAATGCCTCTCCTGAAAGGCACTGATTTGGTTTCATGGTTTATTAAAGCCTTGGATTTCTAAACACTTTTATCCAGCCTGTCCATGTAAGTTTTAACTGTTTCCGATTGTTATATAGTTGTGTATGTGTTGGTTCTTAACTGTTACAATATTTAAGTTTGTCTAACACTGTTTAAAGTGAATTTATTGTATGTGGACTTTTTGATATAAGATATAAGAATGCAAAGCATTTTCTGACTGGTAGGATCATAGATATTGATGCGACTCCCACAAGTAGAAGTGCTAAACACACCGGCTTGATCTCTGGAGATACGGCAAATACAGCCTAAATGAATGAAGATTGGAGTGATCACATTTCTGATTCATATTTGCAAACCTCAGATTGTTAGACTGGTGACTACTTTCATTATTCTAGGTCCTAGCCAATACTTCCTTTAAAATTGTTGTGATAGGCTCAGACTCCTCATTCTGCAGATGTTCGTAATGAATAAGAAGGGATAGGGTACATCTGGATCAAGCTTGATATATAATCCAATTGGTCCACATCAGACTGGTGTTTGGAAGAAACAGTTTTTTCTCCTCAGTGTCCTGCTGGTTGGTGAACTATGTTTTATAATGTACTATTGGATCTTCGCACTGTTCGTATTCCTATCTATCCACCATCTACTAATATGAGGTGTGTTATTTTGAGTTCTTGCTGAAGGAATTTGGAGTTAGATTTTAAGGAAATGTGTGTGTTCCTACATTTTCCCCATTTGTTTCTCTTTCGTTTCCTGATCAAAAATGTTTGACAGCCATTCACTTACAAATTCATGTTTCTTCCTTTGGCTTTACTCATTGTACAGTAGACTTACATGATTGTTCCCATGGATGAGACTTCTTGTTGAAAGGTGATTGTAATAGCAATTACTCCTGCTTTGACCACTAAAGCCTAATCTTTTTTAAAAAAAAAAAAACGAAAGAGGAAAAAATACATCACAAACTGTTTCAAAGTTATGCTTGAGCTACTTTTCAATTATAGTGGGTAAAGCAGAACGAAATTCTTACAGCCACTTATTGATTGTGTTGCCATCCATTAAGATACAACAGAAGAAGTCCATCATATTTTATAACAACTCAACTATTCAAAATAACAAAGACTTACCATTGTTTTCCTTTCTTTTTCCTTTCATTTGCCATTATCCTGACAAATACATTTTGCTTCAGCACCACAATCAAGTTCAGGAATCATAATGAAGAAATTTTGTATTAGAGTTGACATTTCTTCTTCAGTTAGCTGACAAAATCCTTCTATGTTTGAATTTGGTTTGAGTAGCTGAAGCAGAACAAAGGCATTGAAATATATTAATCACATTAATGATGTTTTAGTGAAACTGGCTGTCTCCTAAAGACACTGCATATATGAACTATAAATGGCGATTCTATCAATATGCAAGTGATTAAAAGCTATCAAGGTATAGGTATAATTATACCTGATTTTAATAAGTTGATCTATGTTGTGAAGTCCTTGACAATCTGAAAATGAAGGCAGGGAGATCTTGTGCCCAGAATGGGAGCATTGTATAATGCGGGTAATTTCTCAAGCTTTCAATGAATAATTGGTTCTTCTATTGCTTGGGGTTGGTTGCTATGTCTCATCCTAGGGCTGGTTTATCTTCTCTTTAGTTTCTCTCTCATATTATAGAATCAAAGACTCAATGAGTTGGAACAGCCCATAAGAACCATCCAGCCCAACCCTCTGCTATGTATAATACACAATCAAAACACTCCTGACAGGTGGTCATCTAACTTCTGTTTAAAAACCACAAAAGAAGCAGACGTCACCACATTGGGAGGCAGCATATTTTACTGTTAAACTAGTCATACGACCTTGTCAGACAGCCGCTAGCATCTTTGTGCTTCATTTGGAGGTGTGGGGTATCTGGCGCCCCATGCCCTGCATCGCATGGATCCAGATGAGGACTATTAGATGGGGGGAAGTATGAGCACGTGGCTTCCCCCTTTGGATTCAATGGCAACAAAGGAGGCCTCCTGTGTTGCCCTGGCGGTGGCATGTACCAGTTTCACCCTCCTTCACCCACAGAGCAGTGCCATCGTCATCTGATAGGAGCCAACTAGCTCTGTTGATGACCTGGGCTAAAATTAGCACATGCTACTGATTTTAGCCCTTTCTGATAAGGTTGTTACTTCCTAACATTTTAGTGGAATCTCTTTTTCTATAGTTTGAATCTACTACACAATGTCCTACTCTCTGTAGCAGCAGAAAACATACTTGCTGCATTTTGAATGTGACATCTTTTCGAATATCTAACCATAACTATTATTTGTCCTTCAGACTAGACATACCCAGTTTCCTAAGCCACTTAACATAGGGAATGGTTTCCATTTCTGTTCTCATTTGGGTCATCCTCCTCTAGACACATTTCACCTTGTCAATATCCCTCCTGAATTATGGTGTCCAGAACAGAGTGGCATTATTATTTTCGTTGATCTGTACACTGTACTCTATTGATGCAGCGTAAGCTGGATCTACACTGCCCTATATCCCAGAATATGATCCCAGATGATCTGTTTTAAACTGGATTATATGGGTCTACACTGCCATATAATCTGGGATCATATCCTGGGATATAGAGCAGTATAGATCCAGCCTTAGAATCACATTGGCTTTTTAAGTCCCAAAGGCTATGAAGGTCCTCAGTTTGTCTTCATCAAAAGTGTCCACGAAGCTGAACGGAAACAGAACCAGGAAATAAAACATTTTAAAGAGAGAGAGAAAAGAAAAGATCCTGAAAATTAATTTCCCCCAGCTTTTCAGCAGTTATGTAAACAGAAATCACCCATTTGGAACTTGTGTCTCTGCCAGTGATAGCTGCCACCAAATCATCTTCTTTCATTGAGGTTTGTAGAAGAGCTACAGCTGGCCATTGATATCACTTAGAAGTCATCTTCCCTCCAAGATCTTAAAACCTGGGAAGGATCATACAGTTAGATGCAGTAATGCAGGTAATCTAGACCAAAATTGTGCAGAGTCATGAGCAACATGAATCCAACATGTCTGTGGTGGCTTTAATCCATCTACACCCTTATGCTGCACAAATTGAAACAAACCTGAATACAGAGGACCTACAGCATGCAAAGTTTCAGCCAGTTCACAACTGTGAACTATAGCATATAGAGAACTATAGCAATTTGATCTGCTTTGTATGTTGAATGCTTTGTTTTGTCATCTTATGGATAGACTGTAAGAGTCTTGGTTACTTTAGCTAGCTCAGATGGATGGTTCTGTTCAAATGCAAATACTTCTTCATCACTGACATTACCATGGGGTAGCTGTTTCCACTGGCTTCGGGAATATATTCAGTTAGACTTTTTCAAAGATTTCTGTCATCTCATTAGTCTCCATCCCACTCATTTCACCACTCCCTAATCCCTATTAAACCAGGAGGCCTTCTTGAAACCATGGCATGAGGTTTTCTTACTGCTTACTTTATATTTCATTTAAAATGCAAATTAAAAACCCCCAAATATTGGAAAAACCAATGTTTCCCATTGTTTTCAGTTTGAAAAAATTAATTGCATTGGATTTTTCTCAAATACTTCATTGTGAAATTCCTTCTTTCCATAAGAAATTATTGTATCACTAATATTTTCTTGATGGTTGATATTTGGTATTTATTGTTTGTAATATACTGATATATGAATTTAGGCATTTTGTGTCTTTTCTATATATTTTATGTGTGTTAGTTGATTAGTTAGCTCCACCATCTTTTTTGTTTACTTTGGTAATCAGAGGTTGGTTCTAGGGTTATACTTAACTTTGCATTCACAGAAGGCACTAGGATCTAGCTGAGGCTCCCTGCTGGAAGAAAGGGTTGGAGAGGTGATTTTTCAGTGATTTTCCTTCCCACTGCATTGCCTTTCATGCTGCTCTGTCCTCCAGAGTAACCTTTCAGGAAGCACAGAAGACTGATGAGGAAAGTTCACCTGTCCTTTGTACATTTATCTGGGTATGAGTCTTAGTGAACACAGTAGGAGGTGTTTCTAAGTAAACATGCAGAAGGTTCGCCATAAATCTTTCAGTAGTGTACATTTCCATTCTCTAGCAACAAACCTGTATGTATGTGCGCTTTTGTTACGTAGGATCACACTCAGATGTAGATTAGTCTTAGGAAATAAGCAATGTTTCAGTTGCTAGATGCTTGTTGTCAACTGTTCTTCAAACATGGCAGTTGGTTGTTTGCAGCATCATAATTGTTGTCCTCATTATTACTATACACTAGACTTGTGCACAGATTCGTTTTGGCTATTTGCCTTGGGTTTCTTCAACGTCAGTAATGGCAAGGGCTCCACTGTCAGTTTTTTCGACTGAGCCTGACCACGTGGCTGCTGGTTGCAACTCCTTCTGCTCTACTCGAAAGCATGCGGTATGCGAAGAAGCTGCTGCATGCTCTCACAGGATTTCCCTGTACGAGCCCTGCCTGTTGGGCCAATCAGAATAGAAAAAAGCCGTGCCATGTCTTATGCAAGCTGTGTCAATTTAATGGGGCGAGCACCTCCATTGCTCAGTTGCATTCTGGCTCTAGATTAGAAATTGGTGCTTCAATCTGGTTGTCTTGCCACTTGCTCTCAGCTTTTGGCTTGACTTCTCTCTAGTATTGAATTTTTTTTTTATTTTCCTTTTTTTTCTTGATTTTTTTTAGTGGGACTGGCTTAGGGTTAGGGGTGCTCTCTCATATGTTGAATTGCTCACAGACTGGGAGTTGGAAAGTGTGGGTGAGTGGGTGGGTGCACACTGCACAGCATTTGGGGACTTGTGAGTGTGCTTTTCTTTTAGGGTGGCTCTGAGCTTTGAGTCACACTTCAGCCTCTACTAAAGCCTTTAGCTTCTTCTCTTCTCTCTCCTCCAGCCTCTCTTTCAAAAAGTGGTACTTTAAAAAGATTATTGTTATTAATAATTATAGGAATTCCAGCAAACAGGAAAGCCTCATTCTCAGAAAACTACCAGCCTATCTACCTACCTACTTACCTAAACTTACCACCAATACCGAAGAATTTCTTTCCTCTGTGATCTCATCACAAGTTCTCTCTGTTTATATTTCTCTCTATTCTCTCTGCCTTCTTAATTTCATGTAGTAATAATAATAATAATTTAGTTGTTGCCACCCGATAATAATAAAAAAATTGGGCTTCTGTGGAAGCTTTGCCAAGAAGCCAACAGAACCTATTGTCTCTCTCTAATTCCAACCTCCATCAGCATATAAAAGTTTCCACTAACAACAATACTATCCTTTGCAATCTGTCTGCCTTCTTAATTTCGTTTAGTAATAATACTGGCTCTTGCCACCTAATAATAATAATAATAATAATAGAAGAAGAAGAATTGGGCTTTTGTGGAAGCTTTGCCAACACAACCCATTGCCTCTTTCTAACTCCAACCTCCATTAGCACATAAAAGCCCTGGTGAACAGTGAAATTGATTTCATATGTGGTGGTACGGAAAGCAAAAAGGGATGGATACCAGAGGCCAAAAATTAAACTCAAAGTTTGGGAAGTTTGAGAAGTTTGAAATGAATAAGTTAAGTGAAAGAAATGGAAGCCAATAAAGAAACAGCAATGAAAAGATGTGATAAAAACAGTGAAAGAAAAATACATCTGCAAATATAACCCCTTTTGCTGTATGGTTAATGGTTGGTTATACAATTCAGCTGGGCATCACAGACTCCAAAACAACTACTGCTGTGCTGATATCCAAAGTTAATCGCAGCTTTGGGAAAATATTTTATGTTTGTTTTCCTAGGGGCTTGTATTGCCCAGATTGAGCCTAACAGAAATATACTTGTTTTTAACTAGAATTAAATGTGTGTCATGGCTTTGAAATAGAAGTGTGAAAGGCATAAATAAATGGCTTCTCCTGCTCTTTTGCTGTGCAGTTTTTAAACATTGCGTTTATTTTATGTGTCTTCTCACATTCATCCTCTCAATAGATTGTCTACTATTCCAACAGTTTATCCATTATTGACCAAATATATGGGGGATATGTATCTGTTCTGATTCCAGCTGCTGACACATAGTTGTACAGCCTCTGGCATTTAGTTCCATTCTGTTCCCCTTATGTAATATCACATTTCTGTAGGTGATAAGATTTCTGTAACATCTGAGAAAATGCAGCCTGCAGTGAAGTTTATTTCAGACCACTTCCTTGCATGTACTTGAAAGTAGGTCATTTTTCTCCAGTGTGAATTGCAGTTGGTTTCTCTACAGGGGAACATTCAGCACATAGACTACGGATACAAGGAAAGATGTTTCTGCTAGCCTTTTCTCTGATTAGAAGTGTTTCCCAAGTTGGGGGTGAGCCTACAGTTATTAAGCTTGTCAGAGGAGTATTTCCAAGGCTGGAAACCACAGCCAATAAAAGGTGCTGATTATGCTGGTGATTTCATATCCTGTACACTTTTTCCTACAGTCAAGGAAATAATCAGGGGTGCTCTTTCTTATGTTGAAGAGCTCAAAGACTGTTTCACTGCATGGTCTTTTGAACAGTTATCACTATAGTATGTGCCCTCATGGCACTAGTTGACTTATGGCTTCAGTGGAGAAACCATTTCCCTGTGATAATTCTTATAGGAGTGAATTTTCTTCCGAGGGATAGATTTCTCATACTTCCTTGTTGTCTCACCCTTGTTCTTAACTAGGAGTCATTTGTAAGTTGTAATGTTTGTAAATTGGGAACTGCCTGTAGTTGGAAGAATCATAGAATCATAGAATAAACAAATTGAAAGAGACGGTATACGTGGCTGTGGGACCATTCATTCAACCAGTAAATAGTGCAATACGGATAATGGACTAATGGAATTGACAATTGAACAGGCCTTGGACTATGATCTGGATTATGTGATTTTAATTTATGTTTTAATAATTAATGTTTAATTATATGGTTTAAATTGCATTTGTTTATTTTTATATGTATACTGTATGTACTGGCATCTAATTGCTGCCTGCTGTAAGGCCACCCTGAGTCCCCTTTTAGGGTGATAAGGGCAGGATACACATATGTGAAATAAAATAAATAAATGCTGTGTAGCTGGTGCAGTCTTGCCCATTCTACTGCCTCCCCTGTAGGCAGACTTTATGAATGCAAGATATTATTCAGGGTTCATAATTTGAAGAAAAATCAAATATTTTCAGTGCAGAATAGAAATAATTGGAAAGTGTCATTTCCTGAAAGAATCATGTCCTTTTATTTTCACTGTGAAAATCCTGACTTTGGAAAGCTAATTTCAAACAAATGTAGGAGAAGTTTTTTTCTATCTATTCTTCTTTAAGCCCCAATCCCAATACACTTTTGTTTTGTAGACTTGTGTTTAACAAACATAAAGAGTATTCTTCTTTCCAATCCCACACGTTTTGTAGACTTGTGTGAGAAATGATCCCTCTCCTTTTCTCTCTGTCTCTCATTAATTGTGATAACAACCTGAGAAAGGTGGACATATATAGACACAAAATGTACAGTATTATATTTCATATTAACATGATATAATCATAAAGTTGGAATGCAGTGACCTCATCTTGTCAGACACTTCTTCCTAATGTTTAGTCTACATCATTTTTCTTGTAATGTGAATCCACTGCTTCAGGTCCTGCCTTTCAGAGGAAAAGGAAATGAAAATGTTCCATTATCTATTTGAAAATTCTTCAAATACTGAATATAGCTCTCATACTGGGGTAGACTGGTTTCTTTGAAGAGGCAGAGGAACTACACCCCCAGCTGTACCAATACTTGTATTAAAGTTATGATAGTATTATTAGAAAACCCCTGGTGCACATATAGCTCTAAATTTGTATAATACAGTGACTGAGTATTCTGAGAATATTTTTTTTCAACAGGTCAAACAGAAATACATAAAATAGCAGGGCCTGTTCTTTTTCTCCACTTTGCATTCTGTGTAACTATTCCAGCCTTGGAGGATTGATGAACAAAAGTCAAAATATATTAAAAATTTAAATTCCATCAAGGTACACTAACCCAATTATATATAAAGTATCACTGTGATGGATTGATTGACAAGTGGCAAATGTGCTCTCAAGAAAGCCCAAAGACATCTCCCTCTGGAAAACATAATGTGAACTAATATATCAGCTGGTGGCATTAGTTTTATTAGCTTTTCTGGTCAATTCATTTGCTTCTGCCAGAATTCTGGGATTTTTTATAGCACAGGCTGTTCTGTCTATTTTCATAATAGTTCATTAAAAGTCTGTCCAGTGGTCAAAAAAGAAGGAAAAACTTCAAAGGTATGAAATAAGAAAAGTCAAAATGTATTAGGTTGCAGTTACAAAGGAAGGAAAACAGAGACAGATATTAGCAAAGTGTTATACCTAGTCTTATGAAAGACTGTGCTTAGAAGTTGGGTCACCATAACAGTGAGTATGGCAACCCAAATACGATATCTTCTAAGCACAGTCTTTCATAGGACTACTGACACTGCCATGCAATATATATCCTTAGGTGTTGTAGGAGACGCTTAGGACAAAAGAAGTGGCATTTGGTTGGTGCAAAGGTACAAGAAGCCAAACAGACACTTGGGTTCAAGGTGGCAAAAATGATCACAACTGAAGGCCCCATTCTCATGACTTCCAGTCAGCTAAAAGTGAGACAGAGTGCTGCAGGTGAAACGGTGATGAGTAGAGAACAAGCTGGGCATGGGCATGGCTTCACATCACTGTGCTTCTTTTCTGGAAGAGAGATATGTTTGAATCACACAGGGAGATACATGGCTTATATCAGATCAGACCACTGGTGCATTTAGTTTTCTATGGATTTGTAGCTCTGAGATAACAGCTGTTTTTAGGCTTACCTGGAGATGTTTTACCCTGTAAGACAAGAATTAAAAGATGGTCAGTGTATATATTCGCTTAGAGTTTTAGGGACTATAAAAAGCTGTTTTATGTTGAGCCAAGCCATCTAATCTATTATTGTCAACTATGACTAACAGTGGCTTTCTAGTATTTTAAACAGCATTATTTTCCAGAACCACTTGAAAATCCCTGATATTCTCTGATGATCTCCCATCAGATAGGCTTAGCTTCCAAAATTAATTAGAGCAATCCAAGGGATATTTATTCTTCACCTATCAGCTAAAATTCGCGTGACAAGTTTTGATATAAAAAGTGACAAATTAGACAAGGCTAGGGATGTAGAAAGATGTATACAAGTTTTTCTGCCAGACCACAGGGGTTCCAGTTACTAGTCTTATTTCTGAATGTGCGGGTCTGAGATATCAGAGAAAATAATGGCTGCTGATGCCAGATGTTAATACTTGTCTGCCACTGCTTTTTTTTTTATAAAATAATTCTTTATTGGTTTTTCAAACATATAAAAGGTTTTGAAACAGAATGCACAGAGTGTGCATGAATAAAACAAACATAGATGCTGTGGTCCATCTCGGGACGATCACAGCAGTGTACAGAAAAGAGACAGCTTGAGGTACAGCGGTGCAATGAAATTGTTTGATCCGTGAGGCGTATTATAGTCAGTTTGGTTGGACCATTCTATACATATTATCCCAACTCTTGCTTTTCTTATTTCACTCTACGTCGACTTAGTGCCCGTGGTACTATTTGGTTACCTGTAATTTAAGAGAGATCGTAAGTCTATGTCTAAATATTCACTATTACATAGTTCATTAACCCCTAATACCAGTTGAGTGTCAGATCTAAATTGTGTTCTTTCCTACAATATTCTTGGACCAACAGCCAGTCTCCCTTTTCCTCCCGGGCTTTATCTTCTTTCTTTTCTTTTAAGGCATCCGTGAGCCATTCCATCTCGATAGTGTCCATAACCTTTGTAATCCATTCTCCCCTGGTCGGGAGCTCTCCTGCTTTCCAATATTTGGCATATACCAATTTGGCTGCCGTTGTTAATAATATGAAAATCTTTCTCTCATTGGAGCTTAATTCTAATTCTTGATCCACGATACCCAAAAGAAAAAGGTCTGGTTTCCTTTCAATTTGTTTTTAAAGATTTTCTCTAATTCTTTTTCAATCATTGTCCAAAATTGCTTTGCTTTTTACACGTCCACCAGAGATGGAAGAATGTTCCATGCTTTTCGTTGCAGTTCCAACAGTTTGTTTTAGAGTTTTTGTACATTTTGCGATCTTGTCCGGTGATATGTGCCATCTATGTATGACCTTAAACCAGTTTTCTCTGTAGTTATAACTTGTTAAAATATTTGCATTCTTTTTCCATATATTATTCCAAACCTCTGGCTTAATTTTATAGCCCACATTTCTCGACCACTCCTTCATATACCCTTTGGTTTGGTTTTCCTCTGTATCCCATTTTAGTAGTATTTTATATAAATTTCCTACCAGTTTTTTTTCCCTGCCGAGTAATATTCTTTCCATCTCTGATTGGTCGTCTCTGAAGCCTATGATTTTGTCTTCCTTAAATTTTTGATTAATTTGATAATATGGAAACCAGTCCGTTTTCTTGTCCTCACTTTTCAGTTGGTTTATGGATTTCAGGGTGTATCCAACCCCGTCCCAATAGGTTAAATCTTTGTATGTCCACCATTTTTTATCTTCCATTTGTCTGATTCTGTATGCTTCCACCGGGGAAAGCCAGAGCGGATATTCCTGGAAGATTTTGTTGTGATATTTTAGCCAGGTTTTTAATAAAACCCCTCTTATGTAGTGATTTTTAAAATTTGAGTCGACCTTTATCCTATTGTACCATAGATACCCGTGAAATCCGTATTTTAGATCATGTCCCTCCAAATTAAGCAGCTTATTATTCTCAAGTATACACCAGTCCCTGACCCAGGCCAGACAGTTTGCTTCGAAGTATAACCTTAAGTTGGGTACCCCCAACCCTCCTCTATCTTTCAAGTCATACAATTGTTTTAATCTGACCCTGGGTTTCTTTCCTCCCCATATGAATTTGGAGAGGTCCCGCATCCAATAAGTAAATTGTGTGTCTTTCTTGATTATTGGGAGGGCTGCAAATAAGAAATTTATTTTTGGTAGGGACATCATCTTTACTGTGGCTATTCTGCCAAAAAAAGAGATTTAGCCTAGACCATTTTCCAGATCTCTGGTTACCTCTTTCCAGTTATGTTCATAATTATTTTTATACAGTTGTGAGTTTTTGGTGGTGAGATGTATCCCAAGGTATTTCACCTTCTTAGTGGAACGGAGTCCCGAATTTTTCTCCAACGCCAACTTGTCTTTTTCAGTCATATTCATTGTTAACATCTGGGTTTTTCTTTATTAATTTTTAATCCTGCTACCTTACCGAATTGTTCTATTTTTTTCTAGCCATAGCGGGAGGAGTTCCTTAGGATTTTCTATTATTAGAACTAGGTCGTCGCATAAGCTAATACTTTAAACTCATCTTTCTTGATTTTGAGTCCCTTCAGTTTAGGGTCTTCTCTTATATCATCTAGTAATATTTCTAAAGACTGGATAAAGAGAAGGGGGGACAGAGGGCATCCCTGTCTTACTCCCTTCTCTACCTTAATGTTCTTGGTTTTATGTTGATTCACTATAATTTTTGTTTTTTGTTGTCCGTATATTGCATTAATTATATTGTTAAAGTTGTATCCTGTGTCCGATTCCTTGTTTAGGGTTTTGACAAAGCTCCAGTTCACCTTGTCGAACGCTTTCTCAGCATCGAGGAATATCAGAGCGACTGTGTTGTTGATGTTTTTATTATAATATTCAATAATATCAATTATAGTTCTTATGTTTGTTTTAAGCTGCCTTCCCGGGAGAAATCCGTTCTGATCTTTGTCTGCCACTGCTGATCTCTTTCAATTTGGGCTCCTGGCAGAAGATGCAAGAGGTAAAAGGATATCAAAGGTTTTAAGGTTTTCTTGAGTCTTTGGATGACTTTACCAATGTTCTGTTGCTGGAGACTGAAAAATGTTTTGCATTGGCCCAGGTATTATATTGTGAAAACAGTTATATAGATCTCTGTGGGCTGAGAAGGGCGGGGTACAAATGTTTTGAAATAAATAAATTCAAGTTCTAGATGCTGCTGCAGTATTTCATGAATTCTGGATAGATGTTGTAATGGGTAGCTAGCTATATTTTCTAGCACTGATTATATGCTGCCATGTAAACCACACAACTTTTGTTCTGTTCAGGAAGATTTTGTTAGGTGCTATGACCAGAGAAATTCAATATGTTATCCTATTTAGGCTTTTGTATCTATACTTTTGCTTTCTGTACAAGGTATAGGAAAAGCAGGTCCCTCTTGGTGTTGTTTGACTGGAGTTGTTATCATGCCTCACCAATAGCTATACTGATTGGAGTTGGGAGGAACTGCAGTTGAACTACATGTGGAGAGCCCCGTGTTTTCACACCTGCTCTGCTAACATCCATATCATGATATTTTTTCTATGGCAGAATTTCACACATTGGCTGCTGCAGTAGAAGAGTTCGCATACTATTTCCTTTCTCAAAAATAGTGAAAATGTATGCATCAAAGTCAGTATGTTTGCAACCAACAGCATTATCATTCCCTTCGATCCTTATTTTTTATCATTTTAGATAAAGCAATACCTGTAGGCTGCATGTGCTTCAAAACATCTAGAGAGCTGTGTTTTGCATACATTATATTCTGTGTCTGTATGTGCGCATGTATAGAGGCATCAAAATGTGATTATATGCAGACTGTAATCTCAGTACTGTACTATTCCTGCTGAACAGTGTATTGCAAGAATATTCCAATTGATATTCTGAGTGGTATATTTCTCTTCAATCACCTTCTTGAATACTGTTACAACTAGGGGATGATCAGAATATGAAACTGAATCAAAATATATACATTAAATTGCATATTCAAATGCCTGCCTTTGATGTTGGTACAAAATTTAAATAGCAGACAGCATACCCTACTTTATGTTTGATGAGTAAGAGATGTTACTAACAGCAGAGATTATGAATGCACATAGCTTGCTATAAATATGGAATATAGATTTTAGCTATTAGTTTGTACAGCTATATTTACATAAAATCACACTATAGACTTCACACAATTTCATGCAAGAGTCTGCTTTGAAAATATTAACATTCATCTTGTTATTTTTTAAAATCTCAATATTATCTTTGTTGGATTTCTGAAAATAAATGCCAGTGTTACATTTTTGAAGATGTAGCAAAATTCTAAAGGCATCCAGTGATGCATAATTTTTGGAAAGGTTACTGAGGAGGATGTTTGCGGTGGTTTCTTCCTTTCTTCTGCCTGGAAACTTATATGAAACTGCTAGCAAGAAAGCACTGCTGGAAGGGATAGGCATATGAATTGTATTGTTACACCGCTGTTTTGCACTGGACTTCCCAAAAAGGGTATGGCATGGAAGGCATTAATATTTCAAGTGGTTGACACCAGGGCAGTAACTGGAAGTTCCGTTTGACCAGGAAAAATGAGAATAATAATGTCAGGAGCATTTGACATTGTACAGGAGGGATTGCCGTCCAGGCTCCCAGGTGCTTTGCTTCTTCAATGGTGAATTGGGACCGGTGGACAGTATAACCCAGGAGGAGTATTTTACAATGTTTGCTCTATGGTAGTCATATTGGGGTGGCTGGTTTTTGATAGCTACTGCAACTACTGTGGAATTGCATTATAAGTTGTTCTCTGGGCCACCTTATTATGTAATTTCAAAGTTCTTTGCCCTCAGGTCTGCAGCCTAAATTAGGTATGTCAAACAAAGGAAAGGGGATGTCCATTGTGTCTAGAGCAGGGGTGCCCATACTTTTTCATCATGCGAGCTACTATATGAACAATCAAGTTGAAAAGATCACCTGTTGTGCATGTGCGCGTGCTGCAGCCTTCTGTCCGCGCAGGGCTTCTTTCTTGCCTGCCCACGAACTCGCTGCTGCGCGCACCCGGGAGAGGGATCCTCTTTGCCTGTGCGCACTCTCTCTCTTAATGTCTTCGTTGCCTTCCTCCTTCCTGCTGCGTGCTTTCGTGAAGCAGGAAGTCCCCATCCCGTCCTGCTTCTTGCGTGCACAGCAGGCCCCTCCCATGCACGCAGCAGGAGGGTATTTATAGGCGCACCCGTCAGCGCTCCGGCCAGATATGGCTTTGGCGGCGGCTCGGAAGGCGCAGGGCTGGGAAGAGGGGCCGCCTGGCTGCTGCCTGGGCCGGGAAACTCAACCAAGAGAGGGACCCACGTGAGGCTGGAGCCTCTCCACGGCAGCCTCCCCCCTCCCTCCTGGCTTCCTTACCTGGGCAGGAGAAGGAAGAATGGAAGAGGTGCGTCCCCAAAGTGACAGATGCAGGGGGGGGCACCCTTCCTTCCTTCTTAGGGTGTCACTCAGAAAGGAAGCCCAAGTGGACGGCTGGCAGGAAGGAGGACCCCTCCCACTGGTGGCAGTCCATGCCCACTGGAGAGAGAGAGAGAGAGAGGAAGAGCCACCCCCTCTCTCTCTCCCGTGGGCCCTCGCCGCCTTTCCCCTTCAAGGGCAAGGGAAGGCGAGGCGGAGAAAGGAGGCGAGGGCACAAGCAGCAGCAGCAAGTGGAGTCTCCATCCTCGCAGCCCCCTCCTCCTCGGGTTCAGCCCCAGGAACACGGCCGAGTCCTCCCTCCTCGCCCCCAACCAAGGAAAGAAAGCAGCCCCACACAGCTCGCTCGCGCAGGTCTCGGCTGGGAATGGGAGTCCCGAGGGCAGCAGCAGGGTTTGCGGCGGGGCTTGCTTGGCTTTGCCCCACTTTGCCTGGCCTCCTTCGCCTCTTTCTCTCTCTCTCCCTCCCTCTCTACTTCCAGCACCCGCCTGCCTGCCTGCCAAAAGGATCTGAAAAAGTTCTCCGGATTTCTTTCTTCTCTCCTTGGCTCTCTCTCTCTCACACACATACACACACACACTTCTTCTTCGTGTGGTCTGTGAAATGCACACAAATGGGTTTACTCTGCGCATGCGCCAGAATCTCTGACATACTAGCTAAAGATAAAGATTTACATATGCGCCTCCCACTCCCCGCCCCCCTCATGCCCTGATTGAGCTACCTCGGCAGTTCCTTTTCCGCCTAGCCAGCAAAGGATTTCCAACTGCTAGCTCCTGGTTAAGTCCACGGATTGCCTCGACTATCAGATAAGATAATGTCTTCCCTTTCTTTTAAAAAGTGCTCTGAGTGTGGAGCAACTTTGCCTCAAGAGGATAGACATCTTAAATGTCTCCTCTGCTTGGGGGAATCCCATATTCCCCGGACCTGCAAGATCTGCAGGTCCTTCTCTAGTAGAGCCCTGAAGAGCAGAGACTCTAGGCTCAAGGCCGCTCTTTTGAGCAGTCTTTATTTTCCACAGAGACTGGGCTCTCTCGCTCTTGAGCCAGCCTTCTCTGCCTTCTGCCTCGTTGAATCCCACTCTGAGTGCCTCTACTGAAAGTGCCATTCGTGGGTTGGCCTCTGATTCTGTCAGTGAGCCGCTCCGAAAAAAAGAAACAGAAAGCCCCTAAGTCTGCCATCAGGCCGAAAGAAAAATCCAAAGAGGCCATGGCACAGAAAATACCAAGGCTCCTGGCCGGCTCTGTGCCTCCCAGTCCTTGCCTGCCCCTGTTGACAGCAGACACGCTGCAACTTCTTGAGAATGGGAATGAAGATGAGGCTTTGGGGGTTGAAAACCCTCCCCAACTCCCCCCGACCCAGCTCTTTTCAGAGCCCGTTTTCTCTCCTGTCCCTTCCCCTTCTCCTGTTCAAGCGCCCCCCCCACCCTCCTCACCTCCGGTGACCGAGGCGCTTCTTCTGGAGGAGAGCAGCACCACGCGGTCTGCATCTCCTCCTCGGCAACCGGCTCTCCTTTTCCCGCCTTTGCGCCCGGACGCGCGCAAATCCCCGGAGAGCACCGCGGCCGCGCGGTGCTCCCCTCTTGCCCAGCCAGCTGTTCTTGAGCGCTCCAGGTCCCGGAGCCCGCTCAAAGAGGCTCCCGGTGACCGGAGCTACTCTTGGGAGCCTCCATACGGCTACCAGGGATATCCCCACCATTACCCCCTCCCTTCCCTTATTACCATCCATTCTACCCTCCTGAGCCTTTCCACTCCCCGGATCCCTACCGGTATCCGTGGGGGGCCCCCTCCTATCCCCAGCAATCCGTGGCACCTCCTCCTCTTCCTCAAGCCCCCCCCCCAGCCCCTCCCACTCAAGCCCCTGTTCTCCCAGCTGCTCTTCCTGCCCAGTCCCCCCCACCTTCCAGATGATGAAGTGGATATGGAGTCCTCTTCTGATGCGACTCCCCTTCCTTCCTTGCCTGAGCCTGAGGCTGATCCTCAGCAGGCGGAAGAGTATAAAAAATTCTCTGCACTACTGATTAGGCTGGCTAGATCACTTGGCATACAGCCCCCTCAGTCTGAAGATGTGGTCCAAGACCCCTATTTTACATCTGCTGAGCAGCAGCAATCACAGCAGTCCACCATATTGCCTACTATCCCCTATTTAGTAAAACTTTTGAAGGTTTCTGGAGTTGCCCCGGCTTCTGTGCCAAGCACATCCAAGCGGGCAGAAAATCTTTATAGGATTGACCTGTCCACCAGCCCATGGTTGGCCAGGCTTCCGAAGGTTAACTCAATTGTGACCGATGCTCAGCCTAAGCCGCTTCAGAATAATCAGAATGCCCCCTCTGATAAAGAAGGCAGGAAGCTTGATGCTATGGCTAAAAAGTTTTATGCCTCAGCGTGCCTTTCAGGCAGGATGGCACATTATGGCGTCTATATGAGCGTCTATCAATCCTATCTGTGGAACAAGATAGGCCCATACTTGGATCTGCTCCCCACCTCTGATCAGCCCATGGCTAAGGCCTTCCACCAGGAAGCCCTCACCCTGGCCACCCTTCAAAAGGACTTGGCTAAACATGGGGCGGATACCTCGGGTAAACTGATAGCAGGATCAGTTGCCCTTAGGAGACATGCTTGGCTGAGATCCGCAGCATTGTCGTCCAATCAACGCTCCCTAATAGAGAATCTGCCCATGGATGAGGCTGGTCTGTTCAACCCTGAAACAGACTCTCAATTGGAGCATTCTCACAAGATGAAGCAAACCTTGAGCAAGTATGGCCAGCAATCCTACCAACCCTATCAACAATATAGACAGCGTTGGCGCCCCTATTACTACCAGCAGCCCTTTCGCGGATACTACAACTCCGCTCCATACAGAGGAGGGCAACGGCCACAGTTCCCTCACAGGGATACAAGCGACCAGGTGCTCCGTTCAGGGGGTCAGTATCGAGGTGGCAGAGCTTCAGACAATAGGAAGCGCCAGTTCTAGTTTGTTTTGATAGGCTTTGCCCTTTTTCCCAGTTTGGCAGTCCATCACCACTGATAAGTGGGTTTTGGACATTGTTCACCGAGGTTATGCCATAGAGTTTGATTCCCTCCCCCCTCCCGGGAAACCTATATCTACCCAGTCCTCTCCTGCTTTGCTGGAAGAAATTGATTCTCTCCTTCTTAAAGGAGCCGTTTCCCCTAACCCATCCCACTGCCTCTGGTTTTGCTTTTTTCCCAGGTATTTTCTCGTAGATAAAAGGGATGGTGGTCTCCGGCCCATTTTGGACCTCCGGGGAATTAACCAATTCATCACACCACGCAAATTTAGGATGGTCACTCTCCCCTCCATCCTCCCTTTCATTCCGAAGGGAGCCTGGATGGCCACTGTTGACCTTAAAGACGCTTACTTCCATATTTCAATCAGACAGTCCCACAGGAAGTACCTCACCTTCATGGTGGACGATACTCCCTATTCTTTTAATGTCCTTCCTTTGGCCTCTCCACGGCCCCGAGGACTTTTACTAAGTGTATGGCGGTCGTCGCCTCCCACCTGCGCCAACAGGGCGTTACCGTGTTCCCTTATCTGGATGACTGGCTTTTCTGCTCTGGGTCATGTGACCAATTGTCATCTGACGTCAATTATACATTGTCTCTCTTACAGAGCCTGGGACTTGTGGTCAACTGAGAAAAGTCTCACCTATCACCCTCCCGGACAGTGCAGTTCATAGGTGCAGTAATAGACTCTGTATCCTAGAGGGCCTACCTCCCAAAGGATCGGTTTCTCAATTTATGCCAATCTATCCAGGCCATCCAAACCACCCACCGATGTTCTGCCTGGGCCATTCAATCTCTCCTTGGCCATATGGCCTCCACCACGAACGTGACCGCGTTCGCCCGCCTCCACCTCCGGCCCCTCCAAGCGTGGTTCCTTTCTGTGTTCCAGCCCGGCCTGGACAGCCAGACCATGACCCTTCATCCCCCACCCATGTCCTACAGTCCCTCTCATGGTGGACAAACAGGTCCAATGTCTGCTCGGGCCTCCCATTCTCCCCTCCTCAGCCGTCCTTGACTCTAACAACAGACGCATCATCCACGGGGTGGGGCGCTCACCTTCAAGACCTGACCATCAGCGGCCGCTGGTCTCCCGCCGAGAAGAAGCTCCACATCAACGCCCTGGAGCTCATAGCGGTGGAGAAAGCCCTCCGGTCATTTGTGGCCCTAGTCTCCGACAATGTCATTCAGGTCCTCACGGACAACACCTCAGTAAAATATTACATCAACAAGCAGGGGGGGCACCCACTTCCCCACTCTCCTCTCCATATCCCTTCGGATATGGGAATGGTGCATTCATCACAACACATTCCTCCTGGCGGTCCACCTCCCAGGCCTGCAGAACACCCTAGCCGACTCACTGAGCAGAACTTCATCCACCACTCACGAGTGGCAGCTCAGTCCCCGCCACTTCCTCTCACTGATCAGGCGCTGGGGCACTCCTCAGTTAGACCTGTTTGCATCACACCTCAACACTCACTGCCTCACTTATTGCGCGAGACTCCACCCTCGCGCATCCCCAGACTGTCTAGGAGACGCATTTCTTTACCACTGGTCCCCGGGACTCCTCTATGCCTTCCCTCCCCTTCCACTACTGCCCAGGGTGGTCGCAAAGCTCCTGTCCGACAACTCGGATTGCATCCTGCTGGCGCCGTGGTGGCCCCGTCAACCATGGTTCACACCCCTTCTCCAAGCCTCCCAGGGAGACTTCCTCCGTCTTCCTCTGGACCCCGACCTCCTCTCCCTACAACAGGGCCTCGTTCTCCATCCAGACCTTCCATCTCTCCACCTTACAGCGTGGAGGATCAGGCCTTGTCCCACCTCTCCGACCCCGTCCGCCTAATAATTCAGGTGGCCCAGAAGGTCTCTACCAGGAAGGCTTACACTTACAAGTGGAACAAGTTCCGTGAGTTTGTCCAGCCACTGGGTCATTCACCGCAGTCGGCCCCTACATCCGTTGTCCTTGACTTCCTTATCCACCTCTCCACTAAAGGTTTTTCCCTATCTTCCATCAAATGTTACTTAGCCTCCCTCTCCTGGTACAGGAAAAAAATTTGGCCTCCGTCCCTTTTTCAAGACCCACTAGTGGGTGTATTTTTACAGGGATACAAGAAGTCGTTTCCCCTGTTTCTCCTCCTCCTCCATCTTGGAGCTTGGAGTTGGTCCTCTCTCAACTTTCCAAACCTCCTTTCGAACCCATGTCAACATGTCACATCTCCCACTTGTCATGGAAAACGGCCTTTCTCGTGGCCATCACTTCAGCCAGAAGGGCTAGTGAGATCACAGCTCTTCGGTCTGATCCCCCATTCATTCGGTTCCATGAAGACAAAGTGGTCCTCCGGACGGATGTCACTTTTCTTCCCAAAGTTGTTTCCCATTTCCATATGACCCAGGACATTGTCCTTCCAGCCTTTTTCCCAACCCTCATCTCCCTGGAGATTGCCCTTCACTCCCTTGATGTTAAAAGGGCCTTGTCCTATTACATACATCGGACAGCCCCATATAGGAAATCCCTAAGTTGTTCCTTAAATATAGGAAGACTCCTAGGTCTCCCCCTCACTTCCCAACGTTTGGCTTCTTGGATAGTCCTGGCAATCCGATTGGCTTATCAGTTAGCCCATAAGGAATTGCCTGTTGGTGTTAAAGCCCATTCCACAAGGGCAGTTTCAACATCCCAAGCGTTTTTGCGGGGTGTTCCTGTTGAACAAATTTGCAAGGCTGCTATTTGGGTGAACCCCCCGACGTTTGCAGCCCATTACAAGCTCGACGTTCTCGCAAAGAAGGATGCATCCTTTGGCAGAGCCATCCTGTTTTCCTGTGTGGCATGACCCACCTCCAAGGTAAATAAGCTTGTTAAGTCACCCATTTGTGTGCATTTCACAGACCACACGAAGAAGAAGGTTAGGTTGCTTACCTGTAACCGTGTTTCTTCGAGTGTAAGGTCTGTGAAATCCACACAAAACCCGCCCGTCCTCCCCTCTTTGTCATGCCTCGTTCTGCTGCTGTCTGGCGGCAAGGAACTGCCGAGGTAGCTCAATCAGGGGATGGGGGGCGGGGAGTGGGGGCATATGTAAATCTTCATCTTTAGCTAGTATGTCCGAGATTCTGGCGCATGCGCGGAGTAAACCCATTTGTGTGGATTTCACAGACCTTACACTCGAAGAAACACGGTTACAGGTAAGCAACCTAACCATTCCCTCCATCCCTCCCACAACCTTGCATCCTATCCGTGCGCGTGCCTTCGCCTTGCTCCCCCCCCCCCCAGCAGCAACCAATGGGCGGTCATGTCACCACACCGTGCGTGGCAAGATGAGCGCCAGGGCCTGCCCACTAAAGCCTCATTTTGGCAAAAGAAGCCCCGCAAAGGCGGCGGCAGGAGCGCACGTGCACGCGCATGGCAGGAGCGCGCCACCCGGTTGGTGAGGCCCAAAGATCACCTGGAAGAGGGCCAAAGATCACCTAGGTGCTCCCGATCACCGTAATGAGCACCCTTGGTCTAGAGGCTCGAGTGCATTGAAGAAATGATGCAGACTTATTAGATGCCTAAAAGACTACAAGTATTGGTGTTCTTTGGTTGCTTTCCTGTCCAAAGCTCTTTTTCTCTCTCAGACGCTAATGGAAAGGCTGTTGGAATCTGGAAGGATGAACTCTAACCAGGCACTGAGGCCCATGCACAATGGAGGTGTGTTTTCAAGGCTCTACAGTATTTATTTTTTATCCTTACATCTTATGATTTTTCCAATAATAATGATGATGATGATGATTTTGCTGCCTTGTGATGTTGATGGTTTATTTATTTTACTTCAGTTACATCTTGTGCTTTGATGCACTCATACACTCATACTCTTGGGATTATTGTCCTGAACAGTTCTATAATCATAATGAAAATGGTTTTTAAAAACTAGTTGCTGCAGAAGAAATGCATCTTCATATCTCACCCTCTATATTAAACCACCTGCCTAAAGGTTGTATGCCAACATTTCCCTTTACTTGCTCTATCTAAGCAGTACCTTCTTGAGTATCAAAACTACGTTTTGCACTTTTCTCCATGGTCTATGTAACTTAAGTCCTTGGGTAGTTCAGATAACCACAAATTTACACAGAAAGCTCCTTATTTAAAAATCATATTGATGTAGAAAATACCATTTATTTACCTACTTGTTTTAAAATAATATGTTAATCTAATCAGAAATTTAGCTGCAAAATACAGTCAGGTGGCATGGTCCAACTCCATGTGAAGGGTTTTACATGTTTATTCTGCGTGAGAAGTAAAAACGCAATACTAATTATCTAAGACCTGCTATATTATATTACATCATCTCCAATCAATATAGTAATTGCCTACGTCAACTCCAGAGAGAATACTAAAAACAATAACTTGGTGGGATATATAGATTTTAATGTTTGGATTTGCTGTGCCCAGGTCAAACCTCCAGATTTGTAGTGTAACTAGGATAATACTGCGCCCCATCACACTTTAAATATCCAAAATGGAAGCATGTACAGCTTAATAGTTTGGCTGAGAATTTTTAACTAGCTCATTAGCATCTTTTCTCCTATGTTACCAATATTCATAATGTATTGATTTATACAAGTATCCCTGCATATTGAGATCTCACAAAGAATCACTGCACAACTGGTCGTACAGAAATGTCAAATTTCCCTGCAGTATTGCCAGTACATGTCATGACACAGTGACTTTATTAGTCTTAGATGAGCCTCGATAACCACAGAATAAATGAATGCCAAAATGCAAACTCTTTAAGAAGTTTGCATCTCTTCAAAGATGTTCCTCTAACCTATTTGTGTTCCAGACTGCCTCCTGTTCAAGCTTGGCTACCCAACTTTTGAATACTGTTCAAAGGACCCTGCCTTCTGAGTTTGTCCTCCATCCTGAAATAGTCTGTACAAAACAGTTGTGCAGCCCAGGTTTCTGGAACAGTTATTTGTGTACCAGGGTGGGCAGAGAAGTCAGGTCCCACTAGCAAACAAAAGGATGCAAAGTGCCCTTGCATCAAGGCCTATTTCTTCTGATAACACCCCAAAGCAGTCCGTCTGTTAATAATACATCCTTTCATCTTTATAATTTCCCTTATCTGGTATGGGTTCTTTGATTTTGCATTAGCACTCATAGTAAATTCATGTGATGTCTTCAGAATGCTTTCAGGTTATTGAATGAATGATGATATTGGTATTTGAAAAGACATAATTGTGATTTTATTAAATGCTATTATTTCTGTATGGCTAAGTGTTGAATGCAAAGTACATTTTCCTAAAAATGCTAGCCTATTTGTGGTCCAGGCCACCTCACTTCGAGCTCTCTACTGGAGTTCTCATATTAATCAAAACCATTTCCAAGTGTTATTTGCCCTGCTGTGATAATGACATTTATTCCAAGTTGAAAACACTAGAAGGTAATGGTACAGATGCTTATATAAGGTGTTACAAATGAAATGGATTATCAGCCTTAAATGGTTCTGTGAGCTTTGCTAGAATGTTTTTTAAAAAGCCTGTGAGATCAGATCACCATTTAGACTATTGTACCGAAAAACCAGCAGCTTAAAAAGATCACAATATCCATGGCAACAGTTACATTTCTCAGCACACAAATAAATACTGCCCTCGTGTTTGTTGTGTTATGGTTTATAATGGCAACAGTAGCTTCCAGAGCAGCCATTTGCTTGGCAGGCAACGTATGGTCAGTTTCACCCCTAGCCCTCAGTTCTGCTCACTGGCCATGAATAACAAACATGAATGTCTCCCCATCACCCAACATCGTTGGATTCTTTTTCTTACTACCTTCAGATGCACTGCCTTTCCCTGGCAAATGAACATCAGTGCTGCTGATTTAATGTATTTGAACAGGGAGAAACCGAACCTAACAATTGGCCCTGTGACCATGAAAGCAGTAAGAGAGAAGCTGGTTGGGAAAATTTACTCGTTTCCACTAAAGAACGCTCTCAAGACAAGCCTTTGCAGGAATGATACATTTTATGGCTGACTTAGGTGTTATTTACGCTCAGTATGGCCAAGACTGAATTTTCCTCTATTCTCCAAAGCTCTCGTCATCAGATAAACTCTCTGCATCAGTTGATCATGCCACCATACACTCTGTTGAGAAGGCACAACACTTGAAGGTTGTGCTTTGCCTACTTCTTCTCTTTCATTTCCAGATTCATTCCATTGCCATGGCATATCACCTCTTACATGCTGTCATTTATAGTTCATGCATCATTTATCTCTAGAATTTAGCTACTATACTATTACTTCTTGTCACATATGGCGCATTCATTTCACATTTGCCCTGGCTAAAACTCTGCCACTAAAACACAGGTCTCATCTAAACTGACCATTGAATGCAGTTTCAAGCTGGTATTGAAGATAGTACTTTCACTGTGCAGATGGTTACATAGGAAATCCAGGAACCAGTTTGAGGCCCAAATGGTGAATTCACAGAGCACTGTTGCATATTAAGGGCTTTCTTTTGCACACTTTTGTGGGAGTTGCTGTCTGGTTGCAGCTGTTTGTGTCTAGCATAAAACTGAATTACATGGTCAGTTAAATGGGGCCTCATATTTTCAATCCCTATAATGGTTTCCTGTAAACCTTTACATTGTTTATATTTTTATTTAGAAAATACTAATACTTTGCTCCCAAATTATTTCAACTGGAAATCAAATATGTTTTGTTATAAATATATAAGTCCATATCTGAATAATGTGCATAAAACAAAGTCTTAAGCAACACATTGAATCTCAGTTTAGCAAGCTTGTAGGGTTTCATATGTATACAGGTCCTTCTCGAAAAATTAGCATATAGTGCTAAAGTTCATTGTTTTCCATAATGTAATGATGCAAATTAAACTTTCATATATTGCACACAAACTGAAATATTTCAGGTCTTTTTTGTTTTGTACTGATGATTTTGGCATACAGCTCCTGAAAACCCAAAATACTGTCTCAAAAAAATAGCATATTTGGTCGGTTGGAATATGCTATTTTTCTGAGATATGTATGCAAAAATCATCAGTACAAAACAAAAAAAGACCTGAAATATTTCAGTTGGTGTGCAATGAATCAAGAATCAAAAATATATGAAAGTTTAATGCTTTTTATCATTACATTATGGAAAATAATGAACTTTAGCACTATATGCTAATTTTTTGAGGAGGACCTGTATAGTACCATTGATTTTTCATTACGTATGCCTAGGTGGAAGTAAAATATGTAGCAAAAGAACTTAACATTTCTCTGAAGGTTGTAGTTCTATACTCATCCAATGGAAGTGACCATAGTTCTGTATGCCGCTCCGAGCCCCTGGGGAGTGGCGGAGTATAAATTTGAATAATAAATAAATAGTTGTATACTTATAAATTCCTAGAGAAGTATTATCTTAGGTAGAAAAAAGACATTAAATACTGAGATTTATGTAATACCAATAAAGAGGAAAAATAACTAGATTATCATTTTTAAATTCATGCTTTTACACTTTCTCAGGGGCCTTGCGCAAATGTGGAATGCTGACTGCATATTCATTTTTTAATTTTATATTTCATTGATCAAGGGCTGCTGAAATCAGTCTGTGTATATTACATTCTGCATATTAATATTATAACTATTGTGTGTTTATTATGTATGTTTTATAACTTTTCATGAGATGTGGTTTCATGACTATGTTTATTTTTATGGTTGTAATGTTGTTTTGTTTATGTTGTTTGGTACTTTGAGTACTGATCTGGGAGAAAAGTGGAACATAAATAAATAAATAAATAATGTATGTCAACTTCATTAACGTCACAGAATTTTGATAGGCAAGAAATGTTCAGATGTAGTTTTGTGAGTTCCTTTCTCCAAAATATAGCCTTTTACACTTCTGAAATATATGCTTTAGGGCGTGACTTCCTGTACAATCAAGTACATGTAGTCTGCAAGTTACAAACATCCGATTTACAAATTACTCATAGTTAAGAACCGGGATGAGACAACGGGAAGTGAGGGAAATCTACATCTAGGAAGGGAAATTCATTTCTGAAAGAGTTACTATCATGGGAAAAGGTGTCTCTTCAGAAGCTTTTTCACCAATCCTCGTTTCCATAACAAGCCAATTTTTTTCAAAATCCAGTTATCACAGGGACATAAAGCAAGGTGAAATCTTCCAAACAGAACCACAGAAAGCAAAACAAACACCACAAGGGTATTAACCCTTCCCTATGCTATCCACAGCATATATAAGGGACCACAGTGGTGCAGAGGATTAAACCGCTAAGCTGCAGAATTTGCTGAATGGAAAGTCGGGACAGAGTGAGCTGCTGTTGTTAGCCCCACCTTCTGCCAACTTAGCAGTTCGAAAACATGCAAATGAGTTGATTAATAGGTACTGCTTCGGTGGGAAGGTAACAGCGCTCCATGCAGTCATGTTGGCCATATGACTTAGGAGGTGTTAGAGCAGGTTTGGTACTTTTCCGTGCAAAAAGTACAGTCAGAGAGTGATGCTACATGCGTGTTTAGCTTTGAAATGCGTGTTCCTGTGCCAAGAATCAGACAGGCACTGGCAATATGAGAATAACACTGTGATTGAAGCATTCTAATACACCCTGTGCCATTTTTGAGATAACATAGGCTAGATGGGTGCATAACAGTACAGATTGTGCTAATGGGAGAGCTTAATGCGAATAAAGGAAGCACTGCGCATGGCAGAGAGTCTGGCCCCCTCCGTTGCTGGCACGGAGCCCAGAAGTCAAAGTTTCAACTTAAGAGAACATCAGAGACACAAGATTGATAGCAGTACTGTGAGAAAAGACTAACTTATAAATGGCTATTGTTCTCATTCAGAGGTGTGACTTAAAGATGTGATGCTAATGATGTTAGGTGTCTACAGACAACGCCGGCTTTTTGGCTTAGAAATGGAGATGAACATCATCATCCCCCGCCCCCAAGAGTCAGACTCAACTAGACTTAATGTCAGGGGGAAACCTTTACCTCTATCTATCTATCTATCTATCTATCTCATCTATCTATCTATCTATCTATCTATAGCTGTGATTGTTCAAACTCAATTGTGTCTCTTGCTTTTCTCAAGATTCAAGGATTTTTATTAAATGTTTTAAGTTATGTCTACTTACAGGTACATGAGAAGTACTGCAGAAGTCTATAAAATGCATGGGAATGTTGCAATTCAGCACAATTACTGTATGGTGTTTGTTTTTGTTATTCTTGAAATCATTTCTGACTTATGATGACCCTGTTTTCTTTGCAAAATTTGTTCAGAGGGGTTTGCCATGGCCTTCTTCTGAAGCTGGGTTTCTATAGTTGAGCAGGGATTCAAACCTTTGTCTCCAGAGTCATAGTCCAGCTGTCAAATCAGCAGACCACATAGGCGCTACTGTTTTTGGAGCATAACAACAGCTCCCTAAACTTAAAAAATCAGAGCCATGCATGCGTATCTTCCCTCCCTATAAATCTATAGGGATGCCTTGATAGAAGTTCTTCATAGAGGGCATAAAAGATTTTGCATATATGCAGCAATCCCATTGTTCCTCTATTTTGCTTTAAGCCATTATGATTTAAAATCCCATCAATCCATTTGATCCAGAGTTTAAACTTCAACATGACTTTCCAAATGCAATTTTGTGTGAATAATTAGAATGCATAATCATTATGAGATCCTTAGAGTAGAGCCAAGGATGATAAATCACAGTGTGTTCTTATGGCCAATAAATCCACTTACTAGAGAGTAAATTGTATTGGATTGTTGGGAAAGAATAAAAGAGTGTGTTGTTCTGTTATGCTACAGAAAGGCTTATGTTTTCTTAGAAGGGTGTAGTAATACCGTGAAATGTCACCCTTCACCCAAGAAGCTCAAGAGTACCAAAGGAAGGGCCGGGGTGGTTGAAAGTGAAATGGGTCCGAGGCTGCTCAGTGGAAGATTTGACCTCTTTATAGGCAGAGATCAAGGCTCTGTAAATCAGCACAGCGCAGTGGATATGTCATGTGGTCTCCTTAAACCCTGTGCAGTATGTATGCATTATCTTAATTCATTTTCATACAGCCATTTGTTTATGTATGAGAAGGTACTGAGGGCCCTTGTAACTAATAAGAAACAATGTTCAAATAGATGGATTTTTTTGTTATTTATTTATTTATTTGTTCGATTTTATATTCCGCTCCTCCCGGCAGGCTCGGGTGGTTCACACACACATCTTATGTGTAAGAACTAAGGAGAAAACAACAAAAAACAAAACAACAGCAAATGACTGCTGCCTATAAAAATACTTGCAAGAGACAATATCATCATCATTCCTAATGATGGTCCTAATATATCCTAAGGCAGTGTTGCAGGATTGCTCAAATCATAGTATTTGGTGTAAGAGTGCCTATCAGGGGCATCCCATTCTGAAATAATCAGTACCACTAATAATCATGATTGGCTTATATTGATGCTTAATGTGTTATTAGTTGATTTATGGTTTGTTTATTATTATTTTTTGTTATACTTTATGGCATTGAATGTTTGTGGCTGTATATTGCGAACCACCATTTTTATTATTATTATAATTATATACGCAACAAGATTGGTACACAGAAAACAAGATCACTATGCTGGCTTTTGTATTCGATCACACATCGGACACGTCCCAAGTGTTTAGGACTGTGTGATGTATCGGCGAATAATCCGCGCAGATCGGAGTAGGGTGGCCTTTTGCCGCTGACAGATGGGAATTTTGTCAGTGCCGATTGTGTTTAAGTGCAGGCCAAGGTCTTGAGGCACGGCACCCTGCGTACCGATCACCACTGGGACCACCTTTACTGGCCAAGGTCTTTGCATTCTTGTTATTTTTATTATTACCATTCTTGTAGCAGTTCAAATGCCATCTCATACACACACACACACACACACACACATTAATATACACACACATTTATATGCCGCTCTTCTCACCCCGAAAAGGACTCAGAGCATAAGAACATAAGAAGAGCCATGCTGAATCGGGCCTCGGCCCATCTAGTCCAGCATTCTGTGTCACACAGTGGCCCACTAGTTGTACACAGGGATCTCTAGCAGAAAGGAGGGCAAAACCCTCACCTGCTCCCGACCCCCCACAACCAGTGCCCGGGGAAATCCTGCCTGCCTCCATCAACACAGAGGTGGCACTTGGATGTCCATTTCAGTAGCTACTGATTCCCTTGGTATCCATGAATCTGTCTAATCCTGCCTTGAAGCTGTCCAGGCTGACAGCTGTCACAACCTCCTCTGGAAGTGAGTTCCATAACCCAATGGCCCTCTGGGTGAAGAAATATTTCCCTTTATTAGTCCTAACTTTCCTACCTTGGAGCTTTAGGGAGTGCCCCCTAGTCCTAGTGTTGGGTGACAGAGAAAATATTTTTTCTCTATTCACCCTTTCCATCCCATGCATGATTTTATACACTTCGATCAAGTCACAACATACAAGTAAAATGTAAATACAATATATTATTGCCATAGCACATTATTAATATTATATATTACATTGTACTATAACATTATGCTGTAATATTATTAGTAAATTATGTAATTATAATATATTATTATTAGAATTATATTGTATATATATATATATGTGTGTGTGTGTTTTGTATGCCTCAAATCATTCACCTGATGCAGCACAAGAAGGGTATACTCCAGGCCTGGGCAAACTTGGGCCCTCCCTCCAGGGGTTTTGGACTTCAACTCCCACCATTCCTAACAGCCTCAGGCCCTTTCCTTTCCCCCCTCAGCCGCTGGGGAAAGGGCCTGTTAGGAATGCTGGGAGTTGAAGTCCCAAACCCCTGGAGGGAGGGCCCAAGTCACTTCCAAACTTGGCGCCTTTAGAGGTTTCGGACTTCATTTCCCAGCATTCCTGGCCGTGCGCCTTGGCGGCAGAGGCTTCTGGGAGTTGAAGTCCAAATCCCCCGGATGACCCCGAGCGTGGCACTCCATACACACACGGCTGATCTCTCTCTCTCTCTCCATCTCTCCCTCCGCGACGCGTGCCAAGGCTGCGGCTCGGTGGCTCGGCGCTCGACTCCTCTCGCCCGTAGCCTGTGCGGCAGCGGCGGCGGCGGCTGCCTAGACCCGCGGAGCCGAGCGCCGAGCGCGATTGGCAGGAACAATAACAGAAGCCTCGCCGGGGGTTGAGGGAGCCGAGGCGAGCCCCCTCCCCTCCCCTCTCGGGCAGCGGCACGGCGGGCGGAGGCGGGCGGGCCTCGGGAGGGCTCCCGCACCCTCTCCGCCTCCCTCCCCCTCCCTCCGCCATGTACGCCTTCGTGCGGTTCCTGGAGGACAACGTGTGCTATGCGCTGCCCGTGTCCTGCGTGCAGGGCTTCAGCCCCAAGTCCCGGCTCGACTTCGACAACCAGAAGGTCTACACCGTCTACCGCAGCCCGGCCCGGGACCCCCACGACGACGGCGAGGACGAGGAGGACGAGGAGGAGGGCGCCGGGGAGTGGGGGCAGCGGCCCCCGCTGCACAAGGCCCAGATCCTGGCGCTGGCAGGTGAGCAGAAGCGGGGGGAGAAGGAGGGGCCGGGAGGGGAGGCCAGGCCAGTCACAGGCGGGTCCCGAGGAGGCCCGCTACCTGTGGGGCGGCGGCAGCAGCAGCAGCAGCAGCAGGGCCAAACCCTTGCCTGCTTGCCTGCCTTCTCTCCTCTGAGTGTGCCTGGCGCTGAGGGTGGGGTTTGGCCTCTCCAGGGAGAGAAAGAGGGAGGGCAGGCCTGGCCCAGGGATGCCGCCTCCTGCCAGAAGGTTCTGGCCTCACACCTCAGCCTCCCTTCTCTCTCTCTCTCTCTCTACCTCTCTGATGCCTCCCGTTTTCCATAGGCTTGAATGGATGTGGGCCTAAAGGAAAAGGTGCTGCCTTAGGACAGAGAAAAGGTTCCCTGGCTCAGGGAGGGAGGGAGGGAGGGGCTGCTTCCAATGCGTGGAAAGATCTGTCAGTATTCTGGCCTCACATCTCACTCACTCACTCACTCCCTCTCCCTCCCCCTCTCCCTCCCTCTCTCTCCCTCCCCTCTCTCTCTCCCTCCCTCCCTCTCCTCCCTCTCTCTCTCCCTCCCTCTCCCTCCCTCTCTCTCTCTCTCTCTCTCTCTCTCTCTCTCTCTCTCTCTCTCTGTGCTTCCTGTGGGCTTGGATGGAGGGGCTGCTCAAGTAGGAAAGGTGTGTGTATGTGTTTAAACTAAGGGCCTTTCCACACAGCTGGATAAAATCCCATATTATCTTCTTTGAACTGGGTTATATGGCAATAACCCAGGCCCCTTCCACACAGCCCTCTATCCCAGAATATCAAGGCAGAAAATCCCACATTATCTGAGTGTGGAGTCAGGTAACCCACTTGAAAGCAGATATCGTGGGGTTTTCTGCCTTGATATTCTGGGATAGAGGGCTGTGTGGAAAGGCCCTGGGATATATGGCAGTGTGGGCTCAGATAACCCAGTTCAAAGCAGATATTGTGGGGTTTTCTGCCTTGATATTCTGGGATATTGGACTGTGTGGAAGGGCCCTGAGTCCACACTGCCGTATATTCCAGTTCAAAGCAGAAAATGTAGGATTTTGTTCAGCTGTGTGGAAGGGGACTGGAAAGGCATGCATAATTTTTGAAAGCCCTTTAAATTGCCAGGGCTCAATGCTATGGAATCCTGGGAGTTTTAGTTCAGTGATGCACCAGGGGCCCTTCCACACAGCACTATATCTCAGAATATCTCTTTGAAGGCAGTCCGCACTCGGATAAATTTTCTGCCTTGATTTTCTGGGACCATATCTGCTTTGAACAGTTGGGATTTTCTGAGTCCGGGATAGATGGCTGGAAGGGATAATGTGGGATTTTCTGCCTTGATTTTCTGGGATATATGTCGGCCTGGACTCAGATAACCCAGTTCAAAGTAGATATTGTGGGATTTTCTGCCTTGATATTCCGGGATAGATGGCTGTGTGGAAGGGCCCTGGGATATATGGCAGTGTGGGCTCAGATAACCCAGTTCAAAGCAGATATTGTGGGATTTTCTGCCTTGATATTCCGGGATACAGGGCTGTGTGGAAGGGCCCTGGGATATATGGTAGTGTGGGCTCAAATAACCCAGTTCAAAGCAGATTTTCTGCCCTGATATAGGGCTGTGTGGAAGGGCCCCCAGACAGGCCCTATATCCCAGGATTTGATCCCAGGTTTTCTGTTTATCCCAGATTATCTGACAGTGGGGACTCATATAATGTAGTTTATATGCTTATATGATCAGATCCTAGGATGTAGGGCCTCTCTGGAAGGATCCTTAGTTTAAATTGAGTGGGAGGGGAATAAGAGAGCTGAACCATGTATCATCAGTATTCTGGCCTCATTACTCTCCTCCTTTCCCTGTCTTTCTTGAATGGATGTGTTAGGCCTACTAAGGGAAGAGGTGCTGTTTGAGAAGAAATGGCTTCTGAGGAGGGGTGCTCCCTCTTAAATGAAGGGGGGGGGGCTGAAACAGACATCATCAATATTATGACCTCACACCTAATCCCTTTCTTTCTGCCCCTTCTCCCCAATCCCCAGGTTTTCTCTAGGCTTTAGTGGATGAGGGCCTGGGGGAAGAGATGCTACTTATGGAAGAAGGATCCTGTTTAATGGGAAGGGCTGAGGAGGCTGAAAAGGGCACCATCAATGTTCTGGCCTGGCTCCTAATCCCTTTTTCACTCCCTGCCCCCTCCCCTGTTTTCTAAGGCTCTTGAGTGGATGTGGGCCCAAGGGGAGATATACTGCTTCTGGAGAAAAGGTGCCTAGTTTAAATTGGGGGTGGGGGAGAGACAGAATGCTGAAACAGGCATCATGGCATTGGTGGCTGGGAAACAAGCACTGAATAAAGGATGTCTGGTTATGAAAGGGCTAAGTGGGCCACCATTGAATTGCTCATGGAAAGAACAGGGTAATCATCAAGTGACAAGTGAGGAGCAGGTTAGGGCACAGGATAGGTGCAATGGGCAATTAAGTACACAAAGAGCCTAATTGAGTCAAATCATTAGTCCATATAGCCCATTTTGACCCCTTCTCCAAAGCCCTCATTTCCACATAACTCCCTGCATCAGTTCTTAATGCCACTGTGTTGAGAAGGCACAAACCTGAAGCTTATCTTTTGCATATTTTTTCATTTTTGGATTCACTCCATTATGATGTCATATCATTTCTTACATGCTGTCTCTTCAACATAAATCTGGCCCATACAGAATAATTAATTATCACTAAAATGAACTACTGTGCTGTTTTTCTCTCTGTGACTTCCATTTGCGTGTGCAAGGGTGACACACCTCACACCCAATGATAACACTGACACAAGTGGTTGGATGAAAATGGCCACAACTCGTTTATTAAAACAGAAACAAAGGGTTGGTGGCCACGCATGGGTCCTGGATCAGGGTAGAACAGGCCCCCGCGAATGTCTAAAGGCACTTGCAAGCCTGGGTGCAAGCGGCCCAATGCATCTCCCCGGAACTCGGCACCCCAGGGGGCCAGGGTGTTATCCCCCTTACAACCAAGGGGCGATAAGTCATCCTGATCCAGGGCCATGCCACCTGCCAAACACAGAGTTGCGACAAAGAACATGGTACACACATACTTAACCAATGCAACAACGAACAAGTAAAAGCACAATGCAAACACAAACAACCATGTGCCAAGTAGGGGGAGGGAGGGAGGAAAACCGAAAAAGCCCATGCATGTGCCAGGGGACGTCCCAGGCAGCCTTAAATATGCTGCCTGGGCAAAGAGAAGGGCCAGCTAGCCACATAGAGGGGGTGAGGCATGGCCAGCCCCCTCATTGGCTAGCTGGCCCTGGCGGCGGGAAACCTCGCCGCCCCAAAGGGCCTCTAGGAGGAAGAAGCCCCTGACCTCCCCAAGATAGCGATGAGGACAACCCTGCCCCGCAAAAGGGTTGGCCAGTAAGTCGGCCATGCCCATTGTCACGTTTGACCCATCCACCACCTTGCCCAAAACTCTGTTACCAAAATTCAGATATCTTAAATCCCTATATTGGTTTCTTGTCAACTACTGCATTGTTTAGGTTTTTTAACTTGAGAAATATTAATACTTTATTGCAACAATTATTTAGATTGGAAATCAAACATATTTCATTATAAATACGGAAGTACACATTTTAATAAAATGCATAAAGCAGCACATTGAATCTCAGGGTATATTTTTTCTGCTCAACTTACGGATAGTAATACTTGTGTGGTACATCCGTATATAGTATTGTTTTTTTTCATTCGGGATGTCTAGGTGGAAGTAGATATGAAGCAAAACAACTCAAGGTGGAAGTCACTTCTGACTGTTTATTCCCATGTTTAGTCATACAGATTTCTACCCCATGATCCAAAATCTACTGTAACCTGTCTGTAATAATGTAGCACTTTTCAAAAATTGAGACTAAAAAAGACAATACCACAAGTTTCATTTGCTAGACCAGAAATAGCAGGAATCACAGTTCTGTTGCCAGTTTAGATCACTTTAAGACAATGTACAGCATGAATTAGTTTCCCTTAACTATGGTAAATAAATATAACAGAAGCTGTAGACTTCTAAATACCATATGCTGGGGACCACAAATCCACAAAGTTCTGGCCATCTTTGGTCCATCTTGTGAACTTTCATAGTTATGGATGGCCCTAATCCAGTCCAATCAGGCTATTCATATGGTTCCAGTTTGTACAAATTAACAGTGCAATGCTGTACATGGAGTTCAGAAGTAAGTTCCATCAAGTTAGTAGGACTTCCTTCTATGTGAGCATGTATAGAAGTTGCAGCCTACTTCTCCAGTATCACACGTGTGTTGATTTGCGTGTATATATTTTTGCAAGAAGGAACATGTCCAAATGCAGTAAGTGAACAGTGCTTTTTCAATGACTGATAGGATTGTTCACAAGACATGTGTGTCTCCAGCTCCAACACATAGACAAAGGGTTAATACATTACTGGAGCTGTAATAAATTTCAGTGTCACATTTGAAAAGTTTTTAACCTAAATCCTCTAAACTATTTGACAGAGGTATGCACTTCCTATATCAATCAATGAAATACCACTTTAAGTGTAAGCAAAGTTTATTTGTGGGGGTTGTTTATATATTTTGATATAAAATTCACATTTTGTTAAGAATTTTAGAGCAATTTTTGCATGTGTAGTGGATTTAATAAGATGGCTTCTCTAGATGTTAAAAAATTTCAACAGATTTTCTAATCATGTGGATTGTTGTAGGTTTTTTGGGCTATATATGGTCATGTTCTAGAAGCATTCTCTCCTGATGATGGCAGGTATCCTCAGAGGTTATGAGACCTGTTGAAACTAGGAAAATTGGGTTTATATGCCTGTGTGGAATGTCCAGGGTGGGAGAAAGAAACTCTTGTCTGTTGAAGCTAGGTGTGAATGTTTCAATTGGGCACCTTGATTAGCATTTGATGGCCTGACAGTTTTTAGGTGTGGCTTGTTACTGCCTGGGGGAATCATTTGTTGAGAGGTGATTAGCTGTCCCTGATTGTTTCTTCTCTGGAGTTCCCCTGTGTTTGACTGTTGTTCTTTATTTACTGTTATAATTTTAGAGTTTTTTAAAATACCGGTAGCCAGATTTTGTTCATTTTCATGGCTTCTTCCTTTCTGTTGAAATTATCCACATGTTTGTGGATTTCAGTGGCTTTTCTGTGTAGCCTGACATGGTAGTTATTAGAGTGGTCCAGCATTTCTCAAATAATATGCTGTGTCCGGGTTGGTTCATCAGGTGCTCTGCTATGGCTGACTTCTCTGGTTGAAGTAGTCTGCAGTGCCTTTCATGTTCCTTAATTCTTCTTTGGGCGCTACGTCTGGTGGTGGTCCCTATGTAGACTTATCCACAGCCGCATGGTATACGGTAGACTCCTGCAGAGGTATGGGGATCCCTCTTGTCTTTTGCTGAACATAGCGTTTTTTGGGTTTTCTTAGTGGATCTATAGATAGTTTGTAGGTTATGTTTCCTCATCAGCTTCCCTATGCAATCAGTGGTTCCTTGATGTATGGCAAGAATACTTTTCCTCTGGGTGGATCTTTGTCTTTTTTTGTCTGGGTTTGTTTTTTGTTTTTCAGCTCTTCTAATGTCTGTGATGGAGTATCAATTGGCCTGTAAAGGCCAGTTTAGGTGGTTCAGTTTCTCTTGGGGGAGGTGGGGTTTGCAGATTCTTTTTTCACGGTCTGCCAGGGTGCTTCTTTTTTTGACTTGGGGGATGGTTGGAGTTTTTATTTTCTTTTTCCCACCCTGGACATTCCACAGATATATAAACCCAATTTTCCTAGTTTCCAACAGACCTTACAACCTCTGAGGATGCATGTGAAACATCAGGAGAGAATGTTTCTAGAACATGGCCATATAGCCCGAGAAACCTACAACAACCCAGTGATTCTGGCCATGAAAGCCTTTGATATAATACATATTCTAATCATGTTTTTTTTTTTAAAAAAAATGGATCGGTTGGTACATTTATCAAAGCTCTGATTGCATTATGAAATTTTGAAATGCCCTGGGATGTAGAGCTGGAATGTTCTAACAGCATTGTGTCTTCTCAGTGCTTCTATGTAACAGTTTTTAGAGTTGTTATATTAACAATTGTCTGTTGATTATTTTCTGATCATTTGTATACTCCGTGGCTCAGGAAGGGGCTGTTAAGGTCAGCTACTTTTTGGTCAGTGATGCCCATTCCCCAGATCATAAGTCCAGTGCTGCAAAGTGATTGTATATACGGCATTGATTGTATAGATGCTGTTGCATATTATTTGTTTTTGTTTGTTTGGTGCAAATTGCTTTTTAGGGGCCCTGCTGGTAAATAGTATTACAAGTATTACAATAATCCTTCCACATTTTGATATTTGCATTTGGTTATTCACATATTTGATTTAGAATGTTCTCTCTAGGAATCACTAGTTGTCTATTGTGAGTCTGTGGTCAATTTCTTCTAGTCCTGTTAGAAGGTCTGGAGAGTTCTAGAGATCATAATTATGTAGAAATCTCTAGATTGTCAAAAGCAATTCTGTGGTCAGCTTCCAGCAAGTGTTGGTCTTAGAGTTGTGCTGGAAGACCTAGATGTTTCTCATGAGATGTCCTCTCAAGTAAATAATAATATATTCATTGTTTCCCACTTTAATGGTTGTTCTGTGCCTCTAACCTTAGTGAATGTGGAGGGCTGACTATAGTGTGATTTTGATAGCTTTAAATATCTTAGTGGCTTTCTGTACCATCAGTTGTCTTAGTCTGTTGAACCAGCTTGCTGGAACTGATGTCAATAGTTCTGCATTCTAGTACTTCCATTGTTGTCCTTCAAACAAATTCTAGAAGAGATTGCTGGGTTGCTGTTTCTCATTGAGGGAAAAGTAAGTAGTAACTCAGTAGAAGTTTTGTCAGTTTTAAGTTGCCCATCTGATCGAGAAGACTACATATCATATTAAGAATTAGATTTACAGTTTGGAAGTGTTGTCAGGTCCAGTTCTTAACCTCAGGTATCCAAGTGATAGCATATATCTTTTGCTCACTATGTTGGAGAAATTGTGATCCTTCCTGGATGGAGGAATATTTGCCAAAGTTAGTTAGGTTCTAATGGTATCAAGGAGTGAGTATTGTTGAATATTGCATGTGTGGCTGGCTTCAAAATCCCCACTTCTTTTATGCTAGGGCTATGATACATAGCAGTAATTATCGGTTTTTGGACAAAAAGATGTTCAAATTTTGAAACAGTTATATCAACTTTCTTATGAAATAAATAAACAAATAAATAGATTTTATGTTTTTGATTCCTAATGTATTACACAGATCCCAAAAGTGAATAGGGGTTTTAAAGTTATGTCAAGGAGCACTTGTTCTGTACAAATTGCCAGTGCATTCACATTACCTGGTAAGACTCTTCTTCATGTTCTCTCAGTTGCTAATTTTAAATGGATGGTAACTAGGGAGTAAGCCTTTTTGTGACACACTCCATCTAGAATGTTCTCCATAGGCTTTCATGCCAGGTGACTGAATTTCTGGTTCCTGGTAACCATTGTTTCTGTGCCCAGATACGTTAATTCAGATAACCGGTCTTCTGACTTCCACTACTTTTAGGTTTGCAGTTTTCTAGAGTGCTTTGTTTGCTGTTGTGTGACTTTTTGTTTATTGTTATTTTCTCAATATATGGGTTGGATCTTAATAATGACTTTAATGTGCAAATTATACATAAAAATAAAACAAATATTGGTTAGGATTTAGACTGTCATACTTGGAGTTGACCATTAAAACACTGGAACTGAAGTAATGACTAACTTCGGTCACATTGTTTTCAAAAGATCTAGTCTGTAAGCACCATAATGCCTTTATTTTTTTAATTTTTTAATGGAAAGTGCTGCACACAGACATTTAATGGTGAGATATGTTAATGGTGAGAAATGTACATCATTTCATACCTGTGACATGCAGAGTTGTACACTAGAGCTTTCATAGCAACTAAGATGATAGGCAAAAGAGGGGAAATAACCCTTTCGAAATGTTGAACCATGATGCCTAAACTTGGATGCTGTAAATTAACTTCCCCATATTCTGCATTTTAGGACCCCTGGTGGCACAGCAGGTTAAACTGCTGAGCTGCTGAACTTGCTGACTGAAAGGTTGGCAATTCGAATCCGGGGCGCAGGGTGAGCTCCCACTATTAGCCCCAGCTTCTGCCAACCTAGCAGTTCGAAAACATGTGAATAAATCAATAGGTACCACTTCTGCAGGAAGGTAAAGGCGCTCCATGCAGTCATACTGGCCACATGACCTTGGAGGTGTCTATGGACAACGTTGACTCCTCAGCCTAGAAATGGAGATGAGCACCACCCCTCAGAGTTGGACATGGCTAGACTTAATGCCAGGTGAAACCTTTACCTTTACCTATTCCCTATTTTTAAAAGATTGCAAGATAGGGTGAGCTTTTTTGATAGCTTTAAAAATATTAGTCATCATAGTGTATATGAAACATAAATGAATTTTGTATTTAGATTTAATTCCCATCTCCAAGGCATCTCCTTGGACTACATAGAAATTTAGGTATTCCAAAATTCAAACAAATCCAAAACACTTTTGATCCCAAACATTTTGGATAAAAGGTGTTCCATCTGCACTCCTTACTTTCCTGGAACTGCTTAGCTAGAGTCATACTCAAATTTAGGGATATTTTTAGCATTGAGTAATGTTCCAATTGGACCTTTATTTTTTAGAAAGGACTGAGAATTATCAAGGATCCGTGGTAAAGATTCGTGGGGAAAAATAGTTTCTCAAATCATAGATTTGCTTATGTAACCAGTGACATTAAAATTCCTGAATATTTTAAATGTGCAATGAATACAATCTGTCATGAGACAGCAAGGAAAGCAGTTGTTTATTCAAAGTAACGATTGCTAGACATACCAGTTTATTTATTTAATACAGCATACTTAGGAGCTAAGTTCAATCAGATAGCAATGGATAGCATGATAGTTGACCACAATGATCTCACTTCCTGATACTTCAGTTATGTAGTCATATCATTACGAGAGTGTAGTTCAAACATTTACTTTTGTTTTCTGTAGGTTTGAAACTTATGTCTCATAAAAAAGTGGGTAACCCCCCACATATTGTTGAATTGCAACTCTATTCAGATTGGCCCTTAGTGAATAATGATGGAAGTGGCACTTTAACAAAACCTGGAGAACCATATATTTTGCATCCATGTTGTATAGTTATACCAAAACCGGTGCCTTCCTGTAAGTATAGTGCAATCATTCAGTCTTCATTTCCTAAGTATAGATAACCTCAGTGGTGATATATTTGCAATGAGCCAATTGTTAAAGATTACCCTTAATTTACCGCATTTAGTTAACTGGTTTATATTGCCTTTCTTCTTGATTGTAAGACCCTGATAAAGGGATATAAGAATTCTTATTGTGCAGGTTCCACATTATTAGATTGATGACACCATATCAAGAGTGCATACAGGCAGTCCCCAAGTTACGAACTAGATAGGTTCTGTAGGTTTGTTCTTAAGTTGAATTTGTATGTAAATCAGAACAGGTACATTTTTAAGTGTAACTCCAGCCAAATATACACCTGTATACTTGCTTAGTATAGCGTAACGAATGGTTTTCACCCCTGTAGTGTGTGTCTTGATGTTTGTGCCCCTATTCAGAAGATTTCACCTCACTTGGTGTCCCTGTGGTAATTAGATTTAGAAAAATTTGGCTTGCTGTCGAAACAAGGATTGATGATAAAGTTTGAGGCATCTTTTCTCCATGATAACTTTGAGGAGTGATTTTCCATTCCTAGGGGTAGATTTGTCTCACATCCTGTTTCCTCACCCCCGTTCCTAACTATGAGATGTTTGTAACTCAGGAACTGCCTGTAATTTGCAGAAGGCCACCAGGCAATGATACAGAATTCCTCACATGGCAGGGACAACAATATTCTCTGTAGGGAAAGAGTAGTAGTTTGGCAATCTGGGAAATTTCAGATGATTATGTTATTATTTCAAAGGTATGTGTGTTTAGTTTTCAGTATTTTCTTTCCCCATCCTCTAACACAGTGTTTCCCAACCTTTTTTGAGCTGCGGCACACTTTCAACATTAAAAAAATCCGGGGGCACACCACCAACCAAAATGACACAAAATGACACTCTAACACAGTAAAGAACGGCTGGGGGATGGTGGCCTGCTGGGAGAAGCTGCTGGGAGTGCCGAAGTCGGGGGAGGGAGAGGAGCCAGGCCGTGCCATGCCCCGCCCCTCCCCCCAGCTTCAGTTCTCCCACAGCTTCACCAGCCTTGAGGGGGCAGTGCCAAGCCAGCATTGTGCTGGCTCTGCCACTGCTGGCTTGGCACTGCCCCCTCAAGGCCGGCAAAGCTGTGAACGCTGAAGCCCGGGGATGGGGGAGGGCGCCATGCCCTGCCCCCTCCCCCGGCTTCAGCTCTCCCACAGAGGAGGAGCATCAGTGGTGGATGGGCTTCAGTGGACGGGGCTCCTCCTCTGCGCGGCTTCAGTGAGCAAGGGGCGAGAGTCATGGCGGGCGTCATGGCGGATTGGAGGCTGGCTGGGGAAACAGCCGAAGGAGGCGGTGCCCCGGCCCCTTCTTTTTCTTCGCCGCCGCCCGGCCCTTCCTCCTCCTCCCCCTCCCAAGCAGCAGGAGTTCGGCAGGAGGAGGGGGAAGGAAGGGGGGCAGAGAGCTTTTCTCGCGGCACAGCAGGAGGTCCATCACGGCACACTGGTTGAGAAACACTGCTCTAACATTTCCCAAGGAAACATCTAAACATGCAAGATGAGATTCTGGATGGTGTTTAGGCTGTCAAGTCTTTAGGACCATTGCTACTAACAGTCTTGGGAAGAACATAAAGAAAGGAGACTATCAAACAATGGGGACTGTTTGTTTGCACTGCATTTCACAATAGAAGAGAGACTATATTTTAAATCCTTGAATAAGAGAACAAAAGAGGAAGAAAAATTATAATGTAAAATTCAGACTAGAAGAGATGTTAATCAGAATTCCTATGTGTATGGATTCATCAATACTACATTCTACAAGATATTTTACAAATGTCTTTTTGTCTTAGTTCCTGTATTTGTGACTTGTAAATTTTGAATATGATGAGTCTTTAGGTTGTTTAGATTTTATACAATCAGACTTGTGGATAACCATGATTTTGCACCATACCGAGCACCCACAAATATGTAGGCATACATAACTTCCCTCCATTTCACAGATTCTCAGGTGTTCTCTGACACTTGTTTGAGTTGTTTCCATTTTATATAAGGTGCACCATTTTACTCTGTCATTGAATATAATGGGACTTTAATGTCTATGGATTTTGGTATCCATTGGGAAATAACTATTTGAATCAAACCCCCATGAAACCAAGGATTGCACAGATATTGGATAATTGTAATTCTTAAGATATGTACATACCAAGAAAAGTTATAAGCTCCTTATGAGGAAAATAAGAGGGGAGCTAAGAAAAATTGGACTTTCTTGAAGGTAAAAGCCAAGTTTAAGATTCAATAGACTCTCTTAGTTTTGAGGAGCTTTATGAGTGCACAGTGTATTTAAATGCAGCACTTGTTTTCTTCTGACATGAATTGATTTTTTTTATTCCTGATTGTGTGTAAAATCCACAGTACAGGAATAAAGCCATATTTAGCATTGACATTGACAGATTATTTGTACAATATAATTTAGAATATTTGCTTTTAGTATTATTTAGTCTTGCCATCTCATCCCTTCTGTTCATCATTAGCTCATGGCCCAGCTTCCTTTTGTTCTTAGTATCCCCAAACTGAGGTTTTGTATAATTTAAGAAAGAATAGGCTCCCTTGCTGAATTATTTTAAAATGCTAGATTATTTTAAATTATTTTCAAAAATGTCTTACTGAAGTTATAATAAGCTCCTTGTTCTCTTTTTTAAAAAAGAGCTTGCAAATTTTCCAATTTTTGCCAGTATGTAGATTCTTATAGACCCTTTAAATACTAGAGTATTTTTTTTTTAAAAACCCTCTTAATTTGACATTTTAAAAATTTGTCATAAGCAGCAGAAGCTGGCCTGTGTAAAGTACATTATAAATTATACAATAAAATACATATAATTAAATTATACAAATTTAAGATTAAAGCAGAATTAAGTAACATAATGAAAATCAATTAAATTATTGCAGGTAACAACAGTACAGCACTATACAAACTGTTCTAAAACCATTTTCCAGAAGCATCCTGGAAAACAAAGATCTTAAAATGTCACTAAAAGCAAAATTTAAAAAGGATTCATCCTAACTACCCTGGGGAAGGAGGTCCAAGGTGTGAGGGCAGCCATTGAGAAGGTGCTCTCTTGTGTTCTTACTAAAAAAAGTGTCTCCTCTGGACCTCTGAGGCCCAGCTACACTGACCATTTCATGCAATTCCAAACTAGCTTCGGAATGCAGTGGTTAGACAAGAAACTACTACAAAGCTCAAAAAAGAAAGCCCCTTAATGTGCACCCGTGCTTTGTGGTTTGTGTAATCCCCAATCAGAAAGCAAAGGTGTCACTGTCTCAGCCACTCTTGTGGACATTTTGGATTTCCGGATAAAGGATAGTAAGCCTGTACTTTGTTTCATAAAGGGTAACAAAGTTAAATCAGAGTTCAGTGAGGAGCATTCTGTTACTTAGTTAATGAGCTACACAAATGAATACCTTTTTGTCCAAGACAGAAATTGATTTCAAATAGTGGTTTTGTATTAGTAAAGCACACCGATGAAAATAAAAATTAGCCCAGGGCAGTATGAAATGAACTGATCATAGTTACAATAAATTGGAGGGTAGAAATAATAAATTAGTAACAAGGAAACAGGATACTTGTGTCCTTAGTAGGTGTGCACCTGTGGTGGGTCCAAGGAACAATTTTCGACTCTGGGACTCCCTCCGGGTGCTATGTTGGCAACCAAATATTTTTGTCTGTAAAAAAGGGAAGTGGTCCCTGTTAGCTTTGTGTGTTTGGAGTGAGGGGGTCACAATCTTTTATTTTTTAATTTTAATTTAGTTTTAGACCAAAAGCATGACAGTGTAATGCATCTGGTGGGATTAAGGGCTGCAGGCAGAAACAGGCTTGGGGTTCTGCACAGGAAGTAAAGGATGCCCATGTCTCATATAGGTACACACATCTGTAACAGTGTAAATATTTGTATAGAATAAGCATAGTGACAATTCAGTTTTCACGTGGCCTTAACAGAACACAGCAAATACGGTAGTTTGGTCAATTTGGATTGGATAGTCCTCATATTAGGAAAAGGGGGTATAAATCTGCCTGTGGCAGTTCAAAAACTGGGAAGTTGGTTCCACTGGATCCAAATTTCCAGGAAACCTTGATTTGCTCAATTTCAACTTCCGTAAGGAAAAACAGGGACAAACAATAATGAAGTATGGGGTTCTTAGCAGCCTTCAAAGTAGAATATATCATTTATTTAGTAGATTTTTATTACAAGATTCTTCCTACATTATAGTTTATCCTCACAAAAAACGTATAAGATAGATTGATTGAGATGAAATTACAGGATCAAAATCACTCAGGGAGCTTTATGGTTGAATGGGAATTTAATCTGGATTTCCACTGTTTTGGGACTAGCAACTATTGTTCATCCTTTCGGGAAAAACTATTGGCTTTGTAGAAGGTATTTTTTAATTTAAAATATTTTTATGAAAGATTGATTTTTTTGGTGTTTTCTTGATCATGGGAAGCTATATTTTTATATATTTAAATTACTAAATACCTATATGATGACTATGGTTTTCCATTTTGGAGAGAAATGTTTAAAATTTCATTTGCCAGTCTTCATTTCATGAGAGTCTGTGGAGCAGTTGCTTTTACTTCAGTAAGGAATTAAACATGGGAACTTTTGAAGTGGTCTGGCCTCAGTCATATAAAATGACTAGTTTGATGAATGTGACCAATTTTATTTTTATGTAAATTTACAGAAGATAAGACTGACCTTGAAAACAGAGTGATGCAGAAGAAAATTAAAATCCCCAAACTCTCTCTCAATCACCTAGAAGAAACAGGGGAGATAACGGATTATGGGGATGAAGATATGGAACTTAGACACTGTAAGGTATTGTAGTTTTGTTTGTTGGTTAATATTTTTAAAAGCAATTTCTGAATTTCAGGGTGCTCTTTGGTTCTTGGAGAAAAGGAAGTAGAAATTTAGATTGTGCATACAGACATCAATTCTGTTGAAGAGAGTAGACACCAATTCTATTGAAGAGAATTGACAGACATCAATTCAACTAAGATTGAAGAAGATGTGACCACTATGTCCAGCACTGAATTGCTGTAAATGTCATTTTCCTCAAATGCAACTATTTTACTCTGTGTGCAAATTCTTAGTGGGAATTCTCACCCACTTCTTCAGGTTGGCCAAGAAGGTTTTTGCTTTGTTTTGAGAAGTTTAGTGATCAGACTTGCAACTAAATTTTTATTGTAAATGCAGATATACTGTAAATGTTTGTATATCCACTTTTGAGACAACATCTGCTGCCAGACTTCTTTGTTTAATTCAAGTTTTCTGTGCTACATTCGAGTCATAATGTGCTCCTTTACATAGTTTATTTATTTATTTATTAGATTTATCAACCGCCACTCCCAATGACTCGGGGCGGTTCACTCTCAAAACAAAGCAGTACAATAAAAGCAATAAAACAGTTACAATAAAATACAATTTAACCTGTGTATTAGGACTCGAAAGCCTGCTTGAACAGAGCGGTCTTACAGGCTTTACGAAAAGTTAATAAAGTACTTTATAAATCGCAAGCTTCACAGAAAAATATTCCAATGGATCATGTAATAACACATTTGTCTCTTAGGTCAGAGCGTCTTAAACTTTTCCCATGTGACCCCTTTCCACCAGGACATTTTTATGTGACCCCAGGTATAAATATGTTTACAAAATAGATGTAAAAGCCAATCGTTTATTGAAAATAAATCAGCATTTGCCATGCTTGCTGAACAGGCTGATTGTCTATTTTGTGGAGTCCACTGTAAATACTGGAGATCAGAAACCTTTTCCTGCTGCGAATTTTTTTTGACCCCAACATTGAGCTAAAGGAACCCCATTTGGGGTCAGGATCCACGGTTTAAGAAGCAGTGTCTTAGGTGACAGGAAAAGTTTGAGCAGAGCAATTTTAGACTCAACAACAATTTGTTAGCACAATACAACCAGTATCCTCGAGCCTAGTGCCCACAGTTTTACCTATCCTTATCCAACAAAATGAGTCCTCTCTAGGAATCGATTAGGTTTTCCAGGTGTTTCTATGGTATGCTGTTTCCAGGAGTAACCATAGTCATCCTGGGGTACCTAACAAATTCTCCCCAGAAAATGTCTAGGTTCTCCAGCATGATTTTATGCGAACTTCCTATGTAACTTGTTCATTTCAATAGAGTTCACTATTACCAAGCTTTTCCCATGGTAAGTCATCTGCAAATATGAGGATTGCACTGTACACATTAAGAGACATATCTCCAACAAGTTTGTGGGACATCCTATGGATTGAGAGTATTTGGATATGACGCTCATACCTTTTACAAAGTCAAAATTAGTGGCAAAAAAGTAAAATTTTCTAGGAGACATCCATGATATAAGGAAATATGTACAAAAGCCATTCTGTAAACACTGTATAGGATGCGTATACCTTATGATTCCTCCCCTTTGTTTTGCTTGCTTGTGGATTACACATTTTGGCCCATCGCTTTTGGGCCATATTGTTGTCTTTCTATTCCCGACTTATGGTGATCCAAAGGGGTGTTCTTGGCAAGTTTTATTTAGAGAGGTTTTGCTTTTGATTTCCTTTGAAGCTGAAAGAGTATAACTTGCCCAAGGTCACCCAATAAGTTTCTATAGCTGAGTGGAGATTCCACCCCGGTCTCCCGAATTGCTCAAACCACTCCCCTCTATTGTTTCTCTATGCATAAAAGCTTTCAGAATCTAGCCTTTTGTCAGCTGCTATGCATTTTTCAATTTTGTTGCCATTGTGTTTAGTAGGTTTTCTGATGAAAAACTTTATCTTGCCCTCCTTTGATTATGAGTACAGATTGAGTCTCCTTTATTTGGAAATCTCAAATATTAACGTACCCCCATCCACCCCCGGATGTCTTATAATTGCCAATGATGGTGCACAGTGATAATGTCTTGATCATTTTGTAAGGACCTACTTACCCTTACGCTAGTCTTTGAGGTCTTGAATACTCCCTGCCTCTTTTTTTGGGGATCCATAACTGACAGACAAACACTACTAGAGGACTCCTTCTATAAGTTAAAAAAATATATACAACAGCTTGTATTGATGATGGTATAAATACCCTAAAGGTACCAGATCCTGGCTGATCTTAGAAACCAACTAGGGCCAGCTGTGATTAGTATTTGGATGGGAGATCTCCCTGCAATACCAGGTATGTAGGCTATATTTCAAAGGAAGGAAGTCGGCAGACAAGGCAGATACATATGCAATATCTTTATGTCATATTTTCCACGGCCACATCTTTGTTCTGGCTGTCACTAAAGAGTCTTGAACAACATGATATGCTATTTTGAGTGAGATATTTTTGCCCATAGGTTTCAGACTACCATTCGACATAGTGCAGAAGAATGTCTGAAGTGAGGCCTTAGTCTTTGTATCAAGAATAATGTTTTCCTCTACTGAATTATGGCTTTCTACTCTTTTCCAATTGTTTGAATAACTTTAGAACAACCAGCTGTTCAGAGGCACTATTTTACAATTTTGCATGCTGATGGCAAGATACCAAACTGTTCCAAAGCCCAAATGGGTTGATTTATAGTGTGATGAACACTTAGTCAGGTTCAATGAATTATCAACAAGGCAAAATGTGTGTTTCTGCAGGGAGAAGAATAAAGGACTACTTTTTGGGATCTGCCAGGATACTACAGAGCACTATTCAGAGAATATGAAGGTTATTCTAAAGCATAGGATTATTTCCCAACTGAGTTTTCTTGCTGTACCTCTTTAAAGGTCTTAGCAAAGAATTTATGAATATAGTGCAAGGCTATATAGTTCTAAGGGAAAAATTGCTTGTGATTTAATTAGATCAATGCATGCTTTTGAATGTATGTTTCTTGATTGGAGAATCTGTCTTCTTTTAATACATTTGTAAATTTGCTTTAGCAAAAAGTAAATGACTTGTAACTGCACTGGAGTAAAGCCCTGGTCTTAAATGTATTTATTTATTTCTTACCTTCCCTCATGAATATCAATTGAACATGAACAGCATTTGTCCTTGCACAAGTAAACGTTATACTGCATAGAAGATACTTTACATCCATTTGGAATTTGGTCTCCCTATTGATCTTCAGAAATAGAGTTTGAGATGAAAATCTTTTGTTGGTGTGCTTTGCCTTGCCTGCTTTGTAGCAAATTTAAGCACACACCGTATTTTCACAAAGAATTTTTATTTTATAAAGGTTCTTAGAAATCCACGAAAAAGAGCAAACCAAGAAGGGATATGTGCACAGCTTTCCATGCCAGGTCCCACTGTAGGAGAAAGGCAGCTTATACATGAAAAGAAATAAATTCATAAATTCCTCCTATGTTTCCCAAATGGAAATAACTTGCAAAGGGGAGTGTAGGGTGCATCCAGACAGTCCCCAAAACATGCAATTGCCCACGTTTTTCCATGAGGCATCCAAACGGACATCTCAGGTAAAAATGAAATCATTCGGGACAAAGCAAGAAAACCATACTTTGTCCCAAATTAATCTGCATCTGGTAAGATCCGGGTCTTTCCAGGTGTGGGTGCGGTGTGGGTTGGGCCCGAGGATCACCTCATGCGACTTCCAGTCCCAATCCACACAGGTCCCTTGGGGTTTTTTGGCTTGTGGTGCCAAAAATCTCAAAACAGCCCCCACTCCCTCCCAAAACTATTGTTCTGCTACTGTTTTAATTGTTCACTTGTTTTATGTTTTTAATCTTTGTTTTATGCCTATGGCTCTTGTCCGGGAGTCCCATAGAAGCCTCAATAATAAATAAATAAATAAATAAAATAAAACCTCTTTAGGCCTTAAAGTCCACACACCTGGCTGCCACTTTCTTTTCTCCAGCGCTCTCTTGGCGCATAGAAACTTACCCGGCTGCCATTTCCTTTTCTCCAGAGCTCTCTTGGCGCATAGAAATGACATGCCATGAGAAGAGGGAGAGGAGGAAAATTGTTCCTGGCCCTCTCTTCTCATGGTGTATCATTTCTATGCGCCAGGAGAGCTCTGGAGAAAGGGGAATGGAGGCTTGTTGACTTTTTGGGCTTTTGGGGGTGGGAGTTGTTTTGGGTCTGGACACCCCCAGGAAAGAACGGATGTTGGGGGGTGGAAGGTGTGTGGACTTTAACCCAGGCCCAATCAGAATTAAGAAACCTGATTGCGCCCGGGTTAAAGTCATGTGTGGAACTGCCCTAGGTGAGCTGAAAGAACGAGGTTGGCAGCATAAGCTTTTGCAGACTAAGTCTACTTCCTCAGATACACAGTATAGATCATTACATAATGAAATAAAAAGTCAAAAGATATGAATCACAACCAGATGCACTCTGACAAAAGATTGATTTTTTAAAATGGCATTGCTATGTTTTGGCATATATTACACAATGAGGTGGCATGTTTGCAAAATAGTTGGGTCAAATGTTTGTGTTTGGATTTTTTGAAAACTCCTTGCTACAATAAAAATATTGTATATGATGGATATTTTCCCCTGGGAAGATTTAAAGGATACCTGCTTTCATTATTTGTAGACCTATATAGTATGCTATATGCTATAGTGTATTAATACAGTGTTTTGTTGTGACACACAGAGACATGACGGGAGGAAACAAAATGAAGGCACGCACAAAAGCATCGAAGCAGTTGTTGCACGCCTTGAGAAACAAAATGGAATGAGTCTCAGTAGTAATTCCAGTCCTGAGGCAGCATTTTTTGAACCTTCAGAAAGGATGAACAATATGGACGATGCGGTAGTTCCTCGAGTTCTTTATGAAGAATTGCTGCGAAGCTATCAGCAACAGCAGGAAGAAATGAGACACATTCAGCAAGAACTTGAAAGAACCAGAAGACAGCTTGTTCAGCAAGCAAAAAAGCTAAAAGAGTATGGGACATTAGTGTCAGAAATGAAGGAGCTCAGAGACTTGAACAGGCGGCTACAAGATGTACTGCTTCTCAGACTAGGCAGTGGTAAGTGCTTGAATATGGTAAGCTGGGACAAGTTTTAAAATAATTTTTGTATAAAGTGATTGAATTTTTATACAAAATAATACAGTCAGTCCTCCACATTCATGGATATAACATTTGCATATCTGATTATTTGTTGCTACCACCTCTACGGTGCTACACCATTTTTAATAAGGACTTCAAAACAAACAAACAGACAAACCCAGGGTTGATCATGAACTGTAGTTTATCAAGTCATGCTTAGCTAGTGGTCAAATCTATGGTGGCTGGGAGGAAGCCAAACTGGTGGGGTGGCTGGGCCTGCATTCCCTCTCTCACTCATTCATGTGGAGGTTGGAAGGGATAGAGGAACAGACAGAAGGAAGAAAACTTAGGGGGAAAGGGAGTGGCCAGGGAGAGACGGCATTTCTCCAACATATGACTGTGATTGCATGGTAGAAGGAGGTACACTTTGAAGTGGCAGGGGGAGAAGGAGAAAGGTGAGTGAGTGGCCAGTATAACCGGCCTTTCAGGTATGCTTAGGGCTCTTTCTACACCGTGTACGCTTGTGAGTGACAGAAGCAGGAGGAACAAAATGGGAAAAGCCCCCTCATGACCATAGGTCTGGCAGTGGAAGACCAGGCTGCAAAACAGTAAATGAAAAAGAGCTCCTCTGCTTCTCTTTGCTTCAGTTTTCTTTTCTCTCTTCCATCCTATCATCTTCCCCTTTTCTTCTAGAATGAGTGAGCAGCTGAGGGAACATATTCACACTGTAGAGGCATTTTTACTTTTTTCACTTTCATGGGAATCCTGCATCCTTAACTTCCATGAAAGTTGAGGGTCGACAGTAGCACTAGCCTTACTGCTTAGCCATTTCCTTCTGTGATGAAAATTCTGCATTCATTTTAATTTTGTTAAAATAATAGCAATACTATAATAGCAATTCTAATAGTGACAATGCTCTGGGAACAGTCCCAAATGGACCAACAATATATGAGTTGCAGAAAACAACACTGCTTGGAACACATCGCATCATTTGATGATAGCTGTTAGACTGTTACACTGTTTGCCTTAACTCTTACCAAGGAAGGAACCACCCCCTTCTCTGAATAGGGTGGTCATAGGTGTTTATTTTATCCTGAAGAGAATGTAAAAGAAGCACAACCCTCCCTGTTCTCTCCTCCATGGCGCTACTAGCCTATTTGAATACCTGGGTAGGAAAATGGGATCATCAAATAAAGCTCGGTCTTCTTTCAAAGGTGCTCTAAAAGATGAAAGGGGGTTAGTAGTTCTTCTCTTCGCCTTCACTTTTTTGCCACTCTACTCATAGGAGGGATGTTTTTTTTAAAGTAAGTTATTATTTCTGGGTAGAGTGGTGGAAGGTATTGTGTATGACTGACTGGGGGGGGCAACTAGCCCCTCTGAGGCGGCACTGGTGTGTATCCTTCTCCATGGAATGACTCTTGACTTATCCACAGGTCATATCAAAATCCATAATTTTATCTCAAAAACTTGTTCTCAACTTACAGTATGCATGAGGTTGACTTACATATCAAGTACCTAAAAGCACGACACTTTAGGGACACCCTGGTGCTGAATTCATTACTGTGATATCAAATACTATAGCCTACGTAGCGATCTCAGATATTTGTAAAATGGCAGTAGGACAAAAAAAACCCTCTTGAGTAAGTGATTCTGTTATTTGGACTGGGACTTGCTTCTGAAGAAGTCTGCATAGGTTTGCAGACCTATATACATTGAGTGAAGAGTTTAATTTGTTCCGTGATTGAGCTCTTAACTCAAATTGCTATTATCTCAAAGCAAATTTCCCATTGAAATGCTATTAAACTGTTCCGACTGCCCAAACACCCCTGACCATACAATTTTTGTTACATGTTTTTAAATAAGAAAATATACTTGATAAATAACAAACAATGTATGAATGCACATTTATATGGAACAATAAAAATGACGGATCAACTTAAAGTAGTAGAATCTCAAAGTTGAGGCACAATGGTAGAAACACAGAGTTGTGGCAAGGAACCAAAAAGCACGAAGTGAAGAGGCAGAAGCATTATTTTCTTCATACTGTACTCATTCCAGCCTCCCTCCCTCGCTTGCTCTCTCTCCCTCTCTCTCTTTATGAAGCCAAACATCCCAGGAATAAAAACCACAAAATCAATTAACTCAAAGTTGTTCAAAGCAGACAAGAACAAAGCAGACAAAAGCAGGAGACATGGAGGCTGCTCCCTCGAAGTCCAAAAGCCCTGTACTCTTGCGCTAACACTTCCTCTGGTGCTAGCTCTTTACTCAAAAAGCTGCTCGTTTGTCAAAATGAAACACGGGCCAAGCAGTGTCTCTTAACGCAAACACTGATTGTATGTCAAAGCAAAACCCAAGCCGGGAAATGGCTTTTAACTTTAAACACACTTAAGTCAGGATTCCACTATAGCAGGTATGGGCAAACCCAGGCCCAGGGACGGGATGCGGCCCATTGGGCTCTTTTCTCAGCCTCCCCTCTCTCTCACCATCCTATCCTTCCTTCCTTCTCTTTTCTTCTTCCTTCACTTCCTTCCTTACAGCCACTTTCTCCCTCCCTCCTTCCTTCCCTTCCACCCTTTGGTCCTTCTTTCCTTCCCTTCTTTCCTTCCTTTTTTCTTTCCCTCCACCCACCCTCCCTCCTCTTCCTCTATCCCCTTCATCCCTTCCTTCTGTCCTCTCCTCCCTCCCTTCTCTTTTTCCTTCCTCCTTTCCTGCCCGGGGATGTTTAGCTGGGATAAGAGAAGGCAGAAAGGGAACATGAGAACCGTGTTTTTTTAAAGAGTGTCCCATTGAGGGGGAGGGGGAACTGACTTTCTGTTGCTCTAGAGACCAGGTCACAAGGGTGCAATGGTTCCAAATGGCAGGGAAAGAGATTCGACTGAAAAGATTAGGAAGATCTTCCTGAAGTAAAAGCTGTTAGAGAGTAGCATAGGCTGCCTTAGAGTGTGGTGGAGTCTCCTTCTCTGGAAACTTTTCCGCAGAGGCTGTCTATTGGGAGTACTTTTTCTTGCATGGCAGGGGGTTGGACTGGATGGCCATTGTGGGTCTTTTCCACCTCTAGGATTCTAGGATAGACTTTCTCTCTCTCGTCCACCATCTCCTCCTGATCAAGGCTAACCCTTTTGGGATCCAAACATTTACTGTCTTTCCTTCACTTTCTGCCTCCAAAAAAAGAGGAAAGGGAAGAAAGAGCAGGGAGGGATCTTGGGGAAAACCCCCCTTCCAGTCTACCCATCCCACTCTGGCCCACCATGCGGCCCCCAAGTTAGAAAGTTTGCCCATGCCTGCACTATTAGATAAAACCTGAAAACAATCTGCCTGTATAGGTATCATTTGATCCAATCTGCTTCTCAGTTATGTATCTATAAATCTTTCATTTAAATTTGCTCCAAGGTATACAGTCCAAAATTTACATAAAATCAGAAAAACTGCACTCAAGCTTAATCATTCTAGAGTTCAGTTGTGAAACTTCATATTTTATTTAGTCATGGCAGTGTAGCAGGAATTATATTCTGTATTTTTGTGTGTTTGTGTATACATGCACACACACATGTACATACTACTGGATTATATCCAGAGTTGTCTTCCTCTCTCTTGTTTTGAGATATTCTGTTGTAACCAATATAACATCTCTAAGTTTGATGCGCAGTATCTTGTATTTTAGCTTATATTTTTAATCCTCTGATGTATTTTAAACTAGGTTTACTGACAGGCTTACCTTTTCCTTCTAAAATAATTTAAAATATAGTACAGCTTAAATGTCTAAATTAGCTTTGCAGTGTCTGGAATTTAGCTATAAGTTTGGCAGTCCTGTCCTTTAAAAGTGCAAAATCAAAAGAAGTGCTTCTTTCAATTTGATACACATTGAACAGATAATGGGTCATGGTCAAGTGTAAAATTTAAGGTAATGTTAATTTGAGACTGTGCAAAAAGAGTTTTCTAGGAAATGACCTGTGACTAAGTTAACATGACTAATACAGTCAGGGTTTCCATTGTCTGACATGCAACAGAAGTATACCTGCAAGCAAGACACAGTTCGTACATCAGTGTCTTTGTCATGCAGATACATGTTATAATTCAGCATAAAGTTCCAATGCGAACTAACTGGAAAGCTTGTGGCTAGGCTTTTAAATCCCTCGTTAAAGTAAAAAAAATTGCATATCAAGTATATTTTTGATACACATTTTCCCCTTGAGTGGAACCTGTAATGCTAACAGGAATTCACACTTGGCCTTGACAGCACCCCTAATGATTTGTTTCTGTTTAACCTAACATAAAAAGACATTTTGTATTTCTTTTCATTACAAGTTACATCACAAGATCTCATATAGTTTCTAAAATTCCTTTTGCTGAATTTAACGATAGCAAAATTATCAACTGGCATCAAATTCATGAGTTATTTTTTATTTGTAGGCGTTGAAGAAGGGGAGATTCCTTAGGAGAAGAGTATATAAGAGGAAGAGATCACTACTTTCTCTGTTTCCAGCTTTGCCTCTTCCCCAGTTGCCAGGTTCAACAGAGATGCAGAAATGAAAGAGCATATGCACAAGTCGATACCCTTATTTTTTGAAATTTTCAATCTTCCTGAGAAATCTTGAAGAAAGTAAACCTAAGTCAGTTGTCATAGAGAGATACTTTCAGCCATGCAGAGGCTATACCCCCACTCCATCAAGCTTAATTTTTTGAATAGCTCTATTTATTACCAAGTGAGGATGGCTCAGAACTTGTGTATTGCTATTTGATTCAATCCTGGTTGTGTTGATATTTGATTCAATCTTTAGCCTACTTATCAAAATGATGACTCTTTTATCACCAAGTCAAATTCACTAGAATATTCCACAAACTTTGTGTTGTCTTTATTCCCTGTGTTCAGTTATTAACTTTAAAAAAGAAGGACACTCCTCCTTCTATGTATCTTTGTGGGATACTGGAAATGAAGCGGTATGATCAGAATACGTTGAATAATTAGGTTAGATGTGGGTGTGTGTTGTGAAGATTTCTCAAAAAGAAATGCTGCAAAATCCACCAAACATCAGTTTTGGAGTTAAATGTGAGTTTTGCAGTGTTCATAAGAACAGCAACCTTCCATTACATGCATACCTTTTCCTTCTAGCATGTTTCTTTTATGAATAGGTACCCTGCTACACATCCAAATAGATCTTTAACATCGGGGGACATAAACTATTACTTGAAGTGAGATCAGCAGCTGCTTTTAGGAAACATGTCTTTTAAGTGTCATTTAAGGACTCCACATATCAGAGGAAATGTTCCATCCAGGTTTCTCTATACCCAGAGAAAAATGTACCTAACTGCCATTAAATTAATACGATGTAAAGCTACATTTACTTTGGTATGGTACAAGGCACAACCAGGAACCTTCACCATTTTGATTCTCTGGAATCTGCTTCTAGAGTCAGGAACACTGCAGCTGTAATATGTGTCCGCTTATTAACCAGTAGGCTCATAGATCTTCACTGGTCATAAATTAATTATTGTAACCAGGATTAACAGGACGGTAATGCCATAGTTTGCACTACATGAGAACTTCAGAAATACTGGTTTATTTTCTGAGCATTTCTGTTCCAAAACATGGTTTTCCATTGCTTCAAGTTTCAGGAATGTTTACATTTTTAGACTGACCTGAGTTTATACGATATGATAAGCTATTGAGCAAATCCGTTTTGTTTCATCCCTTCCTTTGCAAATGGGAGTGATCCAGCAGTATGGATGAACACATTGGTTGCCCATGATAAGCCACAGTTGCCCATGATAAGCCACAGTTCCCACAAACTAGTAGCTTAGTTTGTTATTTTGTATGATAACAGTCAGTATGGAAGTGGCCTAGAATTTTAGAATTCAACATTTATGTACACTAACCTTTCTTCTTTCTCTTTTGGACATTATATACAGTATAATGCAGAAAGTTGCCTTATTGTAATCAAGTGTTATTTTTAATATAGACTGTTACTCTGAGTTCTTTAAAAGGGCAACAGTGATATGAAGGAAGCTCAGGGCAAAGTTATTTTAAAATTATAATTCTGCTTTCTAAACCAGAATGCTTTACCATATGCAAGTAAAAAGGATATTTTTCATTGAGTGATTTTCCTTCTTTACTTGCATGTGCTATGTTTAGATAACACATTTCTGTTGACTTTTAGAAACCTCCCCTAACTGCACAATTTCTTTCCTGCTTATTGAAGTATAAAACCTACAAAGAAAAAGAAAATTTAAAAGTAAGCATGGCAAATTAGGCACACAACACCAATTAGTAAAAAGGCAGTAAAGGAAATGCATATCTAATTCACAACATGCTGGGCTATAAATGCAACTGTTATTTTATAAAATCACTGAAAAGTTTATCTGGCTCACAGAGGCTTTGGTTTTGGTATGAAAAAAGGGCCCAAGATTTAGAACATAAAGACAGCGCTTTGTGTCACTAACTCCTTAATAACAGAACCTTGTAGGTCTCTGGGCTGTTATTATTGTAGAATTTACCAGACATACTACTTTAGGAACATATGTAATGTCATAAGTATGAACCTATAGAATATCAGCAAGTAGTAAAAGGGGAATGATACAACAACAAAAAGATATCTCAAATGTTGAATCTGAGATGACATTTGCATTACCCAAATAAATTTGTTCTTCTTTTCTTGTTGATCTGTATTGATTTTCCATGATGTAGGAAACCTCCGTAACTAAGGGGAAGCAGAAATACATTTTGCATATTCCTTGTATTTTCAGGGTGCAGGAGCAGACATTTCGTCATATTTTATCAGTATGGAAGTGTACGGCTCCTGTCATGTTTCCATTGAATATCCCAAGTAAAATAAGGCAATGGAAATAAAGAGAGCCCCTACTTGTCAGAGTGTGTGCTAGTTGAATGGAAAGCAACAATTTCTTACTTACCCATAACAAAGAGATGTCAGGCAGCTTTGTGAAAGGTCTGGCTCTCATCCTCCAAGATTTACAGCATTGACTTCCAATAAAACTTCGAGGTTGCCATTCTTCTTCCCACAGCCCTCTGGTTCTTTGGAAGCGATGGGAGCATTTAGTATTCCCATCATGTCTGAAACAGCAAAATGAGAGAATAATTGGGTTAACTGCGCTGACAATTTGGAACATTCTAGAGCTCTAAAGGATTCTTTTTGGTGGTAACTCCGTCCACCATCTTGATGATATATAATGGGCAGGTGCTGCTTTTGCCTCAGTTCTTTTTCTACTGCATCTGTAGCCAAAGAAAGAACCTTTGTTCAATAGCATTGCTAATACTTTAGTCATATAGTATTTTCAGTACTAGATTAGATAGTATTTAGTTAGGACTCGATCCTTTCCGCTAGCAGGGTTACCTTCCAACTCAGCTAATCAGTTAGTTGGCTAGGTTTTTTTTTCTTTTTTTTCTTTTTCTTTTATCCTCCTGTGGACCTCTCAAAATTTCTATCTGTCTGGATCCTGAGAGGCATGCTTCAATGACAGCCGCATCATTAAAGTTATGTGCAGCCTGTAAGACCAAAATACCTAATAATGATGGCAATTCCTGCTACTTAATCTATCTTGGTAAAGTGCACATGGACTTGGCCTGTAAGATTTGCCAGACTTTCACAACAGCACCCAGGGAAAGCAGGGAGCAATGCCTGAAAGTGGCCCTCTATGAGACCATCCTTAAAGGTTGGCCTTCCTTCTCTATCTCTACCACTCCTGAAACTCACTCTGTACTCAATCCAGGACATTGACGTTATCTCTCTGCACCATTAGGAGGCAGAAGTCAAAATAGCTTTGATTCTGGTCAAGTGCCATCCCACTGCGCAGTCCTTGCAAAGTATCCTTCCTCACTCCTCACCAAGGCCCAGATGTCATAGAAGCTTGCTGTCGGGGTCATCAGTTTCTGTTGACACAACGCACACAGTTAACAAAGTTTCCACAATCCCATGTATGCATTGATCCAGATCACTGGTCCTTAAGACCTCGATGCTGACAGCTGTCCCTGACCTGACATATATGGGCTCCCATCTTCACACTCCTATAAACGTGGAACCTGCTGCACACGAGTCCAAGTTGGATAAAAATAGAGGAAAATAATGACCATGCCTGTCTGACCTCCTTTGCTGATGTTATGTGCCTTCCCTCCCCAGACCTGGAGGTGACCCACCTCAACCCTCCGTCCCCAGCATTGATCTCTTAGCTTCCAAAAAGAACAGCTTAAGTCCAGGTTGGGAGAAAAAAGAAAGTGGTTCCATTCCTCTTGTTCCTGCTTCCCCCATTTAAGCTCCTGTCTGTCATTGATTTTGCCATATCCTGTGTTCACCAAAATGAGAAGCAGTGGTAACCACAAGGTAGTAGAAATGCAAGGTCTAATCCTTTGTCTTGAGGTGAAAAATGTGTGTGAGAGAGAAGAAACTGGATGGGTGGAGGGGAATACATTCTTAATAATTATTTTCTCACACAAAATGAAGAGAAGCTCATGTAAAACAGCATTTTGAAATAGTGTTGTAAGGGCTAATTCATGTTACAAATCTCTTGAAACTCAGATTCATATACCACAATAGTACTAATGATAGATTTTTAAAATATGTCTAGTTGGAGCCTTATAACCAAGATGAAAGAAGAAAGTGCAAAAGTTGGGTTTCAGTTAAACATTAAAAAAAACCAAGATTATGGCAACCTGATTATTGATAACTGGATGATAGAGGGAGAAAAAGTGGAGGCAGTGACATATTTTGTATTTTTAGACGCAAAGATTACTGCAGAGGCAGACTAGCCAGCAAATCAGAAGATGTTTACTTCTTGGGAGGAGAGCCATGACCAATCTCAGCAAAATAGTGAAGAGCAGAGACATCACACTGGCAACGAAGATCCACATAATTAAAGCAATGGTATTCCCCATAGTAACCTATGGATGTGAGAGCTGGACCATAAGGAAGGCTGAGCGAAGGAAGATAGATGCTTTAAAACTGTGGTGTTGGAGGAAAATTATGAGAGTGCCTTGGACTGCAAAAAGACCAAACCAGTCCATACTCCAGGAAATAATGCCCAGCTGCTCACTGGAGGGAAGGATATTAGAGGCAAAGATGAAGTATTTTGGCCACATATTGAGAAGACAGAAAAGCTTGGAGAAGATGATGATGCTGGGGAAAAAGGAAGAGGGGCCGACCAAGGGCAAAAATGGATGGATGGTATCCTTGAAGTGACTGGCTTGATCTTGAAGGCACTGAAGGTGATGACAGCTGACAGGGAGCTCTGGTGTGGGCTGGTCCATGAGGTCACAAAGTGTCAGAAGCAACTGAACGAATAAACAACAACAGTTGGATTGTGAATAAAGGCATGTTCTGGAGATTTCATGTTGTCCTTGAATTATAAATTGTTGTAGAATACATTGAAAAGTTCAGATATTTCATTTGGGAGTACAATGCAGAAATGGATCAGTCTTCTCTTGTAAGTGGTGGCAAAATCTTACAGTCTATCTTATAACTCTTCTTTACTCATCACTTCTGAATTGTAGTCACCTTCCATTTCATTTTTTTTACAATGATTTTATTAGATTTTCCATATATATACATACAACACAGCAACAAGTTGGGGGGAGGAGGGGTGTGGGTATGAAGTGGGAGGAGGGTGAAGGGAGGGGAGGAGGAAGGGGCGGGGTTTGTTGGGGAGGTTGCCACACGGGGGACAAAGTAAAACCGAACTTCCCAAAAGGTTACCCAGTACTTGTATTTTGACAATAAAGAAAACGTTTTCTCTTAATCTCTGGCGTCTTTTTCTTCCTGTGTGACGATTTCTTACTGCTACCTATAAGTCATTTAGGTCCGTCATAAATTTATTCCCTGTCTTTTGTAGAAAAGATGTGAAGCCCGACCAGTCCGTTTTGTCTTTTTTATCACATAGTCTCTGCGATATAACGTCCATTTGGACCATGTCCAGTGACTTTAGCTTCCATTCTTCCAAGGTGGAGATAGTCTTCTGTTTTCAGTGCCTGGCCAGCACTATTCTAGCACATGCTCCTAGGATAAATAGCATCCTGTCTTGGTTGTGGTTCAGAGCAAGGTTAGTAATTCCCAACAGATACTCCTGTGGGTCTAATTTAAATTTAGTGCCTAAAATTTTTTGGGTAGCCCCGTGGATTTCCTTCCAATATTTTTTAACCTTCTTACAGTTCCACCACTGATGTATGTAGGTGCCTGGCTCTTTCCTACACTTCCAACAATTGTTAGAGATTCCTCGGTGGAATTTTGCCATTCTCGTTGGGTATAAGTGCCAACGGAACTGCATTTTTATCCAATTCTCTGAAATTTCCGTGGTGGTGGTGTATTTAAGTTTCTTAGTCCACACTTCCTCCCATTGGTGTACTAGAATGTTGTGCCCCAGGTCCTGAGCCCATTTGATATGACATGCTTTTATTTGTTCCTCCTCCGAATCCCAGCCTAGGAGTATTTTATATATTGTACTAATATTTTTCTTTTTCTTTTTGACTGCGGGTTCCCACAGTTCATCCTCTTTGAAGCCAACCCTTCTGTCGATTTTGTATCTTTCATGTATCTGGTGGTATTCTAGCCATGTTAGGGACGGGTACTCCTGTTTTAATTCTTCCATAGTCTTCATTGCCCACTCGTTATTGCAATCCCTTTTTAGGATCTGTTTGTAGGTTAGACAGTCGTTGTCTACCAGCTCTTTTTTCCGCAAAGCCTCTATTGGGGAGATCCATAATGGAGTATTGCGGAAGAATCTGTTTTTATATTTTTCCCAAACCTTTATCAAGGCCGCTCTTATATAGTGATGGCTCAGGTTCTTTTCTACCTTCCTTCTGTCTAGCCAAAGGTAGGCGTGCCATCCGGCCCTCAGGTCATGCCCTTCCAGAGTTGATAATTTGGGGTTTTGTGGAAAGGCCCACTCCTTTATTGCTACCAGATTACATGCCTCATAATACAATCTAAGATTTGGTAACCCCAGCCCCCCCCCCCCCTGCCTTTTCTCATCTGACATTAATTTCATACTTATTCATGGCTTTTTATTTTCCCACACAAAACTCCTGATCGCCTTCTCCCATTTTTGGAATAGATACGCATTCCTAATGACTGGGACTGTTTGAAACAGGAAAAGGAGTTTCGGAAGGATTGACATTTTGACCATGGCTACTCTCCCTAGCAGTGAAATTTTGTTGTGTTTCCACCTTTCCATGTCTTTTTGAATTGATTTCCATAATGTTTCATAATTATTCTTCAGAAGTTGTATATTACTGGCTGTTAGTGTTATGCCTAGGTAGTTTACTTTTTTCCTCACTTGAATTCCTGTTTTTGTTTGTAAGTGGTCTTTTTCCTTCTCTGATAAGTGCTTGGTCAAAAATTTGGTTTTTTGTTTATTCAATTTGAAGCCCGCTACTCTTCCAAATGCCTCGAATTTATTTAACCATCCTTCTATATTATTCAGCGGATTTTCTACTATACACACTATATCGTCTGCATAGACTTTTATTTTATAATTCTGTTTAAGTATTTGGGTACCCTTCAGTGTAGTGTCCTGATTAATATCTTTCACCAAGGCTTCAGTTATTAAGATGAATATTAATGGGGAGGGGGGGCAACCCTGTCTGACTCCCCTATTTATTTTGATTTTTTTGGTGCTTTCTCTTCCGTTGATCACTAGTCTGGCCACTTGTTTTTTATAAAGGGCCTCTAGGGTATTTTCAAAATAGTGCCCTATGTCTATTTCTTTAATAATTTTTTTTAGGAAGTCCCAGTTAACTTTGTCAAACGCTTTTTCCGCGTCGACAAAGAGTAGCGCAATTTTTTTCTCGTTCTGCCTTTCATAATATTCTAGGATATCTATTATGGTTCTTGTATTTTCCTTTAGGTGTTGGTTCGGGAGGAAACCAGTTTGGTCTGGGGATATCCAATCTTTTAAAAAACTTTTTAATTTTTCTGCTATAATAGAAGTGAATAATTTGTAATCCGTATTTAGTAAGGAAATGGGCCGGTAATTTTTCACTTGTTTCGTGTCTGTGCCTTCTTTGTGGATCAGGGTAATGGTTGCCTCTTCCCACGTTTGGGGGATTTCTTTTTTCTCCCTAATTCCATTAAACTTGTCTAGGAGGATGGGGCCCAATTCTTTTTTGTATGTTTTGTAATAAATGGCAGTAAAGCCATCAGGGCCAGGGGCTTTGTTGGTTTTCAACGCATCTATACCCTTCTCGATGTCGTATAGGGTTATTGGGTTGTTTAAAAGTTCTCTTTGTCAGTGATTTTCGGAATCCTTAAATTGCTAATATATTCTGTTATCGAGTCCTTCCTTATTACCTCCTTTTTGTACAGATCCTGATAGAATCTGTTAAAAGCATCCGCAATTTTCACTTCTTCCGTGAGGATTTTGCCCCCACTTTCTATTTTCGTGATTAATTTTTGATTTTTCCTATCCTGCAATTTCTTGGCCAACCATTTACCAATTTTATTTGCTTTTTGGAAGTAATTAACTTTTGCTTACCTTAGCCGTCTCTCTATTTCTTCTGTCTGAAGCAGCTGGAGTAGTTTCCTGAGTATGTCTAATTTATTTGTAACTCCCTTTTTTGTTGGCTTCCTCTTCAATAGCTCTTCCATTTCTGCTATACTTCGTGTTAATTCTTTCTCCCTTCTATTTCTTTGTTTCTTCTTTCTGCTGTTCAATTGGATGAGGTTGCCCCTCATCACGGCCTTCATGGCCTCCCATTGTGTTATCCTGCTTGTTTCCCTGCCTTTATTTAACTCTAAGTATTCTTTTAGCTGCTTCCTTATCAGCTCAGTGTCCTGTTCTCTTCTGAGGAGACAATCTCTTAGCTTCCATCTGTATTGGGGATTTTCGCCCTTCAGGCACAATTCTACCGCACAGTGGTCCGAAAATAGATTCGTTAAAATCTTAGCCTTTTTGACTTGGGTAACCAGAAGCTTCGAGACCCAGATCATATCAATCCGGGTCCAGACCTTGTGTCTACCTGAGAAGAAGGTAAAGTCCTTTTTTGTGTTATTTAGGTGTCTCCACGCATCTACCAAGTTTAAATCCTCCAGAGTTTTTAGGAAGCTTTTCGGCAATTGGCTACTATTCCCCCCCCCTTTTTTGAGTGTGAATATTTCCCTTTTGTTTATGGGTTTTATCCAACAGTGTGTCCACCATCCCATTAAAGTCCCCTAATATTATTAGCTCATCGAACTCTTGCTCTTCAATGTATTTCTTAAGTTCTCCCATGAATTTTGTCTTTGGGCCATTGGGGCAATAAACATTGCATATCAATATATTTTGTCGGTTTATTTCAATCTTTATTCCCAAATACCTTCCTGACATATCTTTAAAAGCTAGGCTAGAAGACAATTTTGGGTTGACATAGGTGGCTACCCCTCTCTTCTTCTCCTCACTCATGTAGTAGTACAGTTTGCCCAATCTGGCATGCCGACTCGCGGTGTGGACCTCTTGTAGAGCAATCACATCATAATATTGTTTTCTTAGATATTCTGTAACCCTTTTTCTCTTATTCGGCGAGTTCCAGCCGTTGATGTTATTTGAAAAAATCTTAAGGGTCGCCATAGTGGAGGGTTTCGGGGTTGTCCTTCAGGGAGTGGTCTTGTACCGCCACCAACTGGTAATTCTCCGGGGAGAACTTTCGTAGCCTTTTGAGATTCTTTTGTAAACTTCTACCCGGTGAGGCAATCTCTTCCAATTCGTCCATCTCTGTCTCTTCGTCTAGCAGACCTTCTTCCTCTTCTTCTTTTGCCTCTTCTATCTTTCCCTTTGCCGGCATTACCTCTCCTGTACTCTTGGTTTGTTGCTGGGAGGTTTCTCTCTTCTGCCTGTTTCTCTCTCTTTGGAAACCTTGGTGTCCTCCCTGTAGGTGGTCCTGCATAAAAGCCCTTGCTTTTTCGACGGTGTTGAGCCAATATCTTGTTTCTTTGTATGTTACTGTGAGGCCATCTACTCGTTCCCACCTGAAGCGGATCTGTCTCTTTTTTAGCTTGTCTGTTAGGAAGTGAAATTTCCTTCTTTTCTCTAAGGTTTGCTGAGAGACCTCCTTCATTATTATCACTTTCTGCTCTTTGTAGTAAATTGGTTGGGTAGCAGTTCTAAGAAAATAACTACCCTAAGACCACCAAGAGAGTTTTATACTTGAGTGATTTCAACCTGGATTTCCCCACTCGAAACTCAGCACTCTTGCCATTACTCTGCTGTAGTTGTACTTAAATGTTTTCAATGGTGTGCTTTGCAGCAGATATAGTTACCCCCTTTATTTTAAGATAAAGAAACATTTTAGAATTAAGAAATATAAAAGTACTATTTACTATTTTGTTTTGAGTTACTTAAAAAGATTGGGAGCTAGCGTGGTGGTGTGGTTAGAGGAATGTGACTAGGGCCTCCTTCTCCACTGCCATATGAAATCCAAATTATCCGCTTTATAACGTGGATTATCTGCTTTGATAATCTGGATTATATGGCAGTGTAGAAGGGGCCTGGGACTCGGGAGACCAGAGTCCAAGTCTGCACTTTGCCATGGAAACCTACTTGGTGACCTTAATCAAGTTACATTTTCTCAGCTTCACAGGCAACCACCTTCCAAACAAATATTGCTAAGAAAACCCCATGGTCTCTGTAAACAACAACAATAAGGTGTTTGAGAAATTGAACTTTATATGTACTTCAGAGTTCAATTTAGGGAAAATACTTAAGAAAATATGTGTGTGTGATTTTCCTCCCCAATTTCAGCTTTAAGGAAGCTCATCATTTAGGAGGCCTGTAGGTTTTCCAAAATTAGGTGGTAAACCGCAGCTTTAGTTAAGCATGTCAGCTCCAGAATGTTGGGAAGATTGTTGTATTTTCATTACAAAATAAGAAAGTGCTAACTAATTCCTTCAGAATACGGTTGTTTTGATTATTCTTGGTCACTATGCTTCTCATTATTACAGTAGAAGGTAAAAGTCCAAACTCACAGTCTTCCCTTTACAGTCTTGATGGAATGCTGGTGTCGGCTACACCCTGTAGTTTCTATAAAATTATGTTTAGGTGGTAAGGAGGTCTGTTACTATAACAAGTATTCATTTATTTGTTATATTTAACACCAGCAATCTATATTACCACAAAAGAATATACATTAAAATATAGGAAAGGGAAGACAAAAAAAGAAAAAAAAGAAAAAAATATGATTATTCCACCAACACATATCTAATGCATAATCTCATTAAAGGTGGTAAAAGCCATAACCACAGCTTAATTACATCATTAGAGTTTGTCTTTCTTGCAATATCAATGCATTTTTCCAATCTTCAGAAATTCTTCATCTGGCATACTGGTATCTTTAGAAGCCACATTAATTTGTTCATTTGGTCAACTCAGCAAGTGGAACAATCCATTCTTCCATCATCTGTGCTTCAGTCTGTTTCCAAATTTGAGCAAAGAATAGTCTTGGTCATGTTGTAATTTACAATCTAAATCTTTAACAATAATGCTTAGCAGAAATATTTCTAGCAACATTACTATGTCTAGTTTAAATTTTTGGAATGAACAAATAAATCTTAGACCAATAATTTTTCACCTTATTGCAATTTCAACAGATTTGAAAAAGAAATTCTTATCTGCTGTTTTGTTCAGTGGTCTTTTTCTACCCAATTTTATGTCAATCATTTTGGTAGTGTTCTCTGTATAAAGATGGTGAGCTGCACAGAAGACCAAACAACAGCTTTGTGCCACCATGACAAATGTTGGTTTGAATATGTTGGCCTTTGGGCAATAGTCAGTTTCTCTACAATTTCAAGATCTTGCATAAGAAATTATAACATCTTAACCTGGTAACATTCATTTGGGTTGTAAAGTGATCACAGTGATTTTTCCAGTAATGTAGATTTATTTCTTCTGAGAATATCAATAATTGTGTTTATATGCATTGGAATAGGTTAATGTTCTAGTTTAGAGCAGGTAGCAATTTGAACATGCATCAATTAAGGTACAATAAGTCAACTTGCCTACAAGGAGGTTACTGTGTGTGTAGTGTGCCAGGACTCAGCTAGTATCAAGGGCTGAGGTTTATTAAACAAAAAAGGTCTGGCCAATAAAAAAGAACTGCAACACACAGCTGGAGTAATGATGGACACAAGCAAAGGTGAAAAGTCCAATTAATGCAGACAAGCAAAGTACTAAGAATACCAAAGCTACAGTCCAGTAGATGCTCCGAGTTCACTTATCAGAGTTCTTTAAACCATGTTCAAGCCAGGGGCAGTCAGGGGTCAAACTGAAGTTCAAGTTCATAAATCAAAGCCAGGAAGTTAGTCCAGAATTCAGAATCAAGGATTCAAGATTCAACAGTGTCCAGAACAGGATTCTAGGAACAAGGTCGGAGTCCAGAATTCTAGCCCTCCGCTTTGACCCCTCTTTAGAGGAGATAAAGCGGGATATCAAATAAATAATATATATATAATAAATAATAATAATAATAATAAATAAATAAATAAAATAACTCAGGAGCAGCACAACCAAGATCCAGGACAAGAATACCAATGCACAATGTTATCTGCTATCAAAGATCCATCTCTTCCCGACCCCTTTTTATCAGGAGATCTCAGCTGCAGCTCATTTCAGCAAGCCTTCACAGATAATCTTGGAAACCTGTGATGCTTTCTTTGAGGAAGAGGTGGCCAGATTCACCCCTTCCAAGCTTGCTGCAACATGAGAAGATTCCTTCAAGCCTGGAGACCTGCTCCCAGCAGTAACCGAACCAGGCCAGACAAACAGCTGGCCTTAACAGTGTGCTACCAAATATTTTTGGCTTATGATCAGTTCATTATTTTCTTTTTACAAGCTTTACATATCTTTGCACTCAGTTTTCTCTCTCTGAAATAAATGTTTTAAGAAATAAATAAAAGCAGTATTGTGACAAGCTTTTCAAGAAATCAGTAATTGAATTTGAGCTGAATCAATTCAACTCTCCTATTCCCTTACAATTCCAGTTCTTTCCAATTATTTATCATATTTATCTTTTGTAGTCTGAAGTGTGTTCAGATTTTTCCTGTTAAGTTATAGTGTATTGTACCTATTACGAAAATATCTGTCTCTATTAAAAGCAATAGGGGTTATTCATGGTGTAGGGTTTTTTAAAAAAAAAGTTAGATCCCTTTTTTATTCTTTGTAATATGACCAATTGACAGCAAAATTCATTTAAAACGTTGATATTAATGCTGCTTAATATATTACATCTTTTTAAAAACCTTTGTAGGCCCAGCCCTAGAACTTGAAAAAGTAACACCTGAATCCATTGAGCCTGAGTCTGAAGTACAGACCACTTTCAGTGAAGAAGCAAACACCTCAACATACTATCCAGCTGCTGTTCCAGTAATGGACAAATATATTCTTGAGAATGGAAAGGTATTTTAAGAGACTACTTCTAAACATCAGGTGGAATTATGGTGTATGCTATGTCACTCATGTAACATCAAGAGACATACCTATAAGATTCTGACAGACATTTCCTGAGTTGACACCTCAGAGCCTTTGGTGATGTTTTGACACTTATTCAGCAAAATCCACCCACAAACCACACCTGGTAGGAAAATACCGGTACATAGCTGTGGGAGAACTTGCATATCTTCTTAGACATGCGTCTGTTGGGAATCCGGGAAGTAGCTCAGAACTCCTTTGTTTGACAAAGATAACTGAGCGTACATCTTTCTGAGACAGTATTCACCATAGGAGAGCTTTCATGGTGATGTGAATGACTTGTTAATTTAGTTGATTTATGGAACAAATTTATTTCCATTTATTTGCTTTCATTTCAGATATTTTCACCTAATTCACTGTTTCAGTCTGATTCTCATATAGTGATATTTTAAATCTGGAGGGATTAAAGGCAGATGTGTGCTTTGTAAAAATAGTGTTATTGTGTTATGAAAGATGAAACATAATTTTATTACCACTTTTCAATGGCATATGCCAACTGCTAATTGACTGCTATTTTATTTTACATTTCAGGTTCATCTTGGCAGTGGTATCTGGGTAGATGAAGAGAAGTGGCACCAGTTGCAAGTAACACAAGGAGATTCAAAGTATACAAAAAACTTAGCAGTTATGATCTGGGGAACCGATGTGCTCAAAAACAGAAGCGTTACAGGAGTTGCAACCAAAAAAAAGAAAGATGCTGTTCCCAAACCACCGTTGTCACCTCACAAATTAAGTATTGTCAGGGGTAAGATATTTCTAAATCTGATAGTTCTTCATAAATTGTGCTCTCAAGCTACTATAAAAATGATCCAAAAAGTCTTATGTGTTTAATACGGAAGGGGAGGGAGTATGGGTGCCAAAATTACAATGTCATTCCATTGGATTCACTACTGTAGGTTTTCCAAGCAGGAATGAAGGGGGAAAACATACAAAACCAGGAAATACTATTAACAGTGTATAAATAGCCACAGTGTCATTTGAATCATTGTCATTGTCACCAATCTGGGCATGTGCCTGTAATTATATTTATTTACAGAAGGAGTGAGGGCATTCAGATTGATGAAAATGCACCCAACATCAACCTGCATATTTTGCTATGCCAAACACCCTCCTCTCCATCAACCCCAGAAGCACAGTCAGCAGCAATCGCAGTACCACCAGTCCATTTAAGCAGGGCTTCAAATACTCCTATTTTCAAACAAAGCAATATATATATATATTCAACACAATATAGCATGCATAGTCCAAGGAAGTCAACTGAGCGGAATAGTGGAATGATTGATACCCAGGTTCCCTGCCTGTCTTCCATAGAGTGCCATGCTCAGGTCAGCTGAAGCTGAACCTGAGTTCACAGCTGCTGCCTCAGCTTCCTACCTTTATGGGCATAAAATAAATTATGAATACACTTTTGCTCTTCCCGCTAATGGGTTACAGTGCAGTGAAATCTGTGGGCATTGTGTTTGCTTCTTTTGCTTCATGGATTGAAACTGTGATCCTTTACAGCAAAACACAACCATGAGGCTTTGGCCGATGTGATTACTATATGGGTTCCTCCCATTGCCTTACCTGCTTGTATGACTTGTGGTTTCCTGGCACCCCTGTCTATTGAAATGGAGTAGAGGTTGCTATTGAATATTTGTATCTGGATGTTAGCAGTATGCACAAGTTCCAATGTGTTTTCAGGAGACAAAGCATTTGCTTTAGTGCAAGTTGTTCTTTCCCCTTGTTTCCTTGTACCTGAGTTCTCTCTTGTGAATCCTGAGTATGAGTGGTACAGGGCCACAGCTCTAACACATTTGAGCATATATTTACTGAAGGAACATTCAGGTCAATCAGCATATCTGTCAGGGTGATAGCGTATCTAGTACTCTATGTATATATAGGATTAATGCACATCACACAGTATCTTTACCAAGTTACTATTTCTACATACTGTACATAAACAATATTTGTGGATATTAAGCCTTTTACTTTGCTAATCTCCAAATTTTTATTCAAAATACAGACAGGAAATCTATAATATATTTTTAAGAGGACAAGACACAAAATGGCAGTCTGATAAGTAAAAAGGAAATGCCACACTAATCAGATGTTTGAACAAAAAGCCCTGAACTTGAAAATACAGTATAATTTTTTTCTTTGATAGACTCTTCATGAATATGCTAAGAGACTATGAATGTCTGTCTATTTCAGGCAGGGAACAGTAGTTCAGAGGTCTTTTGAATTTGTGTGCAATCCCAAATACCATTAGCACAAGTAAAATTAATTGAACTAAATATAATTTAAGTTATTCTTGCACTTAACATTACAATCCTGGGTCTGTTTACTTCAAAATAAGTCCTGTTCTGTTCAGTGGGCTTTACTTTCTAATAATGTATGTAGGCTTGAAGACTAAATTTCTCATTTCAATGAGGTTTTGAGTTTACATAATCCTTTTTTGGTCCTGAAGTTTTCAGATTAACTCTTATCCATGCAGGATTTAGTTTTTTCATGTTAGATCTTGTTACTTCATATTGCGTCTTGACGCACATTTTGTCTACATCATATATTTGTACTAGGATGTGAATCAGCATTTTGCAATGCCATGATCCTAGTGTCTGATACTCTCCAGGTAATATATAATAATATGATACAAAAATGAATGAATCCACTCAGTGCAAACAAAGCCCACTCTATTTGTTACCGGAATCGCATATTACTATAGTCACATTAGTGTGCATTGTTGCCTATGGTAACTTTAGAAGAAAATCACATAGACAAGCTTGGCAACATTGTTTGTTCTCACACCACACTTTCTGGTCCTTAGGCCTTTGTCGTTGACATGGCAGCTAGCAGTGCTGCTGGAGCTGCCTGTATAAACTGGCTCCTTTAGAAGTTACTGGTGTGGTGTGGTGTGGTGTGGAAACAGCCTGAGCCAAGAAAACAACTCTGAGCCAAGGAAAAAAATATTTGTGACTTTTGAGAAGAAGCTTTAAACATGAGAAAAGGCTACTGTCCACATATACTTTTATACAATTGATTCTATGGTTAACCTATGGCATATTCAGAACAGGCTGGAAAAGCTTCCTTATATGACTCCTGACAGGCCACTGCCAGTTAGTGCTAGGCAACCATGCACTCAATAGACTAACATTATAACGTAATGTTTTGTGTAATAAATTAGTACAACAACAACAAAAAAAGAATTCTTTTCCTCTCCCTGAAGATTCTGTTTTGTTTTGTTTTGTTTTACAGTTTGAACAGCAACAGGTTTGGTTATTACGTGATTGCCCTTTTTATATTCATGACTATATAATGCAAGGATGTAGTGTTCAGTTCTTCCTTCCCTTACATCTTAAATCTGCAGTGAATACAGTAGGGACACGATCGTTACTGGGCATTTTTGTTGTTACCTGATTATAAAGTTAAATGTTTAGCTATCTGCATACACTAAAGGTGCCAGGGAGGGTCTGTTTCATCTTGGAAGATGAGCAGGTCAACCATGGCTTGTTCTTGAATGGGACACTGCCAATGAATACCAGGTTTTATAGGATATATTTCAGAGAAAAAAACTGGCAGAAACACCTGTGAGTATTCCTTGCCCAAGAAAACCCTATGAATTTTGTCTCTGTAAGTTAACAGGCTATTTGAAATACACATATGTGTGCACACGCACACACAAACACAACAGTGCACTTAGACAAGATCAATGTTTGTCGGACTAGTTTTCTTCCTAGAAGACAGTTTCTAGCTTAGAAGTACAAGTGACAGTTATGTTCATTTTGGAAGTGAAATATCAAATACAGGCAATCCCCAAGTTCTTAAGTTGAATTTATATGTAAATCAGAACAGGTACATTTTTAAGTGTAACTCAAGCTAAAATATATATTTGTTTAACTTCGAAGTTTCTGAAGTCGTTTCTTCCACGATAAAAAAAGCTTTGGGTAGCATAGGGAAGGATTAACATCCATGTGGTGCTTGTTTTGCTGTCTGTGCCCCTGTTCAGAAGATTTCACCTCGCTTTTTTTTCCTGTGATAACTGGATTTTGAAGGATTTGGCTTGTGGAAACAAGGAATGGTGAGAAAGCTCTAGTGGAGACACCTTTTCTCCATGTTAACTCTTTCTGGAGAGAATTTCCCATCCAAGGGGTAGATTTCCCACACTTCCTGTTGTCTCATCTCTGTTTTTAATCCCAGGCAACTTCCAAATGATAGTAAATTAGAAATGCATTTACAATAAAATAATTGTAATAGAAATTACCTCATCTATATAAATAAAAATGTAATGTTCGTTTGTGGGATTAACATAACTCAAAAACTACTGGGCGAATTGACACCAAATTCGAACACAATACATCTATCAATGACCATCACTTGAAAAAAAAAACCTTCCCAAACATTGCAATGCTTGAACTGCCAATCCCTCGCCTAGCCGTGCTGTCTTGTTCTGATTAGGTATGTTTTATCCGATTTTATGTGTCTGTAATTGACCATGATTGTTTATGGTATTTTAGAGTGTTTTAGGATGTTTTATCTTGATGTGTTTTATATGCTTGGAAACCGCCCTGAGCCTCAGGAAGGGTGGTTTAGCAAATTGAAATAATAAATAAATAAATAAATGCATGAGCAAACACACACACATACACACAAAACACATATACACAGACTAGGCCACAGCAACATGTGGTAGGGGACGGCTAGTAAAACAAAATTATTTTAACAAACAAAGGTTTTAAAAGGGAAATAAAACATCCCCAATAAAACCCTCCATGTTTTTTTTTAACAATTTTTTTATTTTATTTTAACACACACAAAAAAACAAACATACCAAACACTCACAGAACATTTACAATTCCCACCACCAACATGAGGATTATTCCCTTTTACGTATTCATTTCTTATGGAGACATTTTTTAAATATATCTTTATCTTTATACCTTTCCATTCTATATACTATATAACATTTGTATCCTATTTCTTGTGGCTTGATCTCCAGAATGATTCATAATATGATTCTTTACCCTTGTCCATCTTTCTTCCATTTTTCTCATTCTATTTTCATTAATTTTTGAAGCATTTAATTTCCCATTCATAATTTCAAATTTCATTTGTTCCACCATATAATGATACCATTTGTTTACTGCCCATTTTGATTTATCTTTCCATCCTAATACTATTACTGCTTGTGCACATTCTATTATTGCTTCTTTTATTTCCCTATCATTTTCCGTTTTCACCATTTTTCCTATTACCGCAATTTCCTTTGTTATGATCCATTCATTTCCTAGAATTTGTTTTGCCTGATTTTGTATAGTCTGCCAAAAATGTTGTATATATTCACATTCCCACATCATGTGCATAAATCGCCCTTTCTGTTGGCATCCGTGCCAGCACTGACTACTCCCTTTTTATAGTAGTATGCTAATTGACAGGGTGTACGATACCATTTATGCAGTATTTTCCTCCTCATTTCTCGTACTTTGGTATTCCTTTTCATCCCTATAATCTCTACCACATTTCTCATCTCTTGTTCCGTAATTTGTAGCTCCATTTCCCACATACTTTTCAAATCCCATATTGTATCTCCATCTGCCTCTAATAGCATTGTATATATATTGCTGGCCTGTGCCTTCATTCCTTCCCATTTGTCTCTTATTATCTTTTCAAAGGCGGTATCTTCACTCTTAACCATATTAATATTATCTTTTATTCTACAGTATGCACAAATTGCTCTTATCTGTAACCAATTTTCTTGTCCAAGCCATTGTTTAATTCTATTCTCCCTTACCATTCCCTCTTTGTTATATAATTGTTCTACCCTCTCTATTCCCTTTTCCTTCAATATCTGGATATTTCTATTCATATTTGATTCCTTATCCTTGTTAATTATCCATACTGTTGACATTTTGGATTTTAAGCTACTTATTTTCCCTTGCCATTTCTTCCACACTTGCATAGTTCCTTTCATTGGTCCTATTAATCTATCTATATTTCTTTTATCCCATTTTCTAAAAATTATTTCTTCACAACTTACTCCATTCATTTCCTTTTCAAATCTCACCCATTTTTATTAGTCACTTGTAGTTCTATTACTCTTTCAATTTGGAAGGCATCACTATATAGTTCTAGACATGGACATCCCCAACCTCCTTTCATTTCTTTTGCAATTATCAATTTTTTCCTTACTCTTGGTCTTTTCCCCCCTTCAACCCAATTATTTAATTTCCTATCCCATTCCTTTAATTTTGTCATCGGAGGAATTCCTGGGAGAGCCTGAAATAGGTACATCATTTTTGGAATTATCAATATTTTCAATGCCCTTATCCTAGACATCTGTCTCAAATTCTTATTCTTCCACCCACTCATTTGTTTTACCATTCTCTTCCATACCATTTTGTAATTTCCGTCTATTATTTTATCAAATGTTTTATATATCCAAATTTCCAGGTACTTCATCTTTTTTATTCCCAATTTTAATCCTGATTCCTTCCTTATCTCTAATTGTTCCCTTGGGGGTGTATTGATAAATAATATCTCTGATTTTTCCATATTAACTGATAGCCCTGAATCTTTTTAAAACTCCCTCAAGATTATTTGAATTGATTTAATCATTTCCCTTGGCCTCTGTGTTAAAATTATTGCGTCATCCGCATACAAGTTCAATTTCAACTCCTCCTTCCTCCCAATCTTATACCCTTCCCATGTTTCATCCATCTTTATTTTATATGCTAGGGGTTAACCCTCCATGTTTATATATTAAATGGAATTATATGCTCCCTATAACTGTCCCTGGTCAGCATGCTCTCTATTGTAGGGTTTTGAACTCACTGACGTTTCAAGTTTCCTCTAAAAGCAGCTCCAAACTGTGTGTTTCAATAGTCCAGTCCGGATGTAATTAAGGCATATATTACTGTAGCCAGATTTGACATGTTAAAGAACAGGTGCAGATAGCACACTAGATACACCAGTTTTAACACTGCAAATGCACTTTTGACCACCACTGAAACCTGGGCATCCAATTTAAAGTCAAGTCCAGAACATCCAAGCTGCAGATCTGAGATCTCAAGAGGATTGTAATCCTATCCAGCACAGGCTGAGCCCTGATTATCTGATCTGCCTTCCTACTGAGCAGAAGCACCCCTATATTATCTGGATTATATTTCAGTTTCTTTGCCCTCATCTGGTCCTCCACTGACAATGGATAATGGTTTAGGTCTGAGATAGTTTCCTTAGAATCAGGTGCAATGGGAAGAAAGAGTTGGGTGTTACCACCATTGTGTTGACACTGGAATACAGAACCCCAAATTATCTTTCCCAGTGGTTTCATGTAGCTGATAAACAGTATGGGTTACAAAAAATAACCATCAAGTACCCCACAGACCAACTGACACACACACCCTAGCACACATTTTTTTATCATGTCAGAAGCAACTTGAGAAACTGCAAGTCGCTTCTGGTGTGAGAGTTGGCCATCTGCAGAGATGTTGCCCGGGGAACACCAAGATATGTTAGCATCCTGTAGGAGGCTTCTCTCATGTCACCGTATGGGAAGCTGGATCTGACAGTTGGGAGCTCGCCCCATCTCGTGGATTCGACCACCAACCTTCAGGTCAGCAGTTCAGTCAGCACAAGAGTTTAACCCATTGAGAGCTTTTGTGTGTGCACATCCCTTTGTTTTATGTTTTAGGATTGTGGTGAGATAGTCTATGATTTGCCTTGATTACAGTTCATCTGCCAGTGTTTCAGTTAGAAAACAATTTTAGCTAAGTTTCCCCCCATCTTTCAAATTTCATTTTAATGCATATTGGCATCTATTCATTTCAGCCTATAGCTGGGATTTTAATACTTTTTCATTGTCCTTTATTTTATTTTATTTACATTTCAAAATAAGAGTTCATAAAATTTGTATTTGTGGGGTGACTTTTACTTTTATTATCTCATTCTAAAATAGCTTCCTTAAGATACATCTTTAAAATATGGATTTAAGCTTTAATGGGAGTAATATATCTTACTGTTTTAGTGGTCTCTGTTGTGCAATTTATTTTAAGAAAGTTATTAAAAACGGTGCACAAACATTATAAGCCCTGCTACTGAAAACAACCTTTTATAAAACTTCTGAAAGGTGTCAAAGGGAACCTCAAAGGATGTCGAATACTTAATTGTTATTACCTTAATATAGTGCATTAACAGTGCTATAAAACATGTTAATTAAGTGAATTTTTATTGTTTTATGCCATATAAAGAAATAACAGCTGCTGGAAAAAAGTAGGCAAAGCAGAAGTTGCTTAATCGGTCAGGATGCCATTTAATATTATCAGTTGTAATAGCCTGTATTTACAATGGCTTATACCACCGTAGGAAGAATTGTCCTTACCACAGTATAATCTATTGTATATCAAATGCCGATGTACTAAGCGTGATTGACATAGCTTTTAAAATTGTTTTTTAAAAAATAATTAGGCTGTTTGCTGTTTTCTTTCTTCACTCAGAGATTACAGAGGTTTTAATATCTGGACCCTTTTTTGAAAGATGCCATCAATTGTTCCTATCCATGAGCAGTAGGGATGCAAACACTCAGCTTCAAAGGAAATTGGGCTTCTTTTTTGCATACCCTCCTTTTACACTTTTCCCCCAAGTGTTATTATTGGATAGCATAACCATGTTCTCCACTAAGTCTATATAACTGTTCATTGGGTCCACCAGAGGAAGCTCTGGAATCCTTATCTGTCACAGAAATGTGCTGCTGCAGTGAATCACACTTTTGTTCAGCAGGGAACAAATGTTGTAAGCTCCTACTTCCTTTGAACTACCAGCTTCATTGGTGTCATTTAGACAAGTAAAATTTAGACAAATGGCAAAGCTGGTTTTGAGCAACTAGGAGATTTGCTGCCTTTGGCAAAAAGGGAGCATGGACATAACAAGAACATAGATTGTTCTCTGGAGCTTGCTCATGTGACCATGACTTTGATAAAGTGCTAAGAGTTTGGCTGGGAAAGCAAGATTTCAGGGATTGAGGGTATAAATGTGTGTTAAAAGCCAGGGAATGTTAAATCTATGTTGCCTTCATTGCCATCAGAACCACGTTAAGTAAAAAAATTACTTTGGGCTTTTGTGGTGCTCAAGTTCATTTATTTTAATGAACTTAAAACATCCTCAACTAAATGCAGAATTGATACTAGTCCAAGTGTTCAGAGACAGTGCCTTCTAATTCAGCATGGCAGGCGGAGACATTTGGTACTGTAGTATTAAATCTTGGCAGAAAGTGTGCTGTTTTATGACAGACTCGTTTATGATTAAGAAGTGTGCATGCATAGAATTAGCTGCCATGCCAGGCTTCCATGCATAAACTCACATAATTCATGTTTGGTTTTTACATTTTGGAAAAAATGTGTTCTCTATGCTGTCCCTGGTATATATGTATTATATATTTGCTGAGGTGTTTTTTCTAAATGCCATTTTTCTTCATTTCAGAATGTTTATATGACAGGATAGCACAAGAAACTGTGGATGAGGCTGAAATTGCACAGAGACTCTCCAAAGTCAACAAGTACATTTGTGAAAAAATCATGGATATCAATAAATCGTGTAAAAACGAAGAAAGGAGAGAAGCAAAGTATAATTTGCAATAAATTTTGAATTTTTAATAAAGTGTTAGTAAAAACTCTGGCAGTGGTGGTCTTGATTTCATGGCGTTGATATTGATGGAACTAAAGTGTGACTTGTTTTACTAGTTTCGCTTATTTTTAAAGACACTATACGCCTGCTTAAAGCAGTAAAATTCCCTTAATGGAAAAATAGCGCTGTATTCCCTAGTTGTGACATGCTGAGTGTGAATTTAGATGACAGTTTGGCAAATCCTTGACCCCTCCTTCCATCCTATTAAAGTCATTGGGGTTTTGTTTTGCAAGCTATCCCTGTACAGGAAAATTCAGTGAAATAAAAATACTTAATGTGGACACACTTTGCAAACGGCTTTTAAAGAAAGTTTATTAAAATGCTTTTTGTGAATCTAGATATTTAAAAATGATCTTGCCCTCTGATAATATCTTCTTGAAATACAAGCTGATTTACTTTAGAATAAACTCCATTAAAGTCACAGTGTCTGTTTTAAACCACATATGATCCAAATCCACAGTTTATATCATTTGTGGGTTCATATTCTAGGAATTGAGGGAGAACAGGTTTTCTTTACAAAAACGCTGCATTTGTGCTGTGATTCCTGTTTACTATGTATATTATAGCTTTCTTGGGAAGTCGTATCATGTAAAAATCCTTTTCTTTTCCCCCCACAAGACCATAATGTAGTAGAACAGAAAAAGAAAAATTATATATACGTAAGTAATAGAATGTGTTAAGATTAAATCGTAATGATGGCTTCTATTCTATACATCAGCTGTGGAACTGTTTTAATGTATAATTTGTCTTTCTAAGCAGAATTTTAGAAAAGCCAGAAGGGAAGTGGTGGCCCTGTTTGCCACAAGATAATGTGTGGATTTTTAAACATTTATTTTACGGTATTTTATAAGTGAACTCCAAATGCTGTTGTTTCTGCATTCAAGAACCTATAGTAGGGGCATGTATTTCCCATCTTGGGCTTCATTCCTCTTCTAGACATACAGCGGAGGAGAACAACCTGTCCCCATGCCATTGTAGTTAACTGGGTATTAACAGGAGGGGTGGCAATTGGCTCTGCTATAGCTTTTGTTTTGGTGTTTTTTTTTCTTTCATCCATGGTACCAGAGAGTGCTTCTCTTATGCCATGAAAGGCATTGTAGTGAAAGTGGCAGTGTTTCTCTGTTGCTGGCTGCAGCCATTCTTCTCATCCCCACCAACTAGATTAGTCCAAATGGTGGTTCATTCAAGCTACCTGCCCTCCTTTGAGTTTCTGAGTTGGTTTCTCCTCTCCCCATCCATCCAGCATGGCAACGTTGAGAGCATTTGTCTGTTGCACATCAGTTCTTCCACCATTGTGTCCTTTACCCAAAACTTCTTGGTCCTGCCTCCATCATATACAGCCATACCAGTGCTTTTATACTATCAAATAATATTTTTTGTTTCAATCTGGCGGTGTCAGTTGCAATAGAGCTCATCATATTTCCCATGTTGGGGTTTGATACTCAAATGGGGAAGGAAGCCCATTGACGTTGGCTAAAGGTGCAAAGGAATACACTGTATACAGAAGAGCAATTTGAATAATAGTATTCTAAATATTTTAAATGGGGATCTTGAAATGATTTGATAGGTAGCATTTAGGTTTTCTTCAATATATCTACAATATGACCCTTGGGGATATGTTCAAAGACAATGAATACCCCCCCCCTTCCCTGAATACCGTAATCACAAATAATAGAAAACTCTATATTTTGACTATACTTGGGATGGAAGCATACCATAGAATAACACTGGAAGACCTACAGAGGCCCATAAAAACTTCTGGTAGGGAATTTTTTTGGACTATAAGTGAAATTCTGGATATGAAATCTGTGAATAAGGGAGGATCACACACCCCAAAATGGAGGAAAATAGATTTTTCTTTTTTGTCTTCTGTTTTGGTTGTTTGCCCTATGATACCTTAACATTTTCATTGTAAAGAGGTTGTTTCTCATTGGGGCTTGTGCCCATTCTAATTAGCTCAAACTAAATAATTAGAAAATCAAATAATGGACCAAAGGATGAGCAGATAAAGCCATTATGAAAGCCAGCAAGCTCTACTTACCCCTTGTGATCTCCTTCATTTAAGATGCATTGCTTTGAGAAGTAAAGCAAATGGTATTTGAAGTGTCTCCTAATGTTTTTAAATTATATTCAAAAATGCAAAGTATTTGTGTGTTTTTTAAGTATTATGGTCTAATGGAATTATTTGTTTGCCTCCCAGAGTAACGTGTTATCAATAACATTACTATTTTCAAACATTAAGTTGTTCCTTATTGCATTGCTTATTACTATTGAGGTGATTTCTACTTTCCTTAAGCATTCGAAGTTGGGGCTGAGGGTTGGTGCTTTCTTATACAACTAAAAAGTTTTTTAAAGAAATCTCGGCTGTTCAAGTACTAGCTGATGTGATACACCACTCCACATGCAATCCGACCTGTTGCTGCCATCCACATGTTCAGGAGTGGTTTGTAAGAAAGCTTTCCTATTGAATAACAATTAGAAGCCTTTAAATCAAATCTTAAGCAGAATATTAAATGGTTGTATACTATTGTAAGCAGTGCAATACTTCAATTTGATTTTAAAGTAGAACAATAATACATGGTGAGGGGCTAATTTAATAGTTCAAATATTGTTCACTCCCAACAAGTATTTAGGAAAAGAGGAAATCTTTATGTCCCCATTACGCAAAAGATTAGAGCTTGCCAGAAGATTTGCATAAACAGAGAGAGAAGGAGAGAGAGAGAGAGAGAGAGAGAGAGAGAGAGAGAGGGCATTGTTCAGTCTGTTTTTTAAAATGCTGAAATATGTAAAGAAAATGGTGTTGGCACTTAGAACCAGATCCTAGTTTCAAAGTTTGTTGGTGAAATGAATTAGAACCCAGGTTTTCCAGTTCATGTCTAATAGAAAATTTGGGTGTGAACAAATAACAATAGGAGCATCAGACATCAGGCTGCAGAGAATTTCATTAAACCAAGTTTGAACCAGACAATTATCTTCTGTGGCATTAGTGTTGTGATTGCTGCTGTTTATAGCAGAAATCATATTATATAGTGTAGAATATGATTTCAGATAGCAATGCAATCCTGTGCATCTTTAGACATAAATCCTACTATATTCAATGGGACATGCTAAGAAGAAATTGTGCATAGGATTGCTGTCTTATGGGGGGGGGGGGGAATGATTTTTTAAAATAGATGTCTAAAATTTGAGTATTTTAAGATTTGTATGCCAGCCCTTGCTCAACTGCCCACCTCCTAACTCCATAATCCTAGATTACCATAGCATGTCAGTGTACTGAAGAAAAATAGAAATTAGAAAGTTTTCTGCTACATCTCTATCCACAGCTGCTGCCATTCTGATGCCAACAGCTAGTTTACCCGCTGGAGATTGCTCTTTGTCAACTAGATGGCGCAGTCAGGTTCATTTTGAAATGCAATGTGTTTATTCTGGCAACTGATGGCTGACAGTCTGGCTGTTTGACTTCACAGCTGCCATTTACTGTTAAATAAAATGCAATGAAGTTTGGGGCAAATTGAAATGGAGCCATCTTCAAGGTCATCTTCCTATGGTGTTGAGTTAGAAATACTCTATTTACTTTTTGGATCCAGTTTTCCCTATTAATTAATTTCCTGTATATTAATAGTGTGGAATATAGATTCATTAATGGTCAAGTATATAGACTATTCATTCGATTTGGTCTTTTTTCGACCAGTGTCTTTGACTCCCTTCCAATAAAGCAAAATATTGAATGTGAAAACACAGAAATTAAGATGGCTGGTTTTCCAATTTGATGACCATTGGTTTTCCAGGAGCTGCCATATGATCATGCTTCTTTCAGAGTTATGGCATGGAATTACTATATTTTCCATAAATGTTTGTTTGAATGTCATATGAGGCCATTGAAACAGCTGTGCCACCATTTTGGTTCAGTACTTGGAATAAATATACTGTTCTGTTCCCACCACTACACATCTCTTATGTCGCTTGGAAGAAAGTGGTGCCATTGTTTCTTTTCCCCTGGAGGAAGGGAATTATTGCTCCAAAAACGTTGTCATCACTTGTAATGAAATGTAGTTGCTATACGGCATGATCTACAATGAAGTGGTTCTGGTACAACTTTGATTTGGGCAGCAGTGGAGGGACATAAGCTGGCAAAATAGGATTTCCTTTTATATTATTTAGTAAAAGGAATCCATTACATTGAAAAACGCTGAAATTGAGATTGATTCCTTTTGCCTTTGTGCCAGCTCAGTTTAAAATAAATGGTGGGAAGGCTTTTTAAATACAGTTCTGCTTAATTATAGCCCAAATATGTTCAATGCAGTGGGCATTTAAACCTGTGCATTATTTCAGTGGCTGTTGTGATACTGGTGACTTACGTGATGAGGGTCACTTAATAGCTTTTTCACCAAGTTGAAATCTTATTAGGCTGTTTCTCCCCCCCCCCCAATCTGATGTATATTCATTTATGAGAATGGGTACTTTAAAAATCTGAAGGTATTGGAACCTAAATACAGTAGGGCTTGGTCAGTACATGGAATAGAGATCAACAGGAAATACCAGATACTATTCAAAAGAAAGCAATAGTAAACCACATCTAAAATGACAAAACCCCCTATGAAATTCATGGGCTCATCTAACTTCAGCAAGCACATATAATACAAACATTGGAAGAAGCTAGAGAGGAATATTGCCTTTTAGTAACATTTTTCATTAACCTTTTTATGTATACATGTGTGAAATTTGAAGTACAACAAAGTTGATTTCTTTTTTTCCTCTATAAATGGTATATACACCTCATGCTTTGATTCAGAATTTGGCAACTTATCATCATCCTTATTTTTAAATGTTCTAATTATGATAATTCAGAGGGTAGTTGGAGGTTTCGTGTGTCTCCTTAATTGTCAGTCCCCTGCTATTAGAGACGACCAAGTAAGATTTACCTGTCTTGTAAAACAATACTGAGAAGGTGGGGATGTTTTCTCTTATATACAATCACATTTGTTTTATTGGTAAAATATTCAAACATTTTTACATTCAGTATAGTGCAAACGTGCATAATAAAAAATAACAATTTAGAACTATTGCACATCCAAGATATTATGTATATGCAAGCATTCCAAAATATGAAACACTTTTGGTCCCAAGCATTTTGAGGAAGGTATTCAACCTCCAAAACTTTTATACATTTATATTGTGGGGACGTTGATGTTGATCTATCAATATTTGTAATGTATTGACTAAAGCGCTACAAGCGCTCGAGGCTCCATGGGTCTCTCAGCGCAGACCCCCAGCTGGAAGTTGGCGGTCCCCACCTCCCACTGGCGTGGTGGCATCGATGTTCCTGCTGGGACATTCTTGCCTGCCCTCCTTTGATCAGAGTGGTTTTCGGCACCATGACACTTCCCCACCCCCTCCTCTCTCCCTACCCTTTTGTTCTTCCCTGTGTATTATGTATTATGTTGTCTTGATGTGCCGCTGGGCACTCAAACTGTTGTAAACCGCTCCGAGCCTTCGGGGAGTGGCGGTATACAAGTTTGAGGTAATAAATAAATAAATAAATAAATAAAGCAGCCTCAGATTTTCATTAAATTCTCTGATTTGGCTTTTCCGGTGTTGAAATTTAAATGTCAGCTATGAGAAGCCATTATTCTTTGCCAGTTATTGAAGATGTTGAAGAAGGGCAAGAAGGAAATCTAGTTTTGTTTACCCATCCTTTTCCTCGGAAGATTAAAATAGAGAAGTATTTTTGAAATGCTACATATCTTACAACTGGAATCTGAATTCTCCCTTAAACTGCATTCATAGCAGGAATGGTTGGACATGCACATTTTGATTTAGGCGTATCTGCTATGCAAATGCACCATGGTAAATGAAAGTGTGGGTATCGTTATTGCTGTGTATGTATGTGTGAATGAATGCAGAGGAAATCTCATGAAAAATAGTTTCACTTTGGCATGCCTCTGGTTTTCATAGTCTTCCTGTGATAAAATTTTAACATCAATCATGCAGACTTTATTGATACCACTTTTTCATCATAATGGCATAGTGGAATTTGAAGCAATAATTCATAGAATGTGGAGGCAATAAAATGTTATGAAGAGCAATTATTGCATACTTCATGCTCAGTAGCTAATTTTCAAATTTTACCAGTTTAGATATTTCAAAGGACTCTTTCCCCTAGGCTTTCTAATAGGAAGAAAAAATGACTTAGATTTTAAAATTGGAACAATTATTCAACAACAAATTGTAGTTGGATAGTGACTCACTACTTCAATCTTTTCATAAATAAATGCACTACTTTGGGATGAAAGTTTTCCTTTCCTTTTCCCAAATGCTATGTTTTCCTGATTCTGCTTTGACAATGCAACTAAGATTAATTACAGACTGATCTCGCTCTGGTCGCCACCTACATTGTCACAGAAACACAGAGAACTTTCATCTCTAAAGATGCTAACGTGGCAGATCAGAGATGCATATGGCACTGAACTAGTCACTTGGTTTGAATGGTGAAGAGATTCAAATGTGAAAAGCAACACTTTGAATTTAATCTGGATGTAGACTGGAAGCCTCTTACTGGCATACTATGCAGGCATATGGCAATTGTAACATCTGGCTTGAGACAGTAGCACACAATGTTTCTAAAATGTTAACTGCTCTTTCCAAGGCATGTTTGAAGGCAGCTGAATCTAAGTGGACTGGTTATTCAAATAAGATCTGTTGTGTGTTGAATGAGGTTCCAGGGGAATGAGGATTTGCCTCTCTGGACAAATAAACCATCAGTTTACAGTATTTGGGGGGGGGGGGGGTGTCCCGGACTGAGCTTCAGTTCACTGGCATTCATCTAGTTCATAACTATAACTATTACCTTTTTCACAGAGAAAAAGATTTTGTGCCATTTGTACATAAAGACTTCCAAATGACATCATTAAAGAATTTTGAGTAGATAAGTACAAAAAGTACAATCTTGTATAAAAATCTGAACCACTTTCTAGAATTGGTCATTTAGGAAGGGATTGATTGCAATGCAATTATCATGCTGGAGACCCTGTTAATACGAAAGTAATAGTTTGAGTGGTATCAAAACCCACTGAGATGTGCAGAATAATAACTGGTGGAAGAATTTGCTTTCAGAAAAAGTTGCATTTGTTTGTGGGACATTTGACTCTAACCTTGTCTATCAGTGTTTGTATGAGAAATAAGATAACTGTGTTACCTCTAGCTCTAGTAAATTAGTTTCTCCTTTTCCAGTCTTGAATTTATTTCATCTTATTTCTGCAGTAACTTCCACCCAGGCATGTAGCCAGGGGGGGCTAAGGGGGCTTCAGCCCCCCCCCCCCAAATTCTCAGGGTGGTCCGCGAGAAGGCCTTACTGGTACATTATTTAAACTGTTATGTTTATTCATATCATGATCTGATCACCATGCTCATTATATCCCACATTAATGGGGTTATTGGGATAACAATACAAAAGGTTTGCTAGGGTAGACCCTCTTCCACCCAGTCTCAGCCCCGAACCAAACTCAGCCCCCCCCCCTCCGAATCAAAATCCTGGCTACAACCCTGCACCTAACCCAATTTAAACAAACAAGAAAGAAGGAGAGCGAAATCAGGGACAATCCTGACTAGTCTTGCTTAATATCAAACAAAGTTGGCTGCATCCAACTCAACAGTTTTTCAATTCAACTTTCAGACCATTGTGTCTGCCTTCAAATTACCTGTCAACCTTGTGACTCCCTGAATTTCATTCTCTGGCAGTTTATCCACAGACTTCCTTGGAAACATGGCCTATGAAATGTCGTATTTATTGCCAGTTTCCCACCGAAGTATTAACCAGGTCTAACCATGTGTAGCTCTCAAGATCAGATCAGACAAGATTTGGTGTCTTCAGGGTATTTGCATAGGTCTAAATCTGATATGGTCAGAAGGGAGTGAAGAAAAGGTATATCCAAGTATACTACCTTCAGTATCATGATGGAAGAAAAAATGGGCTTTGATTAGGATTTTTTCTTCATATCACCTATCTGTTTAGCTACCAGTTTTTATAAATCCCATTTCAAACCAAGTAACATATGGCTGAAAAAATGGAAAAGCATAAAAAGTGAGATGAAGTGTCAAGCATGTTTAGCTGTTTGTGTTGACTTCACATTGGACTGTGTTGTTGCTGGACTTCTTGCCTGTAAACAATAAATGTTAAAGGATAATTCCTTTGGAATCAATTATTTGTCAAGATTTTGAAAGATGCTGTAAATATGTAGAAAAGGGAGGAGGTGGGGGAGTTCAAGACAGAAGAACATAAAATTGTAATCCTTTCTTGATATAAAAAAACATTTCCTCAGAGAGGGCTGAGTGATGTCAAAGAAGATTCCTTCATCTTCTCTCTAATGATTGACTGTTAATTAACTTAGAAATTTATAAACATTGTGAAACCACCATCTCAGCTTGTTCCTTTTTGTAAGGACATCAAGAAAATTAATTATGAATGCTGCTTTTGGAATGATAATTAATATCCCTTAGCTAGATGCCTGATTATTATTCCCCCTCCCTTTCATAATTTGTAGCTTTCACCCATCTTCTCAAGTTTATTTTCCTTGATTTTGATGGGTTGGAACAAAACAAAAAAAGCCTGCTTTTTAAAGAAGCAGTGGGGGCAGTCCCTCCAAAAGCCTCTCTCTGTCAAGTCACTCTCACCTATGCTTTCTGCATCTACATCAGTTAAAAATAAACTCTAAATGCTCAGTTGTGGAAAATACTGCTGTTCTCTTGGCTTCTAAGCACCATTTTAGACTGCATTTGGGTTTTTTAAAAGAGTTTTTAAATGAATGCTAAAATGGTTTTTGTATTGTTGAAGACTTTCATGGCTGGAGTCACTGGGTTGTAGATTTTTCGGGCCATATGGCCATGTTCTAGAAGCATTCTCTCCTGACGTTTCACCTGCATCTATGGCAAGCATCCTCGGGGGTTGATTTCTGTTGGTTTTTATTTGACCATCACTTCGAGACACTTTCTTTAGCAGGAGGACGGAAATCACAGGAGTTGGCAACTCATATGTCAGTGGGACAGTGAATATGCTTAATTTTTTTTCAAGATGCTATCTGAGTTGCTGAACCTGTTAGTAGAGTCCTGGTAAGAGTTGTCAATAGGTTACTAGTATGAATTTGCATCAAACTACTGTGCAGGATCTGAAACATAATGCAGAGCAGTTTGTATAACCCTGGATCCCTCCCTTCCTGTGTCTGTACAAACCCATGGCTGCACCCACATCAATGATTTTCTGATACCAATATCTGTGTGCACATATGTTTTTTTTTACTCCAATGCTTGAAAGGAAAACAACAACAAATAGTCGAACCAGGCCATTGCCCTATTGCATGGAAAGTGGAAGTGGAAGGAAATATCTCTGTTCTAATCTGGATAAAGATGTGTTTCCCATCACTGCAGACCCTGCAGACAGGGCCAGGAATTAGCAAGTCAGGAGCAGAATGGACTACAGGAAAGCCATTAAGCTGTGCAGCCCTGATAGCATCGTGCTACACAGACATGAGGCCTATTAACCCATCTTTCCCTTTTATGTGTAAAAGGGGAAGAAAACATTGGGTGAAAGAATTCAAAATATAGTGTTCCTACCACCAACTGAAGCATACCCTACCCAATGTTTACCCAAGGAAAGACAAAGTATCACCAGCAATGTTTCATTAGATTCATCCAAGGGTGGTCAGCTGCTTCTTCACAGATCCCAGCTATCAGTTGATCTTCAGGTGCATGCCATCACATCTTTTTCATGCTTTCATTACCAGGGGATCTATCTTCCTATATCTCTTCCCAGAATAATTTTATAGAGGTCTTAAAATAGAGGTCTTCTCGGCCTCTAAGTTGGAACTCTTGAAGCTGATTATGACAAAGCTGCTGGCATTGCTCTGTGGTCTTCTATGTCTCTGTGACAGACTTCTGAAAGGAAACTGCTAATGAGTTATGATCCCGGAAGTCTGACCTTCGTGAGTCACTCACACTCAACATCACTGTTTGATCCTCTTCCTAGTTCTTCTCCCAATTTCTTCACTTGCATCCTCATCCTAGCTTCATAGAGCCAACCATCCAGCACAGCAGAATGAGGAAAAATTAAAATACAGATTAGTCATGAAAACAACAGAGCAGCAATGCAACTGTAGTGGTGGAAAAGCTGGTTTAAGAGTGGATTTCTTCTTTCAATTATAATTTTAAACCTCTCTGCTTGTTAGTTGCTTACCAGTATAGCAGGTTGCTAGAGACCCATTTGGCCAGGACTGTGCAACTCTGATTATTTAACGGAGTAAATCTTGGCTTTTTCTCCCAGAGTTCTGTTCTGAGCAAATGCATCATATTCGCTTTCTAATTGTCCTAGGAATTTTCTCTAAAAGAGATTGATGTAAGGCTGGTGCCAGCAACTCAAGTAGTAATCTTTGTAAGCGGTTTAATAGACATCCTTTTTGTTTTAAACCCAGGTTGGCACTTGGAAGGTATTCCTCTTACAACGTATTTTGGTACAGAGCCACATGAGTAACATGAATTTTTAGTTTAATAATCTACATGAACTAAAAATGCATGAAACCATGGCTTATTTGCCTGGATTTGTTGTTCAAGTACCACTTACCTTGAGTGTACCCTTGGTACGATTTATGTAGGAATGTTGCAAATATTACATAGATTGTATGTGTAATATTTGAAAGACAAACATATAAGAAAAGTTATTTTTATCATTTCTTGTACTTTTTTCTCAATGTGGTGATAAATATCAGTTCAGGTTAATCTTCAAGCATGCAGTGATTGTTATAGGATTACGTTAACTCTAGGAGAAATCTTTTGAGCAACTTAGGTATTCCAGAGTCACTCAAATAGAAATCACCATTGGTCTTCGCTTTCCCATTGTTTAACCTGACATCTCTAAGGCAGATGGAATTAACAAAGCACTGATTCTACAGCCTTGCATTTGTTTCTTATGTTTCCCTTACAAATCAGTGATGGTAGTGACCATTCCATCTAGAAAAATAAGTTATGAACCAAAGCAGGGCCGTAGCCAGGATTTTGATTCAAGGGGGCTGAGTTTGGTTCGGTGGGGGCTGAGGCTGGGTGAAAGAGGGTCTACCGTAGCAAACCTTTTGTATTGTTATCCCAATAACCCCATGAATGTGGGATATAATGAGCATGGTGATCAGATCATGATATGAATAAACATAACAGTTTAAATAATGTACCAGTAAGGCCTTTTCGCGGACCACCCTGAGAATTTCGGGGGGGGCTGAAGCCCCCTTAGCCCCCCCCCCCCTGGCTACATGCCTGAACCAGAGGTTTGTCAGGTGATGTCTTATTTGGAAATGTAAATAGCACTTTAAACTCTATGCTTTAATTTTTATGTATTTATAATAATTATAATGTAAACATTCAGCTATATAATAGTATGTATGACCTTGTGCCCACAGTTTCATTTATCCACAATTCACAAACTATGTTATTTCTAGGCATTTTCTTAACCCTCCCATATGACTCTGTGGTCTTGGGCCAGAAGTCCTTTGTTTCAATAGGGTTCACTATTATCTGTAGTTTTAGATAATTTCATGAAGAGTGGAAACTTTTTGTCTGTGTATATGGGGGTCACACATTAGATAATAGTGAGATCTGGTTGTGTGCTTGAATCAGTAGACTTATTGATTTTAATTTACATAAGTGTTAAATCACTGTTTAACAATTGGTTCGATAGATCTATTTTAGTTGGGACTATTAGTAACATTCAGGGGTTCTTGGTCAAATCCCTGATACACTCACAAAGGAAAACATAAAGATACACATATACTTCTGGCTGAAGAGTACAATCTGGTCATTGCTTTACAGTTTTGAAGAACTCAAAGCAATCTTGGAAATTCATTTTGCAAATAGAGGCAAAGCTGTGTTAGGTCAGCCTAAAAATAATTTTTTGGATATCTGAATGTGAGGCCTGGGATGTTAGTTGCTACAATGACATGTGGAGATGATAGGTTAGTAGTGAAAGATGTTCTGATACTTGAGAAGAGAGAACACTCCTCCCCTCCAATTTTCGTGATGCCCCACTTCCCAACTGTTTTGGCCTGAGTCATAGGACTTGCAGCCATTCTGGCGTGTGTTTCCATTTTATACTCAGGTAGCACTCTGAAGAGCCATATCCATAATTGTATGTATTTAGGTTGCAATCTTGCATAGCTCAGCATATAGGGATGACAAGGAAATAGCAATGGTGAAAGGTGTCCTGATAGGTGGGGCAGCTTGCCATAGTGTAGTAGCCCTGCATGGGTCACTAATGAGCCATATATCACCCCCAGATCTATAACAGAGCCATTGAGGCCCCCTTAACTATAGCTATTTGTGCCTAGAGAAGAACGGGGTGGAGCAAATCACAGATGTGCCTGGCTGTTTCTCCATAGCCAAGACATGAAGCAATTACATTGTTTGCTGAGCTCCTTTGGGGTCTTCTAGGGGTCTCAGCAGTTGAGGTAATAGGGGCTCTGTCCCGCTAGCCGCTAGGGGGACAAAGGCAGATTCTTATCCAGTCCTGAATGCCAAGGAGAGGGTTTGTATCAGTGTCTCTATGTCAAGCCCAGGGTTTCTGTAAAGCAGGGGTGCTCACACTTTTTCAGCATGGGAGCTACTGATTAAAAAACCAAGTCCCAAAGATCACCTACCCAGAAATGTAAAACGTATAACTATTTTCTTATTTTTTTATATTTATTATTCATTTTGATGTACCGCTCCTTCCAGCAGGCTCGGGGCAGTTTACATAAAATGAAGTTATAAAACATCAACATTTCAATTTAATAACAACAATATAAAACAGAGCATAAAAATACATCCAACCACCCCATTTCTCCCACACTGCCATATTACCACACATATTATCAGCCAGAAAGTAAGAAGAGAGGCTTTTGAATTGCAAGGCCATTTAATACTCAGCAAGGTAAAAAAAGGGGCATGCAAAAATACATACAACCACCCCATTTCTCCCACACTGCCATATTACCACACATACTATCAGCCAGAAAGTAAGAAGAGAGGCTTTTGAACTGCAAGGCCATTTAATACTCAGCAAGGTAAACAAAGGGGCATGCAAAAATACATCCAACCACCCCATTTCTCCCACATTTCCATATTCCCCAACATATATTTCTCAAGGAACAAAGCAAGCAGAGAGGCTTTGGAGCTAAAATGCCATTTTTAAACATTAAAAATAAGCAAAGAGACATGCCACAGTACAATCAAGCACCCACCCCTAAGTAAAAAGACCGACCTTTGAGATGCGGTAAGGAAATGACCCCAAAGCGTCCTTCTTCTTCTCCTCCGTCGTTGCTCCTATTTCCATGCCAATTAATGATACACAACGCTATCCCATACACTAATTCAAGGGGCAGGCCGGTCTGCTGCAAAAATCACAATACGCTCGATAGCAAACAATATCAAAATGTATTATTCTCACATAACAAATGGCTCTATGTCGAACCAATATCACTTTCAGTGCAATGTGTTAACATATACAGTCGAGCACACATTTGTTATAAAGCCCTTACAACACATAAATGGGCATTAAAGCGCAAGCATCCAGTCTGTGTACCCCTGTGGGTGATCCGGAGGCAATTCACTCACGGATTGGGGACCGAGTCGTCGGGGGAGCCTTCAGAGTAGGGCGAGCTGGCAACTGCTCGATGGGCAGGCGCCTACGGCAAGAGGTAACGACGCCAGAAGGCCGTTTCGCGTATTACACGCTTCCTCAGGGCGCTGGTTTCTTTTAGCCGGTCCTCCCCGGTATTATGGTCATCAACTTCAGACTCATGGTCTATACGGAAGGTAGCGCGTTAGCGCTTCTTTTTACAATTCACTCGTGGATTCCAGCCCGGGAGGTGATTTGCACGAGCGAATTGTAAAAAGAAGCGCTAACGCGCTACCTTCCGGATCACCCACAGGGGTACACAGACTGGATGCTTGCGCCTTAATGCCCATTTATGTGTTGTAAGGGCTTTATAACAAATGTGTGCTCGACTGTATATGTTAACACATTGCACTGAAAGTGATATTGGTTCGACATAGAGCCATTTGTTATGTGAGAATAATACATTTTGATATTGTTTGCTATCGAGTGTATTGTGATTTTTGCAGCAGACCGGCCTGCCCCTTGAATTAGTGTATGGGATGGTGTTGTGTATCATTAGTTGTTTGAGAGACAACCTATTTCCATGCCGCCAGCATGCGTGCTGCCTCCAAGAGCTCACGAGAAGTCCAAGAGGCAGAATGGGTGCTTCTGTGCATGCGCGCGGGGCCAGCCATGCATTGCATCATCCAGGCCCGCCCCCTTTGGTCTCCTACAACTCTGAGTGGCTGGAGAAGGACGGAGGGAGGAGGAATCCAAAAGAGGGGGCCCATTCTGCCTCTTGGACTCTGGAGCTTTTGGAGGCGGCTCGCGAGCAGGGAGCGGGGAGGAGCAATGACGGAGGACTTCTTTGCAGCGTGCAGGGGCACATGAAGAGGACCAACAGCAAAAAACCTGGTCAAGGGCCTGAAGATCACCAGGATGAGGCCCGAAGATCACCCTGGTGATCCCGATCACCATTCTGAGCACCCCTGCTGTAAAGGGAGGGAATGGCAACCACTGGATAAACCAAAAATAGGCATATGCAGGCACAAGACTGACTAAAATATACCCATATATCACTATCAGGATGCAACAGGTCCTTAAAACTGAAAGGATTGGAAACATCCAATAAAACTTTAAATGAGACATAGACCCAGTATTTCGTTCTTAGAGGTCTCTGTTCTAGGGATTTTTACCATCTATTATCCTCCTGTTACATTTCTCCTGGACAAATATTGAGTAGCAACAAGAAATGTCTGCTGTACTCAAATACTATTAATTTAAGTAACCTATATAATGACAGAAACTACAAAGGTCATGTGTTCTGTTACTGAAAACTCTTGTGCATCACAACATTTTAATGCCTTTTCTTCTTTTGAAACATGCAGAAAAAATATTTGGGTACAGTGTTTGAATCTGTTTCCCTCCTGTTGTATTTCTCACAAGGTTATCCTGTAGGTAACCTTGGAAAGCAGGTTTGGTGATGGCCTCCAAACTATGTTGGGTAAACTGGTGATCCTCACAGTGTGGAGAAATGGTTTGTTACCACACCCATTCCACTACTTGAGGTGGTAATTCATTACATCATATATTATTCATTGATTGACCATTTTAAGGGGAGAGAGAGAGAGAGAGAGAGAGAGAGAGAGAGAGAGAGAGAGAGAGAGAGAGAGAGAGAGAGAGAGAATGAATGGGATTACCTAACTGCTGCAAGTAATAGGCAGTCTGGATTTGCACATCTTTAAGAGTTCCAATAATTAGCCAACGAAATAATTTAGCAAGGACTATGGTGGGTTTTCCAATCACTCAGAGTTCTTAAATCAAGACTAGATGTCTTTCCAATAGACAGTTCAAGCTCAGAAGGAAGTTTATGGCATCCATACAGTAATTATTCAAGCTGCCTCTGCAGACTTTTTTCTACTGAAGGCCAAACTTGGATTATAATGGTGCCTTTTGGCATTCAAAAATCTATCAAACTGTAAATCATGGTGGAAGTTAATTTGTCTTGTATCTGAAATTAAGATTCCTGAGAAAATTCAGTTTAGATTTTAATGATAAAACTTCCTAGTAAAGCATGTTGCTAGAAACTGTGGACATTTTACTATCACAAAAGGATGGTATTAATATTGCTGCTAAGGGTTTGTTCTAGGGTGAGCATTTTTGTGCTGTTCATGGCAGTTTTATGCAGAACATAATTTGTTCATATCATATGTCCTGGTAATGAGATGTTATTATTCAAGTAGATATACTACTAATAATAATATTAATAATAATAATAATCACACAGTCCTAGACACTGGGGAAGTGCCTGACATGTGATCCAATACAACAGCCAGCAGAGTAACCTTGGGTAAGCCTGCCGGAAGAGATAGGTCTTTAAATGGTTTTTAAATTCTGACAGCTGATCTAGCTATTGGAACTCTTCTGGCAGGTCATTCCAAAGTCTTGCGGTGACCACCGAATAGGTCATGTGGGTGACAGTTGCCAGTTGGGTTCTGGCTGGTTGAAGTAGCTGCCCTTCAGAGGACCTAAGAGAGCCTTCTCCCATTCAAGATGCATTGTATGGGAGAAGGTGATCCTGTAGGTAGCCTGATTCAAACCATGTATGACTTTAAAGGTCAAAACCAATACCTTGTACTTTGCCCAAAAACAAATTGGCAGCCCGTGCCATGACTTTATGATAGGTATAATATGCTCACTCCTAGATGTTCCCGTAACCAATCTGGCTGCCGTATTTTGAACCAGCTGGAGTTTTTGAACTTGGAAAAAAGTACAGAAGTCCAACTTTGAGGTTACCAGTGTGTGCACTTCTACCTTCAGGTCCTCCAAATCTAGGAAGTGGCACAGCTGGCATAACAGCCGAAGCTGGTAGTAAGCACTCCTGACTGTGACATCTACCTGGGCTGACATTTGGAGAGACGGATCCTGAAGCACTTGTCTGTGAGGTTGCAACCTGCTGGGCCCCACACATATGCCATTCACACACAGATGCAACTCAAGTTCCATGCACTTCCTTCTATGATGGCCTCTTATAGTAACTTGTATTACTATAGGTTCATAAACACTGTGCTTGATTAGTACAAGAGAAAGAGCTGATGACATTTTAAGTGTGGCTACTAGCAAAGAGGTTGTATGATGGATAAATGCACTCACTGCATGTGTTACTGGGTGCGAAGACTGGATTCTGGCTTCAACAGCTTGTTATGATTTTGGTAGGAGTACACAGACATAGTGGACTTCTTGCTGGTTCAGAATAATTGTTCCTTGTTATGTAGTTCAGAAAACCAAAAAGAAATGGTGGGGTAGTGGTCATAGTTCAATGGTGGAATTTTTTGTGTTCACAATATTCAAACCTCTAAAAAATAGCACTTATCTTCGTTACTACTTCTTCTCTGCTTTCTGAGAACGTACCTTGCTCTCTGTGTAACAAACTATTTTCTTTAGGCTATACTTATTATAATTTTCTCAGCTTCTACTTTATTTGGAATTCCAAAATTGTTCACATAGGTGGTTGAGATATTGACACTTCTACTTCTGATGGTTCAGTGTATGTAATCATTGTTTCATGCACTTCTTATATACAATTACTTCCAAGACATGTGTATAAAGCATATATGAAATGCAAATTAACTTTGTGTTTAGACTTGGGTCACATCTTCAACATAAGCTATTATGTACATATATGCAAAAACAATTATTCAAAAGTCCCCAAAATCCAAAACATTTTGGATAAAGGACACTCAACCTGTAAAAATATTCTCCATTATCAAGATTTTTCTCACCATTGGAGTAAACATACATAAATCATGTAATTGTATGATGATGTAGTTGTTTATTCCAGTGAAGTAACATTGACGTCAAAATCTAGTACTTGTATTACTTGCAGGGCTAGCACTAGGTTTTTTTGGGTGAGGTATCAGATTGCCTTTTCTAGGTCCCTGCATCTGCCACCTATTACCTCCTCACTTCAAAAATGGCATTTGATGCAGCCACCAGCTTCACCCTACATCTTGTATTCTACATTGCAACTTGGACAATATCACATTAGCATTTTAGAGTGGAGGTGCCTGATTTGCTATCGCCCGATTTGCTCCTGCAGAATTCTGTGAAATGTAGTTTAGGGTAGTGCCTTTGGAATTCTCAGCCAGAGGGATCCTTAGCTTCCCTAAACTACTTTTCATAAAATTTTGCATCCCTCTGCTGTAGAATCCTAATGCAACATAGGCTCGCTAAGCAATGGTGGTGTTATAGGTTATTTGCCTACTGATGGCTACCATACTTTATTTTCAGGATTATGGTGATCAATTAAAATATGGCATTGACTGCTGATTAAAGTTAACAAGCAGGATGTCTCCTAATCCATTATACTTGACAGCCAAACTAGGATTATTACATTCTGGTGAATGCTAAAGGGTAGGAGCTAATGACTACATATGAAAACCATAAGCAAATTAGGAGACAGAGCTAATATTGTGCTAATATTGTGCTGGGCCCAATGCTGTGCTGGGCCTGATACATTGCTTTCTGTGGGACATCTACATAACTGATCTATATAATTCGTGTACCAGTGAAGTTTTCATGCCTTTTTGCTGTTAACTCTGAAAATGACAATTTGGTGAGGGACTGAACGTTTTAAAATTAGATTGCCTTTAACTCCTTTCACACAGCTAGTTCTTTGTCCAGTATGCTCTAATGTGGTTTACTGTAATCAACAGAAGATGCAGTACCTGCAATTGGTAGGATGTTCCTTCTCCTGCTTTACAAATAAAGGAATAGCACCCACTCATCACTTTTCTTCAGTAAACATATATACTCCTTGTGTGCCACCCTGACCTTGATTAATATGTGAGTTTTCTCCCTTATATCTTTGAAAGATACTATAGTAGCAGTAGATTAAAATTTGTTCTGAAGTTGCACTTCTATGAGCTGTTAGGAAGTGCTACCTTAATATCTCTGCCCTTTTAATAAACTCTGATGTTACTGCACATACAACTGAGGAAATGTGTTGCCTTTATATGATTTTAATCTCTGCCAACATCCTTTTGAAACATGTCCTCTTCAGTTGTACAGATAGGGATTCATCGGCTGATAATCAGTTTTTGGAAGGACAATAGTGTTGTGTTTGCCATTTTAAACAAGTCCTAAGAAAGATACAAGAGAAGGGGGTGCTTACCTACTGATCTCTGTGTAGCTTCTTTGATATTAGCTGCTGACGTATGCTCACTTCTTCGGATGTTATCTGCTTTGTACATGCCATTTTCATCTCTTTTGTATATGACAGCAGAGGAAGGCTTTTGTTGTATATCTTTCTTTTCTTTTTAAATGAAAAATGAAAGTCTCCCTCCTTTTAATTTTGAAAGCTAAAGCGGATATTACTTTTCTGCTGGAACCTGCATGCGAAAAACCAAAACAAAACCCTGGAAAACTGATTGTGAACATCTTTGGAAACAGCATTTCTGCAGGTGATCTATGTTCTGTGTCCTGCAGATCACTAGTAACCGAAAGTTTGTCATTCTATATACTTGCTGTTATCAGGCCTGACAAAATATGTTTTGCAAAACTAGTTCAGATGGTCATCTGTCAGAGGTGCTTTGAATGCAATTTTCCTGCTTCTTGGCAGGGGGTTGGACTGGATGGCCCATGAGGTATCTTCCAACTCTATGATTCTATTCTTGGAGATGATTTCCGTACTAATTAAATCAATGGTGAAGAATGCCACTATTTGAATTTGCTCAAAAGATAGACCTGTAAGAAATTAGACTCATTCTGAAGACCCAGGTGAGGGTTCTTGGTCCACAGAAGTGATTATGGTCAGTAAGAATGTGCTCTTCTCTGCCTTTGCCCCCCCCCCTCTTTTGACTTCCTAGGAGCTCAGTTGAGGGGTCAATGCAAAATTCAGTTCCAGGGAGTACCATGTGGATATGATAATAGTGATTCCAGTTAGTGCAGGAGGCATTTTCTGCTTGCCTTTCCATCCTATCTGATTGGCTTGGATGTGCAGTGATTCCAGAGTTGAGGAAATGATGGCACCTAAGGTCTCTCCCCCCCCCACACACACACACACATATCACAAGAAGAAAGAGGAGGTGATCCATGCTTAACACTTTTTCAAAGGAGAGTGCTATAACATAAGCAGCTATTTCGTGAAATAGTGTGTCCTGTAATAGACTCAACAGTGTTTCGCAGGAGGGACACATGAGACATCTTCCTTCTTCTTCCTGGGATGTTTTGAACTTCAATGCAGTTTCCCAACTCATAATGTTTTAAAATAATCTTGATAATGCTTAGACTGCCTCTGGCTAGCTGGATTAATGTCAAACAGACTACTTATGATTCCCCTATATTTATTTATTTATTAAATTTCAACCGAACAGGATAGTTGGAATTCAGATTTCACTAAAGAGACAGGATAATCTGCAGTTTTCAGGACCTAATAATACAAAATTATTATCACTCGCTACTTCCAAAGAAGTGTGTTTATGCCTACTTTTCCTCCTTCCTCTTCGTTTTTCCATTTTATACTGTAAGAGACTAACAGGGCTACTTCTCTGAAAAATTACCATTTTGTGTTGACCTGAGAAAAAAAATTATATACATACCAGTATGCAGGCATGTAGCCGGGGGGGGGGGGGCTAAGGGGGCTTCAGCCCCCCGAAATTCTCAGAGTGGTCCGCGAGAAGGCCTTACTGGTACATTATTTAAACTGTTATGTTTATTCATATTATGATCTGATCACCATGCTCATTATATCCCACACTAATGGGGTTATTGGGATAACAATACAAAAGGTTTGCTAGGGTAGACCCTCTTCCACCCAGTCTCAGCCCCCGAACCAAAATCCTGGCTACGGCCCTGCCAGTATGTTATCTGGTGTTGTACTGCTTGCTGGCTGTTCTTTAGTTAGGCAGATGGTTGGTTAATAGCCAGAATGATTGGTGACACTATGTTTTCTCAATAGGAGCTAATAGGAGACAGTTGGGAAATGAATATATTTATTGTTTTCGAGGAAAACCTTACCAGTCCTTGTGGAAGATAACAATCTTACTGAGGGGAAGATATGTTGTTATTGTTGTTGTATGCCTTCAAGCCATTTCTAGTCTATGGCAAACCCAAGACAACCATCTCACTGAGTTTCCTTGGCAAGAATTGTTCAGGTGTTTTCTGTTGCCTTCTCCTGAGGCTGATACTTGCCTAAGGTCACCTTGGGAGTTTCATGGCTGATAATGGATTCAAACCCTGATTTCAGGAGTCATGATCCACTGCTCAAGCCACTACACCACACTGTCTCTTATAGCTAAAACATGGGCAAAGAGAAATAAAGACATGGGGTGGAGTGGGGTTGAGTGAAGAATAGGAGTGCCCTTTAAGTTCCTGGAGGATGAGTTCAAAATAATGAAAAATAAGGCTATTAGTTATGCTTTATATTTCTTTCAATATTAATGTTCTAATATCCCTTGCTGGACAGTATGAGATGGAGCATTCACTTTCATGGGTTGAGATGCTGCATCAGGTAGCTGGAACATATTGCCCCCACCAGTTATGTCTTCCCTTACCCCAATACATGGCAGCTGTCAGGCCCTAAGATGAGCTTCTGCTGCTGCAAATTTGGAAAGAAGGCAAGGGCAAGAGAGGCAGGCCCCTTCTACACTCCATATAACCCAGATTATCAAAGAAGATAATTCACATTATCTGCTTTAAACTGGATTATATGAGTCTACACTGCCATATAATCCACTTCAAAGTGGATAACCTAGGTGGTATATGTAGAAGAGGCCACAGATGATGAAGCAGCAGATTGTCTCAGCTAAGGCCCCTTTCGCACTGCCCTTATTCCAGATTATCTGGCAGTGTAGACTCATATAATCAAAAGCAGATAATCTGGGATCAGGTCCTGGGATATAGGGCAGTGTATTTCCAGCCTAAGATGGAAGAAAAAAATGAAGATACACTCACAGAGGAACCCCTGGTGGTGAAGTGGGTTAAACCACTGAGCTGCTGAATTTGCTGACCAAAAAGTCACCGATTCAAATCCGGGTAGCGGGGTGAGCACCCGCTATTAGCCCCAGCTTCTGCCAACCTAGCAGTTTGAAAACATGCAAGGATGAGTAGATCAATAGGTACCGCTCTGGTAGGAAGGTAACGGCCCTCCATGCAGTCATGCTGGCTACATGATCTTGGAGGTATCTATGGACAATGCCGATTCTTCATTTTAGAAATGGAGATGAGCACCAACCCCCAGAGTCGGACACGACTGGACTTAATGTCAGGGGGAAAAGCCTTTGCCTTTATCTACACTCACAGGGACCTTTCCCCTTTCTTAACCACTGGAAGCCCAAAGTAGCCATGTTGCCTTTTGTCCTTTCCCCCTCCCCTACAGTAAGCATTAGCAGTCCTTCCCATGGCTTCCCAAGAAACAACACCAAGGGCTTTAAAAAAGAGCTTCTTGTGCCCCATCCAAAGAAACATCTGTGTGCATATATCACTAACAAAATGTCACCCTTGTTCTCCCGGCAGTTCTCCCATTCTCATAGGCAATTGAGAGATAAATGTTTATTTATTTATGTATTTTAGAGTATGAATACACCCTACTTCAGCCAAAAAAGCTCCCATGTTGAATATGATAAACCCTTTGTTTGACCCAGCAGGGTTTTTATAATGGTTCAGTGTATTTCTTTTTCTTAAGCTCTGATTGTATATTTGTAAACACAACAGGTAGTACAAATATGGTGACTTTACAGTAATTTCACATTCAAAGGAAATTAAACTGCTTTGCACTGCCCCTGAAATGTCTTATTGCTTGGTAATGTGTGTGTAATAAACTGTGATAGGAAGAAAAGGCCCATTAATAGGCAACTTTGTGAATTTCTAGGCAAATCTTAAAATAATTTTAGACCATTTACCTGCAAAATTAAAGCAGAGAATACTGTGTGCATTTATTAATTAAGATCTTTTGAAGCTGAATGGGTTGAAGATTATTACATTTTTTCATTTAAAAATATATGTTTGATATAAACTTTAGAGAAAATCTGCATACATTAGCTTTTATGTAGATTGTATTGTATCTTTCTTTCTGTTTAATCTGACTATATTAAAAGCGGCTGTAGGAATATGCAATCTAATTTGAACATCAAACACAAAGGCACATTTTATTTCCACTCCACCCTGCAGATCCTTCCACATCAGAGAGAGATTTTGTGCACATCACTAGTTAATGTAATGAAGTTGCATATATAGGCTTGAAGGGAACTTTCATTTATTTTTAAGAAGCACATTTTCCAAAAGTGAAAAATGTAATGCAAAAGCTTAACAGATATGGAAGCACACATAGAAAAACCTAGATAGCATATGTAGGAAACAAAACTGGATGTAAGTATGCAACTGTTTTACTTTTTTTCTTCTTGCATGGACGTGCAAGAGAGCCAACTTGCTGTAGTGGTTTTACTGTTGGATTAGAACTCAGGGAGACCAGCGGCCTCTTCACATGCACCTCTTTTTTTGCTGAGTCTATTTTTGTTCTCCAGCCACGGAGCTCGGTGGCTCCCATCATACTGTAAACAACTACTTCTGGGGTGGATCCATGTTGAAAGAATGATGATGACAGACAATGGCAGGTTCCCAGTCTTTCCACAAGGAAAGATTAGTCGAGCCGGCAGAAAAGGGTTTCCCCCCATGTGATGAGGAAGGGGGGAAGCCACAAGAGAATGGGGCGTTGGGAGACAAGCCCACACTCCCCCTGTGCAACCACAGATGGGATGCAGCAATCTGCAACGTTTTCAGCAGCTTGTGTGAAGAGGTCGAAGTGCTCAGCCACAGAAACCCAGTGGATTGCCTTGGGGAAGTCGCATTTAGCCTTATAAAGAGGCAAGGGCAAACCCACTCTGAACAAATTCTGCAAAGAAAGCCCCATAATAGGTTCACCTTAGGTCAGAAATGACTTGAAGCCCCATAATAAATCAAAGAAGATGAGGCAGATAGGAGTAGTAGTGATACTTGGAAAGGGTTTATAATAAAAAATATGTACTTCCTCTTATTTGTGGAGAAGTAGACTGAGCAAGATGCCAGATATTGGGGCTACTGGTGGCATTCCCACACTACCACAGATTATCTTGAGATTCCCAACATATGCCTTCTGTTGGAGCAATGGTTCTCAACCTGTGGGTCCCCAGATGTTTTGGCCTTCAACTCCCATTTCTGGGAGTTGTAGGCCAAAACACCTGAGCACCCAGAGATTGAGAATTACTGTGTTGGAGGTTTATATATTTGCTTGTTGTCCTATTTGGGTCTATTAAACTATGTATTCACTTGAAGAGTAGCAGAGAAGTCTTTGCTAGTACTAAAATGAGCTTCCTGTGCTGTTTTGGTCGGCTTCTTTTGTTTTGGTCTGTTTCTTAGGGAAAGATGCCATCTTTCTATATAATCATAGAGTTGGCCCATGGGCTCCAAAACACTTTCAATGCAGGGTCTTCAGCTAAAGCATCCCCAGCAGGTAGTTGTTCAGGCCCTTTTTGAAAACATCGAGAAAAGGAGACCTCACTACTTTTGACATTGTCAAGCTTCTGTTGTTGTCAAGAGTTCCTACTTAATCAAAATCTATCTTACTGTAACGTAACCATTAGACCTAGTTATACTATCTAATGAACAGAGAATAAGCCAGTACCTATTTATTTGTGACAGTCCATGAGCTATTTAAAGAATGCAGTCAGTCATCTCCTCAGTCTTCTCTCCATCAAGTAAAAAATGTCCAGCTCCCTCAACCTCTCCTTTTGTATTTTGTTCCCCATACTTCTAATCATCTTCACTGCCCTTCCCTGAACTCACTCCAGTTTGTCTATATTCATAAAAGGAAGTGAATATAATTCATTGCCACAGGTGGCAAATATCTTGGCCCAGACCTGTGCCTCTGATTTGCTACATCAATGAACGAGAAGGCAGACAGCCAGCTCTGGTGGCTGTCTCAATTGTCACTCCTAGTACTGATAACCAGTTGTCTCAGCTTAGTGGCATTGGCGTATAAAATTTTATTTTAAAAAGTGCCAAATGGACATTGTACATCAAGAACATTCTGTCTGCTCTGCTGAGGGCAAGGTCACACCAACAGCAGGCAAACAGTACATCTTCTGTGAAGAGCATGAAAGGACAGTTTGGCTGAGGAAAAATCTCACACAGTGCTTTGGCACAGATAGCTCGGCTCACTGTTGGCAGAAAATGAGGAGAGAGGTACGAATGCTGAGGCAAATAAAAGGCTGTAGTGAAATCCCTCAGAACAAGGGAGCAGAAGGAAAAAAGCATAGAATAAGAGCAGAGACAAATAAGAGTCCTAAAGTAGAAAGGCAGGGGAATATGAAGGTAGGAGGTGCCAAGGCATTATAAGATTTCAGGCAAGTTGTGAGAGGGGGACTTGTGTGCTACTGCTAGTAAAAAAATGGCAAAGTAAAAGTAATTTGGATGCAGAAGACAATCAGCAGTTATAGAGTTGCATGCAGTTCTTGGCAAACAACAAATTCAAGTGCTCTTTAACTGGTTTCTTTTTTTGCTCAGTATTCATTCAGATTGCTGTCTTGACATGTTTATGATATCTGTGACTCTGTTTATATGTTATCACAAGATAATAAGAAGCATACCAATAGCAGCTACTGCCAGAAATGTGCATGGATTTCTCGATTGTATGGTACCATTGCAATCATCCAGTGACATTCCTATGAAAAATTACACTTGAAACTGAACACATGGTGACAGTAAATCTTGAATCAAGTCAGATATTTTTGGATTTTGATGTGTTTTCTCTTCCTTTTTTGGGACTGATGATGAATTTATTTGTAATTGAAGTCTTCTTGCATGCCTCATGCCAAGATTCCTTAGAAAATGTTGCATTTTCTACTCCCAAAATGTAACAATATCACATACTTCTCTCTAAACAATGGGTGTGTGCATTCTAAACACATGCTGGAAGTCTTAGAGATCTATGTGAGTGTGACAGCTAGTAATGTTCTTCCTAAAGGCTAATAATACATATTTTCGCATAGGAGGAGGCAGGGTGGAACATCTTGGAGCATATGTCCTAGAAGCCTTGGTAGAAAAGTTACAGGAAGGGCCATGAAGCATACACTTACTGGAATCCTGTGGGTCCAGTATGCCAGTTGCTGTCCTTTTCATAGGCTGGACAGTTGTGACAAGGGAAGGTAGAGATAATTACAATCTGCTGGCTCTGAACAACCCATTTCTCCAATTTCTTCCATCTTTTATGGTTACTGCATCTCGTGCTGCCGCAACCTTCATCAATTTAGTCAATATCAGATGATGCCTCAAAGAAGATTCTAGCCATTACTTGAAACATCCTTATAATGGAGAAAATGGTTCTCGCAAGTACCTAGTTAGAACTGGTGTTGTTATGGGATGAATGAAAGAGACATAGAATAATATTTTAGCATCTATAGCAACGTTTCTCAACCTGGGGGTCAGGACCCCTGAGAGGGTCGTGATGGGCCTGTTAGAGGGGTTGCCAAAGACCATAAAAAGCACAGTATTCTCTGTTGGTCATAGGGTTTCTGTGTGGGAAGTTTGGCCCAATTCTATTGTTGGTGGGGTTCAAGGTGCTCTTTGATTGTAGGTGAACTATAAATTCCAGCAACTGCAACTTCCAAATGTCAAAGTCTATTTTCCTAAACTCCACCAGTGTGTTCACATTTGGGTATATTGAGTATTCATGTCAAGTTTGGTCCAGATACATCATTGTTTGAGTCCACAGTGCTGTCTGGATGTAGGTGAACTACAACTCCAAAACTCAAGGTCAATGCCCAGTAAACCCTTCCAGTATTTTCTGTGGGTCATGGGAGTTCTGTGTGCCAAGTTTGATTCAATTCCAGCATTGGTGGGGTTCAGAATGCTCTTTGATTGTAGGTGAACTATAAATTCCAGCAACTACAATTTCCAAATGACAAAATCAATCCCCACCCAACCCCACCAGTATTCAGATTTGGGCGTATCGGGTATTTTTGCCAAATTTGGTCCAGTGATCCTGTATATCAGATATTTACATTATGATTAATAACAGTAGCAAAATTATAGTTGTGAAGTAGCAACAAAAATAATTTTGTGGTTAGTGGTCATTTATTTATTTATTTGTTTGTTTGTTATTTCCAATATTTATACCCCACCTAACAAAAGCATCATATGATGCTAGCATCATAAAAACAACCACAGTATAATAAAAATATTAAAAATATTGAAACAACAATTAAAACAATTAATTAAGACACATCCATTAAAATCAATATCCAAAAACCAATCAATAAGTTGTGTGATCTTCTTCCACTTGCTGCTCACTGATCAAACGCTTGGTCCCATAACCAGGTCTTGATTTTCCTTCTAAAAGACAAGAGAGAGGGGGCCAATCTGATATCTCTAGGGAGGGCATTCCATAGGTGGGGGACCACTGCTGAGAAGGCCCTGACTCTCGTCCCCATCAGTCGCATTTGTGATAGTGGTGGGATTGAGAGCAGGGCCTCTCCTGAAGATCTTAAACTTCATGATGGTCTGTGGCAGATGATACGTTCGGACAGGTAGTCTGGGCCAGAACCATTTAGGGTTTAAAGGTAAAAACCAGCACTTTGAATTGTGCTTGGAAGCTGATCGGTAGTCAGTGGAGTTGGCATAACAAAGGAGACCGTTGGACTAGTTCTAGCTTCTGAGCAGTCTTCAAAGGCAATCCCACGTAGAGTGTGTTGCAGTAGTCTATTCAGGATGTAACAAGAGCATGGACCACCGTGGCCAAGTCAGACTTCTCAAGGAACGGGCACAGCTGGCGCACAAGTTTTAATTGTACAAAAGCTCTCCCGGTTACCGCCGAGACCTGGGGTTCCAGGCTCAGCGATTAGTCCAGGATCACTCCCAAATTGCGAACCTGTGTCTTCAGGAGGAGTGTAACCCCGTCTAACACAGGCTGTAACTCTATGCTCTGTTCAGCCTTTCGACTGACCAGGAGTACTTCTGTCTTGTCTGGATTTAGTTTCAATCTGTTCGCCCTCATCCAGACCGACACACCGGTTCAGGACCTGCACAGCCCCCTTAGTGACAGGTGGAAAGGAGTGATAGAACATCATCTGCGTACAGATGACATCTGACCCAAAAACTCTGGATGATCTCTCCCAGTGGCTTCCTGTACATGTTAAACAACATGGGGGACAGTATTGACCCCTGCGGGACCCCACAAATCAATGGATGTGAGGACAAGCAGGTATCCCCCATGATAACATGAGGAACTGTATTAAGGGGTTGCAGCATTAGGAAGGCCGAGAACCAATGATCTATAGCAGGGCTGTCCAACTGGTGGCCCGGGGGCCGTATACACCCCCCAGCCCCTTCCCTACGGCCCCCTAAGCTTTTAAATAAAAAAATAAAAATTGAAAAATAAAATAAATAATAATTTTTTTAAAAAAATACCTACTTCTGGGTTCGGAGCAAGTATTGCGAGAATACGCAATCCACACGGGATTTCGCTGTCAACGCGAGATCACGCCGGTGTTGACAGCGAAATCCCGTGTGGATTGCGTATTCTCGCGATACTCTTTGGCTACTCTACTACTGGATCGCTGAGGCCCACAGACGCGATTAGGACCTTCTTTGACTCAGTCGGTCGTCGTCTCTCTCGTCGTCCGGGTACTCCTGGATCCTGCGTGTTTGGAAAAGGTAGGCCGAAGCAGGGGGCTCCTCAGGGGGCTCCTCATTCCCTCCCCCCATCTCCCCTCATGTATTAAATATAAAATTAAATATATTTAAAGATGAAATAAGGGGAGATGGGATACATTAAAATAAGGGGGGGAGGATGGAATTAAATATTTAATATTAAATTAAAATAAGGGGGAAGGGGAGGATGGAATTAAATATATTTAATATTAAATTAAAATAAAGGGAGGGGGCGGAGCCAGGGGCAGGGGTGGAGCCAGGGGCGGGGCAGACCCTACGGCCCCCCAGGTCATCAGTGACCGAAATTCAGGCCCCTGGGCTGGTAGAAGTTGGACAGCCCTGATCTATAGCTTCCTTGCTATTTTCCATATCCAGACATATTTGTAGAAATGATGAGAAGAAAGATGGATGTGTCACAAGACAACTTCCTAGACTCTCCAGCCAATAATGCTTCCATTTTTTCAGGATGGGCTTAGTTTAGTCATCTCCATTCATTTTCAGAAACACCCCTAGATTGATGGTTGTTATGAGATGTCCCATTGTCTTACCAAAATAGAAACTACGATGTCATTAGCTGAGTATGGTGGGGAATGTTTTTTAGATCTATCTTTCACACAACCTGTTATCATTGGTCATGCTGACAGAGAATTTTGTGCGTTGAAAGTTAACATTTGGAGGGTCAAGGGCCCCCAAATGTGCAATATCGGATTTATTAAGTTTAAACCAATTTCAGGTAATATATAAACCTCAGATTTAACAAATAAGTATAAATTGAATTGCTACACTTGTGCTTGTGGGAAGCATCAGCATCATATCCTCTTTATAATGGGATGGGGGAATTCTCCAGTAGTTTGTGGAGGAGTCTGATACACTTAAGCCCATCTATTAGTCATATTTTGTTTGCAAGTAATTAAAGAGTCTAGGTACAAAAATATCATGTATTCCTGGAGCCCTGCCAAGTGCTTTGTCCCATCTCTTATCATGCTTGTCCATTTGGGGATTCTTTCATAAGCTTTGTTATATTCATCATGTAGATTAACAGTGCTTAACTATGAACACCAAACTTTGATGCTACAGAGTGGGAATTGCTTGAGTAAACAAAATCAAAAGTAAATGGAGTCACAGAACTGAATCAAAGTGCACTCCAAACTTGTTTTAATTTGCAAAGGTTAAAAGCAAATGTTGCTGTTGCCTGGGGGAAAGAACTTCAGGAAAGCATACTACACTGATTTATAACAAAGGCAAAGGAGGATAACTGGGGAGAGGGAAATTTGATTTCCCACTGCTGCATTCAGCTTTTTTTTTATTTTAAAGATGTTTGTTTCTCTGTTCCTTGAAAGATGGCTGTGCTAGGAATTAGGGCCTTTTTGGATGACCAAAAGGACTTTCTGCCTCTGTTAATACTACCAGTACATTTATATGAGTAATCAGGACTCAAATACTATCCGCTCAAAATATAATAAAATGACAGAGGAGCTCTGAGATCGGGAGAAAAGTCTTGTTGTGAAACAGGAAGAGAATTCTTCTGTTTGCTTCTTTTAAGAAGTTTCAGATGTTTACTTGATATCCGACTGAAGAAACGCATACATGCTTTAAAATATCACTCTGTGTCAAAGCATCTTTACACTTGCTTGTTGATAAGGGCCATGACAGATGGCTAGGCTCATTTGAAATTAATTTCTTTATTAAGCCAAATCTTACATTGTCTATAATTTTAATTATAGTTTATCGTAAAAGGGCATCAGTGCTACTATAATACATGGAAGAAAGCTAATATGTGTGTGTATGGAAGGGAAAGGATCTGTTGGTAAAACTTGCCTTTCTTATGCCAGAGCATGGGGACACAAGATTTGATAACTTGGCACAATTAGCAATTATGAGCATGAAAGACATCCCAAGAGATAAATCATATCAGTACCAGTGACAGGGAACCGTGTTAAAAAGTTAAGCAGGAAGCAAGATGAGGTCCTATGTTATGACACATCAGTGGAAGTAATATGCTATAGGGTAGCGTTTCTCAACCTGGGGCACCCCTGGGGGGTGTCGTGAGGGGGTGTCAGAGGAGTCGTCAAAGGCCATCAGAAAACACAGTATTTTCTGTTGGCCATGGGGGTTCTGTGTGAGAAATTTGGCCCGATTCTTTCAGGGGTTCAGATACTCATTGATTGTAGGTGAACTATAAATCCCAGCAACTACAACTCCCAAATGTCAAGGTCTATTTTCCCCAAACTCCACAGTGTTCACATTTGGGCATATTGAGTATCCGTGCAAAGTTTGGTCTGGATCCATCATTGTTTGAGTCCACAGTGCTCTCTGGATGTAGATGAACTACTCAAGGTCAATGCCCACCAAACCCTAACAGTACTTTCTGTTGGTGATGTGAGTTTTGTGTGCCAAATTTGGTTCAATTCCATCATTGGTGGAGTTCAGAATGCTCTTTGATTGTAGGTGAACTATAAATCCCAGCAACTACAACTCCCAAATGACAAAATCAATCCCCCTCAACCCCACCAGTATGCAAACTTGGGTGTATTGGGTATCTGTGCCAAATTTGGTCCAGTGAATGAAAATACATCCTGCATATCAGGTATTTACATTACGATTCATAACAGTAACAAAATTACAGTTATGAAGTAGCAATGAAAATAATGTTATGGTTGGGGGTTACCACAGCATGAGGAACTGTATTAAGGGGTCACAGCATTAGGAAGTTTGAGAAACACTGCTATAGGGAAATGTAAGAGGAGACTTTTTCTTAACATGTGGAATAATCTGTCCTTGGAGATCTAGTTGGCACTGATATTGATCTCAACTTGGTTCTTCACCCAAACTTGTAGGGTGGGGTATCACAGTCTTTCTGCATTTCATTTCTACTGTAAATTTCACATAACACTTGATTGTTTATATTAATTGTTTTCAATTGTCTCATATCATTTTATTGCCTGTAACCATCGCACACTGAGATCTTTGGATAGAGGATGGAATAAAAATATTTTAAATAAACAATCAGTAGCTGAAAGGCATCAGAACCCCCCAATAAACCATTAAACAAGCAAACATATTCAGCTAACTCTCCCAGAATTTTATTATTTAATTTTCCAGGTAAACAAAATAAACCAGGGCACCTCAAGTGGATGCATGGGGATGGGTCTATCAAACAAATTGCATAGACGATGTACCTTTTAATGTCCGGCTGAAGTATTTGCCAACAGGGCAGAAATAGTGTGTATTGCTGTAATGATTTGTGGGCTCTCTGGATCAAATTGGCTCTTGAAACTGATACCTATGTTTTTTTCTGGCTTGTTACATCACCCTCATCTAGTCTTTATGCAAGTGGTGAATTTTGTGGACATGGACTATTCAGAAATGTGTAATTGTGGTTTTTAATGTGTGCATGTCTATTGGTGCCTAAATATCCCAAAGGCATCTGATGCTGACTGATCAGGTACCATTAGGGTAGATCTGTTTTTCACAAGATTTTCACCCAGCACCAGGCATGTAGCCAGGGGGGGGGGCTATGGGGGCTTCAGCCCCCCCCCCGAAATTCTCAAGGTGGTCCACGAAAAGGCCTTACTGGTACATTATTTAAACTGTTATGTTTATTTATATCATGATCTGATCACCATGCTCATTATATCCCATATGCATAGGGGTATTGGGATAACAATATAAAAGGTTTGCTAGGTTAGACTCTCTCACACTCAGTCTCAGCCCCCCCCCCGAACCAAACTCAGCCCCCCCCCCCGAATCAAAATCCTGGCTACGGCCCTGCCCAGCACTTTATTTGCTCAGCCATAATATTGGTTTTAATTGTTTTATAATGTTGTCTGATTTTATGCTTATTGATGTTTGATATTGCTTGCTTTTTGATGCTTATTTTAACCTCTTTTGTTGAACTGCCCCTTTGTAAGCTGCCCCGAGTCCCTCCGGGGAAATGGAAGCGGGATATAAAAATAAATTTATTATTATTATTTGATAGAAAAATCCCTGAATATTTTCAAGAGATGTGATTTTTAATGAAAACTTGGAACCCATGTGATGGTGGTCCAAATGGCTACTGAGTAGCATTCCTAGAAACTAGTTGAAATCTGGCCAAACTGGGAAAATGGCAATTCTACATGAGACCAGGGGACCATCTGCATTGTAGAATTAATGCAGTTTGAGAGCACTTAAACTGCCATGGCCAGGCATGTAGCCGGGGGGGGGGGGGGGTGGCTTGGGGGGCTTCAGTCCCCTCCCCAAAAAATCTCAGGGTGGTCTGCGAGAAGGCCTTACTGGTACATTATTTAAACTGTTATGTGTATTCATATCATGATCTGATCACCATGCTCATTATATCCCATATGCATAGGGGTATTGGGATAACAATATAAAAGGTTTGCTAGGTTAGACTCTCTCACACTCAGATTCAGCCCCCCCCCCCCCGTATCAAACTCAGCCCCTCCCGAATCAAAATCCTGGCTACGGCCCTGGCCATGGCTCAATACTTTGGAATCATGGGAATTGTAGTTTGGTGAAGTGCCAGTACTTTTTGGCAGAAAAGGCTGCTAAAGACTTTGTAAAGTGTAGGTGCACTTTACATAATGAATAGAAACTCAAATATATAGTCTTTTATTACACAAATCCTATCTTTCTGATTTGTCCTATTTTTAAGAGTTCTCATAGAAATGCCAACAGTTGAATACAGTATGCAGTAAAATTATTCTGTTTTGAAGATCACGCTTTAATCAAAATTCCATCTGTCTTTGGGAGGTTTTTTTTTTAAAAAAACAAACAACTAAATAAGCAAACCTAAATAGTCAGTTTTGAATTGTTTAGTGTCATCTGTCATTTATTTTGTAACACGGACACATCATATACTCTTTATTAAAATGTCATTGATTTTTTTACAAAAAATAAACACAGACTTTCTCTCTCACCAAGCAGTGGCAGAGGAAATGTTATCATTAAAACTACTTTCAGCTAAATGGAAGCCTCTTTTTTATACTACCTCCAAAGTATTTAAATAAATTTATTTGGAATTTATTGTATTGCTATGTACACTTCAAACAAAAGCCCATTAAAATATGCTATCTGCAGATGATTGAGAGGAATTCTTTTTGGTTTTTAATAGCTTGTAAATGAAAAATGATGTCATTTCAATGTAACATTTTCATGTAGGACTGAATTTATGTCACAAAAGGCCTCCCTTAATTTTAGACACAAATGGAGAGCGTGATCCAACCAAAGTTAAGTACTGTGCACCAAATTTAATATGTCTTAATTTTAATGAAAGCATGAACCATGGACTTATTTTGCCCCCCCCCCCCCCGAAATGACTAAGTGCTCATTTTTTATTCACCCGTGCTCTTATTTATTTTTTTAAGCATCTTTTGGTTACATGTGCATTAGGTCTAAACTGAAGGTACATGAAGCTTGACATCCGTTTAAGACCCTTGCATAACATTTCAAAATGAAGAATATCTTGAAGCTACAGTGTTTGGAAGATATGGTATTGATAATATATAATACTGATACATAGAACAGGGGCATTCCACATATCTTGGGCTTTATCTCCCCCAAATCTTTACCATTTGGCCTTGACTTTTCTGAATTAAAATCCAAAACATTTGGAGAACTAAAAGGTCTGCCCTGCATCTTCTAGAACACATATGTCAGACATGAGGCCTGTGGGCCAAACCTGGCCTGCGACATCATTTTACATGGCCCGTGAGGCTTTCAGTGTCAGGGCAATATAGTTATATTTATCCAGTCTTACAATTACAAACAACCCTTTGAAGGCAACCATAAGGCTGGTGTGGCCCTCTGTGAAAATGAATTTGATACCCTTGTTCTAGAACAATAATTTTAAACTAACTTTTAAAAAGTTGATTTTATACGTCTATTTTGCATTTCTCTCCCACATTGTTTTTCCAGCACATATGGGAAAGGTACCATAGGAGACCTGGAAGATACTTAGTGAACTTCTCATTCTTCATATGAAAGCAAAGTCCAATATTTGTTCTTAGGCCCCTTCCATACAGCTATATAAAATCCATATTAAACTGGATTATATGGCAGTGTGGACTCAGATAGTCCTATTCAAAGCAGATATTGTGGATTATCTGCCTTCATATTCTGGATTATATGGCTGTGTAGAAGGGCTCTTAGTTAGAACTACATGTGTGAACAGAAATGCTTTGTCCCACATTATGGCATTTGTGACCTCAGAAAACACATGCCTAACATGCTAAAAGAAAAATCTGTTGTATTAAGGAAAATATTTTTAAAATCCTGTTCCTTTGACTTGGTAAAGAAGGTTGAAAAACATGTGTAGTAATTACAAAGATGAGCTGCAATTGGCACAGCTACTGTGTGGAACCATAAGAGTGACATAGATTCAGTCTTGGAGGCAGAACCACATTGTGTGGAATTATATTAAAGAAAAGTAACCTTTGCTTGTTACATGGTTATTTACCTATCTGTAGGTCATGTAAACAGTCATCCTCTTTCTAGGACATTATGTATTGGGCAAGGATAGAGACTTGGGTTATTACTGAACAAGACAGAAAAACAGAGAATAATATAGCAGAAAGATAGATGTGCCAAGAGAGGTATAGGAAGATGAAATGATATTAAGGGTAAGGTAGTATCAACTGGAAAAGAAAACAGGGACTGACATTTCTCAGAGGCATTCATCTCAGCAATAATTTCATTTAAGATTGCTGGAGGAAATATTGTGTACTTTGCAATCATTTGCAATCAATTTACTACAACAAAGAGAATCTGGAATTAGGTGTAGGAGCATAGATGCTTTCTTTATTCATACAAAAATGTGACACCAAAGCACACAGACATATTGAAGGAGATACATACTCTCAAGAAATTGGATATGATTCAGAATGCAGTATTTTTGTCCTTTCTCAATTACTTTGATTACTCATGCTTTAAAGAGCTATTTCCAATATTTATAAATACATGGAAGGCTGTGTTTTGACCACTAGATTTCTAATAATGCTTCTTGTATCAGCTAGCTGATTTGTCTCATTACCATTGAAATGGTCAACTATAGTCCTCTTACTGGAGTGGATTTTTCACATGCCCCTAGGGACAAGAGACAGGGCCTTCTCAGTGATGGCCCCTCGGCTATGGAACTTCCTCCCTAGGAATATTAGATCAGCCACTTCCCTCCTGACCTTCCACAGAAAAGTGAAAACATGGCTTTTTGAGCAAGCCTTTGGGATCCTAGTGCAATAGAAAAACACAGAACTATGTGAAATCGAATTCTAGAAAGGCTTAGGCAATGTTTTTGATGGTGAGGCTAGTAGTGAAGGTAGTAGTTTTTTAAATATGTTTTAAAAAGTTTTAATGTATGCATTTTATAATTCTGTTTTAAATGTTTATTGTAATTTTTACAATGTTTTAATTGCATAGAATAATGGCCTATGATGTAAAGCCGCCTTGAGTCACCTTCGGGTTCGAGAAAGGCGGGGTAGAAATATTGCAAATAAATAAATAAATAAATAAATAAATAAATAAATAAATAAATAAATGCCCCTAATGTTCTCCTCTTCCTATCAGCAAAGAACGGTGTCATAATCTTCTATGACAAAGGATTACATAAAAGGAAGTAATGAAAGAAATGGGAGTCTAGTAAACCATGCATACTGGAGTGATTATTCAGAGGCATTTTTCAAGGAGTTTGGTGTGCTTGGTTGAATATGATCTGAACCTGATCATGAAAAAAATGATGTTTTAAGGGCTATGACTATGAGAATCTCCCAGTTGATGGGCTAGCCTAGGAAATGGAGTCCAAAAAAGGTACTCAGTTTCCTAGGCTTTTGAACAAGGCTTCTGGAAATGCTGATGGTACAAAATGAATTAGGAAATCTAGCTCTGCACCATTTACCATTGTGAAATGCTGTGAGGAGTTTCCTAAATGTACCATCAAGGACTTCTCCATTTTTCTCATTCCCTAGGAAATAACTCTGCTTTCTTTCAACAATGAAATCAATAGCCTGGTTTCCTATAACAAAGGGACATTGCAGGAAACCAAACAGAAAATGTGGTTTGGGAGTGGTGTGTGGAGGGGAGAGAAGAGTGCACTCTACCAACAATAGAAATTTAATTTGCAAGCACTGCAGAGCCACTTAGGGGGAAATGGAATTTAAATCATACTATTTTCTAAAAACTGAACGATTTCCAGGAACTATATGACTGATTCAAGTTTTATGTTACAAATTGGAGGCTATTTCCATACATCTCTATTTTGGAGGGGAAAATAATTACAATATTTCTGATTTGCATAGCAACCCTTACAAGTTGTTCTATGCTATCCTCATGTTGCAATCAGGATGCAAAGACTGAGGTGTGAATGGTGAAGGCTGTCTTTTTTTGGTTTATGCTACTTTTGCATGTTGTATATTCATGATCCCAATCTAGTTCTACATCAACTTCCTATTTTTTAAAGAAAGAAATCCTTACAAATATACAGTAGAGGCACATATTTTCTAAATACTGCCATAGAGAATGCAGTATTTAAAACATCGCCATACAGCCCGAAAAACTTACAGCAACCCAGTGATTTTGGCCGTGAAAACCTTTAACAACACATTAGCAAATTTCCTTTCCTTTATTACTTGTTGGGTACTCCTGGAATGAGAGCAAGAAGGAATGCTCCTGGTCAATTTGCAGTACCTTCCAGTATCAATCTACAGTGAAGTTCAGCTTCAGGCTAGATTGCCCAGGCTTTTGAAACCTTCCCAATTAATTAACAATGTTGTTTTACTTGGGTGTCTCATCACCCAGGTGTGTAAATAATAATAATTTTGTATCCTCCAGTTAATGAAATTCAAACATTATAGATAAGCCAAGTGAGTTGGCATCAACCAACTAGCCAAGTGAGTTGGCATCAACCAACTAGCCAAGTGAGTGGATGGAGGCCAAACCTACTAATTGGGGGAGGTGTCCTCCTTTACTCCAATGCCATGCCTTCCTAATTAGTTCTTACATTGAAATATATTCAGCAAAAGACGTTTTGATCCTTTAGGGCAGCGGTGCTCATTGGGTAGCTCGGGAGCTACTAGTAGATCTTCGGCCCTCTTCCAGGTGATCTTCGGGACTCACCAGCCAGATGAGAACCCTGCGCGCATGTGCGCTCCTGCTGCTGGCATTCGCTCTCGCGGTGCTTTTTCCGCCTGCGGGGCATTGCAGGAAGAAGGAAGCATGAGGCGGGGCCTCTGGAGGGAGCGCCCTGCCTCTCTCTCATCCAGAAGCAGCTGTGCAGCCTCCGTTGCCGGCGAGACAGGCAGGGCGAAGCGCTCCCTCTGGATGCCCCGCCTCGTGCTTTCTCCTTCCTGCAATGCCCCGCAGGCAGAAGAAGCGCTGCGCGGGTGGAAAACAGCAGCAGAAGCATGCGTGGTGGCAAGAGCGCACGGCGGCGGGGGCAAGTAGATCTTTTGGACTTGGTTGCTTTAAGAGTAGCTCGCATGCTGAAAAAGTGTGAGCACCCCTGCTTTAGGGTTTATAGGAGGATGGACAAAACAATTGTGACACAACAAACTCTGGTGTGCTGCTCTGAGTCCTCCTACTGGGGTGAGACAGGCGGGATATAAATATAGCAAATAAATAAATAAATAACAAATAGATAATAACTTGCATTCTCTTATGAATGTTGCAAACCCCCGAAATGAGCATGGCAACCAGTCTGACAAATATCATTTTACTGTATTGTCGAAGGCTTTCATGGCCGGAATCAGTGGGTTGTTGTAGGTTTTTCGGGCTATATGGCCATGTACTAGAGGCATTCTCTCCTGACGTTTCACCTGCATCTATGGCAGGCATTCTCAGGGGTTGTGAGGTCTGTGACCTCACAACCTCTAAGGATTGTAAGGATGCCTGTATCTATGGCAGGCATCCTCAGAGGTTGTGACGTCTGTGACCTCACAACCTCAGAGGATGCTTGCCATAGATGCACGTGAAACGTCAGGAGAGAATGCTTCTAGAACATGGCCATACAACCCGAAAAACCTACAACAACCCACATGTCATTTTATTATGGCCAACACTTATCTTAAAACTGGTAAGACCTCCTGTATTTGAAGTCTTAAAGTCTGATCCTGTGTTGAGGTGATACAGGACACTCCAGATCCTATATATGAGAGCAAGCAACAGTCATCATTCCATGAGATTGAACCCTCGCCACTCCCAAACATTTAGCTTTTATAGGGCAACTAGCTGAACCCGGCACGCGTTGCTGTGCCCTATTTAGGAGATGTGAGGAAGTGTGGGTATGTAAGGGTTGGAAATGATGTGACAATGTGTTTTGTGTGTGTATATATGTGTATGTGTGTGTATGTATGTGTGTATGTATGTGTGTGTGTGTGTGTGTGTGTGTGTGTGTGTGTGTGTGTGTGTGTGTGTGTGTGTGTGTGTGTGTGTGTATGTGTGTGTTTGTATGTGTGTGTGTGTGTTTGTGTGTGTATGTATGTGTATGTATGTGTGTGTGTCTGTGTATGTATGTGTGTGTGTCTGTGTTTGTGTATGTATGTCTATGTTTGTGTGTATGTATTTGTGTGTGTATGTGTATGGATGTGTGTGTGTATGTTTGTGTGTGTGTGTGTATGTGTATGTATGTGTATGTATGTGTCTGTGTATGTATGTATGTGTCTGTGTATGTACACTTCTCCCCTCTCTTTCCCCCCCTCTCTCTGTCTGATTCCCCCTTTTCTCTCTCCCCTCCCCCTCTCTCTGTCTCACTCTCCCCTCTCTCTCTCTCCCTTCTCTCTCTCTCTGTCTGATTCCCCCGTCTCTCTCTTCCCCCCTCTTTCTCTCTGTGTCACTCCCTTGCTCTCTCTCCCCTCCCCCGTCTCTCTCTGTCTCAGCCCCCCCTGTCTCTCTCACTCCCTCCCTCTCTCCCAATAAGGGGCGGGATGCGTACGATGCTGGGCATGCGCGCCAGGGTGGGAGGCAGGCCCGGAGATCGGCGATCCGCTTCCGCCATGTCCCCCGCGGTTGCAGCGGCGGCGCGTGAAGCAAGGTAAGCCCGGGAGCTTACCTTCTTTCAGGCGCGGCCGCTGGATCCCCGGGGGACACGGCGGAGGGCGGATCGCCGATATCCGGGCCTGCCTCCTGCCCTGGCGCGCATGCCCAGCATCGTACGCGTCCCACCCCTTTTGGGCTGTGCTGGGTGGCATCAGGCCGCTTTCGGGAAGTCCCGCCTTTCGGACTACACTTCCCAGAAAGCCCGGCATGGCCACTTCCGGTTTTTGCGGAGGATTCTGGGAAGTGTAGTGCGGTGCCCTAGAGCTGCTCTGGGACTGGGGTCATGTGGGCACGAGTGAGGATGGCGAGGAGGCAGTTAGGGCGCTGGCGGTGTGGCTGTGAAGGTTCAGGGTGAGTGGGGAGAGAGGGAGACGGGATGGGTTGGTGTGGGGGGGGGGGTCGGAGTGCACCTGCGCGATTGCTCTCCCTATCTTCAGCGCTCGCGGCCAGCGCAGAACGGGAGGCAATGGGCGGTTATTGCGGGCTGTTTTTGGGGGGGGTTGCAAGGTAGGGAGGTGGGTTTTTTGTGCTATGTTTGTACCTCGTGGTCTGGGGGAATGTGTGTCATTGGATTTGTGTTTCTGGGGGGTATAGTTTGGCCGTGCGTAACGGCCATCGCACGACCACTCTCTTTATATATATATAGATATGGTTTCACTTACTAAAGGCCAGGAGTCCATTTGCTAGGGTCACGGCTAGCGTGGCACCTCTCATCTTCCTCTCCATCTGGCTGTGCTAATGACAAGCAACATAGTAATGTTTTCATCTCTTGATGACTGGCCTGCCATCATGAGATTTGCATAAGTTTTGAGGTTCATGTGCAAGTTGAAATCTGATGAAAGCTTTGAAACCTCATGAGAGACCCTGCTGTTGCATGATTTGCAGTGGCCTTATATAGACTTGCCTCATGCATCCTATATTGATTTCCAGACCATATGGCTAAAAATACCATATAGGCCATGCTTTAATTTATTGCCTTGCTGCCTCCTATTTTAATAGTATAAAGTCTATGTCTTCTTGCTTTGACAAACCCAGAGACAGAAAGTAAACAAATTATGTAAGCTGCTTGCAAAGTTAATATACTGTGTATTCCAAATTGTGTGCATGTTTGTTGATTTTTGTGTAAGAAAACTGAATAGAACCTAAATTAGTGAGCATAAGCATTTTGGATATATGATTTTACTTTCAAAAGCAGAAAGTATGTTTTTGTTTGGGGGGTGTGTGCATTGGGGCTAAGTATGTCACCAATCTCTGGCTTACTTGAGGTTGCAGAAATTAAATCCTACTTGAGGGACATGTCTGAGCAAATATAACAGTTATATACCAATGCTGCGTGATGTTAACACAAAACTTTCAGATGTTTCCAGAAAGTCGTGTGTCATTTGACTAGGTAGGTACAAAATTATGTTTCAAACTACCATAGTATTTTCCTTATTTGAAAGTACATATTTCAAGTCTCTTGAGGAGATATGACAAGAGGTTTTCAAATATCTATTTAGTGGTATTTCTTTCATTTATATGTATACTATAGGTTGCTAGCTAGTGTACAATTTGTTTCATGTGTACAAAACTATATCTTTTTACACAATTTTTCAATTAATCATGCATGAGAGGCATTATTACGAGCCATAGAAATATATCTTGATTTTGAATTTCCTTTTGTTTGTAATTATTTTGTAGCAGTCACGAAAAGACAGAATTTAGGGAGATTGCAGATTGTTAGAAAATCATAGGTATGTCAGCAACTATAAAGCATTTCCTTATTGCAGTGTTTCCCAACCTTTTTTGAGCCGTGGCACACTTTTTACATTTGCAAAATCCTGGGGCACACCACCAACTAAAATGACACAAAATGACACTCTAACATAGTTAATATGTTTTTAAAATGTATTTATACACTCAGTGTGAAACCTGAGCCTGTTTCAATGAACTCAACATAGATATCCTGGCAGGAATGGCAGAAAGACACAAACTTTCCACACAGAACTCCCATAACCAAGAGAAAATGCTATAAGGGTTTGGTGGGCATTGACCTTGAGTTTTGGAGTTGTAGTTCACCTATATCCAGAGAACACTGTGGACTCAAACAATGTTGGATCAGGACCAAACTTGGCATGAATACTCAAGATGCCCAAATATGAACGCAGATGGAGTTCAGGGGAAATAGACCTTGACATTTGGGAGTTGTAGTTGCTGGGATTTATAGTTCATCTACAATCTAAGAGCATTCTGAACACCACCAATGATAGAACTGGGCCAAACTTCCCACACAGAACCCCCAGGAGGCAAGAGGAGGTCTCTACTTGGGGAAAGGGAGGCGGGCCTTCCCAATGCATGGAGAGGGAGTGACCAAGTAGACAACAGGTGTGTGTGGGTGGGGGGGGGTGTTTGTAATTTTGTGCCTTTATCGAGGTAGGTTTCTTAGGGTTTTTATACTCAACACACTAGAGTCTTCCCCCCCCCCCCTTCCTGGAGGTTCCAATTTCCCATGGCACACCTGATGATCACTCACGGCACACTAGTGTGCCCCAGCACACTGGTTGAGAAACACTGCCTTATTGCAAGAGAGGCGGGGGGGGGGGGCAGGACAGTAATGGTAGGACCACCAGTTATAGTTATGGGCACATCTAGAACTGAACATTTTACTAAAAGAGACAAAGGGAAAAACACTTTACTCCCAAAATAATAATGTCCCAGACATCTAGTACCTAGAACTAGAGAACAACCAATTGAAACTTCCCCCCTCAGGAATGAGAGAAAATGCAACTAAAACACAACAGCCTAAGAATGTTCTTGAGCTACTTGAGGTACTTTTTGGAGGCATGCACCGGTTCACCTATACTTTTATGATGGAGCCCTCCAGCTCCCATCCCATGACGTAGAGCTACCGGCACATGCCGCCATGGCTGCAACATGGGAGGCATCCTGTGTTGAATATAAGTCAATGGGGGAAGCTGGGTGGCCAACACTTCCCACCGAGGGAAGGGCTGACAGATGAGTTGAGTGATGCAGGGCGGGTTCCCCATACACCCTGACAGCCACTGCCTGATTCACCACTATGTATTGCGATTCCAGAGACCCATCTGGGATCAGATCCTGGGATATATGGTAGTATAGAAGGGGCATGAGGCTCTCAAGTCCCACCTTTCCCTCCTAATTGTTTTGGGGTTGCAATCAGTTGTTCTTAGCAGTAGCTGTGGCTTCACTCATTCATGGCTGCAGAGAATCTTTTATATTCTACTGATAACTGTTCTTTTCCCACTAGTTTCCCAACAGCAAGATGGAACAGAACTCACATAACTGTAACAATGCAAGGACAGAGCTAGGTGAATAGCTCAATCTTTTCCTAAGTTTATGTGTAAGGCCAGTTTTTCATTAAGCGGATAAGGAATGATGGAATGGAGGCCAAAATATTTCTCATATTTGTAGCTTTGATTCCCCAAACATGAGTTCCTGCCTTCAGATATTCAGAAGGATTCTGTTCTATCAGCAGTACTCAGTGAGATTCTACTGCTATCTGCAATGCCTTTTGGACATTTGTAAGGCTGAGGGTTTTATGTGTCTGTCCCCCCCCCCCAAACCCCCAACAACAACACTTCGGGGTCTAACATGCTTTTGTTGATGAGATCCAAGGATGAAGGCAATGTTTCGGCTTGTAGACCAGGTCTAAAAGGCCTTTATTCACAGGTGCCTTACAAAATAATTTGCAGTAGATTTGCAAAGGAGAATTTATTTTGCCAGGCTTTCTAGAAGCTAGGGTAGTTTCTCTTATAATGCATTTGTGCATTTTATTACTTGTTGTGGCAACAATTACTCCTATGACACTTCACGATGTTTTATTATGGTTTTATTGTAAGCTGCTTTGAGGACCACTTGTGGCCAAAAAGGGTGCTAACAAACTAAATTTAAAGTGGATAATTCAGTCCATTATTTAGTGAATGAGCAAGTTACAGTTGCAGTACATAAAATGCTTTCACTGCCACTGTATTTAACCAACTGAACATATTTTCAGAAAGCAAAGAGTTCTTTATATAGGAGTGTGTTTCCTTTAAAATGTTTAGTAGGGTTTCCATTTAAAGGGAAGATATTTTCTGCTCATTGCGATTTTTGTTACAATGGAGCAGGCAAGTTATAAAACACAGACCGCACAATAGTTAGGGACTGAATTAACGTAGTGTTGATAGTTTACCTAAATTTTTGCATATTTACATATTTTAAATTATATAGTAATGCTTTTATGTCAAGACACTTTGAGTCTCCTTTAGGGTGATAAAGCAGAGTATTATTATTATTATTAATACAACAATATCACTTTAATTGGGATGGCTGATAGACATAAACCATTAAGTGACAGTGGATTGCTTTGTGATGTGGGATAAAAGATATCTGGTTGGATTGGATGCAATCATTTCCTTCTAAAGTAAAAGCAGTTCCCTTTCAAATTGTCAGAAAAGCTTTCTTCTGCCTGGTTGCACTTGAGAAACAGGTGGATGGCAAGCTGCTCAACTTTGTTTGATCCACATGCTATTCTTCAACAGTTATGGCAAATGAAACTTGAAAACCACTCTGATATAGTTTAATGTTGGCCTGCTCAGTGGCTTGATTAATAAAGAAATGTTGTTTGGAATTCTAGCAGAAAACATATTTTATTCAGCTCTACCTTATGTTGCCTTAAGTATGTGAGTTGTAAATATAACCAGTTTCCTTCTTGAACAGCTGTTTCTTCAAACAATCCAAAAGCTTTGCTTTGAAGAAAAATGCATTGACCCAGTAGGTACCACCTATAAGTACCCACAAGATTACAATGTCGGACTCAACTATATTGTTTGAGATTTCAAGAAGCTTCTAACTTTCCTTTTCCTTCTAATATCTAACAAACAATGCATTGTAATGACATTGTTCCTCTGTCTATTCCATGGGCCCATCAACCAATGATAAAAGAAAGTTCAGGGAGAAGTGTATCACAAAGACCTCTTATCATGCCCTGTTTATAGCTGACATAAAAAAGAAGATAGGGAGATTGGAATAAAAAAAGAGTCAATGCAAGCATTGGTTACCTGCTAGAACAGGGCCATATAGCCTGGAAACCACACAACACTCCAGTGATTTTGGCCCTGAAACCCTTTGGCAATACATTGGTTACATGTGCTGCAACTAGATATCAATTAATACTTGAAAGCACTGTGATTTGCAATTGTGCCTCGGGGATCATGGTCCATGACTACTCCTGGGGTATCGGTTTGATAACCTCCTATATACAGAACACATTAACATAGGAATAAGCATGTAACTTAAGTTACAGATTTATTAGCACATCATGGTAAGAATGCACTGAGAGTAGTAAGAGTAAATTTTTCTGACTGATGAGTGATGAAAATCTTTTAAAGATCTTGGATTTCAGCTCTTGCAAAATGTTTCTTTTTGCCTTAATTTCTAGTGACTTTTTGGGATGTGTGAGGAAATACATGCTTTGCCAGACAGAAATAATTTTGATAAAAGGAAACAATTTGTTATTGAAATAGAAATCAGAGACTTTTGCGGGGGTATCATTAGCCAAGTAAGGTATCCAACTGTCAAGATGGTAGCTGTTAGTGCCAGGGAATTCTTCTTCTGAGATAGTAAATTTCAGGGTGATTACTACTGGAGGACAAAACCGATTTATTCTGTGATGAAGCTTTAAAGCCCCAGACACCCATCCCAGGCTCTCAATGAGTCATGCCGCCGCCGCTGCCGCCGCCACGCCGCCGCAACCGGAGGTGTGCCGCGGCGCACCTCTTCGCCAGGGCTCCAGGCAAGGGAGGGGGAAAGGAGTCTATGTATTTTGTGACTATAAAACATGGGCACACCAAAAAGCCAAGAAAAAGCTCAAGGAAGGAGACTGGAGAGACCTGGTGGATATGCAGTAGGCTATGTGGTGCAGGCAACCGACATCATAACTCCCTGAGCTTTCTTATTTCACATGTTCTGGTTGCAGTGTGTCAGAACTTGGAGAAATACTTCCTTGAGCCTTACCGTGTTTCCCCGAAAGTAAGACAGCATCTTACTTTCTTTCCCCCCCCAAAAGTCCCCCTACGTCTTACTTTCGGGGTACGTCTTATATAACCCAAGATGTACCCCGTCGCCACGCCCCAGCCGCCGCCGCCGCCGCCGCGACGCCGCCGCAACCGGAGGTGCCGCGCACACCTGCGGCACACCTCCGCGGCGCACCTCTTTGCCAGGGCTCCAGGCAAGGGAGGGGGAAAGGAGCCAGGGGCGGGGAGGAAGCAGCGACGCGTCACTGTGATGCTGCGATCCTCACCACGCCCTGGCTCCTTTTCCCCTTGCTTGAGGAAAGAAGGGAGAGGGAAAGGAGCCAGGGGCGTGGTGAGGATCGCAGCGTCACAGTGACGCGTCGCCGCGCTCGTCCGCCCCTGGCTCTCTTCCCCACCCTTGGAAGGGAGGAGGAAGAGAGCCAGGGCGGGGAGAAGAGACGACGCGTCACTGTGACGCGCGTCATCGCTTTGTCCCGCTCCTGGCTCTCTTCCCCCACCCTTGGAAGGGAGGCGGTAGAGAGCCAGGGGCGGGGAGCAGGGACGACGCGTCACTGTGATGACGCTTCTCCCCGCCCTGGCTCTCTTCTCCTCCCGCCCGCCACTGTGGCTCACCACGCCCCTGGCTTTCCCCTCCCTTGCCTGGAGCAAGGGAGGGGGGAGAAGCCAGGGGCGTGGTGAGGATCGGCGTCACAGTGACGCGCCGCAGGTCCTCCCGCCCTGGCACACCCCTCCCTTGCCTGGAGCCCTGGCGAAGAGGTGTGCCGCGGAGGAGGTGTGCCGCAGGTGTGCCGGGATCGAGGCGGGGACGAGGTGCGTCTTATATACGGGTATGGCTTATATAAGCCGACCCCCCAGACACCCCCGATACGTCTTACAATCGGGGGTGTCTTACTTTCGGGGAAACACGGTAGTAGCAGTGCAGGACTTGGAAAAGTCAGTGCATAAGTGGGGCTACATGCAAGGCAGCATGAGATATGAGCCTTTATGGGACTGGCAGTAACTGTTCTGATGATGTTTTTTTGTCTCCAGAAAGTGCTGTTAGCATGTTTTTTTCTGGCTCTGGTTTGTCTCATTTATGAGATGACAGATATTGAGGATCTGTGAAATCCATGCTTCCCTGGCCACTTTCTCTCTCCAGCCTCGCAAATACAGACAGTCTCTGGGTTATGAACAAGATAGGTTCTGTATGTTTGTTCTTAAGTTGAATTTGTATGTAAATCAGAACAAGTACAATTTTAGTGTAACTTCAGCCATTTTTAGATAGCACAGGGAAAGGTTAACACCCCTGTAACTTTTGTTTCACTGTTTGTACCCCTGTTCAGAAGGTTTCTGTCCCTGTGACAAATGGATTTTAAAAACAAGCTGTGGTGGAAATGGATTGGTGATAAAACTTCAGTGAAGATCTTTTGAATTTCCGTTCCTAACAGTAGATTTCCTCTCACTTCCTGTTGTCTCACTTTTGTTTTTAACTAGAAGTTATATATAAGTCATAGGTTTATAACTCAGGAACTGCCTGTACAGTATGTACTATGTTACTTGTATTCCAAAATCTAAAAAGCAAAATACTTCTGCTCTCAGTGTTTCAGATAAGGGAAGCTCAACTTGTAATAGAATGCTGCAAAAGTCAACTTTAAGACTTTACAATTTTACCAAAACATTGTACATGTACAATGAAGTGTATGTGTACAATGAAGTGTATGTATGTATCACATTTACCTTTGAAAGTATCCTATAATGCTTCCACTCCAGCTGGAGGATGGATGGGCCCATTGTCCATTACATGACATAAGGGAACTTTCTGTGGAGGCACCTCCTCTAACTGGAGGAAAATCATAGTACGATGCTTCCCTTTCAACATGGGAGGCTTCATTAGAGCCAGCATGGGGCCTCGCCAGAAGGGTGATGCTTCCCCACATGATGGAGAATGCTATTCCAAGAGGGAATGGTGTGCAGATAGACGGCTTCACCTAGCTAATATGATAAGGTTCTTAGTTGCATTTGGAGCTACATGTGAAGCTTCATTCTTAAGTGTTGATAGCTTTGAGGCACTCAGTAGTTCATCAGTGCAAAACAAATTTAGTAATGCTGGATTTTGAAAGCAACATATAGGAATTTCAAGTGGCCAGTTTGCAGAGAAATCTTGGTGCATCAATAGTTCAGAACATGTCTTACACAATATGTGTTTGCTTCCTAGCCACTACTATTTAGTTAAATATTTTGCATTTAGGACATTTTGTATTTTAAACTGATTTTTAAAAGTTTCACATCAGACTTTCTAATTAAAGTGTTTTAATGGGGTAGTAGACATTTCCTTTGAGAGACTTTTCCATCAAGTAACCAGTGCCTAATTCCAACCTCCACGTCCATGAAAATTGGTTCCCTATCTTCCTGGAAGTTCTCCCAGATGACCCAAAGCCTCCGCATAGGTTCACAGGGGAAGGGAACTGACCAGAGCAGGTCATCCTGAAGACTAAGGCAGAGAAGCTACATGGATTTAATTCTGCAAATAAATAAATTGCATTCTTCTAAGGGTGCTTCCAGACAATAGGAAATTGCAGGCAAAAACAGGTTTAAGTGGCCAGTTTTCGCCCACATTGCTGTTCACACCACTCACCCCAAATCTGGATTTTCCCTCCTAGGTGGGAAAATCAGGATAGCAATCAGCCATCCCCCAAACCCCAAATTTAGGCCCTAAAACTTACCTAAAGCAGCTGCCAGGTATGGAGCCTGCTCATAAGTTCTTCTGGCATGCCAAAATGGCATGTGATGAGAAGTGGAGAAGGAGGAGGGAAATCACCTATCTGGATGGGTCCTAAGTTGAAAGATACTCTTTCAAATTTTGAAAGAGTTCCCACTTCCACAGCATGTGTTTGACTTAAATGGTTAGAAAGGAACTATTCTTAGAGGTAATGTTTGTATTCTAAAAAAAAGAATGAACAAATGAATGACAAACAGACAGAAAGTAGTTGAGAAGGCAGTCACACATATGATGTTGATTGACAGTATCACTGAGGATAATTAATGTAAATGGAGTAATTTTCTTAGTTTTCTAATTGACAATGCCTATTTCTGGGAATAGAGTATGGAGATTTTTCTGTGAAGCAGCCCTAAGCATATCTATAAAAATGACTGATAGAGAAGTCATCATTTTACTTTTCCCAGGGCAGCAATTTTGTATGTCAGAGGAATGAGTGGCTGATCAGAGAGGCCCAAGCTCACATGGCAGGGAAAGAATTGCTTGGAAGAGTTTGATAAAAGGACAGAAAATGAGAGGTGAAGATACTTTGAAGGCCTCGCATAAGTGTTTTGTCTCCCTGGTTCAAGGATGTTATAGAAAACTAATGGACCACTGACCATAATCCCTTCCTGTCAATCAATTTAAGAGTAAATGTGACTGGCAGTTTCCAATGGGAAATTGATGAAATGAAAGTGATAAAGATCTTGGATGGAACACATCGCATGTTTCCTTCATTTTCATAATACAGGAGAAAGTTGAACCAAATACAACCAGGTGTTCATTTTGAACTTTAGGAAAGCTGATTCTAGTAAGTCTAAAATATACTTAGTACAATCATATCAGTAAATTTTTTTCACAATCAGTGGGAATTTCTTAAATTAGCTTTTGAATATGCCATTGCATTTTTCTTTCTCATTCCAGAGTGCAAGAAAAATGGGAAGACTTTGAAAGGCTGTGAATATAAAATGGTTTTAAAGGGCTATGAATATCAAATGGAAAAAGGGCAAACAGCTAAGAATTACTTCAGAAGGCTATGCAAAACCAATGTAGAGTGTGTTAGTGAGAAAGCCTAATATACGGAATGAACATAAGGTTGAGTACTTTTAACGATAGTTGGAAAAGAAATAAGAAGAGCAAGAAAGTAAGTAGAAGTAGTGTGAGGAAGACATGAAGAAATGTTATGAAGGTTCAATTGCTCAGCTCCTGACTATGATTCAGTCTTTCCCCAGAGGGGAAACTGCTCAGCACAGCAAGGTTCAGTTCACATGATGTAAGGAAGTGTTACAGCCCAAGGTAGTTGGGGTCACAGTAAATGAAATCATGTCTTCAGCCTGATGAATAGTATCCTGTAATATTAACAGAAATTGCAGATGTAATTTTCCAGTCTCTATCTATAATTTTTTGAAATTGCTTGAGAGAACATGTGGAGTGCTGTATGACTGCAGACCTGCAATGAAAATTCCTTTTAATAAGTCGGGAAGGAAGGGAGGGAGGGAGGTTCACCTTGTATTAATTCTGCAGGAAACTTCTGTAGCACATCATTAAACAATCTGTGAACATGGAATAATGAGAGAATTCTGTGATGACCAAGAACCAATACAAGTTGCTCAAGAACTAGTATTCCCAAAAACTGAGTTTTATATTGAGTTACAAACTTAGTAACCTAGTTTGGCTGGCAACACCACTGTCAGACCAACTTTATAATTATTTCTTTTGTGAGCATGTGTTAGGTGTAGTATTGAGAGGGGTATATTGGTTTGGGTGTTGTGCTGTAACTCCAGAGACCAAGGTTCAAATTTCCACCCAACCATGGAAACTCATTTAGTGATCTTGGACATCTCGTCTTAACAGGAAAGCATAAGCAAACCCTTCTGAACAAATTTTGTCACCCCTCCCCCCAAGAAGCCCCAACCCTGAATAGATTCACCTTAGACTCACCATTAGTCTGAAATGACTTAAATGTATATACCAATATGTCATATTTTGGTTAAGAAAAATAAAAGAAATATACAGCTGAGATTACTTTGCATTTCTACTTAGTTTGGTTTACTTACTTACTTAGGTGATCCCTCATAGCCCGAGGATGATGGTCCTCCAAATGGGTCCATAGGTGGCTGTGGAGCCCTATTCTTGATCCACATGTTCTTCTGCAATGAGGACATCAGTTTCTAGGTGGAAGGCTGTCCTGGTCAGGGTCAGCTTGATGCACCTTCCGCTTGGCACGTTTTCCCCTTATGTCCTTCATTTATGTCTCTTTGACTTCTGCAGCACTGCTGGTCACCGCTGACCTCCAGTTAGAATGGGCATAAATACCCAGTTCTCGGTATCTATGCCACAGTTTTTAAGGTTGGCTTTAAGCCCATCTTTAAATCTCTTTTCCTGACCACCAACATTACACTTCCCATTCTTGAGTTGGGAGTATAGTAACTGCTTAGGGAGATGATGATCGGGCATTTGGACAGTGCGGCCTGTGCTGCGCACTTGATAGCATAGGAGCATTGCTTCTGCTTCTCCCGGTACACTGACTTTTGTCCGCCTGTCTTCCTACGAGTTTTGGAGGATTTTTTGGAGGCAACACTGATGGAATCATTCCAGGAGTAGAGTGTGATGTCTGTATATAGTCCATGTTTCGCGAGCATATAGCAGGGTTGGGAGGACAATGGCTTTATAAACAAGATCTTGGTATCCCTACAGATGACCAAGTACTCAGACAGTCTCTGCTTCATTCAGAAAAATGCTGCACTCACAGAGCTCAGGCAGTGTTGTATTTCAGTGTCAATGTTGACTTTTGTGGAGAGGTGGCTGCCAAGGTAGTGGAAATGGTCTACATTTTCTACATTTTCTAATGTTACACCATTAAGCTGTATTTCTGGTATTGGAGAGGGATTGGCTGGTGACTGCTGGAAGACCACTTTGGTTTTTCGATGTTCCATGACAGGCTGAGCTTCTCATATGCTTCAGCAAAAGAGTGGCTTGTAAGTCTTCTGAATGCGCACAGGCTACATTATAATCAGCATATTGGAGTTCTATAACATATGTTGTTGTGACCTTGGTTTTGGCTTTCAGTCTGCTGAGATTAAAGAGCTTGCCATCTGTTCGACAGATGATTTCCACGCCGGTGGGAAGCTTCCCATCAACAAGATGAAGTAGCATAGCGATGAAGATGGAAAATAAGGTTGGGGCAATAACACATCCCTGTTTGACTCCTGATTCCACCTTAAATGGGTCACTTTGGGAGTCATTGATTTGCAAGACTGTTGCCATCATGTCATTGTGAAGGAGCCACAGGATGTTCACCAATTTGTCATGGCACCCAATTTTTGGAGGATGGTCCCAAGAGCATTGTGATTCACTGTGCTGAATGCCTTTGCAAGGTCAACGAATGCCATGTACCTAGATTGATTTTGCTCCCTGCATTTTTTCTTGGAGCTGTAGTGCAGTGAAGATAATGGCAACTGTTCCTCTGGAGGAGCGGAAGCCATTCTGAAATTCTGGGAGGATGTCTTCTGAGAAAAGTAGAAGGCGTTTTGCAAGGATTCTTGTAAGGATTTGCTTGGTTCATCCTTTTTTCAGTCTGTTTAAAGGCATTTTGAGGACTGGTTTGGTTGAGAGGCAGCTTAAAAATAAAATGGTGTTACTGTTTATTTTGTATACATCACTTTGAGTTCAGTAAATGTAATTACTATTGAGATGTAAGACATACAAAAATGCAGAATTTAGTTTGCTCTTTTTATCTTTGCTATAACTGAATATTTCTCCACCATCACCAACAAAGATATAGAGGAGGGGTCTGGGGGGTGGGTACAGTTGTTGACACAAAATAGAATAAAGTTGATTGTTTTTCTTAAAACATAGAAATGGCATAAATTGCTCAATTGCTTAACATTTGAGAATTCTCAGTTCATGAAAAATTGCTACCCATTTATTTTTGTATGACATGCTTGACACAATTGTCTTTCTTTGCCCCCCCCCCCCCACTTTTATATATGTACGTTGGGATTTCACCAAAAAGTGTCAGACAACACTTGCTTTATGATTTACAATTGAAATAGCTTTCCATTTGAAAGTGAGTTTAAAAGAAAAAGATGATGAAAATAGAGCAATTGGTTTCAGCCCCCTCCCAATTCTGATTGTTATGGGCTCACATATAACATATTTAAAGCTGGTAACCATGGAGTTACTATTTTTGATGAGAGAAAATAGTTTTGAAGTAGCAAGAAAAGACAGATAAAATGCAATGGGAAAATAAACTTAATAGAATACCCACGAGAAATGGGGGATGTATTGTATTTTCAGTATCTGCAGGCCCGGATTTGACAAGGCAGCAGTACTCTTGGGCAGAGAAAGCAAAACAACCTTGTGAAACCTTCCTCAGCAGATTTCATAGCATTGAGTCATGGCAGTCCAGTGGATCATGAATAGTATTCATTCCACAATGTGAATGTGCCTTTGGAATCTCATGGAGGACCAGTAACTTGCCAATTGACACCACTTCAAATACTTTAGTATTGTTTGGGGATTTCTTCAGCATTGGCCTTGGACTGGTTTACGGATTATTTGGATGGACATACACACCATCATTCTGCTGGGGAATCCTTTTCTCATAGTATGTACGTATATACTCACATTTAGTTGAATTCAGTCTATATATATATATATATATATATATATATATATATATAGGCTCTCATCGAAATAAATTTCCAAATATTTTGCCTTTATGGCTCTCTGAGTCAAAAAAAGTTCCTGACCCCTGAGATAAGGTATTATTTTTAGTGTGGGTCTGAGTTATAATTTTGGGGGCGTAATTCCAAAGTGTGGCCTAGGGTGCAAAAAGGTGTTAATCCGGGCCTGGGTATCTGAATATCTTCCTCCATATTGGAAAGGAAAAATGTGTCAAAAGTAGCCTTCTTAAACAAGAATGGTATTGCAGTGCAGTAAATCTGGTTTGTGAAGGATGGGATTCAGGCTTATTTAGCCCTTCCAAAATGTTTGAAACATCATCTGCTATCTGCTGAGGAAGATTAGTATTCAAAACCTGCTGTTTTTTAATTTAAAAGCCATTTAAATACAAGAGTAAGGGAGACTGCCAGCAACCATTAAAATACCTGCCTTCTAATTATTCCCCAAACTGTCTTTCCATTACATACTTTCCTTCTGTGTTTTCTTCCTGTGCTGTCTTGACGGATCTGTCGCCTTCCCCCACCCGCCAATTTCATCTACCTGCAGCAGTGACATTGTACCTCCTCTTAGGGTTAGCAGCTGGCTGTTTATCTCTTGCCAGCTCTGCAGGAAACAGCTGTTGGGAAATGACTAGAAAGAATGCGCTCAGCATTGAATTACTCTAAACACACTTGTAGTTTGTACAAGTTCACATCCAAATCCAGGACACGAGGGATTTTGGATTGGATGCTACATAAGGAGAAGGGTGCACTATGTAGGGCTATAACAAGAGCTTTGACTATTTTCGGAGTACAGATACATTTTATAAAGAGTCCACTGGGGTAAAACGGCATAGTCCCCTCAATTTTGTCTGAACAATGCCAACAAATAGTAAATATCTTTGTCAATGCATTGTTATCCCTGTTTTTTGGGCATGATTGATCATTTACAGAAATCTACCACACTCTAGAATCAGCTCTGCTACCAAATAAACAATAAAAAGTCAATATTATAGAAATGAAGACATGAAAGGGCAAGACTGTGGAAAATGAAACTGTCAAAATGAAACCGTTCTATGGACTGTTGGGTAATCTCAGATGGTCACCTATGGACCCACTGCCAAGACCCTACACTTGAAAGGCAATCATACTTGGCTGAGTGTGATAGCCTATGATGATGAATCTCAGACACTCCCAATACCAAGAAAAAAATGTTGTATAAATAAAAGTGCCAGTTTCACAGAGGTTAGAAAAACCTAGTCTTATAATCATCCCTTTCCTGGTCTGCTTCCATCTCACACACTATGTGATTTTTCTTCTTCTTTCTATCTCTAGTCTGAGGTCCTCTTTTCCCTCTCTCTCCATCTGCCTACCTACTCAAGAATTCTATCTCCCCCATAGACTCAAGTGTTATTTTTTTTCCTTATTCATTTGCAACAAATATGGAAAGGGGGCTATGAGTGGTCACTGATTTGGAGCCACAGTTGTGCCAAAATCTGAATGCTCTTTCCATCTCCGTTCATGGTGGTTGTGATAATGGGCTCTCCTTATTATCTGGTCAGTACTAGAGGTGTGTGAAAGGGCTGAAATCTGATTGTTAATTCATTTCAAATATTTGAGTGGCTCCTGCTTCAATAAGGCCACTTAGTCCCTCTTTGGAAGTGAGAAGGTCAGGATATAAAAGTTTTAAATAAATAATAAATAATAAATTAGTAAAGATTAGTGGGGGGGGGGGGTGTCCTATTCCAATTGATAAGCTGAATCTCTGAATCTTCATAATTGCTTTGTTAAGACTTGTGAAAATTGCTTTGTTAAGCAATTGTGAAAGTTTAGAGGTTTGTTCCGTTGTCATTTTATGGCTATAAGGATAAAACATGGTGCACTTATAGACAACATTTTACACCTTTAAGCCTGCCAAGTTTCAGAACATTTCAGTCATCCACTGATTTTTAGAATTTTTTTGGTTTTTACAAATATATTTTTTTAAAAAAATACTACAAGTGATTTCCCCTTAAATTTCTGGACAACAAGACAACATAAGCAGGGAATCAATTTTGCAAAATTTCAGAAAGATTCAGACATCTACTGATTTTTAGGAATTTAAAAAAATGTTTTCAATTAAAAATATTTTTTAAAAACTGCAAGAAGTATCCCCTTAAATTGTGGAACAGTGAGACAACATGAGCCGGGCAGTCTGCCTGCCAAGTTTCAGAACAATTGGTTTTTTTATTTATTCATTTATTTATTTACCATTTGTATCCTACCTTTCTCAACCCAGAAGGAGGCTCAAGGCTGCCTTACAAAGGCAACAATTCAATGCTGCATGTATTCATACATCAGCGTATAAACAAAAGATTAAAACCATCCAATTCAAACATAATATCAAAACAATAATTAAAATGGCATATTCCAAGGCCAGTCCAGGTTGTCATAAAAATAATTTACTATCTCTTATTGCCTTGCTCCCATTATTGACCAAAAGCCTCATCCCAGATTTTTTCTGAAGGCCATGAGGGATGGGGCCAATCTAAATTCACTGGAGAGTTCCATAGACGAGGGGCCACCACCGAGAAGACCCAGCCTCCACCAGTCATGCTTGTGAGGAGGGTGGGACCGAGAGCAAGGCCTCCCCTGACTATCTTAGCCTCCTAAGTGGATCATAGAGATATCTGGGTCATAGAGATCATAGAGATATCTGTTCAGACAGATAAGCTGAGCCATAACCATTTAGGGATTTATAGGCTAAAGCTAGCACTTTGAATTGTACTTGGTAGCAGACTGGCAGCCAATTTAACTGACACAACAGGAGGGATGTCCTCTCTCTGTATGCTGCTCTGTGAGCAGTCTAGCTGCCACCCATTGAACCATTTGAAGCTTCTGAACAGTCTTCAAAGGTGACCTAAGTCCCAGGAAGTTAAGTTAGTATTCAAGACAATAGGAAACTTCCCAAGGTCCTTATTTTGCCCCTCATCCCATGGGGGGAAGCATCACCAGCCAAGGCAAGGCAACACAGGAAGGTTCCATGTTGCTGCGGTGGTGGCCTGCGCAGTTTCTCCTTTTTCAGTATGGAGCCCGACCAAAAATGCCCATGTGTTGTGTGAAGGACTCTGTGCTGAAAATGGAGGTGAAGCAGCGTACGATGGGCAAATCGACCTGTGTAATGAGGTAGTAATACAAAATTAAATTGCAGAAGTTCTCTAGCCTGATCTACCTGTACTAAAATGCTTAAATACACTTAGCTATGCAAAAAGAGTTTAAACTTTCTAATGACCTCTCTTTTAATCTGTATAATACAAAGAAATGTGACCATCTAAAAAGAAAAAACAACCAAGAATTGTGACTTACAAATATTAAAAGTTTTAAAAGTGCTTTTTTGTTTCATTGACTTGTGGAAATATTTCGATGTTGTTAATGGGAGCATTTTAATAGAATGTATACATTCAGTTTTGTGTGCAGAGGGCAGACTGATTTGAACCCTTCTGTTCTTTTGAACAGAGACAGGGAAGAGACAGACATAAGGATGAAATTCTTCAAATGAGTTTTATTGTATAGTATTTCTCAAGGAATGTAATCATAACTGGCATAATATTTTCAGCAGCAGAATTCCAAAGGAAGCTGGGAACAGCAGTACAGTCTGCTAAGGATTCCCTTGTCACTGTCAAAACAGTTTTAGAAGGCAAAATTAATGCACAACACTGCATTTATTAAAATGCAAAATAATCATAAATTTTTCATTCTTTGTACACTTAAGTTAATTTTCACATAAATGAGGCACTGTCAGTTGAAATTTCATATATAGTTGACACTGATGTTTGATGTCAGAACAATGCCCTGAGCTCCATGCAAATTAAACATATTTTAATTATTCTAGTGATCCATTCTTCTTTTACTGTCTATGTTAATGGAATATTAATAGGATTTCTAAGTGCATCATGGTGACAGAAAGTTTCTTACTGCACCAGTTTCTATATGGCACGAACTCAAAATAGTTCTTATTCATTTAGTACAGTGGTTCTCAACCTTCCTAATGCTGTGACCCTTTAATACAGTTCCTCATGTTGTGGTGATCCTCAACCATTTTTTGTTGCTCCTTCACAACTGTAATTTTTCTCCTGTTATGACTCATAATGTAAATATATGATATGCAATATGTATTTTTCATTGTTACCTCCTTCTCCCTGGGATTCAGCCATGGAGGGGCCACTCCACCCCTAGCCCCTCTCACTTCTGTCGCTCCCATCTCTTCTTCCTAAAATGGTGGAGGGGGCAGGGCTGAGTACATCACCACATCCCTCCAGAAAAGAAGAAGAGGCTTCTGGAAAGCAAAGGCAGTGGGGAAAAATTTGTTGGTGTCCCAGTTCCTAAGACCATTGGAAATATGTTTTCTGAAGCTTTTAGGCAACCTCTGTGAAAGGGTCATTTTTATTCGGGGTGTCTGTGAATACACACATGTGGAGTGACTGCGACTGCGTAGGCACCAATGGAAACCTTCCCAGTTTAAATTTTTCCAAGTTTTGGCAGTAACTTTGCTCAGCTCCCGGCAGGGCATATAAGGCACTTCGCACCTCCTCAATTCCTTTGTTTCCACTGCAAGGCTCGCATCGGAACTTTCCAGTAGCCTTTTGTTGCCTATGTCCACAACTCGATTCAAACATTGTTTTAGGTGTTCCAGGAAGATTCTGGATTTGGATGCTCATGCCGAGTGTCTTTACTGCCTCGGTGAGGCCCATGTCTCTATTTCCTGCCTTTTTGTCAGGCGCTAACGGCTCAGACAAGGAAGAACTGGGCTCAGCGTCTTCAGGTTCATCTCTACCAACAGTCCTTGGCCTCGATGGCGATGGCCATCCCATCGAATTCCTCAAGGAAGATGGCATCTGACTTGGCCGTTCCATCCACCTCAATGGTTTCGGCCGCGGCAGCGTGCTCTATCCTGGCCGGGAAGTAACTGCCTGCCAAGCCATGCTCCATGGTCTCCACTGTGTCGAAATTATCCAGACACATGAGACAGAAGAAATGACCTTGCACACTGACCACCAAGATGGTGGAATGGTGTGTTTCTTGCTGGAAAATTATGTCACTTTTAGTTTTAAGGATCTGATCTGTGATCACCTGTTTATAGCAGGAACCAAGGCCTTGACAGTTCAGTAACATCACCTTCATCCAATTCATCATTTTGTTTGAATTTTTCTATTTCTTAATTGATTTCTTAATGGATTCCTGTGAAGAGAATCACCCCATTATGTTCCACTTCCTCCCACCACCCTCCAAATCCCCTCCCTTTCCCTCCCATGTTACATCTTCCCTCTCCATAGTGCCCCTCTCCTGCCGAGCGCCATGACTAATTGACCAAGGCATGGCTTATCCTTAGCCTCTCTGTGGGGGTGGGGCCATCATTCTTCCATCTTAAAGGAGAAAGCAAACCAGCTCATACCACCATGGCGGCAACATGGAAGGCTTCCTGTGTAGCCTTGGATAAATGGGGGGAAGTCAGCCAATGGGTGGTTCCCCCATGAGATGGGAACATGGGTGAGTCAGACAATGTGATGGGTTTCCCCATGCCCCAGATTTGCACATCTGGAATGGCCATGATTCAAGGCCATTCCAGCAGCACATGTGAGGTCCTATGTGACTGGGTGAGAGAAGCCCGTCATTTCTGACCGATAGTGATCATATCATTTCATTTTTATGGTAAGATGTGCTCTTGCTGAAGCTGAGAGTAACATGCCCAAGGTCACCCAGTGAGTTTCTATGGCTTGGTAGGGATTTAAACCCTGGTCTCCAAACTTATAGTATAACATACAAACCACTGCATCATGCTGGCTCTCAAAGTGGGAAACAATATTAATGGGAACTAGAAGGCTTATAAATACAATAAATGTAATGGGTGTCATAAAGTAATATATGGCTGCTGGGTGTCTGGATGGGGAAATGTATGAAATTTGTGATCCCTCTCTTCTCTTGGTTAGTTTGCAAAAAAAATTACCAAAAAGTCTACAAATAAAAACAGACTTGTAATATTTGTGGAAATTTACAGCAATGGATCAGGTCAACTCATTTTACAAGTCTGCACAATATTCCAAAAATAACATGACATTGGCTTCAATGTCTATAATTGCCAGAGGAGATGGTATGAATTTGAAATGAAAGAAGAGGAAAACTGGAACCATAATCTCAGCCAAAGAGCTTTAAAAGCATTAAAGAAATCATAGCAAGCAGTTTCTTGGTAGTCAGATTCTAAAATAGCATGTAATTCGGAACACTCTCCCTTCAGCCTCACAAGTAGCTGCAGCAAGATTGGTAAGAGGGAGAGTTTGGAAGAGTATTTATGAGTCACAAGAAGATTCTTTTCCATTGCATTATCACTGAAATCCAGAACACATGCTTAAGCAAATAAAATACCCTGCCACTGTGTGTAGAGGTTAATAAGGTTAATGCAGAAAAACAATGGAGCCCAAGAAAAATGGACTTCTATTGATTGGCTACCTTGTAGGTATGTGACTAGTGGGTTTCTCCAAGGAGTTGAGAGAGCTATTATTTAGTAGATTACATCAGTGTAATGAATCTCAGTAGCTGCAGAAGTTGCTGTTGAAATGGTGAAATGCTTAAGATGGATGGGGCTGAATCAGCAGATTTCTGTGATTCCAATTACTTTCTCTTTTCCCTGCTTGGTTGCTGTATGTTACCATTTGTTTGATTACTGAAACAAGGGATTTAAATATAACAAAATAAAACCTCAAACATTTTTAGGTTTTTGAAAAGTGTTTAAATATAACAAAATAAAACCTCAAACATTTTTAGGTTTTTGAAAAGTGTTTCTTAAAATTAGTTGAAAGTAGTGTAATGTATTTTAGCTCCCTGTTTTGGAATGCATCCAGAAATTATATTTAAGATACAATGAAGGCTGCGTTCTGTTGTTTCACCGTGTGAGCTTAGAAAATATATACATATATCTGTGTGGAAATAGTAACAAATCTGTAATTCAACCAATAAGTCCAAGATTTTGCTGCAGTTACTCAAATTTCAGTTCTCTGTTTCCTAAGCAATTGTTGTCCTCTATTATCGATTTCTTGCTTCTATTCTTGAAAAGCGTTTTTAAAATAAATATTTTTAAATGAAGGGAGCTAGCCCCAGAATTGTCCTAGCTATTTAGTTATGGGCCCATCATTTCATCAAAATAGCAGTAGGCAGATGATTTTTCAATACAAGCATGCAAAAGAATGAAATTGCAAGCTGATTTATCTACTCAATGAAGTTCTTTGTATTTCCCCCCAAAAGTTAACAGAATTCAGCAGCCAGCACGACACAAATAGAAATTGGCTTTGTGACTCCAAGGGACACAAAGTTTCCAAAGACACCCAAGACAGTGTTAAAGAAAAAAAAATCAGTTTACAAACTAGTCTTCCATAGATTGAGGAAAGAGGTGATACAATATGTTGCTTGTCTGAAGTCCTTGACTGGCTTTAATAGGCTTTGGACTGGGTTGTTGGTTGTTGGTTGCTAAATCAGACTTTGATTTGGCTACATGATAATAATAGTAATGTTTTAAATGTATTTTGATCTAATGTTTTATCTTTTATATAATGTCGTATGTAAAGTGTTGTATGTTGTTGGCATCAAATTGCAGCCGTTCTAAGCCATCCTGAGTCCCCCTTTCGAGGTTGAGAAGGACAGGGTAGAAATGTTGGAAATAAATAGTTTATTACGGTAACTTCTTGTAGTTGTATCAACTCTTCAGTAAATACCCTGAGCATGAACTCAAGTATAAGGAAGATGAATAAAGGGCATCTGGTCATCCTGATGGATATTTATAAACCACCACAAAGCAGTTTTAGGTGTAACGTGCACATACAGTTGTCCATCATAGCTTTCTTACTTTTGTTCTTTACACATCCTGCCTTTCTTCTGAATAGGGGACCCAATTTGGCATTTGAGAGTTAAACTGTCACACTGAAGCATTTGTGTTCTTACTGTGGATTCAATAATGTTGCATAAAATATTGTAGTTGTTACTATTTTTATTACATTATTTTAATCCCACATCTCAGGATTATATAGAAAAGCAATTAAACTTTATTTTGATAACCATGTGAGGTTTATAGCGATCTTGATATTTCTTTTCCCTATGTGAACATTTAAGAATGGTAAACTTGAACATGTGTAAATTCAAAGTGATTGCCAGAAGAAGTTTTAAGAATGGGCTTGCATGGCATGTGACAAAATTCCTTTGGATTATTCCCTTTTTAAAGAACCCTTTAGAGATCAGTGAAAACGATTATTAATCTACATGAGAACCGTGCCTTCAGGTTGAAATCCAAAGTGCCTGACAGGACATGGAACAATGTTCTCTGGCTCTAGAATGTTTGCACTAGACCAAATTTGAAGCAGATATCGAACATGATATTTGATATTTTAGGTTAATGTTGAAAACATGAGCAATGTTTATTTTTGAGCCTTCATGTGAAATAATATCATGACAGTATTACTCGCTCTGGAAGGGAAATGTTGAGTCTTTGAAGGCACCTCATAACAAATACTTGAGTTTTTTGCCAACTCCCTGCCCTCTTTATGGAATGTATGTGCCCTACAAACTCAATCACTTTGTCCTTGATATTTGAAAAAACTGATGCCAAGTTTCTACATGTGAAAAGGGATGGAAAGATGAAAAGACAGATCTCATTCTGCAGTCAGTACCAGTTTCACACATTCATCTGTGCTTTCCCATACATTACTAAGTAATTTTTAAATATATACAGAAAACTTGTATTTAAATAATTGTTTGTAAATGCATTTTCTCTCAAAAGACACTTTTCTGAACTATTTCAAAATTCGATATTTTTATTCTGGAAAATTAAACATGAAAAACAAAAATATCATATCTACAGACTGTTTACAATAGTAAGGTAGAACATCCACGATTGAAACATCTATTAGCCTTTTTATGGAGTTAGTATTTCTTAACTCCTATCTACATGGCAGTAGTTTTGCTTAGTTTGTTTGTTTCCATTCTTTCTATTTACTGCTAGAAAAGGGGAAGAAAAAATAGAACTCACTGACTTTCAGCAGAAGACTGAGATGACGAAAATACAGTAGAAACATCCCATAGGATCAGTAAATGAGATGGCACATATATATATAGAGTAACCTTAGTTTTTTGAAAAATTAAAGCGCTTAACATTCTGCTTTTATTTACATATAATCTAATTGTAGAAAATATTTAGGAATATTTTCATGACATCACAAGCGGCCTATTTCATCCAGTAATGAAGCAGGATATTTGATGTATTAAATATATACGCCCTAGTTTGTTAGGAATTTATTTGAATGTGGTATGCAAAAGACTTAGATTGCTATTTTAGTTCCATTGTAAAGAATCAGTGTTACCTAGTGTCTCATATGATCTGCTGAGATTGTGTTTTAACACAACAATTGGTTAAAGGAAGAAAAGTGAATAGGGATCTACAGTGGAAGACCCCTGCATTCGAAGAAAATCAGCAATGAAATCCTGGGAACATTATGTTAATGGCATTGCTCAATTTCTGGAAGCAATGCTGATTAAATATTCATTGACTTTGATTATACTGAAATTAGGATGAAAGCGTGAACTCAAATTGAGTGGAATAATGGCAGTGTAAATAATGCATAGTTTCTAAATTGAAAACACCAGCTTGCACATTTCTCCACCACCTCCCTCCCCCATTTGTCATTGTGCCATTTGTTTAGGAGAAGGCTACACTTGCACACACATTTAGCTATTATTTTTTACCATCTTTGGCAAAATTCGAAACTAAAGGTCTGCATTGTGTGCTTTCTTTTACTGGGGAAAACAAGACAGGTTTAGCACAGCATGGTCTCAAGAGCTGCATTCTTCAAATAAGGTATAAATACCACATTTGACAACTGATTAAAATCATTCACTTCACTCTGTCATACAAAGGCTTCCCCCAGCCTAGTGACCTTTAAATGCTTTGGACTACAACTCCAGTTAGCCCTAATGAGCACGACTAGTGGTTAAGGATGATGGGAATATAGCTGAAAGCCCCTGGAGGCCACCAGGTTGAAAGCCTGTCATAGGGTGTCTCAGTATTAACTGATATTTTGTGGATGCTCTCATTAAGATAATATACAAGTGACTAAACAAAACACATTTTCTCCTATTTAAAAAGATAATCTTGCAGAAATTGCACTAACCAAGAGATAGATCATAAAAAACACTGGGTGGCTTGGATTCATATTTAAGTTTTAAAATGTATGTATGTTTACTCCATTTCTTACATTTATTATCTTAATATTTTCACTCCAGATTAGAATTTTTTGAAGACATTAAAGAGTTTTCTGTGATTTTCACAGACTTTATTCCTTTCTAATGGTATCTAGTCTACAATAGATCTAAAGCACAGTCTGAATGACCTGATACCCAGTAAATATCTTGTTAATTAGGCATTTTTGTTTGGAAAAGTATTGAGTGTCAGATGAGTGTCATATTAAGCTTTTAAATAAATGGGAAAATATCTACTCATATAAGCAAATTCTACTTCATAACTTAGATCAGTATAGCATGGTTTCATAGCCTTTTACTATAGTTATTTTTTAAAGATTTTAAAAATAATGATTACAATTCCATAGACTGATATTTCATGCATGGTATTTTAGTCATTTTCTACAGTAAACCCTCATTTGCAGCATGCTTATATTTGTTTAACTGTAGTTGAGAGGTCTCTGTGTTGAAGAACCTGACTAAAGGACTGCCATTTACAGTAAGGAATGCTCTTAAAATGTGGTGTATCATCAAGGCCCTTATTACGTGGCACTAGGCAGATAGATGGCAGAACGCAGCTTTGAGGTCATGAAATGTGGATCTACTTCTTTCAACCAAACCAAAGCTCACCTGCTGGTTTACAGATGAAAAGCTTATTAAAGAGCAAATTGTTTAAGGCTCAAGATCCTTTTCAACCCCCAGGAAGCTTGTTCTTTTGACAGGGTGATGAAAGGGTTTCTTATTCACACTCCTCTGTTGGTTTATACACACCAGGGCTTTCTTGCTGTTTCTAGTTTACTCTACCATGAATCTCATGCTGGAAGATGGAAAAGAATATCTTCTAGGGTTGACCTTTTAATGCTATTTTTCCAGTCCCGCATAGGCAGAGCAATGTCTCAGCAAGGCTATGATAACATAATGTTCAACAACAGTGGCAATTCTACCAACTATTCCTTCTCAGGGCATCTTACATCACCGGTAGACTAGGAATTTCTTGAGGATTATAAAAGTATTGATCAGATCAGAAGATGGTAAAGATTAAACTTTTTATGTTTCAGCCTCTTTCTGCAGAGTTAAGTGACATTATGACATATATCAAGATTTGTTAGCAGTTTGGTTATAGCTTTCAGACTGACATCTACCACCACACTACAACCCAGAAAATATGTCATTGATGGCTATTCACTTACATGGTAAATATCTGATTCTACAATCCACACATATGCACATAGGCATTGCATAGTCTCCATACTGAATATATCCAACAGAGCAGGAAAACCTCTAGCTGAATAAGTGTATGTCCAATTCATATCACTGTTTTACCTTGACTTGGCCTACACACACACACACACACACATTTTGTGACAGATTAAAATATACAAAGGACATAGAAAAAGGGGAGGATTCCTGGGAAAAGATGATTTGGAGGATGTTAGTCTAGACCAGTGGCTCCCAACCTTTGGTCCTCCAAGTGTTTTGGACTTCAACACCCAGAAATCCCAGCCAGTTTACCAGCTGTTAGGAATTGTGGCAGCTGAAGTCCACAACACCTGGAAGACCAAAGATTGGGAGCCACTGTTCTAATGACCATGCCACTGACAGAGAAAACACTATTCACTCCAGGAAACAGCAATGACAAATAAGCTTATAAGAAACATCTTTGAGAGAGAATTGTATTCATATGTTTTCCTATTACAATTTGACTTTCTATTGTCATTCTGTAGTGGAACATATTTCTAAAGTTTAGAATGATTGTGAACCAACAGGAATTCAGCAATTTGATTATAAAGCTGAATAGACTCCATCTTGATACATTGTCTGAACTTATGGCAATGCAATCGTAAGACTGCCCACCAGAAAAGAAAACCCAAAACAAATTGGTGACAAATATACCAATATACAACAATCAGAATTACCTACCTATATATCAGTAAGATGTACATTTCTTCATCACTTTATTTATGTCATACCATTAGTCTAGATTACAAAAGTCCCGCATCTTTGGCTTCAGAGACTTCATTAAAAATGCTCACATCCAGTAGGGTATTTTGTGATGTTTCTTGTTTTCGAACATCTGTATTTTGAGGGCTCAAAAGTGCTGTTTTCTTTCGTTTCCTGAAATAATGCTTTGCAAGGTAAAAATGAGCACAGTCCATTCTTGGTGCAGAAGCTGATTTTATTCTAGAAATGGGTTCTGATCATCATTGAGCAGAAACTAATTCCACAGAAAATTGCTCTTAGGTTAAAAATCAGGAGGGGAAAAAACAGAAAAAGGAAGTTAAGTTGTTCTGATTTCAAGCAAATTGCTGAAGTATTCTGCCCTATATCTGGATGCTGGAGTGGGTGAACTTTTCCCCTCTGAGGCCTATTACTGGGCACAAGGTACAAAACTACTGTCCAGGGCAGTGTTTGCACTTTGATTTTTTCTTCTCAAGAGTGTTAAGTTCTGTGGTCTTTTCTCCTTTTCTACTATTTTCCTTCTCAAGCAATACTGTGGGGCTCACAAATACTTAATAACCTAGTCTTGTCTCTGTGTAAATAATTAATCAGAAAGAGAAAATATTATAAATCCCAGCTTTCATATTGCTATTAAAATTGCAGAAGCATTAATGCAGCCAATACGTATTGTTTTCGTAATTAGATAACTTTCATGAGTTGCAAAAGCACGCAAGGAAAAAAAGTCCTAGGACTGGCAGCAGGCAGTAACTTGTGTGAATGGGAAATTTATTTTAAAAATGATTTCATTCTTGTTATCATAGAAAGAGCTTGACACCTTGTGCAAATATTACTACAAAAGACACTGAATTATTAACAACATAGTGCATGCTTAGTTTCTCTCCTTAATTGTAATGATGTACAGTTGGTTAAAGGTCATGGTTGACCCAAGGTAAGCTGTGAGCAAGGATCTGGCCTGTGGTTTAAGTCCAACGATCAATGCTTAACACTGTCTATCTATATTCTCTAAATAAAGATTCACAGCTAGCATAAAAGTTTATGCCTAGTAGAGGGAATAGGAGGAGACCGATCTGTTGCATTTTTACTCCTCTGCCCTTCATCCCACAACCAGCTCAAAGAATTTTGATGCCTAAAGTAATAAACCAGTGTTTCTTAGGATTTAAAATATTTTATTGGTTTCAAAAATATTGCTAAAAAAACATAGAATAAACAGAACACAGTCACAACACACACACCCATCACCCTGACACAAAGCTACTAACACACTAAAAAAAACAAAAAAAATCCATATATGTACTACAGGAAGTACATATAAACCAGTGTTTCTTCTCAGATATTATACATTCTGTGTCTTATTATGCTGAGATGTTATTATGCCAAGATGCATAATAAATAAATAAATAACAACATCCAAAATCAGATACCAATGATGCCTACCTTGCTTGCGCTTTTCCCAGTCCTCTTAGAGCAGCTGCACTTTTGAAACAGAAGTTTACTTCCTTAAATATTGCTGCATTTTTCTCCTTCTCCTGTTTTACTAGAGTGGCCGTGTACATATTGCCCACCTCACAAAGTAGAAAGATGTCATCATTAACAAAAGCTTTCAGGTTGCCATTTTACATAAAATTACATATGCTTCTTTCTATAGAGAAAGGTATACTTAGAAGTAATTATTGTGATCTTAAAAAGAATAGACTTCATCTTAGTAAGGAAGACTGCGAACTGGACAATGACTCAGTCTGCAGGCCATCTGGTTAGATGCAGATAAACCATTGTTCTAAACAACTCTAAGGACCTCATCATGGCGAATCCATAGGGTTCTGCTGGGGATTGTGGAGAACCTGTCACTCTATGCCCCACTTCGCACAACTTATTTATTTAAAACATTTATATTACACCCTTCTCATCCCGCAGGGGACTCAGGTTGGAGCACAACATATATTCAGCAAACATTCAATACCGGCACATAAAACCATAAATATATACAAACATTAAAATCACTTATATTCACTTTAAAATCAGTTGTTTAAAAACCATCTCAGGACACCATTCTTTTATTGCCTCATTGCACTGCCCCAAACGCTTGGTCCCACAACCAGGTCTTCACCATCCTTCTGCCCCTATCCCAAAGGATAGCTGTTTGACTTCCCCCCATTGTCCTGAAGGCCTCCTGTGTTGCTGTGGCAGCAGCATATGTCGCTTGAGCTTTCCTTTCCCAACGGAGCCCAACCAGAAGTATATGTACATTGTGTAATGGCTCTGTCTCAAAAGGAAAGAACAAGTAGAGTACAATGGGCAAAACACCAAAAGCTGCTGCAGGCACACATACCCTGTTCTGTACAAAATTTGGATATTAAGAGGGAATCATTTGGTGGCTTTCTACTTCATAGGTTTCACTTCAGAAACAAGGGCAAACCATTTGGAATTTTGAAATATTGGTAAACATGGAGAATTTTAAAAATAAATAAAATCATTTTAAATATAAAACATATTGTCTGTATATTATTTTGTTTACCAATCAAGTTTGAACCTAAGCAAGTGTTCGGGTGTTTATTTCTTTCTCTTGGTACTTATAGTGGTGTCCCCTCTTCCATAAAATCTCACAAACAAGTCCACTGTTTCGTATGAAGATTTTTGATTCTGCAGAGAAAATGTTGAACATAGTCCACTCAGATAGATTTAACCTGTTTGTGAGCCAGGGGGTGCCTGAAGGAAGTTTCTTTCTTCCCGGTATGAAGTTATCAATTCAGAGTTTCTGTTGAGATTGCCACCAGTGGCTCAGTAATTGGTTTTGGTTTTGTTGCCCATGGGGAATATCTAGGAGTATGGTTTGTGTGTAGAAACCTCTTTGCATGCATGGATCACATTTCCTAGCATATATGTGAATTATGTTACGGCTTCTATGTATTACTTACCCATCTCTCTACACAAACTCTTAGGGCTAATCCAGCACCTATGTATGATCAAACATGCTATACGAATATAATGTCATACCACTTTCCCCCCTCTTGTTCATTCTATACCTTTTCTATGATGCAATAAGGAAACTTGTAGCAAAATAATAATACATTTATTATCTTATTGAAACAAGAGATAAAACAGTATTAAAAGACAGGATAAAATAAACAGAGTTAAAATACAAGTTAACTCATTGATAGTGCAGATTAACATTTACAATTTAAAATTGAGTGGGTAGCAGTCTTGCACAATCTGTGGCCCTCCAGGTGTTTTGGACTTTAGCTCTCGGAATTCCCAACTATTGGAACAGGTGACTAAGGCTTCTAGGAATTGGAGGCCGAAACAGCCGGAGGGCCACAGGTTGTGCAGGCCTGCATTTTAAGGCAACAAGGTAGCCTAATATCACTTCTGTTAGCAAATCATAACTCTGTTTTACCCCAGCCCCTTCCAAACATTTATACCCAGTAACAAGTCCAAGAATTACACAATAGAGTCCTTCATGTCTGGATTTCCTGTATAAATGCTGGCATTTAGAAATCAAGGTTACATGTCAAGATAAAAGATGCATATCTAGAAATATCTTTCTCAGCATATTTTTTCGTATGTAAGTGGGGCAAACATGAAACCTTATCTGTATTTATGGCTGTTTTTATGGGATTATTTTTTCCATATGTCTATGTATGACTAAAACCCTGATTTTTTTAAAAAAAACCAAAGAAACAATTCTATATCCTCCTTAAGACAATAGTCATAGATACAGCACTATACAGTAAAATTGTTTTATGTTGTAAGCAGGTTACAGATATAGTCATATGTTGTACTGTATATCAAGCAGAAACTCCAAAATTAATTGGTCTGGATATAACAGAAAACAAATATTCCTGTGCAGCCATGTCAATAAGACTGTGGGTGAAGTGGTAATTCTGCCTCATTCTCCACATCGATCCAGGGTTGGATTTTTTGTTTTGGCCAGGAAGAGGGGAGAACAGATTAACAATCTGATAACATACATCCTCAGAAAACTATCTGTTGAATGAACTTTATTGTTAAATAAAATTGAAGCTCGCACCTAGATTTCATTTTCTTGTTTATTTTGTTTGAGCTCTAATACTTTTTTAAATGCTCTATAATTGTTTTAAATCCATCTCGGCTAAAAAAAATGCACAAACGTCTTTCAAATGTTTGGGTAATCCCATTTTACTCCATATGCCTAAATCCATATTCAAGATGAGTGAAATCCAAACTTGTTTTCTTTGCCTCCTCTTGCTGCAACCTGAGGCACAGCTAAAAATATGATACAGAGTGTTTTCTAGTACTCTGGAGCAATTTTGTTGATGTAAAGAGGACTTCAAACAGGATAAGCTATTGCTAGCAGAAGGATGAGGTCTAGTAGAAATACCTATCAGATAATGCCAAATGTCTATTAGGTCCAATACCTAAGAGAAGTTTTGGACCTGGATATGGTTCAGGTGTACCCTCTTGCTTGTGATAAATAACATACTAGTATTACCTTGGATACTGGATGGAGCTTATCTTAAACCTTCTCTACTAAAAGACTCATTCTCTGTTAATATTACTAATGGTTTCTTTTTCTCTATACATTCTCCTATACAGCATGGCAATGATAAAAAAATTGTATAATCCATTAAAATACAATTTGAAACTCCTGAATGCAGACTGAACGCAATCTTTGAATTCAGTTTTTAAAAAGTTATAACAGCCATTTCAAACTGTGAAATCACACTTTTTAACTGCCCCTTAGACACTTAAAAGAATATGGTTGGTCTAACTTGCTTCGGTAGAAAGATCCACAGTTAAGGTTTTGCTGCAGAGAAAGTCCTAATCCTATGTACATTTATTTATTTATTTATTTACTGGATTTGTATGCCACTTTTTTCATCCCTGGGAGGGCCCAAAGCAGTTTCCAGGACAGTCATGGCAAAATGCAATGCCAACTTACATGTGAAAAACCAAAACATAAAATCAAACAATAACATATAAATGTGAATTAAATTATTAAAACCATATTAAACCATAAAACATAGGCAACATTGACCACTTAGAGGTGGATTAGCCCCATGGTTGATCTGGGTTAATGTGAAGCAAGGCAACTGGGATGTTTCAATTGGTTTGTACAACATCACCACTTTTTTCTTTCATTTATGAATGTTGTTGTGTCAATTTAATATGTTGTTTTATTTTATATTCTTTTGCATTGGTTTTGCTGTCTTAAGTTAATTTTGTTGTTTATCTTAATTAATTATTGTTTATCGTTTGCACTATTACTATGTTGCAAGCCACTCTGAGTCCTCTCGGGGAGATGGGGTGAGATATAAATAAAGTTTATTAACTAATGCAGAATTGCTCTGCTTTATCCAAATCAAGTAGAAAGTCTGAATTCTTGTCCAGAATTCAGACTGACTTAGGATCTGTGGATACCAGCCACAACTGCCCTCCTCCCTGGTTCCTCTCCATGTTGCAAGCCCAGGGATACGGTATGACAGGCCCCACCCACCCACTCTAAATTGCAGAGATCTCAGGGCATGACAAAGGTTATATCTGTTTGCCATCATGTGCAGTGACATTGGTCAGAGCAGCAAGATGTACTGGAAAGGGAAGGTGGAGCATAGGGGTTTTCCTTCTCTCCCCCCACCACTGGCTCTCCATCACCCTGGCTGATGTCACAGCATGTGATGGTGAATTGGTAGGGCCCATGTCATTGCCAGAGACTACAGTGTCATGGAGAGTGGGTGGGGACAATTAGGATGCCTTCCCAGTGGCGCTGAACCACATTAGAAACAGCAGAGAAATGGAGACTCTCTCCCACCTCTGCAACAGCTAGGGAAGTCCCTATGAAGACCCATATCCAATCTGATTGGCCTTTCCCCTGTTATGTGTATCAACATAACTTCACAATACTTTGTTTTCATTGATTCACCAATGATCTCATAAATTAAGGAACACTTTCTCAAAGGACACACATATGCCTAAAGTCATAACAGCTATTCTTTATGGCTTTTATTCAATATTTAATACCTATGCTAATTAGCTAATCACCTGTGAGCTGCTTGCAATTTTAGTTATTCTCCGTTAAAATTTAAGTAAAATCTTTGCACATCGCTCTTCAATAAAAAGACATAGTGCAAAGTATCTCTGTAAGGAAAGATGTTCATGAAATGTAAGCTGTAATGATTTACACTCATATTTATGAAAGCAAAATGCAACTGTTGTTAGCAAGCTGCTGCTCAGTCTTGAAATAAAATATGGTTACTGTTCAGTGAGATATATACCCTCCAAATGTCCTGTTTTTCAAGTATCCCCGTTCCATTGTCCCTTTCCTGCTTTGTCCTGGCTTAGTTGAGTTCAAAGTACAACAGTTGGTACTTAGTTGATTCATTGGGAGGACAGGAGAGGATTGGAAGGGCTGGAATCTTTTACCCCCAAGAGCCCCAGGCAAAAAAGACTGCTGCAGCTCCTGGGCTTTTGGAGTTATGGTCACTCCAAAAGCCCAGTTGTGTTTTATTTTGCTAAAAACCAACACTGTTGCTCTTCATTGTCATGAAGGATTTTTTTTTTGCAGATTATAGATTTTATAGATTATAGACTATGTCTTATTTTGAAGTTCTGGTGTATGATTAACTCCTGATAATTTGAAACTCCAAAATTTAGGTTGTCAGTTGAATGATAAAATGATTGGCAGTGTCCACATTCACGCTGTAGGAGTAGGAACAACTACATCTGAATGACTTTCTGCAAAGCCCCTTTCATGAATTCCATTAACTGTTAAACTTGGATGGAAAAGAGGTACTGGTACTTTTCTGTTTGCTGCTATCCCCTTTATCATCTTTATCCTTCGTGACTTGATCAGGAAGCACTCTACAACTCTCTCTCCTCATAGCTTCCAACTTGAGAGCACAGTTGTTCACACTCCAGCAATCTTTGCATCTACAGATAACAGAAACAGTGAATTATTTGGATGGGATCAAGAAGTGGAATTTAAACAAGGTTACCATTTCCCATCACACTTTTGTCAGTGTGCAGAGGGCCTCCTTTGGACATCCACACATGCTTTAATGCTCCCAAGGAGTCAATTAGCCTTAAACTTTTCTCTGGTTTTCAGTGCTCATAGCAGCAAAATGTACCAGAATTATTTTTCTTGCTTTAAATCCCAGTTTGAAAATGTCACAATCTGCATGTTGAAAAAGTAGCCTAGCTACTAAAAGCAAAGCACTCTCTTTTAAAAAGCAGATATTTAAAAAGTAGAGTAATTCCCACTAGTAGAGAGAAGGAAATCACTTATTTTTTATTTGTTCTTTGTACAAAACCAAAGAATTAAAAGTACTATAAATTCAAAGGGGGAAATGAGAGAAATAAATATTTTTTTAATAATGTGTGTTCATAAAGTATGTGCCTTGTATCTGGAAGGTACTTTGCAAGATAAAATGTATGATGAAACTCCACTTAAAATTTATGTTCAGGTTTGTGGTCTTAAATTTAAGAGCTATCTATTCAATATTCAGAAAGCCTTCAATATGATGAACTGAAGCAGCCACTTCATTGTTTTGGACACTTTAAGTGCGAATTCAGACTGGGCACATAATAAAGGACTTTTCTTGCCCTTAATATTTCTAATTGCTCTAAATTATACTTCTAATATAATTGATTTTTAAAATAATATTAACTTTTTTATTAAAATTGTTTTTCCTGACTAGCACGCCATTGTTTCTGTAAAAGGGCAAGTCTTAATAGTCAAAGAACTCGTTTCAGAGGCTTTTATTATAGCCATATTCCCAGTGGGAAACCATTCAGACTGTCTCATGGGGTAATGGAAGAGATGGACTATTTTCTCCAGGGTTTCATGGCTGTATTCCGTTGATGGCTTTCTGGCATGTGAGACAACAGGCTGAATAGTCATCCATATGGGGATTTTAGGGTGTTCTCCCCTTTGCTGCTGAAAAGATTGTAGAGGTAATTGGACATGGACTATTCACTTGCTGTGCAACCTTCTTTCATGAATCTTGGTAGAATTCCAACATGTTTCTTTGGAGCTACCTATTACGGTACCATGTGTTACAGGGGGCGTTATTACTGAAATGTGCCAAAGTGTTCTTAAAATAAACCAATATGCTAAACAATTTGCAGTTTATTGTCTTCTAGAATCTAGATGCAAGCATCCCAACTTTAATACAATCCTGACATGATTAAAATCCCTTTTCAACTTAGTGGACATTTCTCTTAGGCACCATATTTCAGCTGCTTATGGAATGAAAGAGTCATGTCGTGTGTTGCATTAATGCTTTCTGCTGACTTCTTATGGTTTATGTCTTTTTTCAAAGTCATATTCTTTAGCTCACATCTTAAGAATTTCAGTGCTGAACAATAATTTATATACTGACACAATATATGGAAGTCTGTATCCTACTAAGTCATTAGATTAATGTTCTACAATTCTTCTCATGTCCAAAATGGTTTGAATTTACCTTATTTGAAAGTCCCACTTTTCCCTGCTTTGTAGATTTGGTGAGAATACTTTTTAATGATTCTGTATGCATCAATTATAGATAGCAAGTGGTGGCTTTCTAAGGGCCTCATCCCAGAAGGCTGGGGGGGGGGGGCAGGGAAGTGTCATATTACCATCGTTGTATGTCGTGGTATTTCTAATAACTAACGGAGTGAAACAAGGTTGTGTTCTTGCACCAACCCTATTTACAATCTTCTTCAGCATGATGCTCCAAAGGGCTACGGCAGATCTCAAAGAAGACGGCATATATATACGCTATCATGCTGATGGTAGCTTGTTCAACTTAAGCCGTCTGAGGGCTCGCACTAAGACTCTAAACTATCTAGTCCATGAGCTGCTTTTTGCTGACGATGCTGCCCTTGTCGCCCATACAGAAGCAACTCTGCAGCGCCTAACATCCTGCTTTGCAATAGCTGCAGAGCTGTTTGGGCTGGAAGTCAGCCTGAAGAAAACGGAAGTTCTCTACCAGCCCACACCACAGGAAGAACACCATCATTACCACATCAGCATAGGCAAATCTGTGCTTAAGTCCGTTCAACAGTTCACCTACCTGAGAAGCATCATCTCTTCAGACGCCAAGATTTACAAAGAGGTCAATCACAGATTAGCAAAGGCATATAGTGCATTCGGAAGGTTTCACAAAAGAGTCTGGAGTAACAAACACCTCAGACAAAGCACCAAAATCAGTGTGTACAGAGCTATCATAGTGTTTTTCTCCTATATGGATCTGAAACATGGGTCACCTATCGCCAGCACCTACGACTCCTTGAACGCTTTCATCAGCCCTGTCTTCGCACAATCCTAAATATACACTGGACCGACTATGTGACGAATGTTGCTGTCCTTGAGCAAGCAGGGATCACCAGCATTGAAGCCATGCTATTGAAAACACAACTGTGCTGGGCAGGGCATGTCTCTAGGATGGAGGACCACCGCCTCTCAAAGATAATACTCTATGGCAGGGGTGCTCATTATGGTGATCGGGAGCACCTAGGTGATCTTCAGCCCTCTTCCAGGTGATTTTTGGGCCTCACCAGCCGGATGGCGCGCTCCTGCCATGTGCGTGCACGTGCGCTCCTGCCACCGCCTTCGCAGGGCTTCTTTTGCAAAAATGAGGCTATAGTGGGCGGGCCCCTGGCGCTCGTCTTGCCACGCACGGTGTGGTGACATGACCGCCCATTGGTTGCTGCTGGGGGGGGGGGCAAGAGCAAGGCGAAGGGACGCGGACAGATAGGATGCGAGGCTGTGGGAGGGATGGAGGGAATGTGTGTGTGTGAGAGAGAGAGAAAAGAAAGAAATCCGGAGAACTTTTTCGGACCCTTTTGGCAGGCAGGCAGGCAGGCACTGGAAGGAGAGAGGGAGAAAGAAAGAAAGAGGCGAAGGAGGCTGGGCAAAGTGGGGCAAAGCCAAGCAAGCCCCACCGCAAACCCTGCTGCTGCCCTCAGGACTTCCATTCCAAGCCGAGACCTAGGCGAGCAAGCTGTGTGGGGCTGCTTTCTTTCCTTGGTTGGGGGCGAGGAGGGAGGGCTCCACCGTGTTCCTGGGGCTGAACCCGAGGAGGAGGGGGCTGCAGGGATGGAGACTCCATTTGCTGCTGCTTGTGCCCTTGCTGCCTTTCTCCGCCTCGCCCTCTCTCGCCCTCGAAGGAGAAAGGCGGCGAGGGCCCACGGGAGAGAGAGAGGGGGGTGGCTCTTCAGAGCCGGCTAGGAAGAGCCCCCCCCTCTCTCTCCCGCATGGACATGGACTGCCACCAGTGGGAGGGGTCCTCCTTCCTGCCAGCCGTCCACTTGGGCGTCCTTTCTGAGTGACACCCTCGAAAGGAAGGAAGGAAGGGCCCCCCCCGCTGCATCTGTCACTTTGGGGAAGCACCTCTTCCACTCTTCCTTCTCCTGCCCAGGTAAGGAAGCCTCAAGGGAGGAGGGGGGGAGGCTGCCGTGGGGAGGCTCCAGCCTCACGTGGGTCCCTCTCTCGGTTGTGTTTCCTGGCCCAGGCAGCCCCTCTTCCCAGCCCTGCGCCTTCCGAGCCGCTGCCGAAGCCATATCTGGCCGGAGCGCTGGCGGGTGCGCCTATAAATACCCTCCTGCTGCGTGCGTGGGAGGGGCCTGCTGTACATGCAAGAAGCAGGACGGGATGGGTACTTCCTGCTTCGCGAAAGCACGCAGCAGGAAGGAGGAAGGCAACAAAGACATTAAGAGAGAGCACGTGTGCAGGCAAGGAGGATCCCCTTCCTGGGTGCGCGCGGTGGAGAGTTCGTGGGCAAGCAAGCAAGAAGCCCCACGTGGACGGAAGGTTGCAGTAGGAGTGCGTGCGCGTGCGTGCGCGTGCTCGCTCACATGCAAAACAGGTGATCTTTTCAACTTGATTGTTCATATAGTAGCTCGCATGATGAAAAAGTGTGGGCACCCCTGCTCTATGGTGAGCTCGCCATGGGTCAGTGCAAAAGAGGCACCCCCCAAAAGAGATATAAGGGCTCCCTGAAACAACATCTCAGGCTCGGCCAGATTGATCACCAACAATGGTCCACCCTGGCCTCACATCGGGAGGCATGGAGACGCACTATCCACAATGCTGCGGCCTCTTTCAAGAAGACACGCTGAAAGGTCTCGAAGAGAAACGACAACGCAGAAAGAACTGCAACTTGGAAACAACATCATCCAAGGAGACTTTCTGCTGTGCTTTCTGCAACCGGACTTGCCTATCTCAGATTGGCCTTCCTAAAGAATCTTTGTTTGCGAAGTAATGCTGAGAGAGATGTCCCACATTGGAAAGTAAATTGTATCATTTCCCATTTATCATCACACATTATTGTTTCTGGCCCTGTGTTCTGAAAATATCAATTTTCAGATTTATCACATGAGCAAGTGGGTTTTGAGAGACTACCAGGGTATCACTGCTTCGTAGGACATTGCCCATTGGAACACCCATTACTGCTCATCAGGCAACTATTTTCTTCTTCCCCGTTTCTTAACATTTTGTAAACGCTTCACTAACAGAGCATGACTGATCCATTTAACTTCATTTTTCAACTGTTTTTGAAATGTTTAGAAATTGGGGGTGGCGGGGGGAGAGGCGGTAATTTCCTGGGTAACTGAACTGCAGATACTTACCAAATTAGAAGCAAAGAAATCTTTTGAGAGCTTAGTTAAAACTTGCCCCTGGGTCTGAAATCTAAAGGCTCAGCTTTAATATTTAGAGAAAAGAAGTTGAGTTGTAAACATAGAAACTGACTTAAGTGGTGTTTATGACATTTTGTTGTTAAAGAATGATGCTAAAAGCCCTAATAAAATGCAGGGAGCTGATTTGACTTTGCTGCTATTCATTGTGATTGAATGGCTCTGTTGATATCCTACCATTATTAGATGGATCGTACTCTGCCTAAGGAGGAGGTACACAGCTCAGTAGATCTCTGTGATATGGGATGACTGTACCTGGTGCACATTCTCCCTCAAGAGTAAGATTTTAAAGATTAAGGTGCACTTTCTTGGCTTGGCACACTGTATTGTAGCCTATCATTAAGTTTCTTTAAAATTCACTAAATGCACATCAGTAAATATATATTTTAAAGGTTAGACACAAAAATTGTTAATACTTTTCTATATTCTGTTTTTCCTGATAAATATTCTTCTGTTTTTTCCTGATAAATATTCGTACTGCAAATGTATAAAGCAAGGATGTTTATTTAATGAATGATACAATAACAGTAAATGTTATCAACAAGAGAAATATGCTACTTTATGCCTTCTTTGCAACAAATTCACTCTGTCTTGGGTAAGGGAAGGAAAGACTGTAGATTTTCAAACATGGCTTTAAAGAAAAGGTTTCTGTTTTAATATGGGTTGGCAGATATCTCTCTGCAAAGAAGCCAAACCATTGACAAATACACTGTGATGTTCCAGCTTGTGAAATATATTTCTGAAAATCCTGTTACCGTCAGATAAATGTGTTATTGTGTTTTGCTAATGCTTTATCTTTAAATACACTGTGTGGTGAAAAGTTGGAATTTCAGAATACATTCTGAAAAGTAAAAGTTTCAACTGTTTGGAAGAATGGGAAGGTTTGCACTGGAATCAGGGGAAAGCTCCCTGATAACTAAAGCAATTGGAAGTGTGTGTGTGTGTGTGTGTGTGTGTGTGTGTGTGTGCGTGCACACACACACATACAGGAATAAGTTAGATGCATTTTAATGTGTGTGTATATGAACACTGGAGGATATAATGGATGCTTGTTATGTTTACAGATACCTAATGAATGCTCAGTTGTATATAGTAATGGCCAGGAATATCAGCTCCCTTGGATCCTCATGTATTTCCTCCACAGATGGTATATGTGTTAGGAAACCTCCAGCATTGTGTGAGATGTATGAAGCCTTCACTGTAAGGAGATATGATGTATGTAACATGCTGAGACACTGAAACATCTATTGGGAGCATATATTTGCATAGCTTACAAGACTAATATAGATCCTGCTCATTCTTTCATATCAATAAACTGGGATTTCAGGATATGTTAACGATACCTGTTTGGACTTTTATGTGGTTCATGAATTGGAAGCGCAAGTGTCCAGATAAAGGAACTTTTAAACAGATATGTATTAATCAACAAATGACAAATAATCCCTAATCATTCCTGTTTTAACAGGGTTTTTTCTCTCCTGATTTTGAGTTAAAATAGTATCATGAAGGTACCAGATATTACTCTATAATCTCAGAAGCTAAGCAGGATCATATTGGGCTGGAAACTGGAAGGGAAATGGCCAGGGAATACTAAACATGGCAAACTCTTTGTATAAATCTTGCCAAGAAAACCCTATAGTATGATCCCCGAAGTCAGAATTGACATGAATGCACATAACAAAAGATAATCAAAAGAACATTGACAACATAGGAGTCTCAAGTGTCCATGAGATAGATAGAGATGATGATAGAGATGATATCTAGATAGATCTTTTCTTCTCTGTTAATCATGAGCTCTTATTCTTAATCTCTTTTCTCTTGTAGTCATCTGGCTGTGCCCTAATCAGTAATTCTAGTCAGAAGTATTATATGGAAACAGTTATAAGTCTGTATACTCACTGTATGTTTCATTTGGCATTTCAATCCCATATTAACAATTTAAACAAAAACAGGTAATAAAACGGCTTCTAGCTTCCATTAAATGCTAATTGGATTTAAGCTTCCCTACTCATATTTCATTTTTCTGAACAGATATCCATTTTAAAAATTCCCCAGAAATGTCTAGCTATCTATTAAATCTTAATAGTTCGCAACTGAAAGAAAATATATAGAGAGCCAGTGTTAATTTGTGTGTGTTTTATTTGTGCACTGGGTAAAAAGTTCCCTAGAAACATCTGATCAGAAAACTATTAAATGTCCACAAAGATGAAATTCACTATTGGTTGGGATTATTCTTTTTGTTTGTACTGTTTCATCTCAACGAAATCAAAGTAAACCCATTTCAGGATTTGATAGAAGATGTTTCCACTTTTATCCTCTTCTAGATGTGTTTCTTCACTTTCCTTCCTGCCCTGGAAAGAGTCTAAGGTAATCTCCTCACACTCAGCCTCAGTCTATTATTGTACCTCATGGTGGACTCAAAGAGTTGTATTAGAAATTATGATTCTATAAAAGCTCACACTGCCACCTAATACCAGGAGCTGTAGAGGAAGGAATTGGCAAGCTACATCTGAGTATTTCTTGACTAAGAAAATGCTGTGAGAATTTATGAGGTCACCATAGGTCAACAGGCAGCTTGAAGACACAGAGAAAGCTCAGTGCTGCACAGTATATGATGGGAGCCAAGTTGGCTGCCTGTTTTGGTAGAATTTAAATGTATTCAAAAACACAGACATACACACAATTCCACTTCAGTTCTAGTTTTGGAATTCTCAGCCTATCCATAAAAGTTACTTCTAAATGCTGTCTGATCCATATGTTTGTTTGTTTAATATTTCATCTTTTTCCCAGAGCAAGATTTTAAGATGTTGTACAACTTGTATGAGTCTAATAGAGCTCTAAAGATTGTCTGATCCATGGTCTGGAATACTAAAAGGGATGTAGGAGTCTTAGCAAACCACAAGCAGAACAGAAGACAGCAGTCTGATGCGGCAGCTTTAAAAAATCCAATTAGATTTTATGTTGCAGCAATAAGAATATATGACCTCAGACACAGTCTTCTTTGCGTTTTCTCCCCATTTCTCTACACTGCCAAAATGGAGTCCCACAGAATCGATCATGTGACACAAGACAATTTCCAGTGGGACTCTGTGGGGCTCCATTTTGGCAGCACAGAGAAATAGCGTCTAGAATGCCTTTTGAGGAGAGTTACTTAACTCAAATGGCACAAAGTGAGAGAAAGTTAGGTTTCTGTGGGAAAGAATGTGGGATGGCAGAAAACGGACCTAGACAAGATGGGACAGAGAAAGATGGTTCCCTCTGCTGTACCATACTGTCCCTTATTTTCCCCCATTTTACCTCTGCTCATGTGATGTGGTCCTATAAAGTCTACCAGTAGATTGAGGGAAGACATATCTCCTTCTTTGGAGGCTTTAAAACAGAGACTGGATGGTCATCTGTTGGTAGTGTTTTGGTTGTGCTTTCCCTCCATGGCAGGGGATGGACGAGATAGCCCTTGGCTTCTCTTCTAACTTCTGTGAGTCCATGATTCTGCTAATTCAGACATCACCTGGAATACTGTATCCAGTTGTGTGCACCACAAATCAGGAAAGGTATTGACAAAGTGAAATATGTCCAGAGAAAGGCAATCAAAATGATCAGAGCCTGGAAGCCAAGCCCTATGAGGAGCAGTTTAAGGAACTTGGTATGTTTAGAAAGTTGAGAAGGGACATGATAGCCATGTTTAAATATTTGAAAGGATGCCATATTGAATTTAGAGCAGGCTTATTTTCTGTTGCTTCTGATACTCAAATGCAGGACAATGGATTCCAACTTCAGGAATAAAGATTCTACTTGAATATTAACACAAAAATTCCTGCTGAAAGAACGGTGTGATAATAGAATATGCTGCCCTGGAATCTGGTGGAGTCTTATTCTTCGGAAGTTTGTAAAGAGACTGGATGGCCATCTGTCAGGAGTGTGTTGACTGTGAATATCTAAATGGCAGGGTGTTGGGCTGGATGGTCCTTGTGGTCTCTTCCACTTCTATGATTCTGTATATAGTCTTTCAGATAGCAGGGTCATAAACTGTCGCAGAGCTTTAAAGGTTTAAACCAGCACTTTTGTACCGGCACACTTGCGTTATTAGAAAATATTAGCCCAACCTATTTTGTATTTCATTTTTGGGTTTAGTAATCCAAGTTGGTTCCTACATCTTTGTAACATTCAACTAGTTCTATTCCTAGTTTTATCAGATCACAGACATACAAAGACTCTCTAGTTGGTTGTTGTTTGAATTTTTGGTTAAAAAAATGTTGTGATTTGTGCAAGTGGCATTAAAGCATTTTTGATCTTTCAATTAAAAAGGGAGCTACTGAAGGGATAGGCCCAGCTGCTATTTCTTGATAAGGAAGGGAAAGATTTGCAATTCAACATCAAGCTCTCTTTTCCTTCTCACACACATCACACTGCTGCCAAAAGTAAAGAGAAATGCTGAAAGAAAGAGAGAGAAAGAGAAAGAGAGAGGAAGGGGAGGGGGGTGGAATAGCCCAGCAGTTTTGCCTTTTAAAGTTATCTTGTCTGGCAGTGTGTCCTTTGAAGATAGTCATTTGCAACCTGTAAAGCTCACCTCAGATGGCTACTGTGACTTTGCTGCTGTTATGGGTCTTTATACTGCAACCTCCAGTGTGGTCCCTTGGTCTAAAACCTCCAGTAGTATGGTGTTCATTAAGATCTGCAAACTGGCAAGGAAATCACATTCCCCAGGACTACAACTTGCTAATCCCAAACATTTCTGCATTTAGGCATCAAAGGGCTTAATCATCTACCATGGCTACAGCTGAGAGAACACAGGGTTTAAATTGGCAGAGACAGCGTAATTCCTCCAAATATTTAAATGTTTATTTCCTTAATGTAAGCATTTTGCTTCAGAGGAGATAAAGGCCATAAGATTGTAGAGGACATTGTGTGTGATTGTATGAGAACCAAATGCCTAGAAGTCTCTGAGCTTTTACAGGAGGATTTATATGTGTCCAATCAGGTAAACTCATGAGAGGGACATCAGTGGATTTTTTTGGGAGACTGTTATAACTTCTAATAGAATAACTTTATTATCATTATACATCATACAACAAAATTAACTGCCACCCCCAATCACATTATATATGTACAAATTAGAAAACAAAGCACCTATCCTTCTACATTCCAAACGCTGTTGTATAAGTCCTAATGCAGTAGTTCTTAACCTGTGGGTCCCCAGATACCTGGGGTTTCTGGGAGTTGTAGGCCAAAACACCTGGGGACCCACAGGTTGGGAACCACTTTCCTAATGGCACGTTAGTGTGAAACTACAGACTTCAATATAATCACAGCTGTAGGATAAAAGCTATCTCTCAGCCTATTTGTCCTTGGTTTTTTTTTTTAAAAGGGTCTTTATTGAATATTCAGACATATGACAGAAAGATTTAAAATCATAAAGCAGTGAAATAATGAACCCCCAGAGTTCTTTGCTCTGGGTGGCTGAAATAGAAACAGAAAGTCCATTAGAGATTTGTTTTTATCATCCTATGCTGTCTGCAAGATGGTAACAATTTTAAAACAAAGAATATCCAGGGTGAGATGGGTGCTTAAGAATATTTTGAGCTTTCTTAAGGCAGCAGGAATTATACAGTTCTTCCAAAGAGGGGAGAAGGCAACCAATAATTCACTGGACAGTAGTGGTAACCCTCTGGCGTGCCTTCCTATCTGCCACTGTGCAATTAGCAAACCATACGCAGATGCAATAGGTTAGAACACTCTCTGTAGCACATTGTTAGAGAGTCGCCAGCAGTTTTTCATTCAACTGTTGGTTCCTTAAAAGTCTCAGATAATACAGTCTCTGCTGGCCCCTCTTAACCAATGCAGCAATATAAACGCCCCAGGTCAGGACTTCCTTTAGAGTAGCACACTGGGCCCCTCTGCCTTTCCCGTGTGAAACCGATACTGAATGCATAACATGGATAGGCCAAGGTTATTCAAACGAACCTCCCTGATAAGTGGAGCACCTCGGAGATGCTTCGAGTCTGGCTCCCTTTTGGCCAGCTGCAAGTTGCTAACGAGCTATGCATTCCAGAGAGACTGAGGTAGCAAAACATATAGACAATCATCAATCATGGAACTTTGACACTCGACGCACTTACATCAAAGCCAGTGAACCTTATAACTGCCCCGAGATGCCCGTTGGGGGTATCTCGTACCAACATCGCGTTTGGAGGATGCTTCTGTGAGAGAGGCCACTTCGGGCCTTCCAGAAGCCTGTGCCAGCCAGCCAACATCGGGCTGCCTTGATCCTGCTCACTGCCACATTCCTGTGTTGATCCTGTGTTATTCCTGCAAAGACTTTGCAAGCTACTGAACTTTATTGCCTTTAAGAAAACCTTCCCTGCCATCTTAAACTGGCTGGGAACCTTTAAGAGACTTTCCTTTGCATTCGGCTTGTTTCCTGATCCCATCCGCTTGGATTCCTGTTGCTGCGGGATTATATGCTCACCGCTGACTCCTGTTAATTGCTGCTATTTGGAGGCTCTATAGTATTGCCTCCAAACACTTTCCTATACCTTTTTATTCACAATAAAACCCGTTGTACCTCAGCTGCTGTGTGGTTTATCCAGGGAGGTCAGGTTCCAAGGGCCCTAGGGGGCGACAGCAATCTACTACAGGCTCCTTGGTTTTATTGATGTTAAGAACCAAATTACTGTCCATTCACCATGAGAGTAGTCGATCCACCTCATCCCAGTAGGCAGCCTCATCCCTTTCAGTGATAAGCCTCATGTGTTGTGGTTGCACCTGAATGCCAGGCTGAGAGAGTGGTGTCTGGGGCTAAGAATGTGAAATGGGTTACTCATGAGCAGGAGTCTGACAAGGAGCATCAAAGGAAAAGGATAAGGCAAATACTTAATGAGTCCTCTGATGAAGATACCTTTCTGGGGTTTTCTGGGGATGATGGGTCTGGTGGTGAAGGGCAGTCCATGGTTGATGGGAATGATGGTTCATTGAGCTCAGATGATATGGACTGTACTAAGGTACAGCAAATCTGTTCCTGCTCTTCCGTTACGACTTTGGACTGGTTTAAACTACTCCGCTTTGCTGCCTTTCCCTCTGGATTGACTACGGACTGACTTGACGCTTCTTTGCTTCCTGGCTCCTCCTCTTGGATGACAACATTAGCTTTTGGACGACACTTGCTTTTCCTTTTTGTGTTTCTCTTTATTGCACATTTTGTGGAGATTTAACATGGGTTTTTTTGTTAAAGACTCTGTTTTGCTCAGTAGGTCGGCATTCTGTGTTTTTGTTACTGTCATACTGAAGTTTAAGTGTTTTTGGGTCTTTTGCCTATATTATTATGGTAAACTAGGTGCAATCATATGTACAAAGAGTATAAAGTACAGGACTCAACGTACAGCCTTGTGGCATAACAGTGTTGAGAATAAGAGCTGAAGAGATATGATCATGTAGTCTAACTCTCTGGGAACATCCAAACAAGAAGTCCATGATACAAAAAGAGATTGAACATGAAAGTCCAAAAACTATAAGTTTAGATACCAGTCTACGTGGAAGGATTGTGTTAAAAACAAAACACAATTCTGCAAAAAGCATCCAACATACTTCCCCATCATTCCAGATGAGTCAAAGCAGTGTGGAGAGTGATGGCTATACCATCTTCTGTAGATCTGTTAGTTTTATATACAAACTGATGCTTATCAAATATATATGGAAGGCAAGAAATGATATGCCTAGAGGCCACTTTTTCAAGGCACTTCATAATGATGGAAGTGAATGTCACTGGTCTGTAGTCCTGAAAATTATCAACAGGGAACTTTTTTGCTAATGGAACAATGATGGAAGCATTCAAACAAAATAGAATAATGGACTGAAATAAAAACCGATTAAAAATCACAGTAAAAACACCAGCCAACCGATCAACACAGTGGGTTGTTGTAGGTTTTCTGGGCTGTATGGCAATGTTATAGAAAGATTCTCTCCTGACTTTTCACCTGCATCTATGGCAGGCATCCTCAGAGGTCGTGAGGTCTAGAACATGGCCGTACAGCCTTTTAAATAACCTACAGCAACCCAGTGATTCTGCCCATTAAAGCCTTTGATCAACATAGTCTTTAAGCACCTGGCCAGAAATGACATCAGCAACCTTTCTAGGATTCACAACCCTCAAAATATGCCTCACCTCATGTTAACTCCTCTAGTAACACACTTAACATGCTAATAAAATTTAGGGAGCACTGTCAATCATGTTCCCTGCTATAATATGTGCAGCATCAGGATGCTTTTTCTTCTGGTTTTCAACAACATTATACAAAAATCCCAGAGCTATGTTAGTGTTAGAATCAAGTGGAATTTATACTGCAGTAATCACAGCCACACTAAACTTCCATGGAAGATATATGGGTCTACATCTGACAGTCCTATACTCCAATTACTTGGAGCAGTGACTACCTACAATTCTTGCATTGGTACACCAACTTGTGTTCACATAAATACTCAATCCCCCTCCTTTGCTCTTGCCAGAGTCTCTGCTCCTATCCTGCAGGTGAGCTGTGTAGCTCCCCAATTCAACTGCTGCATCCAGAATTAATGTGCGAAGCCAAGTTTCTGTAATTAGAAAAACACAGCCATCGAGAAAGGCATAGACAAGTTGAAAACCAATAAAGCCCCCAGCCCAGATGGCTACACAGCCATCTTCTATAAAACATACAAAAAAGAACTGGGCCCTATTCTATTGGAGATATTTAATGGGATCAGGGAGACAAAAGAAATCCCCAAAACTTGGGAGAATGCAAACATCACCCTGATCCATAAAGAAGGCACAGATATGAAACACATCAGAAATTATAGGCCCATTTCATTACTCAATACTGATTATGAACTCTTCTCATCCATAATAGCAGATAAATTAAAAAGCTTCCTCACAGATTGGATATCCCCAGATCAAACCGGCTTTCTCCCGAACCGCCACCTAAAGGAAAATACAAGAACCATCATAGATATCCTGGAGTATTATGAAAGGCATAACGGAAAAAAACTAGCATTACTATTTATCGACGCGGAAAAAGCGTTCGATAAAGTGAATTGGGACTTTATAAAAATACTCATGAAGGAAATTGACATTGGCTTCCACTTCCAAAATATAATAAAGGCTCTGTATAAGAAACAGGAGGCAACACTGGTGATCAATGGCAGAGAAAGCAGCAAAAAAAATCCAGATAAGTAGAGGAGTTAGGCAGGGTTGCCCCCTCTCGCCTCTGATATTCATTCTGGTAATGGAAGTAATTGTGGGAGACATCAACCAGGACAAAACATTGAAGGGAACCCAGATACTAAAACAACACTATAAAATAAGGGTTTATGCAGACGATATTGTCTGCATAATAGAAAATCCGCTACACAACATAGCTGGCTGGATAAATAAATTCAAGGTATTTGGAAATCTAGCGGGATTCAAATTAAACAAACAAAAAACCAAGATCCTGACCAAACATTTAAACGAAAAAGAAAAGGACCTCTTACAAGCTAAAACCGGAATACAGGTGGGGGAAAAAGTAAGATATTTAGGTATAACAATAACAGCGAGCAATATACAACTTTTGAAAAACAACTATGAAACCCTGTGGAAGTCAATACAACAAGACATGGCCAAGTGGAAACACAACAAAATATCGTTATTAGGGAGAGTGGCAGTGATTAAAATGTCAATTTTACCAAAACTGCTATTCTTATTCCAGACAGTCCCAGTCATCAGAAATGATTATCTATTTAAAAAATGGGAGAAGGATATTAGGGATTTTATTTGGGTTAATAAAAAGCCAAGAATAAGCCTAAAATTAATGTCGGATGGGAGAGAGCGGGGGACTGAGGCTACCAAATCTTAGACTCTATTACGAGGCATGCAATTTGATGGCGATAAGAGAATGGGCGTTCCCAGAGAATCCTAAACTGTCAATCTTAGAAGGACACGATCTGAGGGCCGGCTGGCACGCCTATCTCTGGTTCGACAGAAAGAAGGTAGAAAAAAATCTAAGCCACCATTATATAAGAGCTGCCTTGATTAAAGTATGGGAAAAACATAAACACGGGTTATTTAGATACACACCATTATGGATTTCCCCCACAGAGGCCCTACAGAAAAAAGAACTCGCGGATAGCAAGTGGCTCACTTACAAACAAATCTTTAAAAGACAGAGTAACAATCGGTGGGAAATGAAAACAATGGAAGAACTGCAGCAGATACATCCGGCGCTAACATGGCTTCAATACCACCAGATTCACGAGAGATATAAAATTGATAAGAAGGTTGGCTTCAAAGAGGATGACCTCTGGGAGCCTGCCGTCAAAAAGAAAAAGAAAAAATATTAGTATATTATATAGACTACTCCTAAGTTGGGCATCAGAGGAAGAACAGATAAAAGAATGCCACATAAAATGGGCACAGGATCTAGGACATAACATACTTATGCACCAGTGGGAGGAAATATGGGTAAAGAAACTCAAATACAGCACCACCACAGAGATAACGGAGATTTGGGTAAAAATGCAGTTTCGTTGGCATTTGTACCCAACGAAAATAGCCAAGTTCCATCAAGGGCTCTCCAACAGCTGCTGGAAGTGTAGGAAAGAACCAGGCAGAACCAGGCACCACATCAGTGGTGGAACTGCAAGAAAGTCAGAAGATACTGGAAAGAAATCCACGGCGCAATCCAAAAGATTTTAAAAATCAAATTTAAACTAGACCCACAATACTATCTGTTGGGAATCTCCAACCAAGCCCTAAATCACAATCAAGATAAGATGTTCTTCATTCTGGGAGCCTGCGCCAGAATAGTGCTGGCAAGATACTGGAAGCAGAAGGCAATACCCACATTGGAGGAATGGTCCTTAAAAGCACTAGACATAGTTCAAATGGACTCTTTAGCACAGAAATTAAACAACAAAAAATCAACAACAGACTGGTCGGGTTTTATGACCTATATTCAAAATAGAGGAAACAAATTTATAATAGATTTGAACGAATTATAAGTTGTACTATGACAAAGTATCAATTGACGAAAATAGTCAGGCACTAGGAGAAAACGATAATTATACTTAACATACATATCCTAGGTAACTTTTGGGAAGTTCTTTGTTTTTATTGTACCCCTTCCCACCCTTCACCAGTCGCACCTTCTTCACCACTCACTACCCTCCCTCTTCCCCACCCATCCGATATCCGCATATTTACAATCCCATGTATGTCTGTGTGTTATATGAAAACCTAATAAAAAACTACACAAAAAAAGAAAAAAGAAAAACACAGCCATCTTTAATAAACTTGCTCTTTGCACTCTGTAGCCTTAATTCATCCATTTTGTTGATAAGAGATCTTGCATTAGTAAGAAAAATACTTGGAATTGAAGGCTTGTATGAGAACTTACTCAACTTAGTAAACATGCCAGCCTGACAACCTCTCTTTCTCCCTCTGTCCCTCTGCCATCTCGACCTCCTGCCAGCAGGGATAGTAATCCAAGGTTCCTTGGGGTCCTAGCTGCCTCTGCTGGTATGCTTAGGAGAAGCAGGAACACAAACAATACACACAAACCATCCATACTGTGTAGAGGTAGGGAGTGTACCTCATCTCTGAAAAGCAATATCAGTGTGGTGTAGCTGTTTGAGCATTGCACAATGACTCTGGAGACTGGAATCGGAGTTCCTGCTCAGTCATGGAAACCCATTAGAGATGTATCTATACTGCAGAATTAGAACAGCTTGGCTTTGGCGCAATACTGTGGAATTCTGGGATTCTGGCAGTTACAGCGGTGTCAAACTGCTATCATTCTGCAGTGTGTGTTGCACACCAGGACTTGGATGCACACCTTTGAACCCACAAACACGCCAAACTTCTTTAGTAAGCAAGCAGTTTATTGATAATTTCAAAAGCAGCTGCCAAAAGATAAAAAGCAATCAATATAAAAAAATCATACAGCAATCCAAAAGCAGGTAGATTTAGCCAACCAAAATCCCAAAAGGAGAACCAAATTGATTCTTAAGTCCAAAGTAAAGTCCACAGGAAAACCCAAGGAGGAAAGCACCCAAAGCCTCTTAAAAAGTCAAAAGCAAGCTTGAGAAAATCCAAAATCCTCTGACAGTAAACCAGGAATAATAATCACAATAATCAACATGAACAGGAGTCTTGAGCTTGGAAATACACGAGTCTCAGCATGAAATACATACAAGATCAGGCCTGAAGCTAGACATTGCACTCACTAAAAAACAGGGCGGCATAGACCCTATATTATTCAGAAAGACCTACACAAAATGCATTCAGATTCCCATGAGAACTATCCTTCAAATTCCCCTTTTCTCTTATCCTGACAGACCATTTGACTCCCCTATCCAGGTGGCAGTTCTGACAGATTTGCCCTCTTCTATCAAAGGTTGCCTCCTCTGGTTTGCTCGTTAGCACATTCCTTTCATTTTCCCTATCTGCAGACTCAAGCTGGTTCATATCAGACTGTCTCAAAATAATTATATCTTGGGAACGAATAATTCCAGAGTCCTCCAATTCACTTTGGCCTGTTGTCTTTTCTGTGCCCTCATCTTCATTCACCAACCCCTGAGAATCTACATTAAAATCCAACATGGAAGTCTCTGAAGGGTCCTGCTCTGAAGGGAACTGAACATAACCATAATCATCTTCTTGAGGCACCAAAACAACCCCAGTCAGCTGGGCTCCTACAGTGTGGCTGGCCTCTGGGTGAACCTGGCCAAGACACACAATCTCAGCCTCAGGAGAGCAAAAGCAACCCTTACTGAATCATTCTTCCCAATACAGCCCCTTGGGATTGCCTTAAATGAGAAACAACCTAAAGGCATACAACAACTACAGTGGGCATTATATTTGGTGGCACCACTATCTCCTTAATTGTGATAAATGTTACAGATGCTCTACATCCTGCAGTATCAATATTCAACCAAGGTTTGATTCTTTATGTAAAAATAAACAAGCAGATCCATCTCATTAGTATGTAAATTTGCCTTAATCTTTAATAAATGGTATTATTATAATAATATATTTATTTATACCCCGCTATATCTCCCCTGAGGGGGACTCAAAGTGGCTGGTAAAATTATATGTATAACAAAGAATTGTTTTAAAATATTTTTTATAATTTATTATCAGTAAATGGTTGATTTGTATTTTATATATATTTTATACCCTGAGTCACAAGAAATGAGACCATTGCAACCAAAAAAACCTTTCATTTTGGGGGGCTGCTGAGGACACCGGTGTGGTATATTAATCTGGCCTTGCCTGTTGCCAAGTGTGAAAATACATTAGCCTTTCTTCTGCCTGTTTTCTTGTCAGATTGAGATGTAGAGAAGAATTTAGCTAAGGTCAAAGATGCTATCAGAGGCTTGACCTAGAAACTAAACATTAATTGCTTGCAGCTCAGCCTACTCATCTGTTTCCTAGACAATCAACCTTATTCTTTTCTCTGAGAAGTGTAATGAGACTAATTTTATTAATGCCTGCAAGGGAGCTAGTTATTACACCAAGGAATGCCACAAAAATGCTTGTAAATAAGTTTGAACTCCTCTCCCGCCCTCTTCTCTGTGTGGCTTTTTTGTAATCTCATAGCTGCCAACCCACAATCCCTGAATCACTGTACAGATGCTGATCTCTTTAAGCAGATGGGAAGTAGAGAGGTTTCTTTTTTCCTGCCAAGTAAATATCTTCTGCTTTTACTTCTTCAAAGAGCAGAAGATGAGACTCACTTTCTTGAAATCATTATACCCACTTTGCACCCACATTTCTGTGGCTATTGTCATTTCTGATATATTTTTGTTTGGATAAGTCAGTAGATGTGCCTGTCATCCTTGCCTTGGTTTTGTGTGGATGCCTTGTGTTTTGGTACCAGATTATATCTTGGAGGACTGCAAAGTGGTATCAGCACCCCCTGTCTCACGGCAGGCATAATTGACATTTGACACTTAATGACACACAGAGAGTGACTGATTAATACTAATCTAAGACCATTTCTAATACAACCAAAGACTCGGTAACAAAAAAAGGAAACTATCTGTCTATCATAATCTATTGTGATCTATCTATTTACTCAATAACACTATATATCCCACTAATACAATGTGAGCGAACATTGGTTATTTCTGATTCATTTTCATTTTGCTTCTGGGTATTTTGTTACCTTACATAAACATAAACAAAGAAGTGTAAGGGAGGAGGACTGAATGGGTCTTTCAAGTCCATATCTGCAGACATCTCTCCATTTTCTAATTCTGTTCAGAACAAGGTCCTTGTAGGGTTTTTTTAAAAAAGGGAAAAATTGTACATGTTTTTGTTCTAATTTTTCAAATAATTGTATTCCCACACTGAATTTTCAAATATATTTGCAAGCATTAGCCAACCTTTCCTCCATTATTACATGTTTTGCTCTGCTTCTTTGATTTCCCCCCTCATTTCATCGAATGTGTCAGCAGATTTGGAACTGCACATAATAGTTTGAATTTTGCAAATTGTGTCTATCTCAGTCCAGGAGGTATGGAGTAAGATAAATCTATGCAGTAAAACTAGGGATCTAATTTTTCACTAGAAAAAACAAAGTAATTTCATCACTTATCTTCTCACTGCAAGAAAGTCTTCAGTTTTCAATGAGTATTTGCAACTTGGGATGCACTCTGTAAATTTTGCAATTTGGTTGTTGGTGCAGGAAACAGCTCTTTCTGTACAGAAATCCGTGATTCCTGTGAAAATCAACAACATGCAAATTTTATACCAAATAAATACTCAACTACACCTTGTTCTGTGCAGGGACAAATATTTTTGTGCCAAAATATTATTTCTATGCAATACAACTGCAAGTGTTTTATGTTCAGCACAAGTCCTGAACAGTGAAGTTTTAAATCAGCCCAGGATGTTTCTCAACAGTGTTTTTCCAATCATTTAAAAATATTTTAAAATATTATTTCTACCCCTAAATAAAACTCTGGAGCAAATTGTGGACAAATTAATAATGTTGTGATAATGGTAATGCTTACAGTAGCTACATTTTGAGAGGAAATAATCATGCAAGTAAATTTGGTTTTGGAAATTTCCTTTATATTCAGGGATGTGGTTATACTTTGAATTACTTACCTTTTCTTGAAAATAAAATGACCAGGAGTAGTGAGTTTTTGATGCCTGTTTAAATGTTAAATAATTAATATTTTGTTTCTTGAAATATATTTTTTCTCCAGCTATGATCCAATGTATAGAAGATCTAACAACACTTGCAACTAGATCCATTTCAGTCTGGTTGCAGGGCCTGGTCATGTGAGAGATACAGGTTTGGTCACCTTGGTGGATGACCTATGAAGAAAACTGGATGGGGGGGGGGAGTGTGCCCTTGTTGGGTCTCCTGGACCTTTCAGCGGCTTTCGATACTCTTGACCATGGTATCCTTCTGAGTCACCTTGCTGGGATGGGGCTGTTATTCAGTGGCTCCATTCCTTCCTAGAGGGACAGTCCTAGAAGGTGGCATTGGGGGGCTCCTGTTTGACTCCTTGGGGCTTGGTCTGGACACAATTCGAAGTGCTGGTTTTGACCTACAAAACCCTATATGGGTCCAATCCAGGTTATCTGAAGGATGGCATCTCTTTCTTTCAACCTGATAGACTTCTCTGATCTACTGGGGAGGGCCTTCTATCTGTCCCACCACCTGCTCAAGCATGCTTAGTGGGAATACAGGAGAGAGACTTTTTGCTGGCTGCTCCCAGACTGTCTCCATCCCTGCTGGCTTTCCAAAGGTAGCTGAAGACCTTCTTCTGCCAGCAGGCATTTGAGGAAGGACAAGGGACAGGCTGCTGGGGAGGTGTGGGTGTAATTTGGGTGGGGGACTTTGAATTGTAAAGGCTATTTTAAGTGTATTTCTTATATTTTAATCTGTTTTTGCCACACTGTACTATTTAATTGTTGTTTTTTAAATGTTGTGTTGTGCTTTTTAAACTATGACTAAAGTTGTTGGCTGTATTGAGTCCCCACAGGGAGAAAGGCAGGGTATTAATACTACTGCTACTAATAAATCATCATTATCATCATCATCTTAGGAAATAATATTGACAGATAACATTTACAGATAGACTTATGTTTGGACATCACTTTTATAAAAACTTATGTGGGTATTTTCTCTCACTTTTTTATTTTCCTGTTTTGTTATACTGAAACAGTATAGTTTGTAACTGAGATCCCTTCTGAATGCAAGTAATTTAAAAAATAAAATAATGCAATACAATGAGACTCCTTTGCAAACAACCACAATCAATGAAAAGATGCTGGGGAGAAATAGACAAAGTTGCATTGGGGTTAAAGCCTCAGCTACATTGCTGTATAATCCAGTTTCAGAATATAGATTAACTGCATTGAACTGAATTATATGGTAGTGTAGACTCATATAATTCCGTTCAATGCAGTTCAATCCAGCCTAAGAACCAGGGCCTGTTTATGATTCAAGATGAATATTGCATGGATAAGGCTGCAGAATTGCTTGGATAGGAAAGAACTCCCTAACTATGTCAAAAGAAAGGACAGAAGGATGTGTTTCTTTTCAAACTGATATATATTGGTATGGTAATACATTTTATAGAAATCAGTGATATGTATTTCTGAGTAGGCATGTATGGATCTTTCCTACTCGGATGTTTTTTAGTTTTGAAATCAAAGGGAAAACAAAGAGCTAAATGTCACATCTTGCTTGCAGTAGAACCTTCTTTCCCAACCTGCTTCTGTATTCCCCCAAAATTGGGTCTCAACCATTTCCCTACCTACTAGGCCCAGTTTTTTTTATGTGCATGAATGGTACAATGGTGAGGGAGAGTCTCCTCATCTCCATCTGTCCCTGCCAAATCTTATTATTAATACAGTTCCCAACAATATTTCACATTTGTATCTTTTTAAAATAGAATGTAGTTGTTTTATTTATAAACTGCTTTTATAAGCTAGTCTATTTATGGTAAGGGAGTTATTATCTGTGTATCTCAGCTATTCATTCTTCCTTTGGCCTGTATCTTCCTGTGCATTTTCCTTCCTTAAACCAATATTTAATGTAAAATGATTTTTTTGTGCTAAGTGCAAGCTTTGTCACTATTTCAGATTTCTGGATTGTTGCTTTTTTGGCAGATAGATTTTTCCCTCCTAGTTCAAATATGGGCTTTTACTGCATCATGTCATTCCATTTATTGTTTATGTTTTGGCAAAAGGAAAACACTATTGGCTCAAAATCCAACCTCTGGGAAATGCAATTTGGTCTCTCTAATTCTGAATTAATTTTTGTTACATTGTTTTACTGGGTTTTCTCCAGGAAAAGCAGTGCTGCATTTTGGTTCCACACAATGACAAAAGATAGGCTGAATGGCCTTTTAATATTCACAAAATATGGATGAGGTCTTAATATACATACAAACTAAGCATACAGTTAACTGAGGCTCACTATAGGAAGTGCTTAACTTCCATTTTGCAGCAGCGCCATTGGTTAAAAGTCTGTTTCTAGGAATAATTTAAAGTGATTGTCTTATAAAGTTCTATATGGCTCAGGCTGAGGCTTTTTAAAGACCTGTGCCTCCCTATATGAACCTCTTTGAGTTTTAATATTTTTAAGTAGAAGCTTTTATCTAGTTCACTATTTTCCCAGGCTTGTTTGGAGAAAATATTTATTTACTTACCCTATTTATACCCCGCCTTTCTTTACTCTGAAGGGAACTCAAGGTAGCTAACATATAGGTAATTATTCAATTCGTTAAAACACATACAATTCCAGTGACATTCAATATAAACCATACCAACCATAGTCCAAAGATGTTCGGTAGTCATTTCACATATTTCCCCATTCTACGTACCGTGAGCCCCGGACTGGACCCATCTCCCTGTCGGAGAACCCAAGGGAACCGGGACACTAGGGCCGGAGCTCTGGTTGGCTCACTGGTAGGTGGGCCCCCAGAAGCAAGGACTCTAAGACCCCGTAGGACGTTCCCATCCAGGACGTTTTGGAGCGCCGGCTACAGGTCGGCACAGCTCCATAGGACCCGCCAGACCATCGCGAAGGTCAACCTGGACACTGCGCAAACGGGTCGGGACCTTAAAGACGGACCCCCATGGGGGAGACGTCGGCCCCTGCTCCCTGCCTGCGCCTCAGTGCCAGCGATTCTGCTGCCCCCTCCCCGCCTCCCTTCTTTTGATGGCGGGGTGGTGTTCCAGTAGGCATCGCTGCTGATCTCTTCCCCCTCCCCCCTCCCTTTCCCTATCCTTGTGTTTTCCCCATGTCTTTTGTACTGTCCTGTTTGTGCTGCCAATGGGCACACAATCCTATGTAAACCACTTAGAGCCTTCGGGATGAAGCGGTATACAAATGTGAATTTAATAATAATAATAATAATAATATTCCATATTTGTTATTGCACTGAACTATTCTCCAAAAGCCTGATCCCAAAGCCAAGTTTTTACTTTCCTTCTGAAGGTTAGGAGGGAGGGGATTAATCTAATGTCACTGGGGAAGGAGTTCCATAGCCAAGGGGCCACCCTTGAAAAGGCCCTGTCCCTTCCTAGATGATCTTAATCTCCAAAGTGGTTCATAGTGGTAGACAAGTTCAGACAGGTAAGAATAAGGGAGAGCGCCTTCTTTGTGAACGCTTCCAGGCATTGAACCCCCCCCCCCCCGCTTTACAGGTTACAGCAGGCCCCTTCTTATTCTCCTTTTATCAACAAGTGGAAACTTTCCCATTCAGTCAGCCTTTTAGATCATGATGGAGATTTAACGTGTGGAGTTTTAAAATTAAAAATTACAGTTGTTTTTAAATGAATTTTGAATGGTTTAAACTCTGCATGTAGTTTAATTGATGTTTTTGTATGTTTTTCATTGGTCTGTATATTCAAGCTGCTGTGAGTTACATTGATAGGAGAAAGGTGAAATATAGATGACTATTACTACTATTACTACTCATTGGCCAAAGCCATCCAGAAAGCTATATAGCTGGGGAAGGTGAGAATTATGTATTAAGCTGTGGGGCTCCTTCAAGCAGTTTGTTTATGGATCTTGGCAAATTCAAAAAAAATTCTCATGCCCAATGAAGTGACCTTTTACTTTCACAAAATTATCACACGTTAGTGAAGTTGTCCCCCAGGGGGAGGATCGAATTCCTCTTCTTAACCAGTAAATAAACAATCTCTTTATATGCATAAATAGTCCCTATCAATCTATCTATCATCTATCTATCTATATCTATCTATCTATCAATCAATCAATCACAGTGTGGACCTTATTTATGTGCACAGTGCATATCTGTAAAAGTAGAGAAATGATTACAAGCATATATTAATAGAAAAGGAAGTCTAGCTAAACTGGGAACAGGCAGTTTCCTGAAGTTGGAGGCTGTCATTTCAACCCTTAAATCCATCGAAGTCACATGGTCGTTCAATTTGCTACCACCATTTGTCAGAAATTTCAGAAGAAACTGGAAACATTTATTTATTTTTATTTACTTAATTTTACCCCGCCCTATCTCACCCTGAGGGGGACTCAGAGTGGCTTCCAATTTCAGGAAACACTCAATGCCACGAGTATACAAAGATCAACAAAACTATGTAATAACCATTAAAATCAATTAAACATATAAATACAAATAAAACATGCAAACATAAAACATCAAACATAACATGGCATAGCATAGCACCAACCCAAAATCATTATCCAGGTTACTTTTTATGTTGGTCGGTGACAGTCTATTGCACTTCAACTTCTACTTGCCAAATGCCTACTTTCACAGCCAAAAAGACCAGGAGGGAGGAGGCCGATCTGGTGTCACTGGGGAGGGAGTTCCACAACCAACGGGCCACCACGGAGAAGGGCCCTGTCTGTTGTTCCCACCAATCATGCCTGCGAAGGGGGTGGGATTCAACTTCAATTTGTTTGCCCTCATCCAGATTGTCACAGCTGCCAAGCACTGGTTCAGGACCTCGACAGCATCCTTAGCAGCAGGTGGAAAGGAATGATAGAGTTGAACATCATCTGCATACAGATGGCATCAAATTCCAAAACTCTGGATGATCTCTTCCAGTGGCTTCCTGTAGATGTTAAACAACTTGGGTACCGAACCTGCGGGACCCCACAAGACCATTGTGAGGCTGAGCAGGAAGGGTCCTGCTCAAAAGATCAAGAACTTATGATGCATTTTACTTGTGTAGTAAATGATTTGAGAGTTCCTGGGTCCAGAAATTTCTGAACTTTGATTCTAAGTAGCCCTGAAAGAATGTGCTAGGAGTACAGACAGGCCAAAACACATTAGGTTTACAAACACACACACATACACACACTTTATACAAACAGAATCTTTTGAGCTTATTGAGCCATGACCCCAGTATCATCTGTAGATTTCATTAGCTGCTCCCCAGTGTCTGCTTCTATTGACAAATTTTGTCAGTAGCTGTTAAAATTGCCTTCAAATTTGGTGGCAACTGCAGTGTCTTTCTCTGATAGAATTTTCTATTTTATGAATCATTTTTCAATGATAGCCATATCTAGCCTTTTCAAAGAACACAGATGCTGTCTGTTTCTAATTCCACAGAGCTTTGGGGGCAGGCCTTTAGGGACCATCTGAGAAGAGTTCAAGACCTTAGAAATGCTCTCCCATAAAATTTTGGTGATGGATGTAGAAACCACTAGAAGGAATAAATTTGGGTATTCCCCCCTAAAAAGATTGTTTCTTACTCCTGAAGCAAATTATTCATTTAATTAGACAAAGGCCTAATTACAGTTTATAATGGAGGTGTTAAGGAAAGATTTTAAAGAACATGGAACTTGGGAAACAATTTAATGAACTGGACAAATGACAGGAAGCTATCTGGAGGTTGTTTGATCCCTAAAATAACTCTTAGGAGATAAAAGTGTGTACTACATGGAGAGCTCCTAACCTTCCCACAACTAGGAATGAAGAGTATTTGAAAATATTTCCAAAAACAGTCAGATTTATATTTTACATGTGTTGAGAAACTCTGAAAATAATTTGAGACTGACAAGAATCTTTGTGCTTTGGTTACTATAAACGCAATATGTACATAGCTGTTTTGCTTAGAAAATATCCTTTTCTGTGCAAAAAAGAATTCTATGTAGAAACATCATCTCCAGAATAGAAAATGCTGGGGTTGTGTTCAAAACAAGATTATTTGAATTCTGCACAGAATAAGTCCCAAATTGTTGATGGGAGTCACAGTGTTGCAATGGGTTAAATCCTTGTGCTGGCTGAACTGCTGATCTGAAGGTCAGCAGTTTTAATCCATGAGACAGGGTGAGCTCCTATCTGTCAGTTCCAGCTTCCCCCGAGGGGACATGAGAGAAGCCTTCCACAGAATGGCTGGGCATTCCCTGGGCAACATCCTTGCAGACGGCCAATTCTCTCACACCAGAAGCGACTTGCAGTGTCTCAAGTCATTTCTGACATTGAAAAAAGCTTCAAAAATAGTGGGAAGAAAAATATAAGTACTGCTTTTTGGGTTTTTTTCCCTAAAAATAACTTGGTGAAGAATTATACCCATATTCTAAATAACAGTTGTCTTATCAATGGTGAATCAATATACATGTAAATCTGATGCACTGAATGGGTTTGCTGGGGAGAAACAATTAAATTTGACTTTTAAACCCCCAAACTGTCTTTCAGAGTCTCAGTTTTTGAAAATAAAAATCACATCCATATTACGTTAGCAGAATTGTTTATGAAATTGCTGTGAAAAAAATTCTGTAGAGACCTGGAATTAGTAGTGATAGAACTCATGTATTTTGCCTCTGAGCTCTAATAAGCTAAGACATTGCGATGGTTAAGAGGCAAAACAGATTGAACATTACAGATTTTTTTCACAAATCTAATCTAGCCATTGTGTATAATTGAATGGGGCTTTGCTTATTTAAGATTGGGGAGACGGGTGAATCACAGAGAAACATTTTACTGTGTTTCATATTGCCCCCCAATTAATTTTGTATTGGGCTGAATGGAAGCCTGGGCAGATTGGTTGCTCAGAGGCCATCTTGAAAATAACATTTTAAAAAACCCTGATTCACACTGATTGCACAAAATTCTTAAAACTAAGAACATTGGAGTGGACTATTAAACTTTCACCTCTATGGAAATGAAACTATCTTTGTAACATCGAGGGGCTGACAAATGATTATTACTTTATCTACCAGTGTAATGGGTCTGAAGTACAAATGAGAAAAAAGCAAATGCTTTGCTCTAATGGGGCACGTTAAGTGCTTCTATCTGAATATCTACATACTGGTTGCTAGCTCATAATCATTTTATTTTGCATTAGCAATAGCACATACAAAAGATTAGCAGAGGTTGTTGCAGTGCAGTAGCCTAGGCAAAGATATTTCCTCAAACAGGAGCAAATCACTACCTATTAGTCAAATTAACCATGAGATCTGGTCATGCCATGTACATCTTCCTCATTTTTTTAAAAAAAAATCTAATAAGGAGCTTGAAAAGGTTCCAAGTGTATTAAGACAGTTGGGAAACAGATACTCTTTTTATCTTTGTGTTTTTCTGTACAAAATCACACAAATAGATACTTTTCTATCTTTAAGGGAAGATTGTTAAGGCACAGTTGAAGAGGGAAAGTGAGCAAACTGGAGGAAAGGTAATTACCCTCTTTTGTCCTTTTCTCAAACATGTAGGCTCCCAAAGCCATATTTTCTGAGTGATGTTGTCAAAGGCAATATACAAATATATCTGTGTAATATCTAATTTAGTGGACTGTTAAGGGCTTTCATGGCTGGAATCACTGGGTTGTATGTTTTTTGGGCTATGTGGCCATGTTCTAGAATCATTCTCTCCTGATGTTTTGTCTGCATCTATGGTAGGCACCCTCAGATCTAATTTAGATCTGCAGATGGTGTTACTCATGGTAAATGAATGATTACTTCCCAAGCAACTTAAACAATTGTGTGGAAATTTTCTGGATTGGTAGACATTAGAAATATGTGTAATTTTCAAGACATTGCATTTAGAAGTCAATATCACAGATGAGAGTCACAGAATGTACATGGAACCCATCTAAGTACATTCTTATTATTTTGTATTTCATGATCATGAGTATAATAGTTAGGTTACACAATCAGCTATATAATTTATTACGTAGGATGACTACATTTTAATTTGGGGAGCACGGGGGAGTAAGATTGGTTCTTAAACTGTGGTTCCTGACGCCAAATGAGAATTCACCTGAATTCAATGTTGGGGTCCTAAAAAATTGGCAAAAGTTTTTTTAGAATTTCAGCAAATTGCCATTTTAGATATTTACATGTATGTGCTGTGCAGTGTTTACTGGATTCTGCAGAAAATGCTTCAACTTTACTTCATAAAAAGGAAAATTAGTCTGTTTAACAAACCTTGCAAATGCTGATGATTTCGTATCTGTAAATGTTTGATTTTAAATACCCTCACCTCCTGGCACATCATTTCTAGCACCAGGAGGCCTCCGGGGAGGCTGAATTCTGCTCAGAAAGTTTTCGCTTATTTTACTGACTTTGGGGTGGGTGGGAAGGGGGTGGTCATCTTCCTAGCATCTTCTGGGCCTTTGGAAGCCTGAAGAAATGAGATGGGTGTGGGGATCAACCCCTGAGAATACCCTGCAGTCTGTCCACACAGGGCCCATACCCTATTAGACCTGGGCATTTCAAGAAGGCCTGGGTCTAATGGGGCATCAAAGTAAATTGGGACAAAGCAGGGTTTAATTCAATCAAAGTAACTTGGGACAAAGCAGGGTCCCTAATTAATCCTCTTTTACTGGAAGTGTCATTTGGACACCTCCAGTAAAAGTCTGACAGGGTCCTAAGATGGGAAAAATTGACTGGAAGGAATATATAGTAATTTCACCATGAATAATGGCAGAGGTGGCGCAGCGAGTTAAACCACTGAACCTCTGAACTTGTTGACCAAAAGGTTGGTGGTTCGAATCTGGGGAGCGGGATGTGCTCCTGCTGTTAGGTACAGCTTCTGCCAACCTAGCAATTCAAAAACATGCAAATGTGAGTAGATCAATAGGTACAACTTCTGCAGGAAGGTAATGGTGCTCCATGCAGTCATGCTGGCCACATGACCTTGGAGGTGTCTATGAGCAATGCTGGACAACGTTGGACACAACTAGACTTAATGTCGGGGGAAATCTTTACCTTAATGGCAGAGGCACTGAAGAAAAAAAGCCTGCCTGTTATGAAATTTTGGCAAATTACTTTAAAGAACTACTTTACAGTGATCAAGGAACAAGTAATCTTATGAACGGTGTACCACTTGAAAAAGCCAAAATTATGACAGTAAAAGCTTCTGATGTGATGTGATTCTTGTGTCCCTACATAATAAGGCAATGTGTGGCTGCTGTTCATCATGCCCAAGTGATGAACTCTACTGTGATGTTTTATAGCACTCCTTGCTGCCATTATATGGTGCTACTCTAAAAAGCTTCCAGTCAAAAACTTAGGAGTTCATAAGACAAGATGTGAAAATTTCATTTTTAACATCCTGACACTAAGCCCAGGGTCATTGGCAGTGGCTTGAAGTAACAAGCTCTTCAGTAAATACATGTTCTCCAGCTGTCTGCTTCTGTTACACAGTCCTGAGTATTTTATAGCAAATTAATCATGCATTCTGACAGTTGCTAGAGTGGCATTTTTTTGCTAAACCTATCCCTTTAATTAAAGATAGATGCTCCATCTTTAGGCTGACAATCTCTGAGCACTTGTTTAATTTTATAATTGAGGCTGAGGGTTTGCCTGCTCACTACATTGTTTCCTTTTTTTTTGTTTTGTTTTCCACTTCTCACCCCCCCCTCTTTTTTTGCATCTTCCCCTCCCCACACATGTTCACATAATGTTCCAAGCCAAGCAACGGATATTGAAGAGGACAGTCCATGCTGACAGCTAAGGTCAATTGAATGCACAATTCAGGCACTCATGGGTTTGAACTGAGTAGGTTGCTGTGTCTGCCAAATGCAGATTGACAGAAGTGTCCAAGGGACAACCTTTCCCCATCTACAAAGAAAAAAAGGACCTAATTATTGCTGCGCATAGCAACTTTCCCTTATTTATTTTCCTTCCTACTTCAAGAGACTATAAAGAGGGTTTCCTCCTGATAAAATGATGTGAAATATACAATGAAAAAAGAGAGAGAACAAATTATCCTTTTTGGGAGGAAACACCCATAAAATATGAAGTATGCTAAACTGTATTCTCTTATTGTTGCTCATATTTTCAAGAGGAATGTGTTCCCCCCAATATCATGAAGGGTCACAAAATCCTTTTCTTCAGTGAAAACTGATCTTCCCACTTTTATCACGATGTGATATGAGGATTTAAAATAACCTCTAAAATACTGAAATGTGCAATCACCTCAAAGAGAGCATTTTCTTTGTACATTATTAGCCATTGCTTCACAAAAGCAATGAGGATACTATACTTTCTCTAAGACATTTCAGAGCAAATGGTCCAGAATAATACACTTTACACTACAAAACGGGGATCTTAGGGCCCTTCCGCACAGCCATATAACCCAGAATATCAAGACAGAAAATCCCACAATATCTGCTTTAAACTGGATTATCTGAATCCACAACGGCATATATTCCAGTTCAAAGCAGATAATGTGGGATTTTATTCACTTGTGTGGATTCACCTTAGTCTTCATGAAAGAGGGTGATTAACTATGGTATAACAACATTGCATTGCTGCTCTTTTGGAGCAAAATCTGGAATGTTATTTTTGAATGTCGGTTTGTTAATGTTAACTGTTAGGAAAAAAAATACTAGTAGGTAAACTGCTGCTGAATCTATTAGTTTTTAGAAATGCTTTGCCCGACTTACCGGGAAGGAGTAGTCCCCCTCCAGTACAATGGCGGGCGGGAAGCGTCCACCACCGCAACAGAAATATAGAAATGCAGAGAGTTTGAAGTGTTATCTGCCAGATAACATCTTGTTATTGACTCATTCAAAAGTACTCTTTTTATTGTTTAATAATAATAACTATTATTATTTGTTACCCACCTCTCCTGATGGATGAAGTCAGTAAACGTTCTTCACTAAACCAGATCCCACCCCTCCTCTCAGTGGAATAATTGTTGTCTGGGTATGATGGAAATTCAAAACTCTTTGACAGGAAGTATGATTAGAAACAGAGCAATGTTTTGCATGCATGAGTCACGGATTCCAATTGCAATTGATGGCATCTGTAGTTGAAACTATATGGTATCTAAAGAGCAGTCTAGGCAGAACAGGAGGATGTGGATTTATGTAGCTGTGTTATATTTATTCCAACTATAATCTTATGAAATTCTTCAATGCGATTTATCTACTGAATAATTTAGTAACTGAAAGGCAAAATAGAAGAGAAAAGGCAAAAAAGGCAAAAATGTGGTTTAAGTAAAAGTTTTATTTAATTATACAAATGTCCAGCACTGTCAGAGGACTAACAAATATGATAAGGAATCCAGGCTCATTGTAGTTAACAACAAATAATAATATACAATAGAAGATATTGTATGCTATAATATAGAATGGAAAGTCGAAGCTCTAGCAGACCTCTGGAATACAGAGGTTGCTAGGACATTTGATACAACCGTTCCCGAACATCTCCATTCACAAAGCAGAGCCAAATTGGCCCCTTGGTACTCCAGGTAGCTGGCAGACTACCACACGGAGACTACCACACCTCACCTTCTCCAGGGTTGCAAAATCTCTGTTGCATTTCTCCTGGGTTGGGGGCGACCGACATTCCTCCTACCCTACAGAACCTCAATAGTACCAATCCCACTCAAGTCCCCGCCCCCCAGTGTATGGGCTGATTACAGATAGGCTCATGAGGGGTTAGTCAGCTCTCCAAAGATGGGGAGTCACCTATTGAGTTCACTTGGCTTGAAAATGATGATAACTCCAATGGTGTTAAGGAAAACAGAGCTCAACTTCAGTTCCGGAGCCACTGCGCATGCGCGAAAACCTCCGTGCATGCCCAGAAGCTCCTGCCGATACAGCAGCAAAGAGGTTTGCTATGGTGGCGCGGCCGGCGCGGCAGCGCCCTTCCAAGATGCCGCCCCATGCAGCCATGTCTTTCGCGTATATATAAGACCGCCCCTGGGTTTAGCTAAGTTTGTTAAACTCAGGTATCCTTTAGTAGCAAGGAAAGATTTTAAGGGAACTAACTGAAACTAAACATTGTAGCGTCATTTTGAAAGAAAAGTTATTGTAACCACCAAGCATTATACCAAGCATCTTTGCTTTACAAGAATCCTAACAATAAACTCAAGTTTTGTTCCTTCTTCAAGCAAGTCCCTCTCCATCTCTGGAGCTAAAACAAACCGGGGATCCTCCTCAGCTTAATAGGGAGAGATCACCACAAGTGGGTTGTGGAAAGAAACTCCACATTGGGGCAGTGGTAAATAAAGGAAGGATGCATTGTCACAGTGGTCAAACGTCACTTCTCCACATTGGTGGCAGCGGTGGGATATAAGGGAAAGCCTGCCCTGCCAGAGGTTGAAAACCAGTTTGAAATCCAGTTTAAACCCACACACTCAGTCACTTCTCTACACATGAGATGCACTTCAGTGGTAATCAGGAAGTCCATGCAATCAACCCATGTCGAGAAAAGCAAATGATTAAGCATTTAACAATTAACTATTGAATTATCCATGCAGTGTAACTATAAGTTTTAATATTAATTTTATAGTTTAAAAGTGTAATTTAGACCCAAAAAAAAAGAAAGTATCAAAACACAAAACAAGGATAGGAGAGTGCAGGAAGGGTTCAGAATGCAACAGATTCAAAGTGATAATATTTTAATATTCCTATCTCTATGCTACCTGTACACAACAAGATATGGGACAATGGATTGGACAGGCTTAAACCTATTGTTAGTATGTTCTATGTATCTGAACTGAAAGGATTGCATGCATCTGGTTGTTCTGACTAGATCTGACTTCACTTTGAGAAAGAAGCTGTCACTGAATTTAGCATGTCTGACAGCTGGAAATAAAGTTATTTGATCCTAATTATTATTGTTGTCTCCTTTTACTGATCTTCACTTTTTTTGTGAGTAGTGCCCTTCAGTGATACACACCAACATTCTTTACTGTTAGCATCTAAAGTGAGGTTTTGAAATACCACTTTATACATTAGTATATTCCCCCCAGGTAGGAAATGTGCTACTAACCTCTCTATGCATGTGATACCCTTTTTATACTGTGCGACGCCAGGCCTAATTTATTTTTAGTTGGCATATTTGGGAAGATGTAAGTGGTTTCCTTGTAAGTTTGTTTCTTAAAAACTGTCAATTACTCTAAAATTTAGGCTGCATGCTATGCCTGCTGGGAAGAAGCTTTGACAAGGAAGTTGTGTTTATTTCACTGACATTTAAATTGTGACATATATAGTATTTGCATTTTTTTCTCTATAACATCGTCTAAGATGGCTCTTTGGAAAGGCAATTGCAGGTATTGGCTTTTAAAAAAGCACCTTTTCTGCCTTCTTAATATTTTGATTTGAAGATGCAACATTATTTTTACTATTGAATTTTGAAAATTAGCAAAGCTTATTAGGCTAATTCTTGGAGTAAACAATTATCAGACTGAATTTGGAACCTAGTCACATTAGGAAATATTCTATTGCAGAGACTGATTGAGGATGCTTTCCAACAGCTCTCATCACATGATGCTTATCCCACCCCATCGGACACTCCAGAATCGACTCTAGCACAATACATTTAATAATTCATGCAAAGAGCACACAAACTAGTTTTTTGTATATGACTCTGGCTTTTTACCATATAAAATTAACCAAATACTCCCTCCATTGTTCAAAGATATTTATTCCTTCAATAATTGGTAAATTTTGAAATAAAAAACATTTTAAGTGATACCATCCTTTTTATCACTGCTATCTTTCTCATCCAAGTTAGTCGGATTCTTTGCTGTCTATCTAAACCAACCCCTTTTACCTCCTTCCAACCTCTCTCATAGTTATTTTGATACAAATTAATATATTTATTGGTTAGCCATAAACCTAAATATTTGACTTTTCACACAACTTTACATGCTGATAAGTTTTCCAATTCATCAATATGCTTTATATGTAAATTTTTGGCTAAAAACATAGATTTTTAAATTAATTTTAAATCTTGAGATATTTTAATACCTATTAATTGTATCCATTAAATTTTGAATATGAATTTGAGTCAGGCTATCTGGAAAAAAAATAAGAGAAAAGAGCTTCAGGATGTACAAAATAGGCTTGCGCTAGTAGAGAAGGAGTTAAAGAAAGACCCTAAGAGAGAGGATAAAAGGAAGGAACTGAATTTATTATTAAAACAGTTAGATTTCTTTGAGTTAGAAGAAATGCAAAGAAAGATAAGATTTGCCAAGCAAAAATTCTTTGAGCAAGCCAATAAGCCAGGTAGATACCTCGCCTGGCAATTGAAGGAGAAAAGGAAACGCAATATTATCCCAAAGATAAGAATAGGCCAGAAGGAAATAACTTCAGAGGAAGACATAAGGAGAACCTTCGAAGAATTCTTTTCTAAAATATATCAGGATGATAAGATTGATCCAGAATTAGTGCAGAAATACTTGGGGGACAAGAATATAGAGAAAATTAAGGATGAAGAGAGGGAGGCCCTGAATAGAAAAATAACGAGGGAAGAGATACAACAGGCCATAAAAAAAGCTAAAATGGGTAAAGCGGCGGGTCCAGATGGCTACACGGCCGAATACTATAAGGAGCATGGGGAGGTGATTGGCGACATCCTGGAAAAAGTATTTAATGACATATTGGAAACTGGCCGAACTCCTGAAACATGGTCTGAATCAAATATTATCCTTATAGGAAACCTGATGAAAAGGCATTCGACAATGTGAATTGGCAATATTTAAAATTATTAGCGAATGAAGTAGATTTGGGTCTCAATTTCAAAAATGTCCTACAGGCTATATACGATTCCCAAACAGCGAGGATAATCGTAAACCAAAGTAGATCGGCCAGGATACAAATCCAGAAAGGTGTAAGACAGGGATGTCCCCTATCACCCCTCCTATACATATGGCTTCTAGAGGTTTTGCTGGAGGACATTAGAAATGATATTGAATTAGAAGGGCCAAAGATTAAAAATGAAGTATATAAGGTTCAGGCGTTTGCTGACGACCTGGCCATAATAGTGGAGAATCCTGAGGTAAACTGGACAAGATGGTCGGAGAAGATTGGGAAATACGGGGAGATAGCGGGTCTCAAAATTAATAAGGCAAAAACACAAATGATGACTATGAATATGTCGGCCAATGACCGAATGAATTTACAAAAACTAACGGGTATAAAGATTTCATCGACGGTCAAATATCTAGGGGTGCATCTAACCACCAATAATGTTCAACTTTTTAAAAACAATTATGTCAAGAAATGGAAGGAAATAGTTAAGGACCTAGAGAAATGGTCGAAGTTAAATCTTTCCATGATGGGCAGAATAGCCACGGTAAAAATGATGGCGCTCCCAAAAATCAACTTCCTGTTTTCTGTCTTACCCGTTATAAAGAGAGTAGATATATTCAAGAAATGGATGGCCGATATTTCTAAATTTATTTGGGGTGGCAAAAGCCAAGAGTCAAAATGAAGATACTTCAGGATTCGAAAGAAAGGGGGGGACTTGCAGTTCCAAATTTGAGGCTCTACTACGAAGCTAATTGTTTAGAGTGGGTGGGAGAATGGTGTAAATTAGAAAACGAGAAGATACTCAATCTGGAAGGTCATGATTTGAGATTTGGACTACATGGATACTTGTGTTATGATAAAGTAAAAGCTGATCGTGGGTTCAAAGACCATTTTACGAGAGGGGCGCTTATTAAGATCTGGCAAAAATATCAAAAGGATGTATATACAAAAACACCACTGTGGACATCACCCCTCGAGGCCTTTAGAATTAGGCAGCTTGATAATGGAAAATGGTTAACTTATAAGGAGGTGCTGGACTGGGACGGTCAAAACTTTGTCCTTAAATCTCGGAACCAGCTATTGAGCGAAAACAAGGAGATAAACTGGTTTTCATACCTCCAGCTATCACAAAAATTCAAAGAGGATCAGAAAAGGGGCTTTAATGCGGAAGAAAGTGAGATAGGGGAGATATTGCTAGGCAAGGGAAAGAATATGGTAGGTAAAATTTACAAAATATTAATTGCCAGAGAAGGAGAGGATAGTAGGATAAAGGACTATATGAACATATGGTCCAGAAATATTGGATATAAAATTAACCAGGAAAGGTGGAGGACCATTTGGAAAAAAATATAGGAGCATCGGTATGTGCCAAATACAAGGAAAGTTGGGTAAAAATAGTGTACAGGTGGTACTTGGACCCAGCAAAATTAGCTAAAATATACAGAACATCTAAACCGAATTGTTGGAACTGTGGCGAAAAAATGGCACCTTTTTTCATATGTGGTGGCTATGTGGGAAGGCCAGGAAGTTCTGGAAAATGGTCAATAATGAATTAGAAAAAGTCTTTAAAGTTCACCTCGATAGGAAACCAGAAAATCTGTTATTAGGCCTATTTGACCCCAACACAAAGATATCAGAAAATGATAAAAGAATATATTTGATTTTGACCACGGCAGCAAAGATAACATACGCCAGATATTGGAAATCTAGTAAGTCTCCAACAAGGGACGAATGGATTCTTAACTCAATAGAGGCTATACAAATGGAATGGCTCTCTGAAGCAATTAAAGAAAAGAAGGCTGAGACGGGCTCAAACAGAAAACAGGAATGGAAATGTGTGCAGGATTACTGCCAAAGGGAATATAATATTACCATGCAACTGGATTGGGAGTAGACTCTTTTTCCTTTTTTATTTCTTTTTTTTTATTATGTGGGTTGATAATAACATCATATAAACAGGATGTTAAACTAGACATGTTTTCTCTTATGCTTTCTCTTCCTTATACACCGCAGGCAATGTACGAAGCTACAAGAGGAAAATATAGAGTTCAACGAAACTGTGGTTGTGGAATAAGGAAAATCCACCCTCCCAGAACTTTGTCTGTGTTCACCTACCCCTTTTCCTGCACCCTTTTTTTCTATTACATGTAAGGGAATGCCGAAGGCATCCCCTACTCCCTTTCTACTTTCCTTCTTTCTCTTCCGGACCTAAATGTGATGTTTTGTGTATGTTCAATTATTTTGTGAAAATTTGAATAAAGACTATATTTTAATAAATTTTGAATATCTGTTTTGGGTCCATTAAAATATATACCATATCACCTGCATATGCCTTAACTTTAAATTCATGCCCTCTTATTTTCACTCTTCTAATACAACTACACTAATTCTAATATTTAAGATCTCTAACACCAAAATAAACAACAAAGGTGAAAAGGGACATCCTTGTCCAGTCCCTTTTATGAATCTCTGTGCTGTCGCACCCTGTCTGTATATATTCAGGAACGGCGAGGACATAGACTCTAGGCCTGGTTAACCAAGAAAAAATGGTTCAAAGCTTGCTGTGGATGTAGGGGGCACTGGTGGAGATCCGAAATTTTCCGTGAAAATGTCAACATTATTTAGTAAAAACTAACTAAATTCGTTAGTAATTCATTAATGGTGGACACGCATGCACAATGCAGAAAACCTGCCAAAACTGGGTTTGACAGCCCAGGTCTTCCCTCAGCTTCTGCTTCGCGGCCCTCACCGCTGGTTGGTTCCCAGGTGGCGAGGAGGAGTGGGGGGCATCCACTCCACTCCTCCTCGCCACCTGGGAACTAACGCGCATTAGCTGGTTAGCTGGTAGGAGGAGTGGGGGGGCACCCGGGTTTTACAGGGCTTCTGGCCCAGGTCATTCTCGTGGGAGAGAGGGACCTGGGCCAGAAGCCCTGTCAAACCCGGCTTGAAAGTGCTTTTGTTCCCTTCCACGTCACGGAGAAGAGCAAAACGCATTACGACACCTTTACGACAATGGCGCCCGAGGCTTCAAAACTGTGACGTCACTTCCGGGTTGCTTGCCGCACGTCGAAAACGCTTCTGACGTAATTTTATAATGAAATACAAATGAACTTTGTTGAGATACGACAAATCTAACCAGGCCTAATAGACTCTCTCTCTACCAGGGGTTTGCTTCTTGCCTTCCTTTAGAGACTTGGGGCTCCCAAGGACCAAGTTGGACTCTATAGATAACTCAAAACAGGCTTTATTGCTTAAAACATGAGTTATCTGCACTCAGGCACTTTACTTTGTTCCCCAAAAGGATAAAGAAAAATACTTTACTGTCTCTTTATTGCTTGTGTCCTGGAAGCTTCAGCCAGATGGCTCTCCAAATTCTCTCTGTCTTTATGGTCTCGAGGTAAGGACACTCGAGACCCCAGCCAGCTGGCCTATACTGAAAGTATAGGACCTTTCTCTGAATGCCAACCAACTAGTTTGAAGGCGCCTGGGTCTCCTCAGAGCTACTCAACCATCCTGTATATTGAGCTTTCTGTATGAGACCCAGGAAAAGTCTTTGTCTTGTGTTGAGAGATGGCTTGACCAAGGCTGGCCCTGGCAAACCTTCAGATATGTCCTCTTCTGGAGAGATCCAGGAAAGCTCTGTAAACAAAATGGCTAGATTCCCAAGTCCCTAGGAAAAGGGGCGGAACAAACTCAATTGGGCTCTGTTAAACAATGATTGACAGGTGTAAAGAACCAATCAATGCAACCAAACCTTTGCAAAACTGAGCAGGCTTGCAGAAACACAATACAACAGTGCAAACCTTTGGAACTTAAAGTTTCTCATACAAGTGGCGCTTGCTGCGCCGTCACAATCTCTATGAAGCCGGGCAATTGATCATTTATCCTCAACCCAGCTCTTTGCTGGGAGTAAATAATTCCCACAGCCCTCTTAAAGTGTTGACCAGCCCCATAACATAAGAGTAAACCACTATGGAACACCCTATAGGTAATATACATGAAATGCAAGGAAAGATAGACACAAAATGCGTAAATGTATCATATAATGCTTTAAATCCAAATAGCATACACACTGGTGTCTGGAAAACGCCCAGGAATCCCCCGTTCTAACAATAGAACACTACACACATGAAATAATGTATAAAACAAGTTATAGTCACTCGTAATGGTATCCTGTGTAGTCCCAGGCAGGAATAGCACAATGTCAGCGGGAAATACCCGTGGGATGCGCCAGGCGGGGAGAGGGCTCCAGGCGAAGTCGTAGCCGCTTCAAAACAAAGTGGTGTTCTTCCCAAAGGAAAATATCAGGCCGTGAGGCCAGGGTTTGGCAGCGGCAGACGGAGAAGGGAAAACAGGAGGCGCTGGGTGTTTGGGGAATGCCGAAGATGCAGGATAGTAGGCCAGAAAGGCAGCCAAAATCAACAGCCCCTGTGTGCCCCAACTCTGAGAGGCGAAGAAATGTCTGAGGCCACTGGAGGAAGGACCAACGAGGGAGTAAATACCCCGGAATTCCTCTGGACTCGTTTCGACCGAAGTCTTTGTCAAGGTCAAAATAATTCTCTATTCAAATGATAATATTCAATATGTGGCAGACATAATGATCTGGAATATAAATATATACAACATCACAGCACAATGAACCATACGGCACGGTACATCATATAGAATATTGCATTAGGACATTTAAACAAAGCGTAGCATATTTACCTGATAGTAAAGGCTCAATAACATAAGCATGTGCACTATCATGATGGCAAAGAGCAAGGAAAAGAAAAAGCCAACTAAGCTATAACCCTGAAGCAATCAGCCCAGCAATTAAGGAGATCACCTGAGTAAAGCAGCAAGGGAAAGTCTCTCATTGAGCCCAAAAGGTGTCTCTGTGCGATAGTTGATGATTTGTTGAGTTTCTGCTTTAATTAAAGCTGTATCTAAGTCTCCGTGAGCTGGGACGGAGACCTTCTGGATGCCAAAGAAACGGAGAGACTCAGGGCCATGGGACAAGAGTTTGCAGTGAACATAAAACGGGGAGTCCTCAGATAAATTCCAGACGCATGACCTGTGTTCCGAAAAGCGCACTTTCAATTTTCTTCGACTTTCCCCTATGTAAATGAGTCCACAAGGACACAGAATTCCATATACCAAGGAGTGGCTGTTGCAACAGAAAAAGTCTTGAAACTTAAACCAGTTTACTGCCCAATTTTGGGAGCGATTTTTGGAGGTGTTGGGGGCTCAGAGGCGTCTTACGACTTCTTATCATCCTTGTTGCAATGGCGGCGTAGAAAGGGCTCAGAAATCATTTGGGTCTTATTTGCGTATTTTTAGCAACAAGGAACAAAATAATTGGTCCGATCTGTTGCCTTATGCTGAGGTGGCCTATAACAGTTCGGTACACTCTTCCACTGGGAGGTCCCCTTTCGAAGTGGTCTATGGTCAGGAGGTGGCTCCTTTGCCCCAGCAGTTGGAGGGGGGGGGGGGGAGAGGGTGGAATGGTGAATGCGAGCCCAGGAAGATTGGAAAGAAGTAGCAGCGGCTTTGGGAAAAGCACAGCGTTCCTACAAATTGTTTGGAGACCGGAAGAGGCAGGAGGGGGAGGAGTACAGTGAAGGGGACTTGGTGTGGCTATCCACGCAAAATCTGAAATTAGGATATCCATCGAAGAAACTAAGTCCGAAGTACATTGGGCCTTTTAGGATTAAGAATGCTGTAAACAAGGTCTCATATACCCTTCTGTTGCCCAAGAGTTTAGGGAAGGTTCACCCCACGTTTCACTGTAGTCTTTTAAAGAAATATGTGGGGCCTTTTCCTCCTCTGGATTGAATGTATTTTGTCTTCTAGGGGGAGGACGTGGTGGAGGAGACCGTTATGTCAGGATTGGGAGACCTGAGCTTAGGAGAAGTTCAGGCTCCCAACCTGCCATGAGATTGCACCGACCTTTGCCCCAGTTATTTGGTGACCTTGGCTCCAGCTGCATAGAGCCTGTGCTGAGTCAAGTGGGAGTGACGTAACTTCCAGAGGTGTGTGTGGCTCCGGAGGGAAGTGAGGTAACTCCTCCGAGCCTGGACATTGGACAATTGGACTCATAATGCTGGCTCATGGACCCATGAGGTCACATCCCTTTGGACTATGGGATATGCTGAATCACCCGGATATGGTGCAACCCTAGAGCACCATATGGGCAATGGGGAGGGGCTCGGGGTATATAAGGTGTGTTTGGGTGGCGGGACGGTGCTTTTGCTTCACATGTGTCGTACCTACAATAAAATCGTGTTGGACCGTGCTACAATCTACGCATGATCCTTACCGAGTGTTGAAGAGTCGTTACAGATTATTCCCCTTTGCCCCAAGGACCAGGGATGAGGAGCAAGGCCTTGAGATCTGGAAACGCTACTACCATAAGACATAGCAATGGTGCTTAAATGAGTTGGTTTTAAAAGTGAGTTAGAATATTCTCAAAGGATAAGACTTTTGAGGCTACTAACCATGATGATTGTGTATTATCAGAATGTGTGGATCTAAGTATGAATTCCTATCAATGAGTAGAAAGCATAAGTTGGAGGATGCTATTGCAATCATATTCTACTCATGGGTTTCTCAGTAAGATGGCTTTTGTGTGTCCAAAATGCATAAGTGTTTGGTCTGAATCAGCATGCCTATGGCATCTTCCTCCTTCCCTCCCTTCCCATAACTGTCATTTTTAAAATGATTCATTTTCCCAGAAAAGAAGTGAAGTTAAATTGGTTGCAAAACCCAATGCATACATGGGTTGTATGCATTGGATTTTGCATACAACCCATGTATGCAAACAGCTGAAAAATGCAGTTCGTATCAGTGGCATATCATGTAACACTTTTCTTCTTAATAATATATGTAACCTTTCTGCTTCAGAAACTATAGTTACCCGCCTGGAACAAAACCTACATCAAACACATTTAAAGATGCACACTGCATTAAGGACCTCTTCACACGAATTGCTGGAATAATCATGCATTGTGGCAAATTTGGTGATACTCATCAAGGGGAGTGGGGAACCCATCGCCTGGCTTATCAGCAAGCTGATTCCACAGAGGGAGGCATTGACTGCACGACGTCCCCCCATTATTTCTGCGTGTTACTGCTGTGGCAGCATATGCCGGTTCTGCACTAGTTTACCTACTGATCCCTGCCAGAAGTTCCTCTGTGTCATAAATAACAATGTGTTGAAGCCATTATCCAATCATGCTCACAATCCAGATACAGGCTAGCATCGTATTGGTCTTTCTGTTCATGTGAAACGAAATATTCTATAATTCTGCTCCTGGTGGTGCAGTGGGTTAACACACTGAGCTGCTGAACTTGCTGACTGAAAGGTCATCAGTTCAAATCAAGGGAGTGGCATGAGCTCCCGCTGTTAGCCCCAGTTTCTGCCAACCTAGCAGTTCGAAAACATGCAAATGTGAGTAGCTCAATAGAGACCACTCCGGCGGGAAGGTAACAGCACTCCATGCAGTCTTGCTGGTCACATGACCTTGGAGATGTTTACAGACAAGGCCAGATCTTTGGCTTAGAAATGGAGATGAGCACAAATCCCCAGAGTCGGACACAGCTGGACTTAATGTCAGGGGAAAACTTTAACCTTAACCTACCTACCTCATACATACAAACAGACATTTTTAATCTGAACCTGTCAATATAATGAAATACATGACAAAGGCTGGGTTTGGAAATACAGTGCTTGTACTCGTGTGCTTGATATAATGAAAATAGGTCCTCTGGGCCATGGGATGGGAACCAGCAGGCTCCATGGATAAACTATGGCTGAACTGGCATATGCCGCCAAAGTAAGCCCTGTCTGATGAGATTGTATGTTTTAAGTATTTGGGTTTTTCCGTAGCTTCTGTAGTTTCCATTGTACACAGGCATGTAGCCAGGGGGGGGGGGGCTAAAGGGGCTTCAGCCCCCCCCCTCCGAAATTCTCAGAATGGTCTGCGAAAAGGCCTTACTGGTACATTATTTAAACTGTTATGTGCATTTAAATCATGATCTGATCACCATGCTCATTATATCCCATATTAATGGGGTTATTGGGATAACAATACAAAAGGTTTGTTAGGGTAGACCCTCTTCCACCCAGTCTCAGCCCCCCGGAACCAAACTCAGCCCCGAATCAAAATCCTGGCTACGGCCCTGATTGTATACAATGTGAGCTTGAGGTGATTGTGAACTTTGGTAGAATATCCTCATGTTTCAGACTCAAAACTAAACCTCTCTGTCTCAATAGGAGGTGCTCAAGATACTCCAAATAATAGAGAAACAACTTAAGAAGTGGGAAGGGAAAACGTTAGCAAGAGTGGATAGAATAAGGGTATTGAAAATGTTCATAATACCAAAAGTATTATACCTATTCCAAACATTACCAAATGCAGTAGAGAGGAAGACATTTAAGACATGGGATAGAAGAATAAAAACATGGGCAGTTGGAGGGAAAAGATCCAGAATAAGGGACAAATGGTTGAATGCAAAAGAGGAAGAGGGAGGCTGGGGGATCCCAAGTTTAGAAGTTTACCATGATGCATTTCAAATACAAAGATTGTTGGAAATACAGTATACGGGGGGGGGGGGGAGGGTAAATGTGGAAAAGATAATAAATAATATTAAAGGAAAAGAAATAATATTTACGGAATGGAAGAGGAGAGAGGAAACAGAATTTAAGGAACCCTTTAAAGGAACAGTAAAAGTGTGGAAAAAAGAAAGAAGAAGTTAAACCCAGGCAATGATAATAAGATGGCAACTATATGGCAAATGAATTATAATAATGATGAAAGTATAGGTAGAACACTGAGATTAATTGAAAGTAGAGGGAAAAGGTTAGTGGAGGATCTGTACACAGAGGATGGAAACCCTGTAGAACAAAAAGAAATTCAGAATTGGATCGGGTCAGGGAATTGGATTCAAAGCTGGGCTATAAGACAGGAAATTTTTAGACGAAGGAAAAAATAAGAGAACAGGATAGTCCATTTGAGATGGTGATTACAAAATGTTTGAGGGGGGAGAAGAAAGTGGCAGGAGATCTGTACGAACAAATCATAACAGTAAAAGAAGAAATAATAGATGAATTTTTTCACACATGGAGATTGGACATGGAAATTGAGAGGGAAGATATCCAGAGGGAAATAAGTAATATAGCAAAAGAAAAGATACTCCAAACAGTGTTAAAATACCATATTATAAGATGGATAACAAATATGATAATTAAAGTAGGAGTATCTGAGCCTATAATTGAAACAACTGTAGCTGGGATATCAGTGTGTCTGTCTGCACCATACATATCCTGGTTTTTTAACTAGGAATTAATACATTAACAAAAACCAACAGTTGTACATTCATACACATTCTTGGTGACATCTGAATACTCTGTCCAAAGAAAGACCTGAAATATTCAGATGTGACACAGAGACATGGTAGCAGTTAACTGTATTATACTTAGCTGAAGATTATTTCACCAAGCTTGTCTTTTGCTAACCACTTGACTCCAGTACCTTTGCCACTCAATTGATCAAAGTTCGAAGATCAAGACATTTCCCCCTATAAAATAGAAGCTCTTTTTAAAAAAATCTTTTTGTCTTTGTTTTTCTGATACACCCAGAGCAGACAAAGTGTGGCCAGTTTGGTATTTTAATTTAGAGAATTAAGGAAATGTAGCAGTCACTATCATTACTAGTGTTTGGATTTCATGAAATGAAGCCGAAAGAAAGAACATGTATCTTCTTTCTATGAGCTGCCTATCAACTGTGACATTACATGCTCTTTCACTGTACATTTTCATAAGTGTTATAAAATTTCTGAAAGTGAACAGCAACAGGTGATTTCCAGTGTCCTAAAATGTATGCATGCCAAAATGTTTGCATGACAAGATGAGATCCTCGGTAGCAAAGTTGACAATTTTTTCCCTGCCTTTCAAAAGTCTGCTTTTATTAGTTCTTTATTTAAGTTCTGCCAGCTACATCTCAGTCTTTTAAACTGTATGTAATCTCTGCACAATTATATACGATGACTACAGGGCGCTATTTACAGATGTTTGGGTCTTCTTAGAAGGACAACTTTAAAAGAAATGTATATTTTTCCTCATCTACAACCTAACAGTTTTGTACTTTATTTCATAGGAATTTATTTTTTTGATATGTTAGATATTCCAAGAATTGCTCCAGATACACATTATCTAAATCTCTCCTTCAAACCTGGGCTTTAATATTGATGTCAAGACAGCTTCTTAAGATAAGATGTGAAAGCCTTATCTTCTAAGTTTATGGCATAAAATCATAATCTGTTAGATGGGCTTTATACAGCTACCACAGAATGTGTGTGTTTGGTGGGAAGTAGGATGTTCAATTTCCCCACATTAATTCAGGCCCCTTCCACACAGCTGTATACAATCCACATTGAACTGGATTATATGACAGTGTGGACTCAGATAATCCAGTTCAAAACAGATATTGTGGATTATCTGCCTTGATATTCTGGGTTATATGGCTGTGTGGATGGGCCCTCATTCTAAATAAATTATAAATTGATCATTTAGGATCAAGGTATCTGCATTATAGAACTAATGGTTTAATGTATAGTTTCATCTAGCATTTTGGGTGTGATCTATCAACGGAAAGGTTGCAAGTTCGAACCCCGGGTTGGCGTAGGCAGCCAACCGTTAGCCCTGCCCACTGTTTGCCTAAGCAGTTCAAAAACAGCTTTAGCTGTAATTAGAGAAATTAGGTACTGCTAATAAAAGCGGGGGAGGTTTTTACAATGCCATAAAGAAAGAAAAAAGAAAACCAAATGCTGGAATGCGGAAGTCCAGACAGTTCTTCGTCATAAGAGGATGGAGCAACAGCACCTCCTATGGCATGACGCAAAAACCTCCTTCTCTTCTGTCTGTACGTCAATACAAAACAGCATTGAATGTTTGCTGTCTATGTGTACTTGTGATCCGCCCTGAGTCCCCTTTGGGGTGAGAAGGGCAGAATATAAATAAAGTATTATTATTGTATTATTATCCATTGGCAAGGTTTAAAGAAACCAGGCAACAAGCCAGTGAAGTAAAGACAGCCAAGTTGACCATACTGTTTCTGCTATAGTTAAACACAAAAGGAGCTCAATAATTACTACTGACCTTTCTGCTCTCCTATAGAAAGTGAGCCAATTGCTGTTGCCTAACTCTTATGAGTGTATGGGGAATACTCTACATTAAGAAACTGAGGTTAATTCATGCCTAGTTCAGGACAAGGAGATGTATTTTAAACCTAGGTCATGATAATTTATTAAAGACACAGTAAGCCAATGTCTTGGAACTTCCCTTCAAAAATGACAGAAAGAGAATGACAGAATCATGTGGATGTCTTACTGATTGTGTCTGTATATCAGAAGGAAAATTGGACTTGTCTATGTCCTTGTCACACAGGCTGCTGGAATCATCAGACATCCAAGGTGCGCGAGGACTTGTTGCCCCGCGCTCCACACCCTTGCTGCTTCCCCTTGCCTCACCCCATGGGGGGAAAGCTTCCTAAATCTGGCTCAACCCATCTTTCCTAATGAAAAAACGAGGAGCCTTCTGTTGTCTGTTGCTGGCTTATTTTTTGTGGCAGCAGGGGTCCCCCTCCAGTTGGCCTCCCCGGAGCCTCCCCGGAAGCAGTTTTACTGGGTGTGATGAAAGCCACCGGGTTCTGTGACCAAACTTACAAAACCCTGTCACCACCACTGAAAAGAAGCCCATGTGAACCTGAAGTTGATCAAGATGTAGCTTGATCATCACTTATCTGGAATTCCAAAATCTGAAATACTCATGGGTGGCTGTTGTAGTGAACAAATTTTGTTTCAAGCACAACATAAAAAATATTGTGTATGCAATTATTTCAGACTATGTGTATAAGGTGTATATAAAATTAATTAATTTAATGTTTAAGCTTGGTCACCTCTTTAAGATATTTCATTATGTACATATATGCAAATAAAGGCATTCCAAAATCTTTTTTTTTAGAAATTCCAAGCATTTTTGGTCCCAAGCATTTTGGATAAGGGATACCCAACCTGTAGCATATTTGAAAATGCACTGGAAATGGTAACAAGGCTGATTTTTTTTTAAAAAAGAAAACTGTTGTAGGATTCTGCATTAGATGCATTATATTTAAAGAATTAGACATGTTACATGCATTAATAGCAAAGTCATTTTCTCTATATGAATTCTTAAGTGGCAAAGATGGTATCACGTACACAAAAGCGGCGGATACCAGTAGCTCTGTGAAACTCCCAGGCAGGACCAGAATATCAGTAGATTGGTGTGTTGTTTTGGGCTCTTTGCACATGAATGGCCCAGTGCTGAAAGGAAAAAGTAGAGCTTACTTCCACTAATTCTCTAGTGAGTTTCTGAATCTCCTAAGGTTACTCTTATCAAAATTTTGTGTTACTTACAGAAAATGAATAAAATGCATCAAACCATTCTTACTCCCACCAAACCTGAAACTGAGAGGCAGTGTGGTATAATTGTGTTAGTGTTGGCTAGAACACTGGGAGACCAGGGTTTGAATCTGTGCTCAACCATGGAAACCTACTTGTAGCCTCAGAAAAAGGCAATGGCAAACCCACATTGAGTACGTCTTGCCAAGAGAAGAACTTGGAGTTGCCATATATCAGAAATGACTTGAGGGCACACAACAACTGAAGGAACACTACTTGAAGATAGTGCACTGCTGAAGTCATTAATTAGCGGGGCAGAACTTGTAAAATGGGGAAGGAGAAATGGAATTGAATCCCCTGGAAAAAGGCATGGATGTCTCTTTGGCTTAAATCTTGAAATGGAAGAATCCATATTGTAGTGGTCACTGAACTTATCTGACCATGAACCAGCCCGAACTCTTCAATCTTTGGAGGATGCCCTCCTTTCGCTCCTGCCAGTCTCACAGACTCGTCTGGTGGGCACAAGGGAGAGAACCTTCTCCTCTGTGGTCCCCTGGCTCTGGAACTCATTGCTCTGATTAGGAAAGCCCCCACTTTGGAAACCTTTAAAAAACACCTTAAAACCTGGGTTTTCCACTGTGCCTTTGGAGAGTAGCCACTTAACCTTATACCATTGCTCTCTCCAATGCTCCTGTCTCTGGAGTACACACTCCCCCCCCCTTTATATGAAGGCCTCTCATTACCCGTGTCTATACGAACTCTCCTTCGCAATGAATCTACTCCTGTTTAACATTTTATCTTGTACATGCGGCCCGCTTTGTCATTTGTGATTTTAGATATTGTATTTGCATATTGTTTTTTATTTATATGTTTGTATTTTTATTGTGTTGTTGTTGTTGTTTTTGATTTTTATTTTATTGTAATTTGTTGTTTGGGCCTGGCCTCATGTAAACTGCCCTAAGTCCCCATTGGGGAGATGGTGGTGGGGTGTAAATAATAATAATAATAATTATTATTATTATTATCTGACCCATGTTTTCACTCTGGTATTAGCTATTCAGCTTGCCACTTCTCTGTGTGTCATGAAGGATACAATAAGTAAAGATACTGGGTGATCTTTATTTACCAGAAGGCAGCGAGAGAGTTGGGATTTATCTTGAATAGATTCAGTTAACTCTGATCTCTTAGCCTCTGCCATTTGATATGACATTTGGATCTTAAGGGATAGGATATGAAACAAAATTTTCAAATGAATGTGATGTGATGAGATCTTCTGTCCCAAACCTCCTGAGTTGACAGGAGTAGTGTGGTGAGGGACTAAAATTCCCCATGATCAAAAGGGGACAAAAACATTAATGAGTGGATAATTAAGGCCAAATAACATTGAATGCTGATTAGAGCATTTAAAATCAATGCAGGTTCAGAAAATAAATGCTCCTCTTGAGGTCCCTACAAAAGTAAGTTGGTTTTTTAATGAGTTGCAGAAAGCCACATGTAAATTTAGCTGCCCAAAATTGTGAAATAAAAAACCCCTCACAAACAAAAGAAGATTATAGATCTTATTTATTTATTTATTTATTTATTTAGATTTCTTGATGAGAGCTCACATACTACTGGCTCAGCGCCAGGGAATAGTACAAAAGAAAGAGTGTAATCATCTTGATGAGAGCCAGTCCACATGTAAAACATTTGTAGGAACCAGGCAAGAAATTTCATTGAAATAATAAATTTTCTCAGAAGCTGCTTGCATACATAATTCACAGCAAATCAAGTAGACAATAACAAAAATGGGTTGCTGTGAGTTTTCCGGACTGTATGGCCATGTTCCAGAAGCATTCTCTCCTGCCGTTTCACCCACATCTATGGAAGGCATCCTCAGAGGTTGTGAGGTCTGTAGGAAACTAGGCAAGTGGAGTTCATATATCTGTGGAATGTCCAGGGTGGGAGAAATAACTCTTGTCTGTTTGAAGCAAGTGTGAATGTTGCAATTGGCCACCTTGATTAGCATTTAATGACCTTGCAGTTTCAAAGCTTGGCTGATTGCTGCCTGGGGATCTTTTGTTGAGAGCTAGCCTTGATTTATTCTTGTCTGGAATTCTCCTGTTTTTTTGTGCTGCTTTTTATTTACTGTCCTGATTTTAGAGTTTTTAAAATACTGGTTTCCAGATTGTTCATTTTTATAGTTTCCTCCTTTCTGTTGAAGTTATCCACATGCTTATGGATTCCAATGGCTTCTCTGTGTAGTCTAACATGGTAGTTGTTAGAGTGGTCCTGCATTTCTATGTTCTCAAATAATATGCTGTGTCCAGATTGGATCATCAAGTGCTTTGCTATAGCTGACTTCTCTGGTTGAACTAGTCTGCAGTGCCTTTCATGTTCCTTGATTCGTGTTTGGGTGCTGCAAAAATGCAACAACAATGGCTGGCATCCAGTTCAGTAGTTATGGGATCATAAAGCAGATTTATTATCTTGTAACTGCTTAGGCCAGGGGTGCCCACACTTTTTCAGCATGCGAGCTACTTATAATAAATATAAGACAGAAAGATCTACCTTGAGAGACGCAGCTTGGCTCCATCCCCTCCACCCCCTGGCTGGAGCTCTCACAACTTCTCCAGGGCAGAGGGGGGTATGCCAAGCCAGTGATGGTTAGCTATGCCACCACTGGCTTGGCATACCCCCTTCTGCCCTGGAGAAGCTGTGGTACAGCTAAAGCTGGTGGGGAGGGGGCGGGGCCTGGTGGGCTCCGCCCCCTCCGCCCCCTGGCTGGAGCTCTCACAACTTCTCCAGGGCAGAGGGGGGTATGCCAAGTTAGTGATGGCATAGCTAGTCACCACTGGCTTGGTAATACCCTCCTCTACCCTTCTCAAGGTTGCAGAAGCTGTGGTAGAGCTAAAGCCGGTGAGGAGGGGGCGGGGTCTAGCACGGCTTGGCTCCACCCCCTCTAGATGTGCCGCATCAGCTGGGATCAACTCCAGATGGCCTCAGGATCGACTAGTCGATCGCGATCGACGTCCTGAGCACCCCTGGCTTAGGATTTAGGTTATTAATGGCTGAATATGATCCCTAAACACATCTTTTCAGCTTGGCAGCACCCCCCAACTGAAGGGAACTGTGTCCCTTCCCGACCCATGGACCGGGGGACAGAGCCGACCCCCCTCCGAGAAGGCCGGGTTTGTAGAGCCAGGCCGCCTGTAGGCCCACTGGCTGAAGGACGGCCTGGACAGAGGGCGATGAGGACCCAGAGGACTTTTCCCACTAGGACCATCTGGAGCTCCTGCTATAGGCAGTTGAAGCTCCAAGGGACATGCCCTACCACGCCCTCCCTCCCCCCTATTGTGTCGTGTATATTCTTTTGCTTTTGTTGTGTTACTTGAACTTCTGTAAACCGCTCCGAGCCTTCGGGGAGTGGCGGTATACAAGTTTGACGTAATAAATAAATAAATAATAAATAATGTGCTTCAGAGTAGGGCACTAAAATTACACCTGTATTGTTCTTCCTACTGTGAGGCACATTGAGCCAACTGGTTGCAAGAAAATCTGTTCACCATGTGTCCAATGACTGGAAGAGCATTGAAGACTTTACTTCCTGGTACCTTTATGTGCAGTGCTTCAGACCCTTAGGTTGGGGCACTGGAAACATAAAAAGGTGGGGTTTTTGGGAGCTGTATCATCATAGTAATGTCTGACAATGCTAGATTTTGACTGATAATTTCAAAAGAGTCAGCATTAATATGGGTTTGCAGCATACCATGCAATTGGCTTTCTAGATTATGTAGTTTCTTAGCAATGAAAAGGAAGATTTATTACTACCTCTTCGCATGGGGCATTTGTGGCCTGTTTTGCTGCATTGCTTCATGGCAAGGATGGGGTCTGCTGTGCACCATCACACGTTGCATGGCAGGCCCCACCCACTTTCCTCTCAAAGTCAGGGAAGTGCCGAAAGGAACTTCCTCCATGACTACGGGGAGGAAAGTGTATTTTGGGTAGTTCCGACAGAGCTACCCGCACTTTCCTTCCCATTTCCGCTTGTTATGGAGGAAAGAGTGACAGGGCAACACATGTTGCTATGCATTGATGCCCATCCTGCCACCTGTGTGATAAGGGGAGGAGGGAGGGCTCATGGGGCTCCATTAGCCACCCTGCGTGCTTTCCCTTTCACCAGACATTACCTATGTAAAGGCATGGCCCAAAGGGTCAGTGTGAAAAGTTCCTAAGATGTTGGAAGCCACACCTTTTTGTTGACTTGTTATATACGGCTATCCCTTCATTCTTATATTGATTCCACTTGACACAAGCCCCCAATTGGAAAAAGCAGCAGGCATTCCTGACCCCACCTGTACATTATCCCTTTTACTATAAAGTAATGAAACTTAAATTTGTTTTGACTGTAATTGCTTTCTGGTGAATGTGTTCCCTTTGCTGCATGCACACATTAGTATGGTGTCATGGGTTGCAATTTATGTACAATACTCCTGCTCTCCTCAGTCTCCCACATGCACTTATTACATTAGTTTGATGTCTTCCAGGCAACTTGTTATAAGAGACTGTAGCCATTGCCGCAATAGGTGCCACTGTAGACCATAGTAGGTTATATGCCTCATTTCCCTGAAATGGCTGAATAGTATGTCCAGGAAAAGGCAGGACAGCCATATGTTACAAACTGCTGCATAGGATTTAGCATAGATGAAATCACTATGCAAGGCAAACAAACAAGCACAGTACTGTAATTTGTTTTTGTGTTTTAGTGGTGACAGAGTTTATGGATACACTAGTGTTTTTGATTATGTATGTTTCAAGTTATTCCAGACTTATGGTGACCCTAAGCTGACCAATCAATGGGTTTCCCTGTCAAGATTTGTTTTGAGTGCCACTGCCTTTGTCTTCCCTTCAGACTAAGGGAGTGCGACTCTCCCAAGGTCATCCAGTGGGTTTCAATAGCTCAGTAGGGATTCAAATCCTGGTCCAGTACTCAAATCATTACACCACACCAGCTCTCCCTGAATTCATTATATCCCTAAAGAAATGAAGTCCACATTCTGCTTTGCAAGCATTGCATTTCAAGGAAATGTTTAAGACTTTGTACTCCATGGAATCCATATTCAATTATTTGGTCAAGGAGAAAAACTGGTATTCACCATCAGGTCATTTGGGTCATTATAAGTGGTAATAATATTCCTTTGCCTCTTGATTACAAAGCAATATGAGATCATGACCAGACAAAAGAAGCATGGAGGAAAAAATGTATGGAGTGAGTAGGGTGGAATGTGGAAAGGTCAGATGACCCTAGGTATTCCGATAATACCCTTAGCCCTGCCCCCTATGAACTGAATCACATCAATTAGAGAACCTGCAAACAAGCCATAGCAATTTGTAGAGGGAATAGAGAAAATGTCATAGAATACATGTGTGAATACTAAGGCTGTCTATGATATAAAAAATAAATCTGTTGAGGATTAAGCAGGAGAGTATGCAAATTATATACATGCTATGTGAATCTGACCTTTGGCTGTTTTAATATTGGTAAGGGACTTAACATTAAATAATATTTACATATAATGCTGTTTTATTTTGAGTCATTTGTTCATGAAGCTCAATATATTTACACTGACTGACACTTGCTGTTCAGGACTTCAGGCAAGATATTTTCAGTCCTAGCTGGAGACACTTTGGGCCTTCTGCATGCAAAGCGTGTAGTCTAAAGGACTGCACTTCAGGTGTGTCTGGATTGCTGACTGCTGACTGCACACTGAGAAACTCATTTTACCTTTTGACCTATATAATAATTGGAGGGCAGGATGGAGTTTGATACAAAATGTAGCTGGCCATTAGGAGTTGGAATATTTGTGCTCTGAGGCAAGTAATTTTGGTGGCACCAATAAATAGGCTAAAATATATCATGTGGCAAGTCATGACCTCAAAAAATCTCTCTGTTTAAGCTTGTGTGCTGGTTTCAGCACAAGGTTAACATGTTTCCCACCTTTGCTGGTAGTGTTTTTATCTCTATCTCATCTTTACTCTCACATCTCCCTCACCCATTTTACCTTGGCTTTTTTTCTGAAATGGCAGAGCTAAGTTGCCTATATAAAAGAAAAAAAAACTTTCCAACTCTCAAGTAGAGGGCATCTTTGTGAAAAGGGACACCTCTCAGCCCTATAAAGGTTTTCTGACTTGTATGGGCTGGCAAATAAGGGACATTCCTTAAATAAGGGATGCTTGGAAACCTTTAACAATGACACATGTGCCCCACAAGTCAAATCGATGCGCACAGTCAAAAGGCAGCAAGATTAATTACCACTTTACATAGAACTTCCCAGAAATTCCCCCCTACTTTGTTAGTTGCAAAATTACAAATACAGACTCAAAATTGGTTGCTATACTATACCTAATCATAAGCTAAATGTTTCATAGTATATACATAAAAGGCAGCATCGTCAGCAAAAAGCAGCTCACGGACTAGAAAGTTTAGAGTCTTAGTGCGAGCCCTCAGACGGCTTAAGTTGAACAAGCTGCCATCAGTACAATAGCGTATATATATGCCTTCTTCTTGTAGGTCTGCTGTAGCCCTTTGTAGCATCAAGCTGAAGAAGATTGTAAATAAGGTTGGTGCAAGAACACAACCTTGTTTCACTCCATTAGTTATTAGGAAAGGCTCTGAGAGCATCGCCATATCTGACTTGACCGTGCTGGCCCTCATGTAACAGGATAATCATTTTGAGGAATTTGGGGGTACATCCTAGACGTTCCAGGATCTGCCACAGACCTTTTCTGCTCACAGTGTTGAAGGCTTTTGTGAGGTTGACAAATGTTACATACAGTCCTTTGTTCTGCTCTCTACATTTCTCTTGCAGTTGTCTAAGGGCAAAAACCATATCAGTGGTGCTCCTATTAGCTCTGAAGCCGCATTGGCTTTCAGGGAGAAGTTCTTCTGCAATGGCAGGAACTAATCTGTTCAGGAGTATCCTTGCAAGGATTTTTCCAGCAATGGAGAGCAGTGTTATACCTCGATAGTTTGAGCAATCAGATTTTGTTCCCTTTTTCTTATACAGGGTGATGATAACTGCATCTCGGAGATCTGATGGCAGTTCACCTTTTCCCCAGCAACTCACAAGGAGCTCGTGGAATTTAGCATGCAGTACATGACCTCCCTGTTTCCAAGCTTCAGGTGGGATTCCATCGATCCCGGCTGCTTTGCCATTTTTCATCTGCTGTATGGCCTCAATGGTCTCTTTCAGAGTGGGAGCTGTGTCTAGTTCATTTTTCATTGGTTGTTGTATCATGTGTTGGATAGCTGAACCTTGGACTACTCGGTTGGCATTGAAGAGACTCTGAAAATGTTCAGCCCATCGGTTCAGGATGGAAGCTTTATCAGTAATTAGTGTTTGACCATCTGTACTGTATAAGGGGCTTTGGACCTGATAAGTAGGTCCAAACACTGCTTTGAGAGCTTCATAAAAATCTCTGTGATTGCCCATTCAGAAGCAGCCCTGCAGCGCCTCACATCCTGCTTTGCAACAGCTGCAGAGCTGTTTGGGCTGGAAGTCAGCCTGAAGAAAACGGAAGTCCTCTACCAGCCCACACCACAGGAAGAACACCATCATCCTCACATCAGCATAGGCACATCTGTGCTTAAGTCCATTCAGCAGTTCACCTACCTGAGAAGCATCATCTCTTCAGACGCCAAGATTGACAAAGAGATACTGTAGATCACAGATTAGCAAAGGCATATAGTGCATTCGGAAGGCTTCACAAAAGAGTCTGGAGGAACAAGCACCTGAGGCAAAGCACCAAAAACAGTGTGTACAGAGCTATCATACTGTCCATTCTCCTCTATGGGTCTGAAACATGGGTCACCTATCGCCAACACCTACGACTCCTCGAACACTTTCATCAGCACTGTCTTCGCACAATCCTAAATATACACTGGACCGACTATGTGACGAATGTTGCTGTCCTTGAGCAAGCAGGGATCACCATGCTATTGAGAACACAGCTGCGCTGGGCAGGGCACATCTGTAGAATGGAGGACCACCGCCTCCCAAAGATACTACTATACGGTGAACTCGCCACGGGTCAGCGCAAGAGAGGTGCTCCCAAAAAGAGATATAATGACTCCCTGAAACAACATCTCAGGCTCGACCAGATTGATCACCAACAATGGTCCACCCTGGCCTCACATCGGGAGGCATGGAGATGCATTATCCACAATGCTGCGGCCTCTTTCGAGAAGACACGCCGAATGGGTCTCGAAGAGAAATGACAACGCAGAAAGAACCGCAACTTGGAAACAACATCACCCAAGGAGACTTTCTGCTGTGCTTTCTGCAACTGAACTTGCCTATCTCAGATTGGCCTTTTTAGTCATCAACGCGCTTGTAAAAAGCATGGGATGAGTCCTTCCTGAATCTTCGTTCGCGAAGTAATGCTGAGAGAGATATACCTAACCTCACATACTACTGCCTGGAAGTCAGTTTGTATAGACTTTAAAAAAAATAGGGTGGTATGACACTCTTGACTCCTTATAAAATCCAATATGCTGGACAATTTATCTCATGGCTAAAATTAAATTTATAAATTATCTATCTCAAGGAATAACTTTATTTATATCCTGCCACCATCTCCCAAAAGGGACTTGGGGCGGCTTACAAGACATTGCAGTGCAGTATATATATATCAATGCAATTTGCTGACCAACTTGCTTCTTATTATCCTGCTTCTTGGCAGAGGGCTGGACTGGATGGCCCATGAGGTCTCTTCCAACTCTATGATTCTATCCAATTAACTGACTTCAGACAGTTGTTTCTGCTTCTGCAGCAGCTCTTATCTTTATTTCCATTTCATTCATTGCAATAACACTTATTCGTTAGCATGGTCACAATGCAAGAGAGAAGAGAAAGAGACAGAACAAATGGCATCTGCTATATTTATACCCCACTGTTATCAGCTCATTATTTCACTGTCCAGCCTCCTAGTCTATTGCAACATTTTCCTTTTCCGTTCTACACATGCTTCATAATGTCCCAAAGATTAACTCTTTCACAACTAGCAGCATGGATATTTTAGACTTGTACAATATATATTGATATTACACTGATAGTATCTAACATAAATGATACATGAGTATAAAACAATATTACATAAAAATGATAGAACAACTACTATAAGCACATACAATAAAATAAAATAACACAATTTAAAATTAAGAACAACCTGTAGTTAATACTAGCTGCCACCATGAGATACATCATTTGAAAAAGAGGTGTTTCGTACGATCAATGGCCCTCTTGTTGAGTTTCTGGCTATTGTTCTATTCCCAGTAGCTGAGACAAACATGCAGTAGGCTGTGATTAGGGGTTTTGCAAAGGTTAAGGATTCAGAAGCACCATGAAAGTGGAAAAAATATGATTTTTTTTAAAAAAATAAAAATTTGACATAACAACTCTCTAGGAATCTTTAGGTACCCCATGCTGACTCTATGGTCAACTCTGGAGGAAGTTGACCCCAGAGGACCTACAGATTCTTAAATAGAAAATTTTAATCAAATTTGTGAATAACCAAATCTACAAAAGTTAAACCCGCCAATGTGGAGGGGTCATTGTACAGCTTATGAGTAAACAGAAAACAGACCACAAATATAAATTAACAGTGTGTGAATACTTTCCACTCCCTTCAAAACACATCATTTTCTTGTGTTAACACCAAAGATGCCTTGACTTCACCTAACACTGCCTTTTTAGAAGTTGCTAACATTTTCTGCACTTAATGTAACTGAGAGGCAACTAGAGGGAAAGGATTTGAAGATTATTACAAAAACACGTACAATCCTTCACACTGCAAATCTCTCTGTGTATTTCTAACACATTTTATTCAGTAAACAAGAGTAGTGGAGTAGAAGTGAATTCGGTGTTCATTCTCATTTTATTAGTGAATAAAGACTATAATTTAAGAAATAAAGAATTACCATGGGTTAATCTAATGAAATCTTCAGCTACTTTATAAAGGTTAACATGCGTTACAGCATGAGCTTTCACAAGTGTTGACCCAAATCTCTCTCTGGATTATAGCTACCCTGTCTGCAAATGATAACAATGCTGATAGCATGTTGGTTTTCCTTAGTATAACATGCTTAATTCATGCTGTGCTGCAAAATTACTTATATGTATTCCTGATTAATATTTATCATTTATTTAATATTTATTATTTATGTATTGCCTCTCAACCTCTCCAGGGCCCATGAGTTGATAAATACACTTTAAAAACGTAAAGTAAATAACTTAAAACACTTTGAACAGTATACATTCTTTTTTTAAAATTGTTTAAAAATATGCAGACACCCTCATTTTAAGAGCCAAAAATTATGTGTAACCATATATTAGCATCCCAGTGTGACAAACTGACATATCACACAGTTATCCATGCAAGGTAGGGTAGACTGCTACACACTTTTTATCTAATTTCCTCAATGGTAGTGCTGCAACCACTATTCCTAAATATAAACTATTTCTTAGCTTGCACACAATAACACAGAGAAGGTTTCTTTTCTGGAGCTTCCTTTAAAATATGTATAAATACTCTTGCCAAGAGTGCAGTATATAAATCTAGGTGGTTTTGAGGCAAAGTACAGAAGATTCAAATTTCCAATTCAGCATATTTGTTCAGGAAATAGAAATAATGACTTGTTTTGAAAATAATAATGAACATAAACATGAGCTAACTGAATTTGTCAAAATGATTAAAGGACTAAGTTGCTTATCATACCCTCCAACATTTCACTAACAAAAACCAGGACATGTGTGGGCAAAACTTATTCATGAGGAAGAATACACAAGCTAGTAAAAGCTGCAGCAGTTAGCTTTTGTATGCGTTACTGAGTTGACTCAGTGTACTTTTCTATATATTTTGTGTGTGAAACAACTGGATCTCAAAAAAAGTTATTTTCTGTTGCAAATGAAGTTGAGATGTTATTTCCTGGGTTTAATATCTCTTTGTTTCCAGGTTCCCACGTGACCAAAGAGGAGATTGATCTTTGCTTGTATTAATATCACTTCAAACAAGAAAAAATCTTATGACAAAATATATGACTTTGACTCTAACATCATTTTTTAAACTTCTGTATGGTTTTTATCATCTTTGGCTGATGAAGAAACCAGTGGCACCTCAAAAGCTTGAATGATGTATTTTGTGTTTTTTAGTTGGCCCAGTAAAGGTATTATGAATATTGAATTCTTTTGTAATTTGTGTCCATGTGACTGGGTGGGGAATTAGAAATGCCCCTGATGAATCGGGACATTTGGGGGTCATGACTTTAACTATTAGAAGAAGACAGCACTTGGGTTTCCTCTTGTAGTGTAAGCCTATGTTGTATCCCTCTCATCCATGCAATTATTAAAGAAAATACAAGTTACACATACTTCTTTGTGAATTGTACAACTCTAGAGAAGAAAAGTCAAACTGGTCCATCAGGAACATTGAAGGGCTGGCCAGTTCATGCAGCTACCATGTTTGGGAGCAGAAGGAAGGGAATTAGAATGTGTAAAGACATACATTTTTGGGCCTCTAAAAGTAACCAAGCATATCTATTATTATTATTTCCACCATTTTTACCCCGCTCTTCTCAACCCCCAAGGGGGGACTCAGAGCGAACCCCTGAGGGGGGACTCATACTCTTTGTTCAGAGATAATTTTAATAAAGACAAAAAGATTAATTGCATAATGGATTTTTAAAAAATTCAAGTGTTGCTTGTTTGACATTGTGTAACTTAGAAAAAGCTCTATGCTTCATATTAATGCAGTGCCCATAAAGGAAATGAGAATTTAGGAATTTAAAAAGCAAATTATTTCACTACGGTTTTCCTTTTCAGTTTGCACAGTAAGTGTCATCACTTAACTTGTTGTCCATTCAAATGCAGCCAATTATGGCTTCAGTTCATGACTTGGATAAATGACTTTCTACACATTACAGCCAGTAATGCTAGCTCTTGAAATTAATCACATGAAAAGTGGAGGTGGATTTCCTTGTAGATATCATGCTTGCTGGAGAACATAACTTCATTAGATATTCTACTGTAGTTGTCATTTATGTAGTGCTCACAAAGGGCTGGATTGTGTTTGCAAGTGGCCAGTAGTGGTCAAGAGGGAATTTTGCTGATGATCTCATTAATCTTTTGCCAGTCAGTATATAATCCAGTTCATCTAAAGTTCCTGTATTTAAGCTGATTTAATCATGCTTAAATATCTCTTAATACCATTTTAAGTTAATGGAACTAATGTCCCAGTACTGTTAGGCATACTGTGAAAGGTGAAGAGTAGATAAAATTAGATGCGAGAGCCAGTGTAGAAGTTATGGCATCCACCAGCAAAGAACTCAGTTGAGAAAATTTCAGTTACACCAGTAATTCACAGTGCATGATGGGTCCCTATCTGAGTCAGATGTGGGACATGTTAGTAGCAGGGCAAGCATGTGAAATATTTCAGTATGAAGATAAGAAGGAATTTCTCCTGCACTTGTGCATACGTCAACATATATTCCTATTTTAGATTACTATAGAAAGCATGGGGATATTTCTATCCAAGAATGTGTTTCTCTGCCGGCAATTTGGTTCTTTCAATTTCGCCACCCTAAGACGGCCACCTCAGCTGTGACTGAAGTAAAGGTTCTAATTGGCCTTTCATTCCAATAATAATCTCTCACTTCCTTTTCCCTCTAACAGTTGATGATCTTCCAGTGAAATAATGAGGCCACACCAGAACATTGGGTAAACTGGGCCATTTTTTATTGAGCTAGTTATTGTAACGATAAACCAGAGATATCCTTAGTCAAAAAGGAGAAGAGTGTATTGATGTGGAAAAGGTGGTGGCAGCAGGTATTTTCTCCAACCATCCTGCCACCTAACTCGGGCAAAGTCACCAGAGCTCCAAGGTAAACCCAAAAAGTTGTTCCCCAGACCACCCGCACATGGAAGAGTTCTCCAGGGTCTCCCTCTTCCAAAACACCAAGGTTGGGGGGGGGTATAAGTCTCAGAGTCACCCTAAAGAAGAGTCTCTGTCCTCGTCTCCCCAGTCCCAAAATCTAAAGAGATGATTCCAGAGGACTCCCACTTTAAAGGGGTCTCATCGGAATTCACCAATTTTCATGCTGACAAAAAAATTCTACCAGTCACAAAAACTAATCACAGACCACACTAAAAGCCAATTTCCCAGTCCCCATTTTACAGTGTGGGGTAGGCAGAATCCCCTTCAACAGGGGAAAATTCTTACCCAGCCCCTAGGTGACCAGTCAGGTTCCTACTGTTACAGAGGTGGGTTAAAAAGAGGGAGCAGGGGATACCTTAATTAAATAGTTTTTCTAAGCTCCACCTCTGTCTCTTAGGGCACATGTATCCAGCTTACACATGTGGCCTCGTCTCAATTTAGGGTATCAAATAGGGCTCCAGTTCATCATGTTTGTACCTGCAGACCTGGATTCCAGTTATTACTGAACAGTATATCTTTTTTCTAAATGAAAGTGTGAATATATATCTATATCTATATATATATAATGAAAATTCCAATTTCTCTATTTTTCAATTTGACTCAGAAAAGTTACTGAACAAAAATTAACTTCAGTAATTCAGTAGTCTTGAAGATGACATGTAAAGACATACATCACACAAAGGCAGAGATGAGAGAGAGAGAGAGAGAGAGAGAGAGAGAGAGAGAATGGAATTGATGTATCTGCATCAATTCTTTAAAACTTAGTATAAAGAAATAAAGCATGGACAATGATAGGCAATGACCACAGTAATTGACTGATGAATAAAATATAGAAAGTGAAAGAAAGAGCATAACATACTTTTCAGACGATGGCAAAAACTTATATATAAACCTTTGGGGAAACTGTTCAAGAACGGTGTAGTTGAACTGTGTGAAAATAAGTCCAATCTCATACTGCCAAGGTCAGAGCAATCTATGAAGAGCTGGTAAAGAAGTGTGGGTCATGCAACATAAACCCAGCAAGGAAACACTTGCACTTATTCACACAGATGTTCCAAGAGTACAGGAAACTCAAGCCCAAAAGTATTCAGCACACATTCCCTTGGATTGAATAAAAGGGGTACTAAAATTTAAAATCCCATTACACAGATCCAATCAGAAAACTGGTTGAGTGGTGATGCATTCTTTCCCCACTGACTGTTGTGATTAGCTCAGGCCCAATCTCACATTTAGACTGTTAGATGTGAAAAGATGCTGTCAACCAGGCTCTCAAGTTGGGCTCAGAGTTGAAGAAGAATAAATGAGCCTGGGAGGATTTTCAAACAAAGAACAAAAATCCACTACAATTCACAGTATATTAATCACAAAGATAAATGTGGGGTGTTTTGGCTTATATAATATAATATTAAACGTCTTCGCAACTTGTATATTAAAACATAAAGCAATATCTCAGAAACACAAAACTTTTATTTACACAGTGATTTACACATCAATCACAAAAGTAGAGTCCTTCTTGCTGTGCAATAAACCTTTTCTTAAGGACACAAGATCCCTTATTGACTGTAATGAGATTATTGAATGGAGCTTCCAGTTCTTTGTGAAAGCATATCCACGTAGAGGATTTCCAGACTGGTTTCGACAGTCTAATGTCTTCCTCAGGTGGAGAATTATGAAGAGTATACTGAAGCCCCTTTAATTTGTTCTGGGCCCCTTTAATTGTTTCACTTGACATACTAGTCTCTACCTGTTGGCCAGGTGCTTGCTTTAGAATAAAACAATTGCAGAGCACTGTTTAGGAGAAGCTGTTATAAGTATCTATGCCTTTTTTGGTCATTTATACCTTATATGTTAGCAATACTAAAATATTTATCCCTTTGAGTTAATATTCTAGCCACCTCTGTATATATTCCCTCTAGATCCACTGCTTCATTGTATCCTTATACTTATAGGCTTGATACAGAATCAAACAATTGCAAAGCACTGCAAGGCACTGCTTCATTGTATAACTATCCACCCGAGGAAGAACTATTATTTTGGTGAACTTGATGTCCATTTCATAATTCTCCACCTGAGGAAGACAGTTTTGTGTTTCTGATATATTGCTTAATGTTTTATTATACAAGTTGCGAAGACGTTTAATATTATATTATATAGGCCAAAAAAACATTTATTTTTGTGATTAATACACTGCGAATTGTAGTGGATTTTTGTTCTTTGCGATTTGGGGAATCCATTGTCTTTTGTAGGATTTTCAAACACCCAGATTGCTATCTCTGCACTTATGGTTTACTCTCAAACATATAAGAGGTGAAATTTATTATTTATTTATTATTTATTATTTACTACACTTGTACCCCACCCTTCTCACCCCAAAGGGGACTCAGGGCGGCCTCACAAAGGCAAAATTCAATGCTGTATATACGTAAATACACATATTGGTAAATAAACAACTGTATTAAAATCAATCCAATTAAAAACATAAACATTAAAACATCAGTTAAAATCACAAATCATAATCATATTCCAGGGCCAATCCGGGTGATCATTCCATCATTTGTAGTCTCTTACTGCACTGCTTACTGACCAAAAGCTTGTTCCCACAGCCATGGCTTTAGTTATTTCCTGAAGGTCAGGAGGGAGGACGCCAAGCTGATTCACTGGGGAGGGAGTTTCATAGACAGTTGGCCACAACTAAGAAGACCCTGTCTCTCGTCCCCACCAGTCACTCTTGTGAAGGGAGTGGGACCGAGAGCAGGGCCTCCCCCAACCATCTTACCCTCTGAGGTGGATCGTAGAGGGAGATACGTTTGGACAGGTAAGCTGGGCCAGAACCGTTTAGGGCTTTATACGCTAAACTCAGCACTTTCAATTGATAGCAGACTGGCTGCCAGGAGATCTGGTCCACGAGGGGGGTTGTATACTCTCTTTAAACCATTCCGATGAGCAATTTGGCTGCTGTACGCTGCTCTGGTGAGCTTCCAAACAGTCTTCAAAGGCAACCACACATAGAGCACGTTGCAGTAAGTGAAAGGGAGGCTTTCAGGGGGCCCAATGTCATCTCCCACAAACCTAATGTGTTCTCCTCCCTTTAAAAAATGTTGTGTATCCTGTATCTTGACTTTGTACTGGTTTTCTCGAAACTTCCATATGATGAATCATGTGGTGCTTTCTGTTTGAATTGGGACACTTATCTGTGTGGGAATTATGTAGGAGTACCAGAAATGGTTATTATTATTATAGGAGCACCACTGTGATAGTAGAGCTCTCCAATTGTGTGGCTCTTCAACATTTGCTGAACAATTATGCAAATATGTGTGGTGCAATGTGTCATGTCATCCCATGTTAAAAACTATAAAACTGAAATGGCAATAGTTCTTGGTTCACATCAATGTTTATGTTTCATTAGATGAGTGTTCATCGTGTGTTTTAAATGACAGCCAAGTCACATATGGTCAGACATGTAATTCTTTAGCATGAATTTTTTTCTCACTATCCTGATATTTTAAAGGATATCCAGATTAGATTTTATTTATTACATTTTTCCTTGCTTGCCATTAAAATTAGCTTATAAGAAATTCTATAACATTGTATAAAATAAGAAATATATTAAAGCATCATAACCTTCACTTGTCCTTCAAAGGGCTGCTTTCAGTATTGACACTGCTAATAACAATCTCCTTCCCCTAGAGAGAGAAATATAGCAAAACTATGGTATTGCATTTTTTTAAAAAAAACCCAAACAAACCTAAGATTGAAACGGGAGAATGTGGTTTTATAGCTTTTTCTGTCATTGCCGTAATCTACATTCATTTCTCCCTAGATGCAAAGCTTTACACATCCCAGCTCTTTTCCTTAAAAGCATTTGAATGATTACTTGCACATGTCAGAGTGTGCAGTAGAGCAAAATAAAACTTTCCCTTCCTAAATAATATCCCTTGAAAGTAAATATTGCTAGAAATAATTGTGGCTTCCCATGTTCCATTTCATGTGCGCATAATAATTCCATCAGATCAATGGTTGGATGATCCTTTTAAACCTCTAAACAACCCTGAAATGAATTCTGAATTGGCATAGTTCACAAAGTTGCAAATGAACTTTAAATTTGAAAATAGATGGCAGTTATTTTCTATGGACGTCATTTCCAAAGGACTGTGAACATGCTTTGTTAGAAAATTGTGCTTATTTGCAGAGGTTACGTAAAGACTTCTCCGAACAGAAAAGAGCTTTCATTTAGAAGTAGAAAAGGAATATCATAGCAACAATTGATTTGAGACTTCTTAATCCTAGCTGGCATGCAAGCACATCTTCCTGCATTTAAGAAAGATGTTGACAAATTTCAACAAAGTAAATTATATCAAAAGTATACATTTTCTTGGTTCTTATTTACTGAGAAATGACACGTATGAAGTGTCTTTAGTGTTATCACTTAAAGGCCCAACTAGATGTAATGCCATTTACAACTTTGGCCTTTATGTGACCTTGGAGCAGGGATAATGAACTTGACTGGATCCAAGACATGATGAGAGGGAAACCTTGATTCTATTGAATAGATAGAAAAACGTACCGGTAATTACTATAGTTATGGAGTTATGCAGTGAATCTCAGTCCAATCCTTTTAATCCCTAGTTACTTGGAGGCAGCTGCAACTATTGATGGGGCTCTGTTCTCTTGGCAATTGAGAAGCTGCTGATAGATATTCCCACCCCCACTTTTGAATGAACTCCATTCTGACAGGCAGAAGTGACGTCACCGTCACAGTCCTCTCCTCCTTGTACTGAAGATCCCTCACAGTTAGTTCATTGCTTAGTGCAATGGCTGGGGCCCCTTCTACAGAGCTGTATCAAATCCACATTGAACTGGGTTATATGGCAGTGTGATCTCAGCTAATCCAGTTCAAAGCTGATATTGTGATTATCTGCCTTGATATTTTGGGTTATATGGCAGTGTGGAAAGCCCTGGAAATGCCAGTTTGCTGGTTCCTGAGCAACAAGAGAATCAACCCCCATTGATCACATTGGCTGCTTCCTTGTAAGACTTTCATGGTCTTTATGTGTTCCCTAAACTAGGAAATGCATAGGGATTATGAATACTAATTACAAATGTGTAACTCTAGGTTACTTTAGGTTACACATTTGTAACACTCAAATAGGATGCGTTAAACCTATTTTCCCATCCCAATGAGTCTTTCCTCCCCTGTCCCACAGGACTGTCATTTGTATTATTAATTCCAGGCATTGAGGATGGGCAACATTCTGGTGTTCAAAGGGTAAAGTCCCCCTTAACCACTTTCCCAGCCTGGTTCTATGGTCCCATTCTGCTACTTATATATGAAAAATAAGCTAAGCACCAGCTGTAGACATGAATGATGCTATATCTCAGTCTTTGGAGAGGATCTGTGATTAATACAATTGGAAATTCTCTATGTTAGGATGGTCCAAGAATTCATTTAACAAAGTGTATACACCATTATCTGATAGCAACAACATCCCCAGTCCCTTTCACAATATAGAGAGAGCTCATCTTAAAAAAGTAAAATGACATGAGATGTTTCTTAATGGGTACTAAATTGACTACTTCTTAAACAATTATTGAATTATTGAATTATGCTGAAACAGCTGAATTATCTTGTCATTAGGTTGGCAATGTCAAATACAGTTTCAACAGAGGACGGATATAAAGTAAACAATAAATAACAACTTTAATTATTCAATTTTAACCCTCCTTGATGTTTTTTTTAAAAAAAAATCTTTTTATTTATTTATTACATTTTTCTTTGAAATACCACTAAAGGAAAATGTCTTTCTGCTTGGATGATGATGACAAAGAGAGTCCATGAGGGATTCTAATTAGGAATCTACCACATCTTCTGTGTAAATAAGCTCTGTTGTGTGTTACCACAAGGACTAATTATGTTCCCACTAATTTTCCCCCTGAAGGTTTCTTTTTATTACTTGCTATAACTTAATCATACACCTACTCAGCTAAGCATTTTAAAATTAATCTAACTCTGATCAATTATCAAAATTACACAAAGATGATTTTTTTAAAAAAAAGCTTGAAGAAAGCAAAAGCAGAGAGAAAACAAAAAATTGAGCCAATACCATATAATATTTTTTGTATTCCTCATTTGTTTTCTAATTAACTTTCAATATGTTCACTGTAGAACTCTTTCAGTATTTTCTTATTATAGAATTATAGTGGACTTTGTTTTCTTTTGTTAGTTACTTTTTGATCACCTTGTCAGATTTTACATTTGACTTACTTTTCATCTATAGTGGGCCCTTGGTATCTGCTGGGTTTCAGGACCATCTGGAGGTGTCAAAATCAACAGATGCTCAAATCCTTATACAAGGACATATAATTGTTGATCATAACTTTAGCTGAGAGTAGGCTACCCCTTCAGGCTGGAACCTGAGATCTAGGGATGTCTCCTGGGGATGTTCTTATGCATTATGCACAGGAATATTAATTGTGTAAGAAATAAACTGTAATTGTGGATTTGCTTTGCATAAAGTTCACACATGGTTGACTTGCATAGAGAACATCATTTTCTTCACAGTAGGTTTTTTTTACAAGAATTAATATTTCACAGTTGAAGTATTATTTTCCACACAGAAAATGTTATTTCCTGTGTAGAAAGTGCTGTTTTTTTACACAAAACAACTACATGTGAATTTTGTGAAGAATTGTGCAATCCTGAATTGTGAATAGAGTTTGAAAAATTGTGTGGTTTTCAAAGACTGTCATGCAGTTGAAATATTCATTGCTTCCTTTAAGAAGAAACTTGGTGAAGAATTATATCTGTAATGTTCAAATTTTCTGTGCCTAGAGATGCCATATGAATACTATAAACTCAAGGCCAGCCACTGAGATCTGGCAAACTTAGATAGGAGTGAGCTGCTGAAATGTTAGGGTGGGAAAAGGGCATGAGGCCCTTCTTTTACTATGATAGTTTCTTTCTGTCTGAATTCCTGACATACCTCACATTTAGCTTTTCTGTGGGCTTTTCCATGATGGAGAGTTCAAGGAGAGCCCTGTTCCACTCAATTTGCCATCAGAAGTACTGCTATGCCTCCTGTATTTTGAGAACACCACTTTTTTTTTTGCTACGTGTAGTTTCATAGGAAATATACTTTATAATTGTAGAGCAAACTGATACTATAAGGTCTACATCCATAGAACAGGAATAATTATACCCAGAATCCTTGAACATGCAGTATACTTTAAACTATTTTGTCACTGGGACTATGAATCTTTACTGAATGAATAACAAATATACAGGCATTTAAAAATAATTTCTCTAGTGAATCCAGATATAGAGCTACCATACTTTAAATTGCAAGTCTCTTTGCTGATGTATAACACTGGTGACTCATCAAAAAGGCCTCCCATCAGACAGGTAGCATAATGCAGTGTGACTAATTTAGCCAACTCTAATGCACTGAGGTGAGAAGTTAAATCAGTAAACTTCAGATCCAAGCACTCCCCACAGAGTAGCCACAAAACAAAGTTCGTAAAGCTCCAAAGCTTAAAATAATGTATTTAAGAAAGATTGCAGCGTCTTTGTTTTGTAAGAGAAGTCCATGTCTTGTAAAAATAGCACATTGGCCAGTGTTGTAAGTTTACCTCCCTTTCAGAAAACATGCTTATGTTGAGAGACTTTTACAGCATCACATTTTATAGGAAATAAAAACAAATACCCCATGGAGGCAGTCTGTGGGTCTGTCCCCACAGTCCAATTTGCTTATTCAGGCTCCATGAGCCCAGAGAAGCAAAGAAGGTACACTCCCCCCCCCAAAGCCTTAAAATAAAAGCATCCCGTTGCCACGAGGCTGCTCCAGCAGTCCTCCTGGCCCATAAAATAATGCGTCAGGAGGCACGCCGGAGGGGTTGCTCCTTCCCCACCTCCTTGTGCATAATTTTTACATGCCAGGAAGGCTTCCAAGTCTGCCTAATGGGAATCTGGTGTGTGTGTGTTTTGTTTTTTTAAAGGGTTTGGGGGGGGGGGGTTGGGGTGGCTCCATTCCTGTGCGGTAGTTACCACACTGGAATGAGGAAAACCCCTAGGAAAGTCCACTTCTTTTCTGCACCCATGGGATTTTTTAACCCACTCCAAAGCCGGTTTAAGCCCGGTGTGGAAACACCCTCAGTGTGGTGAGATTTGGCCAGGTTCCCGTTAGGCAACCTTGGAAGCCTTCCTGGTATGTAAAAATTGAGATTGCCATATTCCTTGCCTGCTATAAGCAAATGAAAATACAGGTTGAGCATCCATTATCTGAAAATTTTGAGACCAGAAATGTTTGGGTTATGGATCCCTTCAGATTTTGGAATACAATGTTCCCTCGTTACTTCGCGGTTCACTTACCGCGGACACGCTGTTTGCTCTCTCTCTCTCTCTCTCTCCCTCTCCCTCTCCCTCTCCCTCTCCCTCTCCCTCTCCCTCTCTCTCTCCCTCTCTCTGTGTGAGTGAGAGAGAGAGAGAGAGAGAGAAGGAACACTGTAGCAAAGAGGGAAGAAGACCCGCCCTTTTCCCTCTTTACCTTCCTCTTCCTCCTTGTTGCCGCCTGTGCCTCTTGCTGCCTCTTGAGCCCTGTGTTACCTCCACCGCCTCCTCAATCGTGGGGCCTATGCAGTGGAAAGAGGCCCTGTTGGTGAGGAGGAGGAGGAAGAGGAAGGTAAAGAGGGTGAGGGGGCGATTCTTCTTCCCTCCTTACCCCTTTTACCTTCGCCTTCCTGCTCCTCAGAGCAGGCGAGGTGGTGGCTCTTCTTCCCTGCTCGCCCCCTTTACCTTTGCCTTCCTGCTCCTCCTCCCTGCCAGCGGCGCTGCTGCTGGGAACAAGGATCAGGAAGGTGAAGGCAAGGGGGTGGCTCTTCTTCCCTCCTCGCTCTCTTTACCTTCATCTTCCTGCTCCTCTTCCCTTCCGGTGGCACTGCTGCTGGTGACAAGGCGCAGGAAAGCGAAGGTAAAGAAGTTGAGGGGGTGGTTCTTCTTCCCTCTTCACCCCCTTTAACTTCGTCTTCCTGGTCCTTTTCCCCACTGGGGCCTCTTGTCATTGCCTGGACCCCGCAACACCTGTGCCACCTCCTTAATCACAGGGCCCAAGCGGCACCAAGAGACTCATTTGGCAACAAGGAGGAGGAAGGTAAAGAGGGTGAGGATGAGAGGGGGCATCCCTACTTCGCGGTTTTTCACTTATCGCGGGTGGTGCTGGAACGTAACCCCTGCGACAAGTGAGGGATCACTGTACCTGTATTTGTATATATTTATATAAAGATTCATCTGTGTTTCATATGTACCTTATTATATACAAAGCCTGAAAATAGGGGGGGGTTGCAATATTTTAAATAATTATGTGCATGAAACAAAACTTGTGTGTATTGAAACATCTAAAAGCAATGGCAACACTATCTCAACCCCAGTTGGGATTTTTAAAAATCTAGTATTATTTGGAAATTCTGAATAAGGAATGTTCAAGCCGTACATCTATGAGTCATACACTATATTATGTCTGGCCCATTCTAGCGGGTTCAGGGGCCAATTTAACTGGAAACCACCAGGAATAGTTTAAAAAAAATCTGCTGCTGATTTCAGCAAGGGTTGTCAAAATTAGAGGATAAAATGCTTGCTGCTCTTAATGTGTCACCCACTCTTCAATGAACATAATTGGGTGAAATCTTCTCAATTTGTGTCCAATTTCTCCATTTGTTGAAGGAAACTGTTGTATCAGGAGGACTGACAAAAAGGGGTGATTCCTCTATAGCTATCCACAGTGTCCCTGAAATCAATTCTAGAATGCAGGGAAACATTCCAGAGAAGAAACCTGCATTAGGGATAGGAGGAAGAAAAAACAGTATTACATTAGCCATAGGTATACAATGCAATGCCAAGTTTAACCTAGTAACTCCACTATATTAGTGATGAGGATGTGAATTGGAGATTAGTGTGATCAGATAGGCACTGTGTGCAATGCTTTTCTGAAATGAAGACGACTGAAAATGTACACCTTATGCTAAAGCGAGATACCCTCTGCCATTGCCACACATGTCATTTTGTATTTGTATTAAGAAACATTGTTTTATCATGTTACACTGCTATATTTAGATATGTCATATTTGCTCAAAAACAAAGCATACGCCCACAGATTCATTTTTATATATTTCAAAAAAGAAGAGAGTATCTTAAAATCTGTACATTTATTCTCTCATACTGCCTTTCAAATGTATAAGGAGGAAAAGGAAATATATATTTTCCTACTGCACATAAATGTTCTGCTGAGAAAGAGGAATATATGAGTGATACATAAATATTCCGCCAAGAAAAGAGGAGATTAGTAATATATACCCTATACATGTAGTATTAACATATCTGCAAAGACCATGGAGATAACAGTTTCTATCTATATTAGGCTGACAAGAAGGGGATAAGTAAGGATATTAGGTATTTATAATGGAGATGAGTTGGTGAATAGGTGATAGTGAAGGGCTACATTGATTATGAACGACTTTCTCCCATGTGCCATCAGAATTGCTGTGGATCACTGCATATTGAGGTGATTGTGGTGGTACCCGCCCAGGCGGCTTGGGGATCTGCCACCCTGCACCATCCTAGCTCCCCCCCCCCAGCTGATCACATGGGAGGGCATGAAGAAGCTGATTTGTATTGAAAGACAGGATGCCTCCTGTCTTTTGCCGCCGGGTATTTTTTTGGTGGCAGCAGGGTTCCCCCCCCCCCAGTTCAGCCATGGAGCCACCCCAGAGGTACTTATGTGGGGTGTCATTGGAACCTTCAGGTTCTGTGGCGAAATTACGAAAAACACATCGCTGCCATCAAATTTGAGCCTATGTGAAGAGATCCTGAGGAAAGTTGTTATCTAAAACTGTTTTTAAAAGTGACTTGGGGAACAGTGGCAATTCATGGTCTGCTACTACCTGGAATGGGAAAATGTACTGCCCTCAACTGACTTGCCATCTGGTCACCCTTGTATTCTTTCCTGCCATAAACATTGGAAGTGAAACAGGCAGAAGAGCACTGTGGAAACAAGTGCCAGCAACACTACATGGTCCTCAGAGCCATTTGGGAACTAGAGAGAGATGTCCTGGCAGGTGACAATCCACACTTCTATGGCTGTTTTCTGCCTGAGGTGGGTACCTCCCTGTGCCAAGTAGAAGGACCAACTCTCTTTGGGAAGCAGCAGCAGCAGATGAAAGATAAGACATTCTTTTTAAGCATAGAGGTGGCCATGACTGAAGTCATAGAAAGGCAGAGTGGGAGCATTTCTGTTTCTTTTTCAATAAGAAATTGAGAACATTCACTTTTTTATTCAGAATGGAAAGATCCTGAGATTCCAGACTAATATGGGAAACCAAAGTTGTGAGGATCAATCTAAACAGAAGGCTTTGAGTGCAGAGCTATCCATCTGAATTCCTTGTATCCTTCCCTAACATTCCTTCTACTGTATTCCTTTCTAATGCTGAATTAGGTTTACCACCCCACCACCCCTGAAAAATTCTCCTTATTTTTATAATCTGTATGAATAGCAAGTAGACCTTTATCTTTCCTATGGTAAGAATAGCTGTACTTATTCAATTTGGCTGTTCACAAAGAGGGAGGATGTTATTTCAGTTCATTTTAAATCAATTTAACAATATTCACAAATGTGTTCACATTTGGGGAAGAAAGAACTTGAAAAGTGCAGATACATTCAGTACAAAAAGAAAAGCAAAGAGGGCAGATTTCCTCAGCTAAGGCCAAAATAATCTGTGCCAGATTTTTAAAGCATTCAAACAATGTATAGTTCTCTTTATATAGAAATTTCCTGAAAGCATCTTGAAAGAATAGAACAGTTTACCAGAGGACACAATGGTTGTGTGTGAATTTTGAATAGGGTCTTCAGAGTGACTACTGGGTAGACCTGCCATCCGGGAGATTGAATGTGATTGCATTTTGGTCCTTTCCTCTCCATAATCTTGTGATATTAGCCTGAAAAATTAATAGAAAACTAGGAGACATTTCTCCCTGAATAGTAGGATATGTCCAACACCAGTCCTTCATACTAACCATTAAGGGGGTTTGGGAGCATCAGGTGTGCTTCTCCTGATAGTTTCACTCTTTCCTTTATATGACTCCATAAATAAATCTTCCTTTTAGCTTATCTTTGATTAGACTGAGTGGCTGATTTAAAAGCTTCTCACAATGAACAGTATTTTTTGCTGTCACTCTTGATCGCTTTGCAATAGTAAGCCCTATATGTGTTTTTTTTCTTCCCCTCCCTTGCTTTTAAGAAGGAGGCACAATGCAGGAAATAGCTCCACTTGGCTTTGCTTTCCATATACTCTATGATCTGTTTCTGAAGCTGAAAAATCCATCACCATTCCCAGGCCTGACAGAACATCCTAAGAGACTGTAGCTGATTTTCACTTTTCTAATATTGCAAAGAGTTTAGATTTGAAGTAAGATATTTCAACCTCAAAGACTTAAGTAAGATTTGTATTTCACAAAGAAAATAAGCTCTGTTTGCACACAGTGAAGATAACTTCATTAAACCGATGGAGAATGTTTTCAATTTTTTACAGTTTGAAAGATAATTCTGTTTAATTTCTCTTTCACTGACATAATTATTTTTAAAAACACAAACCATCATATCACTGTTACTTTTTGTTCCAGTTTTCTGCCTTTGAAGCAGCCTTGCTTGCTTTGAGAGCTATGGGGAAAAGCAGTCTTGTCTGGATGACCAAGTAAAATTCAATTTCTGTATCGAAAGGTATATCCTTGGCATACTTGTTTTCCTGGAATATTTAGAGCAGTCCTATTGGGTGTGATGCCATCTGCATGTACTGTAAAGGAAAATTGTTTCCCATTCCTCCCATGTGCCCCCCCCCACTAATGACTTGTGGCCCCAGGATGGAATTATACACAAGAATGTTTGTAGCATAGTTTGGGAACTGATAATTAGCAGTGGATAATTAGTAGAAGGATTTCATCCTTCCCCATCTTCCTTCCCCATCTTCCTTACATTCTCATATCAGCAGGTCATAATATCCATCAATGTTTCACAGGTGAAAGCTGGAACATTTGTGGTCAAGCAACATCAGTGTGATTAGGGACTTCATCACCTGCACCTCCCTCTGGTTTCCACACACTTCTAAAACAATGTATCAGCAGCTGGAGTATGTAAGAAATTGGATGTATGCTTGAGAAATGTTTGAAGAATGTATAGAAAATTAATTAATTGTATGAAAAATTAAGTAGTTTTCTGAAGTAGACTGATAACATGGTAGGAAAATACATGAGTGAATATATTTATTTGTGTGCATTTGTATAACTTACTTAATAATATATCTGTGGTCTAACCAATTGACCCTCCCCCCTCCAATTTATTAAATCAATTCTAAAAATATTTCCAGTGAAGCTGAGGTTTTGCATGCATCGCTTAAAGCATTCGTTTTCAACCATTGGTGGTCCAAACCGTTGTGAGTCCAAGCCCCAGAAGCTTTAAACAACATGGCCAATAGGAGGGGATTATGGGAATTGATATCTGACTCCAAAGCATCTAGAGAGATAAAAGTTGAGAAGTACTGGTTGAAGGGGAGCTAAGATTCTCTTGTCTATAGTATACCACTAAAATCTGCGTGGCAGTGATTTTACTATTCATAATGTATATAAGCCTAATTTCTAAAATTATTTGCAGCCTTTCTTGTGCTCAGCATCAAGAGTGTTTCATGGAAATATATTTTGTCTTCTATTTGCCATTTATTCCCATTGACTCTTATTTTCTATGCATGCTCTATATGTTCTGCCTGTAACTGCTCTTCAATATCTCTGCCATGCAACAGAGCTGGAATAGAACATCTTTTTAATTTGGTTATGCCAGTATGATTGAGGAGTCCTTTGAGTATTATGTGGTTTGAACTTCAGTTGCTCCAAGCATCTAGATAATAGATGATGAAAAATTTCAGGTACAATAGGGTAAATGGCCTAGAGGGGCATCATATTGCAATGAAATATTCAGCAGTAAGTCTTTTCACACCATAGTAACTTCCTCAAGCCTTGTTAACACATTATGTTTTTATCCATTCTGCTTCTGATTTTTGCCTGCACTCCATTCCCATTGATGTTGATTAGGAGAGACAGTACCCATCACTCTGAATACAGTGTGTTTACAGGCTCCCAAGTGTGAATGTTCCTACAAGAGAGTAAAAGTTCCAGTTTTGGAGTTTTAAACTGGTGGTGCAAGTTCTAAAGAACTTCAAAGTGGCTTGGATAGAACTAGAAGATGGTGTATTATTTTAATTTGAGACTAATATTCTTTAACTCATTCATAAATCAACTAAATTAGAAATGAAAGCAGGGAAGTATCCAAGATTCTGAATGATGCAAATTGGGGTGGATATTTTTTTGTTGGTGTAATAGTAGAACCTGGAAGAATCGGGAGCCATTGCCACCCATTGTACATCTTCCAAATCTCTCCTAGAAGGCAGAAAAAAAACTCCAAAGGGAGGGGAGAGGATATGGGAAGGCAGTTACATTATGCCGCCAATGAAATACTAGTGCAGTGTTGGGTTCAGGTCTGGGATTTAACCTTTAGCCACCACCAAAGCACCTTTTTGTTCCAAACAGAGTTTTTCTCTGCCCATGTTTGTGTTTACTTGTGTTCTCAACCAAATGCAGATGTCTACATGTGATGGGTATTTTGTGAAAACGTAGGTTCTGACTCACAAACAGAACTTCCAGACTACTGTGGAGTCTGAAATAAAGGGGTTTCTTGTTCCTTCATGTGGTGTATAAAACTCAACAGGAGTGAACAATGATTGGGATATTGGTATTTCCTGATGCAATGCAGGGTATTAAATGTTCCAATATGTGACCTGCAGGCTTTATTATGCTCTGAAAGCCATTTTTCTGAAACATGGTGGCATTTTACCATGTTTTTGACCTGGACTTGGGAGGGGGGGGGGGGTGTTGGAGGCAGATATTCTCCATGCCTTGCTTTCTAGGCACTCAAGAAGTCTCTCTTGGCATTTTTCCCCTTCTGAAGTCTTGAGATTTTTTTCCTTCCTTACTCTTTAAACATGGAGAAACATACAAGTTCTGGAACTCCTGTGTTTTGCATTTTAGTAAAGTTGCTTTAAGCAATTTAAATCTATCATAGGTTCATGTGTATATAATAATTTCCTTTGTTTCCGGCTGATCAATAAAGTATAATTTATTTGGAACATTTATACCCTGTCCTTTCTCGACCTCCAAGGAGGGACTCAGGACAGCTACCAACAGGCAACAATTTGATGCCGAAACAATAAAACACATCATAAAATACAATTAAATGCCTAAAAAATAAATATCAATATACATTAAAACAGTTCTCCAGGTTAAAACATCATCCAAATCCATCCAAATTGCAGTCCAATAAAATCTCATCATTACCAGTAAAATCAATCTAATCTCCCTCTGTTTATTTCTCCATGCACATTCATGATCTCTGAAAGGGGTTCTACTGTGCAATTCATGTGTAAAATAGCCTAAAATTAAATATTTGACAAAAGCATTAATTAAAACAATTCTTTAAAATATCAGAAGGCTTTCATGGAAAGAATTAGGTAAGCCATAGCTACAGATCTTTCTTTCTATTCATCACAGGATGCTTTTCTTGCAATTTGATATGCAAGAGAGGATGTTCAACCTTTTGGATTTTGACAGTTGCCCTTACATTGGTGGAAGATTGAAAAAAAATCTCCTTTCTGTTTTGAACCTTGTAACCAACATGCAAGACCTCCTGTAAAGAAGAAAGTCACCCCAAACTGAGAATTCAGTGGAAGTGAGCAAAGATCTTGATTATACCTTCCCTTTCTTTCAATCTTTTCACAGCGTGACAATCTTCTGCCTTCAGATTATTTCCTTTATAGCTAGCATGACTCAAAAACTTAAGACCCAGTTCTACATGAGATACTGTTTTGGAAGAGTGTCTAACTGAGTAGAGGTGTCTCCTAATTCACTCCCCATTGAGTTCATTTTTATTGGACTGAGTATTCACCACCACACAAGCACAAAGCTAGGAGTCCATTTATGCCTTTTCAAAATGGGAAGGGTTTTTGTGACATCCCAGAGTAGATGAATTCTATATTTTTAAAAGTTGAATAGGCTTCCCATTAAAGGTGAGGTTCCCAAGGCTTTTATTTTGTTCACACATAGGGCATTTATGTGCACACAAAGTTTTGCTACTGTTTGAAGTGGTGGGGGAATATTCTTATTTCATGGTAGGTTTTAAGGAAAATAACAAAATTGGTAGTCAGATACTACCAATAAGCTTCTGAACCTGGTAAATAATTCTGGTATCCTGCAACACCCCCCCCCCCCCCATTTCAGTCCAAGTTTTAAGTTGAAGTTTTAAAATTCAAAATTTTCATTCCAGTATTAGATGCAATGTCTTTTTGTGCTGATCTTAACTTACACCTATGAGCCTGGATTCCTATTATTTGTGTAAATTTGTTTCACGTTTAAATAAGGAATGTATCATGAAACAAGCAAAATACCATTGCTGCTGGGTTCATTGCATGATGCCATGTGCATTCCACTGCTAGACTGTCTTCCAATGATTCTTCCATTCATAGATATTATGGATTGCTCCCACTCCCACAATGTTCCCATCACCTGCATTTAGTCCTTTCAGTTTTTATACTGGTGTGCCAGCAGTGCTGTAAAGGCGTGGAATTCCTATCCTCTCCCCTTTCTCCTGCCTTTCCCTCACAATTATGAAGCTGGATTATTTCCTTTTATTTTATGTTTTATATTCATATTTGCCTTTTTATTTTTAAATGTTGGATTTATGCAATTGCATTAAAATAAAAACACGAAAAACTCACACCAAATTGTAAAAAACCCATAGGGTATATGAGACATGGAATGCACAACTTGTGCAAATTCTGTGTTAGAATTGGGCATGTAGCATTGTTTTACAGTTTAAACATATTAAAGCACCCAATAAACCCACAACCTAAAGGGTTATGAAATCATAATTCACAATATTTTAATATAATTATGAACACATGGAGATTTATTCACAAATAGCCTAATCTTTACCTTGGGAATTGTTTGGAAAATATCATCATATGATGGAAGGAGATACAATAAAATTAGCACATACATGTTTCATAGTTCTTGCATGTTTAACCAGAATTTTCTGTAGGTACTTCATAACAAGTCATAACAAAAATGGAAGTATTCTATCATTCTACTATGTTATGACACTAGTCATAACAAATATGGAAGCATTCTACTATAAAGCTCTTATTGTTTCTGAATGGGGCACAAGATAGAGCAGAAAAAAACCCCAAACTCTCAAGAAGACATTGCAATAATGGATATTTCCAAGTGAAATGAAAGATGCTGACCTAAGTTTTATCTGTTAATTCCAGCTCAGGCAAACCAACAGAATCAATTGTTGGGTGGTGGAACAGTATACAAACACATTGATTTTTTTCTACTGTATTTACGACTAACAATAGGATTTGGTCCACTAAACTGGGGGAATGATTCCAGCCATCTTGATAGCTCTTGGAAGCTCTATTAAAACAAAGACAGCATGCAAGATTTTATAAAAACTTGCCTAAATCTTGGCCATTGTGTATATAGACCTAAACAGATGGATCAGATCTATTTTTAGATGCCAATTAAGTTGTGTTTGCACACAGCTTTGAAAATTGGGAACACTTTCCAAACCTTACATTCTTGGTCTTAATAGGAAGTGATTTTAAAAAATCCAGCTTGCTTTTCTCTTTGAGTTTTGCTGCTTACCACAGTGTCCGCTGCTTTAATTATTTCTATTTAATTACATCCTAGCATTTGAACCATCCTCATTAACCTTCATCAGAGTGAGTCATTCAGGATAACACAGTTCATAGAGCCAACATCTTGTGCAAATCTTTTTTTTCTTTCCCCTGCATCCCTCGGATTCATTAATTGAATGTTAGAGCACAGGGCCATTTAGGTATTCAAATCACGAAGCAATGTGGGTAGCTACTGAGCTGAAATGGCTCAGTAGCCCCCATATTCTCTTCTTCATGGTTCATTTGCATTTTGCAGAGGAGATTGCAAAAAGGATGTATTGAAAAAACACTTCAGCTGACATCAGCAGGACATGAAGGACAAATGTTTACTCTGAGCAAGTCATTAATGTGTCACTGTTGTCTTACTAACTGAAATGATAGTAGCTAGGACTGAGACAGATGAGTAGGAGACAGACAGTTGGACTTTTCTGGTGTCACACTGAATCCACTTACTTATGCTGCCTCTGTAAAGACAGAAGGAAAGATGCCTGAATTCAGTGAAACTGCTGACAGAGTGCAACCCTTTCTCAACATAGCTTCCAGATGGTTTGAAGATGAGGGATTATTCTCCACCGGGTGAAGAAGGGCAACTGGACATTCCTTGGTGCTGCTTTGCTTCCCAGACACTTATAGCCAAATGGGTGTGCTTGAAATCTACCTAGCTCTCTTTGCACACCGAGGTAAAGAGAAGAAGCAGCCATTATTCCATGTCTGTCAAGAGTGGAAGCTATGCCATCCTAAAAACATCTGGTTGTCTCCCAGGGCCGGATCTAACATTATGCAAGGCAAGCAGCCGCGGGGGGTGGGGGGCACGCCTCCAGGGGCGCTGGCAGGGTGGGAGGAAGGCTCAGTTCTGCCCCGTAGGCTCCCAATGCCGCCCAGGTGCTGCCGGCCAGCCAAACTTCCGGCCAGTCTCCAGCCCTCACTCTTCGCCCCTTGCTCTCTGTCCTCCTCAGTCTTCTGCCTCGTGGAGGGTTCCGTGCACATGCATGCCCAGCATGCATGTGCACCCTTCACCAGGCGGAATGAGGAGTACAGAGAGCGGAGGGGCGGAGCTTCCGCCCCTGGCCGCCAAACCGTCCTCAGTCTTCCACCTTGTGGAAGGTGCACATGCGTGCCAGACATGCATGCGCAAAGCACCCTCCATGAGATGGAAGACTGAGGAGGACGGTTTGGCGGCTGGGGGTGGAGGGTCCTCCCCCAGCCGCCAAACCATCCCCAGTCTTCCACCTCATGGAGGATGCATATGTGAGCCGGACATGCATGCGCACGGCACCATCCATGGGGCGGTAGACTGAGGAGGACAGTTTGGCGGCCGGGGGCAGAGGCTCCGCCCCTGGCCGCCAAACCATCCCCAGTCTTCCACCTCATGGAGGATGCATATGTGTGCCGGACATGCATGCGCACGGCACCCTCCACGGGGCGGTAGACTGAGGAGGACAGTTTGGCGGCCGGGGGCAGAGGCTCCGCCCCTGGCCGCCAAAACGTCCTCAGTCTGCCACCTTGTGGAGGGTGCGCATGCGTGCTGGGCATGCATGCGCACGGCACCCTACACAAGGCGGAAGACTGAGGAGGACGGAGAGCAAGGGGGTGGAGAGTGAGGGCCGGAGAGCGAGGGGGCGCCGAAATAAGGTTTGCTTACTAATTTAGATTACCTTAGTCCGGCCCTGATGTCTCCCCATAGTCACTCAAGGACTGGGGGAGAGGAATTACACTTTCATTTCTTCTGCTGAACATTTTTATCTGGTGAATTTTATTTTATTAGTTTTAGTTTCCTTCCTTAGTCTGTAAGGTCATTTTGAATTCTGATTGTGTCATATGGAGTGTTAATTATTCATCCCCATTTGGTGCCACTTGTAAATTTGATAAGCATGCACTCTTTTCCATCATCCAAGTCATTGATAAAGATGTTAAATAGCACTGGGGCCAGGACAAAACCCCGTGGTACCTCAATAGGCACTTATCTCCAGGAAGAAGAGGAGCCATTAATGAACACTGTTTGTGTTCTGCCAATTAACCAATTTCAAATCTACCCAACACTAGCATTGCCTACCCCACAATTTACTAGGCTGTTTGCTATAATATCATTGAAGACCTAGTCAAAGGCCTTACTGAAACTAAGGTGTGCTACATCCACAATATCCTATACCAAGTGTGTAACGAGAGGGGGGGAGGGGGAGAGAGGGAGGGAGAGGGAGAGAGAGGGGGAGGGAGGGGGAGGGAGGGAGAGAGAGAGAGGAGGGAGAGAGATATAGCCTGGCATGGGATTTGAGAAACCCATGTTGATTTTTAATGATCACAGCATTCCTTTCTAATAGCTTATACACCAATTTTCTTTAGATTCATCCCTGGTATTGTGGTTAGGCTGACTGTGGAATAATTTGTTGGGGGGTGTTCTAAAAGTAAGTTTCACCATGCTAGAATAAATCAAACAATGGTTGAAAAATTACCAAAAAAATGTTTACACTCTACAGCGTTTCTTCATTTTGCAAGATAGTCTCCAAGTTTCTCCAGGCAGTTCTGAAAATGTGGTAACAATTTTGTAGGGTTGCCACTTTTTGATATAAGAATAAGGGACAGGCACCTAAAAATGGAGAATTTTTCACAAAAATAAAGGATACTTCATTAAATATTTTAAATGATATTTTCAAGTTTTTATGAAGTGTCCCTTATTTTTGTGAAAAAATCCCTATTTTCAGGTACCTGTCCCTAATTCACGTGGCAACCCTACAATTTTGGTATGCCTTGTGAATATCACTCTGCCTCATACTTCCTATTTAGATGTCCACCTCTACCTTGACTTAATCATCAGTGCAAAAGCTGTGACCCCCTAGGTGAGTTTTGAGATTGGGAAAAAGATGGAAATCACTAGGGGCTAGGTCTGGAGAGTATGGAGGATGCCCAAAGAGATCCCATCTGAACTTCTGCAGGAGTGCCTGTGTCTGCATGCAGAGTGGGCCTTGCATTGTCATGCAACAACAAACCTTTAGAGTCAACATCCCCTTCCTTTTGTTCTTTATGAATCTTTCTCAAAAATGCACAATATCTAGTTGCATTGAAAGTCATTTCATGTTTGAGGTGATTGATGAGGATAACACCCTGGGCATCCCAGAAAATGGTGGCCCTCAGTTTTCCATGTGATGTAGTGATCTTCACTTCTGTTGGTACACTTCCCCCCTTTTCTTTGCCACATAATGCTATGACATTTGGTTTCTGAAGTGCTATGGTGAATTCAAGTTTCATTGGCAGTTATGATTCTCTAAAACATCTGTTGCATGGGAAGTTGATGGATGCCCACTTCTCTCCTCATCATATACAGTTTATCGCCCTTCAAGGAAACACTGGCACCAACGCCATACCATTTGCACTGACATAACATTGTCCCCATACACTTTGCATAACTCTTGATGAATATTGAAGGCCAATTCATTCCGTGCTGTCAAAACCCAAATAATACTTTGCACTTCAGAATTGGAGTGAGACAGAAGGGATAGCTCCATGATACAAGGCCGGAAGCTTATAGAGAACTGACCCACACTGGTCTGCCTTGAGTAAAATTCAGGACAGCCACTACATCTGCATGAAAGTTCCCCTGCTGAAGGCTTGTTCCTACTCAGAGGTACTAAATAGAGAAACTTAAATGGGGACATTTGCCCTTCTCCATTCTGCTGTAACATCTCCTCTTCTCCAGGAATTATCAGTAATTTTGAGATTACATCTGTCAGTTCTTTAAATCTTTGGATGTAGTTTATCTGGCATTGAATGTACAAATTCCTTTAGAGTATTCAAGCATTCATGTATTATCCCTTTTTCCATTCTGTGCTGCATTTCCCTTACAGTATAAGCTGCTCCTTCTTCCCCAGGTTGAGCAATCTTTTCCTTTTGGTAAATGAACAAGACAAAGGCATTGAATACTTCTCCCTGTTCTCTGTTAGCATTCTACTATCTTCTCCACACAGTTTCTTTGTTCTTTCTTTTGCTATGATCAGAAAGACAGAAAGAACCTTTTTGTTGTTTTTAACCTCTTTAGGAAGCCTGAGCTCATTTTGTGCTTTAGCTTTTCTGACTTTCTCCCCACACATGCGGGCTATTCATTCAAATTCTCCTTCCCCTGCCCCCTTTTTGTCCAAGCCTTTAAAAAATCTTAGCTCAGTCGAAAGATCTTCAGATATGCTTCCTGGTTTCTTTAGACATCTTATCATTTTTAATTCTCACTGAAGTCAAGTAATCTGAACTGCAGGATTATGAGGATATATACATGATACATACATAGTTGGATACAAGCATTGCTACACAAAATACAATCATAAACAAACTTTACATTTTTCTAGCATGATGCAATTCCATTGTGCTCAGTGACAACCACTGTACAGTTTGGTCTGTGTAATCACGCTTCTATCTCCTCATATTGCCATGCTGTTTTGTAACAATTTGAAGAGACAGCCTTTAATTACCTGATCCTCAGAGATTGCTGGTTATCTTTAACATTTGGGAAGGTACTGTAGATAATATCAGCAATTCTAGAGCTATATGCCCTGGTATAAATCTGCTGTAACCAAGGTATGTAGCTAATAGCCATCACCTGAGATGTGGGAGTCATTCCTTCACATATTATGCTTTCCTTTACACCAGGGGTCCCCAAACTAAGAATGTGGCCCTACAAGTTCATTTACCAGGCCCTGCCCTATATGTTAGACTTAGGATTGTTTTAAGTCTGAAATGCCCTTAAGGCACACAACAACAACAATCCTAATTAACTTCACTATGCCATCAGCCAAAAGCAGGCCCACACTTTCAGTTGAAATACTGGTAAGTTCTTCATTTTAATATTGTATTGTTCTTTAATGTTTTTGCACTACAAATAAGATATAGGTAGTGTGCATTGGAATTAATTTTTCCCCAAAGAATACCCCGCCCCCCAAAACAGTCTGCGGGATTGTGAACCGGTCCTTGGCGTAATAGGTTTGAGCTCTGTGTCTTTCATTTTGACTTCTACACAACTGAAGATATTTTAAAAAAATATCTTAACCAGTTGTTGTATCATTTTGTAGATTTAAATAATGAATAATGTTGTCTCCAGCTGATTTTACTATTGTTTATTTTTAATATACATACACCTTCTATATACCTTATTCATACTTCTGTATATGTATCATGTGTAGTCTACTTCATTGAGCATAGAGAGATAGAACTTTTGCTTCAAAAAGGGCTCCACAACTGAAAAAGTTTGAGAATCCCTGCTCGATGCAAATACCTTAGACAATTTCAAGAGACGATTGAAGTTACTCTCCCCAACTCCCTGCTCATGTTTGCTACTACTACTCTCTTTCTATTCTTGAAGACTGGACACTGACTCCTCCCTAACAGAAGCCTTTATAAAAAAAATATTTCTGAAGCTGGAAGCAAAACTGACAAGGAAAAATGAAAGAGCTGTAAATAGTGCAAAGAAAATGACAGCCTATTTTGTGTCACTAACACTGAAAACAGGTGACCTTTCTGAGGCACTTGTGGCTTTATTGCTATTGCTTTGTATTTTGTACTTTCTGATTTGTGTTTACCTTGATTTAGCTGAAGTAGCAATGCAATCCCCTCCTCTCCAGCAATCACCATCCAATAATGCCCCATTTATTGGAGAGAAAATGAGATAATCATGATATGGCTCAGTATTATAGTAAGGGAAAATTAGATTTGCTCTAAACCAATAGCATTTTATAGCTACTTTCTATGCTCTCAAAATAGGAAAGAGACAGATAGCAAAGATTAGTTGACAAAAAAACCTCCATATTCCAAGCCACTGGGAGGTAGGCAACCTTGAGATTTGAACTTTGCAGATTTGAACCAAACAAAAGCTCAATGCTTTTTTATTTTTAAGAATGTACTTCAGCTTTCTCATCTGCCCACATTAATTGCTCACATTGCTCACATGTGGTATCTTTGACCTTGTGCACATTGCCTAGCGAGATTAGGTTAGCCCCCACCCTGGAAACTTATAAGAAGAACCTCAAAATGTGGCTTTTCTGTTGCACTTTCAGAGAATGTTCTCACATGCCCCTTGTCATTCCCCCCCTAAAATGGGTGTCCTCACATTGCATTGTCTTTGAACCTCCCCTATAAACATGCATGCTTTTAATCTTATCTCATCCTTAGTTTTTTATCACTGTATTTTGCACATGTGGCCCGCTCTTTTAATTTATTTGATTGTTTTATTCTACTTGAAAATGTTGTTTTATGTTTTTATGTTATTGTATTGATATGTATTTCTGGGCTTGGCCTTATGTAAGCTGCCGCGAGTCCCTTTCGGGGAGATGGTGGCAGGGTACAAATAAAGATTATTATTATTATTGTTATTATTATTTGGATCATGTCACTTTACAATATATATTTTATTGGCTTACTTATTTTGATAATATAATTAATACATTTTTAAGTAAATTCACATTCCCAATTCAAAAAGCTGAGTATGGATCACAGAACATAAAAACAAAATTAATAGCAAACACTCCAATCTGCCATATTCCTTAAAAGAAACATCTCCTACAGCCCTTTCACACTACACATATAAGGTAAAGGTTTCCCCTTGACATTAGTTAGTCATGTCCAACTCTGGGAGTGGTGCTCATCTCCATTTCTAAGCCAAAGAGCCAGCGTTGTCTGTAGACACTTTCAAGGTCATGTGGCCAGCATGACTGCATGGAGATCTGTTACTTTTGCACGTATTGATCTACTCACATTTGCATTTTTTTGACCTGCTAGGTTGGCAGAAACTGGGGCTAACAGCTCACTCCTCTCCCCAAATTTGAACCACTGACCTTTTGGTCAGCAAATTCAGCAGCTCAGCGGTTTAACCCACTGTGCCACTGGGGGCTTCCTCTACACATATATGGCACTAGATTTCTATATTAGCCACTATGGTTCCATCAATCCTGGGATTTGTGTTCTAGGAAAAGCCATTTAGCCAGAGAGCTCCTGTCTTAATCAAACTACAAACTAGGATTCCATAGGATGGAGTCATGAGAATTAAAGTGTTTAAAAAAAGGATTGTAGAAGTCCATAATCTAGGTCTCTGGGCTCTGTGGAGCTCTGTCTTTAAACTGTTTTTAAAGTGTGCAGAAACTGGGGGAGAGGGGACCCTGTGTCTGATGAGATCCTGAGTGTTGGGAAACCTATTTTTCATCCAGAAAATTAATAACTGGAAATATTATTTCCATTTCTAGTTTGCATTAGAGCATAAACTTTGGTAGCTCTAGGGCTATGTAAGCAATTAAGTTTTTCATAAACATAAACGTTTTACTAAAGTGAGTTACATGAAAAATATTAATTGCTAGAGTGAACACATTGAAAAATAAATATACATAAGACACAAGTATATGCAAAACATAAGAAGTTTTATGAGAAACATGGGCTATTTGAAAATATCTGCAAGAATTTTTGGATTGAAATTCAGAATTGCCATAGTATTCAACATGCACTCTTTTTCTTTTAAAGCAGCAATTATAATTAGAAGGCTATTCATGTTCAGCTTAAAATTTGTTAATCTTTGAGGAAGATAAGCTCCCAAATGATTCAAGTGAAGTTTTCTTTGCATGTTAGTATAGTTGTTTTATTTGACAATTCTATACTGATAATTAAGAATGGAGAGTTAAGACGTCAACTCTTGTTTCTACTGCTGTAGTCTATAGGTGTATCTTTTTATTTATACATTTCTGGTGAAACAGATTAAAACAAAACCTACATACAAAGGTACATCTAAACTGTAGAATTAATGCAGTTTGACAGCACTTTAACAACCATGGCTCAATGCTATGGAATTACGAATGCTGTAGTTCTAATTGACCTTTAATCTTCTCTACCAAAGTGTGCTGTTGCGTCACCAAATTATATTTCTCATGATTGCATAAGTAATGTCAGACTACGTGAATTCTACAGTGTAAATGCACCTCAAATTGCTGCAGAAACAATCACTGAAATGTTGACATAAATAAACAAACAGGATAAAGAGGTTAATAAACATTTTGATCAAGGCAAACTGCACTCATCACTCATGTGAAGTGGGTGTGAATGCAAGAAATGTAGCATTAGGTGCCTTATCAACTTAGAACTGATATACTTGGGCCAAATACAATCTATAACTTCCTCACCACATTATGTATGTATTAGGCTAAAATAAGCAGATTGTGTTTATACAAGTATAGTAGGTATCCTGATTTTGCCTGTAATCATTATATAGAAGAGAAGATTTGGCAAACTCACTTACCTCATGTGGGCATGACAATGTCTGTTACCTCCTAAAACACATATTTTACATAACTGCTAAAATACTACAGCGTCATTATACCAGAGCATGGATCCACTTTAAATCCGGTTTCTGTCTCTTGCAGAATTCTGGGGTTTGTAGTTTTGTAAGGCCCAAGACCTGTATGACTGAATAGTTTAAAGGCCCCTCCCTAAACTACAAGCCCCAGAATTCTACAGGAGGCAAAACCTGGATTTAAAGTGGATCCATGCTCTTGTGTGATGAAGATTCTTTTTTTCTCACTTGAGCTGTATGGAGTAAAGTTCAGTGCAAACCATTTACATTCCAAAAAAAATGAGTTGTCTGCTTTTTAAAAATCAAATTGTAAAGCAGCTTTGTTGTTGGCATCACTGCTTTGGGTCACTTTAAGAGAAAAGGTTGTATATAAACAACAACATCAGCAACAAATTAATCTTAGATATTAAATATTAGAATAAGAGAAAAGAAGGGTATTGAAGGCTTTAAATAAAAAAGACAGGAATTCAAAATCAGAGCACATGCCGACAACATGGTATGTATCTTAACTAACACAGCGTATGAATAAACTCCTAGAGAAAATTAATATTTATGGAAACTTATCAGGATTATCAGGATAATCAAGAAGGAATAATCAAAGATTTTAATTTTAAAATATAGAAACAATAATAGTACGAAACTGGAAGAAATTTCAAAATGTAAAAAAGTCACTAAAGTAAAAAAATTTGGGTCTATGGCTCACGAACAAAAACAGTAATCTATTTCAAGACAATTATGAGAGTGTGTGGTCAAAGATTTTTAAAAACCTGACTAGATGGCAAAGGTTATCGATAATTTGGTCAGTTCGAATTGTGGTGATAAAAAATGATGCTACTACCCAAAATGCTGTTCCTATTTCAAAATCTTCCAATAATTAAAGGCACTAAGATATTTGATCGATGGAAAAAGGACCTTACCAGATTTATCTGGGAAGGGAAAAGAGCCAGGATTGCATACAGAAACTTAATTGATGTGAAAAAGAGAGGGAGTTTGAGCCTACCAGAACTCAGATATTATCATGGAGCAGCAGGGGTAAGCTGGTTGAAAAACTGGATAACACTAGAGAACCAAAATCTACTCAATCTAGAGAGTCACAACCTCAGATACGGCTGGCATGCATACTTATGATAAAGGAAACCCCTGCTTTGTTCTGAAGTAATTAGACACATGGACCGACCTGGGTCTTTCAGAACTGGTATTTCCAGTTGTGGGCGCTGTGTGGATTGGGCCTGGGGATTGCGTTGCATGACTTCATAAGTGTGAGAATGTTGAAGGATTTTGAAGTAAGGAAACAAAATGTTGCGCAATAAGGTCAACAAATTCAGAGGTATGTCTGCTGGGCTTATTCAGGGAAGGCTTCAATTGGGATGATAAAGAAATAGCCCAATGAAGTTTTTTCAGCAGCAAGAAAGATAATTGCTAGGAATTGAAAAGTGAGAAAAGCATTAACTGAAAAGGATTAGAAAGATAAACTAATAGATTACATGGAAATGACCAAGATATTAAATAACTTGGTGGGCATAAACAATGAAGAGTTCCTAAAGAGATGGAAATGGTCAATGGTTTATCTGGAAGGAAAGACAAAGAAGTGAATGATAAATAGTCCCAAGAGGAATTCATGGGCAAACACGATAGAAGGGTAAATATAAATAAGTAATGTTATATGCACCACAGTGACTAGAAATGGGGGTCAAGATGCAGGGTGCATGGGTGTGTGAGATTAGGGTTAACTTGTGTAGGATGTGGGCACGTTATTACATGTTATAGTGTGGATGTCATGTGTGTTATGTGTACTGTATCTATCACATTTGTAAATGTTATTAAAAAATTTTAATTGCCAAACAACAACAACAAAGCAAAACCAAATTAATGCTCAGCAGGTGCAATGCTGACACAGCCAGTCCAAAACCTCTCCTTTAGCCTACCTTCACCCACCGCATATTCTTTATGTGGGTGTGTGAATCCAAATACCTAGCAAAAAGCGAATAACTCTGAGGCTGCAGTCAAATAATACAGAAGAACTTCTTCAGAAGCTTGGCATTTTTAGCAGTTATTCTGGATGTAAGGGTCCCTTATCCTATACTTTGCAGGCTCAACCATTGTTAAGCTTTCTTTGTAAAGCTGCAGTTCTAAAAGGTCACAGGGCAACCAGTTTTGCAGAACTCGAAGTAATCTACGTAGTTTCTCTGGCGCTTCTATAGATGTTGTGATGGGGAAAAAATTATACACTTTAATAGAAATACTTTTCCTTCATTAAACTAAATCTCTAAAGCCCAATAGCATTTCCAGTGCTTATGTGAAAATGCCAGTGGGGATTGGAGATTAAAAGCGGTATTTTTATACAAGTCAATGAAGCTCTCAATAGGAAATAACACTCTTCAAATATAAATTGCTCTAGTGTTAGAAAAGACATCTTCTTTTTTTTAAAAAAAACTTAGGTCCTTGATAATGTGCGATTTCAGCTTTATTATGATAATGTGTGCTCTGTATACATATATCTGATATGAGGCTGTTATACATTAGCTCCCTGTTTAATGACATCTTACTAATTGTCCCAGTTTTATTATAGATATATGCCTAGATACTCAGATTTCACTTGCATTTTCATCATAAACATAAGCTGTTGACCTATCTGCATTCAGCTGAAGTGCTGAATTCTCAAGTGAATAATAGGAAAGTGAAATATTTTCTGTGCACTGTGTTATGCAGGCTTCATTCCTTGACATACTGTCACCAAGCCATCAAGGGTCATCTCTTCCTCGTGACCTTGAGATGTGACCCAGCACCATTCAAGTGCAAAACAATAGAACCTGTCTCTTCAGCAAAGCTGTTAGAAACTTTTGCGCCCTCTCTTCTTCTAATGTTTCCTGTCTGCTCAGGGTGTCTGATTTTTCCATGTTCCAGCTCTTGATCTCTTTTTTTCTGAACTCCATTTCGACTGTAAGCAAACAAAAGAATATGAATAGACGGTTAATGTTAGTGCCTTTTCACCAATCAGATTTGCAAATGCTTTTAAAGCTATTTCATCAAATCATTCATCAAATCTTCATGTCCCCTTGGTGCTGACCATTATATTCTTAATCTTCACATACAGTGAAATTAATTAGCATTATATGTTTCTCAAGGTTTATTTTCTTCCATATCATAACTGCTTTTCTTCTTCTTGTTCCTTACCCCTGCTTATGTTGGTGCTACAATACAAGAATGGATGGGTACTTAGATGCCAAGAATGACAAATTGCTACATGAGGACTCTCTGATGTATTTTGAAAAATATAAGACAAAAATTAAATTGCCAATTGCTAAAAGCTACAGTGAACCTGAAGTGGGCTGTTATGTTTCACTGTGGAAAGAGGAAGCTTTTCATGGATTTAAGCTGTGCTGAGAAATCATTAACATTATTCCGCTGTATTGTATAGCATGCAGATTTCTTTGGCTCATGAGAACGGCTTTACAAAGAGAGAACAAAATTAACAAGAACAGAAATGCTTATGTCCACACAGCTGAAGTGTAATAGCTTTATTACAAGATTTATGAATGGAAACACAATAGGATGAGAGATTGTACAAGTGAAAGACAAGGCTGAACTAAACCAATATTCCTTTAATTATTATTTATAGCTCCTAGTTTATGGGTAGGATTATGTGCCCCTCCCCTGGTGGCACAGTGGGCTAAACCCTTGTGTTCACAGGAATTGTGACAGACAGATCAGCGGTTCAAATCTGGAGAGAGCAGGTTGAGCTTCCTCAGCTCCAGCTCCCCATGCAGGGACATGAGAGAAGCCTTCCACAAAGATGGTTAAAACATCAAACATTTGGGCATCTCCTGGGCAATGTCCTTGCAGACAGCCAATTCTCTCACACCAGAAACAACTTGCAGTTTCTCAAGTCGCTCCTGACACACACACACAAAAGCCCCCTCCAAGGGAAATCAACTCTAAAACAGACCTTTGAATTTTTGTGAGGGAAAACTACTTTGGCACAAAACCTGCTTTTTGTGAAGCCTATTTTGTAGGAATTGGACTGGTCTTGCAGGTTCAATCCTGGGATGGGAGACTGCCAGGAAAGACGGGTGCTGTAGACAATATTTCAGAGTTGTCCTCATCTAATAATAAATAAATAAACCTTAGGACATTCATAACATTGCCATAATTGGCAGGTGACTTCATAACATATGCACATGCACGCCTGCGTGCATACACACGCACACACACTCCTTGACACACCAAAAGTTAACGAATGACTGGAAGGCATATACATAAATATAAATGCAAATCTACTCAAAAAGTAAGCATATTTCTAGGATTTATTTCCTGATAAATAGGTATAGGTTTGCAACTTTAAGCTAATGTAATTTCTTTTCCCCAGGAAGTGGTAGGCCTATAGGGACAGTGGAAAAGATAGGATTCTGACAAATATTTGTCCACATACTAATGTAATACTGTTTCTTAATTAAAATCTAGAGGTACCACAAAGGAACATAACTATATGGATATTGGATAACACAATAAACATAAAGCAAAACATGATAAACATGTACCTAAGAGAGAATGGTGTTCAGGTGCTATGCTAGCACAAAAACCATGGCACAAGCTCAAGGAGAAAAGATAAGGAAGCATCCCTGAGGTCAAAATCAGGTAGAGACAAACTACTTAGTCATGAAAAACTATGTAAGCTGCAAAGGAAAGGAATACATTTGGAATGAGTAATTTTAATTAAAGCTTGCTTAAAATTGATTTGCTGCTATAACAGTTGTTTTCATCTATTGATGTTCAGACTTTTTAAACAGGAAAGTGTGTATTTCATTGTTTTGAGTCAAACATCTAGCTTGCATCTCAAACTCTGTCTGAACTTTTGTTTACAAATAAACAGTATTTTTCAATCCATTACTGAACTAGCCTCAACATGTTGGACTCATGACAATATTTCTCCTTTCAGATCAGTTGTGCTTCCTCTGAGGTTGTATAAGTCCCAGTGATGCCAATTGTTGTGCAAGTCAACACCCAGTTCTCTCCCTCACTTTTGATTCAACAAATTGTTGACCAATTGTTGCCCAGTGTCTGAGCTCAAATCTATAGTTCATGCCATTGGAAAAATGCAAGAGAACTTGCTGATATTTATTTATGTTACACTAAAAATTTGTAGAATCTTGGCCAGTGTTTTATTTATTTATTTAACTGTTAATCTATCACACACTTTCTCTAAAGAGGTTAAGACAACATTTTTTTATTGTTTGTTTATTTTAGCATACTTTTCTCATTGGGTGACCTCACACTCTCTTACCCAAATATGAAGGCAAAGGTATGCCTCCTCTGAACAAATTCTGCCAAAAAAAACCCAACCCATTACAGGTTCACTTTTAAGGTCATCATAAATAGGAAATGACTTCAAGGCATAAATTAAGAAGAAAAGACTTCCTCCTGTTCAATACCTGACAAATACCTATGTGGCAGTGTTAAATATATGTGCCTGGCTAAATTTTTTATTGACAGGTTAGGCATCCAGTTTCCCATTCCTTTCTTTCCCCCTCCTTTTCTTTTACCGAATCTCTCCACTGACATATCCCATTCTTTATATAAATGATGTCTAAGAAAAAGGCCCCCAGGCTTCAGCATGCTGCATTTATTTTATTAATTTAGTTCTTGCTGTGCTAGATTATTTTTCCCCTAGACTATTAAAGTTGCTTTTGACTTTAATTAAAAACGCTCCCTAGGCTAGCGGGATTTAACACACACACACACTCTCACTCACATACACACACACATATACACATTTTCCTGGGTTAGCTTCTTTTTAAGCAACACATAACTTAATATTTTGTGTGCTGTGTTATGAGTGCTAAGGTGTGCACAAGAACCCACATTTTAGTAACTTCATTTATCAGGACATTTCATCTTGTGATTGTATCTCCTTGAGATTCTCTATCGGATCTTGACTATATGCTGACTCTAATACTGAATTTTTCTGTAAAATGAAAGAGAGTTCCTGAGTAAACAAATATTTTTTTCTTGCTAATGGTCTTATCTCAAGGTCACAGATGATGATATGATTCACTGCATGGCCATTAAAATCCATGTTCCATTTGCAAAGGGTAAAAAAGGGCATACTATCAGAACCCTGTTATTTGTTCCAGCTTCTGTAAACCCATTGAATTAATCACTGAATGCTGAATCAACATATAGGTAAATCCAATTCATTTCAGTGGCTCTACTTTAGTCAGGACTAACAAAAGGATTTAGGCCTCTTTTTTCCATAGTGGCCAAACTAAATAGCCCCAGAAAACCTAACAAATTTATTTTCAAACCCCATGTGTTTTTCGTCTTCAGCTCTCAGTATCTCTGAGCATTGGCCAGTGTGACTGAGGTTACTGGGAGTTGAAATATAAAATATTTGATGGTCTTACATAACTTGAAAGCAACAATCCTGACTTTTAGTAGGATGCTACCTATGAACATGAGTCCATGTCATCATCATTTTCCCCCCAGACCACACCTCTCTCCCAAAAGGCACTCTGGGCAGTTTACAATGCAAAAACAGGCAAACATCAATGCCTTACAAAGCAACAAACAGCATCAGGAATAATACAAAATAATGCACAATAATAACAATGAACTTACAATGAAATTATTAAACATTGAAATGGGGACTAGGTAGCAATAAACCAATTAGACAATAACTAGGACATGTGTCAACGTTAAATAAACAACAATAAAAGCAGTTAAACATGTAGGTATTATCTATGAGTTAGCAACAAATCCATTCTTAAGGTATAGTTCTTGATGCTGTGAAATGTCATCATCCATGCACTAGTGACTAGAGAGATGTATCAACAGAAAATGCCTTTGTAAAAATACAATGAAATAACTACAGCAGCACCCAGTTAAACACCTTAGAGAGAAAAAACTGGGGAGAGGTAGACAGCTGACCATGGGTTAGTTGTCAATAAATACATATTGGTGAGCAAAGAAATGGGAAATTGGAAATAGGAGGGACTGGAGTATAAGAAAGGGTGGTTAATTGTCTAGGACCTGTATTACAACTCTTACTTCGTTTTACTAAAAACATTATATATACTTACAAGTCTTCTTTCCTAGCTTCTTTTCACCCCATTTGATGTGATACCTTATCAGTGAAAGCTTATTATAATAACAGGATATTTTCTGTGCATTAGCACTCAGTGAATGCTCAACGAGAATGTAAATCCTTTGCCCTCTAACAAAACTGTCTCGTTTTCAATATTTTATTGAATGTGTGTCTTGCAAAAGTTCAAACTATTTAACATGAACAGATTGATGTCTGAAACATAAGATATTATGATTTAACTCATGCTCTGGAGTCGGAATATTCAGACATGGAGGAGTCAGATGTCCAGAAATTTACAGTGTCTGAAGACAGTCTCTGCAAGGTTGGGAAGTTGGAGGCCAAGGTTGTATGGGGCCCAGTTTCCAGCAGGAGCTGTCAAATGCTGAAGATGTTGAAGATGCACTACTCTTGTTGAATGGAATAAAGATAGGGAGATATCATGCCGACAGCTATTGTTAAATAGGAGACACTGGTTAATTAATCCTGGTGTTTGGCACAGCTGCCCACAAATCACCAAGTAGCTCCCTAGCATCTCGGTTGCTTGCAACCATCCTTTCCTGGAGACTAGCAGTAATCTTCTGTATTCATATTTTTCCTGACATTGGACTGGCAATGCTTAATGGCTTTGTTTTACTTCTTGCTGACTTTGCTTATCTGGACTGCTGACTGTTTTGAAGACTCCTGGACTGGTTGATGACTATCCTTTTGCTTCTCTCTTCTTCTTGTTGTATAACCTGTGACTGACTTGGACTGAATCACTACTTTATAGTTCTTGCTATTAATACCAGGGTCCTGGGTCATTTGTTGACTGCAGTATAGGATAAAGTGTCTTACATTGTCCTTGTTGAAATTCATTTTATTAGTTTTGGCCCAGCTCTCTAATCTGTTTGAATTCTGATCCTAACCTCTGGAGTTTTAGCTATCTATTCTAATTTGGTGTCACCTGCAAACTTGATCAGCATGCCCTTTAAACCTTCATCTAAGCCATTTAAAAAATGTTGAATAGTACTGGATCCAGAACCAGTACCTGTGGCACTCCACTAGTCACTTCTTTTCAGGATTTATTTATTTATTTTGTGTCAAAAGCATTGCATATGTAAGTCTAAAACTGATAAAAATAGAAGGAACACAAGCAGCTAAATAATTTTTTTTACCAAAACTGGGCAACAGCAACTGCATTGTCTGTAGCTTTAAACAATTCTTCCTCTGTACATGAGGCAGGGCATTGTGGACAAACATATATGTGCAGAGTTGTTTGTTTGCCTACACAGTTGCACAAAGTGGAGGATTCTTTTTGGTAGTCTTTTGATCTGCCCACTCCACTTCTGAGTCTGTTCAGGATGAAGTGGAACCATTGATGAGCACCCTTTGGGTTCAGTTGCTTAACTAATTACAGATCCACCTAATTATAGCATTTTTAAAGTGTGTGTATGTGTATTTTTTTAAAAAAACAACAACAACAAAGTGCAAATGTTTGTTACATCACGTTAGCTGACAGATGGTTAGAAAGCAGTACTGTTAGGGAAGCTTTTTTAGGCTGGCAGATGGGCAGATCAACGATGGACCACAAAGGCCTTAAGTCTATGGTACCACTCTACAGATCTAGCTGCTTTATCCCAGAACACAATGGGCATGATAATCATCTTAAGGAAATAGAGCACCCCCATGCTGTGTTGCTGAAGATGATCTATTTGTTCAATGTAGCAGTTACAGTAGCTAGCTAGGTGGGGGAGCTACCTGAGTCACAGGTATACATCAGAAGGTGGGGAATTTGGCAGTGTTAAGAGGCACATGGTAAAGAAACAGGGAAATGCTCAGGTACATTACTATAAGAAAATAATCAGTCTTGCTGAGTGCCAATAGTCCTTGCCATTGGTTTTCCCAATGGCAAGCAAGAATCAGTATGCCAAGCAGCAGAAGTTGTGCTAAGAGTTCTTCTAAGGTGCTAGCACTACGTAGCCAGCTAGGTGGGCAACATGAAGTGGCGAAAGTAGGCTGACAGGCATAGAGACAGGTGGAAATAAGAAGAGCCAGAGGTAAACAAGCCTTAATCGTGTGCAGGCTCTGAGGAAGGAAAAGACAAATTCCTACTAAAAACATATTGTCAAGAAAACTCCATGATAGGGTCTACTTGGGTCACAATCAATTGGAAATGACTTGAGGTACATAACAACCGCAACACTCAGCAGTGGTTTTGTATGCCATCCTAAAAGGCAAAGAATTCAACTGACTCTTAGTCAAACCATTAACCTGGAGCCTGAGCCCAAAAACAATTTACCCTAATTATACAGCTGTCATGGGAGACTCTAGGTCAATGTTACTGAATGGAGCTTTTGCAGTTGTGTATGTGTATTGGGGGCACTTCCTAATGGGGGCAAATATGACTTTTTTTCAAAGAGAGAGAGAGAGAACATTAACTGCAGGTGTGGTCTGATTATTGACAAGAAAATTTCTGTGAATATTCTTTCACAATAATTTTTGCTCACTTTTGCTTGCATCACAAGAGATAAGAACATAAGAAGAGCCATGCTGAATCGGACCTCAGCCCATCTAGTCCAGCATTCTGTATCACACAGTGGCCCACCAGTTGTACACGGGGATCTCGAGCAGAAGGGAGGGCAAAACCCTGACCTGCTCCCGACCCCCCACAACCAGTACCCAGGGAAATCCTGCCTACCTCAACCAACTCCGAGGTGGCACTTGAATGTCCTTTTCAGTAACTACCGATACACTTGGTATCCATGAATCTGTCTAATCCTGCCTTGAAGTTGTTCAGGCTGACAGCTGTCACAACCTCTTCTGGAAGTGAGTTCCATAACCCAATGACCCTCTGGGTGAAGAAATATTTCCCTTTATTAGTCCTAATTTTCCTACCTTGGAGCTTCAGGGAGTGCCCTCTAGTCCTAGTGTTTTGTGACAAAGAAAATAATAGATGAAGGACAATATGCATGTAGAGGCAATTGTTTTTGCTGTTTGGGGATTACACATCCATTTTAACAATGTGATATATGCCTTTCAGGTGACATCTTTAATGAATCATGGATTCTTTGCATTGCTGACTGTCTTGCTTCCATCTCTGAGGGGTAGGGCAATGCAGCAATGCAAAAAAGGGGGAAAGAGGAAAAGCATTGTATGTTGAACTATTATATGGGCATTACAGTAAGGATGCAGGCAGGTGGCAATAAATGATACTTTATGCTCCTTAAGTGCACATTACTATAATCTTGGCTGTTAGAATAAAAGAACATGCCACTCATCTTCCTGTTTTTTATTCCTATATTCAAAATAATGCAGATGCTGGTAAATAATCTAAATGCAAAATATTGCTTGGTAGGGTGGGGTTGGGTGCATCAACTTAGCAGCTTTTGTGTGCTAGTTAATTCCCTTTCCTCACTGAGGCATTGAACATGACACAGTCTGAAAGCACAGATGCTGAAATGTTTGCTTCCAGTACTTTATGCAAATTAAAAACAAACAACTGTGGAGTTGGAGAGGCAGAAGCCCTTTTGTTCAAAATTGCTTTGCCATTTATGACTTTTTAAAAATATATACATTTGAATTGTTCTAGCAGAAGATAGTCATGGCCTTTTGCTTGACAAGAACATACTTTCATTGGGCTATTCATTTGAAAATGTAGTTAGGTATAAACACTGAAATAAGGTGCATAGTTTTTTCTCTCTGTGCACCTTCACCATAAGCAAGGTGGGGTGAAATTCATCATTAAGAAAGAAAATAAGTGTCTGGGACAATTGGGGCTCCCCTGCTTATTTCACAAGTAAGAGAACCCAGTGCTAGCAAAAAATGGGAAATTTGGGATATGTCGAACCCAAGCCACATTTCAATAATTTCTGTACCCATATGCTGCTTTGGTCTCTAACACCAAAAAAGATAAATAATGTGATATCCAATCATTGAGACATTCTCCCTAAGATCTTCCACCATTCAAAAGTCCTACCGAAGTAGGAGGACACATAAACAGTATAAAGTGGGAGCAACCTAGCAAACTCTTCTTGGCTTGAGGTGACTAGAAATTGCCTTTTTGACAACCTTGGGTTTCTCCTTCCTTTTCTCCTGTGCTAGGCAAGCCAATTTTTCATGGTTAGTTTGCACAGCAAGGGTGAGGAGTTGGTGAAAGGGCTAGCAGAGAAGATAGAGGTTAGCAGCTCCCAGCAGTCTTCCCAGCCTGTCTCAGCCACTGTTGAAGATGAATCCTTCAGCAGAAGCAAAAGCTCTTCAGCATTCTCTGCAAGCCCTCTGGAGGAAGCTGAATCAATCATGTCTGAGTAAGCTACAGAAGATTAACCATACCCACACCTCTAGAGTGCAGGTGAGAGGGGGCAAGGTATAGCAGGTCTTAGAGATTCGCTGAGAAACAAGAATTATTCAAGCATCACTGAGATCCTAAGATGAAAAGGCCTCAGTGCTGTTGACTGTTTTGCAATGGACAACGTTGTTACCTGGCTTGAGCCTGTTGTTTACTCTTGTCCTGGGACTTGATTCTGATGCTTCTCAGTTTGCTACTCAAAGACTTCTGGCTTCAAATTTTGGCTCTGCATCTTTTTCTTTTTTTGAACTTCATGTTTCTGACTCTGGACTGGACTTTTGGCTATTCTGCTGATTTCTAAGGATTTTTGCACTTAGAGGAGTATGTCTATGTTCAAAGAAGGAGTATACTGAGGAGTGAAAAAGGGATAGAAGTGACTGGCAGAAATGAAATTTTCCTTCGTATAAAATGGGCATCCATATGAATTATTTTTTCCTATATTTTTCTTTGAGTTTTAGCTTCCAATTATGCCTGGTGTTTAGTTTCTTCTTGGCGAACTTTATAATGTCACGGTCTCATAAATTAGTCTTCTGTTGAACAGTCTGTAAAACAGGACACAAATAAAGGATTAGTAAGAATGGTTTATTCCTCAGTTCAGTTTTAATCCATGCCGAGGAGGAGAGCATGCTAGCCTCTCACACTCTTTGTCAGTTCATTGTTTTCTTCACAAATTTGATGAGAAAACTCCTTTTTCGATGTCCAATCAGAATTTTGAGTCGATCTACAAAGAACAAAAGGAACATTTTGACAAAATGTGTGTGGTTTCAGTCTATGGGGGAGATTTGAGAAGAAGGGGCAACAAGATTCCCCTGCAGTTGGGACCCTCTGCCTTAAAGCATGGAAACCAAGACAACTAGTTTCCCCATATGATCAGCTCAAAACAAGCATCACAATGCCCTGTAAATATGTTGTAATTTTATAGTGTTGTTATTTTGCCTATGCACTTCTCAGCAGCCACCGTGGCTTTAGTAACAGTATGTGGATGAGAACAAGGCACTTTAGTATACGCACACACACACACACACACAATATTCTGTCATCCTACCTTGGAAATGCCACACAACATTAAAGTGATTTTGGCAATGAAAGCTAAAACCTAAGCAACAGCCCCAATCTGTTTTGCCTAAATATTATTATTTCTTTCTTTATTTTCCCTTAAATGACAAAGCAATTTGTTACCTGCCTATATAAAACATTTGCTTGTGTTAAACCTCAAAATGTTTCATTTTTATTTGCCCAAACTTTATCTTTTTATGAAGACACAAGGGCACAATAAAATTAGCCTGCAAATATAATGCCCAATTTGCATCTTTTTCCCACGGTCAGCAGGAAAAAAAAGCTGTAGAAAATCAATTGTCTATTAGGTCAGCAACATACACATCAAGAGCTCAAATTAGATCATTGTAATGGCTCCTCTAATTCTATGATAGCCTGGTTTATCTGAAATGGTTGGAAGTAGTCTAACTTTCAGGGACATTTGGATTTTATTGTGAGGGATTTAATTTGAATGCCTCTCCTCCGATATCTGGGGTGGCAGATTCAACCATTATGTTATGAATGCAAAGTAGGTACCAAGGTTGTTAGTGCAAACAGGCATTATTTTTGCTTTTTTGCTGATTGGCTTGAAAACCTGTCAGCCTTATCTTTTGGCTAGCACGCGGGGTGATAACACTGCAAGAGAAATGAAACTAAATGAAAACAAACACACAGTAATTCCACCTATTGCTATCTTTAGTGGAAGGTCACTTCGTCAACCATGTTGCCATTTCGGTGTGGCAGACAGTCTCATCATCTCTCTGTTCCCTCAAGGCTTTGAGACATGAATGAGGCTTGCAGGCAGCAAATAGTTACTAAAATCTTACTGATGTGACAGGCTTCTTCCTTAACGGGGCTGAATGGGGCTGCGGGATGGGCTGCAATTCTACAAAGGCTTCCCCTTTCCTGACTGAGAAATGACACAAAACAAATCTTTTCATTTCAGCCGTCTCACACCACCTTCTTCCATGCCTAAAAAATATCTTGTACATTCCAGCCTCTGCCTAGCATATTTCTTATCTTCCTTCATTTTATTACAGCCGAGCTACTGTCCAAAAATAGAAGGGATTAGTTATCTAATATTGAAGTCAATAAAGAAGATGACGTTTTCTTCCCACAGATGTCCCACTAGTAGTAGAGACAAGACTGTATATACAATATACAATATAATTTATTTTACATTGAATTCCATTTGTTGGTAACAATGTTTTGTTTTTGCTTTGTTTTCCTGCTTTTATTTATAGCGGTACATTAGATTAGTAAAAGCAGGAAAATGCAATTGTGTTTAAAAATAGATTGTTACAAACCTCCTCCCTTTATTTACAGATCTGTAATAGCTCCTTATTTATTAAAACTATATAGTCTTAATGTGAAGATATGAAAGTGTAATCCCAGCCCACCTTAAAAGCCAGCTGCCATATTGGCTATTAATTGGGACATAAAGAGGACGCAAGTTCCAGCCCTATCTGGTGACTGAACAATGCACCAATATAAAATGTTGGTGCATGTTCTTTCCTGATTGGCTAACTAATATGGTTTAAAAAGCCAGGAAATCCAGTTATGTGTCAGGATTGTAGTCCCTATGAGAAGAGTATGATTTTTTTTAGTTTAGGTAGAAAAGCCCCCAAACAGATCAATATAAGAAGAAAAGAAGAGGTTAAAGTGATTTAAACCAACCACACAAAGATTATTGTAACCATGTTGTATCTGGCTAAAAGAACATACAGAGTAGTTTTTCTTCTCTTTCCTTGTATGATTCAAGACTGGTTTAAATCTCCTCTACTGTGTTACTCAATGCTATAGACACTGGCTGATTGCCAGATTTTAGCTGATGTCCTTACATTTTTTCCCCACTGCTTCCAATTTTTCTTCTGGAGACAGAGTTGACCCCACCAGCTGCTGCTTTTGTCAGAAACATTCTCTTCAAAGATTTCTTTGCCTCGAGGGCTCAAATTTACACCTGAGAAATGTGAAGTTAGCACATCAAAGACTAAAATAAATGGTTAGACCACAGGCTGACCAGCTGTAAATTTCCTAAATGGCAGAAGATTCCTGAAAAGTGAATCTTCGCAGTGCCTTTTTGCCAATTGCTTCTGGTGTAGAATTGAAAATGTATGGAAATGGAAGGTAGAAAATGTATGGAAAATGTTTTAACATTCAGAGTTTTTGCTGTTTGCTTTGTTTTATTTTTAAGATTAGTGTTCCTCAGGTTTATGATTGTTCCAGAATGGGCTATCCCAAACTTCCAAAGTGGCTACTAACTGTATCATTATAAGTTTTCTGTGAAGTTTTAAAGATAAAACTTCTAGCCTTTAGGTATTTATGTATGTATTTATTTTTTGTGTCAGAAGTGAATTGAGAATACAGTCATAATGCATAAAAACACAAAGTTAAAAACTTGGCATTATGCTAAATTTCCTTTGACCAGAAGCTGGTCACTTGGAGTGCCTCTGCTGTCGCTGTAAGAAGATCCTCCATTGTACATGTGGCAGGGCACAGACTACATAGTAAGTGGTCTGTGGTTTGTTCTTCTCCACTCTCTCATGTCGTAGACTCCACATTTCTTAAGATTGGCTCTGCATCTCGTGATACCAGAGTGCAGTCTCTTCAGTGCCTTCCAAGACACCCAGTCTTCTGTGTGCATAGGAGGTTGTTTCTCATCCAGTATCAGCCACTGTTTGAGGTTCCAAGTTTTAGTCTGCCACTTTTGGACTCTTGCTCTCTGGCATGTTTCTGCAAGTATCTCTGTAGATCTTAGAAAACTATTTCTTGATTTAAGACGTAGGCATGCGGACTGATAACTGAACAGTGTTCTGGTTCAGCCAGATGACAATGAGGGGATTGTGGTTTTGGGGTCTGTTGGTTCTGTAGATGAAGAAATGGAGGGGTTTTTTTTAGCACAAGATGCTGTTTCTGAGTGTGAAAGTGGAACTTTTTTAGAATTCAACAAGCAGGGAGAGGAGGATAATATTAGCTCATCCAAGGGAGTAACTGGCTTAGACAGAGATACCAGGCTGCTTCTGAGGGGGCAGAGATTCAGTTGCAGAAAGAAAGAATCCATGAGAAAGAGAGACTGAAGTAGGCCTCTAAAGGTCAAAGAAATGTGTTGATGTCTTGCGGACCTTAAATTAGAGAGAGCTCTGTTGAAAGAGATCAAGCAACATCGCTATTAATGGAAGGATCTCATGTGTCGTTCCTAGCTCAGGCCTTCGTTCAAGACCCATGATTTATGCTTATGTTTTGCTCCTTGTTATCTTTAGATTCCTGCTCATTTTGCTTTTTGTTTACTGGATTGATTTTGGGATTCATGTTCATGTTTTAATCCTTGCTTCCTGGATTTAGTCTCATGTTTAAACTCTGGTGGTTCCTGCTATTTGAAGCAGTTTTGAGCTGTTTGGATTATTGCCTTTGGGACTTGCTTCCTTTATTAATCTTGGGATTTTTACCCTTCCTTGTGCTTATGATGCGTTTCCCTTTTTAAATGGGTTTCTATCAATAAACTGTTTATTACCACATGTGGTTTCCTGGTGAGTACTGTGAGCAAGGTGAATTCCTGTTGAGGTGCAACACAAAGGGTGGGCCAGAGATGGACATGCTTGGTCCTTTCATTACTGGTTGCTACTTCCTGATCAATATCAGGTGGTGCAATGCCAGCTAAACAGTATAATTTTTTCAGTAGTGTTGCGCATGGACATCCTGTGATAATACGGCATTTCTCACTAAGAGCCACATGCACTGTTTTAATGTGGTGAGATATATTCCACACTAAGCATGCATATTCAGCAACAGAGTAGCAAGCATGAGAGCAGATGTCTTCACTGTGTCTGGATGTAATCTCCAGGTTGTGCCAATCAGCTTTCTATGGCTAAGGATCTTGGAATTATTTTGTATGTGAGTGATTGAGTGTGAGAAACAAACAGAGATATTTATATTTTTATTAAACAGAAGCTAAGATGGGGCATGCTTTACCGAAGAAAACCCTATGGCAGAAGTTCTCAACCTTTTTACCCTTGTTACCCCTTTTGCATCTATGTGTAAAGAGAGCAATGTACACATATACACACTGGTCACTGTAGTATAAGAGTACAAGTTTTTACATTTGCTTGGTTCAGCAAAACCAGAAGAGGAGGATGGAAAAATTATGAAAAGAAATGGAAGAAAGGGCTTCTCCTTTCGTGGTGCATCAACTCTGGGTTGTAGCCTAAACTTCAGATGAGTTAGATAGGACTCAATACCTTGGGTACCTCACCTGAAGTTCAGAGTTGATGTACCACCACCCCAAAAATAGGGGACATTAGCTATCACTGCATAAAAACTATAGCTGTGTGTTTTGAAATTATTAATTCAGAATTTGATTAAGAATTTAATCAACCGCATTTCCATTGCTCAGAGACAAGAAACATCAGGTTCTTGCTAGGCTTGCAGGGGAATCTCCCTCTTTTACCTTCCCTTTAGTTATGTATCACCTGGAGGTGAAGGGTGGGTACCAACCCAAGATGATGGAAGTCTTTCACTCAGATTCCCTGCATCTACCTTCCTATCTCTGATTGGGAAGTGGGAAGCCAAGAGGGGATCATGGAGCCCCTAGCTTTCCATTATCCTGAACCAAGTTTCCCATCCCCTTCCATGCATGCCTTGAGGTAAACTATTTGCTCAAACCTCTCTCAGACATGCCAGATATGTTGCCATTTGTGATTTATGTATATATACTGCAGTTATTTATTTTGCACACTTGAAAAATATAACCAGGAGTCATTTTTTAAAAAAAATTATCTTATATATTAAGGGGTCTCACTTTCCTTGAGACCTCTTCTGCATTTTAGTTTAAAATACAACAAATGTACTCCAAAATACATAATGGAGAAAATCTGCATTGTATAGTGGTTCCAATTTCAGAATATTTCTTTCTCTCTGTTTGTACTCAACAGCAAATCTTCGTCCAGGAGCAGAGCAGAAAATTGTGTTTATTACAGCTCGTGTCCATCCAGGGGAAACACCGTCATCTCTTGTTTGCCAAGGTGAGTGACTTCATCTGGCAAAATTTGAAATTAAATCCAGAAATTGACACTTTTTAAAATCTTGTCCTTAACCTTTAAAGCCCTTAACATCTGCTGCCAAATGCATTTGATATACTTGTTTCTTTGGTTTAAAATGTTAAGCCAAGTCTTCACCCAAGATTAGAATCTAAGAAATGATAAAATGTCCATTGGCTCATCTGAAGCAAATTTCAATAATATAGTCCAAGTAGCTATAAAAGTCACAGCACATCTCTAATGGGAGCCAGGTTTGAGGCAGCAGAGACAAAAAATTGATGCAGGTATGGAGGAGGACATAGATACTGTGAAAAAAGTATTACTTTTACAGTCGCCCATCCCACATCTGCCACATTATCAGCATATTCTCTGTTATTATATTCAGACCAAGAGTCCATACCACTTCAACCATAATTATTATACTATGATTTGAAGAAACTGCTAACTTGCTGTGTTTATCATTTTGAGGAGTGATCCTTTTATATATGGGACAATTTGGATGAGGTTAAAAGGAACATGTAAATTCTTCCCTTTTTCCTTCCTTTCCTTGTCTTTTTGTTTGAAATTATGTCCTGGTTTATTAGCATAATTTTCAGTGATGATTTTATAACAAGCAGCAAAGGAGAGTATTGAATCTATAATATTCATTTTAGATGCCATTATCAACATTATCATGAACTCAATTCACATAGATATAGATATGAAGAAAAAGGCTATCCTTATGGTATTCAGGTCTTAAATTGTAATGTGATAGCCTTTTTCCTCTGAATATATTTATGTTGCTGCATTTTGCAAAGACCCAAATGTCAGATTGGAATACAACCATGTATATGATAACATGAAATTGTTCATACAATTGCAGTTGTGTAGACCTTCAGAGATTGAAAAGAAATCATATTAAGCAAGATTTGTAAAGAATTTACACATGTCATGGTCATGTAAACACACATACACATCGAAGTGGTAGAGAGAAAAACAAGCACTTCATTTTTCATGCTCCTTTTCAAATTATATATGTAGAAACATAACTAAAATGCAAGTATTTGAAGTATGCAAAAATGTATTAAAATAGAAAAATGTGCAAAAATATGTATCGTACAGCGGTGTTTCTCATGTGTGGGACAAACGGTTATTGTTTTCTGCCATCCCATGATGCCTTAGCAGGCTCCCTTTTTAGTTGAGCAGGATGCTATATACCCCTCACCTTTCCAAAATGGATCCAACTGAATGCATTCAATGCTTGTGAGGTGGTGACAAAATAAATCAAAAGTATAATACTGTAATCATGTGTATTCATAGAATCATAGAGTTGAAAGAGACCACAGGGGTCATCCAATCCAACTTCCTGCCATGGAGGAATATACAATCAAAGTACTCTTGACAGAGCCATCCACCACATTCCGAAGTAACATATTCTACTGTCAAAAAGCTGTTCTTTCTGATAAGCAAGAGGGCAAAAGCAAAACGAACACATGAGCCTGTCCTATCTTAGAGAGATTAAAATCCACATTTTTGATGTCTTCTCATTATATAGCTTATCTGGCATTCTATCAAATGACTTGAAATTATACTCTGTTCAGTTCCAAGAAGGATTGTTGGCTTAATTTGTTTTTACTTTTAGTGGACATCCTATTTTTATTGTGTTAGGGGAAAAATCAAATATTCATTGCCTAAGTTTGGATCAGCACTGTGAATTCCATCTCACATGCATGCAATTGAGCTTCAGCTGATTAAAATGCTACCCTTGTGTTCTCAGGATGTTGGGTATTTGTTCCTTGATGAGGGTGATGGTTTTCCAGGACACTTCTCAGAGACATCATCCCAGAATCTTTACAAATAAAAATAAATCCCATAAGTATGAATGAAGAACCATTACTGTTCTCCATTCTGAACATATAAGTGACTGCTATCTTTTTCACTCAAATAATACATCTTTAGGGAGTACATATAGCCCTGAGTTTGGAAACTCAGGAAATGTGTTTTCCCCTATTGAAAAGAGCAATTTTCTCTTATATGTGATTTTTTCCATATTTTCAGGTACTATTAATGGTCTGCTTTTTATTTTTCCTCCATTTCTCCCCAATAGAGTATTTTGTACCATCAGGTGTGTGCACATGCACACAGAGACATAGATACACAGAGAAAAAAACAATTTCTCTAGAGATGAGTTTAATTTTTTAAAACCTCTAGATAGTAAAGATATCCACTGGATATTTCAAACTGCTATGTTCACAATATCAAAATGACTACTGATATTGTGTTTGTGCTTTCAAGTATATTTATGGCAGCTACATGGATTTCCAAGGATTTTCTTAGACAATTAATGTCAGGCATATTTTGCTGGTTCCTTACCCTGGAATATAGACCATGTTAAAAGGTATTTTTCATGGAAAAGACAACTATGCTGCTTCCTGCATTGCAGTTCTGTCAGACTTAGAAAAATCCATAATTCCTTATATCAAAGAAGGCACAGTTTCAAGTCTCCAGAAAATCACTTGGTGACAATAATAGGTCCAAAATGTAGATTAACATGCTAGTCTCTTAACCCTCCAACTGGTGAAGGTGGTCTTGATTTTATGATGTATAATAAAATCAAAGGAGAATCAATTATGTTGCCCATCATATACATTTATGTATCCCTTGGAGCCTTTTCACTTTTCATCCAGAATTCTCCATCACGATTTTATTTCTAAGCTGTAGGAAATGAGAGGAAAGGGTAATGTTAGAACCAAAGATTATCCAATGGAAGAAAGAGTTGGAGATGCAGGACAGTGAAGGAATCTATGGAATTCACAACTACAGGATTTAGTTATGACGATCAACTTGAACAAATTTATGAACTCATGGAGGATATAACTAGTCATAAAGAGCCAACATGGATTTGAATTCTTGCCTAGCCATAAATACACAGTAGGTCATCTTAGGTGAGTAACATTCTCTCAGCCTAAGAAAAAGCCATGGCAGCAACACGGGAGGCTTCCCATGTTGCCACCAGCAAAAATGGGTGGAAGCCATGTGGCTGATGATTCCCTCCATGGGTGGGGTTATGGGTAAGTCAGATGATGTAGGATGTGGGGTGAATTCCTCACACCCTCTGATGGGCGCTGTCGGATTTGCCATGATCCGTGGCAATTCCAGCAGCCTATGTCATTGGGAGGGAAATTTGTTTGCACTATATCTGAGTGTGAAGTTACACACTCAGTGAAATTACAATTGAGGTCTGGGCAGTTAAAAAATATGGTGTAAGTATGTGCACACCTCCCCTTTGAAAGGCATGGCCCTATAAGTCTGTCTGTTCTAATCAATGTAATGTTGTAAATTCATTGATATACCTCCACCAACAGTGTTTTTCAAGCATACTTGCTGGAATACTGATCACGGGGGCAGTGCATCTTAAATACCATTACCATAGAGGGATGTTTTGTTAAATCTTAAAGCCCCCTAGCCTATAGTTCTTGAGCATAAGATTCTGTCCTATAATCAAAAAAATGCTACTTCCTTTTAATACATTGTTGCCATCAGTGAACAATTAAAAAGTACTACTCAAGGATTGTTTGATATTATTTACTTGAGCAAAACAAACCTTGCAGCCATATGATCAACGCAATAAAGCACTGTCATTCCATTTCCCCCACCTTTTGCTGCTTTGAAAAAAGAAGTCTTTTATCTGTGTTCAACAGCAGGAATAGCACTGGGATTTAACAGTAAGTTCGCAAAAACGGCCCAATAGCTTCCTATCTCTAAGCAAGCCTAGCAAATAGGTCAGACAAAAGATGGCAAGAGGTGATGGGCCTTGCCAGAAGAGATAGGATCACTGCAGATTTAGATTTCATTTTTGTGAAATATTTCCGTTTTTCTAGGGGATTAGGAAGTCCCCTATGGGGAAAAAGAACTGAACTAACTATTTTAATACCTGTGGGCCTTCTGTAATCTCAAAATGATGGTATCTGCAGATTGGGATAGGAAGGTAAATTTTGCTTGATACCTTCTGAGTGATTCTCTGACCTGAAACAACTAAAAAAAATGCAGAAACTGTATTTTTCCCTATAATCCAGCAAAACCACCACAAGGAAATGATGCTTAAAGCAGCATGTCAAATATTCAAGAGCAGAAAAGTCTGAGTCCGGATCATCTGCATAAACTTCTGCCCATGAAAATTTGCTAACTGTGTTACTATTTTCTTTCAATTGTATAGTGGTGTCTCCTCTTCATGGCACCGTTTAGTAGAAGTCTCTCTCTGAGACCATGGTACCTAGCTCTCTAATGAATACGACCCAGAACAAGATGTCCCCAGCTTAAGTTAACTGCAGCAAGGAGGACTAGCTGAGAGAAGGCGCTTACTAAGGGCTATTTGTTTCCTGCCCTAGTTAGTCATGCATTCAGGGCATCCAAACATGTTAGTATGTTCAATCTGCATAATGCATATTTGCATTGGAATTTAGAGCAAGAAATATGACAAAAGCAGATATTCACATCACTTGGGATAGAGAAAATTATCACCATATATCTAGTATCTCCTGAAATGTACTCCAAATGAGGTACAACTTAAAAACTTGTCATGATGGAATCATCCTTCAAGAAAAGGTTCACTCTCAAATGTTAACATATTCAGTGGTTAAATCTGGAAAAAAGTTAATAATTTTGGTGTTAGGCAGTTGTTATTTTTGAAAACCCCTCCTTTTGCACTCGCCTTCAAAAGCTTTCTAGTTTGCTCCCACAATTAATATTAATCTTACTAGTCTATATTGTCCTGCTTTGACTCCTGACCCTTTGTTCTTTTCCTGCTCTTCCACAGTTCAGCTGAATTGATTTTTACTTTTATTTGGCTTCAGTTCTTTTCTTTCTAAATCACCCTCCACTTGCTTCTCTCTCTGGATCTCTACAAACACAGCGTTATGACTGTGATCAAGCCACTGGAAACATTTTCTTTTTGGGAGCCTGTATATGTGGGTATTTGTGATGTCTCTATTTATACACTGTACAATATGAAAGCAGTCTCATAAGGAGCTCATATTTCCATTTAGGAATCTGTCTGATATGAATCTTTCACTATATCAGTTTTCTGACTCTTTATCTTTATTGGTTCTGTGCTTTGTTCCACCTCAGCCATTTTTATCCCTGTTTTTTCCTTTGGAGGGGATACTAAAGTAAGGGTGGACAACTGGAGTATGTGAAGACCCATCACATATATTTGGCTATATTTCACATGGAGAAGGTGGCCAAATCACTTCTGAACATTCCTTGCTTTAAAAACCCTATGAAATTCATGGTATCTGTCACGACTCCCACAGATGGCAGGACAACACCAAGCGAGTAAAAACATATAAAGTTTATTGCCAACAAAACATAGCCTTAGTCCGGCGTTCCAAAAATAACCCACACCCGAAAAACAAAGCAGAAGCCGTCCGTCTTCAATAGATAATCTTGAACAGGAACGTGGCTGGCAGATATTGATGTGAAGACCCGTCCAAAAGAAGGAAAGAAGGAGTGCTTCACATACCAGGAGCTGGGTATACAAATAAACACATGAAAAACCCCCGCAACCCACAGCAAACTCCCCCTCACCCTTTATACAATACCAGACACTCACAGCAACACAGGAAATGTTCAAACAGGACGCGGTAGACACTAAACATAAAAGCACACATTAAACTCCCAACCCCCCAACATGCAACAATATCAGCTAGAGCTGCCATAGCAGCTCCCCAGAACCCAGCATGAACACAGCCCAAATACTCACAGCTTGCTGGGAATCAAAGACCAGGACAGGAACCCACAAGATACAGGACCCAACAACCCACAGCAACACCTTGGCCGACCGCAAATTCCCAAATCCCCAGGCCTTACTGTTATACCCTTACAAATCAGAGTCATCAGACTCCCCACCCAACTCCGCCCTAATGCTCTCAGCTGCAGTCCTGGGTGTGTTCCACCTTTGCTGTTCAGTTAAAGAACCCCAGTCCCGTTCCACATCCCCACTAGGCCAATCAAGGTCGCTGGAAAAACCAAAAAATGAGCTTTCGCTGGACTCAGCGTTTACCACATCCCTGACCTCCTGTACCAGCGCTGAGTCCAGCTCAGTATCACTGTCTTCTGAAGTTAACTCCACATCAAACCCCTCAAAAGTCTCATCACTGGTAGGCTCCCTAAGTATTTGTCGGACCTTCCTCCTATGCTCTGCCTCTTCCAAATGCTCATCACTTGCAGCCCTCTTTCTCCCAGCTGCAGGAGGAATGCCCAAACCTCCCTCTTCCAAGGTCATGTCCTCCAAACTCTCCTCTGCCGAGTTACTACTTGTAGCAACTACAGACTCAGATTGCTCAACCACGACACTATCCCCCCCGCAAAGCCCCCCCGACCGACGAAGCCTCAGGAGACCGCAGAGATCGAGCCAACGCGGGACGTTGCGCAGAAGTGTCCAACTTTAAAAGTGACCGGTGAAAGACGGGATGGACCTTCAGCGATGGGGGTAACCTTAACTTAAAAACTACTGGCGAGATCTGAGCTACAATGGGGAAAGGCCCCAAGAACCGAGCAGCGAACTTACTCCCTGCCGACCGCAAATGCTTGGATGATAACCAAACCGAATCTCCCACCCGCAGCTCATTCCCCGTTGTCTCAGCCGATCAGCGCTGGACTTTTGCGATGCCTTAGCATCCACTAATAAGGCGCGAGCTACGTCATGCAGTGCCTTCAGTTCACTAGAACGATATTGTACATCCCCAGTCACCACATTTTGCGCCGGCGCCGCCCCCCAACCCGGATGATACCCATACATGAGTTCGAAAGGAGAATGCCGGCTGACTGTGTGTGTGGCGTTGTTGTACGCAAATTCTGCCACTGGGAGCCACTGAGCCCAATCCCCCGACTGCTGTAAACAAAAACAACGAAGATATTGCTCCAGAAATCCATTCACGCGTTCCGCTTGACCATCTGTCTGCGGATGAAATGCCGTAGAAATGTTGAGCGTGGTACCCAATTCCGCATGGAATTGGCGCCAGAAACGAGAGACAAATTGCGGTGCACGATCCGAAATGATGATCTCAGGGGCACCATGTAGCCGAAAAATATGTTTAGTATATAACTTGGCTAACACCACTGCCGTAGGTACCCGAGAACACGGAATAAAATGTGCCAACTTTGTGAACAAATCCACCACCACCCAAATACAAGTATACCCACGGGTCCGGGGAAGGTCGGAAATGAAATCCATGGACACGATCTGCCAGGGTCTCTGAGGAACAGGTAATGGAGATAACAACCCACGAGGCTTCCCCACATCATGTTTACATTGCTGACAGATCGCACAGGTGTCACAAAACCGTAATATATCCCGCCGCATCCTGGGCCACCAATAACTTCGGAGGATGGCCTGGACTGTCTTAAATCGCCCAAAATGACCCGCCATTGGTTCATCATGATGAGCTTGAATCACATCCAAACGTAAATGCCCTGCAGGCACATACAACTGATCATTATGCCGCAATTTCCCATCCACACTCTGTAAATTTGGCACCGTGGTCCGAGTTTCACTGTCTAGCAGTGCCAACTGCTCCTGTGTCCACCCATCAGTGGCCTGACTTGCCACTATCCTATCAAACAGTGTAGGAGTACCCTCAGTAATGGCATGTAAACTAGATACCGGAAGTACTGTTTGCAACGCCACCTCGCACTCCCCTTTATACTCAGGTTTTCTGGATAGAGCATCCGCTCTAGCGTTGGCTTTGCCATCTACAAACTTAACTATAAAATCAAAACGCGTAAAAAACAACGCCCATCGAATCTGCTGCTGATTTAGCTTTCGAGCGGTTAAAAGATGCTCCAAGTTTTTATGATCGGACAACACAATTACTTGATGCCGAGCTCCCTCCAGCCAATGTCTCCACACCTCGAATGATACCTTAATGGCCAACAGCTCTTTTTCCCAAATTGTATAGTTACGCTCGCACTCTGTGAGCTGTCTGGAATAAAAAGCGCATGGCCTGAGTTTACCCCGTCCAACCTCCTGAGACAATACCGCCCCCAATGCAAAATTAGATGCGTCTGCTTCGACTATGAAAGGCTTGTCGACATCTGGTAACATCAATACATTATTCATCTGAAAACTGCGCTTGATCCCATTAAAAGCGTCCGCTCCTCCTGTCCCCAAACAAAACTTTTACCCTTTTGCAATAACCTAGTCAATGGCACCGTGAGATTAGCATACCCTGGGATAAATTCACGATAATAGTTAGTGAATCCCAAAAATCGCTGTATATCCTTCTTAGACGCCAAATCCCCCCAGGACTCCACTGTATCCAACTTATGCGGATCCATCATTTGGGTTTTCCCAGAAATAATATGCCCCAAAAATTCCACCTCAGACACATGGAATACGCACTTGGAGGCCTTAGCAAATAGTCCATTTTGCCTCAGCCTGAGCAACACCTGCCGCACATGTTCTCGATGTTCCCGTTCATTATTAGAAAAAATAAGAATATCGTCTAGGTAAATCACGACAAACTTGTCCAACAAGTCGCGGAACACATCATTCATCAGGCGCTGGAACACGGAGGGGGCATTGGACAAACCGAAGGGCATGATTAAATTTTCGTAGGCGCCATAACATGTATTAAACGCCGTCTTCCATTCATCCCCTGCTCTAATACGTACCAAATTGTACGCACCCCGTAAATCTAATTTAGTAAACATTGTGGCCCCTTGCACCCTGGACAACAATTCAGGAATCAAAGGGAGCGGGTACCGATCCCTCACCGTGTATTTGTTGAGAACGCGATAGTCGCACACCAACCGCAATTCCCCGGATTTCTTCGCTACAAAAAATACTGGCGCGGCAGTGCTAGAATGAGAGGGTCGTATGAATCCTTTCTTTAAATTGTCATCGAGAAAGTCTCGAAGAGCCTTCCGCTCTGGAACAGAAAGAGCATACAAACGTCCTGCAGGTAATTTCGCCCCGTCCACCAAATCTATAGCGCAATCATACGATCTATGTGGGGGTAATTTATCAGCCCCTTTCTTTTCAAACACATCCCGAAACTCAAAATAATCAGCAGGAACCCCCTCCAAATCCTCATGATCCACTAGGGCCAGGCACACCTGTCTTGGCAAAGTTACTGCCTTCTCCCTCCAATTAATAACCGGGTTCACCACGCTCAACCAGGACATGCCCAAAATTACAGTATATCTAGGGATCCTAGTAATATCCCAGGTGAATTTTGCAGTCACCCCTTGTAGTTCCCAGGACAGCCCCACTGTTTCCTGGTCCACCACCCCAGCATTTAACATCCTGCCATCAGCACCTTCCACCCAAACCGGCTCTTTCTTATTCACAATGGATATTTTAGTGTTTTTAACAAATTCACTATCCATATAAGATGAAGTTGCACCAGAATCCACAAGAGCCCATGTAAAGAAAAATTCCCCATTGCCCTTAAGGATCTTAATATGAACAAAAACATGATCTTCCCTCCTAGGAAGCCTTACAGTTAACCCCAACGTGCTGGGCTTCACACACGTTGGGGTTGCCCAGTTCCCTGCAACTGACTAGGTTTTTTAGAACATCTTTGAGCAAAATGCCCCAAATCCCCACAATACAGACATAATCCCAACCTCCTCCTCCTTTCCTTCTCTTCAGAGGATAATCTTGTAAACACTCCTATTTGCATAGGTTCGTCCTCTCTTACTGCAGAGGAGCGAAACCTATCCTGCCGCACCGGCAACTCCCCAAAAATAGTAGCATGCTTTGGGAATTCCAATAATGCATCCAACCTCAAAGTGTTGTCAATTAACTCTTGCAAAGTTTCTACGGGAGGCAACCGTGCCAGCTCCTTCTTTAACTCAGCCCGCAACCCCATGAAAAAGCTGGACATCAGAGGTCGATCTCCCCAATTAACTTTGTTCTGCAGGGCTTTAAACTTATTCAAATAAGATAACAATGAATCCCGACCCTGCTGTAAACTAAACAGTTCTAACTCCGCCACCTGTACCCTTAAAGGGTCCCCAAAAACTTTGTCCAGAGCTTTCTTAAAGTCACCCCAGTTGGTAACAATGGGGTCTTGTCCTGTGACAAGGTTGATAGCCCATTCTGCTGCCTGGCCACTCAAAAGTACCATGACGAAAGCCACCTTCGCAGCATCTGAAGGAAAGTCCACTGGATTTGTCTGTGCCATAAAGAGTTCCACCTCAGCCAGAAAAGCTTGCAACTTGTGTCTTTCACCAGCAAACTTCCCCGGAGGCATCAGCTTTACACGAGACACATTACTAGTCCTCTTGCTTGCAGTTTGTAAATCAAGAATTTCTCCTCGCAGCTGAACCACTTCGGCCATTAAAGCCTCCATAGTTTAGCTTCGTGCAAAGAAAAACAAAACAGGAAAAATGCAAACTTTAGCTTTGTCTGTGGCGGTCGGCCAATCTGTCACGACTCCCACAGATGGCAAGACAACACCAAGCGAGTAAAAACATATAAAGTTTATTGCCAACAAAACATAGCCTTAGTCCGGCGTTCCAAAAATAACCCACACCCGAAAAACAAAGCAGAAGCCGTCCGTCTTCAATAGATAATCTTGAACAGGAACGTGGCTGGCAGATATTGATGTGAAGACCCGTCCAAAAGAAGGAAAGAAGGAGTGCTTCACATACCAGGAGCTGGGTATACAAATAAACACATGAAAAACCCCGCAACCCACAGCAAACTCCCCTCACCCTTTATACAATACCAGACACTCACAGCAACACAGGAAATGTTCAAACAGGACGCGGTAGACACTAAACATAAAAGCACACATTAAACTCCCAACCCCCCAACATGCAACAATATCAGCTAGAGCTGCCATAGCAGCTCCCCAGAACCCAGCATGAACACAGCCCAAATACTCACAGCTTGCTGGGAATCAAAGACCAGGACAGGAACCCACAAGATACACGATACAGGACCCAACAACCCACAGCAACACCTTGGCCGACCTCAAATTCCCAAATCCCCAGGCCTTACTGTTATACCCTTACAAATCAGAGTCATCAGACTCCCCACCCAACTCCGCCCTAATGCTCTCAGCTGCAGTCCTGGGTGTGTTCCACCTTTGCTGTTCAGTTAAAGAACCCCAGTCCCGTTCCACATCCCCACTAGGCCAATCAAGGTCGCTGGAAAAACCAAAAAATGAGCTTTCGCTGGACTCAGCGTTTACCACATCCCTGACCTCCTGTACCAGCGCTGAGTCCACCTCAGTACCACTGTCTTCTGAAGTTAACTCCACATCAAACCCCTCAAAAGTCTCATCACTGGTAGGCTCCCTAAGTATTTGTCGGACCTTCCTCCTATGCTCTGCCTCTTCCAAATGCTCATCACTTGCAGCCCTCTTTCTCCCAGCTGCAGGAGGAATGCCCAAACCTCCCTCTTCCAAGGTCATGTCCTCCAAACTCTCCTCTGCCGAGTTACGACTTGTAGCAACTACAGACTCAGATTGCTCAACCACGACAGTATCACTCAAAGTTGAAAAGTGACTTGGAGACACGGACCAGAAAGTGCAATGTTGTGGCCCTTCCTTTCAGTTTCTACCTTCTGAATAGAGTCCAAACTACTTTTGCACTTTGAACTCAATTTGCAGTGACTGACAAAAGCTGAGGCAGTGAGGAAAATGAGGCTTGGGGAGAGAGAGAGACTGCCAACCTCATCAGACGGGGCAATTTGCCTGTCATATGCAGCATATGCTCTCCCGTTTTACCATGGAGCCCATTACACAACACTCATCTCCTTCCGGACGGGTTCCATGGTGAAAGGGAAGAGCAAGCAGTGTACAATGACACCAAGGCAACTTGGTAGGCTTCCTGTGTTGCCTTCAAGACAATGGAGGGAAACCTGTCGGCAGATGTTTCCCTCGATGGGATGAAGCCAGTAAGTCGAGCAATGCGGGGCATGGGGGTTCTCCACACACCCCGCTGGGACCCCACGGATTCACCACAGTGAATGGCGAATCCATATGCCAATGTAATAAGGCCTTGGGACACTTGTAACGTTGCTAAAGTGGCAGTGAATTGATTCAGGACAATTGGAAGGAATGTGCTTCTTACACATTCCACATGTAGTATTAATTTCCCAGACACACTTTCCTCACAGAAATCCCATGAAAAACCACATATCCCTACTGTAGTCTAACATCTTTTTCACTCCATTGATTATTATAATGAGTTTTATGACCTGCAATAGTACATTATTTCTTCAGTAAAAATGAACTTTCTATATATATAGCCTGCAGCAAAATATTTTTGTTGTCTGGCAGCCATCAGCAATGGGCAAGCAAGTCCTTGTTTCTATGGCACCTTGAGCTGTACCATGTAAATAAAAGAACAAACTCAACCCTGCTGATAAGGGGCATAGCTGCATGGCAGCAATACTTTATTCTCATATGTATCTTCGATGGAGAAAATCAAACCTTTTCTGTGAAGAAGTCCAGTTGATATGGCAACCAGCAAGCCATCTCTGCTGTAGCAGCTAGAACAATCTCCATGTGCGACTTTCATCTCGAATTCAGGTGGAGAGATTTCTGAAGCATGCAGTAGTTTATGGACATAAACCTCCCTGAGGAAACCTATATTTTTATTAAATAAATCACGTATCTTTCTCTTTTGACTGTAGAGTACTCATGACCCATCCCAAAGAAGTAAGATCTTGATTGCTAGATATTCAGTCGCCAACTTTATTGGACAATTTCAACACACACACATTCTTCTTCGTATTCTATTTGTGGAAATTGTAGTTTTTTTACAGTATGATTATTGGCATCTACAGATTCATTTCTATCCTTTCAAAAAATGTTGATATTTATGGAAGCCACTACTTCTAACTTAAAAGCCCCATACTCTCGTCTTCTTTATGTATTTATTGATTTAATTTGCCTGAAATATTTTAGGCCTTCAAATCAACTAGTTTTTAATGTGGTTTACAACCAAAATTTCTTGCAGAAAAGGTTAAAATAAAAAACTCATAATACAATAGAACCTTTAGCAAAATATGTTTTCTTGTCACTTTAGTAATGTATTTTAGAGAGAGCTCTAACAGCTTTCTATCCCTTTGCTTCTCCTTTTCCCCATAGTATAACCTAGAACAGAGGTTCTCAGCCTATGGGACCCCAGATGTTTTGGCCTTCAACTCCCAGAAATCCTAACAGCTGGTAAATTGGCTGGGATTTCTGGGAGTTCTAGGCCAAAACACTGGGGACCCACAGGTTGAGCACTGCTGACCTAGAATGTTCTATCTACCAGAGAAACTAAAGCAATTTACGAGTAGATTCCACAACTGGGATAAAAGCTAGACTAATATGGATCTGAAATCAGTGGGATCTCAGTTGCTTTTACAAATACAAATACCTTGTTCCAAACTGGGGCATTGGAAGCTTGACAATAATTAATCAGATAGAAAAGCAGCCATTTTTAAAACAATATTTGCATGATGAGAGGCCACACTGAGTGTCTGTATCCTCTAATATAGACCAGTGAGTTGCTTTAATTATCCAGGGATGGCAAGTGATACGCATCTAAGTGTGCATTCTACACTGTAGAATTAATGAATTTTACCCCATTTTAATTGCCATGGAATCACAGCAGTATATTTTGGTGAGGTACCAGCACTCTTGGGTGGAAAAGACTAAAGACCTTGTAAAACTACAACTTCTATGATTACATAGCATTGAGCCTGGCAATTGAAATGGTTTCAGACTGCATGATTGCTACAATGTAGATACAACCTAAATAGTCTCATTTCACCAACCCCTTGCAACACCAAAGTAACCACGCAAAGCAGACAAGAAAACTATAGAAACAATACTAATCAAAATAAAATTCAGCTGAGAGTGGATATCAATTTTTTCCCCTTGATGTATCATGTGAACAGTTTTCAAAGAAAGGCAGCAAAAGAAAAGGTTACACAGAAAGAAAGTCAATGGTATAAATGGATATTAAAATCGAATTAGTGAACTTCCCAAATACATTCTCCATGGGTTATACCCTCATCTGAAGTGCGTGACTAAAAATGTTCATTGTTTTACAGGAAAGGGTTACCTGAAAGGAACTGAAAACTGTTCTAGAATGAGGTGTGTTGGCAGATCTATATGGGAAGCATTTGTTTTATGCATAAAGCCTACATGTTGTTGGCACTGTTCTCTGTTGACTTATTAAAAATTCTTCTGAGGTCTCTGCCTGGATGAAGGAGGTCACACATTCTGAGGTCGGCAGTAGTGCTTACATTAATTCTGTCCATAATTGTGGCAATTTAACTATCCTCCTTTCACTCAGAACTTATATGTCTCCTTGAAAATGCAGCTATCAGTTTTCTCAAGGTTGCGCCCCTTCGTATTTGACATCACGAAAGCAGAACCCATTCCATATTCTTATTCATTTCTATACAGTTAACATTTTGCTGCATTTAACACTAGCTAATTCTCTTAAAATGAGTACCATAATCCAGCAAAAAATTTACTGCTGTCTGAATCACACAAAAGTCACAAGGGGGACTAACTCTGAATAATAATGAACAGGCTTGCCATTCTCTTTCTGAATGTCTTTGAAGGGATTCAGATAATTCCAAAGTAATTCATTAAAAAAACCTATATCATCTAGTCCCGGCATAGTCCTCATGAGAGCCCTCTTTTGTATGTATCATAGAAGGGAGGGAAAATACCCCCAGTGAAAGGTAAGCAACAGATTTCAATGGGGGGAAGATTTTTCTAACTGCTTCCCTGTGTGTTAGGAAAATTAAAGACAAGAAAAGCCAAAGCAAGAAAGCCACCCACTCAGTCCCAGATAGGCACGCAAATTTATGAACCCCTGGGGCAACAAGAGAGCAGCTGCACCATCTCTCCAATATGTGCTTTCACTGAGGAGTCTGACACATTCTTTCAAGCTATAATTTTACAGGCTGTTCCTGTAGCATCAATTAAGCTCTGGTAGATTATTTTTATAGCTTCTAAAAGGTTTGGTTGCTAAGCAAGTTAAATTAGCTGCAGGGGTGATCTGCTCTTAAGTTTGGGGCATTTTCTTATCACCCTGCATGTATGAATGCACTCGTTTAAATCTCTTGTCAGCCCCACCCTTTGTGCCAATAGCAGGGGGAATTGTGCATGGGTGTGTATGTGCCTTCAAGTAGTCAGTCAACTTGTGGCAACAGCATGCATTTCATAGGGGTTGCTTAGGCACGGGATATTGATAGCCCTTCTATTGATCTTTCTAGAATTCACACAAAGTCCAGTTATTTAATGGATCTTCCAAAAGTGTTTGAAGAGTGCTGGGATTCTGAACACTGTAATCCAAAGCTATAATTTTTCACAGCTTTACAAATCAGTTATGCATGGGGAAAAGCATCAAAATCTGGGTCACCATGTTAAGAGCACCCATCCTAAAGTCCAGACTGAAATATAGAGCCTTCTATTGGGCTGAGGGCCATAGCCAGGATTTTGATTCGGGAGGGGCTGAATTTGATTCAGGGAGGTCGGCTGAGATTGAGTGAGAGAGGGTCTACTCTAGCAAACCTTTTGTATTGTTATCCCAATAACCCCATGAATGTGGGATATAATGAGCATGGTGATCAGATCATGATATGAATAAACATAACAGTTTAAATAATGTACCAGTAAGGCCTTCTCGCGGACCACCCTGAGAATTTCAGGGGGGGTTGAAGCCCCCTAAGCCCCCCCTGGCTACATGCCTGATTGGGCTAAAATCATTGGGGATCAAAGAGCACTTTAAAGTCTCCTCGGAAGGCAATGAGGTGCAGAGAAGGTGGACTTGGGTGGGGAGAGGTAATGTGCACATAGTAACCCATCATCTTGACTAGGATGGTGTCAGTACTGTTCTGCAGCATTTTAGTTCTGCCTTTTTAGAAATTGTGAACCTAATCTAGTGTGTGGACCTCATCACATGGGCTGCTGGAGTTGCCACGTGTTGTGGTGAATCTGCTGACCATTGTCAGGGGGCATGGGTAACCCGTTGCCCCATGCTTCACATTGCCTGGCTTGGCAGAAGGTTGATCCCACTGGGGGAAGCATTGGCTGATTGGCTTCCCCCCATTGCTTCATTTGAAACACGGGAAGCCACTTATGTTGCCACCATCATGGCATGCACTGGCGCCGCACTAGTTGACCCATGGAGACCCACCAGAAGTTCCTCTGTGTGATGAGGAGGCTCTGTGGATCAGTTAGGGCTGAATTGGTGTATGCCACCAAAGTAAACCCCATCTGATGAGGTCGTTAATGTGATGAAGGAAGCAACAAATGTCCTCACTATATATATATAAAGCCTTCCCATTAGTAGCAATGGTTAAAAGCACCTCATATTCATTAGCAGCAATCAACCCGGGACACATTAAGGCCCCATCTACATCCATTTAAGGTGATTTGAAGCTGGCTGGCTTCAAATTGCAGTGGCCAAACAAACAGCAACAAAAAGTGTGGGAAAGAAAGCCATTAAAGCACATTAGTGCTGTATGGTTTCTGTAGTTACCATCTGGGCCTTGATCTGGTTCCAGAATTTTTTATTTAATCATCTGCATAGCAAAACAACTTCATTCAATACTAGTTTGAAGCTGCATTAAATGGCCAATGTAGATGTACCCTAAATGTCATGGTATGCTACGTGGGAACCTTCAGGCTTTTTCTCATCCATCTTGTAAGGCAAAAGTCTTAAGGATTGCTATGTGTATGTGTGTGTGTATAAAACATTTGCAGGGGTCATAGTGATCACTACAGAATGTGTAATACATTACATGTAATGCAGAACGTGAGTAAAATAATGATTTATGAAATAAAAAAGCTAATTAAAGAAAAATACAGCACCCATCCTGTTCAAAGCCTCTCTTCCACTGCAAGTGCAGTTTATTGCTGAAGTCCAGTTTGAATAAAAGGCGGCAAAAAGGAAACAGGGAGGGAATTCCACAGTTTGGAAGATTAAAAGCAGGTGGGTTTTTCCATGATGTGGGGTGAAATTTGAAACAAGTCTGAATATTATTTCGGTTTCTGTTCTCTAGGCAGTGGCTGCTGAAAGAGAAAAGTTATTGTACATACTTTATCAGTCCTTTGCTGTAGATGGCCCAAAGGCGGTCTTCCACCAGTCCATATCCATACTTCCATCCATATCCAGACTCTGCATGGGTACTGCTGCTTACTGGGCTGGTTGCTAATAATCTTATCATTGCCCAAGTCAGGAGCTTCCCTTACAGCACGAGCAATTTCCTACTAAAAGCCTACATACATTGCATCAAAATAGGGCCTGAGGCTATGATTTGATGGCTTGCAACAAAATGAGTGATACAGGTACAAACTACCATGTTTCTAGGAAACCTTGGCAGGTAACGGAATCAAAAGAGCAAGCAGCAAGCAAAGTGAGGATATTTTAGCCCATCACATACAATCACAAGCACAGAATCTAAATCTAGTGCGATTTTCCAGCCATTTTTGGAGTTGCAGCTGCTTTTGCTCAAAGTTAATGCAAAAAAAAATAAATAAATCAAAGCCCTCTAAGCAGACAGCAGACAATCATCTTGTACACAAATGTTGTGTGTTTTATCCCTTAAAAGCCTCCTGGTGGTTATTTATGCAAGTTGTGTTAATACAGTGGAATTGTTATTCTCTTCAAATGCCATTTATTTTCAGTAAACTTGGGTCACAAGATATACAAATGTATGAGCATCATTTTCTTCCAGTTTTTAAAAATCTCATTTTTACCATTCCATTTATGATTAATCTTGAGGCTTGTACACACATTCTTGCAAAAACAAATTAAGGTCTCCTCCATTAGCACTAGGTGTTACAAGTTGAGTAATCCTTACCCAAAATGCTTGGAACCAGAAATGTTTTGGATTTCGGAGTTTAGGATTTTTTTGGAAATACCTTTATTTACATATATATGCACAATATGCTGGAGATGAAACCAAGGTTTAAACAGGAAATTCATTTATGTTTCATATTCACATAGCTTATTTTTTATCATATTTTCAATAATTTTGTGCATGAAACAAAGTTTGTATACATTGCACGATAAAAAAAAAGCAAAGCCACCCATGTGGACAATTTTGGAGTACAGGCAGCCTGAGTTACGAACATGTGACTTACATATGACTCCTAGTTGCAAACAAGGGTGAGACAATAGGAAGTGAGAGGGAAAGGTAGATCACTGACGTTTTATCATCAATCTTTGTTTCCACAAAAACCCAAAATATTCAAAATTCAATTATCACAGGGACGGAAAGTGAGGTGAAATCTTCTGAACAGGGACATAGACAGCAAAACAATTCGGGAATGTTAACCCTTTACTATGCTATCCAAAAATCTTTTTTCTCCTCTGGAATTATACTTTAAAATATACCTGGTCTGACTAACATATAAATTCAACTTTCAAATTCAAGAACAAACCTACAAAACCTATCTTGTTCATAATCTGGGATCTGCCTGTATTTCATACTTTAGAATTTTAGATAAGGGATGATCAGCTTGTACTTTAACTTATAAGGCCCTATCCAGACTAGGGATACACCTACACTGTTGGAATACATTTTGATGCCACTTTAACTGTCGTACATCAAAGCTATGGAATCCTAGGGGTTGTAGTTTGGTGAGGCACCAGCAATCTTTTGTAGAGAGGGCTATCCTAGCCCTTATGTTCAGATGGATGGATGGACTCTCTTATGACAAAGTGACATAGGAAGGCATATTTGGCTGGAGTCATAGAAGAGGATCTTCTCTGTTGCAGCTTTTACTATGTGACATGCTCTCCTAATTGAAAACATGCAAAATCCCAATGTCAAATGTTGATTCCATTCACTAAATACCATCCACTTCAACCCTTGTGACTTGGCATGTGATGCTACTTTTTCAGCTGTTTTTAAAATGTCAGATATTCTCTCTATTCCTTCCACTACACCCCATTCCCCTTGTCTTCTACTTACTTCTGTCGCTGTAAACTGAATTGTTTAAGAATGACAACAGAAGAATTCTTAATAAATACACTATGACCTCCATATCCCACATCCAAACAAATGTTCTCTTTAGGCATTCTCTAGAGGCCCTTCTAGACAGGCCCAAAATCATAGGATCTGTTTTGCTTTTTACCTGAGTAAATGGCACCTTAGGTAAAAGCCAATTAATGCAGAGTAACCCAGGTTTTCCCAGTTTACTACACTTTAATTAAACACCTGGAAATTTTCAGACCTTAAGGTAAGTTCCAAATATTTCTAGATGAGGGCCCTGTGGGGATTGACTCCTGGGACTGTGTTCCATGATCCCAGGGGTCAATCCCCACAATTAAATAGGTTCTTCAGGGTCCTAAAAGACCAGAGGAGTGGGAGGGCACCTATCATCTCTCCTTCAGCCCCCTCATCTCCTCAGGTAAGTTTTGAGGGATGGTAACTAGCGGTCCACTGAGGGAAAGCTCAGGATTGTGGGAGGGGGTCAAACTCAGGAGGAAACAGGTTATTTTAAACTCAGGAGGAAACAGGTTATTTTAACCCACTTCCGCATGGGTTTTAGGTAAGTGTAGAAGGGCCCTAGGTTCTCCACTGTGATTCTATGGTATATATCCTCTGGAAGTTGACCATAGAGTCATGCTGGAGAACCTAAAGTACTAGAAAGGTCCTCCAGAAGTATGAATTTGTGCTTCTGTCAGAAGTCATTTCTTGCAATAAGATTTACTATAATCCATTTCTGTCAGAAGTCATTTATTGCAATAAGATTTACTATAATCCACATATATGTTGATGGTAAGTCCAGAAAGTAGATTGGGGCAGGGATGTTGGTTCCATAATTAACAAAACAATTCTGGTACTCCTTCAAATTTCAACAAGGATAAAGCAGCAAGACTTGTTTTGAACCCAATCTCTTTCTACTACTATATCTTAGACAGTGGATGTTTTACTCTCATGTTGTTATATTAGATACCTGGGCCATCTTTGATATGATAACATATGGTAAGTGATTATTTGAGACAATGGTAATTATTTTTCATTTTGGTAGAGAAACAAATTTTCACATATTTTTGCCTTTTGTATTAGAGCCCACTCTTTTCCGTCCACCATAATCTAATTCAGCCACTTATTTTCTACACTTTCTTTTTATCCCATTATTCAAGATTTCCTTTGCTTCTAATCCTGTACTTCAGGGAGCCCCTTAGTTTCACAGGAAATGCAGAGAGCTCAGATATGGTAAATAAAAGAACAAATCTGCTGTAATAAAGCTTAGCATTCTGCTAAATCAATCAGCTCTCTTTCTCCCAGTGGACAGCATAAAGTCAAGGAAGTGACTCTACTTTCATCTGTTGATTACAAATGGTTTCTTCAGCTTAGCTAAAATAGGAGCTCACACAGGTAATTCTTTCCCTAGTGCTGCCATTCCTGTAACACATTAACTAAAAGAAGCACATGAAAATACACCAAGGGAGAGGTTAATTTCATACCTTTTCTCTTCCTTCTGTTAGAAAATAGAGATTTTGAAAGCCTGGACAATTAAAGGAGAAATTATTTTGGATCTTCTTTGGGGAGTTACAGGTACACTTCAGTTAACAACTGAGAGCCAGCATGTTATAGTTGTTTGAGTGTAGGATTACAACAGTGGGGACAAGGGTTCAGGTCTCTACTCAACCCACTGGGTGACCTTGCAATAGTCACTATGCTGTAGCCTCATAGAAAGGCAAAGGCAGATTTCTTCTGAACAAATCTTGGGGTTACCATCAGTTGGAAACAATTTGTAGATACAATAACAAAAAGCATCCTCCATAGGCAGGGGGATATCGTAAGCATGGTCATCCATTCCATCAGTCACTTATGACAAACAGGACTCAAACTACAAGAAAGGAGATTTCATCTGAACATTAGGAAGAACTTCCTGTCTGTGAGAGCTGTTCAGCAGTGGAAGTCTCTGTCCCAGTGTGTGGTGGAGGCTCCTTCTTTCGAGGCTTTTAAACAGAGGCTGGATGGCCATCTGTCGGGGTGTTTTGAATGCAGTTTTTGTGCTTCTTGCCAGGGGTGTGGACTGGATGGCTCATGAAGTCTCTTCCAACTCTATGATTCTATGACTCAGGCAGCTTTTTGGAATACTCCCTTAACTCCTTTATTTCAGACATGCCAACAACTCAAAGCCAACAAAGCTCCTCGTTCTTCTCCCTCTCTCCCTCTTATCTCCCTTTCTTCACCCCCCTCCTTCCTTCCAATTACTCCACATGTGTCTCGGCGATTGCTTTGATTCAGCATCCTTGAATCTTGCTGGAGTTTTAAAGGAACAGCTTTTTTCCATTTCCAGGGTGGGACCCTCTACTGCCTCCCACTTACATACTCAAAACACACTTACCTTCCCCGTGGTGGTGGAGGAAGCTCCTTCTGGCACTTTGAGAGGAATGTGGGTGGGTCCTGGCAAGCATCATCTGATGATACTTGGCAGCCTCCATTCAGGCCTGGCCAAAAGTGACTGTTTTAGCCCCGTGTGAAGAGGTCCCTAGCCTCATCCAACCAGAACTTTTGATACTGGCCAGGTTGGCATGTTTGGCCAGAATCACATCTGAAAGGGATTTGTTTTCTCATTCTCCCAACTGGTATTTAGTAATAGCATTTTCAACCCGGAGGACTGTCACTTAGGCTACATGGCTATTCAACCTGGAAGATAATTTGGGTGCCACAAAAGCCCCGTTACACCTCCCAGTTCCATGACATTGCAGTTGTCTCTTTCATGTGTATCTCTGTCTGTCGTGTATTGGGAAATGGCTGTTCACTGAATCTGTTCACTCTGTCCTTCCTTGGGCACCCTCATTGGGCAGGCAGAGCACTTATTGGTAAAAAATCACCCCTAACTATATAGATACAGGCAAATGATAAAGCAAAAAACAAACCTTTGCTTCTTTTTGGCAGAAGGACAGACCTTTGCCCTTGTGTACCTCCAAAATTCTCTGTTTTCGGTGGCAAATCTTCCAAGAGTGAACTCTCCCTCCCCTGCCCTCTGTTTAAATAATCCAAGAGCCCAATGGGCAGTGTAGCAGTGTTGATCCAGCCAAAGTGATGGGCTGTTTTCAATGCAAACTGTTAGTTAGAGAAAAGTTTCTAACTGGTTCAGTGAATCTATTTATGTGTTGTTTTGTTGTGGGTTTCAATCATTAAATTGAAATTAAGTCATGGTAGATGCATATCAGGAAGCATATGCACCTGTCTTTGCTGCTTGCTATGCCCTTGATTGACTACCATCTATCCTGTCATTTGTAATTATCTCACCCAGCTGCTTTCCTCATGCAAACAGATTCAAACTCTTTAAAGATACTGAACTAGTGGTGTGCTTCAAAGATGTTTTTACCCTAGATTTTGTTTATGGAAGTGGTATGACAGTGTCATGCAGGACCTGTCCCCAAGAAACTGGATTATAAAGGCACTGGATTATAAAGGCACCAACAATGAGCAACGGTAGAATTCTGTCATGAGCTTAGTTTCGTATTTGATATTATAAGTTTTGGCCACTATGTATATTTGTACATACGTTTATCAATATTTGGTTTCAGGAAGGGACAAGCAAAATAAAATAAAACACCAGACCTTCGCAGTGCTGTAGAGAATAAATGCTCTGTAGTATTAACATCTCTTTTTTCTAAGACGTCAAAGGCTTTCACAGCTGGAATCACTGGAGTTTTGTGTGGTTTCCAGGCTGTATGACCATGTTCTGGCAGCATTTTCTCCTGACATTTCACGTGTATCTGTGGCTGGCATATTCACGATTCTCTGAATATGCAAGCCACAGATGCAGGCAAAATGTCAGGAAAAAATGCTGCTAGAACATGGCCATACAGCCCAGAAAGCACACAACACTTCAATATATGTATTTCTAAAAAGCAAAAAGATCAGATAAAAGACCCACATCACAACAGAATTTTAGAACAACAGAGCTATGAGAAAGATACATCACATTGTAGTTTAATATCTCTTTCAGTTGGGACACCAACTTGTGAAGGAAGGAATATATGTCTTTGTTGCCCTCTCTGTTTATCTCATGATATACATATTGTCATGAAAGGAGTGGTGGTGGCAGAGTGGGTGAAGGTGGTGGTTAATGCCTCCCTATAAGAAGGCAAGACTCCAGCCAGCCTAAAAGAAGCTGTAATAAAACCACTGTTGAAAAAACCACCACTGGACCCCACTCAATTAGTCAACTTTTGGCCAGTTTCCAATTTTCCCTTTTTGGGCGAAGTCATGGAACATGTGGTGCCCTCGTAACTCCCAAGTGTTCTTGGAGGAAATGGATTATCTGGATCCGGCACAGTCTGGCTTTGGACCAGGACATGGAACTGAAACAGTCTTGGTTGCCTTAATAGATGATCTATGTCAGGAACTGAACAGCAGGAGTGTTTCCCTGTTGGTTCTCCATGACCTCACAGAGGCCTTTGATACTGCAGACCATGAGATCCTTCTGGGATGCCTTGCAGGAATGGGACTTGGAGGTACTGTTTTATAGTGGCTCCAGTCCTTCCGGAAGAGCTGTTCCCAAAAGGTGTTGTTGGGAGACACCTGCTTGGCCCTGCAGCTATTGTATTGTAGGGTCCCGCAGGGCTCCGTGCAGTCCCCCCATGTTGTTTAACATCTACATGAAGCCATTGGGAGAGATCATCAGGAGTTTTGGAGTTCGTTGACATTTATACGCAGATGATGTACAACTTTATCAGTCCTTTCCACCTATTACTAAGGAGGTTGTTCAGGTCCTGAACCGGTGCTTGACAGCTGTGACAGCCTGCATGAGGGTGAACAAATTGACAAGATGGGTATTCCTGGTCAGTCGAAATGCTGAACAGGGTACAGAGTTACAGCCTGTGCTGGGTGGGGTTACACTACCTCTAGGCATAGGTTTGCAGCTTGGAGTGATCCTGGACTCATTGCTGATCCTGGAACCCCAGGTTTCAATGGTGGCCAGGGGAGCTTTTGCACAATTAAAGCTTGTGTGCCAGTTGTGGCTGTACCTTGAGAAGCTAGACTTGGCTTCTTGTTACATCTCAAATAGATTACTGCAATGTGCTATATGTGGGGCTAGCTTTGAAGACTGTTTGGAAGCTTCAAATAGTCCCAACAAGTGGCAGCCAGATTCCTTACTGGAGCAGGGTACAGGGAGCACACAACACCCCGGTTACATCAGCCATTCTGGTTGCCAGTCTGCTACTGAACAAAATTCAAAGTACTGGCTTTAGCCTATAAAGCCTGAAAACGTTCTTGCCCAGCTTACCTGTCCAATCATATCTCCCTCGATGACTATTAAGGAGGTTAAGATCTTCTGGGGAAGCCCTGATCTCAGTCCCACCTGCTTCGCAAGTGCAGTTGGTGGGGATGAGAGACAGGACCTTTTCAGTGGTGGCTCCACAACTCTGGAACTCTCTCCCCAGTGAGAATAGATCGGCGCCCTCCCTCCTGGCCCTTAGAAATAGAACAAAGACATGATTATGGGACCAAGCCTTTTTTACTAGTAAAGTGACTATTTATTTATTTATTTACTACATTTATATCCAGCCCTTCTCACCCCAGCAGGAGGACTCAGAGTGGCTCACAAAAGGCAGCAATTCAATGCCATACATATACATAAATACAATAAAAATAAGCATATGCATTAAAACTCAAAAAACAAGAGCAGTATTAAAACAATTATTAAAATCATGTTATCCAGAGTCAAATCCAAATCCAAGTACATAAGTAAATATGGAATATAGCGAATCGACATTTGGAATGCCCTTGTCTGAGTTTGGATCATTTGATTTTAATGTTTTTATTAGATTTTTTAATTTTTATGTTATCCTATTTAAATATTCTCTTATCTTAGGGTTAATTGTCTCATTGAATATATGCATAGTTATAAGTTTTGTTTAGATTTATGATGTGGTTTTTATGTATGTAAGGCATTGAATTTTGCCATTATTTGTTGTAAACCTCTTTGAGTCCCCCAGGGGTGAGAAAAGGAGTATATAAATACAGTAAATGATGATGATGACGATGATGATGTTATTGAATAATAATAATAATCTTTATTTGTACCCTGCCACCACAATGGGGATTCAGGGCAGCTTACATGAGGCCAAGCCCAATAACGCAATAAAATAAAATCAAAACACAAACAGCAAAACAATGAATTACATAAAGCATAAACCATAAGAACACAGTAAACAATATAAAATTACAATAAGATCATTCATAACACAGAGCAATGAGTGGGCCGCATATACAGAATAAATACTAAGGCTAAAAACATGGGGTGAGACAACAATGGAGCAGATTTATTTATGATTTATTTATGAGGGAGAAACTCTGCTGGAATGGGGTCAAAAAGGACCTTCATGCAGAGGGGGGAGGAGATGTACACTCAATAAGACAGTTATTGATGGTTAACAACAATATGAGATTATACGGTTAATTGCCAAAAGCACAGTGGAAGATCCAGATTTTGAGATTCTTCTTAAAACTTTCTAAAGTGGGGGCTTGCCTAATCTCACCAGGCAATGTATTCCATAGCCAGGGAGCCACTGAGGAAAAGGCTTTCTCCCTTGTACCCACAAGGCAGGCCTGAGATAATGGTAGGGTGAAAGGAGAAGCCTCTCCCAAGGATTGGAAGGATCGGACGGGTTTATGGAGGGAGATACGGTCACGAAGGTCCCAAATAGTTTAGGGCTTTATAGGTGATGACCTGTACCTTGAATTGGAACCGGAAAATAAACAGCAGCCAATGCAGCTCCTTAAACAGGGCGTTTGAATGCTCCTTGTAATTCGCCCCCGTTATTAATCTGGCCACTGAGCGTTGGATGAGTTGTAGTTTCCGGGCCATCTTCAAGGGTAGCCCCATGTGGAGCGCATTGCAATAATTCAATCTAGAGATAACTAAGGCATGGACCACCATGGTCAAGTCCGCCTTCACGACGGTCGCAGTTGGCGCACAAGTTTTAATTGTGCGAAGGCCCTCCCAGCCACCACTGACACCTGTGCATCAAGTGTCAATGCTGACTCCAGGAGGACCCCCAAACTGCAGACTTGTGACTTCAGGGGGAGTGCAACCCTGTCCAGCACAGGTTGCCACCCAATACCCTGGTCAGGTGAGCGACTGACCTAGAGGACCTCTGTCTTGTCAGGATTAATCTTCAACTTGTTCGTCCTCATCCAGATCAACACAGCAGCCAGACACTGGTCCAGTATCCGAGGGGCTTTCTTAGATTCAGGTGGAAAAGAGTAGTGGAGTTGGGTGTCATCTGCAAAGAGGTGGCACTGCACTCCAAAACTCCAGATGACCTCTCCCAGCGGTTTCATGTAAATGTTAAATAGCATGGAGGACAAAATAGACCCTTGCGGGACTCCACGGGTCAATGGCCAGGGGTCCGAGCAGGTGTATCCCAGCTTCATCGACTGGGAACAACCCTCTAGGAAGGATCGGAGCCATAGTAAAACCGTGCCACCAAGGGTCATCCCAGAGAGTCTTCCCAGAAGGATACCATGGTCGATCATACTGAAAGCTGCTGAGATGTCCAAGAGAACCAGAAGGGTCACACTCCCTTTGTCCAGTTCCCTGTGGATGTCACCAAGGTGACCAAAGCTGTCTCGGTACTGTGCCCAGGCCTGAAGCCAGACTGCGAACAATCCAGAAAATCGGTATCATCGAGGAATCCCTGGAGCTGCGAGGCAACCACCCGCTCAAGAACCTTGCCCATAAAAGGGAGGTTGGAAATTGGTCTGTAGTTGTTACATACAGTCAGGTCAAGGGAGGTCTTTTTATTGAGGTTTTACCACCACCTGCTTAAGGCAAGACAGGAATTTCCCCTGGCCCAAAGAGGCATTTATTATGACAACAAACAACCTCTCTCTGGCCAGTTTAACTAGCCAGGAAGGGCAAGGATCCAGAGCACAGGTGGTCACTCTCACAGACCCAAGGGCCCCCTCTACGTCATCCGGCAGAACAAGATTATTTATTTATTTATTTATTTATTTCCTCGATCTTGTATACCGCTCCTTCCAGCAGACTCGGGGCGGTTTACATACAGATTAAAATTTGCGAAAACGCGACATTTACATAAAAGCAATAAAGTCACAGATAATACATGGACATCAACGATTGGAGGACAATAGACAGTTCCGCATCCGGGCCTCAATTGAAGGCATGCCTAAATAAGATGGTTTTACATGCCCTCTGGAATGGGATGAGTTCTGTGATGACCCGAACATCATCTGGCAGTGTGTTCTAAAGTGCCGGGGCTGTGCACCATTTGCGCACCATTTTGAATGCAAAGTTGCTCAGATACGTCTTGAGCTGGACTCCAGCTTAAATGCAGTGCCAGATGAGGTAACTGAGGCACCTGTCTGCTTGATCTTGTGGGATCCTTTTCATCTTGAAAACAAGAGCAGTATTAAAACAATTATTAAAATCATGTTATCCAGAGTCAAAGGCAAAAGTGGAAGCAACACCAGGCATTCCTGCAGAATACTAGACTTACTGTCTCATGTCACATCTTTACATCCCAAAGATGACAAATCGTGCTCTATTTCTTATTGTTGCATTTCCCCCCAAAGTTCTTGTGTTTTGTTTAGATGCATACCTGCCACTTCTCTTCAATGTGAGGACTATCAGTTTACTTAAGGCCTGAACGTTCTTAAAAACACCAAAGAGAGATCACTAGCTATCATGCAATACTCTGCTTACATTAGCTTCTACTTAGAAAACATAAAGTAACCATCTGGAGTCTATTATTCTAGTCAGTGCCCATAACTGAGTAGAATGTACACAGACTCTTGCTCCCAAGTCCCATTGTAGTCTAATTAGTTGTATAAAAAGTAGTGGTGGTTCATGGGCTGAAGAAAAATGGGACTTCTGTTCCCCTAAATGGCAAGAGGAGCCTCTTGTTCAGTATATGAGTCACTCAAAGTAGATAACAGTGCGGGCTATCCTTTAGTCTAACTTACTAACAGAAAGGGTATGTGTGTGTGTGTGTGTGTGTTTGTGTGTGTGTGTGTCTTCAAACCATTACACAATGTTGGCTCTGAGCTTCTGCCCTAATCCTTTCTGTTATTCCTAGTTGGCTTGTCTCAGGAATTCTGAGAGCTGAATCTGGAGGGCTGCAAGTTTGACACCACTACTCTATTCCCATCAATAGCTACCTGTGTCATGACATCCCCATCAGCTACCTTAGTGCAATGGGTCCCTTCCAATTCTGTGCTGGCATGATGGCATGCCGGGATTCTACTCCTTTCCCCTCTCCCACTGATTCTTCCCAAGTGGATTGTTTTAGTTTTATTTTATATCTCTCTTTGTTTTTAAATGCTGAAATTGTGTAATTTCACATTATTTAAAAAAAATGAAACACTACTAGTGCAGAAAGGCAGGATTAGAAGAATATGCAGAAATATAATTGCAGGACCATGACTTGGCAGATTGGCACAACTATACTAATGCAAATAGATAAGGAATCAAAATGGTCGACATTAATTATTATAGTTTTAATTGGTTTTTATATGGATTTTATTATGTGATATTAAATGTTTTTAATTTGTATGCATGTATGTATGTATGTTTATGGTAGCTAATGGTTGCCAATCTGTACTCTGCACTGAGTCACCTTTGGGCTGAAAAGAATGGGATAAAAATGCTGTAAGTAAATAAATAAATAAAATAATGAAGAGAGGTACAATATCTATGGTGCTCAATGTGGTATGTATCTGCTGCCAATGAAGCAACTATAGTGAAATAGTGGGTTTGTGCAATAAAATCCTCTGTGCCACAATTCACAGAATAGTTCAAATATATGCATAAGGAGTGGCTTCAGATGGAACTATGCCAAAGGGCAAAAGGAGCTTGCTCAATATTAATGTATGACACATTCTCATCTCACCTTATTTTATACTTCTTGTAAGGATTTCTGCCTTGCAACATCACAGGAGGTGCAGTGGTAGCATGACAATATTATTATCTCCAGCAAAATAACAGTTAAGGAGTACCAATTTTTTAATAAAGTGAAGGAAGTTGTTGCAGCACCTAATAAAAAAGAGAATAGTAGGGTCTTACCCAAGGAGCATGCAATCTGAAAATAGATACGGCACTTTTGAACACCAACCAGACCCCTCTGTGTGAAAAGAGTAGTCAATGTAGCTCCCCATGATACTGAAACAACAGTGTTTTCTTTGGTAAATAAAACTGCAGTTTGGATACTTTGTCTACAATCCTAAACATGCTTATCTGAAGTAATTATATTTAATTCAGTGTGGCTTGTGAGTAAACCTATATAAGTGTTTTTAAATATGTAAATATGAGAACTGATCTTCAGCTTCCTAACTTCTTCAAAAAGTTCTCACCTAATAATTCTACTTTAAAAAATGATAATTTTTAGCGCGCATCTCTCACCCACAAACATGCTCAAGAGGTAAGCCATTTCAGCATTCACAGTGAGATCCACTATGGATTATTTTAGGTAAAAATCCTTTCTAAAGAAAATTCCTATGACAGCATAATGCTTGATCTTGTCGATATCTATTATACAAGCCAACATGGCTCATTTATCAAAATTTGTTTAGAAAGAATATCACAAATACTTCAGGAAAGTGCTCTGTTGAGTAATTTCAGTAGACAGCCTGATATTTATTTGTAGGAGAAATATGTATTCTGTAGAAAAATGTGCTCAATACTAGCTTCAGTATAAAAGGCTTTGATCCTTCAGATAGCCATGATAGAGGTATACCTTTTCAAAGTAGTATTGATCCATACTGTCCTCAAAAGGAATCTGCAATGCTGAATATTTAATGATTGACATTTCGTTTAATTCTTATAAAGCAGTCTAGGAATTAAGGGTATCTATCTTTCTATCTATTCATTCATCACCTGTCAACTCTTCTAGGTCTCTGTGGCAGTGCCCAATTGGTAAAAATACTCTAAACACAGTAAATAAATTGATAGTTAGGAAAAAATACTTTTTAAACAGTAAAACTAATTCATCTTCTTTAAATTACCCAAATAGTCTATCTGAAGGGAAAAAAGACAGTATATTTGATATATGCAATCTAATGGAGAACTGTTTTCTTAACTTCCATTAGTTTCATTTAAAATCTGTCTAAAATCTACCAAAACAAGTCTTGGTGTTCAGCTGATAGTATTTTAGCTCAGAGCCATGCACAAAGATCATTTGCACATATGTACCTTTTCATTCAGTCTCATTATGTATTGATACAATAATGTATACATTTATATTTTAATATAAGAAATTATTTCTGAATCACTTTTTAAAAATCTGAAAAAGCCCCCAAAGTAAATTCAAAACTATAAAACAATTCAGGAAAAAAATTAAGAACAAGATAAAATATAATCTGAAAATCAGAGTGTTGACTTAATACCTTTAGATATGAAAGCTGGAGAAAGGACATCTGTATCCAGATAGGAATATGTGGCTAACTGGCTATACATAAGTAGTAGATTCAAAAAAGTAAGTGTAAGGTTTTTGTACCTATCAGTGCAGTGCTATTCCTGTGGGTGCTGCTACACAGTAGAGTTAATGCGGTTTGGCACTGCTTCAACGGCTAAAGTTCAATGCTATGGAATTGTGGAAATTGCAGTTTTATGAAGTCTTGATCCTTTGTCAGAGACTGCTGGTGCCTCAACAAACTACAACTCCCATGATTGCAGAATATTGATCCATGACAGTTAAAGTGTCAAACAGTTTTACAATGAAGATGCACCCTGAGACATTTTGCTGCTTGACACTGGGTCAAAAAGCCTATATATTGTTGTCTAGACATCAGCTTCTTCACCTATTCCTCCAGTTATCATTCCTTCCCTGGAAATATGTTGCTCCAACCTGCTGCATGACAGGGATAACCTTTTACGAGTGTGTCCGCATCCAGAACTAAATGCTGGTTTTGAGGCACTTATGGAAGCATTCTTTCTTTTTCTCAGTGCCTTAACAGAAGTTATTCCATGTTTGATTTAGCTGATTAAAATTGGATCACCTTTATTTATTTATTTATTTATTTATTTAAAACTTTTATACCCCGGCCTTCTCACCTCCAAAGAGGGACTCAGACCGGCAAACAGCAAGTATTCATCCAGAGCAAAGCAATTGTTCCAAAATCCAAACAAATCTATGGGAATACAGTTATTTTCTTTAATCACATACTAATTGGCCAGCCAATTAATCTGCTCATCTGTGAAGAGAAAATATTTTACAACAAGTAGTTCCATTTCCAGAAGTCATTCTCAGAGGTAACATTTCAGTGGTCTTGTTTTCTTCCAACCCTGCAACACGGTCCAATGCCTCAAGAGTTGCATAGGTCAATTAGTGGACAAATTAAGCAATTATTAGCCACTAACAGGGTGACTGGCATCATTAGCCCTCCTGTTTACCAGCAAACTGTTATTTTAATACAAGGACTAACAAATAAATTAAGGCATCTGTTGTATCCAGCATCTGCCTTCAAGTAAATTATATTAAATTGATTTGGTTTCTGCCAGATTCTTAACCTTGGTCTACTGAAATATAAGATATGTCTTTTGCTGAATGTAGAAGATGTAAATTTTCAGTTGCATTGATTTATGAACATAAAAAGCAAGTCCTCTTGGCTTTTAAAAAATCCAGTGCATTTTTATTTCAGTCCTTATTGATCTGGAGGCCATCATTTCCATCTGAACAAAAGCTCTGAAGTATTTTTATCGATTCGCTGAGTTCCCATCATGATTTTATTGTAGGACAAGAACACATATATAAGGCAGATTTCATTTGCATCTTTGTTATTATGATCAATAGAGATTTTCCTATCTTGGCTTTAGAGCTGATATTTGCCATTGCTTTTTGCTGTAAACGTTTTAAGATGAGATTCAGTTGATGGGGTCTTTGTGTGTGAACTGTACTCCCTTTTGAAAACAATGTCTTTTCCTCTCTAAAAATCTGTTTAATGTTTTGTAGTTTTCAGTATTTTGTTTATTAGCCTTCAGCAGAGAGATGCACCGGGTTGGATTCATGGTTAACTTAAGTCCCATTGATTTCACACTTCTAAAGATAATATATTACAAGCATGGCTTCAAGGAAATTTGGCATCAATGGTAGATCTCCAGTCTATTTATGTGAGAGAAGCAAGGGGCTCCAACTCCAATAATTCTATAGCATTGAGCCATCGCAGTTAAAGTGGAGTCAAACTGCATTAATTTTTCAGTGTAGATGCACCTTTAGTTGCCCCTGGGACAATGTTATAATACCGAAAAATAATATACCTTTCAGTCATGAGGTCTGTGCATACCTGAGATTCTCTAAAGCTAATAATGGTGTAACCTCAAGAACACAATTATCTAAGAAAGGACACAGCTTCAAATGATTTGTAATTTGCTGTACTTTCTGAGAAAATTGTCTTGAGAACAAAATTGGAGCAAAACATGGAAAATGTAAAATTATTAAAATAATACAGAAGTACATCCAGTTCTTAACACAGAACAAAGGAAGTATAGAAAGGTTGTATGAATATTTCCTATGCAATGGTACATCCATTGTATCAACCTTACCTGGCAGCAGTTGAGAATCAGTTTCCATTTATATTTTTACAATTGTAACAGCTTGAAAATATTGTGTTAAACACATACACTTGCTATGACAAAATCAGACAGTTTTTCCTCTGCCAAGTGCTGCAGTTCTGCCAAATGACCTCTTAATTTGTTTTCATACAGCATATATTAGTTTGGCATCAAATGTTGACTATAATATAAAGTAAGGAGAGAAGGAAGGTTATCCAAGGCATCTCATCAGCTCATGCCAACCCATTTTGGGAAGCAGCGTAGGAAATTGTTTTGCTTTTGTATTCCAGAAGTCTCTTTCATTCTGATTTTATTATTTCTTTCATATAATAAGTTGTCCATTCCTAACATGGCAAGAGCATGTGTTACAGTACAAGTGGGAAAGATGTGAGTGCAGACCCTTTGTAGCTCTCAAAATCTTTTTTTAAGATCCAAATGATCCCTGCACCCAATTTAGCTGTTTGTGTCAAAATTAGTGGTTGATGTTTTCCCAAAACGGCCAATAACACGGCAAAAACATTTGCCCACTTCTGCAGTCCCCGAGAATCCATGGCTAACCATGTAAATCTTGTCATAAGATCAATGATGATGATAGTGATAATCTTTATTTATATCCCACTTTTTCTCTCTGAGTGGTGAACATTAAAAACAGTACAATACTTATTTATTTCAAACATTTATATCCTGTCCTTCTCAACCCCCAAGGGGGGGACTCAGGGCGGCTTACACCGGCAACCATTAGATGCCCATTGCGACAACAATAGAATCATAGAGTTGGAAAAGACCTCATGGGCCATCCAGTCCAAGCCCCTGCCAAGAAGCAGGAAAATTGCATTCAAAACAACCCTGACAGATGGCCAACCAGCCTCTGTTTAAAAACTTCCAAAGAAGGAGCTTCCACCACACTCCAAGGCAGAGAGTTCCACTGCTGAACGGCTCTCAAGACAGTCACAGTCTTCCTAATGTTCAGATGGAATCTCCTTTCTTGTAATTTGAAGCCATTGTTCTGCATCCTAGTCTCCAGGGCAGCTGAAAACAAGCTTGCTTCCTCCTCCCTATGACCTCCCCTCACATATTTATACATGGCTATCATGTCTCCTCTCAGCCTTCTCTTCTGCAGACTAAATAGGCCCAGCTCTTTAAGCCGCTCCTCATAGGGCTTGTTCTCCAGACCCTCGATCATTTTAGTCGCTCTCCTCTGGACATATTTCAGCTTGTCAATCATAGTACAAACCAAGTAACAATTAAATAAAACATCAAAATTATAAATATCCAATTAAAATATTAAAATACACCCAAGTCCAAATCAAAGTCTAGAGTTCCAATACAATTTAAAATATACAAATATACAATACAAGGGTGGGTCAATAAGTCCATGACTTTTTGAATTTCCCGCCTCTTAACTGAAAGAGCAACACTGCTCCTGTCAACAAGCATCTGTCAGTTGACTCCTGTCAAAATTTGAACAAGCTGTGTCATTTATTTTGTGTTTGACAGCCATTGATAGCAGACTATTGCGTGATTTGAGGAGAAAATGGAAAAAAGGGAATTTTGTGTGCTCATTAAGCATTATTTTTTGCGGGGGGAAAAACATAACTCAAACCAAGGCTAAGCTTGATAAATACGATGGGGACTCTGCACCATCAATTTCAATGGTAAAAAGATGGTTTACTGAATTTCGTTGTGGCCATACAAGCACGGAAGATGCCGAACGTTCTGGATGCCCAGTTGAGGTCTCTACACCTGAAACAATTGAAAAAAATCATGATATGGTGTTGGCCGATCAGAGATTGAATGTGCGAGAGATTATGGAAGCCATAGGCATTTCACATGGCTCAGTGGTTTCAACTTTAAATGATCACTTGGGTATGAGAAAGCTTTCCGCAAGATGGGTGCCGTGTTTGCTCACAATCAACCATAAATGCAATTGTGTGACAATTTCGCAGGAGTGTTTGGCGTTGTTCAACCGCAATATGGATAAGTTTTTGCGCTGTTTCATAACCGTGGATGGAACGTGGATCCACCACAACACACCAGAGACCAAACAGCAGTCAAAACAGTGGGTTTCTCGGGGTGAATCAGCACCAAAGAAGGCCAAGGTGGGTTTGTCAGCCAATAAAGTCATGGCAACCGTTTTTTGGGATGCACACGGTATAATCCACATTGACTACCTTCAAAAGGGTAAAAAAATCAATAGCGAATATTATGCCAACTTATTGGTTCGATTTAATGAGGATTTGGGGGAGACCGCATTTGGCCAAGAAAAAAGTTCTTTTGCACCAGGACACATGTGCAGTTTCCATGGCAACAATCCATGAATTGGGATACGAATGGCTCCCCCATCCACCCTATTATCCGTATTTAGCCCTGAGTGACTATTTCTTGTTTGCAAACCTGAAGAAATGGCTCGGCAGAAAGAGATTTGACTCCAACAATGAAATCATATCACAAACAAATACCTATTTTGATGACCTCAACAAATCTTATTTTTGAAAGGGATAAAAAAATTGGAGAAACATTGGACAAAGTGTATAGACCTCAAAGGAGACTACGTTGAAAAATAAAATGATTTTTTATCCAAAAACCTGTGTTTCATTTAAAAAGTCATTGACTTGTTGACCCACCCTTGTATTAAAACAGTATTAAACATAATTAGTATTAAAACAATTCAGATTAAGGCCATAAAACATACAAAACCACAGCAGCCCTGACATGATCTTAAAAACCTTCTTTAAAAGTCTGTCAGAATAAAAACGTTTTAGCCTGCCACTGCAAGGACAGTAGGATGGGGCCATTCCGGCCTCTCTGGGCAGGGAGTTCCAGAATCAAGGGGCAGCCACCGAGAAGGCCCGCTCTCTCATTCCCATCATTTGGGCATGAGATGGAGGTGGGATCGAGAGAAGAGCCTCTGCTGAAGATGTCAGGGCCTGGCAGGTTTATACAAGGGGATATGGTCAGCCAAATAGCTGTTCCTGGACCTGATTGCACCTTTCTTTTTTTTTTAAGGTTTAAGGAAGTTTTTAAAATAAACTTTTTAACTCTTAAGTGTCGTCGTCCCGTCCCCCCGCAAGTTACTGTGAATGGCCTATGTCTGAACATTAGCTGAACAACCAATTATGACTCATGATGTGTTATAGGGTGGAAAGGTGCGAAACTGGGGTCTGTCTCTGATAGTTAGTGGATAGGGAAAGATGGCATATAGATAGGGAAAAGATTGCAGAGAGATCCAGAAGGTTGGTCTAAAGCAGGGCTGTCCAACTTCTACTGGACCTTGGGCCGGAATTCCGGTCACTGATCACCCTGGGGGCCAAGCCCTGGCTCCGCCCCTCCCCTCCCCCGGCTCCGCCCCCTCCCCACCCCCGGCATTGCATAAATATACAAATAAATATTATATTTTTTAAATAAGGGGAGAGGGAGGGAGGGATGGAACACATGAGGGGCATTAATATACAATTACATATTATATTATTTAAATAAGGGGAGAGGGAGGGATGGATGGAACACATGAGGGGCATAAATATACAGAATATCAAGGCAGAAAATTCCACAATCTCTGCTTTGAACTGGAATATATGACTGTTCTACTAGCCACATGGATCAGCATTGAATGGCCTTGCAGTTGAAAGGTCTGTGTGCTTTCATTCTGCCAGTTTACCCCTGGCTGATTCCATTCAGTGCAAGTCATCAAAGTAAACTTAGGTAATTGCAAATAATGTAAATAATTCTGGGGGAGGAAAAGGAAGGGGAAAGGGGTGGGAGGCCTTTCCTTGAGCTCCCTCTCATTCATTCCCCCTCCCTCCTTTTCTCCTCCTCCCCTATCCTATGGCTGGCCGGTTCTCTCCTTCTCATTAAAGAGACAGTTCATGAAACACAAATGAAGGGGTCAGAAAGGAAGGGGCTTGTGTGTGTGTGTGTGTGTGTCTGAGAGAGCGAGAGAGATCTTCCCTTTGCGCTGGGGAGAGGTGTGCCCAGGGCAGGTCTCCCTCCTCTCTCTCTCTCTCTCTCTCTCTGTCACTCACTCACTCACGCTCTCAGACACACTCCCTCCCTCCCAAACCCCTTTTGCTTCCCTGGCGCTGAGGGCCTGAGCGCCTCCCAGATGGAGCAGCAGCAATCCTGAGGAGGAGGAAGCGGCGCTGCCGAGGGGGAAAGCCATGCGGCCGGGTTGCTCTTCCTGTTTGCTGCCAAGGGGGCAGGGCCCGAGAGATGTCACTTCCACCCATTGGCCCCCTCCCTCAGGAGAAGAGGAGGCGGCCAATAGAAAGCCAAGGGGCGGGACCAAATAATAATAATAATAAATAATATTTTTAATTGAAAAAATATTTTTAAAATATTTTAAAAAATATATTATTTATTGCAGGAGGGTAAGGGGCCATAGCCAAGGGGCTAGGGGGCCGTGTACAGCCCCCGGGCCATCTGTTGGACAGGCCTGGTCTAAAGGTAGGGGGAAACATCATAAAGATGTTTTCCCCTATCTTCCCCCTGACAGTTAGCTAAGGGGAAGAAATGAATAGGTTTGGGGGATTTGTGAATGATCAAATAGTTCTGTGGTTAATGTGTGATCTAATTGTGTATTGGATGAGTTATTTATTGTACTAGCCATAGGCCATGGCATCAAATAATATACAACTTTTAAAAGTACAGTATACACTTTCCAATATAAACATTAAAATTTATTCTCTAAACTAGCTCTTTCAAATTACAGTAATAGTGACAATCCCCATAGGCATGATAACAATAACAAAATCTGATTTGTATTATCCTAAACTGTTTCCATTTCTAGCCTCCACTGTGGACTCTACAAATTTAGCTTGGATTTTTTTGGGCTGTATATTAATGACTTCCACCTGCTTTTTTGCAATTATGTCTGGCTATTCCTGTTACGTTTTGATCAGGAGTTTAGCCATGCTTAAAATACTAAACCCACAGAACAATACTTCCACTGGTCTATGTATCCATCATCTTGAGGTGCAAGTACCCCATCCAGGGAGGGGCATGGGGGCAAAGTGCATGTTCCAAGGGTTTGAAACTAGGGCCAACCTGGGGAGGAGGTCCATGTTTTCTAAAAATAATAACAAAAGTTGGCCTTGATTTTAAAGGAATGTATTACTTATTTAGGAAATTTCAGATGGAGCAGTTGGGCTTTCAGACCATATCATTAGCATGTTATAGTCTATGGAATTTTATTTTCTGTCTAATTGAAATTGCTGTTTCACATTGGTGAAAATCAGTAAACAGTAAACTCTGCAATTAAATATGTTTTATAAAATACAATGGAATATTCTGTTTAATTATGAGTGACATTTAATATGTTCTCCCCTATTCTCTTTAGGCATCATTGATTTTCTTGTGAGCCCGCATCCAATTGCCAAAGTGCTGAGAGATCATTTAGTCTTCAAGATTGCTCCTATGCTTAATCCAGATGGTGTTTATCTTGGCAATTACAGGTATGGGCATATGATGTATGTTTATGTATGCTTTCTTGCTTGTTTCAAAGTGAGGAGCTTGTGATAGGACTGGCTTATGAATGGAATAGTTGGATTATACCCAGATTTTAAGTATTATATCTGGGACTCATTTGGATTATTAAGGGGCTCAGACTGTAAACTTTGAAAAAGCAGATCTCTAGCCCTACTAATTTTACACTGCAGTTATATGAAACAGTGAAAAGAAAATCCACATTTTTTCTAATTTTTGTCTGCCCTTTAAAAGCCAAAACAGCTTGCATAATGTTGGCATGGAACAGAATGGTCAGTGATGTGGAGTCTGGACATGTGAGAAACATAATGGAAATGAAATCTGTAGATTTCTTTTGCTTTTAAACACTTGTGGAAGAAACACACCTATTCCGTCCACATCGTGCAGTCTATCAGTGCAGGGAGAAGGGTTGACCAGAATCCTTCTCACACAGTTTTAATATGCAGAAAGCATTTGTTGCAAATATTTTTTCAGACATTCATTTAGAAGTGTCATCATGCTTTGTTTGCAGTTGAATGATGCCCTGTTCAACAGAGCTATGTATATTCATTTTAAGATCAAATATAGTGAAATACTGACATAATCCAAAACTGATCAGTGATACTCTGGGAGCCAGAGTATTTTCCTATCTCTGGTTAGTTATATAGATGGCTTCCACTTATTATATTCATTTACTTTAAAAACAACTTAAGAAGCTGTGTCTCTAATTATTTTACCTGACTCAAAATACTCAAATGTCGCTGAGAAAGTCTTCATTATCTTGAGGGCCATTTTACTGCTTGAAATAAATAAAGATAGGGAAAATAATATTTGCACTTCCAGACAAACAGCCCCCTTTACTTCCATGCTTTCTTCCATCTTTTAGGACTTTCTAGATAGTGATCGTTACAGGTAAAGTTCTCAGTTCCTATCAAACACATCTGGCCTGTCATTTTCTATACTCCTTGAGAAGCCTAGGTATTACAGAAAGAAAATTATGTTCCCTATCTTAATTGCTGAATTGATAGAATGCTATAATTTTAGCCTTTTCATCAGATGATGGAAATTCAACCATTCCGAACTAAAAGGATGGCTAATGAGGTGGATGGAAAAGCATTAAATTTGCTTGCATTTCACCACATCATTTACAAAAATGCCTAATGTAACTAATAATGTAAAATGAATATAGTAAGCAGAATGCTGACTATTAATGGGAAAAGGATATTGAAATCTTGATAATGTGAATGCTCCATAGATACTGAATAATTTGCAGCAAGGGTTTCATTTGTTGAAGTTTACTGAATGATTTTTTTATCTGGTCCATTTGAAATCAGAGTTCCAACACTTCAATAAACTGTAGTGCCAGGATGATTTACTGAGAAATTAAGGCAGAGTTTCTAGTTAGTTTTTCCAAGAACAATGCCCTACCTGAATATTGTGCCAGTGATTATTTGCAACAATATCAGAATCATCCCTTTTGGGTAGTTTTTAAATAGTGGTGAGCAAAATGCAGACCTGTGACCACATATAGCTCCTGAAGAACTACTTTCAAAAAAGGTCATATTATAAAAATTGTAATTGGAAATATGTTTATTAGCTTAGTCCCAAGTTTGTGAAAACAGATATTAGGGAGTGTACTTGAACAGTCCCAATCCCCCCTAAAGCACTCCATGGAGCCTGCTTTCTCTTATAACATTAATCTCATACAGGATAATGAAGCATACATCACATTGTATAGAAAAATAGAGATATATGGGGCTTATTTAGAGACAAAATGTATGAACAAGACTGGAGCAGATGAATGGTTAAAACAGAAAAAAATAATATTCCCAGAATAATTATGGAAATATTTCATCACAATTATGGAAATACACCGTAATCTAACTAATAAGTGGGTTTCTGTCTCTGAAATGCTGTTCCATAATTCTTAAAGCTTGCCAATATCTGTGGCAGAAAAGAGATTTTTTTTCCTCCCTTCAAATTCTAGCATTCACATTTTTCCCCAGCAGTTTGGCATTCACACCTTCTGGATATATTACATTACCTATGGCAGCAATAGACAGGCCAAGGAAACACAACACAGTATACTTGATTTAAAAGCTGCATGTCCCGGGGCCTGGGCTGAACTTTCCTTTATCCTGAGCTTGCTCTAAAACTTGTCACCATGTAGCAGAACGAGTGAAATCTGTTCCTGCAGGGAAGGCAGCTGTAATGGTGCTATCTTCAGCTTAGATTAGTTCCAATTTGTCATTCTCACCTTCCTGAGATGAGAGACCCCACGATGGCATGGATGGGAATATGTTTTTAATACTGGCAGATCTCTGTTGAAGCATCCTTGAAATTCAGTGACAAGTCATCCGCCAAAAATGTCTGTAACTCCCTCGGAAAACTTTGTAGTCTGTGAATCAGCAGCTAGCAGCTACTGCATTGTGTTCCACACCTTTTCATTACCCACTTATCAGTCGTGGCATTGACACGCATTAGGCAAATAACACACTGCTGTTAATTATGGTGTATAGACATGTCACATTTCAAACCTGAAGCATCTTTATAACACCTCAGCTGTTGGTAGAGAAAGGTCTTTGCACATTTGCTAGGGTTGGGGCACAGGAATCCTGTGAAAGTGAAAAACCACAAAAAAAAAAGAGATTGCTTGCTTTTATTTAAACACGAGAGAACACCCCTCTAGCAATTTCTTTGTGTTCCAGCATGATTTCACGGTCAACCTTCACTAGAAATTGAACATAGGGTTGCATTGGAGGACATAAAGAATCCTAGAGAGGACATTTTAAATCAAAACTGAATAATCCAGTATTCAAATGTCAACACCACCAATGTGGAGGATGGCTGTATATCTTTGTGTATTAGTGGAGTATACAGAGACAATGGTGTTGCAGAGATTGCTGAGCAGTCTTTTTAAAGTAAAGAAGGATGGGAATTTCAATTCAACTCCAAACATTTGCAATGATTTGCAAATTTCTTCATATTTAGGGTGGAAAATGATATTTCAGTTTTTCTGATAGGCTCCTCATTTTTGTCATCAATATGGCAGTAAGATATAGTGGAAACCTCTCTTTCTGGCAATATCTCTTCATATTGAATTTGACTACATCAACTGGGTAAAATGATTGTTTTGTTTAATTTTGAATTTGCCAAAATTTACATGTTTTCATGTTTTGACTTGAAAGAACTTAATTATTTATTCCAGTTTATGCTGAATAGAAGAAAAAGCAAAATGATAATCCAGGGCCCAGCTTTGCATGGGTAGCTCTTAACATTATGACTTTAACACTCTGTATTAGACATTTTATTGCTAAATTAGAATTATCACCTTTTTTTCTGAAAGGCTAGTCCTTTTAAACACCTATATTGTGTTATATGGTGCATTATTTCCTGGTATGAAGACTGAATCATATTGGATCTACTACTACGGCAATGAATTTGTGGTATTTGCATAATTGCAGTATACATTAGAGTTAGATGCCCCTTTTGAGAAACTAGTACAGTGGTGGCAAACATATGGCATGCATGCCATTGGCCACCCCCACTCACCATTTGCTCGCCCCACTTGCCGTCCTGCACTTCCTCACTCGTTTGCCTGCCCCTCCCGCTCCTCCCACTTGCTTGCTCACTCCTGGTCCCTGTTCACTCACTTACTCCCCCCCTGCTTGTTTGCTTGCCCACCCACCCACTCACCGACCCCCCTGGGATCACCCCCAGGCTCACCCCCGGGCTCACCCCGCACTGCCTCCTCAAGTGCCTAACCCCCCTGGTTTGGACACTCCATCCCTAAAAGTTTCACCATAACTGAACTAGGATATAGCACTACTAAGGCACTTCCAGATTGTTATCCCGCTTTGAAACAGCTTAAAGAAACCCATTCCAAAGCAAATATAAGCCCTCCCCCATAAGGGCTTTGCCCTTTGGTTGTCCCCATGTCCTTCCAGTAACTTCTGGAAGGGCATTGGGCTATGAACCCTATCCAAAAAGCTTTAAAATAAAATTAAAACTTACTGCAATGCAATTAGGCCTCCTAGAGTGTATCAATGATCCGGCAGGAGGGACTTGGAGCAATCCCCCCCTGCCTCCTTGCATTTAATTGGTACACTCCTTAAGGCCTTTTTATTTTATTTTAAGGTTTATTTGGGGGGGGGGGTTAGGGAGGGAGGTGCCTTCTTCAGTTCTCTGGGCTTTTGGAAGCCCAAAGAACTGAGGTGAGCTGTGGGGGCTGATCCCAGGACTGTGGAAGCAGTCCCATGGGTCAGTCCACAGTTGCCCTATACTCCATTAGGCCAAGGCCTTTCAGGAAGGCCCAGGTCTAATGAAGTATCAAAGTTATTTGGGACAAAGCAGGGTTTACCTGCTTTGTCTCAAACTACTTTGCTTTTACCGTAGGCATCATTTGGACACCTCAGGTAAAAGTTTGACAGGGCCTGCATTTTGGGACCCATCTGGAAGGTCCCTAATTAAGCTACAATTGTCCTAGCACCTTTGGGGCAGGGATGTTTTTTCTTAGGAACCGTACGCTATTACAGTTATCTTTTTCTGTACAGTGGTGGTTTCATCTTGAATGGGACCATGAAGATTCACTAGGTTTACAAAAAACCTGTGTCTAGGATAAATTCAAATTACAAGAATTGGTTTGTTAGTACGGATTGGCACAACTGGCTACATATTTGATTTCTTTTTGTACACATGATTATGGACCTCATGCACTTCAAAATGTGTGAGTGCTTGGCGTTGTTACAAAGCTTATTTCCCCTCCATCTCCTTCTGCCTTGCAGAAGTATGTCTTCATATAAACCATGATGTGGCCCTAGAAAAGGAGCAACACAATTTCCATTTATTATTTATAGTCTCATATTGACAATCATGCCATGCAAATCCTAAAGGGAAACTTAGAATGATAGTAGATTGCTTACAACAATAGTGTTTGGGCTTTCATCCTGAAAACATGAGCATTACTGTAGAGGAGGTGTCTGTGGTGAAATATAGCAGCATTTATACTGCATCTTACATTTTATTGGCAAAAATACTGAAATTTGATAATTCTGCATGGGCCGGATTGTAAGTAATAAAACATAGGATATTTCTGTTTACTTAGTTTGATGCCTGATCAAGGATCCCTGTCTTGTTTCTCTCCCAATAAGCCAGATCATAAGCCAAGTTTTTAGCTTGTTGAGAGAGTAACAGGCCTGAGATCCCAGGTTAGATACCACATGTAACAAACAAGAGTTGACACATCCTGTTGACATAAAGAGACAAGCAGGAACAATCAGCATAATCCAGGGACACAAAGCTTATTCAAAAGAACACCTGACCTCTGCCTACAAGGGCCCAAGTTGGTCAATTGGGAGTGTCTTTTTCAATTTTGTTTTGTTTTTGTCATTCAATCTCCTAACTTATAGCCATTGCTAATTTCGGATAGGTTTTTGTACCCTGTCATAGAACTCACTGACTTCTCCCTGCCTGAAGAGAGAGTATGATGTTGGATAAATATTTATTGTTGTATAAATATTTATTATTTATTTGTGCACGTTTCTGATCCAACAAGGGAATATATTAATTGGAAACTTGTATGAAATTCACAGGGTCACCATAAGTCAACAGACAACGTGAGGGCACACATACACACAAAATACACATTTTTCTCCTCCAGGAAGGGAGGGAACTCTAGCTTTTCCAAAGGTACCAAAAAGACCAACAGGGCCAAACACATGGAAAAAAATCAGGTAAATAATTCTTCAAAACTCTTGAGTATAAACTAGTATGGTATAGTTACTCACAAAGGGAGAATAATGGCATCCCAGGTGGATACCATTCAAACATCAAATCACCACTCGTTGTTGTTGTTATTGTTGTCATCACTATTGTTTCAAAAATCTTTCCAGCTGGCAGCAAACTAAGGATATAGTATGAATTGCTGGGGAGAGATAATAAGGAAGCACAATCTTGTTTTTTATGTAGCAGGAACACAATCCTTAGATGAAGACTGTGCAAGAGGGAATGGAAAGAGAAAACTTTCAGTGGAACTGAGAATCTTTCCTTTCTTTCTGAAACACTCCCCCTTATCCCCACCCCACACTTCCTTTAATCTCTGCTTCACATGCTCCTGGGAGAGTGTGCTTTCTCCTCCTTTGCACTCTGATGGAGACAGTGAATGCTGATGAGAGAATGTCCTGCTAGGAAGATGCTCCAGGCAGTCATTTGCTAGACCTATTCTTAGGAAGTTCTCAATGTGCCCAATTAGTTGGGGGAAACGATGGGGAGCCATGTTAGGAAATCTAGTTCTGCTCATCTGATGTAGAAACAGACTGCCACAAAGCACCTTTCTTACAATGCTTTTCTCTGTTATAGAGAATAGATATAGATATTTTTATTGTTATTGGTAAAATCTAGTGCCTGTTATTCTGAGAATATTCACTTTTTTTCCTTTTGAGAAGGAATAACACAGGGAACAGTGGAGCCTTTGACATAAAACCAGGGAGCTTTGAATGTTCTTTCCCAAAAACAACTAGTCATTTCACTCATGCTCTGATCACCCAAACAGCCATTAACTCACTGAGTTATTCATTACCAACGAGTGTCTGTACCTGTTGCACCTGTTTGAAAATACATGAAAATGCTCAGTGATTTCCCCAATGGGCCAATTCAGACATTTTAGCTTTTATAGGCAGTGAAAAATGCACTGTAAAAGACATTATAGAACAATCCTCTTGGCTGCAGAATGAGGTTGGCCACCCATGTGGTCCTTCCAGCTCTTTCCTCCATTTCCCAGGCTGAGTCAGCACACAAAAGGAAGATAATTTGTTCCATTGTAAAGTAGTGAAATAGAGATATAGATGTTGCCAACAAGAGAGAAAGAAAACCAAAAAAATTACCAATAAAAACCAAAAAGCAACGAATTACAAAAGTATCTTGTTAAATGAGTTAATTTCTACCTCTGCATCAGATATGCTAAAGCTATAGTTAGGTATTTGGAAGATATTGTAGGCTTACAACAGACAGGTAACCTGTTGGGGTTTAGGGAGCTTGATGGAGTGTACCCTTGCTGTAACTCCAACATATTTTTCCATTTTGCATCCAAATGCCTCTTACAGTATTGTATCCACATTTTAGCCCTCTTAGGAACATTTTAGGGCCTTTCTCCTCAAAACAAAATATCGCAGAAGTCATCTTTGGTGTCTAGAACCATGTGGAGGGGAATCATTACAAATGGGCTTAGGCATCACAAAAAGAGCTCTATTGGCCACATGTGGCCAATGGCTTCAATTTCCCTAACCCTGGCTGCACCCTGATATATTCCCCCCCCCTACTCCTACTTGAATTTCTTCTGGTGTGCTCTATCTGCTGCATTATCTTAATGCTAACCATAGCAACAAAGTCTGTTCTGTATGTTCACCTTAGCTTGAGACTAACCCTGACCTTTTGAATAGATTTCATTGATAAACACACAGATTCAAGGGCAACTACCGATTTCTAGCAGGAAGATCTAAAATCCTAATCCAATTTATGGTGTTATACTTCCTATGACACAAACATGATTTCTTTCAATTTGACAGATTCATGTATATTACAGCACGTTTAATCATAGAACCAGCAGGTTTAAGAAGTCCAAAACAAACTTCACCATCAAAGGAAGAAAATCCATCAGCAAGGCTAAGCATGGGCAAACTTGGGCCCTCTGGGTGTTTTGGACTTCAACTCCCACAATTCCTGGCCTCAGGCCCCTTCCTTTCCAAAAGTCCAAAACACCCGGAGGGCCAAAATTTACCCATGCCTGAGCTAGGCTATACCCGCTTTTCTTCTCAGCTGTTGAATCTAGTATAGCTCTTACTACTACATGGCTAATTCCAGAGAAATATTCTGTTAATTTTTCTCATGGTGGTGGTGGTGGTGGTGATAGTTTGACTCACATTATCATGTCATACTACAGATAAAGCACTGTAATCTCAGTAATGCAGCATCACTATGCTAACTTATCTCTTTTTTTTTTTTGCCTAATGGGTTAGACTGCTGGTTGAATGTCTCAAGTAAGAAATCCAATTCTTCTTTAACCTGAAGAATTCACCATCACCAAAAAGTTTGCTTCCATTTCAGTATAATCTTATCTATGTCTATTCAAAAGTAAGTCCCACTGAGTTTAGTAGAGTTTTATTCCCAGGTAAGTTGCTGAAGGATTGTCGCCTAGGTGTGTAGCACCCATGGGCCCGTCCGTGCCACGGGGGAGGGGTGACGCACCGGGGGTCCCGTTGGCATTGGGACCCGCACAGGCTGAAAGGGACTCGGAGGATGAGTTGGAAGGCCCAGAGCAAGATTGGTCAGTCGTACCTTTGCCCAGTTCACCTGTAGAGAGTTTAGCCTGGGATCTCGAGTGGGAGCATTCTCCCGGGGAAGGAGCGGACCAGGGGGAGATGGGAGGCAGCGAAGCAGAGAGCGGAGATAGTAATGAATTCCCAAATGGCCGAGGTTCCCAAGAGCTGGCCGAGCAGCAGATGGAGGCTAGCGGCTGGGAAACTCCCGGGAGGCTGCTTCTCAGGAAGATAGCGATACTAGGCTGGAAGAGCGGGGCCGTTCTCACAACAGGCGCAGGGACATAGAGGAGGGCAGGAGGAGCTGGCATCTGTCCCTAGACCGTCACCGTTCGGAAAGTAGAGACTGGAGACGCCGGGCCCTAGATCGTCGGGGTTCCAGGTCGAGGGATTAAGAACGGCCCCGTGGGAACTGATCGTCAGTTCTCCGGCCACGTCTTTACTGAATAGGCGCGAAGCGGAGTGGGACCACAAGCCAACAGTGGGCATCAAGCCTTGCCTTGCCTTTGCCTTGTTTCTTGAGCCGCAGTGGATTGCAGCACCTTGCACTGTTTCCTGATTCGCATTGGTTTGCGAAACCTTGCCCTGTTTCCTGATTCGCATTGGTTTGCGAAACCTTGCCCTGTTTCCTGATTCGCATTGGTTTGCGAAACCTTGCCACGCTTCAAGCTATTTGCTACGTTACTTTGGACTACTTGCTTTACTTTGGACTACTTGCTTATTATTGGACTATTTACTCTTTGGAACTGTTTTTATATACTCAATAAAGTAGTTAGCCTTTGCTACGTCTCCGTGTGTGTGTTAAAGGGGCAGTTCTAAGTCGGCAGTTGTGACAGTTGGCCGGAGAACTCCTCGAACCCCTTTCGCACCACGGGACGTACCAGGAACCGCCCGGCAGCGCACCCAGGCTCCCATCGTCCCCACTGTCGCCATGGCTAACCTGACCGATGCCCAAGTGCAAGAGATGCAACGAGTGGGTGAGCTGCGGACCCGGGCCGGACGGCACCCGGGGGTGAGCCCACCTGGCCGCTTCAGTGGCAATCCGGCCCAGGTGGAGGTTTTTGTTTGCCAAGTGGAACTTTATTTGGAGCAACGCCCCAACGAGTTCGCCAACGATCGAGCCCAGGTGGTTTTGTCTTCAACCTGTTGGAAGGGACCGCGGCAGCGTGGGCCACCGCGTTGATCCGGGCGCAGTCCCCCATACCAACACGCTGCGGGCTTTCCTAGATGCAATCAGGGCAACATGGGGGCTCCTGTCAATGAAGAACTCGCCGAGAGGATCTGGCCCGGCTGAGTAAGGATCTCTCCCTGTCCCAGTACATCTCCCGTTTCGAGTCCTGGCTTCCCAGACGCAGTGGGGTCTGCGGCGTTGCGGTATCACTACATTGCGGGGCTGCCTTGAACTGCAACAGGAGATGTTAAAACACCCCGGCCCGCGGATCTGGAGGCCGCCATCACCTTGAGCCTTCGTATGGAAGCAGGACTGCAGACCAGGAGGCGGTGGGACAAGGGCGTGATGGAGAAACCGGTGGCACGGAAGGAAGGGGCTGGACAGTTTCAACCCCGGCAATTGCCAGTGCCGGCCGGCTCGGATGACCGGAGCCCATGCAGTTGGGGACAGTTCGGCCCAAAGTGGACCAAGCGGAGAAGGCACGGCGTCAGCGCCTCAACTTATGCTGGTACTGTGGGGGCCTGGACATTTTTCTAAGGAGTGCCCCAGAAACCGCGTGGAAAGACTCCTCGGGCCTCTGCCGCCCTCGGAGGGCCCCAGAGGCCGAAGAAGCCCTTCAGGCGGCGGGGGAAGGACCGGCCGGGTGTAAGAGGGTTCGCTCACTCGGCCGATGTCGCTAACCTCCCCCTGAACCCAAGACTGGACAATTGTTCCTTGTTATGGTCAGTTTGTGGTCTCCCAAGAAGGGCCGATGATGGTCCATGCCATGATAGACTCGGGGCCACCAACAACTTCATCGATGCAGACTATGCCAAGTCCGCTGGATTAAAATTTCTTGATCTCCAAGAGCCCAAGGGTGTCCAGACTATCGATGGGAGAGTTCTGAAAACGGGGGCTGTAACTCAGTATACAGCTCCTACCAGGATGTGGACTAGCTCCCATAAAGAGGACATTTCTTTTCTTGTGACCAAGCTCCCAGATTTCCCCATTGTCCTGGGCATTGTGTGGCTCGCGCTCCACGACCCCCAGATCTCCTGGGCCAAGAGACAGCTAATTTTTTCTTCGGACCATTGCCAGGGCCACTGCATGACGGCTCGGGCGTGCCTGGCCCAAGAAGTGGAGAATGTGGCCACCCTGCCCAAGAAGTATGCCGGCTTTTGGGATGTCTTCAGTGAGAAGGAGGCGGAACGCTTGCCTCCGCACCGGCCCTATGACTGTGCCATTGAACTGCAACCGGGGGGCCCCAATCCCGCGGGGGAGACTCTATCCTCTCTCGGAACCAGAGCAACAGGCTCTCCGAGATTTCCTGGATGAGAATCTGCGGAAGGGGTTCATTCGGCCCTCCCAATCCCCGGCCGGGGCTCCGATTCTTTTCGTCAAGAAGAAATCGGGGGAGTTGCGGCTTTGCAATGACTACAGGGAACTCAACAAGATCACGATCCGGAATCGCTATCCCCTGCCCTTGATCCCCGAGCTCTTGGAGCGGATGCGGGGAGCTAAGGTGTTCACTAAACTGGACCTGAGGGGGGCTTACAATCTTGTCCGGATTCGCCAGGGTGATGAATGGAAGACGGCCTTCCAGACCAAGTGGGGCAGTTTCGAATACCTGGTGATGGGATTCGGTTTGTGCAACGCCCCAGCATGTTTCCAACATTTCATGAATGACATTTTCCGAGACCTGTTGGACCGCTATCTGGCGGTCTACCTTGGCGACCTGCTGATTTTCTCCGGATCAGGCGACCCATGATCGCCATGTCAAGGAGGTGCTCAGAGACTGAGGGCCCACGGGCTCTATGCCAAGCTGGAGAAATGTGCTTTCGACTTGCGTGAGGTGGACTTTCTGGGCTACCGTATCTCTCCTACGGGCATTGCCATGGATGACACCAAGGTCCAAGCCGTGGTCGACTGGGCACCCCCTGCTAGCAAGAAAGACATTCAAAGATTCCTGGGCTTTGCCAACTACTACAGAAAGTTCATTCCTGACTTTGCCAAGTGGGCTGATCCGATCACCCAGTGTTTGCGGGGAAAGGTGCCGTTCCGGTGGACTCCGGAGGCGGATGTGGGGTTCCGCAAGTTGAAGCAGCTGTTCACCACTCAGCCGCTTTTGCAGCACCCCAACCCCGCACCCCTTTCATCGTCCAGGCCGATGCCGGATGTGGCGGTGGGAGCGATCCTGCTACAGCCTCAGGGACGGACTTGTTACCCTGTGCCTCCTATTCCCGGCAGCTGGCGGCTCCGGAAAAGAACTACACCATTTGGGAGAAGGAACTGTTGGCCATCAAGGTGGCGTTTGAAGTCTGGAGACACCTGCTTGAAGGGGCCAAGTTCCCGGTGGAGGTTCACACCGACCACCGGAACTTGGAGCATCTGAAGTCCCAGCGCAAATTGAACCAGAGGCAACAGAGATGGTCCCTGTTCTTTGAGCGATTCAATTTCCGCATTCACTATGTGACCCCAAGCAGACCAAGCAAGCTGATGCGCTGTCCCAAAAGCCGGGTATGTTCGTGAGGGCGACGGGCCGTCCGAGGCCCGGTTGCTTAAAGCGGAGAACTGCGGCTGCTCGGGCGCTTCCTGTCAACCCTCCGGTGGCCCGCCCGCCCTGGCGAAAAGATACACTTGAGTGTGCGTGTCCAGTCTCGCCGGCGGACCGATCCGTGGGTACAGGAGCAACTGACCAAGGGCCTCAAGCCCCTTTCCAGGTAAGAACAGGGTGCTTTACCACCGGGACTCTGTCTATGTTTCCCCTGGGCCCGAGCGGGCGGACATCCTCAAGCTGTGCCACGATAGCCGGGCCGCCGGCCATTTTGGGCTTTTCAAGACTCTGCAACTGGTCCTCTACGGGACTTTTGGTGGCTTAAAGTGCGGAGGGATGTGGAGGACTATGTGGGCTCCTGCCCTGTGTGTCATCGGGCTAAGAACCAGGGGGCAAGCCGGCGGTGTGCTCCAGCCGCTTCCGACCCCCTCTGCCCCTTGGAAGATGATTTCGGCCGAGTTCATCACTGACCTCCCCAAGTCCAAGGGTTTCACCACGATATTGGTCGTGGTGGACTGTTTAACCAAGATGGGACACTTCATCCCCCACTGCCAAAGAGACTGCTGATATGTTTGTGCAACATGTGTTTCGGCTGCATGGACTTCCACAGAGCCTGGTGACTGACCGGGGCACCCAATTCACTTCCCAGTTCTGGAAGGCTGTCCAGAAGTTGCTGGGGATTGATGTGCGGATGTCCACGGCTCATCACCCGCAGACCGATGGCCAGACCGAAAGGGTCAATGCCACCTTGGAGCAGTACCTGCGCTGCTATGTCAACTATCAGCAGAACAATTGGGCGTCCTTGTTGTCCCTGGCAGAGTTTGCTTACAACAACGCGACGCAGGAATCCATCAAAGAGACTCCTTTCTTTGCTAACTATGGACACCACCCTCGGTTCTACCCGCCGGTGGACCCGTCCGGAGACGTTTCCGAGGCTAAGGATTGGCTTCGAGAGCTCACTGCACTCCAAGACTTGCTACGCACTCAATTGGACCAGGCGAAAGCTGACTACAAGCGGATGGCTGATCGGCGGCGCCAGGAGGGTCCTGACATCCTTGTGGGGATAAAGTTTGGCTGTCCACCAAGAATTTGCCTACGCAGCGACCCAGCCGCAAGCTGGGCCTTAAGATTTTGGAGTCCCTACAAGGTTTTGGAAAAGGTGGGGCCTGTGTCCTACAAACTGCAACTCCCAGCGGACATGAAGCTCCACCCGGTGTTTCATCGTTTGTTGCTCCGCCCGGCGAAGGGGGTGCGGCCTGACGTGACGCAGCCGCCTCCTCCCCCTGTGATGCGGGAGGGCGGAGAGGAGGTCGAGTGCAGGACATCTTGGATGCCCGCCTCCGTTACAGGAAGCTGGAGTACTTCATTGATTGGAAGGGTTTTGGCCCGGAAGAACGTGCTTGGGTCAAGGCTCGAGATGTTCACGCCCCGGAGTTGGTGGCTCGCTTCCACCGCAAGGATCCTGACAAGCCCCAGCCCCGGGGGCGGCCCAGGGGGGGCCCTGAGGGGGGGGATAGTGTAGCACCCATGGGCCCGTCCGTGCCATGGGGGAGGGGTGACGCACCGGGGGTCCCGTTGGCATTGGGACCCGCACAGGCTGAAAGGGACTCGGAGGATGAGTTGGAAGGCCCAGAGCAAGATTGGTCAGCCGTACCTTTGCCCAGTTCACCTGTAGAGAGTTTAGCCTGGGATCTCGAGTGGGAGCATTCTCCCGGGAAGGAGCGGACCAGGTGGAGATGGGAGGCAGCGAAGCAGATAGCGGAGATAGTTATGAATTCCCAAATGGCCGAGGTTCCCAAGAGCTGGCCGAGCAGCAGATGGAGGCTAGCGGCTGGGAAACTCCGGGGAGGCTGCTTCTCAGGAAGATAGCGATACTAGGCTGGAAGAGCGGGGCCGTTCTCACAACAGGCGCAGGGACATAGAGGAGGGCAGGAGGAGCTGGCATCTGTCCCTAGACCGTCACCGTTCGGAAAGTAGAGACTGGAGACGCCGGGCCCTAGATCGTCGGGGTTCCAGGCCGAGGGATTAAGAACGGCCCCGTGGGAACTGATCGTCAGTTCTCCGGCCACGTCTTTACTGAATAGGCGCGAGCGAGTGGGACCACAAGCCAGCAGTGGGCATCAAGCCTTGCCTTGCCTTTGCCTTGTTTCTTGAGCCGCAGTGGATTGCGGCACCTTGCACTGTTTCCTGATTCGCATTGGTTTGCGAAACCTTGCCCTGTTTCCTGATTCGCATTGGTTTGCGAAACCTTGCCCTGTTTCCTGATTCGCATTGGTTTGCGAAACCTTGCCACGCTTCAAGCTATTTGCTACGTTACTTTGGACTACTTGCTTTACTTTGGACTACTTGCTTATTATTGGACTATTTACTCTTTGGAACTGTTTTTATATACTCAATAAAGTAGTTAGCCTTTGCTACGTCTCCGTGTGTGTGTTAAAGGGGCAGTTCTAAGTCGGCGATTGTGACAAGGTGGCATGATAATACTCAGCAAAGTAACTTTTGCACTATGTTTCACAGAATCCCCTACCAGCATGGCTACTGCTGGTTGAATTCTGAGAAATGCAAATGTAAATAATAATAATAACTTTATTTTTGTACGCCGCCTCCATCTCCCCAAAAGGACTTGGGGTGGCTTCCATGGGGCCAAGCCCAATCTCAGAATTGTGGTGTACATCACATACTACCTATTTTAACCCTATGCTAGGTGCATTCTAATCAAGGTGCAAACTAGGAATAGAAGATATTGTGTGTTTTTTCTCCATTTCAGTAAAACCCAAGCTTTAGTGTCATTTCATACATGTGTGATTTATAAATTACACCAAGTTGGAAAAGGCAGTATCCATCTCTTCATGACAATAGAAAGCTTCTGATGGGGCCCATTTTTCCTAATTAAGTATTTGTCATATTATGTGCTGTGCAATATCTTTATTATTTATAGAGCCCCTTAAAGTAAACAATCCTAAATCTATGCATAAATGTTTCATCTTATTTATGTTTCTGGGGGTAAAAAGAATCTATAATTACCAGGTATAGCCACAGTATAACTGCTATTTAATGTCAGTTCTTTTTTGTTACCATAGAAATGGGTCTGGAATAGTTACTTATAATTTCTCATTCCAATACCTCACACATGTTGTATTGCAGCATTACCATAGTAATTGCCTATTAGTCATCATGAAATAAGCAGTTATCCTAAATATATCTGGATATTTTGAAAAATTGTCTTTACTTTCTTGAAAATGTACCACAGCATGCAAGCTCTCTTCATTTTATACTTGCAGCATCTGAATGAGAAAATCAACAGGACAATTATCTCAGCAAAAGCAATGCTGTGTAGGTCTGTGCCAAACAGTGGGTGAAGCATTGCTTTCAATCCTGAAAAGTGCATGATCAAAACCCTACAAAGATGTGAAATCAAGTAGTTTTTCTCTGTCCCCCAGGATAATCTCTCCATGGTACAACCATGTGTTTGTTTCTATAAAAGCATTTCATGTACAGAAATCCATATGGACCATTACAGATTATCAAAGAACTATAGTGGAACCTCTACATAAGAGCTTCCCATCTGAAAAGTGTTTTGAGCAACATTCCGAGTTTTGCTTTGATAAAAGAGCAGCATTTTGAGTTAAGCACTAGCACCAAAGGGAGCCCTAGTGCCAGAGGGAGCAACAGAGTGAGAGTACAGAGCTTTAGGACTTCAAGGAAGCAGCATCCGTACCTCGTGCTCTTGTCCGCTTTGGAAGATTGTCTGAGGAAATTTGGGTTAGTTGATTTTGTGTGGTTTTTATTCCTGGTGTGTTTGGCTTTATTTATTTATTTATTGTTTATTTACTATGCTTCTATACTGCCCCTCTCAGCCTGAAGGCAACTTGAGGCGGTGAACAAACAGCAGCAAGTGCCCACAGACAAAATACATCATAAATATGATAAAAACAGCCATATAAAAACTATACAAATTAACAGTTAAAACTATAAAATACAAATCTCAGCATCTCATTCTTAAAATCGGTTTCCGTTGCATCGTCATAATATTCCATTGGTCTCGATTAATTAAAGTTAATCTGTGAATGCCTGCTCAAACAGCCAAGTCTTGACTTTCTTACAAAATGTCAGGAGGGAGGGGGCTGATCTGATGTCACTAGGAAGCAGGTGGGACCGAAATCAGGGCCTCTCCGGGTGATCTTAAACATCTCGATGGTTCATAGGGAGAGATGCGTTCGGACAGGTAAGTTGGACCACAACTGTTTACGGCTTTAAAGGCCGAAAGCAGCACTTTGAATTGTGCCCGGTAGCAAACTGGCAGCCAGTGGAGTTGGCGCAACAGAGGGGTTGTACGCTCCGAGTGCCGCTCCTGTTATCAACCTGGCTGCTGTTCGTTGGACCATTTGAAGCTTCCAAACAGTCTTCAGAGGCAGCCCTACATAGAGAGCATTGCAGTAATCTATACGGGATGTAACCAGAGCGTGGACTACCGTGGCCAAGTCAGACTTCCCGTGGCCAAGTCAGACTTCCCATGGGTGCAGCTGGTGCACAAGTTTTAATTGTGTGAATGCTCTCCTGGTCACTGCTGAAACCTGGGGTTCCAGGCTCAGTGATGAGTCCAGGATCACACCCAGACTGCGAACCTGCGTCTTCAGGGGGAGTGTAACCCCATCCAATACAGACTGTAACCCTATGCCCTGTTCGGCCTTTCGACTGACCAGGAGTGCCTCTGTCTTGTCTGGATTCAATTTCAATTTGAGTGCCCTCATCCAGTCCAACACAGCGGCCAAGCACCTGTTCAGGACCAAAACAGCCTCCTTAGTAGTAGGTGGAAAGGAGTGACATAAGAACATAAGAAAGAGCCATGCTGAATCGGACCTCAGCCCATCTAGTCCGGCATTCTGTATCACACAGCGGCCCCCAGTTGTACACGGGGATCTTGAGCAGAAGGGAGGGCAAAACCCTAACCTGCTCCCGAACCCCCACAACCAGTACCCAGTACCACTTGGTATCCATGAATCTGTGTAATCCTGCCTTGAAGTTGTTCAGGCTGACAGCTGTCACAACCTCTTCTGGAAGTAAATTCCATAACCCAATGACCCTCTGGGTGAAGAAATATTTCCCTTTATTAGTCCTAATTTTCCTACCTTGGAGCTTCAGGGAGTGCCCTCTAGTCCTAGTGTTTTGTGACAAAGAAAATAATTTTTCTTTATTCACCTTTTCTATCCCATGCATGATTTTATACACTTCGATCAAGTCACCTCTTAGACGCCGTCTTTCAAGGCTGAAAAGACCAAGGCGTTGCAACCTGATTTCATAAGGGAGCCGCTCCATCCCTTGGATCATTCTTGTTGCCCTTTTCTGTACCTTTTCCAGTTCCGTTATATCCTTCTTAAGGTGCGGAGACCAGAATTGTACACAGTACTCCAAATGTGGCCTTACCATCGATTTGTAGAGAGGTAATACAACATTTGCTGACCTATTTTCGATTCCCTTTCTGATCATGCCTAGCATAGAATTTGCTTTTTTTCACTGCTGCTGCGCACTGGGTTGACATCTTCATTGAGCTGTCCACCAAGACCCCAAGATCCCTTTCCTGGTTTGTCTCGGAAAGCTTTGACCCCATCAATTGGTAGGTGTAGTTGGGGTTCTTTGTCCCGATGTGCATGACTTTACACTTGTTTAGGTTAAAATGCATTTGCCACTTTGTTGCCCATTCACTCAATTTCGAGAGATCTTTCTGGAGCTCTTTACAATCAGTTTCATTTTTAACCACCCTGAACAATTTAGTGTCATCTGCAAACTTTGCTACCTCAGAATTCACTCCTACATCCAGATCATTAATGAATAAATTAAAAAGTAACGGACCCAAAACTGAACCTTGGGGTACGCCACTTCTCACCTCTTTCCACCCAGAGAAATGTCCGTTTATTACCACCCTTTGTTTCCTACAGTTTAGCCAGGTTCCAATCCAGGACAAGACCTGTCCTCTGATTCCATGGCTGAAGAGCTTATTTAGGAGCCTTTGGTGAGGGACTTTGTCAAAAGCCTTTTGAAAGTCAAGGTAAACCATATCAATTGGGTCCCCTTTATCTATGTGTTTATTTACACCCTCAAAGAATTCTAACAAGTTAGTAAGACATGATTTGTCTTTGCAGAAACCATGTTGATTTTCTTTCAGCAATGCCTGTTCTTCTATGTGCCTAGTAATATTTTCTTTAATAATGGTTTCCATCACTTTGCCTGGAACTGAGGTTAAACTGACTGGTCTATAATTTCCTGGATCACCTCTGGATCCTTTCTTGAAGATCGGTGTTACATTTGCCTCCCTCCAGTCCTCGGGTACAGTGCCTCATCTTAGAGAAAGGTTATATATCTTAGCTAGAAGTTCAGCAATTTCACACTTGAGTTCCTTAAGAACTCTGGGGTGGATGCCGTCTGGACCTGGTGATTTGTTGACATTTAGTTTAGTAAGGCATGTGAGAACATCCTCCTTGTTTATCTCTATCTGTTTTAATTCTTTTAATTCCCTCCCTGAAAAAACTGACTCAGCTGCAGGCATATGTTGTCTGTCCTCCTGTGTGAAAACAGAGGCAAAGAAGTCATTTAGCCACTCAGCAATCTCCTTGTCTTCACCCCCCAGATAAGCTAGCAAGAATGTACAGGAATTTAGACCCAAAATGCTGGAAGTGTGGAAATAAGAACGGGACCTTCTTCCACCTTTGGTGGACTTGCCCCAGAGCAACCAAATATTGGGCAATGATTCAAAGGGAAATTCAAAAAATGATTAGTTTTAACCTGGAAAGAAAACCAGAGATATTTCTGTTGGGAATGGTAGAGGGAACAATGTTACCAATTGACAGGAAAATCTTGTTGATAGGGATAACGGCAGCCAGGATTTTATACGCAAAGGGCTGGAAGACACAGACAACCCCGTCAAGGGAAGAATGGTTCATGAAGGTCATAGAGACAATACAAATGGACTGGCTGACGGAAAGGCTACGGACCAAACAGAAACAGGGATCCGAAAGGACGAACTGGGGGGCAATTAGGGACTACTCCAGAAATGAATTCAATGTCGATTTATTATTGGACTAAAGGTAAAATACAACGTTTCTCTACCCAACCGTAGGATTTAACAAAGGTGAAATCAACTAGAAGGAAGTACAGATGGATCAACCAGGAAGAGGTTTCTGCTCTTCACCCAACTTTGTCTACACATGACTTACACCCTTGTATGACTCTTAGTAAACCCGGGAGCCAACTCTGGGCGCCCCGAGGTCTACTTTCTGTTTTTTCTTGTTGTTATATGTTTCTTTTCTCAGTTCTGTCTTTTTAATTTCTGAAAATCAATAAAGACTGATTTTTATATTTTAAAAAAAATCTCTCTTGGCTTTCCTGACTGTTGCTTTGCATTTAGTTTGCCAGAACTTGTGTTCCTTTCTGTTCTCCTCGGTAGGAAGAGCCTTCTATTTCTTAAATGAGTTTTTCTTCTTTCCAATCACATCTTTTACTTCATTTGTAAGCCATACTGGTGTCCTTTTGGACTTTCCATGCCTCTTTCTTTTTATTGGAATGCATTTTAGTTCGGCCTGTTTTAAGGTATTTTTAAACAGTTTCCAAGCATTTTGGAGGGATTTGATTTTTTTTACTGCTCCTCTTAGTTTGTTCTTTACAATTTTTCTCATTTTGGTGAAATTACCTTTGTGAAAGTTTAATGTCTCCTTGTTAGTTTTCACTGACAGTTTGCTATCCAAACTTAAGTTGAAGGTTATTGTGTTATGGTCACTGGTACCTATGGGCTCAGTTACTAGGACATCTTGAACGAGATCTTGTTCATTAGTTAGCACCAAGTCCAGGATCCCCTTTCCCCTGGTTGGTTCCATGACCATCTGCTCAAGGGAATAATCAGCTAGCATGTTGAGGAACCTTGTCTCTCTTTCATGCGTAGAACAAGAATTTGGCCAATCTATTTGGGGATAGTTGAAGTCCCCCATTATGACTAATGTATTTCTTTTTGAGGCCTGTTTAACTTCATTTTCCAGATAGCAGTCTGCCTCTGGAGTTTGGTTGGGAGGGCGATAGCAGATCCCTAGTGCTAGATTAGTTTTTTGTCCTGGGACTTTTATCCACAATGTTTCTGTAGGTGAGTTTGAAATTTCTTGAAGTTCTAATTCATGAGATTCTAGCTCTTCATTTATGTACAAGGCCACAACGCCACCATTTTTCCCTCTCCTGTCTTTCCTGTACAGTTTATAACCTGGAATCTTTGTGTCCCATTTGTTTTCCTCCGTCCACCAGGTTTCTGTTATGCCAATAATATCAATATTTTTTTCTTTTGCCAAATATTCCAACTCCCCTATTTTTGTTCGAAGGCTTCTAGCGTTTGCGTACAGACATTTATATTTATTTCTCTGGTGCACTTTCAACTTTGGCTGTTTGTGAGAATTTGTAGAAGGCCTACCATGTCCTACCTCTCGACTACTACTATCTACAGATAACACCGCACCCCGAAACTCCGGATGACCTCCCCTAGTGGCTTCATGAAGAGAGAGTGAGAAAGAACAAGAGAGAGAAAGAAAGGGAGGGCTTGTTTTCCAGACTCTTGGTCATTTTAGTCACTCCTCTGGTCACATTCCAGCTTGTCAATATCTCTCTTCAATTGTGGTGCCCAGATTGGACACAATATTCCAGGTGTGGTCTAACCAATGTAGAATAGAGGGGTAGCATGACTTCCCTGGATCTAGATGCTTCTCTAAAGATATTAGTACGGAGTCTTGTAGCACTATTTTCAAAGGTGTTACAAGATCACTTTGAATATTGATATCCCAAACTAACATGGCTATATTTTTAAAGATATGTTTGAGAAGCTGCTGACTATACCAAGGAGCCATTTGCTGCAACAGTGACTTTGACTTTGGAAGTGGCAGTGGTAGGAGTAAGGGGGAGTGTGAGTATTCATTCTCTCAGTTTTTTTGTGATTATTTTTTTAAAATGTTATATTAACATTACACAAAGTTTGGATGTAGGAGGGTATGACTTCACATGAGTTCTGGACACTTGCTCTACTGGGCAATTTTCTGCTGAAACCATTTTCATTCAGTACTGCTACATGTCTCTTTTGCCCTTCACAGCAACAACCAAAACAACCAGGTTTGTGTTGGAAATAATGGTGGGTAAGCAGTTGAGGCTTTTTGCCTGATATGATTCAGCTAATGAGCTACAGGAAGGTTTTCTTTTGCCATGGAAAATTATCATCAATTAGTCACTTGGAAACCGAAAGCACCTACTGTTTAATCTACTTTTGCTATGTATGTTGAAAATGATACCTAAGAATTTATGTCCACTCTTTTAATTAGTTTTATTAAGGGGGCTTGGGAATGAGGTGAAATGTTTCATTTATTTGGTTTTGTTTTCTCTTTATGTGTACTACCTAGAAATAGGGTTGTAAATTATTTTCATCCTGTGAGGACATATAAGTATGATATTCCTCTGCGGTATTCTCCTCATACTCAATCATGAAGTGTGGCTAGGAAACTATTCTGCAGAGAAAAATTGGTGTTTTCTTTTGTGCAAAAGCATGTTTTCTGCATAGAAAAAGCTATTATCTGTAGGGATAACAGTTTAATTTCCAATTAAATACTACACATTTTCCCCTGCAGAATATTTTCTCCATAACACTTAAAGATATTGAATGCTTTGAGAAAATAGTACAAAATTCTGGTTGATCTATTATTCTTCCCAACAGAGTGATGGCTATTGGGGAACTCATTTTTCAATTTGGGGGAAAAAATTACAAATATTCTTTCTACCTAACTTGGATCTGCTTTAAATGTAATCCGACTGTTGCCACTCAACTGGTGCAGAGAAAATTACACCAAGGAAATCACTGGACAGCTTTTATTAACTCTGCTGCACAAAAGGACCAACTGGGAGGTCACCTTCGGAAGACTAGTTGGCCAAAGCATTCATGGTATTTATAGTATTATAGCTTCTTCTTTATTAACATACAAGCTTTTAATTTGCTACCTGCAAAATACCATTACTCTACTAAAAATTGATACATTGCCTTAGATTGCATTGTACATGCTTATTTCTGTGCATGTGAATTCATATGTGTCTGACTATATTTTGTAGGTATTTTGTAGACACATATTTCACTTGTGTCCTTGCTGCTTATTTTACTATTGTGTAAAAACAAAGCTCCCCCCCCCCAACTATTTTGACAAATTTTCTTGCTTTAAAAAAATCCATGTTAAATGGTTGTCGTCCTTTTTTAAAAACAAATGCCGGCTTGCAAAAGGGTTCCCATTTCTTGACACTGAAAATGCTCTTTATATTGATGTGGTAACTGCTCATTTAAACCATATTACAGCTTCTGAGTATTTTTCAGTTGCTATTGATGTGACAAATTCTCTTGCACAGAGGACTGTACCAATCAATAAAGTGCATGTATATGCACTTTAGCAACACAACCTGATGCTTTGGGATGTCAGCTTAAAGAATCTGAACCCTTTTAACAACATTAAAAAAGCAATTTTTAACTTCTCTTTTTGTGCAAAAATAGCTAATTTAATCCCACATGTAATAATGTCTTGACAATCATGCGATGGTGACAACCCTGTGCATGAGTCACATTACAGCTAGTTTTAGCATGACTGCTCTGTCCTTCACCTTGTAGAAACCTTTTCCCTTTCTTAAGAAGCCAAGGAAAGGACTAGTAGTGTGAAGTAATTGAAAGCACAGTTCTATTTTAATATTATTCCTTCTGGCATAAGACACCCTTAAAGAGACAAATCTACTTAGTTTCAATTTAAATAAAAGTGAAAAAAATTGCTTTAGAAGACATGAAGAGAGCCAAATAGTAATCAGGTGAAGTTGTCGATTTCTATATGTACTTTTTGCGTTCTTTCACCTTTCCGGCACTTCCCCCCCCCCTCCTTTTTGTGGCTCTCAGAATGCCTTTATGATGTATATGTGTGTTGGGGATAGGCATCTGTGTTTGTGTGTGTATGTTGTTCCTACATAACAGTTTAATTTCCTCCAACACCAAACATGCTTGAAACATACCAGGAGATAGATAGATAGATAAACTTTTATATCCCATTCTTCTCTACTTCTGTGGAGGGACTCAGAACGGCTAACAACAGCAAAAATTTAATAAAATTCAAAAACAACATTCATAATAAATTAGTTATAAAATACATATGGAAGGCAGTTCACCGAGTTAAAAACATCATCCAGCTCAATCCAAACATTGTGGTTCAATAATTCTTAGTCTTTACCTGTTCAATCCATCAATCTGAATACCTGATTCCAAAACCAGGATTTTAGGACATGTTTCTTTGAATGAGGGCAGAGTTTTATTATATCTTAGGATGCATTCTGTAGGAAGACAAGAAAGGATGTCATCATCAATGGGAACCGACCTTGACTATGGGAAGGATCAAGAGAAGGAAGCTAGAATGCCCATTTACTTTGGCTGTCTAAGGGTGCACCGAGACAGCCCCTTAAAAGTGTAAAAACCAATTAATTCAGGACAAAGCAGGAAACCATGCTTTGTCCACAATTATTTAGACCTGTGTCTTTCCAGGTGCAGGCATGTGTAGATGGGGACCAGGGACTGCACTGCACGACTTCTGGTGCCTATGTAGACAGCTGTCAAGGGTTTCTTTGGCTCCTGGAGAAACCGAAGACAGCCCCTCCCAAAACCCTTTACAACCCTTTTAAAAAGCAAATAACTTACCTGTTCACCATTGCCACTTCTCCAGCACTCTCCTGGTGGGTAGAAATAGCATGCCAGGAGAAGGGGAAGGAGGAAAATCCCTGCTGTTCCCCTGTTCTCCTGGCGCATCATTGCTATGTGCCAGGAAAGGTCAGAGAAGGGGGAATGGTGGCCTGGTAAATTATTTTCTTTTTAAAAGGCTTTTCTGGGGAGGGTTTCTTTTGTATCCCAGTGCCCTGCCAGAAAGTCCAGCAGGGCATGTGGACATCTCTCCCGAAAAGCATGTGCTTTCTAGGGTGTGTGTGGATTTTAACCTGGGTGCAATAACGTTTATAAAACCCAAAGCTCCCATTCTCACAGCAAAACATAGTGTGGACAAATTTCTCATTGAATTATAAAATCCTTCAGATGTTGTGGTCATCCTAAGAGTTGCAATCCAAAACCTGGGGAAAATTGTAGTGTTTCCAATCTATGGTGCAAACATCACAGCCATCAAATCCTGAGTTCCTTTGTTAGCCTTGTCTTCTTATATGTAGAGTAAGAAAACTGCTTTGTTCTTTTATTTTTCATTAAAGCAGACTCTCAGTTGTCCAAACGGTGACAATAATTTTCATGTTAGATGATTGCAGCACATACAACATGTAGTTGTTTTTGAAGACAGTTGTTTGCAACACAGCTGCTAGACTGCTAACAGTACAATATTTGGGTACAGAGTGCACCAAAAATGTGTTTGAACATATTTAGACAATACAGTGATCAGTGGGTGTTTTGATAAAGCAAAACATATGTGTTTCTAGAAAATGACAAATTGTTATAGGAACTCTATCTGAGATAGCAAAGTAACTTGGGAGCTGGCTAATTATGTACATGCTCGGTAGATTTTTAAAAAAAACAATCAGAGGGTGGAAAGTGAAGTTATATATGCCAATATCAGTCTGCTCAAGGAAAAGGCAGACCGAAAGGTTGCAGGTTCGAATCCGGTGAATGGCGTGAGCTCCCGCTATTAGCCCCGGCTTCTGCCAACCTAGCAGTTTGAAAACATGCAAATGTGAGTCGATCAGAAGGTACTGCTCTGGCAGGAAGGTAACAGTGCTCCCTGCAGTCATGCTGGCCACATGTCCTACGGACAACACTGGTTGTTTGGCTTAGAAATAGAGATGAGCACCAAACCACAGAAATGGACATGACTGGACTTAATGTCAGGGGAAATCCTTTACCTTTACTGAGTTGTTGTAGGTTTTTTCAGGCTATATGTTCTAGAGAAGCATTCTCTCCTGACATTTCACCTGCATCTATGACAAGCATTCTCAGAGGTTGTGAGATCTGTTGGAACTAGGAAAATTGGGTATATATATCTGTGGAATGTCCAGGGTGGGACAAATAACTCTTGTCTGTTGGAGCTAGGTGTGACTGTTTCAATTGGCCACCTTAATTGGCATTTGATGGCCTGGCAGTTTTTTGGTTTGGCTTGTTAGTTCCTGGGGGAATCTTTTGTTGAGAGGTGATTAGCTGTCCCTGATTGTTTCCTATCTGGAGTATCCCTGTGTTTGGGTGTTGTTTTGCTGTTATAATTTTAGAGTTTTTTTTAATACTGGCAGCCAATCAATCAAAACTTTATTACGATCACTGACCAGCACAAAGCGGGCACAAATCTGGCTACCAGTATAAACTTCTTCCAGTACTGGTAGCCAAATTTTGTTCATTTTCATGATTTCCTCCTTTCTGTTGAAATGGTCCACATGCTTATGGATTTCAATGGCTTCTCTGTGTAGCCTGACATGGTGGTTGTGAGAGTGGCCCAGCATTTCTGTGTTCTCAAATAATATGCTGTGTCCAGGTTGGTTCATCATGTGCTCTGCTATGGCTGATTTCTCTGGTTGAAGTAGTCTGCAGTGCCTTTCATGTTCCTTGATTTGTGTTTGGCCGCTGTGTTTGGTGATCCCTATGTAGACTTGTCCACAGCTACATGGTATATGGTAGACTCCTGCAGAAGTGAGAGGATCTCTCTTGTCCTTTGCTGAATGTAGCATTTGTTGGATTTTCTTGGTGGGTCTGTAGATAGTTTGTATGTTGTGTTTCCTCATCAGCTTCCCTATGCGGTCAGTTCTCTTTATGTATAGCAAGAACACTTTTCCTCTGGGTGGATCTTTGTCTTTACTCTTGTGGCGTGTTTTTGGTCTTGCAGCTCTTCTGATGTCTGAGGTGGAGTATCCATTGGCCTGTAAAGCCCAGTTTAGGTGGTTCCGTTCAGCTTGGAGGAGGTGGGGTTCGTAGATTCTTTTTGCACGGTCTGCAATGGTGCTTCTTTTTTTTACTTCGGTGATGGTTTTTACGTAGGTATCTATCTGTGTGTGTAGGTTTTGTGTAAACTGTGTGACCCAATTGTTCATCTGGTTTGTGGATGACTAAAACATCTAGAAAAGGCAGTTTTCCTTCATTTTTTTCCCATGGTAAATTGGATGTTTGGATGGATGCTGTTAAGATGGTCCAGGAACCTGTTTAGTTCTTCCCCTCCATGGCTCCAAATGGTGAAAGTGTCATCCACATATCGGAACCATATTGTGGGCTTTTTGTTACGGTTTCCAGGGCTTGTTTTTCTTTACCTTTATGAAATTCAAAAGGTTTTATTTATTTATCATATCAGAAGCGAATCAAGGGTACAGTTGTAATGTATTTAAAAACACAAAGTTATAAAAACTTGGCATTATACTGAATGTCCTTTGACCAGTAGCTGGCCACTTGAAGTGCCTCTGGTTTTGCTATAAGGAGGTCCTCCATTGTGTGACACGGCTCAGACTCAGAAGCAACTTGTAGCATACATTCAAAGGGTAATTATATTCTTATCTACATTTCTTTCATTCGGGAATTGCAGAGCAGATGAGTCTGCTTTGCACTAAAATGCTCAAAAGTTCTAGTTCCATGAACCATAAACATCATTCTGAAAAATAAATGTTTGGTACTTTTATCAAAACATATCTCAAAGCTAATTCAGAGGTAAGTGTGAGGTTCCTTTTAATTGTAGGCAGGAAAGTTCATTCTACATATAGTCATTTATTGCATCATCCATGCCTCTTCAGCCTCTTTTGATGCCTCCTAATGCAGTCTTCTGTTCACAAACTTGGAAGTAACCATTTGGAACTCAGTGGGATTTATTTTTTAGTAAATTATGTACGATATTTCAAAGTAAATGCAACCAGACATACTTATTGATACAACAATTCTTTATTGATTAGTCAATTTTGACCATATCAAAACATACAAAACATACACACTTACCCATACATACAATGAATGCATATATACTTACATACTTACATACATATATACTTACATACTTACTGATTTCTATGAAAAGGAAAGTAAACATTAGGAATCTGATTGTTTCAATGCTATCTGGGGTTGATTTTTATGGCCCCATCTACACTTTGAAACCTGATTATATTCGTTTACACTGCCATGTAATACGGTCCAAAGCAGATAATCTGTGTTTTATATGGCAGTGTAGATGGGGCCTATTTTTAACGAATTCAGAAGTCAACCAGATGTCTTGTTGATAAAAGAGTTGAGAAGGTTCAATAATATTAAGCACACTGGTTGATAAGTAGTCCAGAAACCTAGGATTATGGATGTAATATTTGATTCTTGCAAAAAGCAACTTTTATGGCAAAATTTCAGTAAACATTAAATAAACAAACAAAACAACAGATTAAAAAGGCCAATGACTAAATTGCCAACTTGTCTACTTGGAGGTCGGTGAACCTTATGTCAGTTTTATTTAATCTTGCAGGTGAGCTCTTCAAACAAAAAATCTTTCTAACTTCTGCTATTTATTTTATCTTACATATGACCTCTTGCAGGGGTGGTCAGTTTAATAGCTGCAAGTGTGCCTATTATTTTTTCATAAACTGCTTTTTGCCACAGGAGCAAATCAGTTGATTTTTTTTCAAATATGACTATGTCTGCAGAGCTGTTGAAAATCTACATTTTTGGGATGATTTGGGATGATTTAATGCAAGCCTAGCCATGAACAATGTGGAAATGGTGCATCTTTCAAAGTATATCTTTAAAAGTGGCCCTTGAATGACCTGAGAGGAATTACATTAGAACCTAAAATCACTGCAGTAGAATTGGGAGTAAAAAAATGTGGGGATAAATATGGATTCAGGTAAAGGAAGCATTTTATTTTACATCTCCCTTGCTTCCGTGGCAAGCAAAACGGGATGTGTATTAATAAAACCATAAGCGAATGAACTTGCAGCTATTCGATGTTAACATAACTCCCCTGGGAAAGAAGAAAAAACACATTTATTTCAGGTTCTGCAGATCATAAACCTTCTGCCTTGGACAATATTCGTGATCTGGATACTAATGGCCTCTTCCTCCTTTTATTCCTGATGTGGCCATTGAGCTGATGAATTACACAGATTATACAGTGATAATAGATGGGGAAGGGGGGATTTCATCACTCCTTTTCAGGAAAACATGAACAGTAAATTCTCCTAGTTCCCTCAAGTGTGTATGGAGGACTATGTTGTGATGATGCAGAAGTGAGAGGAATTTAGAAATAGCAGGGCAAAAATGGTTGTATGCGTGTGGCTCTTGTATCTTGAGAAACATCTACCTACTCAATTAAAATGAATCTCGATTTTGTTCTTGTTTCTGTAAACCTTTCCACGTTGAGTGTGCATGTCAGTGTGGTGTGAGAGAGATTAAATATAATGCATAGACAGATGTGTACAATGGGTTGTGCAGTAATTTATGCTATCGAGATTTGAATTTTCCTGATAGCCAGCATGAAACTCTGTGTTTGTGTGTGTGTTTCTTTTTCTTTTTTTAAAAGAGAATTGGCAATTAAAAGGCTATTGATTTCATTTGTTCAGTACCATTTCTACTTAAGCTGGTTTTGTGGGTTTATGAAGAACAAGTTTTTTAAAACCTTGGAAAATGTATTTGAGAGTTGGTCTGAAAATTCATTTCACAAGAAAATAGACTAGGGTCTACTAGTAGATGTCAGAACAATTTGCAGTCAATCAGCAAGTTCACCCAGTAGGTTTCCATAGCCTAGTAGGGATTGGAACCCTGGTCTCTGTGTCCTACTTAAATGTGGAAACCAGTGCACCAGGCTGGTGGAAATCACAAAATCCTAATCATATTTGATGCTCAAAGTCAACCTCTTTGTTAGTGCTTAGAATATATCTATTCATCAGTGTCACTGTTTTTCTAGCACAAGAGTCATCATGTAAAAATTCCTAGTAAACATTCTAACAAGCAAAGACCAAATTATGAATGTTTTCCTTTTTTGCTTCTTCCCACAAAATGCAGAGATAGTTCCCAGTCCTCTGCCCACTTTTGATCAGTAAATGTTTGAGTGCAAATTCCAGATTGGTGAAATTTCTGGTTTTTGTTCGACAATTTCACTTTAAAAATACTATTCTATTATTCATTTAAAATGTCCAAAAAGTAATACTTAATTTTGTAGTTTATTATAAGGGACTTTGCCATTGTATAGAATGGGACTTGAGCATTCATGGATATTTGTATTTACATGAGGTCCAGGAACCAAATCCCAAGAAATACTAAGGAACCACTATATTGAGAACTACCTACTTGTTGCACTATAAGGATTTTCTACCAGTGAATCAGAAAAGGTATTCTAAAGTCATCTAATCTACCATCGCAGTATATATATACACTAGGCATGTAAAAAATGAAACAAAAATTAAAAGAAATCGTAAGTGATTCGTATGTAATGGGCCTTTCAAGTTTATACGGATCGCAAGGCCAATCCCGGAAGTGGACTTTCTTTTACGCACCCCCTGGGCCCAAAATTTCGTTAGATTATTAAATATTTCGTTAGATTATTAAACAGGAAAATTTCCCCCTCCAAAATAGCTTTGCAGACATAACTCACAGTGAAATCGGGGCCTTTCCATGCTTGAAGCCTAATTAGAGTGGAAGGCCTCCTCCAGGAAGTGAAAAGGAGCCGGAAACCATAGAGAGCCCGAAATCGGGACTCCTAGAGGGGCTGGAGGACTGACGAAAAGCGATTTAAACACCCAGGAAGGGGTTTAGATAGAAGAACAGAGTAGGAGGACATAAGAACTGCTGAGAGAAGGGCAGCAGGAGTGAAAAGAGCACGGAGAGGAGAAGGAAGAGTTCAGAATCCAGAAAAGCCATAGAGTTCCAATGGAGGTCCTAGACTGCTATGGTAAAACTGAATGGGGAAAAAGATGGAGTGAGGAGAACTCTACAGATTAGCAAGACCTGCACCAGAGGTAGGCCTAGGCATTTATTTAATAATATTAATAATAATAATATATTAATGCATTATATGTGTCCCTGCAAAGGAACCCTGTCCTTTAATAATATTAATAATAATAATATATTAATGCATTATATGTGTCCTGCAAAGGAACCGTGTCCTTTAATAATATTAATAATAATAATATATTAATGCTTTATATCTCCCTGCAAGGAAACCAAGGGAAATGTTGCCCCTTGATTTGCCTGTGTTTAAAACAGTATCAGTCCTGTTTCCCTGCTTTGCCTACTTTAGAACTACTAACGAAATTTCGTAAGTAATTAAGTTACATTTCAGAAATTTTTGGGAAATTTTTTGTAAGTCTTTGATATACTAATCAAAAAAATCCCCCATTTGATTTACGATTCACCATTTTAGGATTCTAAAACATGCCTAATATACACATATATAAGGAAAACATAGCAAGGAGAGGAATCATATTAGTTCCTACTTGAAGTAGCAGCGTTTTTTAATAAAGCATTTAAAAATAATTTATCATAAACATTTCACAGTAGTCCCTTACATGAATTTTCACTTTACTTTATACTCCATTGAATTGAAGAAAAAAGGTGGGGAAATAAACACAATGGCAGATGCCTTTTAAAATAATAACAACTAAAATAATGAAACATGCTCACATCAGTGTTATTAGTTGAGATAGGATATCAAATATGCTGCTGGGCATCTACACTGTATCTTCATGGGTTAGAGATTTCATTAAAGTCTTTTGTTGCAAGTCTTTTCATACAGATCCCCTGCCTTCCTCCTGTAGCTTTCATTCTGTCCAATTAATTTCCTGACATCTTTGAAGTTCATCCAGGACATTGAGACTTTGCCTGGACTCACTGGGAAGCCACTGATAGTAGTAAGAAGTCATACTGGGCAACAGAGATCATTTCACGGTAGCAGAAAAAGGCAGGCTGGATTTGAGAGCTCTTAAACTCTTGAAGTTCATTGATTAGTATCGAAGACTTAGAAGAAGGAATTGATGTACAACTTTCATTTTCATTTGCTTTCTCCAACTGCAAGAGAACACATTGTAAGTGCATGAATGTATTAACCAGATCTGCACATACTAATATTTGCTTATGCTTACTTGCTTTTCAGTTGAAGACTAACAAAAAGAAAGAAAAGACTGCAAATCAACACTTTGGTAGATGGTATACAGAACACTTAAACTGGAAGAAAGTAATGCAGCATAAGGTTTCCTACTTCCAACAGAACAAAATTTCCCAAAGGCAATCAAACAAGCACACACACACACATACACATACACACACACACACACACCATGGGTGGAGGTGGAGGGTTCTGCAGCTTTCAATTTGGGGTAGAAGGAGCAGAAACTTCAAAAATATTTTTGTGTGGGATTCAGAGCAATGGCTTCTTTTGCTGAATTTTACAAAACGACCAATAGCTACCCCTCTTTTACTTCTTTAACTTTAAATGCAATTATGTAGGGACCCCTACTAATGTATGATAAGGCTATATTTCTAGTAACTGGGCCAAAATGCCAGTGACCACCAAAGTGTTCTCCATATTGCTGAAGGGAGAACACCTACACTCGCACATGGACACATAAACACAACTCTACAGAGCAACATGAATTAAAGCCAACACAAGATGGGTATTTGGCTGCTTTCCACTTCACACATATCTTTAAACTTCTGTTTCATAATCATCTTGTTAATATAATTATGCAAAGTGAAAAGCAGTCTTTTTAGTCCATAGAGTGGGAGGATAAGAGAAAAAATAGGACATCTTAAAAGCAGCAGAAATAGTGGGACGACAGAAGATTAATCAGACGTATCCCTTCCAAATCGGGACCGTTGGAGGGCATATGATTGTTTTATATGCTCTTGACTACTTTCTGTTTTGGTATTCAAAGTGTACCGTTTAAATATTAAAACCAAAAATATGAGAGAAAAAATCTTAAAAAATTAAAACTCACACATTGGAGATAACTAAAAGTTAAAACTCACACATTGGAGATAACAAAAACTGGGAGAACTACTGCATATATTTGTGTATAAGTTAACCTCATGTATAAGTTGAGGACAAGTTTGGAGGACAAAATTACAGATTTTGATATGACCCATAGATAATTTGAGAGTTATTCTGTGGAGAGGGGAAACTTCCAATGTTACGTCAAGGTACCAGTCACTTCTAGCTGCCACTGCCGTTTCCCCACCGAGGTATTTAAAAAATCCAGAAGTGGCTCTCTGGGTGAGGGGGTAAAGCGGGTTGGTGCTTCTTTTAAATCTCCAAGGATGGACGAAGCTCCTTCTTTCACCACTCTACTCAGATAAGAGTATTGTTCATTTTTAGATACACATAAAGGTAGAGTATTCACATTGACCTGTTTTTGGGGTCGATTTTTTGATTAAATTTTTTAGACGTATACACGAGGCTATTGGGTAATATATTAGCAAATAATTAAAAGTCATGCCATTGTGTATCCTTGGACACAAAGTGTACATGTTTGGTTTCTTTTACTGTTCTTTTATTTGGTTCCAGACAATAGATTATCTATTTCTTTGGAGGAAATCTAATCCATTTCAATGCAACATTTCTGTTGCATCTGTTAATTCCAAAACTCTGTCCCTGCAGCAGCACTTCTGAAAAAATCCTGCTGGGAGAGTTCCAACAGCCTAATCAGAGACATGGTTAATGAGGTTCAGCCTTAAGCAAACTGTGATTACACATGCAGCTTTTCCGTAGACGGTCTTGATAGCTGCTCTTCACTAATTTTTTTCCCTATCACCTTGCAGTGGGTTAGAGCATTCGATTACTTGGCAAATTTCTGCTTATCTGCAGTTTGTAAGCATCCTGTCCAAATATTTTGAAGGTGTAGATCTGCTGACAGCAGAAAGCAAAGTACATCTTCTAATTAAGATTTCATTCTTCCTCCACATAATCTGAGGACTAAATCAGCCCTTTCCTCACACAAGCACTACTCTGAAAATCCCTTTAGACAATTATCTACAAGTTTATTTAAATATTTTCAATATCTTCCCTTACAGTTAGTTCTGGGACAGTGCATGCCTGTAGTTCCTAAAAACTACTGCACACAACACAATAAACTTAGAGGAGAAAAATTATACCTAGCAACATGACCTTCAAATACAGTCAATTCCTTCTTGTAGGATCAATGAATAGATGGGTCAGAGGAAGAGTATCTTATTTAAACTCCCTTGATGACCCAAAACTTGTACCATATCCCACTTCTTTACTTTGAGATCCTATTAAGTCACAGCTGGATTAAAATGGTTGACATCCTACCTAAAAAGCATGGGTGGCATTATGTTGCTATAACAAGCACAGAAAAGAGGAGTAGGCCCCACTGGAAACAATTGGGTTTTCAGTAAATATGCATAAGATTGTTCTGAACCGTGATCTGAAGGCAAAAACAGTGACCCAAACACAAAAGTAACTGAACTATCTTGAGAAGCAAAGAAACCCTCCAGCAAAATCATTTTACAGCAACAAATATGGCAGGATAAACAATATTTATATTATTTATTCATGCTGGTTTTAACTTAAGTCTGTTATCTTTGATTCATAGCCCTTCTACAATATACTAAAACAAACCTGAGAGGAAGCAACCGGTTTCATCTGAGTTAAAGCTTCATCTCAGCTTGTAATTCCCACCCCTCACCCAAACCCCAGGCTTTCCTGGGAGGGGTGGCTAGATGGCATTCCAGGATAAAGTCCCATTGCATGAAACAAAAATTTGGGGGCAGAGGGATTGTTCTGCATAGAACTCTATTCCATAGTTGCCAGATTAGTTCCATTCTCTTTTCCTTGCTTGAAAGGTTTTCAAGTATTTAAGACTGTATAGGAATACACTCTTTTATCTGGGATATGGAGAGAATTAAATTGTCAATTACATTATATACATTTCTTGAATGGCCCTTGTGATCTGTTCCAATTTTAGGATTTTATGAGTTGATATGACTGCATTTTTATTTTGAGGGGAGAGTAGAAGAGAGCCGTATCGGGTTGATTTATAAGGCTACCTTTCATGGTGGAATCAAAGGTATTCCTCATGAAAATGTATATACCAGTTTGTATTTCCTGTGCCATTCCATAGTTGACTAGAAAAATGAAAATCAATTATAGTATTTTTAATATATGCAGTGCAACCCCAGTACCTGCAGTTTTATCTATCCTACTAAATGTGTAATGTATAGGAATTTCCTGGGTCCGCCAGAGAAAATTTATGGTAACTTCTAGCAGAAGTTGCTATTTTCAGTGCAGTTTGCTGTTATCTATGGTTTCCTTTTTCCGAAGAGTACAGGAATATAACTCCCGTGGATATGGGGGGTTGAATTGCATTTCAAAAACCTTTCCCTAAACCAAAACAACAAGTAAAAATGTTTTTTGATATATTCTGGAGTTATGAAGTTTGGTATTAAAAATGTCAGCATTTCCTCATTTCTAAACAATCCAATAACCTCTATTTACTACCGAGTGCAAATATTATATTTAGTGTCCCAAAGAATCTTCACTACATGGTTATTTAAATGAACCCCTGTGTGAGATGAAGAGGGCTTTTTTCCCTTGCAGGTACATGGACGATTTAGTTTAATTACATCTCAGATTCTTTCTATTTGTACTTTAATTTTGTTCTTAAAGGAGTCTATTAATATTTTCTTCATATCCCTTGTACTTCTCACTTTTAAAAAGCTGGTTTATGTTAAGCCCTTGGAAGTTTGAAATTAAAATCTATTCAGTAGCATGAACCAATAGTAGGTCCTATAGCTCTGTAACTCACGAGAAGCCAGTGGTGGTGATGCTGTGCAAAATTATTAAGTAAATAAAAGTTGGTGTTTTGGTCATCCCTACAAAACGAAATGCAAAATACATCAACTGACTTAAGGAGTTAGCTTAAAACATTCTGTTCCCTGAGGTGAAAAAAAGATGGCATTCTTCCTTCTTTCATACAGACTGATGTTTGAATTTGCTTTTGTCACTTGTGATAAGATAGTATCTTCCACTGTATCTGGAGGCCACAGGCAAGGTTGGGGAACTGGGCAAGCTGTACAGCGCAAAGCTGTCTCTCCCACCAGAGATCCCTGCTTCACTCTGCCTAACAGTTGGGCTGTACCTTCAGTCTCTCCTGTTTATTGATTAGATATCTCTTGGTGAAAGGTTATGTATTCTCTGGTGTATATGTCCATATTAAGAAGAACAGAAAGTGATCTGAAGGTTTCTCTTATGATATGTTGGCCTTTGTGTTTAAAGAAGCTCTACTGGAAAAATCTATCCACCTATATTATGCCATGTGAGTATAATGGTCTTATGGATCTCTGCTATTGTCTGTTGCACCAGTAAAGGACCACAGAATTGCCTCTAATGATATCTTGGCATTACTGGCCGACATATTACATAGATAATTCATGTGCAGATACCAGAAAGATATCTGGCAAGTGCAACTGGCCTAAGGTGGAGCTATACAGACTCGCTATGTAGCTTGGCATACAGCAGATTGGCCCTGAGATGGTTTTCACAACCATATCCTCAGCTGCTGCAAAGGTGGAAGGGCATCCTGACAGCCCAGTACACTTAACCCCGTGCTAAACATTTATTTTTCAGGTATTAGGTTTGAGGATAAACATATTGTGTGTCCCCAGAAAGAGTGCAGTTAGACCCCGAATCCTGATAAAATGCACCTTGATTCTAAAAGAAAAATGTTTCAGTGATTAAAAGTATGTTTTTTCAAGAAAGAATGAGTCCACTGCAGTGATGAAGGGTGTAACCATTTATTTCTATATATTCAATTATATAGCACAAGTCTTACTTTGACTTCATCATATTTGTTTATGTTAGTGCAAACTTAAAGAAATCTAACTTGAAATTTTGTTTGGTTTTCATCTTTTCCTCTCCATTGTATTAATGGTTTTTCAAATTTGCAACAAACTTGAGATCCTGGAGTTTCTTTCAGTCTTCCTCTCGATCGCACAGTCCTCCCTGTGTTGATTAATCCTTGAAGGGAGGGAAGAAACATACAATTTTCTTTTGTGGATGGGATAAATAAATGCAACACCAAATAAATACAGTCAAATGAATAAATACAGCAGAGAAAATATGTACCTGGCAAAAGATCTGAGCATCCGGTTGTTGTAGGTTTTTCAGGCTATATGGACATGTTCTAGAAGCATTATCTCCTGACGTTTCACCTTCATCTATAGCAGGCATCCTCAGAGGTTGTGAGGTCTGCTGGAAACTAGGAAAATTGGGTTTATATATCTGTGGAATGTCCAGGGTGGGAGAAAGAACTCTTGTCTGTTGGAGCCAGGTGTGAATGTTTCAACTGGCCACCTTGATTAGAATTTGATGGACTGGCAGTTTTTTTAAGTGTAGCTTGTTCGTTCCTGGGGGAATCTTTTGTTGAGAGATGATTAGCTGTCCCACAATATTTTACAACTCTTCCATTTTACCTGTGGTAGTCCTGGAATACTTTTCAGGTAGTCCTTTGACAAGAGCCATGATCTTATTTTCTTCTTCTGTCTCCCTAACCATTTACAGTGCAGCCAATGCTAGCTAAATCACCATATGCTAGTATAAATTTACTTAATGAGCCCAACCTATTTAAATATGCAATATAACTAGTTCTCTCTCTCCCCCTCCACCCCCCCAGCATTGCTGGAATTTTTTGAAAAGTAAAGGAATAAACATTGAATCAAGGTATTTCTAGCTGATCTTGAAGGAATGTAGTTCATGCTGTGGAATGCCCCAGTTCCCCCTTGATGTTTGTACTGGTAAGTGCTCCCACAAGTAAGAGGGAATACATAGATGAGAAGAAGCAATGTATGGTGCACTTTTCACTTTATTTAACAAGATAAAATGGAGGAGTTATTTGTTAACCATCATATACTATTTAAAATTGTGTCATTCATTTTCCAAACGTTTACTCCACCATGTGGCCTTCAGTAGCTAATGCTGATCTGCCTACTCTGTCTGTGCTAAGAAACCTATTATGAAATTCTCTTTTGTCAATTCTTCTTGAGTTGCAATTCTACAAAAGCAGAAATAGGGCAAAAAGCTGTCTGGCTAAAATGCAACCAAATGCTATGCTTCATAACCAAATTGCGTTGTGGGTTTGGAATGAATAAAAGGCAAAATTTAGGCATCTAATCAGGATGCCTAGCTCTCACTTAACTACTGTAGTACCAACTACTGTTTACTAGCATCGGCTAAAGCAGGATCATACACATTTGAGCAGAGCTAACTATGAGCTTATATTACTTCCCATTGAAAAAGCCCTCAGCATTGCAGGAAAGGAACACCAGATTTTATTAATGATTCTGGCTCCTAGCATTCTAGATCAGTGGTTCTCAACTTGTGGGTCCTTAGATGCTTTGGCCTTCAACTCCCTGAAATCCTAACAGCTGGTAAACTGGCTGGGATTTCTGGGAATTGTAGGCCAAAACACCTGGGGACCCACAGGTGAGAACCAGTGTGCTAAAGAGACATTTGAGAAGCCGTTAATTCTGCTCTGAAATGTAACCCAGCCTAGAGCTTGTGTTAAGGATGTAAAGAACATCCAAAAATGGTCAAGGAGGGGACATATTTTGAAATTCTACATCCCTATATATGAGAACAAATGAAGTGGAGCTTTCTATTCCTAATATGTGAAGAATTGGATTATCAAAACAATTAAACCGCAATAGAGTTTTGGCTAGAATTATTATTAGTCAGGATATCCACACAGTGTTAGAGACAACATACCACTTGCTGGGGACTGGAAGATGGAAAGTGCTCTGCTGTGGATTTCCCCATTAAGCACCTGATTGGTCATCTCATAAATATAACACTAAATTAGGCAGGATTTCTATCTGATCCAGAATGGTGTTTCTTCTGTTAATGAACAAATGAAAAGATAGTGAATGGAGGGAAAATGTTTAGATGGATTATGAGAAAGGAATAGCATACACACACCCTTCATTTGCACTGTCAGGATATATTATCTAATGAAGACATTGATTTGAGTAATGTCTTCCAGGCGAGGAAGCTGGCCCCCTACCTGTCCCGGCACGACCTGGCCACTGTGGTCCAAGCCACTGTCATCCCGAGGTTAGACTACAGTAACGCTCTTTACATTGGCCTTCATTTGTCGGTGATCCAGAAACTTAAGCTGGTGCAGAACGCTGCAGCTCGACTTCTTGCTGGAGCTCGACGAGCTGTCACATCATGCCGATCCTGCACGAGCTGCACTGGCTTCCTGTGGAATGCTGAATTACCTTCAAAGTGTTAGTTTTGACTTTTAAGGCCTTAAATGGTTTGGGGCCAGTGTACCTAAGGGACCGCCTTATCCCATATTGTCCCACCAGATCCCTTTGCTCCGAAGAGCAGAATCTCCTGATTATTCCAAGCTCTAAGACATTTCATTTGACTGCAACCTGGTGTAGGGCTTTTTCGATCATTGCACCAGTGCTCTGGAATGCGCTGCCCTCTGACATCTAAGCCCTCCAGAGCCTTCTATCATTTCGAAAAGCCTGCAAGATCTTGTTGTTTCGGCAGGCTTTTGGGGCCTGAGGGGTTGTGGTCCTTCTTCTTCTGTAAACGCCATCTTGTTATTGTTCTGTTATCAAATTGTTTTATTGTGATGTTTTAATTGTGATGTTTTAATTGTGATGTTTTAACTGTATTTTGTGTTCATGTGTGAGCTGCCCTGAGCCACTGGGAGTGGCGGCGAAGAAATCCAAATAAATAAATAAATAAATAAAATGTACTGATTTGCCAGGGAGATTAGGACCAACTAGATGCAGGAGAATGGTGTGCTTCTTGTTACTACCTCTCAGGTGCAAAAGCTAAATCTGTAGATGACAGGAGGGAGACAAAAGAGATATTAGAACATTATTTACTATTCCCAGTAGTTCAGTTAAGCCCTGATTAAAATCCCAAAGGCCCCTGACAATCTAAATTTTCTGGAACTCCAATAAAATAAATACTACTAGTTATATCTTAAGTATGTTTTGATTTTACACACCACAAGTTGCCTGACTCTGAAGAGCTTCAGATAGTACTCTTATCTTGAAGTGGAATTACAACAAATTTTGCACTGTCTCCATTCTGCCATGGGAAACGGGAGCTTTTCTCTCCTTGCCTATTTCATTTTTAAATTGAAATCCTTACCACAACTGCCACTTGTGGATTTCTACCAGCAGCCTTTGTGTGGGGTATTAGCTGCACATTCAGCCAATGCTGATTCAGTGGACCAGTTTTTCTTCACAAAGCAACTGGGAAATGTGCACAGTTATTTCTTTAAAAAAATGTGGGCATGAAAAAGGATTTTTTAACTCCTTTAGCTCATTCTTCTCCATCCCTCTTGCCTTCTGGGAATAGAGATATAAGAGACTCTGAAGGCATATAGTAGGTATATGAAACAAAAGACGGGAATCAAAGGAAGAAAAGTCAGAGGTCCCAGTGATTTTTTTTCCTTTTCAATAGACTGAACACTCTTGAAAGGAAAGGCAAGACTGCAAGGAAAATATGTAAACTAAAAATAATGCACATCTTCAGGCACAGTATTAGATCTTCACTGACAATAGCAGGTAGCCAAGAGCTCTTTCAAGGGAAAATTATATCCAGAGGATGCCACCAAGAACTGCTTCTCACAAGGTATTTTGCACCTGAGTACAAAATATACACGCAGTATATAAGAGAGCACCATTGTTACAAACATAGCCTTTATAACCAGAAGATTTGGGAGGGGAAAACACCTCAAAGTGTTTCTCTGCAACTACTACATGCCTTTCACATCTGAGGTCCTGCATGAACTTTTCAAACTTGCAATGAAGTCCGAAACATATTGGAAAACAGCAATCCTAATAAACCCGTGAGTTGCCTATAGGCTCAATATTAGGCGGATCCAGACAGGCCTTTATCCCAGGAGAATCCGCGTTTTTAAAATGTGGATTTTCCTGAGGGCCTGTTCATACACACTCCAGAAAGCGCATGCTTTCTGGGATGGGTGTCCAGATGCATAAAAATGATGGGCCCAGAGGGGTGGGTATTCCAACAGTTTTCAGGACTAATTTAGTTTGGATTGCACTCCAAGAAGGTGCGGAACAGGCCCATTGTCATGGGGTAGATTTACTCTTTCTACTGTCAGTCTTCTTCCATTTCCTTTTTAGACATTGTCCTTTATCCTCTGAAATCTAAACTAATGTTCTATTTTAGTTAAATAGAGGTCAGTCTATTTGACAAGTGTGCCATGACACAACTTCAGAATATGAGATAGGGTTGCACTATCCAGAATGCAATGCCATTCTTACCCTCAATGCCCTGGAGAGTTTTATGCTGGAGTCCAAATATACATGGTGACTGCATTTGGTGCCACAGCCACTTAATAAAGGTTCTGCTCCTGTCCACATGCCAGTTCCTGTCCCAGCATCTAACATTAACATATTTATGGAAATTATTTCCATTAGTTTCAGTCTTATTCTAGTCTAAAGTATTTGATTATAAAAATGAAGCTAAGATAAATATGCAGATAAATGTAGAGTTAACTATTGTGCAAAACATTTCAGTTCAGAAACCACATCTTAATTAATCTGTCAGTTATAAACTAATTTCCATTTTTTTAAGCACACCTCTCTACTACACACCCCATATCTTTATAAATTGGAGATTATGTATGACTGACTATAAAGACCTTATCATATTAGTGTTTTAAAGCTGAGGCTCCTGCTTTCCTATTGTGTGGCTGCTTGTAGTTTAGGGAAGCGGAGGACTTCTCTGGGTGAGAATTCCAAAGGCCCTGCCCTAAACTACAAGCCCCAGAATTCTGCATTCTGCAATAGGAAAGCGGGAGCACCTACTTTAAACAATAAGTATTTATGAGGACATCTATATATCCTAAAAGGAACTAGATCCCATCTTGGAAGCTAAGTAGGACCAACTCCACTTAATAGACTCATAGAATAATAGAGTTGAAAGATACCAGATGGGCCATCTAGTCCAACACCCTGCCATGCAGGGAAAGCAAAATCAAAATACCTTGGACAGATTTCCATCCAGCCTTTTTTTAAAAAGCCTCCAAAGAAGGAATCTCCAGTACACTCTGAGGCAGAGAGTTCCTCTGCTAAACAGCTCTTACAGTCAGGAAGTTTCCCCTAATGTTCTGGTAGAATCTCCTTTCTTGTAATTTGAAACCACTGCTCTGAGTTATAGTTTTCAGGGCAGCAGAAAACAGTGCTTGAATGGGAAGACTGCCAATGAATGCCAGGTGCTATAGGTTATATTTTCTGATTTTACTGTATATTGGTTTTATGTGTTATGTTTTATGCGATGTATGGCTGCAAGTTGTATGCGCAGCATGTTTTATCGTATGTTGTGATCCTCCCCGAGCCTGCAGGGAGGAGCGGAATATAAGATTGAATAATAAATAAATAAATGAATGAATGAATGAATGAATGAATATTTCAAATATGTTTGAATAATAAGAGGTAATAGGCACTCTTGGGCAAATGACACTGCCTCAGCCAAACATGAAGGCCATGATAACTCTCCTTCCAGAAAACCCTATGATAAGGTTTCCATAAATTAGAGTAAACTCGATGGCACATTAACAATAATACCAAATAAACATTCACATAATTGAAGCTGATTGCTTCTCCAGGAATGTTGAAGCAGAATGGCAAGAATGGGTCTTTATTGGTTGGGTTTATATTTGGAGTAAATTGCCTTTTTTATTCCATCTACCTGCTGTGCTTCCAGAAATATCTGAAATCAAGATTCTGAATAACAAGTTGCTTTCTAAGAAGCATTTATTGAGAGAAACATTGCCTGACCTTCCCTTGAGATATTCAGTGTGGTTTAATCCAAGTAGCAAAGAAATACATGGAAAGTAAATATGAATGAGTTTATTTGGAGCTAAGTTATATGGAGTGGGAAACAAAAACTTTAATCACTACACGCTGCATAATTTCTTGACTGTGTGGCCTATGTTTATTTTGCCAGGTGTTCCTTAATGGGCTATGATTTAAACCGACATTGGGTGGATCCTTCTCCTTGGGCACATCCTACTCTGCATGGTGTCAAGCAGCTCATTGTTGCAATGTATAACAACCCGGTGAGTAGATAACCTTACAATGAAATAGTGATTCAGTATGAGTCCAAAGTTGTTCTTTTATCTTTTGACATCCTTTCTGATGGTTCAAGAGGGTGATCAGGTCTTGTGCCAGTGATTTCAATTTTAAAAACAAAGCAAAAATATCCTATCACAGATTTTTGCTAATGCTGTTCTTTCTCTTTTCTGCATTGCTGAAACTATAATCTGAAACTACTTAGTTTTATGCTGCATAGTAGAGGTGTGCAAAATGGCTGAAATCCAAATAGCAATTCATTTTTGGAGATTTGGATGGTCCCTACTTCAATTTGTAAAGATTTGGAGGGATCCCATTCTGATTCATAATCCAAATCTCCAAAGCTTTGTAATTGCTTCATTAAGATTTGTTCCATTTGTGGCAATGGGGAAAAAATTGAGGCTTGTTTTTCCATCATTTTATGGTTATCAGGATGAAACTTGGTGCACTTGGAGGCAATATTTACAACTTTAAGCATGCCAAGTTTCAGACCGTTTCTGTCATCCACTGGTGTTGAGGATTTTTGACAAAGATTTTTGAAATAATATAAACTCCAAGAGCTATCCCCTTGAATTTCTGTACATTGAGACAATATAAACAAGGTATCAAGCCTGTAAGGTTCTAGAAAGACTAGTTCATCTGGAGTTAATCACATGTGACTGGATGGCCATCTTCTGGGAGGGCTTGGATGTTGTCCCCCTACCTGTTGAGTAGAGTTGGAATGGATGGCCTTTTGGGGTCCCTTTAGACTCCCAGCATTCTATGATTCCATAAGCAATGTCTGGATGGCCATGTCTCAGGAAGGATTTAATGGGGGTCTTCCTTTGGGGCAGAAGGAGATTGGAATGGATAGCTCTTCCAAATCTATGAGTCCAATAATAATAATAATTTAATAATAATTTCATTATTCTGCTTGGCAGAATGATGTGGGACTAGATGGCTATTGGAGTCCCTTCCAAACTGTATGAGTCTAATAATATAAATAGAATAATAATAATAAGCCTCAAAAAGCAACTGGAAAAGCATTAATTTGGATAGAACATCAATCGACATGCTGCAGAAAACAGCACTTCTTGGAACTGCACACATTCTATGAAAATATCTCTAAAACCCCAAGTCCTTAGGAGGAGCCCAATATTCAGAGAGAAATCCCAGACACTTGGACCTAAAGTGCCCGTGTGTTGTGTTGTTATTTACATGTAAAATAATGCATAATAATATACAAGTAATCCCATCTTTGTGCTTATCATACTGGGGTGGGACTGGGTGGTCTTTGGGGTCTCCTCCAACTGCATGAGTCTAATAATAAATAGAATAATATTTCTAATCAAGTTTTAAGTTTTAACAGCACAGAACAGATCTCAAGCATACATCTTTCACTTTGCAGCCATCTCCTTCCCTCCCATCTCAGACAATTTTGTCATATTAGAACAAAAATGCTCAAAATCAACTAATCTTTCTGATTCCCCCCCCCCCCCCCAAACTTTTAGAAGGATTGTTTAATTTTGGATAGATTTGAAGGCTGGTTTGTATTTTAGTGATTTGTTACTCTGACTCGCCTGAATCCTCCAAAATACAAAATGACCTCTGAAATTTTGCATATCCCTATTAAATACAGACACAAGAACTGCAGCAACACAAGTGCCATATCCTCCTGACAGATCTGCCCTTTCTGAAAGATACTTATAATGTTTTAGTTGCAAGTGGGAAAAAATCATTCTAATAGACATAGCCTTTAACATACTTTTTCAAACAAGTTTACATTGTAATTCAATGTTGAATCAGTGCTGTGGCTATGTGAAATTCACAGCAGAATGGAAAATAACATTTGCAAATGTTAAATAAACAGAAGAAACACACGCAGATATCCTTGGCAAGAGAAGCCAGGGTGTTTGAAGGTGCAAGTTGCTGCTAATCAGAGGAGATGGATTAAGGAGAGGAGTAGAAGACAGACAATTATTGAATTTGTGACATCAAAGTGCAGAAGGATTATTGAGTATGTGACCTAAGAAAAACCTTTCAACACAGATGGAAGTGGATTTGAAAATATAAAATAAGTTACAGACTGTTGGTGAGGAGTGTAACAGGATTTTATAGAGGATTTTACTTGAGTAAAATTCTTGATGCTCCATCTCATATGACAGATCCTGTTTAAGGGAATTATAGTGTATACAAAGACAGCAAGTATAGTGCACTGGTTTGAGCATTGGATTATGACTCTGGCAACTAAGATTTGACTCCCTACTCAGCCATGGAAACCCATTGGATGATTTTGGGTGCATTGCATACTCTTGGCCCCAGAAAACCTTATGATATGGTCACCATGAGTTGGAAATGCATTGAAGATGCCCAAAAAACAAAATGAATTCAAGAAAGCAATGGTATATTTGTTTGTTAAAGAATATGGAAGAAGATCCAGAGCTTTTAAATTTTGTTTGGAGATTCTCTCAGAGTTGTAGTTTGAACAATCATGAGGTAATTTTATTGCTGTTCCAAAAACAGAAGGTTTTGTATTCATTCTTAGGACAGGGGAATGTTAATTAATTACTCTCACCTATATCTGAAGTGCAAGAAAGCATTTCAGCCTAACTAGAGTATTAGATCTGACAGGTAACAATGCAACAGGGTGCAAATTACTAATTCAAAGGCAGTCCTGTATATGGCAACTTGAAAGCAGCCATTTTGAGTTCAGTGAGACTTATTTCCAGGAACTTGAACTTATTGGCATTATTTAGTTATATCACAGATTTAAAATGTGACAGGTTAAATGGAATTAAATTGGAAAAATCTCTTGTGAATGTTTGGGTCTAATGATATTGTAGTAAGCATACTTTGAAAACACCATTGAATATCTTTCAAATAGGTAGTGATTTTCTGTATAAGATAGATGAGTAAATCTGTTATTTCCAGAATCTCTCTAGTACTAACTGAGCAAATCACGCTTCACAGGAAAGTGATGGCAACACTCACCGAAGAAACTTAGCCAAGAAAACCGTGCAATAGGGTCACTGTAAGATGGAAATGACTTGAAGACATACAATAGCAAAATATTGTAGGATAGGTAGAAAGTAAGCATGGGTAGATTTGATCGGAATCCTCGTAAATCGGATTAAAATCGGAATTAATCCTTTTTAAATTGATTTCGAAGCGATTTGGGAACTCGGAAGTAATCTTGCCCTTTCGAAGCCACTGCCTCCATCTTTTTTCTGATCCAGGAAGTGAATCAGAAAGGAATCAGCCTTTGGAGGCAAGCAGCTAGTTGCATGCTGGGATGCTTGCCTCCAGCCAATAAGGGGAAACCACCTCAGGAGGTGCGGGGTTTCGGCACAGCAGCCATTGTCCTTTAAAAAGGACCACACATGCTTTAAAAAGGACCACACATTGTGGCGAATCTGGCAGTATCCATCGGAGGCCATGACAAACCTGTTGCCCCATGCCCCACATCGCCTGACTTACTTGTGGCCCCATCTCATGTGGGGAAGTGTTGGTCACCTGGATTCCCCTCATTCAGTCCAATACAACATTGAAGCCTCCCATGTTGCAGCAGCATACGCCTGGTTCTTCTATACTTTTCCTATAGAGTCCTGCTGGAAGTAGCTCTACATAGTGGGATGGGAGCTGGCGGACTTTGTTGCAAAAGTATGGATTAATAGGAGCATGTCACTGAAAAGTACCCCCATCTGATGAGGTCTTAATTGAGATATCTTTTCCTGGACTACAGTTATCAAACCCTTCCAACCAGCATAGCCAGTAACTTTTCTAAGCTTTGCTTTCTATACATAATACGCAACCTATTCCTTTTTAAGGCTCTGTGTCTCTCACTGCACCAAAAGCACTCTGGATCTCATATAACTTCAAACCAATAGGCACACTTTGTCTCCTTCAACCACTGTGCTGCCCAGTTGATTTCTCCAGTTCTTTCCTTTCCCTGATCTCCTACTTTCATGCTGACTGATATTTTATGTATTTCTCTTCAGATACTTTCCCTAGATATCAAAACCTGCTGACTTCCTATTCTCATGCCATTGATGTTGTTGCTGTTTGCCTTGAAATCAGTTCTGCTTATGGCACCTTAAGGCAACCCTATCACAGGTTTTTCTTGGTAAGATTTGTTCAGAGGGGCCTTGCCCTTGTCTCACTCTGAGACTCTGAGATGGTGACTTGCCACAATTTCTTATGATTGTCACTGAGTAGGTTTCCATGACGTAATGGAGATTTGAGCTCTTGTCCTAGACCAACACTCGTGCACTATACCACACTGGGCATGCCATATATCAATGATATTATAACAAAAGGGAAGAGAGGAGCCCAGTGTCCCACTTGACAGTAAACTGGTCCAAATTGGAGTTTCTTGCCAATGCAGACTCTTCCTGAGTATTCCTTGCCGAAGAAAACCCTGTAAAATTCATGTGGTTGCCAAAAGTCAAGAGGCAATTTGAAGATAATTACACAATTTCTTCCTTGTAAATTTGGGCATGTTGTAGTAAGCTAGCTATGCAGAAGGTGCAGGTTTTGCTTTGTTATTTTAAAAGCTCAGACATATTAATATGAAATAGATGAAGTTAAATTAAGGTGTTTAAGACCATCAAGGGCTGCTGTGTTTTTGTGATGTGTTTTAAATGCTTTTATGGTTTGTTGGATTATTTTAATAATAATTCTGTTTAATGCTGTTGTAATTTATTTATTTATTTATTTACTTCATTTATACCCTGCCTTTCTCACCCCGCAGGGGACTCAAGGCAGCTTACAAATATTTGTATATTTGTATATTAAGTTGTATTGAAACGTTTTTAGTTGTTAGCCAATAATAATAATAATAATTTCTCAATTATAATGAAATTACTGCCTGCCGCAGAGGAAGCCTTTTACTTTTGTGGAGATGTGACGTGCCCCAGTTTCTGCATTTCCAATGTGCTAAACATTATGACTGCATGGAATCCCTGTTAGCAGTCACAATATCAGCAAATGGATTTTAGGTGGTTAATCAATTAACAAATTTTCATTGCCATTTCTATTAAGGATATTTTAATTGGTTTCCTCCTCACCACAAACACTTTAAAAGACTGTTAATGGAGTAAAAGCTTAAATAACTTGATGCTACTATGAATAATGATTAACTTAATGTCATTTATCCTAAAACCAGGATGAATTCTTACATATTTGTCTGGTCTGTTGGCAGTATTACCCATGATTTTAACAGTTCCAAATGTGAAACTTTAAAGTCATTTAGTATTTAAAATAATATGAGAGAATAACATCACATGATAAGCACAAATTTACCATAAATGTGTTCTGAATCCCAAACTTAGTATACAGAAATACCATAGCTTCTCACAATCCCAATTTGGATGAGACAGTTGCAAGCAATCCTCTGTTGTCCCACTTTTTCAGCTGCTTTAAAAATGTCCCAATTTCTCTCTTAAGAACATAAGAACATAAGAAGAGCCATGCTGAATCGGGACTCAGCCCATCTAGTCCAGCATTCTGTGTCACACAGTGGCCCACTAGTTGTACACAGGGATCTCTAGCAGAAAGGAGGGCAAAACCCTCACCTGCTCCTGACCCCCCACAACCAATACCTGGGGAAATCCTGCCTGCCTCCATCAACACAGAGGTGGCACTTGGATGTCCATTTCAGTAGCTACTGATTCCCTTGGTATCCATGAATCTGTCTAATCCTGCCTTGAAGCTGTCCAGGCTGACCGCTGTCACAACCTCCTCTGGAAGTGAGTTCCATAACCCAATGACCCTCTGGGTGAAAAATATTTCCCTTTATTAGTCCTAACTTTCCTACCTTGGAGCTTTAGGGAGTGCCCCCTAGTCCTAGTGTTGTGTGACAGAGAAAATATTTTTCTCTATTCACCTTTCTATCCCATGCATGATTGGGAGCTGCTCCATCCCTTGGATCATTCTTGTTGCCCTTCTTTGTACCTTTTCCAGTTCCATTATATCCTTCTTGAGGTGCGGTGACCAGAATTGTACACAGTACTCCAAATGTGGCCTTACCATAGATTTGTAGAGAGGTAATACAACATTTGACGACCTATTTTCGATTCCCTTCCTGATCATGCCAAGCATAAAATTTGCTTTTTTTACTGCTGCTGCGCACTGGGTTGACATCTTCATTGAGCTGTCCACCAAAACCCCGAGATCCCTTTCCTGGTTTGTCTCGGAAAGCTTTGACCCCATCAATTGGTAGGTGTAGTTGGGGTTCTTTGCCCCCCTCTTCTCCTCCCATTCCCCCCCAGTTCTGTTGTCAATGTACTTCAGTTGCTGTAATCTGAGTTCAAAGTAGTTCAAGCTCAGTTAAAGCAGCAGGAAGTAGAGAAGACGAAGGGGCATGAGGTTGAACTTTTAGCAGGCTCCAACAAAAGCAAACTGCTGTTGCAACCTCTTGTAGCTTGTGCATTCTTATCAATAATATTACTTGCCCAAATGTGCCCTAGTTTCCACCTATGAAATGTTAGAAAATTGCTTCATATATTTCTCATGGCATAGGCTGAAATATGAGTTTGCTATATGCAGTAGGCTTCTTGATCTGATTGAAAGAAGGGGTGGAAAGGGCTTATTTTCTGGAGAAGCATTATGTTCTGTTGGAAAAACTAATCCTCCAACTTGCATTCAGGTGGCCAGCAGTTTGCAGTCAATCCCTATCTCTCAACAGCCTGGGCTCATTTCAAATGATAACATTGCTTAAATTACCTCCCACTTTTGCTCTCTTTCTGTAATGTGTGTTCACCCCCAAGCAACTCAAACACAGTACTAACATGTTCGTCTCAGGAATGCAAAGACCCCGCTGTTGCCCAACATAATTTTTTTCTTTTGTCAGGGCAGCAAATTGTGTCCTTTTCCAAGCTCTCTATTCAGTCTTGAAATGATGTTATTAGCATAGCTATGAATATGAAAATGTGCAGTCGACAAATAAAATATAATAATAGACTTGGCGGGGGTCTTATGTCTAAATTGCTCACTTTAGCTCTCTAAACTATGAATCTAAAAGGGGTGTCTTTTCATCTAGTGTCTGAAAAAGCTGGAAAAAATGGTCATCTGTGAAGTTCACCTCTCCTTCACTTTCTACTCCATACAATTTAGTATTTTTCTCTTTTCTACTCAGGAATTAAGCAGACCATGTGCTTTTAAAAGAGATTGTTGTTTATTCATGTTTGAGAATTCAACACAAAACTAAATTGGTATATTTGCTGCACTCTCTGTTGAAATGAATACAAACTGTTAGCAAAGTGTAATGGTAACAGCAGTTATTTGTGTCTTATCTGGCATAGGTAAGACATTGTGAGAGGATATAGGCACTCTAGTTATGGAATGTCCTCCCATTAGAGACCCAATAGGTACTAATGGTGGTGTTATTCTGATAACAAGTCAAAACATTGCTTTTTAATTAAAGCTTTGCAGGCCTGGGCTAAATAATTTTAATCCAATTTTCAAATGTGTTATGGTTTGCATTCCTATCTTAATTTTAAAAATTGGCTAAGTGAAGGGTGCTCACCAATGGTTCCTCTTCATCCTGGAATGAAGTGACTAGTGATGTGACACCGGATTAGGAGAGATAGCTAATATTCCAGAGGACAGGATCAGAATTCAAAATGACTTTATCAGATTAGAGAGCCAGAACTAACAAAATTAATTTTGACAAGGACAAATGTAAAATACTGCACTTAGGCATAAAAAAATGAAATGCAAAGATACAGGACGGGTGATGCTGGGGTCAGCAATAGTCCACCTGAGAAAGATCTTGGAGTCTTCGTGGACAAAAATATGACCATGAGCCAACAGTGTGATGCAGCAGCTAATAAAGCCAATGGGATGTTGGGCTGCATCAAAAGGAGCATAGTGTCCAGATTGAGGGAAGTCATGGTGCATTTGTATTCTGCTTTGGTTAGACCTCATCTGGAATACTATGTCAAATTATGGGCATCACAGTTCAAAAGAGATATTGACAAGCTAGAAGGTGTCCAGAGGAGAAGGACTAAATGATCGAAGGTCTAGAGACCATGCCCTATGAGGAGTGTCTTAAAGAGCTGGGTATGTTTAGCCTGAAGAGAAGGTTGAGAGGAGAGATGATAGCCATGTATAAATATCTGAAAGGATGTCATAAGGAAGACAGAGCAGGTTTATTTTCTGCTGCCCTTGAAACTAGGACTAGGAGAAATGGGTTCAAATTACAGGAAAGGAGATTCCACCTGAACATTAGAAAGAACTTCCTGGCTGTTTGAGCTGTTCAACAGTGGAACACTCTTCTTCGGAATGTGGTGGAAGCTCCTTCTTCAGAAACTTTTAAACAGAGGCTAGATGGCCATCTGTCAGGGATTATTTGATTGTGCTTTTCATGCATGGCAGGGGGTTGGACTAGATGACCCATGTAGTCTCTTCCAACTCTATGATTCTAAGTAGATGTATGTCATGAGATGGGCTTTGTGGCAAAAGGGGAGGGGAACCAGTGTACGACAAGCAAATTAGCCCATATGGTGAGCTCTTAAGTGTTCAGTTGGAACCAAATGGCAATTCTCCCTGCCAACAAATAGTCTTTGTGTTATTATAGTAGTTTTAAATTATCAAACAGGAATGTTTTTAATGTTGTTTCAGTCCTTTGATAAGAGCTCTATTGATCTGGCTGCACTTGAGCAGGAGTTCAGAGTTTACCAAATATTGTTAAGAGCACTAAGGTTTCATTGCAAGAGGCAGACATATTCCATCCTGAATTTCAAGGAAAATCGAACAATATGTTTTTTTATCCTTTTGATACCTCTTCTGTGCCTTCAACATTCTAATTATCAAACTCATGAAAAAGAAAACAACTTCTGTGAGAAGTTGATGAAGAATTTTTTTAAAGGTCACATCATTTGATAACACCTTATGAGAGCTTTTTAAAGAAACAAAACAATTCTTATTCCACAGTTCCTGTATCTGGAATTGCAGTCTATTAATGCAATCATATATACATTCAAAGCAAAATCAAGTCTCTCTGTGCAGCCCTAAACCTACAATATGCAAAATGCATACTAGGAGGTTAACCACATTGGACACAATGGACTTTTCTTTCAAGTAAGCATATATAGGAATGTGCTATAAATGAATTTCCCTTTTCAAGTATTATGTACCTATTCTGTGATTAGAACCATTTATATACAATATGACCCCTTTATTTGTAGGAGATATGTTCCTAGACATTGCGGAGATATGTGAAATCATGGATAACAATGAACCATATTATTTTCAGTGGGATGAACAATGGAGGTATTGAGAAGAGGGTGCAGATTGTATAGGAGGCAATAAGTGGATAAGTGGAACCAATATATTTACTGAAATTACTTTAATTTGATTACTGAATGATTACTGAAATCGTGCTGTAATTAAATATCCTTCACATCACATCTATCCTTGTAGTTCAGGAATTTTATATAATATTCAACAATATCTGTTCAAAGTCTCAGGATAACATGAATATCTACTTATTGCTGTTCGACTGCAATCTTAAACACAGTCACTGCAAGTAATGAACAACTGAGAAATGAGCAGCGACAAGGATGGAACAAACAGTGAACACATTGGACCATGTCCTGTATTGGTAAAACCTAGATTCAAAAAGCCAAACTATTTTCTGTAGCTCAAAGGAGCAGAAGGTCTAGCCTTACTTGCTACTTGGCTAAATGTAACCCCCATCTTATGACATACTGTATAATCTGGACACATATAGTAGAGTTTTTTTTTCAATTTTCTGCTCAGTTTTTCTTTCTTTTATAGGGTTGCCAGGTGAAATAAGAGACATGACTGTATCCTTTTAATGGTTGTGCAAAAGAAGGAATGTCACACAAGTAACAGCTGCTTTAATTCCATCTCCTATGCAACCACTGAAAAGACAGGAGTCTTGTTCCTTATCTCACCTGGCAACACAAAAACCTCCATACAATCTCAGCCTTATTATGCTTCAAGTTTTTTTTGAAGCTTGCTTTGGCACAAGAACAGCTCCAAAGAACAAAGCAAAATGTAAACTACCGATTATGCCAGATTGCATCCCAAATGTTTGAAGTGCTTAATCTTCTCTTATAAAAATGAAAATGTTCTCCCCTTCCCACTGTGGAAATTCATTAGGCTATGTTCGTTGTTTTAGTCATGTTTTCCACATTTTCCCGTGACCATATTCTTAATTCTCTGTGTGTTTAGGCAAAGGTGGAAAACAGAGCTGGCCCTTTTGCTGGAATTGGGTTGTTTAGATCTGCACAGTTTGATCGATATCATTAAGTCTAGAGATTAGTCAATTTCAAGCATAAAGAGTACATTATCAAGAAAAAGGTAAGGATGTGTGTTACAGGATTCCAACACCTACTGATTCCACTCTGTTAATTCTAAGAATGTTCCAGCTGAGTCAGTTATTGAGAAACAAGATTAAGTAAAAATAGTAAAGATGAAACAAACTTTTCAGCAGCACTTTGGAGATTATTGGGAAGTGTCATTCAGAATGGATTGGAGGAACAGTAGGGAGAAAAATAACTCTGCTTGACCCATATCATTATAAAAAGACAGATGAAAAATGATAAATCTGTAGTGCAAATGCACCATTGGGGAGGCCTTCTTTCCAGAAAAAGAAATTAAGATAGATGACCAAACGGGATTTTTAATCCCTGATCAGGGCCGTAGCCAGAATTTTGATTGGGGGGTGAGTTTGGTTCGGGGGGCTGAGACTGGGTGGAAGAGGGTCTACCCTAGCAAACCTTTTGTATTGTTATCCCAATAACCCCATTAATGTGGGATATAATGAGCATGGTGATCAGATCATGATATGAATAAACATAACAGTTTAAATAATGTACCAGTAAGGCCTTTTTGCGGACCACCCTGAGAATTTCGGGGGGGCTGAAGCCCCCTTAGCCCCCCCCCTGGCTACAGGCCTGTCCCTGATGTCTTCATGTGTTAGATATGAGACCTGCCAATTGGAACAAAATACCTACAGAACAGGATTCCAGGGTAGAAAACAAACCAGTGTGTACTAGATCTGGATTATCACTCATTCTTCTCAAATGAGTGGATGTTCTATATTTTGCTCCTTAAACCAAAACATATTATTTCTGCTATTTTGGTGCTGGTCTTATTCAATGTTTATTGTCATTATATATATAGATATATATATATATATATATATATATATATATATATATATACTGTGTGTATATATGTGTGTGTGTGTATATATATATATAAACATGCTAATTTCTCTATTTGATGCTTTGTTTACCTTGCTATAAAGCAGGCCTGCACAACTAGTAAGGGGTCAAAATTAGATAGGCTTTAGTCTTTGGGAGGCATAGTCTGAGGTTCAAACCACTACAACACGTTTTTTGAATTTTGTATTCCTTCCCTGTCTTTTTCCTAACGTCCTTTCTTTCTCCGTTTCTTACTTTTCTTCCTTCCTTCTCCATTTCCTTTCTTCTTTCCTTCCTCTCTCCCTCTTTCCTTTCTTTGTTTTTCTCTCTCTTTCCTTTCCTCCCTCCCTCTTTCCTTCCTGGGGAGCAAGCAGTGATGGGGTGAGTACAAGTGGTATGTGTGTATGTGGGGGTGTGCATGCAGCTAGAGGGCAGCATATTGTGCAGGCCTGCTATAAAGGAACCTTAATTTCTATGCTGCATTGGCACAATTTTTGTTTATTATGTCCCTGGTTTTAGACACACTGGGTAGGATCCAGTTATTTTTTTCAGTAGATTCTGCTGCTGCTTCTAGAATTAATAATTCCCTCTAAACCAGTGGCTCTCAATCACTTTCAACTCCCAGAAATCCCAACCAGTTTATCAGCTATTAGGATTTCTGGGAGTTGAAGGCCACGACATCTGAGGACACACCGGTTGAGAACCGCTGCTGTAAACTCACTCCTGTACACCATGAAATCCTGTTTTGAGAGGCCAAGAAATGGACTGAAACAGGTTTCAAAGGCTATAGCAGGTTACAGTATGAATGGAGAAGTCCAGAGTCCAGTGGTATTGAATATTACAGTCCGCCATGGGATCAGTCTTGGCCACTTAGAGCTCTTTTACAGCATATAATTATATAACTGTGGCTCCATTTTATCTGTCTTATGGAATTTGCAGTCTGGTGTAATACTCGATCTTCCTTTCTAAAATAAATTGTAGCACAGCAGTTCTCGTTGTGCCTGGAGAGCAGGGGCTAGGACCGGGGTTCCATTGGCATTGGGGCCTGCAGCTGCAGAGACAGATTCAGAAGAGGATTTGGAAGGGTGGGAAGGACAGTTTCCCATCAGCGGGCCTCCTTCGCCCACAGAAAGTTTGGCATGGGAAGAGCTGTGTTTTGGCCCTGACGTAGACATAGATAATCAGGTGCAAATGGAGGACAGCGATTCTGGGAGTTATGAGCACCCGGGGGGGAGAGGGTCACAGGAGCTTTTGAGTGAAAACATGGATGAAAGTGCCTGGGAAGATTCTAGGGAGGAGAGCTCTCATGTAGATAGTGACCCAGCTGCTGAGAGACAAGGTCGAACCTTTGATAGGAGAAGTAGCATTGAGTCTGGGAGAGGGGGATGGCATCGCAGCCTAGACAGACCGAGGTCCGTCAGCAGAGATTGGAGACGACGGGGCCTAGAGCGTCGGGGACCTCGGCCGAACGGGGACCCCCCGAAAGCAGGCGTGGGAACGCATCCCCAGTGCTTCGGCCACGTCTCTTCTGAGTAGGCGTGTTAGCGAAGTGGATCTACGGAGCCGAGCTGGCTCGTGGTCACCAAGTTTGCCTTGCATTCACCTTGCCTTGTTCCTGTTCCCGCATTGCCTTGCGGAGCCTTGCTCAAGCCTTGCATTAGCCTTTGGATTGTTTTGCCAAGCTGTTTTGGACCTTGTTGCTTCAAGCCTTTGATTGCATTTATCTCTTCTATGGAAAATTTACCTTTTGGACTGTTTTTATATTCAATAAAGTAGTTAGCCTTCAGCCCGTCTCTGTGTGTGTGATTAAGAGGTTGGTCAAGTCCGTGCATCGTGACATAAATAAAGAAATAATCCACCCTAAACTGCAAATTTCAGGATTCTGTGGGATGTCCCATGTTGATTAAAGTGTAATTGTAATGCTATGAAAGGGCCTTTATTTCTTGCAAATATAGTTTTCCTTTTCAAAAAATCTCAACAGCTTTTTAATCAGTACCTTTTAGACTGAAGTTTGACTCATTTTGGATAGAAATAAAAGCTTCGGAAAGCCAATCTTTGTATTGATATTCCTGCTTAATATTCTCAGTAGGTGATCTGTCTAGAAACAAGCTTGCTCTAATAACCTTATGAGAAGCCAAATTATCTCATCCTACACAATACATGCATCTGTGTATATGTTTTAAAAATTACTTAGGCATCTATTATCTGTATTATGAGGGGTGTTCATTTCCCTTGACCCCCTATTTACAAAAGACATTTAATGACATCCAACCTTCACTGAATGTGCTCTGTTAAAACAAGATTTCATCCATCTGATTGCACTTTTATGTATAGGACAACAACGCCACAAAAAAACAGTACCCACGAGGGGTTATTGAATAAATCACAAATAAAGTCAAGTAAAGTTTCCAATATATCTATTTTCAATATTATGCTGCATATGAAATCACAGAGGAACATTCAAGACCCAAATGGGCCTAACGAGCATATCCCACGTAGGGTATGAATCAAACACAATAAGTAGGCCTCCCACGCAGGGGTTAAGTCAACTCAATATTGTACTGCTTATGAAATAATGGAAAAGCATAAATGACCCAAATGGGCCTGATGAGCAAGTCCCACGTAGGGGTTAAATCAACACAATAAGTAGAACTCCCACGCAGGGGTTAAATCAACACAAGGTAAGTATATCAATAGCTATTATAGCTCATAATCATGAGTCCATATAAGGTTCAAAAATATCATATAGGTCCACAATGGGGAAAGCGAATGGGACGCGGAGGAGTGAATTGGTACTCATCCAGGTGAATGAATCAGGCCGACGGAGTCGCGATGCGTATTAAGAGGCCAAAGGTATCCGTTTCACCGAAAAGTCTGGTTTTGTCAAGGCAAATCCAGGGGAGCGTCCAACATCTGTGAAATAATATCAAGGCAAACCAAGGGTAAAACCCCAATGATAATGTAATAATATAACAGCAGGCAATAGTCAAAGAGTTACATACCATAATAACATCAATCATGACCCAGGCAAATAGCCGATAGCGGGTGACCCAAAGGTAAACAACTGAAGCAACAGGGGGGATATTTATCTATGAAAGGGTTAAGCTAATGAGCTGAGGGGGATTACGTCATTTAACCCGTTAGGCCACTCAGCATCTAAAAGGAGTGTCCATTTGATTTCAGCTGATCGTAGAAGGTCATTGGTGTGTTGATGAGGACGAGGTTTAATCTGTTCCAAGATCATCAGCTTTAAAGAGGCAGTCGAGTGTTTTTTGTCTTTGCAATGTTTATAGAATGCAGAGTCCTCTGAGCCTCTATTAATTTTGCTTTTGTGTTCAATAAAATGGGTACGAATCTCCCTCGAGATCATATCCACATAAACAAGAGAGCACCCACAGGAAATTCCATAAATGACAGATTTGGAAGCGCAGGTCCCATAAGACCTGATTTTGAAGGTTCTATTTTTTGACTTACTGTAAATTTCTTTCTCTTGAGAGACATTCACACACACTGAGCAGTGGGAGCATGGTTTCATGCCGGGGCTCATTATGCTCCTAATGGGTGGTCTGTGCCCATGAGAGTGTACCACCAGGTCTTTGACATTACGGGTGCGCTTATGCGCTATTAGAGGAAAGTCTGATAGGCCAGGGATATCTTTTAATAATGGCCAGTATTGTTTAACAATATTTGCTAAGGTATTGGAATGAGGTGTATAAGTAACTGGCCAGACCACCTGTTCTACATCTGTATGTTTCTTGGTCGTAAATAATGATGATCTGGGACGAGATTCAGCTCGCATCCTGGCCTTATTTATGATGGTGGTAAGGTATCCTCTATCCATGATTTCCGATGTTAACTTGTCAGCTGCTACTGTGTAGTCATCCGTAAATGAGGAATTCCTCTTAATACGAAGAAATTGAGAAAATGGAAGGTTGTAGCGCAGGGCATGGGTGTGATGACTCAAAAAATGTAAATAACTATTCTTTTTCACTGTCTTCCGATAATCACGTATTTTCAAATGGTGGTTCACATTGATCACAGTCACGTCTAGGAAATTCACAGATTCTTTGCTAATAGTTGCAGTAAAGGTTAGTGATGGGTGCCATGTGTCCATCCATTGAAGAAACTCTGTCACATTAGTATCATGATGTAAGATTAGAAATAAATCATCAATGAAGCGGCTGTATAGTTTCACCTTAGATGAAAAGCGGTTATGAGTTCGAGGAAACATGAAAGTATCTTCTAACTGGGCCATAAAAATGTTTGCCAGACAGGGGGCGCAACTGAGCGGGATTTCTACTTATTGTGTTGATTTAACCCCTACGTGGGACTTGCTCATCAGGCCCATTTGGGTCATTTATGCTTTTCCATTATTTCATAAGCAGTACAATATTGAGTTGACTTAACCCCTGCGTGGGAGGGCTACTTATTGTGTTTGATTCATACCCTACGTGGGATATGCTCGTTAGGCCCATTTGGGTCTTGAATGTTCCTCTGTGATTTCATATGCAGCATAATATTGAAAATAGATATATTGGAAACTTTACTTGACTTTATTTGTGATTTATTCAATAACCCCTCGTGGGTACTGTTTTTTTGTGGCTTAGTAGCCCCTGAGCACTGTTTGTTACTACTAGGACAACAACGCATCAGGAAACATTTATGTCCTGGATTGCAGCTTTTTTTGGTAGCAATAAAGAAATAAGCAGAGCAATAGGAGTATACTAATCTTCCTCCTCAATATTCATTTGGAGAAAAGGAGCTAACTACATGCTCAGCTCCAGGGACTGGAGTATTCCAAGTAGTTTTTTTGAGTATCTGAACCTATTGCCAACTTCTCATCTCTCCACTCTTGAAGAAAAGTTAAGAGTTATGTGCAAAAGACAGATAAGTGTACTGAGAAAGAAATTGTGTTTATTCCATACAAATCTGGATCTACAGCTTCCCCAGTGAGTTATAATCCTCTCAGTGCTGAGGTTATTTTAATCAACCTTAAAAGGCCCCCTGTAAATCTGGCTTCCATTCAGATTGAGTCACCAGCAGCAGCAACAGCAGCAAAAATTGAGAAAATTAAATCCAGGAGATTTGTGATACTATCCTGGAAAACAATATATTTTTCAATTTGTTGTTTAAAAATCAATTAGAACTCAACATAGAATACTGTATGGAGAATGTCTTTATTCGGTTACAGTTTTGGTTTCCCGAATTCTTATCACATCACTAAAAAAAGTACTTTTACTTTCTGATCACTCATGCAGTAGGCTGATAGTAATGGCCTAGCAGTGCTGCTTTCAAATCAAATTCTTCCATTTAGATGTTTATTCTATATGTGGAAGATTTCTTGTCCAATAGCATTCTTCATCGCCTTTATAAGCAGATTCAAGGAACTAAAGTGGTAAAAATCCCTTTGTTATTTTATCTAAAATTCCACATCTTGTCATAAATGGCTTTGTCTTTGTAATGCTACCTTCAGATTGGACCATAGCCAAACAGGCTTTAAAAAAAGATTGTGGAGTTTATCATATGAGGCAAATTGCAATTACAGGAGAACAACAGCATCTTGGATTTATCACATGATGTTCTTACTTTCCTGATGCTCTCCCAATGTCAGAACATTGGAAGGCATTTCTTTTGCAAAAGGAGATTGCTAAAGCATTATTTGTGTTTGTAAAAGGGTCTTTCCAGAAGGAAAGCAGTAGGAAAGGAACAACATCATATGATAAATCCAAGGCAAAAACTCTGTTGTCCTGCTGTAATTGCAATTTGCCTTTCTTGTGTGATAAACTCCTATGATTTTCATCCTGTCCCTGTTCCAGTTTAATTTGCTCTTAGGGTCCTTCCACACAGCTCTATATCCCAGAATATTAAGGCAGAAAATCTCACAATATCTGCTTTGAACTGGGTTATCTGAGTCTACACTCAGATAATGTGGGATTTTTCTGCCTTGATATTTTGGGATATAGGGCTGTGTGGAAGAGCCCTGAGTCTGCCCAGATATTCCAGTTCAAAGCAGATAATGCGGATTTTATACAGCTGCATGGAAGGGGCCCCAATGGTCTCTTTTCAAGTTCACTTCAAATTACTGGTCATTACTATTGGCACTAATATTATGGGACTAGGTGCACCGGGAATGTGGTTCAGCTGGCTGGGAGTCAACTGCATAAAATCTCTACTGACCAGAAGGTCATGAGTTCAAGGCCTGCCCAGGTTGGGGTGAGCTCTCGACCAATTGAGTAGCTCGTTGTCTGTCTATATATGTTGCATGTCTATGGCATTGAATGTTTGCCTGTACATGTGCATTGTGATCCACCCTGAGTCCCCTGCGGGGTGAGAAAGGCAGAATATAAATGATGTAAATAAATAAATAAATAAAAAGGCCACTCTCTCCCTTTGTCCACAAGTACACAGCCAAATCCTGCTCTGTATCCCATGAGAGCCAGAGTCGGGGATAATCCACGAGACAGACCCTTTTAGCATCCAGTTCCTGACTCTGTCTGTCTGTCTCAAAGGTAACTTGAAATGGCATGGCATCACTTTTTATTTTGAGAGGGAATGCCATGAAAGCAGGGATATTTGGCATCAGTGGGGAGTGTTTAGTGAGTTTGGGCACATCACATAATGCATAGCCTTCCTTTCTTAGCCAGCAGCCTGGCCAGACCTGAAGTATGTCATTGTGTATTCCAAAATTTGAAAAATCAACCTGGGTTATTTATATTGATTATAAACAGTAACTGAAAAGTTTGACACATTCCAAGTAACATTTTAGCTTTCTTTCTCATTTTTTAAAAAGGAGTTATTATGAAATAATTAATTTAATAATACAATGAAAAGAGTGGTCCTCACACTTTGCCGAAATTATTCCAAATCTATACGCAGTTGTGAGTTAAATAAATGTCATTTTCTGTGTTGGGAATTTCTTCTGACCTTTCAATGTACCATCCATCATTGGTATTACACGGAATATGCCATTTATCATACAGAACAAAGAGCAAATTTTAACATTTTTCCTGAAAAACAAGATTTCAAGGCTTTTTGGATACCACAGATGTTAGTTCAGACTTCTTCGTTGCTAATTTGCTGCTGGCTGCCTCTGGCTGATCATGTCATGATGATATTACTGTATAGAGCAGGCACAGATGGCTACAAGAAGCAGGCAGTGAGGCGTGGTGTATTACATAGGTATATATGTGGATATGACAGAACATACATTTTACATGACATTAATTATAGCTATTGAGGTTTTTTTAAAAAAAAACTTTTATTTTGCCAGAATTATACATTGTGACTTTATATTTTGAAGGAGAGGTTGGTATTCCAACAACTGGTTCTTGGTTGCTTCAGAAAGCAAGGACTTCTGGAATCTTACCCCAATTTCAAGTTTTAGCAATGTTTTTAGAGTGTTGAATCATATTGTGATTGTCATTCATTGTCATATGCTAGATACTGTATGTGTATGTGGGTCTACTTGATACATGTATTCTACTGTATGCATTAATATATTGAATATATTTCAGATTATGGAAAAGTCATTTTATTAAGGCTATTTTTGTAATTTATACATGTTTCTTACTTTCTATGATTATTTTACATTAGAGTTTTGTCTTTGTTGTATTGCCAACAAAATAGCTGCATGTTTACAATGATAAGCCCCACTTTTTAAAAACTATGATTTATCAAATAAATGCCTGAAATAGTAGCTAACAACACTAGATATTCTTCCTTAGCAACTTTCTTGTTTTTATGGCTTCACACTATCCTGTGTTTCTCCAACTGATAAGACACAGATAAACCCCTTAGCAAGTAATAAAGTTTACTTGGCCTCTTAATGGTTTTGGTTGCCTGTTTCTTTAAGAGCTAAATTACAAATATGTACTTAGAGCCAGATGCTTTTCTACGGCATGCTTTAAAGCTTCTGGAATAAAGTTAAACTGATTGTGGAGGGCAGAGAAAGTTTCTAAATTTTCTGCCTGACTTGGTCAAGAACCAGACTGAAAAATGTTGGGATTATACCCATTAGCTACCATCTAGTTAGTAAAAGCCAGAATTGTGCAAAAAGAGTGTAATGTAATATACGTAATCTAAAACATTTCAAAATACATTTCTAATTGCACATCCTTTTACCCCAATCTGTTAAAGGCTAAAGACCTATTTAAAGAAAACAAGTATTTGCCTATTGGTGAAAATAGAGTAGAAATAGGGTCGAACAAACCTCCTCAGAAAGGAGTTCAGTACTCAAGAAGGCTCCCTCTCATGTATTTTTGTTTATGATGGGCTAAAGAAAAACCTCTATCCAAGACTCTGGTAGGCTTATATAGAGAATGATGGACTTTCAGATAAACTGGAACTAACTCCTAACACATTCCCATTATTATTTTATCTTCTGTAAACCATATAAGCTGATTTTACTTCAGTGTTTATCTTCAGTGTTTGAATGGAATTTCCACCGTTGGAGCTTCTAAGAGCAAAGCTGGTCATTTTCAGATGTAAAAGAGGGACTAGGAATCAGAAGGGCATCACATTTCAATTCTTTAAGTTACATTCCATAATTAGTGAGACAAAGATACCTTTATCTTGTTGAAAAGGTTTAGCAGGGTTGTTGTAAAGAGACAATATAACAACCTCATCACAAAGGCCCACGGATTCGTCACACAGAGTGGCAAATCCATGGAGTTCTGGCGGTGTGTGTGGAGAACCCACAACTCCATGCCCTGCATCACCCACCTTACCTTCCCACTGGAGGGGGTGGGAGGGAAACGTTGCTGCCTGGATTCCCCTGGTGGCAGTGTATGCTGCTTGCTGTCTCCTTTTATCACAGAGCCCAGCCGGAAGTACACATGCACCATATAACGGGCACAATGCTAAAAGGGGAGACCAAGTGGCATATGATGGGCAAAGTAGCCCATCTGATGAGGTTGTAAGTTTATGCTATCTAAAATTATGACAGGGAAATAGCTTTCTACCAACTGCTACCATTGTGATTACTATAATGTATATTATATTCTACTGTTGTGGTAGACAATTGATACATTTATTGAAAAACAAGGTATGTAGATGAAGAAATATTATGTACCATTTACCAGCCTCAACTCCCTATCCGTACAAGTGATGAATGAATAAAAATATATGCTGCCCATAATAGGACTCAACTGATGATTTGGCCTTGTCTTTTTAAGAGGTAAAGTTACTGTTCACCCATCCACCCTGCCTTATTTCTAAGGATTTATCTGTCAAAACAGATTTCCATCTACACACCATTAAAGCCACATTATGGATATGATATGCTTGGTCTTGTTCCATCTAATTGATGTCAACCTCTTAAAATACACCCAGTAAATCTGTTGCAAAAGGCCAAACTGAAAAGTGAGGGGAGGAATCAAATCAATGGTTCCATGCCTTCCAGATATATCACTTCCTGGAAAGAATTAACTTTGACCAGCTAATAAGTATGAACATTTATTACTCAAAATGTTATCCCTTTTTATCTGACAGACCTGTTTGGGATAATTCGTTAAAGATGACAAAAAGGCTCATATTGCTATAGTTCATTTTTGACCTTTCTTGCTGTTAGAAAATTAATTTAAGGAGTGATACAAATGTATTAGTATTGTCATAAAAAGAAGACGAATACCTTGCCTTCAAGCTGTTTCTTCATATTAATCCATCACGCCATGTAACATGATTGCTTTTTGACACATAACATCTTGCAAAGATACTTTCCACCATCACACCAAGTTTTATTAAATACTGCTCATACATTTCTAGTTCAAAAATGAATTGATATAGTGAAAGGAATTACAAAAACCATAGAAACAGCAACAATGTTTCACTCACATTTTTAGAGGCAGTGTATCTAGTTTTTACCTTTAGTTTTTCTCCACACGACATTCTTTTTTTTAAAAAAAACCCAAGCAGATCTGGGAGCCAAGCAAGAAAGTCGAACATTAAATTTGTTTTAAAAATCTATATACTTACGATTTCCTCCACAGCCATATAATATGAGAGAGTGGGTGGGGAATATGCCTTTTTTCCTCATAGATAATCTCACAAATTGTTCCAGAGCTGATGAAACTTGGAAAGTGGTGTACAGATTGAATGTCCCTTATCGGAAAATTTGAAATTTGAAGAACTGGTTCCACCCATGCCAAACTTCACCCCAAGACTGTCCTTTGGAGAACATTCAAGTACAGGATATGGGCATGCAGGTTTTGTCCCCTCTCCGGAGGGTTCCCTACAGGATTTGCCCCTTTGTCACAACAAGGAGATAAGAGAGAGGCTATCCCTTTGTCTCTCACCAAAGGCCCATATCTGAGACCAATCTTGTAGTTCTTAACATATTGTCTGAAACTATATTCCCATCTCCTTTGGGGGGGGGGGGAGGCTTGAAAAAGTGATCATAAATTAATGTGAAAGTTATCAGACCTATCTTCTGATCATACTGTGTATATTAGTGTGTGTCCCTGGCAGCTGTGAGGGTGTAAAAAATAGCCTCAGCTCTCTGCACAGTTGCCCATCCCCACTTTATATCCCACCCAGGGATATATTCCCTCAGCTCTTACCGTGATATCCTGCCCATCATGTGCTTGTGACTCAGCCTGATATTGGTTGAGCACATAAAGTGAACAAAAATATGACATACTTCCCCCGTTTGCTGCCAGCTACTAAATGGGTCAGCAAAACTCCACCAGAACCCTGAAAGTGGTGGACAACTTGCCTACCTTCACCTCAGGACAGCAAACAAGAGCCAGGTTAGACTGGGACTCTTAAGTTTCTTTGCCCTACACTTCCATAGCATTCTATTCCAATTCTACTGTGATCAGGAAGGAATCTAAAACATTTGAGACTCGAGAAAACCGCTGGGATTAAAGAATGTAGCTGCAAATATATTTGGTCCTTGAACACATCTAAATTAAGGTTGGCTTTTAATACTGAAATCTGTATAGCATCTTCCACTGCCTGCTGCACATGCAGGCGGAGGAAATGGAAAGCTGCAATATTTCTTGAATGGTGTTTGGGCTGCAAGGCAGCATTTGGGAAGCGTGTTAGAAAATCACATTAAATCATGAAGGCACACAATAAGAAGTGCATCCAAATAGGTGTCCACAAATAATATTGGCGCACTGTCTATATTGTGGTGACATGAATTAAATCACAAAATATAGTGATAGTTATGAAGGTAAGGCTTGAAAGAGGTTTTTATTCTGTTTCAGGTTGCAGGGAGAAAGGTTAAGCTCTGTATGCAATGTTAGCAGATCATTTTCTTTTAACATGCTCTTAGCTCTCTCAAAGAAGCATGAACATTTTTCTATTCTCTGATTTATACACAGCTACTAAAGCCCTTAGATGCTGAACGGTTCATCCAGATTGGCCAAATATGTCAAGAGATGGTGGATTTTACTTACCACATATTTCTCCAAAATTGACATATTTTTGTAATTCAAGGAAATTACTGTCTTTCTTTCCACCTTTTCCAAACCATTTTTCAGTGGGTAGTTCAGGGAGTTTGGCTCCAGGACCCACTGCAGCTACCCAAATCAATGATGTTCAAGTCTCATTATATGTAATGAGGATTTAAAATGATATCTCTTATATAAAATAGCAAAATCAAGGTTTGCTTTTTGGGATTATTTTTGTAGGCAGGAATATTTTCAAGATGTGGATGGTTGAATGTGTAAATATAGAACTCATAGATACAAAGGGCCAATGGTATTTCTACCAGTAGGATGCTTTTAAAAAATCCTCCCCAAATCAAAAACATTAAATTCAAAAGTTGGAGGTGCATGATGACTTCTATGAGAGTGTATTTAGCCCCTTCACCCCCTCCCTTCTAGTTCCCTGCCCCCATCACATTTCAATTTTGGGGTGTGTGTGTGGGGGGGTGAGGTCTACACCTTTAGCATTATATTGATAAGCTCCAATAAATGTTATTGCTGTGGTGGGAAATCAGTTGACCCTGTACACCTCTTCAACCCATATAGATACATTTAGAGTAGAGATTGTGGCTAAAAATTCAAAGCTCATCATTGGAACACCCCACACAACAGGTTTTGTGGCAAGCAGCCTTTCCTTCTGACATGTTGCCTTTCACCTCTATCCTGCATATTATAACTTGAGTCTGTTTAAGTGCCATGTGTATATGCACAGAAATCTGGAGAGGAAAAGGAAAGGAAATGAAGAAAAGGCTGTTCCTTGTTAGTCAGTTAAAAGTGACATAAGACTTTATTGCTTTGTAAAAGAGGTGTGTGAACATCTGTGTGTGTAGGAAAGAGGCTTCCATAGAGGGAGTAAACTGTAGGAGTAAAACTAAGGTTCCTCCCAAATACTCATGTTGTGAATGAATTATTCTGCACAGAAAAATGATGGGGTGTTGCACAAAAAAAGCTGTTTTTGCCACAGAAAGAAAGTATTTTCTGCATGGAGAGCAGTGCAGAAATCTTTTCTTTTTGTATTTTGCCTGTGTGTATGTGCACGTGCGTGTGTCGGGATTACAAAATAATTTTGACAACCCTTCAGAACATTCAGACACTTGGAGAAAATTGTGCAACTTTCTTGCTTGGCTATTATTTTTCCATTGATGTTTTGACCTGGGGATTAATAATACAGATATCCTTTCCATCAAACTGAAACTTTACTTAATGCATTGGAAGGGACAGACCCCCTGTGTATCAGTCAGGAAGTGGTGAAGAACAGTTGCCAGTTAAGAGAGGTTGGGTGAAGTAATAAGACCACCCAGTTGGCATACATACTAATTTTACCTGAAAAAGCCATTAATATATGGCAATTGCAGCTTGGCCCCAATAGAGAGGATCCTAGTCCTTTCTCTATGTTTGGATTGTGTGTTTAGTTCCAATTTTATGGTAGAAAAATCCAACATGCACAACACCAGGATGGAACAAAATGTGCATGTGCTCTGGATTCAGATGTCAACAAATGCTCCTGTTGATTGATGAGTCAAATACTCTGGTCTGTTGCCAGAACTCTTGGGGTGACAGTGAAGGAACCTTGTGAGCCTAAGCCCTTAAGGCAGTGGTTCTCAACCTGGGGGTCCCCAGATGTTTTGGCCTCCAAAGCCAGCTGATAAAGAATTCTGGGAGTAACACCTGGGACCCCCAGGTTGAGAACCACTGCCTTAAGGGATAACATTATCTGCTACCACAGGGTGCTATAAAGCAATCTGGCCTACCTCCACCACATACACACTGAGTCTCATAAAGGGACCCCCTTAATGATATCAGTGTGCAAGGGGGTCCCTCTCATGTCCTGCCAACCATGCCCAAAATGTCTGGCAATACAGAAACAAGACATACCAAATATATGTAATATAACTCCATGGAAATGCAATATAGGAAGGGCGCTCAAAAGGAAACTGCTGAGTGCTCACTAGAGCAGGGTAAATAGATATCCCTTACCCAACCAGAGAAGCCACTCTGGTTGGACCTGCCAGTCAATGATGTTGAATTATCTAGTTCAATCCCACTGGTTGACAGTTGTCCCATCTCTGAGGGGCCAACTGAACATCAAAGGATACTAAGAAGGATACTCATAACTAGTCCTCATGTTATGTCATGAAGTTTAATTAGTTCTCTGTAATAGGCTAGTAAACAGACTTCAGGAACCCCTTTTCTAGATCATGTTTAGTGGAAAACAAACAGTCATGACAATTATAGACTTGCAAAAACAAACAAGTCCCATAGAAAAGTTGTGTTTTGCCATCAAAAATCTACTCAGGGACACATTTTTGCAGAGAACAAATAAAGTCCCTGGATGCTACTATTTTCTTAACAAGGGAGTTGTTACCAAATGAATTGTTATCATTCTTTCTGGCAGCAACTTGGCTGACAGCTCTGTCTATATGTAAATTAACTTCTTTTTTTCCAGGAGCCTTTCATTTTGGCAGCCTCATCAAAAAATCATATTCTGTTTTAAATTATCCCCGCTTCTCCAAAGTATCTCCCCTGCCATCCTTAAAAATCATTCATTCTATCTCTGATTGGGATTTTTTTCTGTACTAAAGTCTTAAAATAAATGAGTTGTTTTGTAGTTGAATATTGTCCCCTGTGCGTATTAGTAATGCTTATTTATTCTCTTATTTATTTGATTTTCTATGTAGAAAACAGGAGAATTACAGTGTGAAATACAAAAGGATTGTCTAAACAATGTGGGGAGGGGAAAGAAGGGGGAACTTTTGTAATTTGAGCACTTTGCACTTACATGCTTTTGAGAAATGATCCATGGTCATAAATTATCATTTATTTCAATTAGAATGTAAGAATCATAGTGGATTAGAATAAAGGCCTTTTAGTTCACTATTTTGTTCAAATTGTAGCCCATATGATGCCTACTGGAAACCTACAGACAGAACTTTATTACCTCATCACACCAGAGCATGAATCCACTTTAAATCTAGTTTCTGCCTCCTGCAGAATTCTGGGGTTTGTAGTTTAGGAAGGCTCGCGACCTGCCTGGCTGAGCAGTTTAAAGTCCCCTCATATTTTTAGCAACTGGCTTATACAAATATGTGGTCTGCACCAAAAGTAATGAGAAAGATTTAATTTTTAAAAATTGAACATACAGTTTATCTCTTGAAAAATAGGTTCCTTGTGATTCAATAAAGCAATTCCAGTACTGCTACCACTCTGCATAGCAGTGGAGGACAGCACTTATGAAATCTATGAAACAAGAAAAAATGAAATGGACAGAAGGGGTTAATTATTAGGACAATTGTTCTCCAAAGGAGAGTGGCACAAAAAGGGGCTAACAGAAATATAATGAGACTTGAGGAAAAAGACAATGAAATTATCTTTGGAGAAGATTGGAAGCCTTCAACCTCATCTTTTTTTTTTGTTTAATTTGTCTGTATACTTCCTTTTTTCCTGATTGTTAGGGCACCTACCATCTTACCCAGTTTGTCTTTTTTAGATATTGTAAAAATAATGAATATTTTAATTCTTTAATAATTTTTTTTTAAAAAAAACTATATGCCTGGGTTCCCCTTCCACCTCCAGTCTATATTATGGATCCCTCTGTGCTGCACAAAAAAAATGTTCTCATTATTTTTTGGATAGACCAAGTATACTTTTCTGATACTGGAGTTGTGCCATATGGCAATCACTGATGTCTCATATTTTCTGACCATTTGTCTAATCCTCATTTAAAGCCATTCAAGTTGGTAGTCATCACTTCTAATCTAAACTGGCAGAGTCAATATAAACGTACCTTTCAAGCTACTAACTACCTAAAAATGCAAATACCAAAACATCTTAGGGAGGTATTCACTCAAGCTAGATTTGATCAGCTTGAGACAATGGTCAGATACGGGAGATTTAACAGCATCCCTTATAATGAATGGAGTTGTATCTGCGGGGCACCTGAAATTGAGAATATAGCACACATATTATTTGATTGTGAATTGTATCAGAAGGTGAGAGACTTCCACCTTGGTCCATATATCAAACGGGCAATGTATTGGGAATCTCACATCAGAACAACATATTTTATGCGTGGCCAAGACCCAAAAATAACATATAAAACAGCTCTGGACTTAAACAAAACAATATGTCTGAGAACCACATATGTAGGGCTGCTCGGGGTAAATTGTAGGGGTGATAAGGAAATATGATGTATATACTCAGTTTTATCAATTTTATCATGTCTTATCATATTCATTTACTGTATTGTTTTAAGTGCCTTATTTTAACTTACTACATAGAGTGTGATTGGGTGTTGTCTGGCCTTGTTGATTGTTTGATATTGTGATATGGCCTAAGGGCTAATCAATAAAAATTACTACTACTATTTATTGTGGTAGTGAACCCCACAGTTTAGCTGTGTGTTGTATGAAGTGCTAATTTCTTTTACCTGTTCTGAATGTCCCACCAGTTAGCTTCTCTGGAATAACACTGTGTCTTTTATAATAAGAGAATGAGAAAAGCTTCCACCAGCTTGCTGTCTCAATGTCAGTTCTGTACACCTCTGTTATGTCTCTTGTTACTCTCCCCCCCCCCCCAATGCTTATTAGCCCCAAGCGTTATCCTCATAGGAGTGTTGCTTCAGTCCTTGAAGTTCTTTATTTCTTTTTTTTTGCATTTTCTCTAGCAATGTCCATGTCCTATTTAAATTACATTTATTATATAAAATATGTCATGATAAATATATAATTATGTTATCTTCTTTTAGTTTCACAGTTCACCAAGTTTTACTAATTCGAGTTTTAGATGATCAGTGACTCAGATTCTTCCCAAAAATCTAGGAATCAGTGAGATATTGTTAGATAAAGATACTTGCATGTGCCAAGTATTTATATAATTAACATTTCTTATTATTAGTATTCATCATGGTTTTGCAATTATCTGACAAACTTCCACAGAAAACAGCATTATTGATCAGACTCTCACACTTCCCTTGCATTTTAGAAAGTATTTTAAATATATAATAGGATTATTACAAGTAGAGAGAAAAATGGAACAAAAAAGTCCTAAAAGTACCAGATCATATCTGATCTTGGAAACTAAGCTTTGGTTAATACTTGGATTGTATACTGCCAGGGAATACCAGGTGCAGTAGCCTATATTTCAGAGGAACCACTTCTGAGTATTCATCCCCAAAGAAAACTCTAGGAAATTTATGAGTTTGCCATCAGTCATCAGGCTACTTGAACACACACACACACACACACACACACCAGCCAAGCAAAGAAAGGTAGCCCATATCCAAATGCCCTCATCATGCAACAAGGTTTGCCAAGGAACCTGGAAAAGAGCATGCTGGAAAAGAGTGTTTCTTTTCTTCTTTGCTTTGTGTTTCCAGCTCAGGTCTTTTCATCCCATCCCTCTTATTTTCCTGGTGATCGCAGCTGGAAATTTTGTCTGATTAGTAGAGAGTTTTCCCTCCATTAAGCCCCTGAATCTCCTTCAAGAGTCTGATAGACTGGGCCCTAACGGCAGCCGCTTTACTTCTTTTCAGGCTCCATCCATCAGGCTGACAGTGGCTGCCGATGGGCCAGTCATATTGTCTATATTTCATACACAAACATCAGGCCTGCTGACAGCACTTTGCACACTCGGAAATTGCTTTTGCTGTGAGTTGAATTTCAACAAGAGTGTTTCCTTCCCTCCTCCCCCTCCTCCCGGCTGCTCTCCCTGCCTCCATCTCTCTGTGTTTATGACCCTCAGGAGGAAAAGCACTGCTGTGAATAGATAATGCTGAAAGCACTCTTGTATAGCGCAGAAGGTTTTGTGTCTGAAGTATTTAATGTTTACAGCAAATTTGGTGTTTGTTAATTTGCACTTTGATTCATTCCTTAAAAGAACTGTCACTCCATTCTTCGGCTCCTCTATTGTACAGATGTGCAGTAACTCCTGCTGCGGTGTGTGCATCTCCCTCTCTCTTTCTCTCCCTCCCTGTGCATAGAATGAGTAATGTGATAAGGGGTTGGAACAAGGAAAAGAGTGAATCATATTCCATTGTGCCCATGGCCTGTACAGCAAATGTACAGTGGCCATTTGAAATTACTCAGCAAGGGAAGAGGATGGAAAATATAAGCTTGTAATTGGAGAAGTACTGCCCCTTTGGCTTGGAGTCTGAGAGGGTATGATAGATAGCACATGAAATGTATTTAGTGATTTCTGCATTGTTGTATACAAGAGGAAAAACAGAAGAATCCTCAACAAAATCCTATTGAATATCAGGCCCATCTTATTACAATAAGTTAGCAACATTAGTAAATTTTTAAAAACATAATCATGAAAATGAAAATATATGTTACAATACAAGTATCCACATCATAAAATCATAGAGTTGGGAGGGGATTCCTAGACCATCTAGTCAACCCCAAGCTCAATGTAGGATCTCCCAACTAGCATCCCTTGCAGGTAGCTGTCCAGAAACTTTGTGAAAAGTCCAGAGAAGGAGACACCATTGCTTTTAGAGTCAAGAAGTTCCTTCTAATGTTCAATTCAAATTTATTTTTCTGTAACTTCAAACCATTAGAGCTGGGTCTAGTCTTTGAGGAATTGGAAAACAAGCCCCGCACTGTGAGAATCTTTGAGGTTTGAAAGAGGACAATTACATAATTCCTCAGTCTGCTCTTCGCAAAACTGAGCATGCCCAGTACTCCCCTGAATTTATTATTCCTTGCCCTCCAATTGAACATTCTAGTATTACATGATCACTTCCCCCTAAAGTAGCTATAGTGACCAAATCCTCCCTATTGGAGAGCGTCACGTCCAGCATTGCCTATCCCCTTGGTCCTTCTTCTACCTTTCAAAATAGGAATCTATCTTCAAGTCAGATTGGGAATTTGTTGGGCCTGATCCTATGTTGTATTTCTGGCATTGCAGGGGGATGGCTGGTGCCTGCTAATAGATCACTGGCTTTCTTGATGTTCAGTGAGAGGCCAAGCTTTTTGTATGCTTCTTTAAAGGTGTTTAAAGTGGCTTGTAGGTCTTCTTCTGGGTGAGCATTATCACCAGCATATTGGAGTTCTATATCCTTGTGACCTTGGTTTTGGCTTTCAGTCTGCTGAGGTTAAATAGCTTGTTATCTGTCTGAGTGGTGATTTTATTTTTTCCAATGAGAAGTTCTTCTAGAATTGGAACCAGAAAGATGCATACCAGTAATTCTGAAACAAAAAAAACATTGTATATGGGCAAATAATGTGTCAGGAATATTTTCTGAAATATGTGGTTTATTTCTAGCTATTCCATTCGCAATCCCTTGGGATTAAAATACTGAAATATTTAGGTAGAGTTAAATGGTTCTTACCTGCTATAAAGGTAGAACATGGAATAAAATACAAAAAATATAAGAAGATACGACTAGGTTTAAAATGATATGACCATAGTATTCCTTTCTTTTTATAAAAGAGGATATATGGAATTTGTAATGTTTTAATACTTTAAGTAATGTGTATAAGGGTTATAGAGATGAAGAGTTAGATGTAACAATTATAATTTTGTACAATGTCTTTACCTCCAGCTCCTCAAACCCCTCCCTCTTCCCCAGTATCATACTAGATATTTGTAAAGAGCTAACCTATTAACATTAACACCATTACCTTCCCTTTTTTTTCCTTTTTACCCAACTGTTCCATTTTCCTTTTTTGTGTGAAAAAAAAATCTGGAAATATTCAACAAAAATATTATAAAAAAGAAAGTAGAATGTTGCTGCAAACATTTTTTAAAGCATAAATGGAGCCGTGCTGTAACTTTGAAAATCTTTCATTTACGTGTCAGGAACCCAGACAACCAACAGAGGCATAACATAACTATTGTTATTTGTCTAACCATTGATTTGATCCCATTCAATGCATACCATGAAAGCAGTGGGAGTTGACTAACTGGCACTCTTGATTTTGGTGAGTTTCCTCAAAGCATGAATAAATTTTGACATAGCCCATAAGTCATTCAGCTTGCAGTCACCAAAACACTGTGATTAATAGGATTTTTAGAAGAAAAATCCCAAGGCTCTTTCATTGGTTCCCAGTTCTTGTTGTGCTATATTATTCCTTCTGTTAAGATTTCCATTATTGATTAGCCTCATTTACAGATCTCTTTAGAAGTTCTGACTTCATGAACTTGAGGGCTTACTTTGAAGTTTTCCATCTGATCCTGCATTTCTTAGATATAGCTGTGAAATGTTTGTTTGACATCATTGACTGTGCATGGGCTGATGGTTTAAGTTTCTACATCTCTTGATTTAAAACAGGGGTGAGAAATGTGAAGAGGCCCCAAGACTGTTTTTGCAGTTTCTGAACCTTCCAGACACTTTACCCCAAAGGGTGAATTGCCTCCCCCATAAACCTCCAGGATCAGAAGTTCCCTTTTGCACATCTTCTCTCGTATACATACATGATCTGCAATGTAAACACTGAACACTGCTCAGAAACAGCTCTGTATGAAAGGACATGTCTGGATGTGTGGAGGTAATGATAGCCCAACTACACTTTCACATGACATAAGTGTGGAAACATTGTAAAAACACTGAGAGCTCTTCTACACACTGCCATGACAGAATTAGCATTGTATAGTTGGGAGAGACCACAAAGGTCATCCAGTCCAAACCCCTGTCATACAGGAAGACACAAGTACCCCTGGTAGATGACCATCCATAATGCAGTTCAAAGCTGACTTGAGGCTTGGTGTCTACAAAACATATACCACTAATGTGTGCTGCACTTTATTTAAAAAATCTAAGTTTATCCAAGAAATGTGCTGCAGCTAATCCCTGGGTTTCCCAAATCAAGGATGAAATCAGCATCACAAAATGTAGAGCACATTGTAGACATCTGCCTCTACTGAAGTACAGTAAAATATATCAAATTAGGTTGCCAAATATGCTCCAAGGGTACAGCTGGGAAGCAAAGGCTAATTCATTTCCTGTGAAATATAACTGATTACTACTCCCACCTTCCTCCCCCCCCCCCCCCCCTATGTATACCCATTGGTGAACTGATGCATATCTCTTTGGGAAATGAACCCCCCCCCCCCCGGGTAAAGTTGTTTGAGGCAAGGTTCCATGTTCAATGTCATCACCTTCCTGGCTTCAAAGTAGTTCTAGACCTATCAATCTAATAACTCTGCAGTGAAACCAATTCCTTTTGAACCATTTCCGAAGAATTATTATAGTGTCAGTGTAGAATTGCTGACACTATTCCTGCACTCCAAGGAATTCATTGGTAAGTCTGAAGTTCCCTTTATTACAGATGCTAAGCTTTGATGTTTCCTTTATCTTCTTCTAGAGGATGAAAAAGAGAAAAGATGGCTATATCATCTAGATGTCTTGATTTGTAAGCCTAGAATTTTGATACAATTGTTTTAATGCAACACAGCAAATCTCTCTTGGATCTTTAATCATAAAAGTAAATGGGTAGCTAGCTAGAACCATCTAGTTTTCCTGTATTGACCTAAGGATGGCTTCAACCATGAAATAAATTGGGCAGAGCTGAACTAATATGGGTTATTATGAAATTTAAAGGAGCATTCTGACCTTACAATTTTGGATTCCCATGTTTCCAGAACATAAACGTTATTATGAGTAGTGCTGGTAGTACTACCTCTGATAAATAGATTAAAAGACGTCTTAGAGCTTTTCCTACTTTGCATGTTTAGATAAGCAGACATAGCCCAATTCTCACAGTAGTACATATTTGAAAGACAATAGATATTGTGGGGGGGGGGGGGGGGAGAGGCTAGACAGCATCTATTTCATTTACAATTAGACTGGTGACCATTTAAAGCAATTAAATTAGGTTTTTGGCTTTCCGTTTTCAAATTGTTGTTTTAATTAAATGTTTGAGTAATGTATTCATCAAGTCAAACTGCCTCTTTGTATATGGTCCCACTATAATTTTGTGATGATTCGATATTTCATTTTCAGACTAAAAACTTTGTGATATACAGACTGCACAGATTATTCTATTAATAAAGTTGGGTTTTTGCTATGTTAGTGTTAAGCACTCACAAGAGATCCTTATCTTATTCAGCATTGTGATAGCCTAAAAAGCATGCAGTTGTACATTTTTTTCCTTAGCAGAAAAAGTGAAACTGGTGACTGTACAAGAGGCTTTGTTTATAGAATGTTTGCCTTCAAGATAAAGATTTGGAACTAAGACAGGTGATCCACTAGCTATCTCAGAGGTATAGTTATATAGTAACAAGTAATTCCAGTTATGCATGTATAGTCTGCTATTCCCAATTTATATACTTGAAAATAACAGATGTGTTTTTTAAAATGAGCCACCAGTAGCCCAAATAGTGTTGGCTGGATATCTGTCCTAGATTATTTGATTTGATGTTTCCTCTTCTCTGAAATGCCATGTTTCTCCTGCCAGTCTCCCTGTATCATGCCTGTGTTGACGTGGAAACATGAGTTTTGAAAATGTAGCTTCGTGAGGAGAGTCTAATTATATATGACATTTCATCCATCATGGACAAAGATTCTCCAGGGAAAAGTAGTAACGTTGTGTTTCCTTGACAGTAAACGATATATCGTGGTAGACCTGAACCAAAGGGGGTTTCTTATGGCATATGTGTTGTGGGTAGAGGTAAGTGTTATTCTGCTCTACTTCAAACTGCAGTGTTTAATAGCAAAGAAAAAAAATAGCAAGAATAAAAAGCAAGAACTTACACGAGTAGGAACTGAAGCTTGGAAAGCATCCTAAAAGCTCTCTCCAGATAGAAAGCAAATAGTTCTTCAGGAAGAAAATAACTTTAAAAATAGCAGTATAATACCTTGCAATTCATTATGTAGAAGCTATAGCAACCATGCTTAATCCCAGTGGTTTTTTCTCATTGTTTGATCCACATGTAAAAATATTATTGCTGTATCCCTCACCCCACCCCACATGCATTTCAGCTAGGAATAAAAAGATCCAGTGTTAACTTATCCAGTTTCTCCTCCACTCTTCTTTATTTATTTATTTATTTACTTCATTTCTATTCTGCCCTTCTCACCCCGCAGGGGACTCAGGGCGGATTACAATGTACACATTACATTTAGACGCTCAAGCACACAAGACAGACAGAGGCAATTTAACATCTGGTCAGCAGGGGGAGCTGTCGCACTCCTTCATTCTCAGCGTGTTTTCTGGAGATCATTTTATGGCCTCGTAAATCAGTTAAATTTAGCCTCCCCACTAAGTGGTACCTTAATTTCCTACTTGACAGATGCAACTGTCTTTCGGGTTGCAAAGGTCGACAACAGGCTACACAATAGGTCAAGAGCCCACCTCGACCCGGGCAGGCCTCAAACCCATGACCTCCCTCCAGTTCTGGGGCCCTGGGAAGCAATCGCATTAGCTTAGGGTTGGACTAGATGGCCTTTGGGTCTCTCGCGGGAGAGAGGGACCTGTGGCAGGAGCCCAGTTAATCCCACTTTGGAAGTGCTTTTCTCGCGGGCGGGAAGAAAAATGCTTCCAAAGTGGGTTAAACAGGGTTCCTGCCACAGGTCCTTCTCATGGAAGAGAGGGACCTGTGGCAAGAGTCCAGTTAAACCCGCTTTGGAAGCGCTTTTCTCATGGGCGGAAAGAACAGCACTTCCAAAGCGGGTTTAACAGGGCTCCTGCCACAGGTCCTTCTCGTGGGAGAGAGGGACCCGTGGCAGGAGCCCTGTTAAACTCAGATTGGACGCGGGATAACATCCCTCCACAGGAGATCTGGAGGAAACCCGCGTTTCCCCCACATCTCCTGCAGAGGAACTTGGAAGTCCTTGGCTTCCCTCCAGATCTGAATGGCACCTTTCAGATCCAGAGGGAAGCCATGGGCTCTCAATTCGCATGGAAGGGAAGGCCAGGGAAGGGAAAACCCTTTCCAAAAATTGCGATTTTTCCTTCCAAAAATGGTGGCGGCGGCTTCAAATATGGAAATTACTTCCGGGTTGCTTAAAGCCCTTAATAAGTGGTTCAAAAGTAATTTAGAAATGAATTTAATATGAATTTGATCAAGATACGAAAAACCTATCTAGGCCTAATAACTTGTATGATGGAGGGCTTGGCACAGAGGGGCTTTTTGTCTGTACCCATCATCATAAATTGTCAGGAAAGTGTCTCAGAAGTCCTATAAAACTGAGTGGTGGCAAGGGGGAGAGAATCAGATTTTGTCTCCCGAGTTCAGGAAACAGCATATAATTGGAGAAAACAGCAAAAAACACATGGGATGGGATGGGATCTGTCAAATTTGCCATGTTGAATCAGTGACATGGATTAAGGTGCTTTATTGTGGGAGGTCCCCTACCAAGTATTGCCATGGCATGGTAATTTTTAAATCTAATTTATTCATTACAAATACTGAAATTTTAAAATACCTTTGTTTTTCCTGTCATTTTTCCTCCATAGTGTCCTTGGCTTTTGAAGTTATGGCACTGCTAGCTTTTTAAGTTTCAGACTTTCAAAATGGAGAGTACTGACATGGAGAGGAAACCCCAGTAACTCAAAGTGGTGTCTAGTAAAGTGCCTTGGTTCTACTCCAGAGTAGCGGGATGAGAGAGGAAAGCTCAGTATCCCTAAAGTTTTTTCCAAGGTTTTTTATTTAAGCCAGTGGTTCTCAACCTCTGGGTCTCTAGATGTTTTGGCCTTCAACTCACAGAAATCCTAACAGCTGGTAAACTGGCTGGGATTTCCGGGAGTTGTGGGTCAAAACACTTGGGGACCCACAAGTTGAGAACCATTGTTTTAAACTGAGTGGGTGGGAACTGCACTCTCTCATGTGATGAATCTGAAAATGGATAATTTTGGGATAAAAGGCAAGAAATGATACAATTTGCTTTCTAATGCAATGGGAAACAACACGATGGTAATATGAATAGTTGGAATAGCTGTTAGATCATGCCCCTGTTCCATGCATGGGGCAATTCCCAAAGACAGATTCTTGTAAGAATAGATGAACTACCTTGCACATTTAATCTACAACTCAAGTGTACAACACAGCTGGTGTATTATATTGACTCACAATACTTTGCACTTCCATATAACTTGCTTCCTCTTCAATCACAGCAATAGCAACATTTATTTAAAGAGTTTTGGTTTCTGCCATTATTTGTCACCAGGCATGTAGCCAGGGGGGGCTAAGGGGGCTTCAGCCCCCCCCCACGAAATTCTCAGGGTGGTCCGCGAAAAGGCCTTACTGGTACATTATTTAAACTGTTATGTTTATTCATATCATGATCTGATCACCATGCTCATTATATCGAACATTAATTGGGTTATTGGGATAACAATACAAAAGGTTTGCTAGGGTAGACCTTCTTCCACCCAGTCTCAGAACCAAACTCAGCCCCGAACCAAAATCCTGGCTACGGCCCTGTTTGTCACATATTCAGCCAACATTTTCCTGGTTCCGATGCTCACCTGAGTATATGGCAACTCAGCCAAAAGCTTGCAATTCTTTAAATAGCAATTAAGACCAATAAAACACATTGTTTGATAAATTCTATGGTCCTGAGATAACATTTCACATGGTCACCTTGTGCAAGGTGCCAATCAGGCTTCCAGCTTCAATCATTTAATTAAAAAGGCTTAAGTTAAAATGTGCACTCTCAAATACCCAGAAGGCAGATCAATTGATCTTTTCTATTACCCCACCCCTGGAGATCTTATCCAGAATGCCAATGAAAGAGGAAATGTTGCCACTTTCCAACAGCCTTCCCCTCTTGACCTTTTAGTTTTCGGCAACGTCTAGAATGAATTGAAGTGCTGCAACACATTTCCTCTAATTGTTCTCTATTTTGTAAAAAGCTACCATTATCTGAGAGTGCTTCCTGGTTACCCTTGCATGAAAGCTGTGCCTTTGGACAGTAGTTCACAGCAGCTCTTTATAATCTGCAGCATTGTTTGGATTTCTTGCAATCACTCTCCTGCATCTAATCACACACATACATATACACACTACATATATGATTCCAGAAACACTCATCATTCAAAGCAGATTTTTAAAATATCTTGCATTTCTTTCTATCAGGTTACCAGTAGTAATGGTGTAAGGCAAAGTGTTATGTAAAATCCTGCATTGCAGATCTTGGGTCTGATGCGAAGAAGCTCAAAAAAGTCTCACACTTTAATCATGAAGATAAAGATCACAAAACTGGCTTCCAAAAATGCAGAGCCTGAAGACAAAACAGAAGAAGAGATAATGTGATGACGGAGGAGGGGCTGGAGAGAAGCTAACAATGAAAACAGAACCCAGAGGTTGGAGTTGGGGGGCAATGTTGATCTTTTTTTTCCATCTGAGATGCCACATAAGCTTTGTATTAATGGAAGGAAAGCTTGACTGTGGATGCACATGAATCTTTTTTACACTTTAAAAGACCAAAATGCCATAGCTTTATATATGAATCAATGACATTTACAAGGACTAGGGTAGCTACTAATAAAATCAGCAGGGTGCTGCAGTAGCTGTTTTTAAAGTGTGTACAGAAGCACAGCATTTATCACACTGTGTTTAGCCTGACAACTGATCCCATATGACTGTCAAGATTGGTGTTTGGTGTTAGCTGCTTGTGGCAAGTGTATCTGCACAGTGGGTGATCAGAGCTAGTCTAGATCAGATGTAGAACTGATAAAAGTTAGGGTGAAGGTGAGGGAACAAACCAGAAGTTTGCTGGTGGAAAAATCAGTTCATAAATGGGTCACTACCAGGATGTGGGAATTGAGCAAAATCAAAGAATGCCTAGTTTTAGGGCAGGAATATAGGCAATATGGTATTAAGTCCAGGAAAAGGTTAGAAAACAGAAATGATAGACCAATTTGTCCACTACATAACTGAGGCACAAGTTGTGTCCAAGCAGAAATCGGAAAATAGTTTCTTTCATTTTCTCTGAAATATAGTTTTATTTTTTAAACACTGGTTTTCTCACTGTTGATGAGATAAATATATTTGTGGAGTTTGCTTCCAAAAGGTTCCAAATCTATTTGAACAAATTTTACAGGAATCCAAAAAAACAGGCTGAGGAGATGCTATAAAATGCAATTTTCAAAATGCTGTACCAAAGTGTTTTGATATATTTTGATAGTTTTGATCTGTGCATAGTATTCTACTCCTAACTTACAATGTGCAGCCACCTATAAATCATTTTTAAAAATTTAGTAGCTATTGGAAACAAACCCCACACTCAAAATCTAGAAAAATCAAAATCAGTTGTAGCACCTTTTCCTTGCATGAGCCACAATGTTGTACATTCCTGGCACAACAGGTGTTAAAAGCTGTATCCACAATGAATAATTATAGCAGTTTTGCACTGCATTAATTGCCATGGTTCAATGCTATAGCATTTTGGAATTTGTAGTTTTTTGAGATATTTATCCTTCTCTGTCAGAGAGCTCTGGTGCCACAACAAATTACAAATCCCAGATTTGTGGCTATTAACCATCATGCCAAACTGCTCTAATTATGCAGTGTGGGTGGCCTCAAAGTCTCTCTCCCTTTCCTAGATATAGAGAAATGTAATCTGGGATTAAATAGAGAGGCGATATTAGGATTGTGGGCCAACCACATGCATGATTGTATGTGAGAGAGAAAGAGATGAAAATGTAGGTATTGTCCCAAAGTTGGTTAGCAGTGGCATATGTGGATTATTATTTTTAGCTCTCTTGTGCATATTATAGAATACAAGAAGGTTTAATTATTTTATAGTACATTTTTATTTTTTATTTTAATTTTTAAAAATTGATATTTGACCCTGGACATTCCACAGACACACACACACACACACACACCACTTGCCTCATTTCCAACTAACCTCTTAACAAACCTCTGACAAAATATCAGGAGAGAATGCTCCTGGAACATGACCATACAGACTGGAAAACTCACAGCAACCCAGGGATTCTGGCCCTGAAAGCTTTCGACAAAACAAAGTGAATGTTTTCTGGTTCTTATTTGAAGAATTTGCATGCGGCAAGGCTAGGGCCAAGAGTAGAATGCCTTGATTCAGCTTAAATTCAAGGACAACAGTTCTCTGGCTTAAATATTGAAGGAATGCCTGAAGGTTTTATATTTTGCTTATCTCCTCCATTCACCTTTTGTACCACCTAAGTTGAGCAATGAAATATTAAATTACTTGGAACATTTTACTGGTAGGCAAATATCTTTATATTCTGACTCTGAGCAGGTTGGGTGTACTGTTTTTATTTTATTTGTATATTTTTAAATTGTTTTAACCCCTCCCCCTTAAATTGCATCTGCTTCCCTTTGAATTTTATGAGCATTAGTTGCCTTGAGTATCACTTTGTGGCAAGTAAAGCTTTCCTAAGTCTGATGGGATAATTCTTCTCACACTGCCAAATCTGTAGCACGTGAGCACATGTGCAGTTCTGAGAGCCATTCCACATGGAGTTGCAGTTTCCTGAATTCAGAGTATGTGGGCAGAATTATTCTAAATAACTGATAACATAGATTTGAAAGTGCTGCCTTGTGTCTTGTTTTCTTCTTCTGTTGTGTTTCGTCTGTTTTTCTTCACCTCCCAAATTGGAAGGTATCTCTAGTCCCAACCAAAAAATATGGGGCCCTAGGGAAGTACTGTGTTTATGATAAAAATATTCACAGCACAGCAATTGCTAGTCTAAAACTGTCATATCTAATCAGAACCACAAGTTAACATCTGACAGTGCAGAGCACCTTTTCCCTCTGTTTTATGTTCCTACTGATTTTTGTTTGTTTGTTTGTTTGTTTGGGGGGGGGTTGGAACTAACTCCTGCAGGGACCTCTATCAGTTATCTTAGTAACATCAGTAACACTTAACCACTTAACGCTGTGGCTGTCAAATATTCAGAAAACTAAATAGCACTTATAAACTCAAGAGCAAGAGGTTCTCTGTATCTCACTTTCCATACCTATTCAGTTTTCTAGAGTGACATTACTACTTTTATTGTGGGTTAATTGAAAAGCTTAATAGTAACTCATAGATTTTCATGTTTATTTGTTCTCATATACTTGGGCAGGATATCATATTCCTAAAGAGTCACATGGAAATCCACTGGGTGACCTTGGACAAGTTATATTATTTTAACTTCAGAGGAAGGAAATGAAAAAATGAAGAAAAAAACCCCTCTGGGCCGCCAGTGCAATTGTATGGCACTTATAGTCACATTCTAGAGCTTTCTATTATCCATAGTTTCAGGAATTCACATCAGTATGCAGTGAAGTTAATGTTAATGTTTAGAATGTGTGTGGAGGGGGGCGCGGGGAATACATAAGGGTCATTGTGGGAGGTTCAGAGGAGAAGAAGGCACCAGTTTCATTCTAGTGGATCAGCAGCCTGACTGAGTGGTAAATCTTCTTTATTCTGATGTGCTTGAGATGGTTATAAGTGTTTTCCTCCAGATCACTTGGTATCAAGTTGCCTCTGATTTTCCACTCCCCAGTTGAGAGGAATGTGGTGTTCTCCTTTAGATTGTGGATTGTAATTATATTTTGATTACTCTTTTATTCTTTATTTCCTTTTTGTCACAACCTTGTGTGATGCTTTTTTGGGCATTATGCCAAATACTTATTGGGGCAAGGTAGATACAGCTGGTACACCTGCAACACCCCCCTCCCACCAGGGATTCCTTTAAGGGATCTCTGGAGGAAGGCTATTGGACACAAGCTGAGTTCAAGGACTATCAAACCTTTTTCACTTCCAAGTGGCATGGGCAACTCTAGGATCTTTCACTCAGGTTGAACCCCATATCATGTGATCCCAATGCGCACACACACACACCCCACACTAGCTAAATGTTTGTGGCTTCTCTAGGTTCTCTCTAGGAACAGCACTAGAGGACCTAGGCCACAAATGGAAGAATTTGTAGGCATCTCTATGTTCTCCAGTGCTATTCTATGGAATGTTTCCAGACATAGTAAAATATAGGGCTCCCTATTATCTGCGGTTTAAGGTATCTATAGAAGATATGGACAATACTCACATAAACAATATGTCTGGGGCATATGAGTTTAAATATTCCTGGTATGTAGTAGTTGGCAATTGTTCTACCTTTTGAAACACTGAAGTTGCTGTGGCTGTGCGATCAGGGTTATTTGAGAAATTTATTCCTAATCATTTTCTGTACAAAGCTCCATTTATAACAGCAAGCCTAGATTGAAAATTTACTCTTCATAATTTCATAGTTTGATAGATTAGGTAAGAATCTTGGGGATCTAAGAGAAAGCTATCCAGCCTCAATGAAGAGTTCACCACCAACTTCTTATGATTACAGATACTTCCTAATGTTTAGTAAAAAATTTCCTTTCCTTGAAAATTGTATCCATTGGCTTGTATCTCCTGTGTTCTGGGGATATTGAAAAGATTTCACACTTCCGTGAATGTGGTAACACAGTTCTTGACAGTTTAAATACGACACAGTATCAGTGACACCTCTAAGTCTGTGCCTTGGTGGTGAAGCCCAGGGATGCTTGCTTTATTTATTTATTTATTTATTTATTTACACATCTATTCATATGTCACTCTATATAGCAAATCTCAAAGGAATTTACAAGAACATTAATTGACTATAGTTTAAAACAATAAGGATAATTTTAAAAGATGAAAAGCTATTCAAATCATTTAACATTCAAAATAAAAACATTTTAAAATACTAATTTTGTAGCATAGATCTGTGAAATTAAGATGGAAGAAACAGCTTAGAGAGTGTGAAGGAGAAATGTTACTTGTGTGGTACCATTTGAAAGTACAGATGGACACCAAACCATAATCTGCAAATGATCATATCCATGATGGTCAAACTCGCAAATGTGGAAGAGCAACTGTAGTTATTTTGAAATAACATATACATTTGAATACACAATGGAAGAAAATAATGCATTTAAATGTGACTTTTAAAAATGTTTATCTGGTTTGTGTTTTTAAAAAACCAACAAACAGATAATAGCAGGGGGCAGGGAGATATTATTGCTAAAACATGGAGTGACATAGATAGAAAAAAGATTTGTCCTTCCTTATTGGTGGCTTCCCAGCATCATTTGTGGTCTTTTGAAAAAGGTTAGAGACCATAATCTTTAATTACTCTATGGATCATTTTGATACCTCATATGCTAGCCAGTTTGAATGCTCTGTAGTTACTGAAAGATACTGACCTACAAACATTTTCTGTTGTTCCTCTGTTTAAGATTATTGAGAGAGCCTGTGTTTTGTGTTCAACAGCTGAAAAAGAAGCAAAGAGGTGGATGTAACCCAAATTACCTCAATTTAAATGTAAATTTTGACTTTTCATGTCTGACTTGAATATTTATTTATTTTTTAAAAAAATGATTCAATCCTGCAGCAATGGAAAAAAAATCAAATCTCTATCTTGCTGATATTGATATATTTTCTGCATTGTAATTTTGCTTTATGTTATTTCTTCACTGTGATTCTTTTTCTCAGAAAAAGAGGTTATAAGGAAAAGGTATGCTTATTCGAAACTGAACAAAGGGAGCATGCCGTTTTCTCAATACGTTACATTTTGTCAGTTGAAAAGTTGCCACATGGGGATTTTGTATCCCCCTCACTAATTTACAAAGAATCATTTGGGGAATAAAATAGTATCAAATTAATGGTTTAAAGTGTATTCCAAGTTTTAGGCAAAGTTATTTTAAATTCACAGAATAAAGGGACTAATATAATCATATTTGTTCTTTTATATGTTGCCTGAATACTCTGAACTGATAAAATAGATTCATCCTATTAAATACCTATGTAGAGTCCAAAACAAAACCCAAATAAAAATGATAAAAGCTTATTTGATTATCAAACAAATACTAGTTCTTTCTTAGGTCACCTTGCTGCTGCTGCTGCTCTTTCTATCTCATCATTTACAATGTTAGGGTCTCAACATGGCTTAATCAAATTAAACACAGTCTACAAAATTCACAAGATACAAAAGTTAAAAGGAAATTACACAATAAAAATGAAAACTTGGTTGAAACATATATCATTAAGCATACACACACACATGTTGGTTCTCTCTTTCTTTCTCTCCCTCAAACACACACCATAACAATTATCAAGATTCAGCACAGTGTTTTACCTGAGATGAGCCTTAAAGTGTCATTCATCAAATATCTGCCAAAACAAAAAGATCTTCTTTTTGGAACCTGATCTCAGGAGAGACATGAAGTTCTTTCTCCTTGTCCCTTGTTTCCTTTTCATAAAATCTAGCATAACATAACTTATCTTGTTATATTAACTATGCTCCCGTACCTCCTATATCCTTTACTATTTATTTAAAGTGAGAATATAATCATGGATGATCACTCATGGCCAACTCTGTTTGTCCTTCAAAGGTAGAGTCTGGTGATGGATCCGTAAATGACTGTAAAGACCTATTCTGGAGCCACATTGTCTTTCATATTGAGGACATAGATTTCCAGGTGGGGGTTTGTTTGTAATTCCTGCCTCTTGACATGTTTCTTCATTTCACCCCATTCTCGTGCCTCGTCAAAATCCAAAGCACTGTAGATAACGGCCTGTCTTCCAGTTGCAACACTCGAGTGCCAGGGTATAAAGGAGTGGACGTTTGTCCACAGTGGCAGGGCAGAACTTTCTTTTAAAATTCCACCTTCGCCACCAATATAATGTGACTGAATAGGCCGAGTTCTTAATTAGTACCCCAAGCGCTGACCACCAATATAAAGTATATGAATGTTTACACACCAGTGGCAGGGCACTGCTTGCCACCAAAACTTTGAGGAGAATTTTATTAAATAGGTTGAGCCCTTATAAGATCTTCTTCGAAATATAATGCTGCCACCAACCTAAATGATATAGGATTTTCAGGATGTAAGTGAGCTAAGCTCTAACACTGCTTTAAGCACTTTTAACAAACCCTGGCTCCCAGGCAAATATTAACTGTGAGGATTTCTGAGGGAAATTAGCCCTATGAAATACAGGAACTGCTGGATGACTTCTTAACAGAATGAGGCACACTTGAGACTTGACTTTAAAAGTGAACAAATAAGGTTTATTGACGCAACTAACAACTGAGAAGGCACATATGCGTATTGGTTATAAAAGATAGTACAGCTTGGTGGTTTCTTCAAATGGTTATCTTAAAACTTAGTTACAATACTAGCCAGATAGTTTATCTTTCACAACGTATCTGTATATTAATTCCCTCACCCTAATCAAAGAATAGTGGTGAGTTTCCCCCGTAACTGAAACAGTTAGTCACCTGAGATCACGCTAACGAACTCTTTCCTAGAGCCTCCTTAGTTAGCTCCCTAGTTAGTTTAGTGAGCCAATCTCTCTCACTAAGCCACAAGAGAGCTCAAAGTTGCTGTCTGACTTTACTGTCAGCTTTCTCAGACTGACTGTCTTCTCTGACAGATTTCTCCAACTCCCTCTAAAAGCTACACTTTCCCTCCTCTCCAGTTTGGCTCCTCCCCTCTGCTCCTAACCAATCCTGGGGCAGCATTGTCTCTACACTGAGAAATTTCAAACCACTCCCCCTTTCCTAGCAACACCTTCCTAACATGGCTGCCATGCTGACACTCCCTTCTCAAAATGGAGGCCCAAACTATTTACAGGTTGATCACTGATGATGACAGAATGGGGATTGTTCCTTTATATTCTAAACAGCATTCATCTTTCTAACAGTATTGTCCCCCATGTTGTTTAACATTTACATGAGGCCATTGGGTGAGATCATCAGGTGTTTTGGAGACCGATGCTATCTGTATGTAGATGACTTCCAACTCTATAACTCATTTCCACCAAATGCTAAGGAGGCTGTCCAAGTCCTGAACTGGTGCCTGGCCGCTGTGACAGTCTGGATGAGGGCGAGCAAATTGAAGTTGAATCCAGACAAGGCAGAGGTCCTCCTGGTCAATCGCAAGGCCGAACAAGGTATAGGGTTACAGCCTGGCCTGGATGGGTTCACACTCCCCTTGAAGGCACAGGTTAGCAACTTGGGGGTCCTCCTGGGCTCATCACTGAACCTGGAATCCCAGGTTACAGCAGTGACTAGGGGAGCTTTTGCACAATTAAAACTTGTGCGCTAGCTGTGCCCATACCTTGGGAAGTCAGACTTGGCCACGGTGGTCCACGCTCTCGTTACATTCAGGATAGACTACTGCAATACTCTCTACGTGGGGTTGCCTTTGAAGACTGCTCGGAAGCTTCAAATAGTCCAACGAGATGCAGCCAGGTTAATAACTGGTGCGGCATACAGGGAGCATACAACTCCCATGTTACACCAGCTCCATTGGCTGCCAGTTTGCTACCGGGCACAATTCAAAGTGCTGGCTTTTGCTTATAAAGCCCTAAATGGCCCCGGCCCAATTTACTTGTCTGAAAGCATCTCCCCCTATGAACCATTGTGGAGATTAAGATCCTCCGGGGAGGCACTGCTCTCCATCCCGCCATTGTCACAGGCATGATTGGTGGGGACAAGAGAAGGGGCCTTCTCTGTGATTACCCACCGGCTATGGAATTCCCTTCCTGGTGAGATCAGATCGGCCTCCTCCCTCCTGTCCTTCAGAAGGATGGTAAAAACTTGGCTGTGGGACCAAGCTTTCGGGACAGGGCAATAAAGCAGCAATAGGAAATTTTACCAGGCCAATTACATTAGACGCAGATGACCAAGACGGTTTTAAATGGTGTATTTTAATTATTGGGATAAATGTTTTTAATGTTTATGCATGCATATATGAATCTTTGTCCCGGCATTGAATGTTTACCGTATATATGCTGTGCTACACCCTGAGTCCCCTTTGGGGTGAAAAGGGCAGAATATAAATGTTTTAAATATATAATAAATAATGATTTGAAATGTTCTCTCTATAAATCTTGAGATGCTCCAGTAGGACTATGATTCATTTTCTCCAGTCATGCTGGAGAACTTAAGAGATTTCTAGAGAGAACACTGGTGTTGGTATCTAATGATTGCTGGTTTTAAGCCACCCTGAATCCACCTCTGGGGGTGAGAAGGATGGGATATAAATGTTTGAAATAAATAAATAAACAAACAAACAAACACCTCTCTAGGAGTCTACAAATCCTTCAGTGTGATTCTGTGGTCAGCTTTCTGTGGAAATTGACCATAGAGTCATGGGGGAAGACTTATACAATTCACAAATAGGTTCATTGCAAATTGTTTTATTTGTGGTTTTTCTCTTTCACAAGAATCCTGTTTCCCTAACCCCAGTAAATGTGGAGAACTGGCTATACTAACTCATCATCTCTCAGCCAAATAGGGGTAAAATTTATTGTAAATTCTGTGGTGATTTCACTGTGACTTCTGCATTATAAATGAACTTTTTGCTAGCTTTCATTACTGTTTTGGTCAGGACTTTTTTCAAATGTTGCACACATACAAACACTCACATACTGTACATACACTACATCCCTGATCAGATTTGGGCATACTGCCCATAAAGGAAACTTTGGCTTCCTCCCTTCCTCTTAATTGAAGAAAAAGGTGCTGGCAGGCATGTCATGAAATGTATTTGAGGACAGCTGCTCACCCTCATGCCCACAAAAAGTCAACCTGAGTTCTATAGATATGTTTGTGTGTTTATTATGTCAAAAGATTTTTAAGTTGATAAAAATAACTAATGCTGAGCTTTTGAAACTGGTGACCAGGGAAATAGACAGATGAATTATTTTGACGGGAGGAAGAATGGAAATCTCTTGGCAGGGGGTTGCTATGAAATAACTAAATCATGCCTGTTTCTGCGATACAACAGCATCAGCACAATGAAAGTATCATATTGGAAGTAACAATGACAAGATCAGACCCAAAACATCAGGAAAACCTCTTGCTTCAGCTCTGATAAGTGCAAAGGTAAAGGAAAGCAATTTAAAGGATAGGGCTTATATGTCTTTTCCTGCAGCCCATGGCATTTTCAAAACTTGGAAATATGAGTTGCAGAGGAAGCTGTTTCCGAGGTATATGATGACACAATCTAAAGATCAGTAAACATTAAAGGACAGGGCAAATAAAAATAACACATGTTAAAGAATATAATAAATTCATAGATTGGGTAGATATAGAGGCAGATAGACTCAGTTTCCAGCCCTTTTTGTTTGCCCCTCTGAGGACATGTTCCAGCTTGTCAACATCTTTTCTGATTTATATTGCCCAGAATTGGAACTGTATTTCAGGTGAGGGTTGACCAAAGCAGAATAAAATGGTATTATTTCTTCCCCTCAATCTAGACCAGTGGTTCCCAAACTTTTTTTTGACCAAGAACCACTCTGACCAGGGACCACTCTCCAACATTAGTACCAAAAGAATTATGAATCAGTTTTTGGTCAACTTTAGATTCTGTTTGGGGTGCTGATTCATATTTTCTGCCTGAATCCTTTCATATATGCCTATTTAAATTCATTTTGTTAATTCTCCAATCTGTCAAGGTCGTTATGAATTCGTTATGAATTCTGATCCTGTCCTCTGAGGTGTACACTCTCTGGGTTAATTTTGTCAACCAAATTATGGATTCACCCAATTGTAGCACTGTCTAGCTCAGAATTTACCTACTTGTCTGCAGAAATATCATGGAGAATCTTATCAAAAGATTTACTACACCATCAGTACACTAAAACTTTGTAAAAATAAGAATAACCATGCCTGCCAGTGGAAAGAGACCATGGAGGCGGCTAACCTTTCTTTGAATGGGAGGGAGCCATCTTGAAAACCCTCTCCTGTGTCCTCACCTAGACTCATCTTGCACTACACCATTTTACTGCTGGGATATCTCTTTAATACCCTTTGACTATCCTGTTTTGGCAAGAACAGGCCCAATTAATACTGAGTTATTCCACTTTTTAAATGCCTTAATTCCTCTCCGCTCTTTTCACTTTGACTCAAACTTGCCCTATAAATCTAGAATTTCTGTCACCCCCCCCCCCAACAGGTTCAACTTATCTATGGGTCAATATGAGTACTGTAGACTTCCGGTCGGCGCCAATGGTGATCGGACGCACCTTCAGAGGGCTCTGAAGGCGATCAGGCAGGGGGTTGGTGGATCACGAAGCTTCCACACTATCAGACCAGAAGAGGTCGATAGACGAACAGCCGACGAAGCTCCTCAGCCGGGGAAGAGTGGATCTCGCCGAAGGGGGGGATCACACTTACATAAGAACATAAGAAGAGCCATGCTGAATCGGACCTCAGCCCATCTAGTCCAGCATTCTGTATCACACAGTGTACACGGGGATCTCAAGCAGAAGGGAGGGCAAAACCCTGACCTGCTCCCGACCCCCCACAACCAGTACCCAGGGAAATCCTGCCTACCTCAACCAACTCCGAGGTGGCACTTGAATGTCCTTGAGCGCCGGAGCTGAGAAGCAATCAAGGCAGCGGGCCCCTTGCCGCAATAGACGGGCGGTTGCCCAAACAAGACCGCCGGCACGACTTTTTAATTTGGAGTGGAGGTGGATAACCCAGCGGATGGAAACTGACATCCCAGAAACCAGCCACGGAGCGATCCCCAAGATACTGTGAGCCCTGAGAGTGAATCCGGGCGAGAATGCGTGAGGGACAAGCCAGCCTCCGGCGAGCTGCCATAGAAGGCTGCCCGGGGAGCCCGGGAGCGCGAGGTGCGAATGGAAAGAGAAGGAGAGAGAAGGCTTAGTGACAGAGCAAGCAATCTACTCAGCTGGAGAAAGGGACCCAAGGCAAACTATAAACTCCTGGCTGTTCCAGAGTCCCAGGTGGGGACAGATCAGAAGCTTGACCATAAGATGGCGACCGTACTTGCCCAGTGACCTTGGAGACGCCGTCTTGCTGCGGTCTGGGAGAAGGTAAGAGGGCTGAGAAAGGCTGATAAGGCTCACAAGAGGCGGAGGCAGAAAGCGGTTCGGTGGACAGCCCACGAGAGGGAAGGAGGAAGGAGGAAGGAGCGGCTGACACCAGGGAGTGAAAAGAGTGAAAAGAAGGGGATAGTGGCAGCACCAAGGTCCGGCTTGACACCCGGAGGCAAGCCAAAGTGGGGAAGCAGAAAACCAGGAATATAAAGAAGGAGAAAGCATCGCAACGGTGAGACCAAAAGCCACCCCCACACCCCAGGAGAATTGAGGAAGGATAGAGTGAATTAAGAGTGAGACGAGCGAACAAAGGGGAAGACGTGGGACCAAGGGGTGGAACCTAAAGCCAAGCAAGAGAAACCCCCCACAGAAGCCAAAATTGGCCACCTGGGAAAAAGAAGTGCAAACTTTTTAAAGGACTGGTGCGCAAACTCTATTAAAAAGCTCTCCCCATCAAAGCTTTTGACAGAAATGGCCCATAAAGGGAAAGCAGACACCCTTAAGGATCAAACCAAAAATGGGAAAACTCCGGCCAGGAAGGAATCAGGGCACTCAGAACTGACCCTAGAAGATCTTTTTGCCGAGTTACTCAAACTCTCAAAGAAACAGGATGATATGTCCAGTAGACAGGAGGACAGCGAGAGGCTGCTCCGTAATCAAGAAACCCTAATTAAAGATGAGATGCAGAGGCTAAAGAGTGAACTAAAGGAGGAAATAATCTCAATTAAAACCCAACTCTCCAATATGCAGGAAGAAATGAAGGACATGAAACAGAAAAGCCAGACGCTGGAGTCCAAGTGTGACTCCCTAGAAGAATCAATCAGAAAGAGATATGGGGCACTAAATAGGCTAAACAAAAAATTAGAAGACCAGCAAGAAGATCTAGAATTCAGAGAGAAGGAGCATCATTTAAGATTTAGAAACGTGGATGAAGAGGAGGAGGAAAATATAAGAGAAATAATGACAGGCATTCTCGCTGAACTGCTGCAGATGCCTCCTCATGAACTAGGAAAAGAGCTGGACAGAACATTCTGTGTAACGACTAAACTACTCAAAAAAACACAAAACGGTTCGGGATGTCCTGGTTCGCTTTAATAGGAAAATTTTGAGGGATGAAGTGCTTAAAAGAAGTGTTCAAAACCCACTAACCTATAATAGGAGGAAAATCATGATTCTCAAAGAATTCCCCGCCTCCACTCTGGACAAGAGAAGGAAATACTTTTTTTAATGGATGAGTTAAAAAAGAGAAATATAAAATATAGATGGGAGAGAAAGGAGGGGTTGATGCTGACCCTGAACGACAAGAGAGTGTGGATAACAATGGAGGAGAAAGCCAAAGCCCTATACAAAAAACTGGTTGATGAGGATGCGTTTGAGGAGGAGGAGAAGGAGAGAGAGGAGGAGGACGAGGAAGGAGAGCTGGGAAACGAGGATGACCCAAATGAGAGGAGCAGAGGAAGCAATGGAGCTGGGAGCATCATGAACCCGGAGGATTGGAGGAGACAAACCAGACTGCAAAAGCAAAGGGACCAGATAAGGTTTTACCATGAATATTAAGTGTTTGGTTAACAATGTAAATGGGATCAATTTACAAAAGAAAAGGAAAAGAATATTTAACTTTTTGAAGTCAAAAAATGTGGACCTGATAGCTGTACAGGAGACACATATCCGGGGGAAGGATGCTGCCTATCTTAGCCAAAAAGCTCTGGGAAATATGTACTACTCGGGAGGTTTGCAGAGGAAAAAAGGGGTGGCACTTTATGTTAAAGAAAAACTCAAAAGCGAGCTGATGTTCAGGGACATGGAGGGGAGATATGTGGGAGTTAAGGTGGAATGGGACAACAAGGTGTTGCTGGTTTGTAATATATATGCACCCAATGGCCCAAAGATTAAATTTTTGAGGGAACTGAAGGGATGCATAGAAAAGGTTAATTATGATGAGCTACTGGTAGTTGGGGACTTTAATATGGTGGTGGCGAGAGAACTTGACAGGTCTTCAAAAAAGGTAAAAGATAATAGATCGGGACAACTCCCGAAAGAAGGAATGGCAATTCTGGAAGATCTCGATCTGGAGGATGGGTGGAGAGTACAAAATCCGAAGACCAGGGACTATACCTGCTACTCAAGCAGACATGGTTCCTGGTCCAGGATCGATATGGTCTGGACAACAAAAAATATTCTGACTAAAATGGGTAAAATAAGGATTTCCCCACAGGTATTTTCTGACCATAATATACTTGAATTTCAAATAGGGCGGATGAGACCAATGGCAAGGAAATGGATTCTTAAAGAAGACCTAATACGGAATGAGACACAGAAAGAAAGGTACAGGGCACTTATTAAAGAGTATTTAGAGCTTAATACCACACAGGATATACACGCCCACACTACCTGGGAGGCTAGCAAGGCAGTCCTTAGAGGCCACTTTATTCACCAAAATATTCTAAAACAAAAACAAAAAAGAAAAGTGGAAGAGGAACTAACAGAGAAGTTGAAAGAAATAGATGTAAAACTCAAAGAATTTCCAAAAGACAGAAAACTAAAATTGCAATACAATATGCTCCACAAACAAAAGGAAAAATTAGATTTAGATAAAATTGAAGCGAATTTAAAATTTATAAAACAAAACCACTTTCAAAACGCAAATAAGCCTGGCAAATGGCTGATGGCCAAAATAAGAAAAAGAAAACAGCAGAATCATATCTCTCACCTAATAGAGAAGGGGAAAATACTAAATTCAGATAGACAAATAAGTGAAGCCTTCCAGAAATACTACAAACTCCTCTACGCAAAGGATGAGATTAAAAAGGAGGAGGTACAAAGATATATGAGCGCCCTCAAATTAGAAAAAATCTCAGAAGGGGAAAGGGAGGCCCTAAACCATCCCATTGACAGAGAAGAGCTCAGAGTTGCTATAAAAAATCTTAAGAGTAACAAGGCCCCAGGACCCGATGGCTTCACAGCCAAGTATTATAAAATCTTTGAAGAGGAGATTGCCCCGCACCTAATGAGATCAATGAATGACATTCTACACACCCAAAAGTTTCCAGAGATCTGGTCGGTAGCGAGTATAATTGTAATTCCTAAAGATAGCCCAAATAAAACGGACGTCTGCAATTACAGGCCAATCTCGCTCCTGAATGTCGACTATAAACTCTATGTGACTATTATGGCAGAGAGATTAAAAGTTTTTCTAAGTAAATGGATCAAGCAAGACCAAAAGGGCTTTCTCCCTGGCCGACATTTAAAGGATAACATCAGACTGATTATAGATTCACTGGAGTATTATTGGTTAAATATTTCTAAAAAGGCGGCCCTCTTTTTTGTGGACGCGGAGAAAGCCTTCGACCGCATTAATTGGGACTTTCTCAAATTATTGATGAGGGAACTGGACATGGGGAATAATTTCTTAGATGCCATGGAGGCGATATATTCGACCCAATCGGCTACTATTTATGTAAATGGCACCTGCTCCAGCAAGTTCAAAGTCCAAAAAGGTACCCATCAGGGGTGCCCTCTCTCCCCCCTCCTTTTTATTTTAGTTCTTGAAACCCTATTGGAAAATATTAGGAGAGATAACAGGTTAAAAGGCATGGCCATAAGAAAGGAAATAATAAAAGTCAGGGCCTATGCAGACGACCTGGTCTGCATAGTAGAAGAACCAAATGAAAGTATTAAGCTTTGGATAGACAAACTGGAGGCGTTTGGTAAGGTTTCGGGTTTCAAAGTAAATAGAGGGAAAACAAAAGTGTTAACCAAAAACCTCACCCATGATGAAAAGAAACAGTTAGAGGAGAAGACTGGCTTCTCCATCACCAACAAAGTAAAGTACCTGGGTATTTATATAACTCCCAAAAGCTTAGATCTAATTAAGAATAACTACACACAAAAATGGCACCAAATTAGGCACGATCTAAAAAAATGGGAATATTTAAACATCTCCTTGTTGGGTAGGATTTCCTTAATTAAGATGAACAAATTGCCTAAGCTAATGTTCCTCTTTCAGAACTTACCGGTGCTAACAGATGATAAACTCTTCCTAAGATGGAACAGGGAACTGCGAAAATTCATATGGAAGGGAAAGAAAGCCCGCATCAGCTGGAAAAACTTGATAGATGCTAAGGACAGGAAAGGGTTGGGAGTGCCCGATTTAAAATCATACTATGAGGCTAACGTACTGGAGTGGGTGACAGAATGGACCTCGCTAAAAGATTCCCAATTGTTGACACTGGAGGGCCATGATCTTAGAACGGGATGGCATGGGTACCTATGGTAAAACAAGGCCAAAATAGAAAGAAATTTTAATGACCACTGCATAAGGAAACCCCTGCTAAAAATATGGTTAAGATGGAAATATAGACTTTTTGACAGTACACCGAAATGGCTCTCACCGCAAGAGGCACATTACAGAAGACAATATGGCAAGACCAGATGGTTAAGATATGAAGAGATCCTCCAAAGAGTAGGCAATGAAATAGAGATAAAAGAACTAGAGGAGCTTAAAAATGGACCACTCTATAGATTGGTTTCAGCGTAGACAGATTTGTGAGATTCTGAGGAAGGACAAAATAAATGGATTCAAAGATACCAAACAACCATGGGATACTCTCATGACAAAACAAAAGGGGAAGACAGCCTTCTTATATAAATTACTGTTGCAGTGGCAAACGGAGGAAGAAAATATTAAGAATAGTATGGTCAGATGGGCAAAAGATGTAGGACATACAATCACTCTAGTACGGTGGGAAAGGTTTTGGAAGGTACATCTGAAATGGTTGTATGCTTATGATTTGAAGGAGAACGGGTATAAGATCTTCTACCGATGGTATTTAACGCCAAATAAAATAGCCAAATTCAACAAAAGCCATAGTAATAAATGCTGGAGAGGTTGTGGGGAAATAGGAATACTTCTTTCATATGTGGTGGGGCTGCAGGAGGATTAGGAAATTTTGGGGTATAGTACAGAGAGAAATGGTAAAAATGTTAGGAATTGACTTTCCAATGAAACCAGAATACATGTTATTGGCGCTGCTGGATTTCCAAATAGATAAGAATAAAGAAAAATTGTTTGTGTACAGTATTACAGCGGCAAGGCTGGTGATCGCAAGGCACTGGAAGGAGGAAGCCACGCCAAAGATGGACGAGTGGATCATCAAATTAACAGAGATCATGAATATGGACAATTTAACGAGGGTCATGACAAATCAAAAGGAAGCCACGGACTGGTCTCCTATAATGGAGTATATGAAAAATCACAGAGACATAAAAACCATTATGTATATAAAAAACTGGCAGTAATATGCCCGGATCGGAGAAAGAGGGATCGTGGGTAATGTGTGGGTCAAAAGAATAGCATCTAAGATGTATTAGATGAGGCTGGCTGATGGGACTTGGGAAGTCAATAAGAACTAGATTATTGTTTGTTGTGTAATAGAGTGTTGTTTGAGATGCCCTGGAGACATCTTGTCTATTTGGGCATATATGTTTGTCTGATTTATGTTTGTTTTGTCTGCTTTTATTATTGTAAACCTAATAAAAACTATTTTTTTAAAAAATATGAGTACTGTACATTAACTCATATACAGTATATTAAAAGTGAACCCTCTTTGAGCAGAGTGGAGAAAGGTAAGATATTAGTCAATCCTGGGGAAACCTAAGAGAAGTCCTTCCATGCTGCTGCTTCTGGCCTTTTTGAATTCCTGGGTGCAAAAATGGCAGTGGCAGCCAGGAATAGTTGGCCTTTTGTGGTGACATTGGTGTTTCTCTTCTCCATGGAAAGCCCCTCAACCTAGTCATAAGCCATGTCAAAATCCATAATTTTGAACACCAAACCTTGGTTTATAAATGAGGTCAACTTATACATGAGTGTATCTAGTGTTTTAGTTCCAAGTGCCAAGTGAGTTCACAGTGCAAAAGTAGTTTGAGCTCAATTACCCCAGCATGGAGGAGAGAAGAAAAGGGACTAGAATCTTGCATTTCCCAATAGACTCTGGTAAAAGCAAACTACTGCAGCTTCTTCCTCATTAATATTTTTCCCATCGTGACCATACATTGATGTTGTTTTGCCACACATGTTCCAATTTTTCTCCATGAAATATTGAAGGATATGCACGTAAACTGCCATGATTCCACCCAATCGCATCCTGGGTTTTATAGATCTGCATGGCACTTAGAATTCTCAGTCAGTGAGACTGAGAATTCTAAGTACAAACTATGTATCAACCCCAGGATATCATAGGATGCACTCATGTTCATTAAATCGGAATAAAATATAATTATTTAGTCTGATAGCATCCCAAATGACCTGGTGACAATGATGAATCAAGACAAAGTCCCCCCCCCCTCCCCAAAGCAGGAAATTTATTAAAACATTAGGGCTTAGATACTTTAGCGGAACAAAGTGAGCCTGTTTGGAGAACAGATCTAACACCATCCAAATATACTTATATCCTCGACTAGACGGCAGCTCCCCCACAAAATCTGTACTCACATGGCTCCATGGTCGAACCGGCGTAGCCACCACTTGTATTAGTCCTTGTGGCTTAGCCGTAGGAGCCTTTCCCCTAGCACACGCCTCACAACTACGGACATACTCCCGTACTTCCGCCCGTACGCCAGGCCACCAATAACGCCTCGTCACCGCTAGGAGGGTCTTGGTAAATCCCCAATGACCAACAGTCATATGGTCATGGCCCAATTCCAACACCTTCCTCCTTAACCCGCGAGGAATATATACCTTGTGTCAGATCTGGGAAATCTGAGCTTGGAAGAAGTTCAGGTTTCCAGCCTGCCATGAGGTGGCTGACCTTTGTCCCAGTTCTCTGGGACCTTTGTCCTAGTTATTGAAGGACATGCTGAGTCAGTGTGGGAGTGATGTAACTTCCAGGTGCCTCCAGGGGAAGTGAGGTAACCTCTCTTGGACTTGGACATTGGACAATGAACTGTTAATGCTGACTCAGAGACTAATGAGGTCACATCCCTTGGGACTATGGGATTTGCTGATTCACCGGATATGGTGCAACCCTGCCTGGACATTGCATGAGCAAGGGAGGGGGTTTAGGTATAAAAGGTGTGTTTGGGGGGCGGGACGGTGCTTTAGCTTTACAAGTGCTGTACCTGCAATACAATCGTGTTGGACCGTGCTTCTATCTACGCGTGATCCTTACCGAAGTTGGAGTGTCATTACAGAAGCTAAAGCCCCATTCAACTTTCCCAGAAATGGAGAGGTTGGCTTGGAAGGAAGAGGAGTATATCGATATGTGGAATATTGCTCCTGAAGAAGTCCGGAGAACCATGGATTGGGATTGGACAACCGTTGACCAAGTGGGGTTCCCGGATGAGTCCAGGGAAGTGACGGCGTGTGGTGCGTCAGCCCAGAGGGACGATCTCCGAGAAGCGGAGAAATTGTGGGACACTCGGGTGAGCGCTTTGGGAGAAATGAGGCAGCGAGGCCCCAATCAGGTGGGTGTCCGGATGGCCGGAGGAACCAGAGAAGCTGTGCTGAAAGAAGGGCCAGCTCAGGTGGATCCAGTGGAGTGCAGGACCAGAGAAGCTGGGAGGAAGAGTGCCCCAGCTCAGGTGGACCTGGAGGAGAGTGGTAGCGAGACCACAGAACCTGAACCGCTGTCGGAGTTGGAGGTGATGAGATGTAGAATGGATGCAATGGAGCATACCATGAGAAGGATGTCCCAGGCTATGCCCAGGAGAGAGCCAAGGGATTCAGCATGGAGTGCCCCGGGAGGAGGAGATTTCACTTTTTATTCGTGGATGGATGGTGAACCGTCAGCAGCTGGGCGTCCTAGATCTCCCATGGGAGTGTGGGCGGACGGTGGTCATCTGGCGTCAGAGGAAGTGAATCCAGTCCCGGCGAGCCAGCCCCTGCAATCGGCAGGGATGGGAAGGGGAGTTTCCAGGATGGAGGCCCCTCAGGGGAGGAGAGTGCAATCTCAGGAGTTTGGAGGACGACTGAAGAAAGAACCTCTGAGGGTGGAATTTGAAGGGGAAGCGTGCAAGGTGGCCTTCTTTATTGCCGCAGTTAAAGACCATATGGAGGACTATGGTTATCTTTACCCCAGCGATGGTAGCAGAGTTCGAGCCATTGGAGGAGTATTTAAGGGAAGGGCTGCTGAATGGTATGTGCAGTGCCATGACTGGAGAGATCCATGTTTAACATCAGTCAGGGCCTTCTTGGAAGCTATTAGAAACCGGTTTCGTGATCCTCTGGAGAGGATAAAAGCGAAGGAAGCGCTGCGAAGTCTATCCCAGGGATCCCGTTCAGTCACTGAGTATGCAGAAGAATTTATGGGATTGGCCGGAAAAGTTGCAGAATGGTCTCAAGCAACCTTGCTAGAACTATTTAAGGATGGCCTGCGGAAGGAGATTTTAGAATGGTGTCTGCATCGTGGAGATCCAGGTGACGTTGATGGGTGGATCCAGTTGGCCGGAAATGTGGAGGGGATTTTAGCCCAAGTGCAGCGACGGCGGTTCCAGGACGAGATCCAGGATGTCGGGACGCGGTTTTGCTGGGGCCGATTCCGGGAGGAGAGTTTTGTCGTGGCGGCGGTGATAGCAGGGCCAGCATTTTGAAGAAACCAATGATGGGACGTGGCCTTTGTTTCATTTGTTCCCAGCCGGGCCATTTTGCGTCGCAGTGTCGACAGAAATTAGTGCGGGATCCTATCCGCTCGGATCCATCTAAAGTGGCATCTGCTAAGGCGGCCTTTGTAGACAATACTGATGTAAAAAGTGTTGGGGTGAGTCCCCCAAGTGTACAATGCACCCTGGGTTTATTTAAAGGGAAGGAAATTATTGAGAAAAAGCACTGGTTGACTGTGGGTGTTCGGAGAATATCATGTCCCCTAAGTTAGTAGATGATTTGGGGGGGCTATGAAGACTTTAGATACCTCTGTTAATTTTACCCAGTTAGACGGGTCATCTATTAAGGGTGGGCCGTTTTCTTTGGGCACTAAGGATCTGAAAGGTCAGGTGGGACCTTGGGAGGGGGGTATTGATTTTGTAGTGGCCCCCATTGAAGGACATGAGGTGGTATTAGGACTGCCTTGGTTAGAGCAAGTCAATCCAAAGATTGATTGGAAGTCTGGGAGGGTGCAGTGTGAGCCAAATGTGGGGAAGGGGGTTATGAATGAGGTACAGGGGTGCCTGTGGAATATTGGGATTATGCAGATGTGTTTAACCCTATATTGGCTCAAAGTCTTCCCCCTTTCCGAAATGTACAGTGTAGTATAGAGGTCAAAGAGGGGCTATCCTGCCTAAACCAAAAATATATGCCATGACGGTGCAGGAGAAGGTGGCTCTGAGAGAGCAGATTGATGGGTATTTAGAGAAGGGGTTTATTCAAAGGTCTGAATCCCTATTGCGGCGCCAGTTTTGTTTAGGGGAGAAAAAGATGGGAGGTTGCGTTTGTGTATCGATTATAGGGGTTTAAACGCCATTAGCACTACGAATTGTTATCCCTTGCCCTTGATCAAGGACTTATTGGGCCAGCTAGGGGCGGTAGATTTTTCACCAAATTGGATTTGATAGATGCGTTCCATATGGTGCGGGTGAAAAGAGTGACCAATGGAAGACTGCTTTCTCTTGCCCTCTCGGGCTGTACAAATGGACCGTGATGCCATTCGGTTTGGCCGGAGCTCCCGGTATTTTCATGCAGCTGATTAACGAGGTGCTCCACCCCCTTTTATATAGGGGAGTTTTTGTGTATTTGGATGATATAGTGATTGTGACGCGTACTAGAGAGGAGCATGTGCAGTTGGTTCGAGAGGTGTTAGAAAGGTTAAGGCAAGCTAGTTTGTATGTGAAGTTAAGTAAGTGTGAGTTTGGGAAGAATCAGATTGATTTTTTGGGGTATCGGATTAGTGAGAATGGAGTGGCCATGGATCCGGCTAAAGTAGAGGATGTGTTGAGCTGGGAGGCTCCGCAAACCCGGAGGCAGTTGCAGGCATTCTTGGGACTGGCGAATTTTTATCGTACCTTTATACCTGGGTTTGCAGCTATAACTCTTCCCCTCACAGAGTTGTTAAAGACGAAGGGGAAAGGGGAGTCAAGGAAGACCAAATCCCCAGGGGCGAAATTAAGTTGGACTAAGGAATGTCAAGGAGCATTTGAGAGATTAAAGAGAGCTTTTACCCAAGGTCCTTTGCTGGTACATCCCGATGTAGACAAGCCTTTTGTGGTGCAATGTGATGCTTCCGCTTGGGCATATGGAGGGGCGCTGATGCAGAAGGATGAACAAGGAAATTTGAGACCGTGTGCATATTTTTCGAAGAAGTTTGGGGAACTGGAAAGGAAGTGGCCCATTTGGGAGAAAGAAGCTTTTGCCGTGCGGTGTGCTTTGCAAACGTGGCGGCAGTTTCTGGAGGGGGCGGCTTTTCCTTTTGTGGTGTTAACGGATCACCAAAACCTCCAGTATTTGAAGAACCCTCAGAAGCTATCTCCCAAATTGGTGAGATGGGCTCAGTACTTTGCCCGGTTTAACTATTCATTACAGCACATAAAGGGGAGTGAGAATGTAGTGGCGGATGCTTTGTCTCGGTATCCTGATGTAGGGGAAAATTGTTTAGATAAAGCAGAGGAGGTGTTTACAAGAGAGCATTGGGGATTAGCGGTGAGGACAAGGTCTCAGGTAAAAGAGAGGTAAAAGAGGAAGAAGGAGTGGTAGATGAATGGTGTTTAGAGTTACAGAAGGGTTACGAAGGTGATGCGTGGTTGCGAGATCATAGGGGTGAATGTAAGATGTTGAACGGTTTATGGGTCATGGGGAATAAGGTGTATGTTCCTCGAGGTGTGAGGAGGAAGGTTTTGCAGCTTAATCACAATCATAAGTCTGCCGGTCATTGGGGAGTAACGAAGACACTTTTGGCTATAAAGAAACGATATTGGTGGCCAGGAATGAGAGCGGAAGTAAAGGAGTATGTGGAACATTGTGAGGATTGTGCTAGAAATAAGGATCCTGCTGCTAGACCTCAAGGTTTGATTCAGGTGGTAGCCTCCCCAGTGCGGCCGTGGACGCATGTCAGTACAGATTTTGTGGGGGAGTTGCTGTCTAGTCGGGGTTACAGATACATTTGGACGGTGCTAGATTTATTTTCGAAGCAAGCCCATTTTATCCCATTGAAGGGGTTACCATCAGCGGAGAGGTTGGCTGAGTTATATGTACAGCATGTGTATCGGTTGCACGGATGCCCGGAGCAGGTTCTCAGCGATCGAGGGGTTCAGTTTACTGCCCAGTTTTGGGAGAAGTTTTTAGAGGTGCTGGGGGCTCAAAGAAAACTTACGACCGCTTATCATCCTTGCTGTAATGGGGGCGTGGAGAGAGCGCAAAAATCACTAGGAGGATATTTGCGGATATTTAGTAATAAGGAACAGAATAACTGGTCGGAGTTATTGCCTTATGCTGAAATGGCGTGTAACAGCTCTGTGCACTCTTCATGGGGAAATCCCCTTTTGAGATAGTTTATGGCCAGGATGTGGCTCCTTTGCCCCAATTGATGGAGTTTGGTGGGGAGGAGAGGAGTGAGTGGAGAATGCGAGCACAGGACGATTGGAGGGAGGTAACCGAAGCTCTGGGAAAGGCGCAGCGAGCGTACAAGTTATTTGGGGATCGGCGGAGACAGGAAGGGGAGGAGTATGTAGAGGGTGATCTGGTATGGTTATCCACACAGAATTTGAAGTTGGGGAGCCCATCAAGAAAGTTAAGCCCGAAATATATTGGACCTTTCAGGGTGGAAAAGGCAGCCAATAAGGTCTCTTATACCCTCCTTCTGCCGAAGAGTTTGGGCAAGGTTCATCCCACATTTCACTGTAGTTTGTTGAAGAGATATATAGGACCCCTTCCCCCCAAAGACTGAATGGTGTTTTGTTTCTACAGGGGGAGGACGTGGTGGAGAAGGACGTTATGTCAGATCTGGGAAATCTGAGCTTGGAAGAAGTTCAGGTTTCCAGCCTGCCATGAGGTGGCTGACCTTTGTCCCAGTTCTCTGGGACCTTTGTCCTAGTTATTGAAGGACATGCTGAGTCAGTGTGGGAGTGATGTAACTTCCAGGTGCCTCCAGGGGAAGTGAGGTAACCTCTCCTGGACTTGGACATTGGACAATGAACTGCTGACTCAGAGACTAATGAGGTCACATCCCTTGGGACTATGGGATTTGCTGAATCACCGGATATGGTGCAACCCTGCCTGGACATTGCATGAGCAAGGGGAGGGGGGGTTTAGGTATAAAAGGTGTGTTTGGGGGGCGGGACGGTGCTTTAGCTTTACAAGTGCTGTACCTGCAATACAATCGTGTTGGACCGTGCTTCTATCTACGCGTGATCCTTACCGAAGTTGGAGTGTCATTACACCTTGGTTCCTACAAACCACACACCATTCAACCACCGGCATTCTTTTTCATGACTCCCTAACCAATCATCCTCTTTGTAATGCCCTTGCAACTCGGAGTACCATTCCTCAACTTCTACCTTTTCCTCCTTCTTCATCTCCTTAACCTGAGACCGGGTCTGCACCCCCAGACCCCACTGATTCTTGGTAAACACACTCTCCAACTCCGCAGGAGGATTAGGGCTTCCTAAGGGATATCGAGACAGGGCATCCGCCACAACATTCTCCTTACCCTTAATATGCTGCAACGAGAAATTAAATCGGGCAAAGTACTGAGCCCATCTCACTAACTTCGGAGACAACTTCTGCGGGGCTTTCAAGTATTGCAAGTTCCGGTGATCCGTCAACACCACAAATGGGTGGACTGCCCCCTCCAAGAAATGTCGCCAGGTCTGTAATGCACACTTAACAGCAAAAGCCTCCTTCTCCTAGACCGGCCATCCCCTCTCATGTTCTCCAAACTTCTTAGAGAAATATGCACATGGTCTTAATCGTCCCAATTCATCCTTCTGCAGCAGGGCCCCTCCGTATGCCCACGCCGAAGCATCACACTGTACCACAAATGGCTTATCAGTGTCCGGATGTACCAACAAAGGGCCCCTAGTGAAAGCTTCTTTCAACCTCTCGAATGCCCCCTGGCATTCTTCCGTCCAAACCAACTTGGCTCCCGGAGACTTAGCCTTCTTAGTCTCCCCCTTCCCTTTAGTCTTCAAAAGATCTGTCAGAGGAAGTGTGACTCTTGCAAAATCAGCAATGAAGGTACGATAAAAATTGGCTAATCCCAAAAACGCCTGCAGCTGCCTCCGCATCTGCGGAGCCTCCCAACTCAACACATCTTCGACCTTTGCAGGGTCCATGGCAACTCCCTGCTCACTAATGCGATAGCCTAGAAAATCGGTCTGATTCTTGCTAAACTCGCATTTACTTAGCTTTGCATACAGCTTCGCTTGCCTCAGCCTCTCCAGCACTTCCTGAACCAAACGATCATGCTCCTCCTTCGTCCGCGTCACCACTACTATATCATCCAGATACACAAATACCCCCTTATACAAAAGGGGGTGCAGCACCTCATTAATTAATTGCATAAATATGCCGGGGGCTCCGGCCAAGCCGAAAGACATGACGGTCCATTCGTATAATCCGAGAGGACAGGAAAAAGCCGTCTTCCATTTGTCACTCGCCTTCACCCTAACCATATGAAAGGCGTCTATCAGGTCCAGCTTTGTGAAGTACCTACCTCCCCCCAACTGACCCAATAAATCCTTAATCAAAGGCAAAGGATAACAGTTCGTGGTACTCACTGCATTTAATCCCCGGTAATCTATGCATAACCTCAGCTTCCCATCCTTTTTTTCTCTAAACAGCACGGGAGCCGCCACAGGGGACTCGGACCTCTCAATGAATCCTTTACTTAAGTATTCATCAATCTGCTCACGTAGAACCTCCTTCTCCCGTACTGACATGGCATAAATCTTGGGTTTCGGCAATGAAGCCCCCTCTTTAATTTCAACCTTGCATTGCACATTCCTAAGTGGCGGAAGGCTCTTGGCCCGCACAGGATCAAACACATCAGCATAGTCCCGATATTCTTCTGGTACTCCTTGCACCTTAACCTTACTTCCTTCTTCCCTCCTAGGGCTACACTGCAATGTCCCCAACTTCCAATCAATCTTGGGGTTGGCCTGTTCCAACCACGGCATTCCCAACACCACCTCAGGGCCTTTTATAGGGGCTATTACAAAATCAATCTCTCCCTCCCATGGCCTCACCCGGCCCTTTAAACCTTTGGGGCCCAAAGGGAATTGTCCTCCCTCAATAAATGACCCATCCATTTGCGCAAAATGTACAGGGGCAGGCATGATTTCAGTATTACATTCTAGCTTCTTAACCAAACTTGGTGACATAATGTTTTCAGAACACCCACAATCTACCAAGGCTTGATGACTTTCATAATCCCCCTTCTTACACAATTCCAAAGGGCACTGTATACACTGGGGATTCCCACTCACCCCAATGTCCTGCACCACTTCCTTGGACCCCACAGCAGCTCTAGCGGCAGCTACTCTATTGGGGTTTGGCACATGCTTCTTTTGGCATTGTGCTGCTAAATGTCCCGGTTGTGAACACACAAAACACAGGCCTCTTCCCAGCACCGGCTTCCGCACAACATTGGGTCTCCCGTCACTGGCACCAACATGCCTGGGCTCTCCTCGGCCTGCACGCCCTTCTTCCGAGCCACGTCCTGGCCCACGAAATCTCCCCGACTGGGACTTCCTTCGCTGCACCTGGGCCAGGATCCCCTCGACGTTACCGGCCAACTGGATCCACCCATCAACATCACCTGGATCACCACGATGAAGGCACCACTCCAAGATCTCTCTCCGCAAGCCGTCCTTAAACAACTCCAGCAACGTTGCAGGGGACCATTCAACCACCTTCCCCGCCAGGCTCATAAACTCATCTGCATACTCCGTCACCGATCGGGTGCCTTGGGTCAAACTCCGCAATGCCTCTTTGGCCTTCACTCTCTCCAGAGGGTCTCGAAAGCGATTCCTCACTGCCAACAGGAATCCGCGTAATGTCCTCAAGCACGGGTCTCTGCGATCGTGACATTGTACATACCACTCAGCCGCCTTTCCTTTAAAGACCGCACCAACGGCTCGCACCCGGCTACCGTCACTCGGGTAGAGGTGACCATAATCCTCCATGTGATCTCTCACGGCCGCCACAAAGAAGGCTACTTTATTGGCCTCTCCTTCGAACTCCACGCGAAGAGGCTCCTTCCTGGGTCTCCTCTCAACATCGCGATAACAGGATTCTCTCCACTGTGGGGCTTCCTCAGGCCTCCGAATCCCTCTTCCTAACCCCGCTAGTTGCGGGCGCTCCGAAGATTGGCTCCTCTCTCGAACTGGAGGCCACCCAACCGTCTTTTTTTCCTGGTGGCCCCCTTCGGTCCACACTCCCATGGGAGATCTAGGACGTGCTTCCGACCTTTCACCATCCATCCAGGACTGCCATGTGAAGTCTCCACCTCCAGGTGCCACCCATATGGATTCCTCCTGCTCCCTCCGCGATATCCTCCAGAGGGTATGCTCCATCGCCTCTACCCGGCATCTCATCACATCCATCTCCGTCGGGGACGGTGGCTCAGGGGTCTCGCTCCCACTCGCAGCCCCCCTTACTCACACTTCTTACTGGGTCCACCTGAGCTGGCATGCCACTCCATACCGCTTCTCTGGTCCCTCCGGTCTTCCGGAAATCCACCTGAATGGGAGCACGGACGGCCCGTGCCCCCATTTCTCTGGATGCACCTTCAACTCCACCATAGCCCACCTGAGGAGGAAACATACGCTGTCTTCCTGCTTCTCTGGGCTCGTCCGGGAACCCCACATGGTCAATAGTGGTCCATTCCCACTCCATCGTTCGCCGGACCTCATCTGGAGCAAGGTTCCAAGTGTCCAAATAATCTTCTTCCTCCAACCTCTCCATGCTGGGAAAGTTGGAATGGGCTTTGGCTTCTGTGAGAACGCTTCAATTCTCCGTAACGATCACGCTCAGGCAGGGCTCGACCCAACCAGATTTATTGCAGGTATAACACCTATAAAGCCAAAGCAGTGTCCCATCACCCAAACACACCTTATATACCCCGACCCCCTCCTTCCCTTCCCTTGCAACATCCTGGGAAGGTTGCATCATGTCCTGCTGACTCAGCAATCCCACTGTCCAAGGGATGTGACCTCATCCCCCTCTGAGTCAGCATATTCCCATTCAATGTCCAGAGGAGGTTACATCACTTCCGTTCTGATCCAGCACTTCCCCCAGAGGATTGCATCATCCTGGGGATTCCCCAGTGTCCAGTGTCAAAGCAGGTCAAGGCAGACTGGGGCTCTGAGCCTCTTCCAGGCTAAGAGTTCCCAGCTCTGACACATGGAGTATTGTATCTCTGCATACATAGCTCTATGCTTTCCACCACCCTCTTATCCCCATAGGGCCATATATGGCTGTGGTTAATCCCAAAGGGACCAAGGACCTCTTCACATGAAGCATTTTTGCTCAATTTTGCAGCTTTTAATCATGGCAAAGACAGGGCCTGCCATGCGCCATCACAATTCCTCCCAAAGTGGAGGAGAAAGACCAAAAGGTGCAGGGCAGCTGGACAACACACAATACTGCCCTTTCTGCCATCTGATGAGGGGAGTGAATGGGTGCCAAAGCACCCTCTCCCATCCCCTCCATGTGATGAGGGAGGATCCCCAAAGGGACTTATGGCAGCTTACAGATGGCACAAAGTGCCTAAAACGAATATAAAAATGATGCACAATATAAAATACAGTGAAATAAAACACATATGCCTATAAAACATCAACTCAGACTCAATAAAACTGAAGTCATCAACCTGTGCCAGTAAGCTGCTGTAAACATGGTCAGGCTGTAAACAATAGGAATGGAATAAGTGTACACTGTAACAATGGAGAGAGTGCCAGGATATGTGACTACTGTGCAGAAAAACTAGGGACTAAGCATTCTCAAAAGCCGCCCCACGCTGCTCCTCTTTCTTCAGCGATTGTTGGTGCAATGGCATAGCTCAAATGGGCTGTGTAAAGAAGTCGTAGGTGCGGCTATTGGTAGGCAATATAGTATATTCTTGGCAGAGTTCACAAATCCCGTTTTGTACAACCATGGCTTCAGCACTCTACAATAATATTTTACAGGATACATGGGATTTTAAAACTATAGTGCAAATTTAATGTATTAGACATCCAGGAAAGAAAAGTAGGAATTATAATTCCATTCCTTTTTTGTGAATATCTGAATAAAGCAAGCTATTAATATTTTTCTGAGCTCATAGTTATGGCAGGGAATTAATAAAATCCAGAATGAAATGACTGCCAGTTGACCTTTTTCTCCATTTGTTTCTCTTCCAATAGCTCATGTTTGGGGTTAAATATACATTTATCCCTTTGTGTTTTATAGCTTTTCTTGTTTTTTTAAAGCCCCTGTGCTTAAGAATCATAATTGCACTGAGATATCAGCTTTGAACATAAAAGAATTAGTTTTGCTTTCCCTCCTTGAATCCCTTAATTAATGATCTTCCAATGCCATTGAATGGAAGAAATAGAAATACAGAAAGGAAGCAAATAATGTCCTCACAACCTCTGAGGATGCCTGCCATAGATGCAGGCGAAACGTCAGGAGAGAATGCTTCTACAACATGGCCATATAGCCCGAAAAACCTACAACAATCCAAATAATGTATCTTTCATTCTTCTCTTTTCCAGAAGCCAACATACTTGGAGGAGGGGGGATGACAACTTTGGGGTAGATAAATAATCAGGTGGCTTTTTGGTAGATGAAGAAGTCAATGGCCTGTTCCACTGCTCACATCTTTCCAGATGGAGTGCACGCTCCTTTTCTTTTCTAACCAGAAAGTCAGAGTCTATTCTACTGTCAAATAGCTCTTTCCATTAGAAGTTCTTTCTAATGTTTAGTCACATCTTATAAATTGAATCTATTGTCTTGCATCCCACTCACTGAAGAAGTAAAAAAAATGACCACAAAGCTATTACCCTTTCCAATATTTGAAGATCTCTCAATCGAGTACGCTCTTTTGCAGTATAAACATCTGGAGCTCCCTCAACCATTCTTCATAGAACTGGGATCCATCCTTTATCATCTCTGTCATTTGATACTTTAATGTTTGTTTATATTCTACTCAAACTCTGGTGCCCAGGATTGAACTCAGTGCTCCACACGAAGTTTGACAAAAGTAGATCAGAGTGATACTGTTACTTCTATTATACTTCTGTTGATGCAGTCTGGAATTGCATTAGGATTTCTTTTGCCAGCACATCATGTTGCTTAATCATGTTTAGCAGTGTGGGGTAATGAAGATCACTTAATTCCTTTTGATATCTACTGCTGTCAAAGAAATTGCCCTCCTATGTCCCCCCCCCCCCCTGCCTAAATGTCAATGCTACAAAAGTGATACTACAATGTCGCTGCGATATTTTGTTGATTGAGTCCTATTTTTCAGTCTCTTAAAGTCATTTGAATTTTGATTCTGTCTTGTGAAGTTTTTATTAGCTATCCCTCCAGTTAACCCTCCAAACTTTAAAATTGTTATGGAGGACTTGGCTTTTCTTCCATTTGCTATAAAGAATATGCATTTAAATGTTAGCTCATCCATGTTTTTATGTGTCCATTATCCCAATTTAGAGTCATTTGATGGGCATTTCCTTTATGCCTTCATAATGATTTATAAAGAATAACACTCCCTCCATGGCATAATCATGGTACAAGGGTTATCCAGAAAGTAAGGTTACAATGCACATAGCTCTCATGGGGGATTTTCTCAGGGAAAGTTGGTATCACTGCTGTGTAGCGGGAAGCCAGTAGAAACAAACAAGCAGTGCCAGTCATCAGTAGCTCATCGACTGGCATTGTGGTGAAGGTTAGAGATAAGTATCCTCATTCCATTTCCCTCCGCGTGCAAAATTTGCGCTGTTATATGCTAGCTAAATGCTAAGGGCATGAATGCCGCTACAATTCATTCCAACATTGTTTCAGTTTATGAAGAAGATGTAATGTCAAGACAGCATGTGACAAAATGGGTATAGAATATATTGTGAGGCCATGAAGAAACTTTGCAGAGCCATCTAAAACAAACGTCATGGGATGCTGACAGCAGGAGTCTGTCTCCATGACAATGTGTGTCCGCACACCACTCAAGCAACACAAGACTTGTTGACTTCATTTTGCTGGGATGTTTTAAGCCACCCCTCTCACAGCCCCGATCTCACACCCAGTGACTATCATTTGTTCACTAAATTGAAGGAGCACCTTGGTGGAATACACGTTTGTGACGACGAGGTAAAAATCAAAGTGACAAACTGGCTGAAAAAGGCAGAGGGAAGCTTCTATGACACAGGCATCAAAACCTGAATGATGTCCCTTTTTCCTACCCCCTTTCGTGACTTTTTCGGCACAAGAAAACAACGGGATAGGAGATGTACCCAGACCCAGGTCCGGGTCGGGATCCAGTCCACCATTGCGGTGTCAAAAATGTACTGTTTTTAAATGGAAATGCAATAAAAAAATTTCAAAAAAAACCCCTGAATGATGATGATGTGGAAAAATAATGTAAACATATGCTACAATCCATGTAACTTTTATTAAAATATATTTATTTTTGTATTTTTAAAAAAACGTTGTAACCTTACTTTCCGGATAACCCTCATACATTCCTTAATGCTCCACCTTATTTTTCCCATGACGCTATTGTGCCTTTGTCCTCTGAAAAACTGCCTCCCTCCCATGAAGTATTCAGACTAAATCCTGATCATTTTGGAAAACTCTAAGCAAACAGATTATTATCACATCTGTGTCTAGCAATCCATCTTTTGCCAGAAACCCTTCATTATGGAAAGATAAAAAGACAGGAGTGTGAGAAGCCAAATTTATCCTGGAAAAGCCATCTACATAGTCATTGTTCATCCTTTCTATTCTCCTATCACTTTTGGGCAGTGACCTTCAGAAGCAGGGAAGGAGGGTTTATCTATCTGATATAACTGTGGCCATTTCCTTCGTTCCCATTGAAATTAGAAGGAACAGGAAATCAACAGAAATATCATCCCCTCTTCCACTATTGGAAGCCTCCACTGGATCAAAGAACCTTCTATGAAGTGAAGAACATGACTAATGCAATTGCAGTTTTCATTTGAATAGTTCCACCAATGACTCATATCTGATAAATCATTTTTTCTCTTTATAAATCAATCTGTTTTATTATCCTCCATGCCTTCAGTACTCGGTATTATTGTTTGTCATTTATTGGGGATAGAGCCAAATTAGTTAGACATGTATCACTTCTTTCCTTCTATGAATGTCTACATGCTACAGCTGAGTATCCAGGTTTAACCAGTATGATGCAAAATTTACTGATATCCCTTGAGATCTTGTTTTCCATTTTGAGAAATGCTGTTATAACATTTATTTCCTTCTGTATAACAGGTTTCCTCTATTCTGGAAATGTTTCTTGCGTAGCAGGTCAACCTATTACAAAGAGATTGTGTATAAAGTCAGTACATTATTTTTGAGAAATGCCTTAATTCAAGTGTGGTGTCAAGCTCCAAAATAGACCTTCATAGTCATGCCCTGTGACACAATGAATACCAGCAGCATGAAGTGAAAAGATGAAATGTAATAGCAGAATAACTCTCTTGCCGTTGGTCATTATAAGGCAGGCAGAACACCTTTGTAATTCTAGACAAAGAACATCTTTCTGGTAGGAATATTTGTGTTGTACTAACAATGGATCTATTGCAGAGTGTGTGAATGGGATGGATATTTCCTTTTGTATATAAACATCATCAAGTGTGACTCAGAAAAAGGAATGTGCATAATACTCAAACTGCTATTCTCCTAACAGGCACTACTGCTTAGCAACTGTACCTCTCAGAAGTAATTACTAGCAGAAACTCAAGCATTTTACTTAGGGTGACTAAGAAACTAGAAGAATGGCAAAAGATTATTTGGTAATTGGTCCATTTCCACTGCTCTAATTGAGTTCTGGCCACAGCCTAGGAAGTATCAAAGTGGGAATATGCTCAAAGGAGATGTGGATGTGTAACTGAGGGAATATATGTTTGAGGTTTTGGGATAGGCTACAAATCCAAGTGAATAAATAAATGGTTTTTGTGCCACCTGATTGTTTTATGCATTTTTAAAAGTAAAATATTTATCACAGAGTTAGTTATTTCAAATAGCCAATGAGCATAGATATGAAATTGGAAATTTTATACTACTGAATAAAGGCCTATTCTTAAATTAATCCATTGAATATGCTGAAAGTCCTCTCCAAAAACGTCACTGTCTCTTTCATGAGAAACAAAATTAGGGAGTCATTTTTGAAAGGGCAGAAGTAAAGTGTGGAATCAGTTTAAGAGCTGCAGAGATCTTAGTCTATGTGTTGCTTCTTTTTTACCCACTTACTTACTCACTTCACTTAGGTGATCCCTCATTGTCCGAGTAGGATTGTCCTCCAAGATCACTGTACTGGTGGTGGGTCCGTAGGTGACTGTGGAGCCCTATTCTTGATCTGCATCTTCTCCTGCAGTGAGAGCATTGGTTTCCAGGTGGAAGGTGGTCCCAGTCAGGGTTGGCTTGACGTGCCTTCCTCTTGGCACATTTCTCTTTTTTGCCCTCTATTCATGCCTCTTCAAATTCTACAGCACTGCTGGTCACAGCTGACCTCCAGCTGGAACTCTCAAGGGCCAGGGCTTCCCAGTTCTCAGTGTCTATGCCAGAGTTTTTAAGGTTGGCTTTGAGCCCATCTTTAAATCTCTTTTCCTGCCCACCAACATTCCATTTTCCGTTCTTGAGTTTGGAGTTGAGCAACTGCTTTGGGAGACGGTGGTCGAGCATCCGGACAACATGGCAAGTCCAGCGGACTTGATGGTGGAGGACCATCCCTTCAATGCTGGTGGTCTTCGCTTCTTCCAGCACACAGACATTTGTCCACTTGTCTTCCCAAGAGATTTGCAGGATTTTTCAGTGGCAGCACTGATGGAATTGTTCCAGGAAACAGAATGATAATTGGATACTGTCATAAAACCAAATATGAGTGATGCTGCTGCTGCCACTTGCACTGTCTGCTTTCTTCTTATAGAGCTTTAAATGACTATTTTTGGAGTTCAAAAGTATTGGATAATCACTGGTTGCATAACCAAATGGAGGATTATAACCTGTTTGCATCATAACCTATTTGGTTATGACCAATTGGGAAAATCTTTATATCTTTTAAGAAAAGAATTGGTATCCACATGTATTTTATGCTTGGCAATTGGTTTTTATCTGCTAGACTGATTTCCAAGTGACTTTGAACTATTAGGAACAGAGAATATGCAAATACACAATATATGTATATATTTAGCAGTTCTTCAGAAGGGTTGCTTAGTGTTCTAAAACATCTACTCTCAATAAATATCTTGTTTCTATTTCATGCTCTCAGAAGACAAAAATTCAAGTAGATTTCTTTAAAATAACATGTTTGTTTTACATCATGTATTTAAATATACAGGCACATTTCTTGTTAGATTAAGCTTGAAAACATTTCAGTTTGTGTCTACTTTCAGTCTTTATCAGTTTCTTCAACACCATACAGCTATCTCCTTTATAACTGTCTATTTCCAACTATCATATTCAGTGGTTATCCCTCAATTGTTATCTTTTGACTGTGTTCTGGACAGTCCCTGATCTGGTCACATGGCCTGCAGCCCCTCCCACAACCTCAAGAACACAGAGTTGGGAAAAACTGCATACCAAAGAACACATATACACGTCAGTATTGAAACAGCATATTATATGCAGACAAATCATTAGACAGAGGAGGCTTGAGACTGTAGCCTTTCCAGCAAAAGCAGTAACCATTCCAAGTGCTGTCTTTTAGGAATAAAAAACACCCATTAACTCTCAGTAAACCCAGTAACACAATTGTTGCCATGTAAATCACAAAATTTATGGTAGCAAGAAGATGAGCAGATTATGTTTTTGTAAAACCTTGACCATCTCCCCAATACAACTTTTGGGGAAATATTCTTGTAAAGAATTTTCACTCAAGCTCTTGTTTCATTACCTGGAAACTGCAATATGACTGTCACTTCGTAGGTCTGGTATCTCTGGTTTCATATATCTATATCCAACAAAATGTGCCAAGTATAGACATTTTCTACGTCCTCTGGTGCAGCTCTATGGAATTTCCTGCTAAAAGCCCTTCATTTCAATAGGGTTCATCATTATCCAGTGTTTCACATATATCCATGGGTTGTCTGGGAAGGTATCCCCCATGGATACAAGGAATGTACTGTATTATTAATACCCTTAAATCTAATCAAAATTTGAACGTGTAGGCATTTATAATCATTTGTTTTTTAAATGAACATGATCGCATGTGTTTTATAAAAACAAAATAGTACATTTGTCTTATTGTGCAGTAGTAATATGGTAGCAGAAAGACAGATACCACAATAACTTCCAAGTCATGTTTACATGTTTAATGTATTAAAGGAAATATGTATTCAAATAGATAAATTATAACCAAAGACTTGCACCAAAATGTATGGAGTATCATACTCTGTATTCACAGCTCTACACCTCTGCAACCCCAAGGTAGCTTTCAACCCTGGGGTTACTGCCATAGTCGTTTGCCTGCAGGATACAATCACCCAGTACCCAGCTGTGACTGAGGAAAAAGAAAAGAGAATGCTCTTCTGGATCTCCAGTGATAGCACTGTCAGATCTGGGAAATCTGAGCTTGGAAGAAGTTCAGGTTTCCAGCCTGCCATGAGGTGGCTGACCTTTGTCCCAGTTCTCTGGGACCTTTGCCCTAGTTACTGAAGGACATGCTGAGTCAGTCTGGGAGTGATGTAACTTCCAGGTGCCTCCAGGGAAGTGAGGTAACTTCTTATGGACTTGGACATTGGACAATGATCTTAATATGCTGACTCAGGGGCCCGTGAGGTCACATCCCTTTGGACTATGGGATTTGCTGAATCACCCGGATATGGTGCAACCCTGCCTGGACATTGCATGGGCAAGGGAGGGGTTTAGGTATAAAAGGTGTGTTTGGGTGGCGGGCCGGTGCTTTAGCTTTACAAGTATTGTACCTGCAATAAAATCGTGTTGGACCGTGCTTCTATCTAGGCGTGATCCTTACCGAAATTGGAGCGTCATTACAGAAGCTAAAGCCCCATTCAACTTTCCCAGCAATGGAGAGGTTGGCTTGGAAGGAGGAGGAGTATATTGATATGTGGAATATTGCTCGGGAAGTGACGGCATGCGAAGCGTCAGCCCAGAGGGACGAACTCCGAGAAGCGGAGAGATTGTGGGACGCTCAGGTGAGCGTTTTGAGAGAAATGAGGCGGCGAGGTCTGATTCAGGCGGGTGTTCGGATGGCCGGAGGAACCAGAGAAGCTGTGCTGAAAGAAGGGCCAGCTCAGGTGGATCCAGTGGAGGGCAGGTCCAGAGAAGCTGAGAGGAAGAGTGCCTCGGCTCAGGTGGACCTGGAGGAGTGTGGTAGTGAGACCACAGAACCAGAACCGCTGTCGGAGTTGGCGGTGATGAGGTGTAGGATGGATGCGATGGAGCATACCATGAGAAGGATGTCCCAGGCTATGTCCAAGAGAGAGCCCAGGGAATCGGCGTGGAGTGCCCCGGGAGGAGGAGACTTCACTTATTATTCGTGGATGGATGGTGAACCGTCAGCAGCTGAGCGTCCTAGATCTCCCATGGGAGTGTGGGCGGAAGGTGGTCATCTGGCGTCAGAGGAAGTGAATCCAGTCCCGGTGAGCAGGCCCCTGCAATCGGCAGGGATGGGAAGGGGAGTTTCGAAGATGGAGGCCCCTCAGGGGAGGAGAATGCAATCTCAAGATTTTGGAGGACGATTGAAAAAGGAACCTCTGAGGGTGGAATTCGAAGGAGAAGCTTGCAAGGTGGCCTTCTTTATTGCCACAGTTAGAGACCATATGGAGGACTATGGTCATCTTTACCCCAGCGATGGTAGCAGAGTTCGAGCCATTGGAGGAGTGTTTAAGGGAAGGACCGCGGAATGGTATGTGCAGTGCCATGACCGGAGGGATCCATGCTTAACATCGGTCCGGGCCTTCCTGCAGGCTATTAGAAACCGTTTCCGTGATCCTCTGGAGAGGGTAAAAGCGAAGGAGGCGTTGCGAAGTTTATCCCAGGGGTCCCGTTCAGTCACTGAATATGCGGAGGAATTCATGGGATTGGCCGGAAAAGTTGCAGAATGGTCCCAGGCAACGTTGCTTGAACTATTTAAAGATGGCCTGAGAAAGGAGATTTTGGAGTGGTGTCTGCATCGCGGAGATCCAGGTGATGTCGACGGCTGGATCCAGTTGGCCGGCAGCGTGGAGGGGATCTTAGCTCAAGTGCAACGACGACGGTTCCAGCCGACGAGATCCAGGGTGTCGGGACGTGGTCTGGCTGAAGGCCGATTCCGGGGCGGAGAGTTTCGCCATGGTGGCGGCGATAGCAGGGCTGGCGTTATGAAGAAACCAATGATGGGACGGGGCCGCTGTTTCATCTGTTCCCAGCCGGGCCATTTTGCGGCCCAATGCCGGCAGAAGCCGGTGCAGGATCCTGTCCGTGCGGATTCATCTAAAGTAGCATCTGCTAGAGCAGCTTTTGTGGACAATACTGATGTGAAAAGTGTTGGGGTGAGTCCCCCAAGTGTACAATGCACCCTGGGTTTATTTAAAGGGAAAGAAATCATTGAGAAGAAGGCATTGGTTGACTGTGGGTGTTCGGAGAATATAATGTCCCCTAAGTTAGTAGATGATTTAGGGGGGGCCATGAAAACTTTGGATACCTCTGTTAATTTTACCCAGTTAGATGGGTCATCTATTAAGGGTGGGCCGTTTTCTTTGGGCACTAAAGATTTAAAAGGTCGGGTGGGACCTTGGGAAGGGGGTATTGATTTTGTAGTGGCCCCCATTACAGGACATGAGGTGGTATTGGGGTTGCCTTGGTTAGAACAGGTTAATCCCAAAATTGATTGGAAGTCCGGGAAGGTGCAATGTGAGCCTAATGTGGAGAAAGGGGTTCAGGACGAGGTACAGGGGGTGCCAGTAGAGTATTGGGATTATGCAGATGTGTTTAACCCTAAACTGGCCCAAAGTCTCCCCCCTTTCCGTAATGTACAATGCAGTATAGAGGTAAAGGAGGGGGCTATTTTGCCTAAACCGAAAATATATGCCATGACTGTGCAGGAGAAAGTGGCTCTAAGAGAGCAGATTGATGGATATTTAGAGAAGGGGTTTATTCAAAGGTCGGAATCTCCCATAGCTGCACCAGTTCTGTTTCGGGAGAAGAAGGATGGGAAATTGCGATTATGCATTGATTATAGGGGGTTGAACGCCATTAGCACTACGAATTGTTATCCTTTGCCCTTGATCAAAGATTTATTAGGCCAGCTAGGGGGCCGTAGATTTTTCACTAAATTGGACTTAATAGATGCGTTCCATATGGTGCGAGTGAAAAAAAGTGACCAATGGAAGACGGCTTTCTCTTGCCCTCTCGGGTTGTACGAATGGACCGTGATGCCATTCAGTTTGGCCGGAGCTCCTGGTATTTTCATGCAGCTTATTAATGAGGTGCTGCACCCCCTTTTATATAGGGGAGTTTTTGTGTATTTGGATGATATAGTGATTGTGACGCATACGAGAGAAGAGCATGTTCGGTTAGTTCGAGAGGTGTTGGAGAGGTTGAGACAAGCTAGTTTGTATGTGAAGCTAAGTAAGTGTGAGTTTGGGAAGAATCAGATTGATTTTTTGGGGTATCGGATTAGTGAGAATGGAGTGGCTATGGATCCGGCTAAAGTGGAGGATGTGTTGAGCTGGGAGGCTCCACAAACACGGAGGCAGTTGCAGGCGTTCTTAGGGCTGGCGAATTTTTATCGTACCTTTATATCTGGGTTCTCGGCCATAACTCTCCCACTTACGGAGTTGTTAAAGACTAAGGGGAAGGGGGAATCAAGGAAGACCAAGTCCCCTGGGGCGAGATTAAGTTGGTCTCACGGAGTGTCAGGAGTCGTTCGATAGGTTAAAGAGAGCTTTTACCCAGAGTCCTTTACTAGTGCATCCGGATGTGAGTAAGCCGTTTGTGGTACAATGCGATGCTTCCGCTTGGGCATATGGAGGGGCGTTGATGCAGAAGGATCAGCAAGGTAGTTTGAGACCATGTGCCTATTTTTCAAAGAAGTTTGGAGAGCTGGAAAGAAAGTGGCCCATTTGGGAGAAAGAGCCTTTTGCTGTGAAGTGTGCTTTGCAAACGTGGCGGCAGTTTCTGGAAGGGGCAGCTTTTCCTTTCGTGGTATTGACGGATCACCAAAACCTCCAGTATTTGAGGAATCCTCAGAAGCTATCTCCCAAGTTGGTGAGATGGGCTCAATACTTTGCCCGGTTTAACTTCTCATTACAGCATATAAAGGGAAGTGAGAATGTGGTGGCAGATGCTTTGTCGCGGTATCCAGGTGTGGGAGAGAATTGTTTGGAAAAGGCGGAGGAGGTGTTTACAAGAGAGCATTGGGGATTAGCAGTGCAGACAAGATCTCAGGTGAAGAGCGAGGTGAAAGAGGAGAAGGAAGTGGTGGATGAGTGGTGTTTGGAGTTACAGAAGGGTTACGAAGGTGATGTGTGGTTGCAAGATCATAAGGATGAATGTAAGATATTGAATGGGTTATGGGTTATGGGAAGTAAGGTGTATGTTCCTCGAGGTGTGAGGAGGAAAGTTTTGCAGCTTAACCACGATCATAAGTCTGCTGGCCATTGGGGAGTAACGAAGACGCTTTTGGCTATAAAGAAACGATATTGGTGACCAGGCATGAGAGCAGAGGTGAAGGAATATGTGGAGCATTGTGAGGATTGTGCCAGGAATAAGGAACCCGCTGCTAGACCGCGAGGGTTGATTCAGGTGGTGGCCTCCCCCGTGCGGCCGTGGACGCATGTTAGTACAGATTTCGTGGGGGAGTTGCCATCCAGCCGGGGTTACAGGTATATTTGGACGGTGCTGGATTTATTCTCGAAACAGGCCCATTTTGTTCCTTTGAAAGGGTTGCCGTCGGCAGAGAGATTAGCTGAGTTGTATGTGCAGCATGTCTACTGGTTGCATGGTTGCCCAGAACAGGTTCTCAGCGATCGAGGGGTACAGTTTATTGCCCGGTTTTGGGAGAAGTTTTTAGAGGTATTGGGAGCTCAAAGAAAACTTACAACTGCTTATCGTCCTTGTTGCAATGGCGGCGTGGAACGAACGCAAAAGTCATTAGGGGGATATTTGCGGATATTTAGCAATAAGGAACAGAATAACTGGTCAGACCTATTGCCTTATGCGGAAATGGCCTATAATAGTTCTGTGCATTCTTCCACGGGGAAGTCCCCTTTCGAGGTAATTTATGGCCAGGACATGGCTCCTTTGTCTCAACTATTGGAGTTTGGCGGGGAGGAAAAAAGTGAGTGGAGGATGCGGCGCAGGACGATTGGAGGAAGTAACCGAAGCTCTGGGAAAGGCGCAGCGAGCGTACAAACTGTTTGGGGATCGGCGGAGACAGGAGGGGAGGAGTTTGCAGAAGGTGATCTGGTATGGTTATCCACGCGGAATTTGAAGTTGGGGGGTCCATCGAAAAAGTTAAGCCCAAGGTATATTGGACCTTTTAGAGTGGAAAAGGCAGCCAATAAGGTTTCTTATACCTTCTTGTTACCGAAGAGTTTAGGCAAGGTACACCCCACATTCTAGGCATGCTAAAATTGAAACGGAAATCTAATTGATTCGTTAGAAATCCGTAATTAATGGGACTTTTGTTGTTTTACGGATCGCTGCCCCGAACCAGGAAGTAGACTTCCTTTTACGGTCCGTGAGGCCAACAATTTGCGTTAGGATCGTTAGAAATTCTTAATTATTAATTAATTAATTATTGTACTACTCACTTCTCCCTGTCTTCTCCCCGTCATTTCCTTCCCGCCTTCATTCAGCTTCTTCTTTTTCCCGCATTTCTATGGGGAACTGGAAGTGACGCTGCTGCTAGGTAGAGGCAATGCATTCTGGAAAGTGATTCACACACACACACACACACACGCACGCTTCTCCTCTCTCTCCAGGCTTCCCCCCCCCTCCTTCTCTTCCCCGTTGCTCTGCTGCCATGCATGCCCCATCGCAGGGGCCTGATTCACACACACACACGCGCGCACGCTTCTCCCTCTCTCCAGGCTTCCCCCCCCCCTCCTTCTCTTCCCCGTTGCTCTGCTGCCATGCATGCCCCATCGCAGGGGCCTGATTCACACACACACACACGCGCGCACACTTCTCCTCTCTCTCCAGGCTTCCCCCCCTCCTTCTCTTCCCCGTTGCTCTGCTGCCATGCATGCCCCATTGCAGGGGCCTGCTTCACACACACACACACACACGCGCGCTTCTCCTCTCTCTCCCGGCGCTCTCTCAGATGCTTCTCTTCCCCGTTGCTCTGCCTTGCCCCATCGCAGGGACCAGCTTCAGCCCTCCAGGTACGTGTTTTGGACTTCAACTCCCACCATTCCTCACAGTCTCAGGCCTCTTCCTTTTCCTCTCAGCCTGGGCAAACTTGGGCCCTCGCTCCCTCAGGATCGGGGTGAGAGAGAGGCAGCGAGGAGCGAGGGGGGGGGCTCCTCCTCCTTTTCTTTTGCTGCTTCCAAGAATAGAAAACCCCCTCCCTCCCTTCCTCCTTCCCTCCCTCCTTCCTATTTGGAGAGTCCCATCTAGAATTCAGTGTGGTTTATTCAAGTTTTGGCCTACAACTCCCAGAAATCCCAGCCACTTTACCAGCTGTTAGGATTTCTGGGAGTTGTAGGCCAAAACCATCTGAAAGCGCATGCTCTGGCATACAATTTCTAACGAATTTCGTTAGTATTTAAGTTACATTTCCGAAAATTTTGGGAATTTTTTTTGTAAGTCTTTGATATACTAATCAAAAAAAAATCCCCCCCCATTTGATTTTAGAATCGCCATTTTTCGATTTGTTATCATGCCTACCACATTCCACTGCAGCCTACTGAAGAGATATGTGGGGCCCCTTCCGCCCAAGGACTGAATGATGTTTTGTTTCTACAGGGGGAGGACGTGGTGGAGAAGGACGTTATGTCAGATCTGGGAAATCTGAGCTTGGAAGAAGTTCAGGTTTCCAGCCTGCCATGAGGTGGCTGACCTTTGTCCCAGTTCTCTGGGACCTTTGCCCTAGTTACTGAAGGACATGCTGAGTCAGTCTGGGAGTGATGTAACTTCCAGGTGCCTCCAGGGAAGTGAGGTAACTTCTTATGGACTTGGACATTGAACAATGATCTTAATATGCTGACTCAGGGGCCCGTGAGGTCACATCCCTTTGGACTATGGGATTTGCTGAATCACCCGGATATGGTGCAACCCTTGCCTGGACATTGCATGGGCAAGGGAGGGGTTTAGGTATAAAAGGTGTGTTTGGGTGGCGGGCCGGTGCTTTAGCTTTACAAGTATTGTACCTGCAATAAAATCGTGTTGGACCGTGCTTCTATCTACGCGTGATCCTTACCGAAATTGGAGCGTCATTACAAGCACTTTATGTTATGTTGTTTCACAGCATGCCCAGTCAAAGATGTGAATTGGCAAGGAAAGGCTATCAATAAATTCCATGCTTGGATTTTTTTCCTAATTTATTTCACAGAATATATTTCTTTTCTTATCTAACATGCAACAATATATCTTATTATTATTTATTTTTATTATTTCCATCATTTCTACCCCGCTTCTTCTCAACCCTTGAGGAGGGACTCAGAGCGGCCTAACAACGGCAACGATTCGATGCCACATAGTATACATATAATAAAAGCAAACAGTTAAGAATAAAATACATTAAAATACAGCTAGAATTAAAATACATTAAAAATACAATTAACATTAAAATGCATCGTGTACATTCACAATAGTTAAAACAGTATTCCATCCATAAGCATTAGGTCTTGTCCACCAGATTGCCATCTCAATCCAATCAAAGTGCCGTATTGTGCTAAAGTGCAAACGCTTGGTCCCATAACCAGGATTTCACTTTTTTTCTGAATGCCAGGAGGGATGAAGCTGATCAAAAGTTATCCCTTGATTGTAATGCATGTGGTCTGTTTCAGCTGGTATTCCCTAAGACAGTGAAGTAGTTTATCTGTTCTGTTTTCTTGTTGTTCAAACCAGTGCTCCCCAAACTGTGGTCCTCCCAGCATTTTGCACTTCAATTCTCAGAAGTCCTTGGGCCCTTCCAGATAGGCCCTATATCCCAAAATCTGATCCCAGGTTTTCTGTTTATCCCAGATTATCTGGAAGTGCAGACTCATATAATCCAGTATAAAGCAGCAAACCTGGGATCAGATTCTGGGATATAGGGCCTGTCTGGAAGGTCCTTTAGTAATCTTGACCAATAATCTGGAATTTGGGGAGAAATCTAGAGGACTGAAGTTTGGGAAGCATTGATTTAAACTTTATAGGAACTATCCAAGGTACTGAATCATTTAAATCTCAATCTTAAAACTAAAGTGGATCCATGATCCCATTAATATGGAAATTGTGAGCCATGGGGCATTTTTTACAAGGGTCTAAACTTTAAGAAAACTGCTAAGACCTTTTTAAAATCCCCTCAAGTATTGGGGATCGGTGCTTTATTTTTAACTTTTTTGATAAGCAAGTTGCCCATTTCAGTTTGTTGATTTTAATTCACTGTTCTATTCCTTTTTCTCCAAGATTGGTATTGCTGCAGTGTGTTCTTTTTTTTAAAGTAAGTTTTGGCAACACAATTTCCCAAGGTCTTCAGAAACATTGACTGTGTTACAATATTTATACACTTCTAAAGTTCTTTTTTTGTACAAGAAAATGTCATCATGGTGTGAGAAGTGTCTACAAGTCCTCCTTGTACGAGGGAACAGATGTATGAACACTTATTGAAGAAAATGATCCAGGATTTATTATTCGGGGGTCATTCTGAAGATGTATAGTTGCAATAATTAGATGATTTATAGTAGGTTGGCATAGAGGGATTCAATGAAGTGAACTTTACTACAGTAATGTGCTTTTCAGAGAAATGCTAGCTGAATGCTTCTCTTTCTCTGATACAAAGATGTTTAGACCTAAAGGAAATTTCCGTATGGTTGTCTGGCAAACTTTTATTCTTGAGTGGCATGAGATGTGCAAACAACATCTCAAAGAAAGATCTGCATAGAAGTGTCAGTTTTAGGTTTTCATGTGTCACTTTGGAAAAGACCTGAAGCACCTGAAGTGGCACACCATCTTTATTCTGACATAATAGTTCCTATTTCTGTACACTTTGATTTTAAAGGATGACATTGCTGCTTTCATAGTAAGATTTTCTTGTGAAATGAATTTCAGTTTATTTTATACATGTTTGTATTTTTTTTCCACAGAGAATTACCCTGGAATTCTATATTGACATCCATGCTCACTCCACTATGATGAATGGATTTATGTATGGAAACATCTTTGAAAATGAGGAAAGATTTCAGAGACAGGTCATTTTCCCCAAATTACTCTGCCAGAATGCTGAAGACTTCTCATTTGTAAGCAAGACTTTTATTGTATCTCCCCCACTCCCGCTGTAAATGGTTTTTCATATTGCTAAATGGCGCCTGTTCATATAATTTCAAAGCATGGCAACTAAAATCTATGGTCTTCAAGCAACTTGTGATGACTTGTCTGCAAACTGGAATCCCTGTCTATCACTGTTCACTTTCAGTATGACAGCTCATGGTCCAAATGGGGGAGGACTTCATCCCACCATTTAGGGCAAAGCATGCCTCCCATGACATTTGTTTCCTTATAACATCAAGTCATATCTTACATAAGATGACTCTCTCCTAGATTTTCTTGATAAGATTTCATCAGAGGAAGTTCCTTTAAGGCAGTGATTCTCAACCTATGGGTCCCCAGGAGTTTTGGCCTACAACTCCCAGAAATCCTAGCCAGTTTACCAGCTGTTAGGATTTCTGGGAATTGAATGCCAAAATATTTGAGAACCTTCTTTAAGGCAGTGCTCAAGGTCCATGGTGACGTGGTGGATTTCCATAGCTGAATGGGATATTCCAATATTAGTCTCCCAGAGACCTAATTGAACATACAAGCCACTGCAGCATCCTGGTTTCCATTGCCAGTAGCAAAATTCGAAAACCAGAATAATGGAATGTAGTTAGTTTTGACAGGACAGGATAGGCTTTTGGTCAGTAGCAGTGACACATATGCTAAACTTTGGATGCAAGAGTTTGTGTCCTTTTTCTTTACAGACTTGTCTTTATTGCTTTTTGACAACATTAGTAGACTAATCGCCCTACTGCAATCACATTTTTTCTTATATCTTGCCCCTCAGTCCTTTGTTTTTCTAGTAGTTTGAAAAAGGCATAATATGCCACCAATAGATGTTCCAGCTGTTGATTTATATTTAATAAAACATTATTTCAATCACCACCAACATCGTAATCACCCATCTTTGAAGAATCTGAAGGCCTAGGGAAAGCTAAAGGATCACCAGAGAAAGAAATAATTTGCAAACAACTCTGTGACTGCATAATAAAAGTCACAACTCCAAATGTTTTGTTTTGCCACATGAACAAGCAATACAGACATTTCTTTATTTATCCAGTGGTTTCACTTAATAAAAAATTGTGAGAAGTTACTTTGAAAAGCACAACAGATGAGAAAACTAAGATGATCTTTATTGCCATGCTTACATATTTAGTTCCACAAAATATAGTGGACCTAATATGCCAACTGAAAGCAGTTCTAGATTTCAAAATCTTCCCAGGTGACCAACCCTCCAAGTGTGTTCCAAGCAATCAGGCTTCTCTTATCAAATATCAGGAGTGATCTTGATCTTGCATGAACAGTTCATCTTCATATGTAAATTAGCTAGCATTGACATTCACTGCTTGTCATTATTATTTTATTATCAGAGAAATGTATATCCATTTCACAGATTATGAGTGATTGTGATCAGATCCATGCATTACATTTATTGTCATGCATGACAAAGATAAATCACTCTTGCAAAATAATGCATCAAAGTTGTCAAATGTTATAAATATAAAGAAGGAGGAAGTATTCGAAAATGGAACAACTTGAATTTGGTGCCAAAACACTTCTTACCTAGGTCACTGTTTGATCTATGGTTGCTCCCAATCACAACTTGACTCATTAAGGCAGTCTCTTCAACAAGTTTGAATTGTTAATTCACAGCATTGCCCCATTTGATAAAATATAAACTAATCCCTTCTCTCTGAGAAGGAAATGTGCATTTACTTGTCACCTTGGCCTTTTTGAATAGAGGAAAACTTTTACAAAGATGTCAGCAAACAAGTAAACACTTCCTCCTGCCTGCTCCTCATTGGCAGGTCACATCCAGGGCCAGTTGGCAAGTTGTAGTGCATGCGGGCAGCCAATGTGTTGGAGATAATTCTGGGAACTGCTGGCTCACTGCTTCTAAAACCAAGTCAGCAATTCTAGGGTATCACCTTGCACATGAGAGGAGTTCATTTGGAACAAAAGCTGAATGCCTGCTATTGTTAAACAAAGTAGTCTTTCACAAAGCAATAACCAGACTTTCTGGTTCATCCACAGGAATATCCAGCATCACACAATTCTTCTTTAGAGAAATGTTTTAAACTATCCCCTTTCCTTGGCTCTTCCTAATGTGATTATCCTATTTGATATATTGTATATACAGTATATCTTCTGTTACTGTTTTATTTGTGTATGTGCAAAAAAGTGTTAATGAATTATATGTTAATGAATCAATACTGTTAGTTAGTTTTTGTATGTGGGATAATCAGGAAGATGGGCAATGTTTGGCAGGTAGATTTGGGTTAATCAATTTGCCTTTGAAATCATTGTCCTGCAGGATACAAGATCTATGGGATAAACCTTATTACTTATCCATTAGGCATTAGTGGTGGATTTCCTTTTTTTGTGAAATGGTAATATAATGTGGCTATATGAACTAAATTCTGTGCATTTCCTGACACATTAGAGATCTATATCTTCTTGTCCGCATCTAGATCTGACTTGGTGCCAGAATCCCTCAGTGTGTCAAAGCCTGTACAATCCTGCGATCAACCTTTCTTCTATAAACAAGCCTTGGTGTTTTTAGCCATAGTGGAATGAACAGCATGGAATACAGTTGGCTGGGCTACCAAGCTTTCTTTGTTGAAGATATGTGCAGCCATGGCACTCTCAGTACAAGCTTTTGTGGGTATAAGGAACAAAGCAGTGACAATTAGAAAGATGTGTGTATAAATACCCAGCAGGCAGCGAATGCTCCAGAAGAACCAAAAACTACATTGTTAATGCTATCGTGCTGGCATCTGAGAAGTGTGGGAATGGGCCACTATTGTAGCTAATTATTTTCCTGAAGCTTCAGGAGGTCTCATTTATGTTGTATGCAGTGGCAGCCATTTGTAAGGATTATAATACTTCCCTAGAATTGTTTCAAATGAAAGCTGGCGGCTGCATGAAGTGTTGTCCATAATTGACTAGCTTCATGTCTTCACACAGTATCAAGACAATGTTCCATTATATTATCCATTGACAGTATCATTGAAAAGATTACTCTGCTTAAAGTATCTGTCAAGCTTGATTGGTTTACAAGGGACAAAGACACTGAAAGGAATAAAATGCAGGTTCTTTTATCCTTCTTTTTATTTTCATTTCTCCCCCCTTTTTTCACCAGCGTTCAACATAAATAAGGAATCCCCTTTGATGTCCAAAACTCATATTCCAGTAATAATGAACATGTTTGTTGAATGCAGGCTCCTTGTCTGCACAAATAATGCATTTGCTGCAAAATGGAAAGCACTGGCATTGAGTGTGGATTCAAAAATAATTTCTTCAGCACATTGAGTGATTGAAGCATCAGGCTGATCCTAGCCTTTACCTTAGACTGATCATTTGCAAAGTGCTTTAATTGACTTGGAAAACTAAATTTAATATATTGTGAGTTGTGTTTCTTGCATGAGATACTTAATTCTGTTTGTGACTGAAAATCCAGTTGTACAAAAGCTATTTTTCACCTCTAAATCCTGATTTGGTTGCTTCAAAATTCAGCTGCTCCTTCAGCCCAATTATGATTCATATAAAGACAGTGGTACATTTTTCAACCTCTATACTCACATGAATTGTTTTTGAAAAATAAATGTCCTATCTAGGAGTGCATTGTTTGCTTTTTCCACACAGAGGGGGTTTGCAGTTGTTTGTTAAATCCTGGATGGTTCTGTTGTTGATTTTGTTGACTGATTTCTTTTGGCAAGGATAAAATCTGATCAGTTCAAGATTCAACTTAGCTGTTAACCCCACCTGCTTTTAGTCCATCAACTCACTCTCTCTCTCTCTCTCTCTCTCTCACACACACACACACATACACACACACACACATTCTTTCTCTTATTCTCTTTCCCCAGCCACTTCCAATTTTGAAAGTAAAAACAAAATAACAACTAAGCCCATTATTGTAGTTAAGTAAATAATTATACTCAGATAAGTAATGAGGTAGACTGAAGTGTTTTGTGATATGTGTAATAATTTGGACAAAACTTCCCTCTCTTTAGGTTAAATGCAGGGAAACGTCAGCTTCCAATCAGTCCCAGCTATCATAGCCAATAGCCAGAAATCAGAGATAGGGGTATCCTAAACATTTTGCTGCCTGAGACATCCAAGTCACCATGCACAAAGCATAATGCCAGTCAAACAATTTTGGCATGTGAATGTGTGTGGATACTATAAATGCCTCTCCTGCTCAATAAAAGTGCAAATATAGTAAACTACATAACTAACATTATGCTACATTGTCATTATATCCAAATTTTAGGCCATGTGATGCCTTCTTTGCCTATTAGGAAAGTTAGAATTCAAGCTTGCACCTATTATAGAAGTTAAAATTCAACAATATCCAGAAGGTCACAGGTTTACCAGCCCTGGATTAGGTTTTTTCTGCATGCTATCTGAAGAAAGACTTTATAATTAGGAGCTTTTCATTAGCCTACATTTGTTTAATAAATTACTTCATTCTATCTGTCTAATTAGTCTGCATGGAAAATCAATAGAAGTCTCCTGTAATAGGCCTGATGCATCATTTTTGTATGCCATGTGATTATCAAGTGTATTGATGCCATTGGTGATGTAAAGGATAGTGCTTGATTTAGAATGTGTTGCATTGCTAGACATCTCTTCCTTTATGTAGTCTTTAAAGGCAACTGAGCACTTCAAGAACTAATTAACATCATCACTTTTTATGATGGGAACAGTAAAATGATGTTATTCTCTTGCCATTGTAAACAAATGGATGTGGCCAGTCAGAACTGGCTTCATTTTTATAGCCGTAGACACTGAGATGCCTTGATTAAGGCTAGCATGATGGCCTCTTCCTTTATCCAATGGCTGCGGAACATGTAGTCCTTCAACTGTTGTTAAACTGCAACTCCTAGCATTCTTCACCATTAATTATTGCTGACTACGTTTGATGGGAGTTTCATTTCAGGTACATTTAGAGTGCCATAGGATTCTCACCTTTGCTACATGATCTTTAACATTTTGGCAGTTAAGATATCAAAGACCCAAGATCATTCACTTGTAAGAGAAGGAGGAAAAGTGTATTTAGACTGTGCTGGACAGTGGATTATATCTATTGTATTTGTAAAAAAAATTTCCAGAAATGAGATGTGAAATATAGCCGTTGAAACGTTGGTCATATAGTGGTATTTGTATGTTAATCATTGTGGGTTGTTAGATGGCTACTTTGTCTAGCATGCACAATTCCTGTGGGTTTCCTAACAGTTCAGTGTGGGAAAGGTGCTCAAAACAGTTGACCTTCCCAAAGCTCCTCCACCCTACCACGAATGTCTATATCAGCTTATGTGTTTTGTCTCTGAGTTTGTGTGTCTTAGGGTTGGACACCGAAAGATCTTTACTTTGTGACTTCTGTACTTTCTAGTTCTAACATGTACCTAAGTTCTTATCAAATATCTATGACACAGATCTCCATAGGTCAATTGTGGCCCTCCAAGGTCATTTACCTGGCCCCTGACCTAATCATTAGAGTCACCCTAAGTCTGAAACAACTTAAAGGTACACAACAACAATCCTAATTAACATGACTATCTCATCAGCCAAAAGCAGGCTTCCCAATGAATTATTGGTAAGTTTATATTGGTTAAAATGTAATTTATTTTAAATATTGCATATTTCTTACATTTGTTTGCACAACAAAGAAGATATGGGCAGTATGCATAGGAATTCATTCATGTTTTGTTTGAAATATAGTCCAGTCCCCAAATTATTAGTATTATTATTAGGTTGTTGTAGTTTTTGGGGGTGTATGGCCATGTTCTAGAACCCTGTGGCAGGCATCCTCAGAGGTTGTGAGGTCTGTTGGAAACTAGGAAAATTTGGTTCCCTAGTTTCCAACAGACCTCACAACTTCTGAGGATGCCCGCTACAGATGCAGGTGAAATGTCATGAGAGAATGCTTCTAGGACAGGGGTGTGCAACTATTTTTTTCCAAGGGGCCACACGAGAGCCAAAAAGTATGATGGAGGGCCGCACCTAAAGGCTGAACTACATTCTACATAATATCAATTGAATTTCTTTAATAATAAAAAGGCACTACATTGCATTTTTGATATATTAATAAGACTGATAAGAGTATATGTTACGAGCCATGAAATAGAGAGGTTGTTATTGGAAAAATGACATTTATTCACTCAAATTTTACAAAACAATGGTTAACAAAATGTGAACATTTGTATCATTTGTGATTTATTATATCAGGGGCCAGGAACCTTTTTGACTCAGAGAGCCATAAAAGCAAAATATTTGGAAATGTATTTCAGTGAGAGCATTATAATATATTTTAAGACCAAATTCAACTAAATGTGAGTGTAATAAGCCCCTGAATGTATTCATAATAATAATGATGATGATAATATTCATTCAGCCTCTGCTAATAACAACAACAACAACAACAGGTTCCTAGAGTAGGAAGATACCCCCAAGGGCCATCCAGTCCAACCTCCTTCTGCCATAAAGGAAAAACACAATCAAGGCACTCCTCACAGAAGGCCATTCAGCCATTAATAATAACAACAGGTTCCTAGAGTAGGAGGAGACCTCCAAGGGCCATCCAATCCAACCTCCTTCTGCCAGGGCCCTTCCACACAGCCTATAACTCTGAATATGAAGGCAGAAAATCCCACATATATCTGCTTTGAACTGGGTTATCTGAGTCCACACTGGCATATAATGTGGTTCAAAGCACATAGCATGGGACTTTATTCAGATGTGTGGAAAGCAATTTAGATAACACAGGGCCCTTCCTTACACAGGCCTATAGCTGAATATGAAGGCATATTTATTCAGCCTGTGCTAATAATAATAACAACAACAGGAGAGGAGACCTGCAAGGGTCATCCAGTCCAACCTCCTTCTGCCTTAAGGGAAAAACACAACCGGAACATTCCTCACAGATGGCCATTCAGCCATCTTGAACCAAATTTGGCAGACTGAACTCTCAAGAGACCAAAGTACTGGAAGGGTTTGGTGGGCATTTGAACCAACAAAGAGGGGGAAAAGACAAGCACTCACCATAAACAATGGATTATATTAATTATAATGGCAGAATGCAGTGATATTAAATTCATACCACTGGGAAGCAAGGAGTGCAAGGAAGGGACTCCAAGTATAATGGTCCCAAAAAAGATTTAGAAAATATTAATATTAGACCCAGAACGAAGTGAAACTGGAAATCTCGCCAATGCCAGATATTTGTAAAGTTCCCATTCTGGGTCTAGTATTAATATTTTCTAAATCTTTTTGGGACCATTATACTTGGAGTCCCTTCCTTGGAGTCCTTGCTTCCCAGTGGTATGAATTTAATATCATTGCATTCTGCCATTATAATTAATATAATCCATTGTTTATGGCAAGTGTTTGTGCCTGCTTGTCTTTCCCCCCTCTTTGTTGATTCCCTTGCTACACTAGCCTTCCTTCTTGTGGGCATTTACCTTGAGGTTGGGAGTTGTAGTTCACCTACATCCAGAGAGCAGTACAGTGGACTCAAATAATGATGGATCAGGACCAAACTTGGCATGAATCCTCAATTTACCCAAAGAGGCAGAAGAGGAGAAGAGGAGAAAGCCGGGAAGGGAATGGATGCCCCCCCGCGCTCGGCCCTGCCCCTTTCCTGGTCTGGCTACGCCCCCTCTCTCTCGGTGCACTCTCTCTCTCTCTCTCCTTCCCTCTTCTGTTCAGGTGGTGGAAGGGGGAAAGAGAGAGAGGGGGGAAAGAGAGAGAGGGAGGGAGAGAGGGAGGGAGGGAGGGAGAGAGGGAAGGAAGGAAACAGGAAGACAGGAAAGAGCGCTGAGGCAAGAGGGAGGGGGGAGTGGGCAAGGAGGAAGTGAAGGGAGGAGGAGGAGGGTGAACACACACACACACACAGAAGAGGAGAAGAGAAGAGGAGGAAGCTGGGAAGGGAATGGATGCCCCCCGCGCCCACGCATGCTCCGGCCCCACCCCTTTTTCGCTGCACTCCCTCTTCCCTCTTGCAAGGGTGGTGAAAGGGGGAAGAAATAAAAGGGGGAAAGAGAGAGGGAGAGAAGGAAACAGAAGGGAAAGAGGAAAAGGAGGAGGAGGAAGTTGGCATCGCAGAAGGGACTCTGGGGGGCGGGGCTTCCCCCGGAGTTTGTTCTGCAGCGAGGAAGGAGAGAAGGCGTTCTGCTCCCTTGCTTTTGCAGCACAAAGCTACACTTGGCTTTGTAGCTGCCCGGACCCAGTAAGCAGCGCTACCCAAGGCTCCGCGGGCCGCATGGGATCGCCCAAAGGGCCGGATCCGGGCCGCGAGCCGTGCAATGCCCACCCCTGTTGTAGGACATGGCCATACAGCCCAAAAAATCTACAATAACCCATTGATTCCGGCTATGAAAGCCTTCGACAATAGTATTATTAATTTATTTTATCCCGCTTTTCTCCAATGGGTGCCTTCAAGCCTCATTCCTGCAAGGTGGTCCAGAATGATACCATGATTGATGGTACTGAAAGCTGTGAGAGGTCTTAGGGAGAGTGTGTCCCTGCTGGTTCTCTATCTAGCTCTCTACATAGATCATCCACCATGGTGACCAATGCCATCTCAGTCCTGTAGCCAGGTCTGAAACCAGATTGGGATAAGGTAGTGTGAACTAGCCCTTGACTTAACAAGTTTGAGAAACTCTGATCTATGGCATTTCTGGGTGGGTTTTGGAAGAAATCCTGGGAAACCATTGTCTGACAGTAATGATGCCCTGGGAGCATTGCTCATAGGATTAAAGCTCAGGAATCTGTTGAAAATAAATTTAGGAATTTATTACATCATCTCAACCCAATCACTGGCATAACCCTATTTTCAGAATCTTGGGGAATTGTAATCCAAAAACAGATGGAGTGTCTTTCTTGACCACACCTGTTTTCACCTAAGAAAACTCATGGCATAACAAATTTGTTAAGAGTACACAGAAATTGAATTAGCTGGTGGAATTTATTCATTTCTTATGGCATTCAGACTATGACCAGCTACATTCCCCATGGCACAATGAATCTGCTGTATTTTCCTTACAAATCAGATGAACAGATCTTCTTTGGACATTTTTTACTATAAATCCCTAAATGCAATAGAAATCACCCCATTATCCTTTATGTAAATGAAGCTATAGCATTACTTCAACTATTATTGCTACTACTACTTTTGTGGGGCATTGCTTTTCACTGAACATGCTGTAGAGATTTTGAATCCCATGGGCAATTGTTTTGGTGAAAGAAGAAAACAAGTAGTAAATGCTATGTGTCTTAATGTGCAGATGCTGGTTGTTCAGGAAAAACGGCCCTCTGGATATTCCTTGCTAAATTAAACCGATTTGTCACATGATGCTAAGCGAATATAGTCATGTTACCCACAGGGTTGTCTTCAAATTAATTTGTAGTCCCCCCAAAAAAAGAAAGAAAGAAATATCCACACAACTGGATTTTCCTATTTTCCTCTTGCCATTTTGTGTACACATTCATTGTTTAAAAGGCCCAAAGGGATGAAATCCCATGTGTTTAGAGATGAAACCAATTTTCTAAGCAATTTCTGTCTTGAAAGAACATACCAGTAAAAGTTATAAAAGACACTAGAAGGGACCTGCTTGCTGTTATATTTATTTGGAATTTATATTTCAGAGTCAGAATATATTCAGTAGTGTTATTTATACAAGAGGATTGAATAAAGTTATTTTTCTTTCCCCATGCTTACAATTCCTGCCTATAGCCAAAGCTTTGATTATTCCTGTCTTTGTTTAGATTTTTTTTTAAAAAAATCCTTTTTGGTGGTGCAATAAAAATAAACCAGCCCCTCTTGAAAGATAGTTAACATGAAAAGCATGGAAGTGTCTCATTGGTTTATAAACATATATGCTCAAGTAATCCTAAAATTCCTAAAACCTCCCTCTTGACATTTCGCAAGAAAGTTAAGATCTGGCTGTTTGACCAGGCATTTGCAGATGAAGCGTAATTACCTAAATTGAGACCTAAGGAATGATAATGATGCAACGGAAATTGATTTTAATAATGAGATGCCGAGATTGTGTTTTTAAATTTTAATTGCTAAATTTGTGTTTTATATGGTTGTTTTATTAATTGCTGATGTATCTTATCTGTGGGCAGTTCTTGCCATATTTTAGATATTGTTATGATATGTTTTTATTCGATTGATGTATGTTTTAGAAATGGCATCAAATTGTGCCGATTTTTCGCCGTCCTGAGTCGCCCTTGGGCTGATATGGGCAGGATATAAATGATGCAAATAACTAACTAACTAACTAAATAAATACTTGGACCTTGTTACCTTCCTTCAGAATATCATCTAGTTAGTATAAGACATAGCAAAAAGAAGACATGGTAAAAAATAACTGAATACTTCATCAGAGTTATCAATGAAGGAATTGTCCCATGCTGTACTGCCACAGTACAGATTGTTAAATCTCTTGATTCTAGCATAGTTGAGCAGCAATCACATGAAGATTCCTACCAACCTTAATGTGTCCATCTGGGGAGAAGGCATCAGGCCAAGGAAATAGAAAAAAATGTTGGAAATGGTTGGAGGCCTTGTAAAAGAAAAATTGTGTCACTTTTCTGGCTTAAAAAGTAATGGAGACACTTCTGGGTATATCGCTTTGCTCACCATAATAGACTCATACTTTCCTATTCCAGAGTGTTCTGATTTATTGTGCCCCCTTTAGATGATTTCAGTGACCTTCATAACATATTTTGAAGAGGCAACAAATATTTTACTGCTTAGCCATAGGACACCTGATTTTGATGCCTGCTCTCAGTGTCCAATTTTCCACAACACAATACCATCTGTATCATGGAGAACCATGGAATTTATTCTTCTGATTTCATTTAAAAACATACTACAAAATATGTCCCCTTTAGGTCATTCAGGTGATTCTATGATATCCTTCTACTGGAAGTTATCTTAGAGTCATGCTGAAGGATTTAGAAAATTACGAGAAATTATGCCTCTTTGGGAACATTCTAGATCCTCCAATATGATTCTATGATAATTTCTGGCAGAAGGTATTCATTTCAATGGTTCTAGGAATGGATCCCCAAAAGGATCACACAGCAGTTGTAGCATCCAATATGAATAAGAATCTCTTACATCAAAAGATTACATATGTACATTTTTAATTTGTACCAAACCTTCATTTCAAATGGGACCCAGGTGACTTTGCAACTTGAAGTAAAACAAGGTACATGAATTGAAAACCAATAATAATTAGTTTAAATGAATAACTTAAATAAACCACCATATTAAAATAAAAATATTTTAAAATTCCTTGTGCATATAAAAAGTGCGTAAAATGCATTGGGGCATTCTTGTCTGTGCTCAGATGTACATCTTCATAGTTCAATAATAGTGTTTTGTTGCATTGCTTTAACATAATTATGGATTTATAAAGTTACATAGTGTAGGGTGTGATGTAGGATTATGGCCATTGTGTGTGTGGAAAACACGTCTTCTTCCTAAAGTCATGTTTTCTATGGGGTAGTCCTTATTTATTATTTCGATTTATATACCACTCTTCCCAAAAAGGCTCATGGTGGTTCACAACAATGAATACACAACACTAGCCAAAGACTGGGTACACATCAAAGAGTGCCCTGATGTGCATTGGAGATGAGACCATGATATAAAAGTTACTCTATTGGATTCTGTTTTGCAAATGATGGCTATATGCTGTAACATCACAAATGTGTATATTAATGCAAACTAATTTTCCCACATGGGGTCAATGAGATTGTTCTTGAATGTTGGTACATACTTTTATCAGTGTAAATTTTAATGAGCAGTCTCAATATCTCTATTAGTACTTTCTGTCCTAGAAAGGCTGTTTTAGGATAATTACAAACTGGTGGAAAAGTTAGTGTCATAAAACTTCAGGGAAACAACATCTTTGTTGGTAGGAAAATGTGTTTCTAATTAACTGGCAAAATCTTTTTGAAAAAGGATAATGCTGAAAATTTACTGAGTGTTAAAAAACCCAGGTAATTCTAAACATCTTCTCTGTATATTTAATTTATCAAGGGCTGCCATGAATTCATAGATATCTGTTATCTCTCAAGTCCTAGTTGCAACTGCCAGGATTTTTGTGGTGTGTTTTTTTATTCCCCAAATTACTTCCATATCCACATTTTCTCAGGTTCTGATTCCTGGCAGCCAGGGTATTGCATGGAGTGAATGAGCATATGTTCTAGCCTGAAAAGACAGCTGGCTTCAGGGGGTTGTGATGGGCATGGGAAGTTTTTTTATTGCTTTGTCAGTAGCTCACCTGCAGTCAAGGCATAGAATTCACTCTGCTTGGTTGCTGTTACATTCTCACAGCAGGAAGGAAATTCATTCTTGACTTTGTGACATAACTCTGCCTTGGCAAGGTTGAATGCTGAGAAGAAGGGTTAGATATTGCATAGAAAATCTGGTCTGCTTTAATAATACTATAAATTAGAATACACAGATAGCAGAAGATCCTCTGTTGCTGTAGCATAGCAGAAATAGGACCTTATAATATGAGGACCACCTCCCCCCGGTATCAATTCACCAGCAAGCATGGTGAAATGGCAGACATGAGGGATGACTCCATCGCCCCATGGGGGAAGCGTCACTCAAATCGGGCAGAAGGCTACCGTGTTGGGAGGGAAGCTTCTGTCACACCCCAGGCTGCTTCCCACAGCAAACGAGAGCAACCCCAGGTTAGAGCCAAAAATCCCATCCGGTTTGACAACCGTTCCGGGCTGCAAAATGTGGCTCCAGAGAGGTGCCATCCTTCCTCAGGCGCAGAGCTTCAAAGCACCGGTATTCACACTTCCCAACTTGCATATCAAAGGAACGCCGATAAGGTGCTACGAGGAAGCAACCCTTCAGTTCCCACAAAAACGCTATGGCGTAGCCCCCGCCTTTTGGGTCATGACGGTCGAAGCCTATAAAGATCCAATCCGGACTCCGTTCGGAACTTCGAAGCAATGTTTCCTTCATCGGGCCATGCTCCTGGAACCTCGTCTGGACCAGTGGGTTTTACCAATGGGTTTTACCAGTTTTACCAAGCAACCTTTGAACCTCGTCAATTGCTGCCCCAAGATTCCTGCCTTTGGACTCTAAGTTTTACCAAGAAACCTTCGAACCTCGTCAGCTGCTGCACCAAGATTCTTGCTTCCCTTGGAGATACTTTAAAGGACCTTTGCTTCCATGAACTATTAAGAGCCTTGCTGGACTAGCCTATCTTTGCCTTTGAATAACCTACTTCTTTTAAATAAAGCATTTAAACCGCAGTCGCTGTTGTTGGTTTATCCAGGGTCCGATCAAGCCTAGGTTTTAACAGCTTCCAAGGATATTTTCACCCAGTTTGGGAGCAGGGCGTTCTTTATTTTATGACTGGGGTTCAAGTAGATTCATCAAATTATGGCTGGCATCACATAAGTGGCATGTGGTATATTAAGATGGTCCATCCCAGGGGTTTTTTTTCAAAAAATCTAAATGGATATTAATAGATCTTAGAGAATACCCTGTTGCCTTGGCAGATGAACCTGTGACTGTTCTCTGGAATTGGAAAATGAACAGGGTTGTGAGCCTGGTCACTCATAATAATATCCTTCCACATAATGTAGGTGTACAAGGGAATTGATGGTAATGAAATGAATGGGAAAGAGACTAGAGCATTGATGGTGAAAGACTTGAAGCAAGTCCAAACACAGGCTAGAGCCCATTGGAAAGCCTGCTCCATAGCAGTGGTGGTTGCAAAGAAATCATTATTCTTTGCCACCACTGCAATTGCATAGTGCCATCCAATAGTGCTATCTTGAGTGGTCAGGGGCCTTTTACCTTCTGCCCCACAGGAGCATCATATAGACCACCTGGCAGCCCACAGTGAAATGTCTTCGCAAATAAATTGCTCAGATCCACTCCAAACTGATATTGTAGCCGAGAACAGCACTCTAGTCATGAAATAAAGTTGTCCCCCAGCCTTCTCCCAACAGATTGAGATTAAGACAGAGAGATGAGGTCAAGAAAAGCATGGTGCTATTGGGGTATGGATAAATGTAATGATATAAAACAAACCTTAGTGCAACCAACCCATCTAAGCTATCTCTGAGCAGAGGCATGCCTTGAACATTCTTTCTTGGCACATATTCTCATTATATTTAATCAGCATGAGGCATGTATAGCATGCTTTGGAATGTTAAAGCATTTGACAAGTTTTATCTCAGTAATCCTTACAAAATCAACCTCATCTTTGTGTTCGTGTTTAAAATATTTATGTTCAGACTTTCCACTGTCCAAACTAGCTGTCAGATCACAAAACTACAAACAATAAAATACCAATTAAAGATATAGAAATACAAAAGAACAACCGCTTCCTAAAGCCATTTACTCCCCTTATCCAATAAGGCATACCTAAAATACAAAAAGTAACACACATATCCTACAGTGATGATGAAGGGATAATGCTGAGAGATTATCTCAGACAATCTAAATAAGATCATGTCATAGTCAGACACGAAGGTGTAACAAGGTTATATGCATGTCTGCCATTTCACCATGCATACCTTATCACACTTCCCATTGTATGTCAAATATCTCCTTAAATATTCTGAATATAAGTAAGATTTTGCTTCAGTTAGACTATTGGTGTTTGGCTGAATTCCCTCCCTAGATCTAGATCTCACAGCCTAAACAAATGACCTTACTGTATATACTATTTCTTAAAGATTTTGCTGATAGCAGCTGGAAGAGAAATTTGAATCAGAAAAAAATCCCCTTCCTCAAATGTTATGCGCCCAGTTAGAGAAACTCTCAGATACAGCACCATTTGAAGTCTTATGACTGCAGTTGCTTTCTCAGAAGCAGAATGTAATTAGATGAGGAAGAGATATAGACAAATTAGTTTTAAACTTACCAAGGAATGCTTGCATAAATTCTTCTATCGTTTTATATTTTGTGTTTTATGTTATTGCATTATTTTGTTGCTGTCTGTATTTTATTTAATGTTATTATTTGTATGTATTTTATTTTGCTTCATTGTAATTTTTGGGCTTGGCTTCATGTTAGCTGCCCTGGGTTCCCTTGGGGAGATGGTGGTGGGGTATAAAGATTATTATTATTATTATTATTATTATTTGCCTAACTTGGTGTGCTTCTGTTGTTTAGAAAGGGTAACATATAAAGATATCAGATGAGTAGCGATCAACCCTCAATGTTCATCCTAGATCTCATCATCAAGCATGAAAGGGACAGTGTTTGGAAAGTTAATTTTAAAAAGTAATAAATAACTGGTGTATTAATGAAGCTCAATAGGAGTAGAGAACAGTTAACATTACAGTTGTAAAAAAAGAAACTATCTGTCCCTCAAATAACAAGGATTGTTATTTTAAGGTTTTGAAAAAATGGATAATGCTACAAGCTACTGTGGTACAAAGCTTCATTTTTGCCTCAACACCCACAGCTGAGCATGAAGGAGTAGCAGAAGGCACAGTGTGAATTAGTATTGAACCAGATGATATTTCTCCTCCACTAATTAGTGGAGCCACATCTGTGTAACTATAACAGTAAGGACAAGCTACTGAGTGCAGGTTTCTTATGTAGTTATAACATCTATGTCATTATATCCTTATTTTTGAAAGTAGAAGAAATAATACTTAATTATTGCAGATAACTATTTCAGAACGCTGTACAGGAAATAAACTCAGGGCATCCATGTGTGGAACACTCGATATCAAGTTGCCAGGTTTTCCCCCCCCTGGTCTCCTGACGGAAATCTCTTTCTCATCTTCTTCCTCACAGTCAAGTACCTCCTTCAACCGAGATGCTGTTAAGGCAGGCACGGGACGCCGCTTCCTTGGTGGTTTACTGGATGATACTTCTTATTGCTACACACTGGAAGTTTCTTTCTACAGTTACATAGTTGGAGGTACTACTTCTACAGTCCCATATACGGAGGAAGCATGTATCCTTTAAAGGTTATACTCCTTTGCTTTTTCAAGACCATAGAGGCTAAGGTAATCAAACTCATTTTAAAAAAACAATATAATGTAGTAATAAATACAATTTGAAACCTAATGTAAAGCACGTTACTGAATGAAGCTCCTGGTTCCTCTTTTCCCTTGCAGATTGTTATGTCCCTTAAAAACCACAAATGGGGAAGGGATGGGAGAAATCCTGGGAGTTCTCATGGCACAGAAGTATTGCCTGAAAATGGAGACCCTCCTCCCGTCATCTTCTAGGGACACTTGTGTTCAATGCTATGTTGTTCGTAGCTCCTCAACCTTGAGGCAGGCTTTTCAGGGATCGTGTGAGCTGTTTAGTTGGTAGAAGTGAATAGAAAGCTTCCTTTAATGAACTTCCTTCAATCACCTTATTTTAGGTTTTAAACCTATCTCTGTTTCAGAACTTTTAGAATCATATGTTGTAGAATGACCCATGCATCCCATTTTTGTTCATACACTCAATGCTATATTGTTCCAAATACTGACAAGTATAGTTTCCCTTTAATCACAAGTGGTAAGTTTGTTCTGTCTTGAACTTCTTGGTCTACTTTGAACTGGGTGGGAAAACTTTACTCACGGGTTCAAAAAAGGCTGTGTTTTTCTTTATTATATATTCTCTACATGATTTACAACTCATGCTCGATCAGTTCTCTGTTAAAATTGTTCTTCCCTTTATTTCCTTTTTTGTAGGTGGGTGGGTGAGGGCTGGCATCTTTATGTCTGTACAGAATCAACTCAGCTTATGCAGGTGGAGCTACATCACTCTTCCTTCCTACATCATTGCCATCAGCCAGTCAGAGTAGAAAATAAGTTGTAGATAGCAATGATTATCTTTGGTGATGAGGTACAGAAAGGCTGAGACTGCAGTTCAATTTCCATAAGCATGAATGACCCTGCTGTGCTAAAAGTAGCACAAGATAGTTTCAACAGGCAAATGTGAACAATGTCAGCCTAGCCCATGTATTAAAGCTGAAAAACTCCCCATCTGGATGTAACTAGCTCCCCTTTGTCCTTCTGAAGAGAAGCCCTATCTTTCCCTGAATCACCTTATAGGTCATTGCTATCTTCTATTTACTTTTGATCTTATATTTGACTTTCCATGACGCCTGATCTAGAATGAATGGGGTTGGGAATTTGGAAAAGATGTTTCCAAGTTCCCTGCAAATCATCCCTGCAGAAGGTAAATTAATTGGAGCGCGAATGATTCATTTGAACACTGATTCATTATAAATTGCAGGACCCTCTAGAGTGCCCATACGTGGGTAGCAAATAAATTGGTTGAGATATGCTACTGATTCTATTTTATTTAATTTAAGACATTGTTATAATCCCAAAGCAGTTTGTAGGCTTAGAAAGAAGGAAAACATAATATCTTCCATAAGATAAAGCAATAAAATAGTAAAATATTTAATTTAAACCATTAGGAGTAATTGAGAACGTTAGGAGGAAAATATGTCAGCAAGCAAAGAAATGGCTTATTAGTTGGAAGCATGAACACTCTGCTTTAGAAGCCCACCTGATTTTAACAGGAAGATCATTCCACATGGTGGGCAAAGAAAAAGCATATAATTATTAATAATAGAATTGGAAAGGACTTGACTTCCATGCAGGAAAGTAGTCCTGAGAGATGGTCATCAAACTTCTGTTTAGAAGCCTACAAAGAAAGAGAATTTGCTGGAGATTGCATTGAGAAGTAGAATTCTATTCAGTCATATCCAGGGATTTAGTCCTGACATCCTGAATGGCAGATGTTAATGGATCCACAATGGATATTGATGTAGGGGAGTTGACTGGAGAGGCCTTCTCAACAAGCCATATTTGTCTTAAGCAGCTCAGGTTGAACGCGCGCACACATCTTTTCAGAGTTATGGTACAAATGTGGCTGTATTGGCAACAAGCCTATTCAGGCCATGAACTACTTATGAGCTTGACTCATAAACTGTGCTGGGGAGAACAAGAGTGAAGTGTGTGTGGTCCTGGTATCACTAGTATTGTTCAGAGGCTCTTAGCCACATTTGACTTGTTTTTATAACATAAAACTTCATGTTAATCACTGTATTATGTTGTTCAAACATTTAAGAATGCAAATACCAAAAAAACCCAACAATCCAAAAACCTGTTTTCATCCCTGAAGCCTTTCTTAGGACTTGGTCTTCCTTGACCATGTTCTAAACTTTTTGATGTATTTGTTTATGCATACAAGTAACTTCTAAGTTGAACACACTGCCCTTGGCTTGTTTTAAATGATACTAAATAGAGTGTGCTAGTGTTTTTAATAAGGCAAACAGAGTCCAGATCAAAAGAAGCAAATAGTATATTTGCATTGTATTTATTTATTTATTTACTGTATTTGTATGCCGCTTTTCTCAGCCTGCAGGTGACTCAAGGTGGTTTACAGGGCAATAATTCAATGCACATAATATCATAAATACAATTAAAATATTAATATATAATATAAAATCACAACAAAATCAATAATACTTGGGAAACAATTGCATGAAACCATTGATTTGCTTGAGAGAAGTGGAAATATCAAGGTATTGGACATTTAAAAATGTAACACAAGTATTTTTTCGTTGTTTTTGAAAAGACTGCCATTTCCTCTTACGCTTCTCTTATATTTAAGCAAATTGGAAGGAAACTAAGCAGATGGAACTGATAGGTAAATTCCTGAGTGTTCAGGGAACCATAAAAATGCTATTAAACCTATAGTTAAAATAATTCTTTGGTAAATGTTAAATTCCTATTAGTAACACTTGCTAAACTTGAATGCATTGGAAAGGGCAATTCTAAGCTAAAAAACAGTAGATGGAATGTAGGACTTAGAAGATATTGGCCGTTTACGGAACTTATCTGAGTAAAGCAAAGTTAAAAGCAGTGATTCTAACAGATCAGAGATTAAGTTTAGCAACTGTTTGAAGGTGTACCTGTCCTTTGGAAACTCTCTGAAGTGAAGGTAAAAATTGAGTTGGGGAGGATGAATCCAAGAATGACACACAGGGGAGAATATGTTAATAACAAATCTGTGCATCATTGCTTCTTCTAAGACATTCTGCCATGTTCCATCATTATGAAAGCACTGAAATCAAAAGCGGTAATGCAATATGTGTGTGTTGTACAGATTAAAGGAAAATACAAGTTCAAATAGGAAACATACAAGATGCAGTTTGATAAAAATTAAGACTCTTTTTATATATGAATGAAAAATTAAGAAAGCCCTTTGGAGTTGACATGGAACATGATTTTATGTTGAAGGTCTTAAAACCAAAAGTTGGTTTTCTTTCGTTCTTTTTTTTGTGTATCCAGCATTAAAGAAGCATCCAGAAGGGATATATCTGGAAGTATTGAGAGCTTCCGGTTCTTTTTATTTTATTTATTTATTTATTTATAAATTCGATTTGGTAGACCGCTCTCTCTGGAGCCCAGAGCGGTTTACAGCATAAAATCAATAAAACATCAGTAAACAGATAAAAGACGTATACCCAAAAGCCCCCCTCCCCACAAATGATCCCGGCAAGCAATAATACGCAGAGGCAATACATGGCAGGACGGTATGTAGGTAAAAATTTCAGTTTTACCTACATAATCCCAGGTTTGCATCCAGACTTCTTGAATTAGTGTGAAAATGCTTTGGCAATGTTACACAAGTTAAACATTAGGATCTAAATTCCAAAGAGCTTAGGAAGAATGCATTCTTATTTTGTGAGCATTTCACAAGAGAAAGCACCCAATATTGATTTAAAATGCTCTTATTTTATGTTTGCCTTTATAATCTCCAAAACTTTAATTAACAATAACACAGAGCATCTTGCTGGGTGCGATTTTCCCCTCCTTGCCCTACTTCTTTTAGAATGTGATTGAAGAAGTTAAAGAAGAAACCGAATTCATTTTAGAATAGCAAACAAAGTTCTAGTGAACTTAGCATAACCAGAACAACTTCCTGCTAATAAAGGCTTCAGAGAGCAAACATGCATTATAGTAGGTGATTTTCTTGACACAGATATCTTACATTTATCAACTTTGTTCTGTGATTGGTAGTTAGAAGTTTATCATAGGATTTAGACAAGACTCATAACTTAAGCTATTATCTGTGAAGATATCCTGCTGTGTGGGGACAGGACATGATAGGACAGGTGAGGCTAATGGCAGTGAATATACTTTTTGATTTAAAAAAAATCTAGTTTATTTCTTTTGGTGACATTCAGCTAGTCCTGTACTATGGACACCGTGAACTAATTGATATGATTTATCATGAAGAGTAAAACCTAGCCTTTCCCATTCAGAGTCATGATCCATTCTTGAAAACTCTTAAGATATATTTTGAATAATAAGGGTGACAAATTTCAGAATTTGGGTAGATCCTCTTTTGCATCTTCTTCACCTTTTTATATCTTACTATTTCCCCAGCCTTAGGACTCAAGTTGACTTACAGAATTTAAAATTGTCACAACATACAAAAGTGAAAATATAAGTGGCTATGAATAGGATTAAAACCAAATTACATGTAGAATTATTTCAGAAATTACGGTTGCGTATTTTCTCCTCCCACCACCCCTTCCCTTACTCTCTGATATTCTGAACACTGAGGTTATAAAGTGCATGCAATAGTAAGATACCTAAATTCCACAAAGGCAGGAATAGAAGCTTTCTGCACTTCAGAAATCCCTGACTTCTAGCAGAACCACAAATGCTAGGCTAAGAACAAGTCTTGCTTTGATTCTCCTTTTATATGCCAACCACTCACCTGGACTTAAAAAGACATGCACAAGCACTTCTGGATATATATTTCTACTGTTTGACTGCCAGGAGAATAGAAGAGGATGGAGTTGAGTAATGGAGTTGGACAAAGATGAGCCTTTTGTCTCTCAAAATGCTATTTGAGTACACAGTCCAGGGATGCAGGAGTAAGCCTTAGGATTTGTCACTACTCCTGAGACGAGGTGCTGAGACTGAATAAATGCTGCTCTGTAAAGGACTGGCAGAAAGTTCAGCTGTTCTCTCTTTTTAAAAAAATTTCTCTGCATAGTGCCCTGGTCAATCCCTCTCATTATATACTTCAGACTCTTTACGCAAATACAATCTTTGTCCCATACAGCAATACCCAGGCGCTGAATATTGTAATACTCTAAGGTTACCATAAGAGGCCAACACCACACAGTGTTGTCAAATATCATGTCAAGGTGATCTTTCATATTCAGTATTTTAAGTCAACCACTATAGGTTCTTTTGACTCTGCTTGGGGAACTTTATCAGTGTTGCATTATAGCCAACACTCATTGCTAGGCCTATGTGCCTAAGTCAGACAAATTAAATTAACAATAATTAACAGCTTAGTGAATTTACCAATACTTAGATCTTGTTCCTCAGATAAAGGTATGGGGGAAATATTTGAAATCTTAATAGAAGTATCAATTTTGCATCTGTCATTGCAAGAAAATATACACTTTGCCCTCCATTTTAAAAATATGAATGGTTAAAATGAAAAAAATAGAAGCAGGTGTTTGAATGGAAAAACTGCAAAAAATATATACATCATGATAAGATGATGCAACGGAAAATGATTTTAATTGATGAGATGCTGAGAATTGTATTTTACGGTTTTAATTGCTAATTATTGTTTTTATATGGTTTTAATTACTATTTGTTTTTGATTGTATTTTATATTGTGGGCAATGATTGCCATATGCAAACTGCCTCGAGTTGCCTTCGGGCTAGAAATATTGTAAATAAATAAATAAATATACATAGAAACAATGTATATAAAAAATGTGTACAGACCCCCATGTGGCCATTAAATACAGTTTCACAGTATGATGCATACAAAAGATAGTATGATAATAAGGTGAGATTTAGAAAAACATAGTGCAATCTAGATTGAGGGTGTGGGATTTTTTTCCCACCTGTAAAGCCAACAATTACATGGGTTATGCCAGTGGCTATGTCGACTGAAGGATTCTGGGAGGTGTAAACCAGAAAAGTATTTTTCTCTAAACTGTGTTAAGATTTGAAATATATCGATGTTGTTCGTACATCTTTATTTGACCTGATGAAAGCAAAGTGATTCACCAGTTAATTGAGACATACAACCTACATATGCAATCATTTGAAATGCAATCATTTGAAATGCATTCTGGGACTAGGAAGGATGTTGCACTGTGTGGGATTTCTGTGGTCTTTTTTGGCCAGCTTTTCACAGCAAGACTCTTTCCATTTTCATCTTTATTGTGTCTTGTCTTTCTTTTGAGGAAAAGTTCCCTCCACAGTTTGGTTCCATTTTCAAAGTATTCATGGAAGATAGCATTTTTCAGCCAAGGGCCAGGGGAAGTGTGAATCTTGAGAACTATCAATATTTTTTCTTGAGATGATAAATGGCCTGCCAATAAGCCAAGGCAGCTGCCAGCTCTGTCTGAGAAATGCACCTTCAGCCCCAGTTTCTCCGTGCTTGGCTTATTTATGTGCTTGCTATCTTTAAACACTTTAAACTGGATGAAGTGAAAGAGCCTTGAAGTTATTCTAAAATTGCAATTGTTTTTTGTGTGTGAGATAGATGTGGTTGCAACGATCTAATGGCTTTCTAATAAATATAAAAAGACTAAAATGCCAAAACTGGAAATCAGGTGAGAGTAGACAGCCAGATAGTGAAGGTGCTTGTAATAATCTTGGAATGTGTGTGTGTGCGTGTGTGTGTGTAAGGGGGGGTGCTGTTCTATGACACCTCGGATAACTTAACAAGATGGGGGTTTTACTCCTTAAACAGGTGCTGGTCTAGATAATTTGGGGGAAATAACAGATAAGGGTATTCTTAAAGCTAAAGTACAATTAAGGTTAAATCCATTTCTGCTAAGGACATGAGAATTAGACTGTATCTACATAGCCAAAATAGTTTGGACTTGGTGAGTAAGCTATATAATGTATGATCTGAATTACAGCATAATTGCTGCATCCAGCTGTTAATATGTCTTAAAAGAGTATGGGGTTTACTCCAGAGTTTCCAAAAAGCTCCAGAGCAGTACTAAAGTTTCATAGAGTACATTACATGGGCCACGTGCTGCAGGATGAAAGCAGCAGGGATGGAAGCAAGGCAAACATGTGCCTGATCATATATCAAATGCAGGAACTGTGTTGAGATTGAGTGATACTTGTATCCAGTGGAGACATTGGCTCAAACCTGGTTATAGAATCAGCAATATCTGCACCTTTGTGGCCAAGAAAGTTTTGCAATTTTCATTAAAACCCCACCCCAATGTCCATGTATGGGTCACCAGAATGCTTGTCCCCCAATCAGTTTTGCCATCTGAAATGGTTTATCCCGATGTGTATTGAAGCGTATGTTGCTATCATCTAATTCTATACAGTGTGTTCTGACAGTGCCAGACCTCCAAGGGATGATTGATCCAGGTGTTTATTAAGCTCCAAGTTAAATGTTGCAGAACTGATTTGTGCTGGCTTGCTGGATCATAAACTGCTCAGGTCTGATCTAAGAGATGAATTTGGTACCAGGCAATTTGATTTCTCTTAGATTTTCATTTTTTTCAATGTTGATTGTTTCAGCCTACTTCCAAATTCTTTCAATGTTTGTTAAATCCACAGAATTATGCAAGTATTGCACACATTTATCCTGATATCTTTAATTTGCAAGGGAGCTCGCAGTTGCACAATGGGTTAAATGCTTGTGCTGGCCGGACTGCATACCAAAAGGTTGGTGGTTCAAATCTGGGGAGCGGGGTGAGTTCCCATTTGTCAGGTACAGCTTCTCATGCGGGGACATGAGAGAAGCCTCCCACAGGATGGTAAAACATCCAGGCATCCTATGGGCAACGTCCTTGCAGATGGCCAATTCTCTCACACCAGAAGCGACTTGTAGTTTCTCAAGTTGGTCCTGACATGAAAAAAAAGACATTTGCAACAATTCCCATCATGTAATGCATTTTTGTTAATTATTTTCACATTTTGTGCACTTTTTCCAATCATAAGCATATTTTTGTATGTATATTTCTTACCAAAGAACTTTATACATACATTTGTTTCTCTTTTAGAGTTGTTTGGGGATTATACCACAAGGAATTTCACTTTTAAATGGAAATGAAATGACAATCTTCCCATCCTACATACTGGAGGATATGTAGTTTTATGAGAAAAATATTTGTAGATGGATAGATATATGTGAAAATTAGAGTGACATGTAAAACGAATAGGCAAATAGAGGATCTTACTGTAAACTGCTTACTTTGTGCATCTTTCTGTATCTTTGTGGTCAGTCCCTATCATTGTAACCCAGAATATAACAAAGCATTTTTTCTATTCTGCTATCACCTTCATTCTGGGGTCATTCCTAAACAGCATAGACTGTTTTTATCTGTAGTTAAAGTGCCCTCTTGTGGAATAAAGGGGATTTTTCTCTAAAAGCTCTCATAGGAGTGATATTAGGATGGCCCCTTTGTTGCTGTGATATTAAGTGACGTTACTATTTGAGTTTTGTCTTTATAGTTCCAAATTCATTTGGGTGGTAGTGATGATGGTCAATGATTATCAGGCTTTTCTATGATAGCTAGGTAAAATGAACTCTTTATATTATAGCTTTAATAGACTGAATTCTTCCTTTTCTTCTACACTGAAAGCAACACATCATTTTGTTTGGGATTACAGACATTGCTATAAACAGATGAAAGGTATTTGTCTCTGTTCCATTATTCTCGTTAAACAACATCCTTATTGAGCCTAAACTAAAACTGTACACTCAGACTCTGCAAAGGTCATCCTCTATGCATAAGCCGAAGACTTCATCTATTCCTTTACTGCAGTAAACTGTGACAAATAAAACACCCTTTAATGTTAAGAAGAATTTTACTAGTGTTTTCAGTGGGTTCATCTGTTAGAAAAAGTGAAGAGATAGACAGTTATATGAACATTGCCTGAAAAAAGTAGTCATCCTAGAAGGCCTATTATGGGCTCATTTGCCAGTAAGTATTTATGGTAAGTAAGTAGCCATTTTATAAATTTGCTGGGGGATTAAATGAACTAGTTTTAAAAAGGCATTATTTTTTCCCTATCTTCCTATAACCATTTATCTTGCATTAATTTCAGTGTTTTCTCAATTTTTAAGCAACATTCTATATTGTACTTCATTATAGCTGATGTTTATTATTGTTACAATCTAAGGATCAGTTGATCTGCACATTTTTTTAATTTGGGAATCCAATTGTATTTCCCATTTTTATTTTATGATTTTTGAAAACCTATCCTGCAAACCTTGTGAAATATTGCTTTTGATATTCTCTTCCCAGTGCAGTGGGAAATTCAGAAAATCTTCCTTTCCAGGAAGCCATAGCATAGGTTGTATTTATGAGAGCATGAGATGAACAACCACTAGAATATGTGATGTGCAAGTAAACATTTAGTTTTTTTTTATTAGTTAAGTTGAACCCCCCCCCCCTTTGAACAGCTCCTTGCCCCACATAAGGATGTGATGTAATATTTTGGGGTGTTTTCATTTACAAAGGAAGCACAAACCACCTTTCCCCTTTAAAAAGTCTGCATAGTTTTTGAAGACTACTTGCAGCTCAGGGCATCTTCTGTGCAAAAATACCACATGCAACACAGAAAATAATATTGTGGCACGACAAGAAATGCAGCTGTTTAGGACTTATTCTATGTAAAAATTTCATATTTTTACACATAAAATTGCATTTCTGCAATGAAGTATTTTATGCACAGAAAATAGTATGGCAATACAGATATTAATTCATAGGAAGAAAATGCTGTGTCTTGAGCAGATAATATTAGTTCTGCATTAAAAATGTTCAATTTTGGCAAAATAAATAAATACTGAACTGTGAATACTTGCATTCTCATCAGTCCAGTGTTCTCCTGGTTTCCCAAAAATTTCAACAATTTTGTATTATATGCAAATATTCTGTCCATCCTTACTTTCAAATCAGTATACTAAATAGACCTGTATTTAGGTATTACACTCATTGCAGTAAATGAAATAGACCTCTGCTTACTGTACTGAAAGTACCCGTTAATGCAGTTCAGAATTCTTTACAAATTGTTCACATATGAGCCAAAGGAGTAAGATCAATAGCAATCTATGATAAGATGGGAAAGCTGACTTATCTTTTATTTAGTGGCAGCTTTATATTTAGAATATAACCTTGAAAAATAATAACTTGCTTTGTCCATTGCAATTCTTAGTAGGAAATAACATTACCGTGATCATTCAACGTCATTGCATTAGTAGTATCACTACTCTATTCCATGTTAGTACTCACCTTAATGGTGACATTTGTTATGGTGGGGGAATGGTTCTTCCTCCTCTTTTTTTCATTTTTAATCTGCTATCTTGTGCAACTCAATGCTTCAGCTTCTACAGGATGGACAGCTCCTAGCCACACATCCTGTAGATGAGTGGTTCCCAATCTTTGTTTCTCCAGGTATTTTGAATTTCAGCTCCCACAATTCCTAACAACTAGTAAACTGGTTGGGATTTCTGGGAGTTGTAACCCAAAACAACTGGTTGATCAAAGATTGTGAATCACTGTTGTTGATGCTATACCATTGACTCCTGAGCATCAGAAGCATCAGATGGGGTCAAGCTGTGTTCTCAATCACAATTCTCTGATTCTTATAAGGAGAAAACAGCTTCTTTGGCAACTACTACATTGAACTACATGCTAACAAGTAACAAGAATTTGGTTTGCACATTATAAAAAGAGCATAACACTGCTGCCAGTCATTCTGCTGACCTCTAAAGAAAATGTTTTGCTTCTTGCCACTTGGAACTTATGAGTAACAGTGCCACTTTTATTACATCAACTCCAAATTCTGAGTAAGCGTAGCATGCAGATATATGCCATCCCCTTCCTAAGTGACAAGCTAGGAAGAGGAAGTTCTATGTTGTTATTGGTGGGCTCTGCAAGATGGCAGTGAAAATAGAATAAACAAGGGGGAGGGGTTGCAGTAAGCCTACTGATATTGGACTGGTTTCAGCCTATTCGGACTATCCGTTCTTTCACCGTCGCTTCGACTGAAACTGCCACAGCACCCTAACTCCTCTCTCCTTGTGGCCTACTGATATTGGACTGGTTTCAGCCTATTCGGACTATCCATTCTTTCACCGTCGCTTTGACTGAAACCGCCACAGCACCCTAACTCCTCTCTCCTTGTGGCCTACTGATATTGGACTGGTTTCAGCCTATTCGGACTATCCGTTCTTTCACCGTCGCTTCGACTGAAACCGCCACAGCACCCTAACTCTCCTTGTTATCCTTATCACCTATGGGCGTTTTTTGACCTCATCCCTTGAACTTCTACCCTAAACTCCCATCACCTTGTTATTACAACACCCATTGACTGACTTTATTTGAATCCTTAAGACAATCTGCGTCAAGGGTAGGAGCCCTCCTGGGCAATGACTCATTGTTTACTACTTTATTGTTTATTCATACTGATGTGTGTGTGTGTGTGTATATATATGTTTACCTATTATAAGAACTTTTGATACCTGTGAAACTTGTTTCTGAGTGTGTAGTGAAAATAGAAGGCATCTTGTTCACCACCATACAAGTCAATGGTTTTTGACATGTTCTCTGTTTCATGGGGAATATATAATGATCTGTGAGTGATCCAGAGATTTTACATGAAAGAGCCATCATTAAAACAGAGCAGTCCTAGTATGACAACCTCTGATCTTAATTCTGTAAATAAACCTTGAAGCTTTAAATAACTAGAAAAATCTTTTTGCTCTTTAATCCAAAAGAAAAAATATATTCCGTATAACCCTCTGCAGTGCACATGTAATGGACGTATTGCCTGTTTCTCCCTTGAGGAAATACTCCACCCTATTCTGTTTTCTCATTTTCAAAATCCACCAGTGCTGCAATCTGTTCAGTAACTCCCTTCTGGGATTATTTATTGTCAAAACAGCAATCAGTGCAGAGTTTTTAAACAGACTCAAAAACTCTGTTGGCATCTCTTTTAGGATATTTTCCAGGCACCACATTTGTTTGAAACCAAAGCTGTCATAAATCAGCCTGTGGTGTCCATGGATGTCATCTATTAATCCACAGTGCTTGCTTTGGCCTCCTCCTCCTACTACTATGAGAGTTGTTGAGGGTTTTATTTGTAGGGTCCAGAAGTGTGATTGAGTCCTTCTTACCCCAAGCTAGTAAACAGATGCCAGTGGTAGTTGCCGTGAGAGAGGAGAAAATGTAGTTTAAAATATATTTTTTTAGTTAGCCAGCTGTATATTGTGTAAAATTATAGCTACCATTTCCTTCTTCATTTGACAGAGAGATCATAGATATTCCTATACCGTCTATGCTGCAGCCACTCTCATGTCAAAAAATGATTGTTAAATGTAGTGGTACAGTAGTAAATTTTGAATTGCAGATGCTCATAATGACAATCCCTGTGGCTACTACCCCATCTACTGAGCATCCTGAAATCCAGGCAGCTGTACTGCTCATTTACAACAAGCCAGTTCTAGCAGTTTTCATCTCCATCACAAGTTGATTTATGAAAAGCGAATATGTGTTTGAGGGTCCATTCAAAACCAAACTAGGCTAATATAATTTGTATTGCAGCAGGACTAGGCCATAAAATATTTTGCTAACCTCCAAGCAATTATGTGCAATTTTTAGCTATGTTCGGGAGCATAAGACAGCCTGAGAAGGACAAAGTCCTAATCTGTACTAATCCAACATTTCTGCTGTTATGAGCCTTTGATCTTTACATCCACTGTATAATTGGTTAGATGTGGATTGGCTATCAATGGGTATTTGGTTTATGGAAGCTATGCTGATAAATAGTTGTGCTATAATGGCATGTTTGAAACATTGAAATACAAAGTGCAGCATGTTTTGCATTAGCACTCTGAGCTAATTTTTAGTAGGTTTGTGGGTTTGTGGTAATGTGTTTCTTTATCATAACAAATGATCAACAGAATGAATTCCCTCTTGGAGTTTTTAAAATAGAAATTACAAGGAAGAGTTTTGGCACTGGAGTTTTGCACCAGGAACAGAATGAAAAATCCCTCCCTGGATTCCTTGGACCTTAATAACTACAGAACAGTGTCTAATCTTCCTTCTTTGGGCAAGGTGATTGAGAAGGCAGCTGCTCTCCAGTTCTCCAGTAAGTTAAGCCCCTCTGAACACAGTGATCTTCTGGGCACATATGGGGTACACTGGCCCCAAACCATATAAGGCCTTAAAAGTTAAGACTAACACCTTGAAGGAGACTCGGAATTCAATAGGAAGCCAGTGCAGTTCACGCAGGAGTGGGGTTACATGCGCAGATCTTGGGGCTCCTGAGAGCAGGCGTGCTGCTGCGTTCTGCACCAACTTAAGTTTCCGGATCGCCGACAAGGGTAGGCCAATGTACAGTGCATTACAGTAATCGAGCCTCGAGATGACCGTTGCTTGGATCACCGTGGCCAGGTCGCAGTGGGAGAGGTAAGGAGCCAGACATTTTGCCTGTCGCAGATGGTAAAACGCTGTCTTGCAGGTGCAGACAATCTGCGCCTCCATAGACAGCTGGGTATCCAGTCAGACCCCTAAGCTCTTAACTAGAGGCTGCGGGCAAAGAGCCACGCCATCAAACGTCGGCAACTGGGTCTCTACCCCCCCCCCCCCGGGTGGCCTAGCCACAAGATCTCCGTCCCAAATTAACTTCAAATTCTTGGGTAAACTGTTGTGACCCACTATACTTTACAGTGTTGAAAGATTGCATAAATAAAGATTTATTACAACCTGCCCTGTAGCTCAAAACAGAGGGTACATAACCCCTCCCCCACACCACCACCAAACTGAATTGGAGGTGAAATTGTGGAAAACCTTTGCACCTAAAACAGGCAGCAGAGTGAAAAGGTGATCCAATACTCTGAACAGCTCTGTTGTACCAGCAAAACATTATGCTACAATTAAACACACTAATTCACATGTATTTGGTCCTGCTGTCCTTTGTCCCTTTATACCAGAGGAGCAATATTAATTAGTCAAAGTGCAGCACAAGATCATATTAATTTAAACATTTCCCTTTCTTGTCTAGATAGATGCACTGAATATCAAATGACCTTTCTGTTACTACTTTCCTTTATGTGAGCTTCTTTTTATTTCACTTCTTGTCTATTGGTTCAATATAAGACATCTCAATGCATTTCCAAGGTGTTCACAGATCTTTGCTTTCTCATTTCAAAAAAGGCAGCGTTCTATGTTGGACACACTGAAAATGTGGTGACCTTGAAATGTGTGAAGCAGTTCTTTATGAGTGAATCCCAGTGCATATATTTACTGAAGGAGTGATAATGAAGTAGCATGCTGGGAGAGTGGCATGAACCTGTCCCATCAACCAGGGTAACAATGAATACAGTTAATGTCACATGCAAGCTGAGCCTTTGATGTGATTTCCAAATCTCATGGGAGCAAAGATCTTACCCTAAGAATAATAAAACTTGGGCTTCACTAGACATTGAAATAGAAAGGCCAAATCAGGAGGTTAAGTGCATGACAGAGGGAAGAGATCCTACTTCATTTAAATTCATACTCTTTCCAAATAAATAACCTGAGTTCTTTGAATGTGTGCACATGTGTGCCCATCTGCCTTCAAGTCAACTATTAATGCAGGGTGACCTCATGATGTATATTGGGGTTTCTTAGATAAGATAACACTCAATAAAAAGAAGTATCTGGCCCATATTAGAACAGAAAATGTAAAAAACTAGATTTATACAAAATGCATTTGTTCCACTTTAGATGGATCTTTGTCAATCTTGGTTCGAACCAAGCACCCCCCACTCAATTATGCCAGAGCATGAGCATAAGCAGATAACAATGGTGTTTTGACATAATCTTTCTTTTTAGAGTCAGTCTAGAATACCCATATGGTTTGGGTGCTTCCCCAAACCTATAGCATGGCTCTTCTAAATCTAATATCCTTGAAGGACACATGTCCAATGGCCTTCTGAATAGTCTCATTGTTTTCAAATAGAATTAAGTTGCATTTATTTAGCAAGTATAAAGGTAAACAGTCTTGTGCTTATGTGTGCCAAATGCAATCACATCTAAAACATGAATCAATGTACAACTCTAAACTGAAATTTCTCTGACCACAGAAGATTTCTATCTTGGATTTAATGGTACTGTGTGCATCATAAAATGATTTCCACAAGTTCTGACTCCTGCTTTATACAATCACTTTTATGTTATGTCATGTCATGTTAAAATTTACTTTTAGAAGTACCTCTCTGAGGATATCTCCAGCTTACTCTGATCATCTTAGTTAATAGTCAGTTGTATTTCTTGAAATTACCCAGTGTTCTGGGCTGTTAAACACATGATACAACCTGCTGCAAGGGACAAAGTGAAACTAACACCGTGATAGGTTTATTGGGTGGCTTGCTGCTACATCAGAGCTCTCCCATTTTTCATCCTAGGGAGGTGGTTTTCAGCCATGGTCCAGGCAAATATCACACATATTTCCTTCTTCTCCCTCCATTGGTATCCGAGATAAGAAAATTTCTCTCAAGGCAGCAATGGGAGCTTCACCATTGTTAACTGTAGTGTATGATGATTTCTGTAAGGTAACATAGCCATTTATTTATTTATTTACTATATTTCTATATCGCCCCTCTCAGCCCGAAGGTGACTCAAGACTGTTTACATATGGCATTAATGCCCACACAATAAAACACAATCAAAACAATTAAAAACAATAACAGTTTACAATCAAAACAATTAAAATCAATCAGCAATTAGCAGTTAAAAACATAAAATACAATACAATCCTCAGCGTCTCATCATTAAAATCATTTTTCATCGCATTGTTGTATCATTCCATAGATCTAATTAAACAGTTATACATCATCTGCAAATGCCTGCTCGAACAGCCAGCAGGTCTTAACTTTCTTACAAAATGTTAGGATGGAGGAGGCCGATCTAATATCCCTAGGGAGGGTGTTCCAAAGCTGAGGGGCCACCACTGAAAAGGCCCTGTCTTTCGTCCCCGCCAATCGGGTCTGAGAAGAAGGCGGGACCGAGAGCAGGGCCTCTCCGGATGATCTTAAGCACCTAGATGGTTCATAGGGAGAGATGCATTTGGACAGATAAGCTGGACCAGAACTGTTTAGGGCTTTAAAAGCTAAGGCCAGCACTTTCAATTGTGCCTGGTAGCAAACTGGCAGCCAGTGGAGTTGGCGCAGCAGAGGAGTTGTGCGCTCTCTGAGTGCTGCTCCTGTTATCAACCTGGCTACTGTCCGTTGGACCAATTGAAGCTTCCAAACAGTCTTCAAAGGCAACCCCATATAGAGAGCATTGCAGTAGTCTCTACGGGATGTAACCAGAGCTGGACTACTGTGGCCAAGTCAGACTTCCCAAGATACGGGTGCAGCTGGCACAAAATTTTTAACTGTGCGAATGCTCCTCTGGTCACTGCCGAAACCTGGGGTTCCAGGCTCAGCGATGAGTCCAGGATCACACCCAGACTGCAAACCTGCATCTTCAGGGGGAGTGTAACCCCGTCCAACACAGGCTGTAACCCTATGCCCTGTTCGGCCTTTCGACTAACCAGGAGTGTCTCTGTCTTGTCTGGATTCAGTTTCAATTTGTTTTCCCTCATCCAGTCCGACACAGCAGCCAAGCACTGGTTCAGGACCTGAACAGCCTCCTTAGTAGTAGGTGGGAAGGAGTGACAGAGTTGGACGCCATCTGCATACAGGTGACACCGCACCCCAAAACTCCAGATGACCTCCCCCAGCAACTTCATTTAGATGTTAAACAACATGGGAGACAGTATAGAGCCTTGAGGGACCCCACACGACAATGGATGAGGGGGTCAAACAGGCATCTCCCAATGACACCATCTGGGAGCAGCCCTCTAGGAAGGACTGGAGCCACTGTAAAACAGTACCTTCAAGGCCCATTTCCACGAGGCGTCCCAGAAGGATACCATGGTCAATGGTATCGAAGGCTGCTGAGAGGTCCAGCAGAACCAACAGGGACACACTCCCCCTGTCGAGCTCCTGGCGTAAATCATCCACTAAGGTGACCAAGGCTGTCTCAGTACCATGTCCCAGCCTAAAACCAGACTGTGCCGGATCCAGATAATCCGTGTCTTCCAAGAATATCTTGAGTTGTGAGGCCACCTGTAGCAACCCTGTTCTCTTTCGTGCCTGGGGGGCAGGGGGCGGTCCCGGGGGTCCCGATTGCATTAGGGCCAATTGCAGCTGAGGTGGACATGGAGGAAGGGGATGATGAGGTAGCTGGGCCTTCTTCTCCCACTGAGAGCTTGGCATGGGATGATGGCTGGCCCGATGGGTATGAAAGCTGGGAAAGTCAGGCTGACACTGAAAGTGCTGATTCTGATAATCAGTATGAGAAACCAGGTGGTTTCGGGTCGCAGGAAAGGGTTAGGGAGATAGCGGAGGATGAGCCCATGGAAGCCAAAAGGGAGTCTGGCTCTCATGAAGATAGCGACCCAGGTGCTGGGAGGCAAGGGCGGAGCTTTGACAGGAGACAGAGCATTGAATCCAGCAGGAGGGAAATGGCATCGAAGCCTAGAGTGCCAGAGGAGCGCTAGGTCCCGTAGTACAGATTGGTGCCGCAGCCTAGAGCGTCGGGGGTCTCACCAAGGGAATTAAGTATAGGATCCGTGGGAACGGATCCTCAGTTGCTCGGCCACTTCTGATTTGAAGGGAGTGAAGCGAGTGAAGATCCACGGAGCCAGGATTCAGGCTCGTGCCTTGCCAAGAAGTATCTTGGGCCTTGTTTCCCTGAACTTTGCCTTGTTTGAATTGCCACGGACCAAGTTTGCCAATCCGCATTACTTTTGCGGAGCTTTTGCCAAGTTTTGCCTTTGGGTTTATCTATGAACTCTTTACCATTTTTGATTGAACTTTTTGATACTTTTAAGGACAATTACTCTTTTCACCTGTTTTTATTATTCAATAAATAGTTAGCTGATTACCGTCTCTGTGTGTGTGATTAATGGGCTGGGCCAAGACCCTGCATTGTGACAGTACCACACATTCCAGGGCTTTGCCCAAAAAGGGAAGATTGGAAACTGGCCGATAGTTGACGAATTGAGTGAGGTCCAGTGATGGCTTTTTTCAACAGCGGTTTTATAACAGCTTGTTTTAAGCTGGCTGGAATATTGCCTTCACAAAGGAAGGCATTAACCACCACATTTACCCACTCGGCCAATCCCCCTCTGGCTTCTTTTACCAGCCAGGATGGGCAGGGGTCTAGGATGCATGTGGTTGCTCTCATCCCTCTGAGTATCTTGTCCACATCCTCAGATTTCACCAATTGAAATAAATCCATCAAAACTGGACAAGAAGGTGCTTGTGTTACATCTTCAGAGACTGCCGTTAACATGGTGTCCAGACCCAAACGGATCAAAGTGACTTTGTCCGTGAAGAACCGAGTAAATGCTTCACAGCAGGCTGTCAAGTTGTCAGGACTCCTATCCTGAATGGTGGGATTTAATAGGCCTCTGACAATTCAAAACAGCTCCGCCGGATAGTTCTTTGTGGATGCAATATTGGCTGCGAGAAAAGATTTCTTTGCACCCTTTATTGCTACGCCATATGCCCTTAGAAGGGCATCAAGACGTGTTCGATTTGGCCTGCTCAGATCCGAAAGCCACACGCTCTATAGGCACCTCTTCCTTCGCTTCATTGCTGCCAACTCCTCGTTGAACCAAGGAGCTATTGAAATCCACTTCCCCACAGAAAACATCCGGTCATTTTGCAGCCTAAAGTGGAAAGGATATTGTAGATTACATAGCATATGCAACTCTGTCTTACAACAGAAGGAAATGGTTGATGAGTTCAGGAGAAATAGCCAGGCATGTCCCCTCTCAATATCTGCTGTCCAGAGACAGTTACTTTGCCAAATAGTTGCAGTTGTGGCACACAGTGGGAGCCAAATCTCCATTCAAGCACCAAGTTAAAAACATAGCTTTTTAGTAAAGCCTCTAAGATTTGATGACATTATCCAAATCTGTTCATAATACATAATTTTAAACATTTCTAACTTCCGAACATTTAACAATTTAAAGGCTGTTAAAGCTATTGGACTTTAAAAATAATTGAACCTAATCTTCTTGTATGGTGCTCTTCTTATGATTTGGGGTGAGAGATAAATATTTTTTATTTTTAAAAGTAATGTATTTCCAATTTTCTATTAGATTGTAATAAATTGATGTGTGGCATTGCTAAAGTCTCTCATTATAGCAGGAGCTGAGAGAAACGTCAAAATAAAATCAGAAAGAACAGGAACAAAATCAAGGAATTTCTAGTCTTTGGACATGTCTACACTGAAGAAAAAGGCCAGAAAGACCCTGGTTTTCTTCCTGTTCCAATTTTATTTTGGAGGTCCACATATATTTTGTTTGTCCAGCAGTGTTTTCTATTAGCTCCCAGTATCATCAGAAAACCTTTCTATCAGCTCTCCAGGTTGATTTATTTTATCTATCTATCTATATGCTCTGTTCGTTTTGAGTGACATCGTAACTCAAAATCCGCTGGATTAATTGCTGCCAAATTTGACCACAAGACACCTACTAACCCAAGGAGTGATCATCATTAAAAATAAATTGATTTTGTCATTTGAGAGTTGTAGTTCCTGGAAAATATAGCTTATCTACAACCAAAGAGCATTCTGAACTCCACTAATGATGGGATTGAACCAAACTTGGCACACAGGACTCACATGACCAATAAAAAACACTAGAAGGGTTTGGTGGACATTGACCTTGAGTTTTAGAGTTGTAGTTCACCTACATCCAGAAAGCACGGTGGACTCAAACAATGATGGATCTGGACCAAATTTGGCACAAATACTCCATATGCCTAAATATGAACACAGAAGGAGTTTGGGGGAAAGTAGACCTTGATATTTTGGAGTTGGGATTTATAGTTTACTGGGATTTATAGTTTACCTACAATCAAAGAGCATTCTGAATCTTACCAATGATAGAATTGAGCCAAACGTCCCACACAGAATCCTCATAACCATCAGAAAATACTGTGTTTTCTGGTGGTCTTTGGCAACCCTTCTGACACCCCCTCATCACCCCCCCCCCCAAACAGAGAGTCTGACTCCCAGGTTTAGAAATGCTGCTTAAGACCATCCAGTGCAACTCCCTTCACCAGGGCAAGGAAACATAATCAAAGCCCTCCTGACAATGAGCCATTCATCCATAGACATAGATAGATAGATATATATGATTCACACACACACACACATGTATATGACATATATTGTATCATAGATTTGAAAGGGACCCCTAAAGAAGGACAAATATATGTTGCATGTTCCAGAGTAGACAAACCAGACAATCTCTACATCAACACTGACAAAGAAACAACAAGAAATACTGTTTACTCACAAGCATAAAGAAATTACATATATTAGAAACCAACCCTTTCTCATTATTGTTCAAATCACCAGACTGGGCCACAGCAACACGTGGCACAGGACAGCTAATCTTAGTATAAAATCAGAAAGAATTGGAACAAAATATGTGACTTTTAAATCAGTCTAGATATGCTTTTAGTAGATCAAGAATGCCACCTTTCTTAAATGTAGAGCAATCTTACTCTGTTTTATGCAATGCTAAATAGTGCTGTCTAAATGAATTGAAAATGACCTTTTTAATGAAAAGAACGTTTCTCTCATAAAGCTTATGTTTTCACAACTTGGGGATAACACTAAAAGCCAGAATCTGAACTTAAACCAGGATTCAATTGTGTATTATAATGAACTAGCTATACGTTGAACCAAAGGGAGTGAAGCTCAGTGCGAACTGGTTGGCAAGCAAGGCTAAAAAGAGAACAGCCAGGGAGCTAAGGCATTCCTCTTCACCTGCTGGGCCTGCCAATTAACCCTGCCAGGAATCAGAAAACCAGGTTAGAAGTGTCAACTGAAAATGAGCCGGGCAAGCAGGAGATACACCGAGGGAGCCAAAACAGTTCCATTGGAAATCAAAACAGATCCCTTTCCAGATGGGGGGAAAAAACGAACACCCAAGCCATGTAACAGGAAACAGCATGATACAATTTGCAAACTCCACTACATTTTACAAACTGCTGTGGGGGGAAAACATAAATACAAAAGAGACCCTGTTGGAATCTGGACTTGTGCTATATGGCTGCGGTGCTTGTTTGTAAAGAACCCCATGAATTTATGTGGTATGTTTATAGGAAACTAAAAATATGTGAATTGCTCAGGAGAAATGAAATGGATTTTTAAAATCCTTGCCATTTTCTTACATACTTTTTTTCCCTTTATTCTGAGATAAGCTGCCTTCTGGACTTTCTAACGGGTCTATTTGCTCCCAATTCATGTTGCAAAGGTCTTACTATATAACCAAACTACTATGTACTAATAATCAGAGAAGTGTAGGAAAGAAACCAGAGCCATATGAGTTCTTCTGTATTGTGTAACGAAGGCATTTTTTCCTTCTGCTAGAATTTTGAGTTTAGATTCCCAGTGCTTGATCGATGCTGCATTAATATTACTGATAAGACAAAGTCAGTGAATGGCATGATTCATATCTGATCTTGACATTTCCAAAAAAAACGTTTGACAACTTTCTAGCTGCTTGCCTTTCTGAATTCTTGAATTCTTTCAGATACAGTCCACATAGTAACAATTTAAGTGTGATGTTGTAGTACTGAATTAGAAAATTCTATGATGGAAAAAATGCTCATGTACAGAATTAAATCCAATGTGACTAGATCTAATGCATACTGGAAGAGCCTTTGCCAACATATTATTATTATTGCTGATCATCAGAGGGGTGGTTTAAAATGTCTGAAGGACATTAGATTAGGGAAGGTAGCACCGGAGCTTTTTACTCCATTTCAAAAATCCAATGAATCTGGCTTTTCATAAGCTACAGTCTTTTCCTCCATGTTGCTAAGTAACACAGGTCTTTATTCTGGTCTTCCAGGAAAATTCTTACATTTAGGTGGTATTTCATCATGTTTCCCCAAATCATAAAGAGCGGTTCTTGTTTCAAGGCACCCCAGGCTTGCTAAACTACCTGGAACGAATGCCACTGCTGCAGGGTGATTTGTTTCTGAAATTTTCCTCTGGCAGGCCTCTAACATGGATCGTATACCAGCTGATCTTGATGACCTTTGATGCAAAGACTCTGGATCTAAAGAGCAATGTATGCCCAGAGCAAAGTACACCTACAGACTCAAACCATGGACAGTTAATGTTCCTTCTCTAAGGCCATGAAATCAATCTTATAGGTCAATTTGTGCCCTGGCTCAGCATTATGTTTATGCATTTCTGAAAGGACTGTTTGCAGCCTCAATTACGTTGGTGAATCTTTTCCTCCTCCTCCTCTTTTACTTTTTGCTGATTTTAATTCATAAGAGTAACCATAAGGCTTGTAAACCTTTGGAATCTAAATGGCAAAATTGAAGCTAGCACTTCATTTGACAAATGTTCAGGTCCTAATATGCTGCTGTTTTCAGTCTTCTTCCACCTTTGTATGCTAGGGGAAATGGAAACTAAGCATTCAGTCCATCAATTAAAGTGCTTAGTACAGATATTTTTCTATAGATATCTGTCTTTTCCATTGCAGTGGTTCACCAAAGTGTTTATGACATGCAGATTCTGTATTTACTGGTAAGAAGGTAATAGGAGAGGTTTAGAACTTCTGAAAAGATTTCCAAAAATTTATCACACTCCAAAATCCACCCCCACCCCAGTCTACTGGCACATCACTTCCTTGCACCAAGAGGGCACAAGGAGAAAAGTTATGGTGGCCAAGAGGGAATGGATGCCCTCTCAGCCCTTTGAAATTCAAGAGCCCAAAAAACTGAGATGGCTGTGCGGATTGGGCCTGGGAATCACATTATGTGTTCCCTGGGTCCAATCCCCATGGGGCTCACATCTGGCCAGACTCAGATCTTACCTTAAGAATCCAATCTTACCGGGTATTTAATTAATTTGGCACAAACTAGGGAAACCCTGGTTTGTTCCGAATTAATTCATTTTTACCAGAGGCATTGTCCTGGAATATGGGCCTGTCTGGATGGGCCCTCAAGATGCTTTAACTGAGAATAAAAAGTACCAAGCCTAAGGCTTCGTTTTGGTCACCAAGAACAGGACAAGTAATCTAGGAAGACACCTGTAGGCCATCTCGTCGTCTGCTCCTTTCCTCATCTCTTACTATTGTTCTACTTCTTGGCCCTTTAACTGTTGCTTTAACTGTTGCCTGAGGATGGAAATAATATTTGGGAAATTGTTAAAAAGTATTTTGAGTTTTTAGAAACACTGACAAGAATCCTTGAATTATAATTTTTGCAATTTGGTATTTATTTTTCACAAAATTTTCACAAGGTTGTTTTGTGCAGAAAACAATATTTTTTGTGTTGGAAAATAATATTTTAATGCAGAAATATTCATTCCTGAACATAAAATGTTGTAATTGGCAATTTATTCTATGCAAAATAAATCACAAATTGATTTTTTGTGTGTCAGGAGCAACTTGAGAAACTGCAAGTCGCTTCTGGTGTGAGAGAATTGGCCATCTGTAAGGACGTTGCCCAGGGAAGGAAGTTGCCTCAACCTTTACATCTGTAGTCCTGCCGGCACAAGGGTTTAACCCATTGCACCACTGGGAGCTCCATCACAAATGGATAATTTACATAGAAAATAGCATTATCTGTACAAAACACAACAAGAATTAATATTTTTGCATTAAAATGTTATTTTTCATGAAGAAAACTGAACAAAGAAATGTAGCTTTCTACGCAAAGCAACCTTGTGTGAAATGTGTACAGAATATATCCCACATTACATAGCCTTCAAACATAGCCTCCTGTCCTTTAAGAAACTACTAAAAACCTAGCTGTGGGTCCAGGCGTTTGACTAAAGGTATTCATTAGTGGACAATGGCAGTTGGACTTGAATTTAACAATGTGACGATTATGGATCTATTTGGCTGGACTCTGATTCAGCGGTATGATTATTTTGAATGTGAAGGAATTTTATTGATGATTTTATACTGTTTTAACTGTTTTAATTTGAATGTATATGTGAATAGCATCTTTGATGCATATGTAAACTGCCCTTAGTCCCCCCATGGGAGAAGAGCAGGGTAGAAATGAAGATAATAAATAAATAAATAAACCATGTGCGGTTTTCAAAGATTTTATCACAACAGAAAGAAAAATGCTGAAATTACTCCAAACCTTTCCCTTCCCAAGGTACTAAGTTGGCATCTAGTATGGTGTTAGAGAAACAAAAACCAGTAGAAAACAAATACCAATGAAAGCATGCAAAAGAAAGCTGTGCTCTGTGGTTTGTGTAATCACCATCTGGACCTCAAACTGGTCCCAAAATTTCCCATGTAGTCAGTTGTACACAGTGAAACCACTTTCTATAACACTGGTTTCAAATTAACTGAAGTGGTCAATGTAGGTGTGTCCCTAATTATATTTAAAATGGACCACACAATATGTACAAAGCTGTAGAAATAACCTTAGTTTTCTCTCTGTCAGATGGGAAATAATCTGTTCTATATACTTTTTAAAAACATACTTTAACCTCACAGTCAAACTCTTCTCCTTTAGGTGTGCCTTCCACTGCTTCTTTCTCTGTTGAGATGCTTTATAAGCTAACAATGAATTGTCCTTTTCTTGCAGTAGGAACACTGGAAAAGCCAGGGTTATAGGTGATCTTCCAGGGAACTCTTTACTATTTAACGTTTTCATTCAAATGGTTCATTGCACAAAGAAAGTTTGAAGGTTGAGTTGATTTATATTTAAAGGGTCAAGTAGAAGGATTAATCTGATACAGGACATCTGCTTCTAATTCTTTTTATTATCTTTCTTTTCACAGCAGCAGGTCTTTAGAATGGCTTAGGGTTTTTTATGTAGTAACATTTTAATACTGGTATAGAGGTCAGATGCGTCTGCATTTGCTAGAAATTACAGAACTCGTGAAATTTTAATGAGGGCATTCTTTAAGCTCGCAGTGGACAGCTTGCTAGTAGGTCTCGGTCTGGGGACCATATTTTGTTCTTGAAATCACTAGTGGTTTTAATGTAGTGGGATGAACTTGCTAATAATGCCAATAATGTTAACATGTTAATGTATTTCATCAATAGAGGAGTACAATAGACAGTGGATATCTGGAGGATCTTGGGGTCCTAGTAAAAAGAGAGGAGTTCTGAGAGACATCGGGGTTCATGGCAATAGTGGCTCATCACTTTTGGGGTTGTGACTAATTCCCTGGCCCAGGTCTTCTGAAAAGGTCAACAGATCTATGCTTCATTTTCAGTATGCTATTTGAACTATCTTTGGATTTTCTGGTTCTTACAAAAAGTTCAAATACTTTATGCAACAGTTGAGGTCCTGGCTTAAGCATATAATTTTTTTGGATGGAAGAGCATCCTTACCTAAGTAACACCTCAGTTCCCTAAAATTATTACAGCACAGATTAAGGAACATACTGAATGTGGTGGAAGAGGAGATTTTTAAACATTTGGATGGACTTTGAGTGAGTGAAGTCCTTGCAATAAAAGGCAGACCCTTAATTCAGCTAAGTAATTAGGTAGCCAGGCTTTTCTCCATTTACAGCATAATTTCAGGTGCAGTCTAAACATTCCCTAAAAACATAAGCAGCTATTGAGGCCTATAAATGTGTGCATTTCAATTTCTCTAGTACTGAAAGCAAATAGACATGTTGTCATTGTGGATCTATGGATTAGCATCTTTATGTAATCCCTTGTGGAAGTGAGGCTGGGATTAATTCAAGCTGTCCAAACCATTGAGCTGGCAATGCCATAAAATGTACAGTATATGTCTGCATATTTGCTAGATTTAATGTATTGTCGAAGGCTTTCATGGCCAGAATCACTGGGTTGTTGTAGGTTTTTCAGGCTGTATGACCATTCTCTCCTGACGTTTTGCCTGCATCTATGGCAGGCATCTTCAGAGATTGTGAGGTCTGTTGGAAACTAGGAAAATTGGGTATTTATATCTGTGGAAAGTCCAGGGTATGAGAAAGAACTCTTGTCTGTTGGGGGTACATGTGAATGTTTCAGTTAGCCACCTTGATTAGCATTTGATTGCCTGACTGTTTTTAGGAGTTCTTTCTCCCACCCTGGACTTTCCACAAATATATAAACTCAATTTTCCTAGTTTCCAACAGACCTCACAACCTCTGAGGATGCCTGCCATAGATGCAGGTGAAACATCAGGAGAGAATGCTTCTAGAACATGGCCATACAGCCCAAAAAACCTACAACAACGCTTTGCTAGATTTGTTTAAATCCAATTTAGTTTATGAGCACTGATCCAATATCCTGGATATATCAGTGAGATTTCTTAATTCTGTCAAGTAGGTGGTACAAGTTGAGCACCTCTCATCCAAAATACTTGGGATCAGAAGTGTTCAATATTTCAATATTTGTTTGCTTGTGTGTGGGGGGAGGGGGATTTTGGAATATTTTCATATAAATAATGAGATAACTTGGAGACGTGACTCAAGTCTAAACATGGATATTTATGTTTCATATACACCTTAAACACATAGACTGAAGATAATTTTATACCTAATATTTTAATGATTTTGTATATGAAATAAAGTTTGCATACATTGAACATCAGAAAGCAAAGGTGTCACTATTTTAGCCACCCATGTGGACTGTTTTGAATTTTGGAGTATTTCACATTTCAACATTCCAGATAAGGGTTACTTAATCTGTAATAACATGTGTCATCTTCAAACCAGCAAGGTAAAGACATTTCTTTGTGGATAATCTGTCATTTTCTTTTACTTTCATTATTACTGGGGTGAGCGTGCATAATAAGGGACAAAAAGTATGCCTGCAGCTCTGTTTTTGTACCCCTTACATGAAATTGCATGTCCTGGTTGTGTCATACTTAGAAAGAACCTTCTCTCTTTCCATTTCATGAAAAATGTAAAAGTATGCTTGCTGAGATCCTTGAGAAGTCTTCTTATTTCTTCTGCCTTTAAAAAAACGTATTGTGCTTTCATTTGTCAACATTAAGGCTCATTTGTTGTGCACCAGTCAAACAACGTGGCTGGGTGAATGAGGCATACATATATGTGTATAGTGTTGCTGCTTTTCCTTTCTTCTTCCCCCCTGCACCCACCCTGATGCCCAATTCCATGTTGTCAGCAGACTTTAACAGTTTGCAGTCAGCTTCTCAGAGCCATTTATATAAATTAGGCCTAGCAGGGGCTCCCAGGATCGCAAAGCAATGAACATTACTTTGCATTTGTTGACTTTAATTTTCACATTGCCGTATGCCGACCCACTTCTAGAGTAGCTGTAAACTGTTGGTTGCTTTTTGGCTGTGTTTTCTCAGCCCTCTCAGCAAAACGGAGAAGCTTAAAATTCAGTCTCTCTGAATCATTTGCATAACCTAAAATGCCAGCAGGAAAGTTATATTCACTGACCTAATTAAGAGAGGAAGGAACTGGCAAAAACCATATCTGAAAACCCTATGAAATTCTTAGTCACTATCAGTTGACAGGCTCCTTGAAGACACATACACCCACAATTCAGCCATTCCATTTGATGTTTATGTTGCTACTGTGGCCAACAGCTGATTTCTATGATGCATGTCAGTTAAAGCTTTCTACAAAATCTGCCTGCAAACTGTTACATTTTGAATAGCACATAGAATTGGGATGTTGAACTGTAGATGAATGAGTTCGAAGATTTAGGGAGGCCATACAACCCTGCCTTGCAAAAGAGAATGAGCTGTGCCCTTTTCACCAGATCAGAAAACTTTCTTGTCCCAGCAATCCAAGAAGCAAACTGCAAAACATACAGTTGAACACAGAGCTACAAGATGGGCCAGTTTTATCCTCTTATCACAACCAGATCTTCAAAAAGAATAATGTGCAAGACTGGTTTTTTAAAAAAAGTTTGTCATTTTTGCAAAGGTTAGATTGCATTATTACAAACTGAATAGCAAATAAAAATATAAATCAAAGAGTCAGTTAAATACTTAGGAATAAATATATCTAAAGAATTAGAGATAAATAATTATATTAAATTAAGAAAGGAAATAAATATGAAATAGTTAGAATATGCTAAAATTAAATGTTGATGGTCAGAATAAATAACAGCAAATGGTATAAACCACAAAAAGAAGACGGTCTAGGCCTTCCGAATATTAAACTATACTACCATGACAATCAATTACCCCATATGTTCCCCCGTGATCACTATGCTCGGAAGGGCAAAACCTCGTAGTAGTTCCATCCATTCATTCCTGCCGGTTGTCCACAACCAGATGAAGAGCCTTTTCCGTAGCGGCACCATCGCTATGGAATTCAATGCCAGATGAAGTCCGTGCCATTAAGGAATTGGCCCCATTTCGGAGAGCCTTTAAAACGTCCCTTTTAAGGCAGACTTTTAACCAAAATGGCTCCTGAGGAAGACGTCAAATTCTTGAGTCCTATATAAACTGTTGTTTTTATGCTCTGTTTTATATTGTTGCTGTTCTTAAATTGAATTGTTGCTGTTTTATAAACTGATTTTATGTAAACCGCCCCGAGCCTGCTGGAAGGAGCAGTATACAAGAATGAACAATAAATAAATAAATAAGGTATATAGTAGAAAGCTTAGCAAAACAAGGAAAGTTGGAGTGGCTGGAAGAAGGTGATAAAATCAGAACTGAAATTAGAATATATTTTTGGATAATAAAGGAAAATATAAAAAGAACTGGTATAATAAGTAAAGCAATCCCCTTTTTAAAGGCCTTTTAGAGATTTGGAGGAAATATAAAATAAAACTGATGGCAGGGATTTCAACTTTAACCTCAGTATTGATTATAGAAAACTTCCCAATAAATCTACAAAGGATTAGAGGAAGACTTTAAAAGAAGGGGTATAATGAAAATAAGAGATTGGGAAAATAAACATAGAAAAAAATTAAAGAACGAGTAGGAAAGGACATTGCTTGGTATGAGTGTTTACAATTGAGAAAATGGTCAACTAATATAAGAAAGCAGTATAATGGAGCAGAGAATATACAAAATGATAACCCAAAGAGAGAATAAAGAAGAAAATGAAACAGTAAAAGGAACAATAAGTGATATTTATTAATTCTTACTAGAAAATGAAGCAAAACAAGGGCATATTAGAGAATTATGGAAACTAGATTTGGGGAAAATCCTGAATACTTGAGAATGGAAAAGAATATAGAATATGCATATTTAAAAATGTTTATAAGAATTAAAGAAAATTATTATAAAATAATATTGAGGTGGTATTTAACTACAGTTTTATTAAATCAGATAAACTAGAAATATTCAAACCAATCTTGGAGAGGTTGCCAGGAAGTAGTTTCATGCATTCATATGTGGTGGTCCTGCACCTTTATTTTTTGTTTAAAAAATGGGAAACAGTATTTAAAGAAATAAAAGCAACAATAAAAATAGAGTTAAAGAGTATACCAGAAATAGCACTGTTATCAATATATGACAAGAAGAAAATGAATTGACCTCTAGTTTACTAATGACTAAGAGACTGATAGATGCAAAGAATTGGAAAGATAAAAGGGAAATCCAATTAGTAGAATGGTGTAAAGAAATTTGGGATGTAGCAGTTAATGATAAACTGAGTTGTGACATTAAAGTTAAAATGGAATATGAAAGCAAAAATAATTTTGGAACATATGGGGTAAATTTATTGAGTTTGTATTCATTGAAGGAAAAGAGATCAAACCTGCAACATCCTGACCCCTAGAATAATAAAACAGCAGTGGGAGGGGGCGAGAAGAGGTTGAACATAAAAGACACATATCAAGAACCCTATTCTATCCGATTTGTCGTCGATCCACTTCTTTCTTTTTTTTTGTAATATAAATTTTTATTAAGTTTACAAGATAATCACAGATTGTTAAAACAGATAATAAGACATATAGAGAGAGGAGGATTTCTCCTTTCGTAAAGTTGAAATAAAAGCATGGAGGTGGAGTAGGGGGGGAGGGAAAAGAGTAGGGAATACAGTAGGGGTAGGGGGCGTGGAGAAAATATAAAGTAGAAAATAGAAAGTTAAAAATAGGGGGGGAGCACAACATTTCAGATATAATGTATATATTTTATTTATTTATTTATTTATTTATTTATTTATTTACTTTGCTTCTAGACCGCCTCTCTCAGCCCGAAGGCGACTCGATGCGGTGTACAAATAGCAGGAACTGCTCAAGACAAACAAATCAACAGTTATCAATACAATTTCAACATATACAATTTAACATTTAACGTTAAAAACACAATATCAGCTTCTCATTATTAAGTCGATTTCCCATCAAATATGAGGTCTTCTCAAGGGCCACTTGTTATATATCAATAAGGTTGTCTTAAAATATCAGAGAAGCCAAGGTGCCTGTGAAATAGAGCTTTGGACTGTGAGGTTCTTCCGTTATGACCACTGTGACTTCTGATAATCACTGGAGTGGAAGTATTGCCCTTTTGGAATTCAAATGATGATTGCATGCAAAGAATGAAGTTTCTATTGATAATAGAGACGAAATTACTAAATAATATTCAACTTGAGGAGCACATCCAAATCTATCTTTTTTTTGTCTTTCTCTCTACCTGCAAGCCAGATTGAGAGCATCTGTTGGCTAGGGCTGAAATATCAGCCCTACAGAGTTCTTCCAGACAGGTTCCCCATGCCCGCCCATCGATGGTCACCAGATCTGCAATGACGCATGATGATTCTGGCAACTCGTGTGATGAAGTCATAAAACAGATCAACATGTAGCTGGGTCTTTAATTCTTAGTGCACACCAACAGGATTATGCCTCTTCTTTGGAGCTGTTCTTCCTCTCTTCCCCACTTCCCAAAAAAACTCAGAATAGTCAGACACTTCAGCATGACTAGTTCATTTCTTCTGGAAAAGCAGGCTTGGTTACCTTTTAGTACATGAAAAGGGTGAGTTCCTTTCTGTTAATGTGAATATGAAAGAAAAGCCTGAAAAGAAAAAAAATGCCCATTTGAGGGGCAGAAAGTCATAGCACTTCTGCTCTTTGCTTTCCGGGAACAAAAATAGCAAGAACAGGTCCCAGCTGCTGGCCACTGTGGGTTTGAAAAGGTTATCAAGACATTATAGCATATAAACAGCAGAGCTATTAGCTCTGAGCTGTGAAAAGTTTCTAACCTTCACAGTGAAAACCTTAAATTATTTTTGAAGTGTTAATGAAAGTCAGCTCTCCAAAGATGGATGTGGAGCAAAGAATTGCATCAGACAAATGGCAAGTAACATATTAATAGTTATTGCTTCAGAAAGCCCAAAAGTAGGTCAGGGGAGGGGAGTAGGGAGGGCTGAAGTGACTGAAAAGTCATAGAATCATAGAGTTGGAAAAGACCGCATGGGCTATCTAGTCCAACCTCCTACCATGCAGGAAAGCACATTCAAAGTAACCCTGGCAGATGGCCATCCAGCCTCTGTTTAAAAACCTCCAAAGAAGGAGCCTTCACTACACTCTGAGGCAGAGAGTTCCACTGCTGAACAGCTCTCTCAATCAGGAAGTTCTTCCTGATGTTGAGGTGGAATCTCCTTTACTGTAATTTGAACCCATTGCTCTGAGTCAAACAATTTTGTCACATGGGTTTTCCCCCCATCCTAGGATGCTGCTGAGAGTTGAGCAGCTTTCCTTATCTCACCACCTTCCCTTATCTCACCATTTCACCACTTTTTCCACGCAGAGGCCCTATCATTTCCCCGTTCTTCCTTTTTCTACTGGCTTAACTAAATAAACCCTTTCTATTGTTTTTAATCTCTCTAGCAAGCCTGAGCTCATTTTGTGTTTGATAAACATACCCTCTAAACCTTCGTCTAAGTCATTAATATAGATGTTGAACAGTACTGGGCCCAGTACGAAACCTTGTGATACTCCACTAATCACTTCTTTCCAGGATGAAGAGGAACCATTGGTGAGCACTCTTTGGGTTTGGTTGCTTAACCAGATACAGACCCACCTGACAGTAGCATTTCCTAGTCCACATTTTACTGGTCAGTCGCCTTTATATCTCACTGTCTGATAGAAAAAATGAAAGCCCAGTGGGCATTCATCACATCTAGCTCATGAAGAAATGTTTCTTTCTTTAATAATTTTGTGGAAGGAATCAAACAAGAGACCACTCTTAATTGCAGTTTTACACTAGTCCCTTGCACTATCCTGATATTGTACTGTACATACTATGCAAGCTGCAGTAAGCAGAGAAAGGATGGTGACACATAAAGAATCCATCCCAGAAAAAAGCATACTACAAATTATCAATTTGTTGTAGTGTGCTAAAACACATTCAGATTTCATCATTTTCCTTCATAAGATTGTCCTCAGAGAAGGTTCATGACTGGATTTCTATGTTGAACATTCCCATACTTTTCACTTACTAGTGACCCATAGACCAAGCATCACTCATCATCTCTTGGGGGTTAAGGGCTCCCCTGCTTGGAATATATATTACAATTGACTGTGTGCCAAAGCTACTGCTCTGTGTGCCAAAGCTACACTTCACCTTCAAACAATGAAGAATGGGATTATTTTGAACCACACAGATTGAGCACCATGATTTTACTGTAGCTGCCATCTTATGAAATCCTGCAATTTGCTGTTTGGTGCAAATTACTATGTGGATGAGAATTCTCTCTAAACTGCAGATCTCATGTCTCCACAGGATGTTGCCACAGTAATTGCTAGGCATGGTTTCGAACCCAAAAATCGTGATTCTAAAATCAAATGGGGGGGGGGGGGTTTGATTAGTAATAGAAAGACTTACAAAAAATTTTCCAAAAATTTCTAGAATGTAACGAAATAACTAACGAAATTCGTTAGTAGTTCGTATGCCAGCGCATGCGCATTCCAGATGGTTTTGGCCTACAACTCCCAGAAATCCTAACAGCTGGTAAATTGGCTGGGATTTCTGGGAGTTGTAGGCCAAAACTTGAATAAATCACACTGAATTCTAGATGGGACTCTCCAAATAGGAAGGAGGGAGGGAGGGAGGGGGGTATTCTATTCTTGGAAGCAGCAAAAAGGAGGAGGCCCCCCCCCTCACTCCTCGCTGCCTCTCTCTCACCCCGATCCTGAGGGAGCGAGGGCCCAAGTTTGCCCAGGCTGGTCATATACCTACATTCCATGCACATGCAATAATACAGCAGTAATAACAATGGGTATAAGAAGAGGTAAAATTCAAACCGAAGTATTCTGACTGTGGTCCCTCCTCAAGCTGTGAAAACTGCAAAAGGCTCTTCTCTATGAGCCCGGGAAAAGCCAAATGCCCGGGCAGAGCGTTTGCTGCATGGGTGCACACACATACATATTCTTGGGGGATTTGCTGCAGAATCCCGTTTGGCTCATAGAGAAGATTCTGCAGCAAATCCCCCAAAGAATATGTATGTGTGTGCACCCAGGCAGCAAATGCTGGCTTTGGCTTTTCCCGGGCTCATAGAGAAGAGCCTTTGCAGTTTGCACCGCTTGAGGAGGGACCACAGTCAGAATATTTTAGTGGTTTGAATTTTATAATCTTCATATACCCATTGTTATTACTGCTGTATTATTGCATGTGCATGGAATACTAGGTAATAGGTAATATGACCAGTTGGATTTCTTGATATATTATAATATTAGGCACTTACAGTAGCATTCATTCTATTATACATTAGGTTGGTTTCTCACCCCAATACTCTTTGATGCTTTAGATCCTGGCAGGCAGGAGAGGCAGGAAGCCTGGAAAAATGTAAACAGAGAGGTTTACTCAGTAAATCCACAAAGGAGGGCACTTCATCCAAAGTGCCCTCCTTTGCAGATTTACTTCTGAGTAACCTCTCTGTTTACATTTTTCCAGGCTTCCAGCCGAAAGAAGGAGCGAGTTTAGGGCTTGCCTTGCCATAATACTTATTGGCAAGGGAGGCGGGAGGGTGGTGAGAGAGAAGGAGGGTGTCCCCCCCTTACGACCTAATAACGACACTTAAGAAAATCCTGGCCCCCGAAGTTCTATAAAGAAAGTCCACTTCCTGGTTGGCGTTCCAGATACGGAAATACTCAAAAGTAGCATTTCTTACGAATTTCTTCCGAATCATTTCATTTTCATAACTTTTTTCTCATGCCTAGTAATTGCATAATGCTATAACTGCGTTGTGTGAAAGGACTACAAACCTTTTTATCAGCATTCTTGCGATTTTTTCCAAAAGTATATTCCTTTTTTCTTCCTTGCAAAACCTGAGGCAGATTTTTAAAAAGTTTTTTTAAAAATACCACTAAAATACAACATTTTAAAATAAATAAATAAATAAAATGGGGTGTTGTGTGGTTTCCAGGCTTTATGACTGTGTTCTATCACTCCAGTGATTCTGGCCATGAAAGACTTCACCAATGAATAAATAAATGTCATACTAAAACAGCAATGATTTATTTTTAAAAGATCAATGTGTTTAAAATGTACCAAATGGTGAGAAAGTCCATGAATTGACTTTTCTTCAGCATCCAAATAGTGCTCTAAATCCAATCTACATTAAAAAAAATTTTGCTTGCTGATGGAAGAGAATAGAGAGGTCATTTTAGCTTCATCTCCTGAGGGCATTGACTTCCAAAACTTGGAAACTGCTGCTGAGAAGGCCCTGTAGATGAATCTGATGATAGAATATCTAAAAATTAAAAAACTCAGATAGCTTCATATAGGGATAATCATGCCCCTTAAAGTGCAACACAAGAAATGTCCATATAATAGAAATATGGAGTGTACAGTTGCATAAGATTCTTATGGGTAATTAAGCTGGTCTGCTGATCTCTTAGATGTTTTAAGTGTTTTATATATTGTTTTTATTACAGAATTGCACCTGGACAAGGGTCATGTTTAAATTGAGCTGTCTGAAGTAGAACAAAGTGATAAGTAAGTCCTGTCAAAATTCATAGTTTCTCCTCAATGTGGAGGGTGCTCCACACAGAGCTTAAACCCTTTTTGGAGTGGATTTAAGTCCCCACAGGGCCCAAAAGAACTGGGCTTTCTCAGGGGCTGTCCCCATTCCAGCGAGGTTACTACCACACTGGAATGGGCCACCCCAATCCCCCCAAAAAGTCTTAAAATAAAAACTTACCTTTCTGCCATGAAGATCAAGGCCTGTTTCGCTGAGATATGAACAATTGCACAATGAACAATTGCATAAAACCCATTAGCTTTATGTAGACCTCTATCTGTTTCAATGACAGGTGTCCCTTATTTTTTGCTCTCTTCAGAGCAAAAGAAAAAAAAACATAACCTTTACAATCTCTGTAATCCTTTCATACGTAATAATGTTCTAACCTTTTTATTACTCATGAGACAATGAAGGCTTTGATGAATTTCAGTTCAATGCAGACCTCTCTATATGGGCCAATGTCTAATTATAAAGAGAAACCTCTGTATAATACAGAGCAGCTTGAAGGCTCAGGATTTCTGCTCGTTCTGCCAAAGTCAATAAAAGCTTTGTCCAGCTTTCCTGTCAAGGAAGATGAAGCAAAACTCTGCTGTGCTTATAAATCAATAGTAAAGACCATGCGTAGTGATGGGAGCACCATGGTTTTTAGTGACTACAATTGTCTCCATTCCCTTTATGGTGTCTAAAATACTACCAAATTAATGTCTATGGGGTCATTAAATGAATTATGAGGCTAAATATTCAACTACTTTCCTTGCCAATTAATGGCATCTTAAGCCATTATGTCTAGATTGTTTTAATTTAATATTTCATGTCTTCTTTCCTTCTCAAGCAAAGAAGGATATTCAGTCTGCTCCAGAATTTAAATTGTTGTTCCTAACTTCAGATGCATTTCTTCACTAATTTTCTTCTTGATGAAACCAAACAGTTTTAAACGAGACAAAAAGTTTGCAGGACATGAAAAGCTTGCAGAGAATGATTATTCACATGTCTTGAAAAGTGCACTGTTCATAATTTGAGACTTATTCTGGGTAAAATTCATATATGGCTGTTTGGAAAAGAAAAAGCACAGAAAATAGTATTTTCACTTAGAAATATTATGTTCTGTACAGACAAAAATAGTTGCCTCTGAAGTTTTCTGCCTGAAATAACTAGGTACAACTTTTGCACAGAATAATATTCAATATTTCATCTCAACACTTGAAAAATATGGCCTTTTAAAAGGATTTGAATATTATTTTCATCCCTATTTCTAAATTAAATTGTGTTCTTACAGGCAGGTTGTTAACATGTGTCCTTGGTAGAAGCTATAATAAAAAATGAAGAAGCAAACTTTTTAAACATTCTAAGCTCTGAAAAATTTGGATTTCTTCTTCAAATTTTGATACATCTGAATACAAAAATCTGGTACTTCTACCATTCTAGCTTTGACTTTTCAGCATTTTGAAGAAAGATTGCAGCAGACAAATTTAGCAAATGATCTCTTAGTATTTATCTGAATTAGTTTCTGCCATGTTCATTAAGTTATTTCCAGTGCATACTAGTATTTTTTTCTCTCAAAATTTATCCAGTACTACTATATTTATGGGAAGCTTTGGCCTATCAAGTTAGTAGTGTTCTATTAATCTTAGTTCTAAAAAAAATATCTCATTTTTGTCTCATTTTTGTCTCTGTTTAATTGGTTGCACCTACAATTAGTGCCTTACCTAGGAACCATAAATTGATATAATTATGGATCATTAGAATGTGGATTGATAATGGTGTGTATCTACAAGATGTACTATGAGATTTGGTGTTTACTCTGACTGGGCTTATTAATTGTAGAGTGTAGGTAGACTTTTCTCACCTGATATAAAATTTTAAAATATACCACATTTTTAGGACTGCTGCATTGCTTGTGATATCTGATGGAAACTAAAGCCTAAGTAAAGATTATTCTGGAGAAAAGTGCTTGAAGGACTTTATTACAGGGAAACTGTTATTGTAGCTGGACCATCACCTATAGTGTCTCCCAAAGAGGTGAGAAAAGCGGAGTACAAATAAAGCAAATAATAGTAACAATATCTATCACACAATGACATGTAATCCCACTGCCGGTCAGCCTCCTCCCCATGATTATCCCATCCTTTGCTATTGTTGGGTAAACAGCTCCTAATTCTACCTTGGTCTGTTCTGGCAGTGAAGTGATATCAGGGGGAGTGATTCTCTCCTCTTCTACTCCCTAAAGATTTCCATTTTCATCTTATTTTAGATTTAAATTTATTTCTGCTTTTCTTGTTTTTAGAAATTGGAATTGAAAAATTGCTGTTAAAGTTACAGAAAATTGGTAGCGCAGGATAAAGAGGGTATACAATCATGGGACTAGAAATTGTTGCATCAGTGCAAGATTAAAGAGAGATGTGATATTAACAGTCCTCAACACAGTATGTATCAAGGATAGAATGACAGCAGTGGACTAACCAGTTTATGCCATAAAGTTCTAGAACAGAATTTAATTTGACTTTAAATCTAAGCTATTGATTCATTTCCCAAAGCTAGTTTTCACGATGTTACTGCAAATCATTTGAAGGAAATGACCTTTCCTGTAGCTCATGGCTCTGGAAGGGGGGGGGGGAGAAAATATTACAGAAAGGTGACTAGCACACACACACACACACACACACACAAATAAGAGTCATCTACACTATAGAATGAATCCAATCTGACAACCACATTAACTGCCATTACTCAATGCTATGGAATCCTAAAAGTTGTGGTTTGGTCAGGCATAAGCACACTTTGGCTGAAACCTTGTAAAAGTACAGCTATGATTCCGGAGCATTGAGCCATGACAGTTAAAGTGGTATCAACCTGCATTCATTGCACCTAAGTTATAATTTCAGTGACATTTTTGATGGGAGCTTTTGCATAGCATAATCTTATAAATTTATAAGTGAACGATAAAAAGGACAAAAATGTACCCAAAATATACCATTAGGAGTGATTTTGGAATGTTCTGAAAGGCTTGAGAAGAACTACATTTCAAAGCCCCCATGCTTTGCATTGTTGATTAGAAAAAGACCTTTGCATCAGAACCAAAATTGATACTAACTCAAGATAAAGCACACATCTTTTAATAAATGCCTTTTATTTAGGCATTTTCAAAAAAAAATCTGCAACATTGATATGAAAATCTATTTTTACAGAGGGTGAAGAAGCAGCTAATGCACTCCTTAATGCTAAGGATGATTGAGTAAGCGAGAGCGGACAGTGCTTAATAAAAAGGAGGCAGGGATTCTAACCGTGACTTCAAGAGATTGAGTCTATAGATCTTCATTAGAGCCTTAAGCCTTAAAAGTGGTAATCGTTCCAAAGATTTTTTAAAAAAGAAAAGGGCCTAAGTTGCATGTTTACTTTTTTGCCACAATTTCTATATAATTGAAATATTCATTATTACTATTAGTAATAGTAGCAGCTTAAAATTCAATGTCACAAATATGCTTAGCATTTTACAGAATAGTAAACAAATAGTTTCTTATCCCAAAAGCTTATAATCTCTGGTTTGTAGGTGCTAAACTTTGACACAAGTAAAGAAATTACTTTTCTTTACATGTACATCTGCAGAAGAGCCAATGTCATGATTTGAGTGTTGACTAGGTCTCTGAAGTCCAGATTTCACTTAGCCATGAAAATCCATTGGGTGACACTGAGCAAGGCACACTTTCACAGCCTCAGGACAAAGCAACTTGCAATCGGTCTCTATACAAGTCTTGCCAAGAAAACCTCATGATTTTTGTTGTTATTAACTGCTTACAAGTTGACTATAGAAGGGTCATGATGATGATGCCATGAATGGGAAACCTCCAATCTCCCTTCTCAACAGCTCTACTCAGGTCTTGTAGGCTTAGGATTATGATTTCCTTGATTGAGTCTTTCCATTTGTAATGCGGTCTTACCATCTCTTCACATGGCCCTTTTGGGCTGTGCCATTGCACTCTTTCTCTCACCCCCCCCCCCAATCGAATGGCAGAAAGGGCAGCAATGCACATTTCCCCACCTTTTTGCCATCATGCGGCGAAAAGGGGGAGAAAGTGTGGGTGGCTCCATTGGTGGAGGAAGTGCCTTTTGCCACTTTGGGAGGAATGTGGGCAGGGCCTGCCATGCGTAATGTGATGGCGCATGGCAGGCGCCACATAAAAATGGCAAAACTGGGCAAAAATGCCCAATGTGAAGAGGTCCTACTGCTCTCCATCTTGCCAACGATTACAGCTTTTTCTAGTGAGTCCTTGTGATAGGGCCAAAATACAGCAACCCCAGTTAAGCTATTTTATCTTCTAGAGATTATTCACGTCTGATTTGCTCTAGGATGCATATATTTGTACTTTTAACTATCTATGGTATACTCAGAACCCTTTTCCAGCATCCCATCTCATAGGATTTTATTTTCTTTCTATCAGTTTTTATTGCTCACCTTAGGTTCACCTTAAGTCTGAATTGAAGGCAAAACAAGTATATGGCAAACATTCGTTGTCGGGACATAAAACCATAAATATATACAAACATTAAAATTACTTATATCCACTTTAAAATCAGTTGCTTAAAAACCATCTCAGGACACCATTCTATTATTGCCTCATTGCACTGACCCAAAGGCTTGGTCCTACAGACAGGTTTTCACCTTCCTTCTGAAGGACAAGAGGGAGGGGGCTGATCTACAGTAGGTCCGAGATTTGACCGAAGAAGGCTTGCTGCCTCTATGTGATTTACCTATAATGTATTTAGATCATCTTGCTATGTCTTTTTGGAATGCAGAAGATAGACCCCGGTCTCGGAAAAAGCTTCTAAAGGGCGAAACGGTCAGGCGCAAGTATTTACAGGATTGTCGACCGCATTGAGCATTTACCGCTTATCATTGGGATGTTATATTATTGTTCATTTGAAAAACATTTAAATCGACTATATTATTTACGGAATTGCTCCTATTGGGACTCTATCTGAGATATTATTTTTCTGGAACTTGTATGAATGTTAAGGCGTGATCTATTGCATGGTGTTATTTTCTTGCATTTGCATATGTATGTACTATACCATTGCATTGTATCATAGCCCTCTATGTTATGTTCATTAATTGTAATATAAGAACTCCACGTTTGAAAGAATATTAAGGAATATTAAGAGAAAAAATACATATACTTTTCATTTTAAACTCTCCTCGTTCCTTTGGCTGATCTAATATTGCCAGGAAGGGAGTTCCATAACCATGACTAAGAAGGCCCTTATCTTCTATGCACAGTTCCATGTGCACTATCTAGCATATCCAATGGAAAATGCTATTATTAATATTTTGTCTTTGAAATTGGGAGAATACTAAAGCTCATATTCTCATTGAATATCTTATCTATTCTTCATGGAATTTTTTGAATATGTACATTACAAATACTGTGTGTAACCAGAAAATATCAAGATCTGAGTGATGATTAAGGCAAGTTGCCTTCTTACATAACACTTGCCCTTTTTTAAACTAGCAAATTTATTAATAATATTTATAATAGATCATCAATGTTGCAATCCCAGGTACCAGCAGGATTGAAGAGAAACAACTGGAAAAGCTGACATGATACGATGATTTAAAGATCAAATGTACTTTGGCTCAAGCCAGTAAAGGTGGTCCCAGTGGTGATCGGCACACTGGGTTTAGTGACTAAAGACCTTGGCCTGCACTTAAACATAATCGGCACTGACAAAATTACTGTCTGTCACCTGCAAAAGTCAAACACAACAAAAAAGACCTGCTTAACTGCAGCCAAGTACACAAAAAGGGTTAATGGCAGCATACATACAGTAAAGACTAATTGAGTTGTTGTATGGTTTGTTTCAGCCAACTCAAACCATAAAACAACTCAATTAGTCTTTATGTACGGTGCTATTAACCCTGTTTGTGTACTTGTCACCTGCAAAAGGCCACCCTACTGGGATCTGTACACATTATTCGCCGATACATCATACAGTCTTAGACACTTGGGAAGTGTCCAACATGTGATCCAATACAACATCCAGCATAGTGACATTGTTTGCTGTGTACTAATCTTGTTATGTGTCAAATAATAATAATAACAACTTTATTTTTATATCCCGCCACCATCATCCCGAAGGGACTCTGGGAGGCTTGCACATAGGACAGAATGTCCACAAGACATAAAAGCAAAAACAATCTATAAAACAACATACATTCAAATAAAAGCATCATAAAATACAACAACCCAAATAAAACACACTAACATTTATTTATTTATTTATTTACTACATTTTTATACCATCTTTCTCAGCCCAAGGGCGACTCATGGCGGTTTACAGAGCGGCACTATTCGATGCCTATACAATATAAAAACAAATAAAAAATATATAACAGATTGCATCAAAGCCCCACCAGATCAGGTTCAACAAAACCCAATGAGCAAGATAACTAAAATGGGCATTTAAAAGTTTCAAATTATTTAAGCACTGCCCTCAAAGTCTATGGTCCAGTTATGCCATATTCCAAAGCCTCCTGCTTTTGCTTTCTCAACTCTAAGTAGGGGAGAAAAACTCTGTGTGGCACTGCATTTTGAAGAAGGGCAATTTGTTTTTCTGCAATCGTTTCCAGCCATGGTATAAATTATTTGGGGAAAAAAGGATACTGCATACATTAAGGAGTGTGATTTCTCCCTCTATCTTTTTCATCCCTTTTTTGGTTCTGATTAGACAAATGAATCATGCGAGTGAGCATTCCCTGTGATGCTGCTAATTGATGGTGTGCTATAAAATTGTATTGCAATGAGCAAATACTTTCAGTCTCCCTGTGCTTGCTGCATTGGCCCATGATTAGCAAAGCTTTGAAATCCAGAATTTAAATTACCATTCTTTTGACTGCTGTTCATGACGTTAATTAGCTGTGTTAATTGGTTGTTTTGATACTTGAACAGCAAAATAATCCAACTTATTTTTGGAAAGCCAAAATTATTAGGAGTTTTGCAAGGAGTTTAGTATTTTTAAATACACTACTCTTCCTGCTTTTTGTATGGACTGTTGTGGTTGTTGATGATTGTATTTTGCCCCCTCTAAAGCCCCCATGTGAGTAATCAGCATAGAAGTCAATGGTACATATTTGAATGTGCTCTTCAGCGGAGATCTGTAATACATTGTTATGTCTGAAATTACTGAATTGGTGTAGACAAAATGTAGTCCTACCAACAACATTTGTGTTGTGGAGATGAGGCTTGAGATGAAATTACATGTGTTTGAAATTATTTAGCTGACAACGGTCCTGTTATAGCCACCCAACAGGTAATTCAGAATTGAAACAATAGTTTTGAACTCATGACACCTAAGGTCATTTGAACAGCAATTTCTCAGTTTTACCACAACAAAGCAAGTTAGAGGAAAAGATCTTATTGACACGTCTGATCTGCAGACATCAAAGTCACAAACAGAATGTAACATTACTAAGCACCTTATCACACTTAAAGTGGGAAACACCTTTCCCATAAGTAACATGTGGCTTTTGCGAATTAGAAAAATACTGGATATAGAGATCACACTCATGGTTCTTGCATTCCTGTATCTATTCAAATGACATGCTTTGTCTAATTACACAACAGAATGATGACCTCTCCCAATCCATCCAATATTCCCCTATGTCACAGGTTTTGGGTTAGGATTCCAAATGAGGTAGCCAATATCCCCCACACGTCCTCTCCTGAGCATGGACCTATCTCCCTGTCTTCTCTCCTGTCCTCCACACCTTCTCTCCTGTTCATGTGCCTGTCACCTTACCTTCCCTTAAAAGTCTTATATGTAAAATGGAGTTGCATGTCAAATAACTTTAAGAAGCCCTACCCAACATCACATCTTTTTTATTTTGACGTTCATCCTGACGGGGAAACAGAAAAACATATCTTGACAAAGAATATTGCAAAGCGCACAGAACAGAAATGGCACCAGATTCCGATACCTGTAGCTTAGACTCATTCTATTATGGTTGGAGTACTGTTGTTTGTCATACCAGACTTAATGTATGAGTTGCTTTAATCTGGATAGATCATGGCTAAAATCTGGCAGGTGTGCTATGCTAGTACATGCACCTCTTTCATTGTTCTGGAAATTATTATTATTATTATTTGAAACCCCAAATTCTGACGGTTTTGAGCATACAATTTATCCAGTGCCTTACCTCCATCATTGCCACTACAGCACAGTCCGCCCAACCCACTGTTATTGCCTATGCCAACAGTGTTATATCAGCATAACACACCACCAGGAATCTGGCCTATGTGAATTGTGTGGTGGACCAAAAAAGCATTGTTTCTCCCCAAAGGGTTCTTTAGCCATTGATGTTTCAAAACAAATGACTTTGGAGTAGGAGAAAGTTTATAAGATCAGAGATGGAGTAAAATATGGCACTTTGCTCCTTCTGTTTTAGGCTTCTGTGAAGTTCCACAGCTTGTGGATTTACTTAGCAAAGTCTAAAAAGGGTAATTGTCCAGTTTACTTGTCTCTGTAAAAGCAAAAACCTATTGTGCTTTGATCATTTCAGTTTGAAAAGAATGTAATGATTTCTTTGGCAAAACGTTTATTCCTCAGCCATTCAGGGTTATCATGTAGCCCTATCAATTACTGTCACTCCAAAATATAATATGATGGCAAGATTATTTTCCATAGGGGTCGAAAGCATGAGGGAAGAAAAGAAGTGCCCAATTGTAGAGGATATCTTTAAGTGCTGTACTAATTCTCATGCACAGGTTATCCGTAAAACACTGTCTAACATTCTTGCTTCTAAATCTATATTTATTGCTCTTCATTTTAAGATCGGTTTACAACTGTCTGTAAAGCTTGACTGAAATAAAAACAATATTGATCTGTTTAATACACATTTTTGTAATTTCCTTTCAAAAATTGACACATATTCAAACATTCAAGGATCATATTGTTTCAGATTTTGAAAAGACTGGTTGCGATCCTAAGAACATATTGTTGAAAGGCAGAAGTCTAGATTAAGGTATAGTGAAAAGCAAGCATGTAAATGGTCTGAAGAAGCAAATAGACGTTATCTGTTTTGGAAAATACCAACATGTTTTTATTTTCCAGACCAGGATTTTCCCTACTTCCCCCACATTATCTTCCAGTAATCACTATCTCACCAATATGATCTCTGAAATGTAGATTGCCCTTTTGACACTTAAAACATACTGTTTATCTGGTACAGTTCCTGTTAGCGATACACATCTAACTCCACTGAGGAAGCAAATGGGCATCACAAAGCAGGTAATTTTTTCAAATTTCTCTAGGGAGAGAAATTTAGAGCCAGTTTCTGAAGTCTGGACTGGATAGAAGTAGGACTCATGCAGAAAGAGGGAAAAATTATCTGGAGATATCAAAAGTTTTAATTATTTTTGACTACTGGTTGGACTAAGGCGGGCGAGATAGTTGGAGCTATAATGATTTGGTGCATTCCAAGTGCCTTCAATGGATCAGGAAGATTACCTTGGCTAAATAATTTAATGGCCAGGTAATGTGGAAACTTAGACCAGCAGAATCCCCAGAAGGCATTGCATCGCAACACCCTCCCAAAAAAACAGTGTGTCTGAGAGGAGAACAGAGAACGGACACATACATGTTGGATTGCAGCTGTAAATTCTAGCTACGGTAATTATCCCCAACCGATCCTAACCTTTTCTACATCCCTTGTATAAGGACCCCCACTCACCCATCCCAACAAACCTCACTCTTTTTTTGTTCTCTCTTTGTGACATATTATATATTTGTAAAGGATTAACCAATTAATAACAAGTCTACTATCCCCATATTATCTTTTTTTCTTTCCCTCACACCCATTCTCTTAGTGTGATTTTAAATTGTTATTTGGAAATGTTTAATAAAAATTATTTACCATAAGAGTTTTACCTGCATATTTCTAGGTTTGCAATGATATATCCCAGGTTCCCTCACTTTGCTTTCCACTGTGTTTTTCCACCTTCTCCCCCTGATTTCTATTACATCTAGACTCAATTAGCATTTGAGAAATTGTTTTTGTTAATTTCCATTGAGCCTTTTTATTATTATTTAGAAATTACAATTAAAGTGCTAATCTGCCTCAGCAAAAAGTGCTAATCCGCCTCAGCAAACCACACTAGTTAAACATTTTGTTTTGGTGCAAACAATCCTATCACTTGATCTCTTTTGAATCCATGTTAAATCAACTACTAGTAAACGGCTAATTCTTGGATAATACGAACAAACAGCCATTTCATTTTGGGAAATATTGGCTTTATTGAAACTTAAGTGGGAGTAAGGAATGAAAAGTATCTGGTGATGTTGGGAGTTTCCAGAAAATCAGGAAATTTGGATCTCCAAAAGAAAATCAGTTTGTACAAGAGCAAACCCTGGAACTTTCAGATAGTTTTGTTCCCTCATCTGGAAGGTTTTGTAGATAAGTTAAAATTTCATCCCTCAAGATGGATTTTTTAAAAAGATATATATATCATAATTTATTAATGGGTTTATATGGGAGGTATTGTGTGTATTTTGTTTACCGGAGTTATGATGTTTTTGTTAGACTTTTATGTTAAATTATCTTTGCTGTTTTAGCCTTGAATGCCACTTTGAGAAAAGTGGAATGAAAATCCATCAGTAATAGTGGAGGCATCCTGTGTTGGCTGAGTCATGCCAATTCAGGCTTAAATGGTCAGCTTTTTTGGTATGACAATGTGCTCCTTCTTGAAGATCAACATGTAGTGCTTGAAAATGCTTCTGGGCCCAGAGCTACTCCTGGATGACCAGAGAATACTGGTGGGCCAGAGCATTTCCTCCAACTTTTTATGGCATCTGTACATTCCTTAAAAAAGTTGAACCTTGCCATCAGAATTGCATCTAGATTTATTTATTTATTTATGTCTAGAAGATTCTGGTGATTCAGCTGAGCTGCTGCCCATTTTTAAGCAGTTAGACCTGTAACATCTAAATGATGTGGGTCCTGGATATCTTCATGTATCAGCCAACTGCAGTGTTCCCCAAAGCATTTAAGATGCTATTGATTGTCCCTTGTGTTTTAAATGTTGTTAATGAGGACATAAAATGAAGGTTTCTCAGTAGGAGTGTGCTTGTGGAATGCAATCTTAAGAAAATCAATATGCATACCTTTATCTTCACATGCAGTGAAAACTTTTTAAGAGGGCCTTTGATCTGAAGTTTCTGCTGTGCTATCACACTTGTGGCTCTTTAATCATTTTATCCCTGTGGCTGGTTTTGCTGTTCAGTTTTTAAACTGTTTAGTTTTATCTATTGTTTCTGCTTTTGCTATTGTTTGCCATTTTGTAGGTCACTTAAAGGAAATCAGACTACAAATCTTTAAAAAAGTAAAATAGAATGTCCATTTTCTCTGTAATCAGAATGTTTCATTGAGGTCTGCAAGTTCACCCAGAATGATCCTACAAACTTCAATACACATGGTTGAATCATTACTTCTTTTTACTCATATACTCGTGCAATGGCAATTAAAGGGGGAAAGCATTGTTATTTGTTTGCCTTCCCATCATATATTTCTATGAAATGTAATAATAAATTAGTACATAAATGTTTAGCATATATATACCACAGAACAAATTGCATTCTGCAGATCTTAATTCTAAGAATAAGAATTTCTCTCTCTCTCTCTCTCTCTCTCTCTTCTTCCCCATCTCCTTTCTGCAAATCAATAAAATCAAATATAGTAGAATTCACATAGTGACACACATCACAAAACAATTATATACGCACACAGATGATTCTCTATTTGTTCTATGTGTATCTACATATAGGTGTATCTATATATGTGTGTTTGTATATATATATATATATATATATATATATATATATATATATGATTAGTTTGTGTATGTGTGTGTGTGTCAGTCAAAATGATGTGAGTATACTTCTATATGGAATTTTACTGATTTGCAGAGATGGTATTTTTCTGTCACTGTGGATCTTTTAGCCTGTAAACTTTATATCCAGTAAAGTGTGAAGCAATGTAATCCAGCAAAGCTGGCAGGTTATCTGCCATTGGAGGAAACTGACAGTTTCTCTGTCATTTTTCAAGCTCTTCCCATCCTCCAAGCTCTTTCTCTTTTACAGTGTGGGAGGATTGATTGCCAGGTAGCTCAGTAAATAGGTTGTGAAAATATCTCTTAAATGACTTGATACTACAGGTGATTTGAAGGAGGTATGAAAACAGTGTCAATTAAGGTAGGTGTGTATGTGAGTGTGTGTTTGGCAATGGTTTCTGAATACTTTGGGAAACAGAAGCACCTATCATTCAGAATGTTACACGGGAGGCACTTAAAGCGATACCATGAAAGTGCAGTGTAATCAATTGCTACTGAAAATCTTCAACTGAAAAAGTGAACATAGCAGATGTTGATGTCTTTTAACTCAAATAGTGTTGTGTTAGTCTGTCCAAACCGGCAAATGATCTAATCACTGACAGTGAAGTGTGGCTTTCTTATTTAAACTTGTTTGAACTAAAAAAAACCTGAAACAATTGTAGCAAATAGGCACAAATATGGTACCTGCCCATGGCATGTTTGAGTAAAAATGCTGGTTCCTTTCATAAGAGAACATGAGATGTTCTGATCTACTGCAATTGGCCGGACATTTTAAAATCACTATTCTGTTTTCTCCTAGTAAATCTCTTGTAGACTTGATTCAAATGTATTTGGGTTTTTTATAGTAACAAACAACAATAGTGTAATGAAATCTATTAGTAGTTTTGGTCCTCAAATTATTTCATGGCAGTGGAATGACTATATCTTATTGCGTGACAGCAAATTATGGCTTCCAGGTTATACATGTACAACAGTTTTCAAATATTAAAATATCAAGAATCTAAGTTGTAGATTTCTTTTCAAAGAAAGACTGTTCCTGGAATCATTGTGTGCCTAATAGTTGACATAAACATTGTGTTTTGGATTGATTTTGGGTATAAGAAAGATTCTCAGTGAGATTTGGTGCCAGTTTTCTTTGTTCATGGGGGATTGGGAGAAAATGGGGAGGATTCAGGGTTATAAAAAGAGATTGGGGAGGCTGCGCACACATGACAGGTTACAATGCTTTACATGTTATGAATAAAATTGAATGTCAAGAAGGGCCAACTGCAGTAACATCAGAGAACTGTGTTTTCTTGTTCTTTAGCCTTATTCTTAGGTCACGTCCATCCTCTTTCTAGATGCAGAGTGTGAAGTCTGAAGGAAGAGCCTCCAGATAGTGGAGGTTCTGAATTTCATCCTTGTAGTTCTCTATTCCTAGTAGATGACTAGAGTGATGGATGTGATACTTTCCTTGTTTGTTGAATAAACATACTTAATGAATGAATAGGGCTTTGTTTTCATGTGATAAAAATATCAGTTATTTGAAAGAGCCAGGGCTGTACATAGCCTTGCTCACAACTCATTATGGCCATTAACAATTTTACTATGATTTTTAGTTTTTCACCACAACTTTATCTTGCTTGGCTTCACATTAAACCTGCAAAACAAATACTTATTGTTGTTAATTTTGTTTTTGAGTATGAAAAGAGTCTAAGAGAACATAAATTCAGAAAGTGCTCCCAGAGTTCATGGCTGAATATGACTTCGAAATAAATGCTTACAACTTCGAATAGTCAAATAGTATGAACTAGCACAAAGAGATATCCGAGGATAGTTTGAGAAATGAAAAGAGAAAGCATTTAACTCCTAGTGTGGGTTTAAGAAGCATCTCTTGGTGATTTTTCAAAAACTGGCCTAGATTAGGGAAGCACTAGAAGGTTTCCATGCATCTGTGCCAGTTTTCTTCAGAAGCACTTCAGTGTGTAGCTGGATAAATGAACTGTTTGTGAAATAGACTAACAATTGTAAGTGGTTTGTGGTCTGAGAAGGTTGATGGCACCCTTCACACATATTATGAGCCACTCACGATTATAGAGTGGGAAAAGACCACAAGGGCCATTGTGTGTTACTGTATGTATGACAAATGCCATGCAGTAACACACAATCAAATTGCCAATGACAGAAGGTCATCCAATTCTCTGTTTTAAAAACTCTGGAGAAAGAGACCCCACCACACTCAGAGGTAGCTCATTTCAGTGTTGAGAAGCTCTTACTATTGAGGAGTTCTTCCTAATGTTTAAGTGGAATCTCTTTTCCTGTGGGTCACCTCCCTCTTCAATATAACATGCCTTCCAATATTTAAACCTAATTATCATGTCACATTTTAACATTCTCCTGGTTAAACATAACTAGCTCCCTAAACTATGGTGGTTTGCATTTGGAGGAATACATACTTTATTTTAGTTTATCACCACTTGGTGAAGCCTTACACTAAGATTTCAAGGTAGTTTCAAGTGGCAAGCAGAGAAAAGCTGCAAAGTTCTCTCCCACTTGCCATAATAAGATGCTGCTGCAGTATAGCAGTAGATATGTGGGAGATTAATACTGCCTGCCTACATAACGATTAAATTGAATTAGTATTCCAAATTAGTTGGATTTGAAATCTAAAGGACTGGAATTGTGAAAAAAATCATCTACAAAATTACCATTTTACATTCCAAGAAATTTGTATAGCCTTAATTTATGTCATCACATCTGAAGCACTCACAGACTTTTCTCTCATATCGTTTGTTCTAATGAATGACTCATACTTGATAACTGGTGGCATCCTCATGTGATCGTTGACAATCCTATAAAAAGTTCGTGAATTTCTGTAAATTTAAGAGATGTCTGAGTAAGTCATGGATTGACAATCAGTAAAATATGATTACCGGCACTCATGTTGATGTAAACATATTTTGGATATTGTGTGTGTCCCAAAACCATGCTGCAGGAATTTGTTGCCAACCAAGTGCCAAAATATACAAATTTGGGAGATCTATCAACATACATTTCAAGGTTTTTTCTTTACATTTGAAAAATTGACAACCATGATGTTGGGATGGCCAGGTTCTTTGGAGCTGTAAGGAGGGATGATTTTTGATATTTCCCTGAATTTCATTTTTTCAGTTAAAAAAATCACCTTTGCTGGGAAAAAATACATTTTGTTTTGCAGTTAATGCTGATGTGCAGGCACTCATCATGTTTCCATAGGCTTACCTGAAGGAGAGATTTAAAATATACGTAGATAGTTGTGTTACTCTACATCAACAAAGCAGTTTTAGTAGTTTTATTCTCCACCAAGAATGGTATTTTGTAAATCTAACATGTTTTAATTGCCCATTTGATACTGAGCCACCTCCAAAATACTTCTGAATTACAGCAAGGGTAGTTAGAAATATACTTTTGCTAAGAAAAAAAATCATTTTCCCCTTGCCACTATGTGTACTGCAGCTAAAATAAGAAATGGAAAAAGAAAAGCCTAAGAATGTAGCAGCTGGCATAATTGTCCTTGTTAATTAAGAAGTCCTAGTTCTACTACTGTAGTACTGTCTTCCTCAGTACATAAAAAGAGCTCAATTGGATCAAACAATGCTTATATATTAATATAATATATTATAGTATTAATATATTACTGATGTGCTGTGCTAATAATATAACGTATTGTATACACATATAATATTGATAATATTATAATGTAATAGAATATGATACTAATAATAATATAAGAATTATATATTTTATATTACATGTAATATTACTAATTAAGAACATAAGAACATAAGAAGAGCCATGCTGAATCGGGCCTCAGCCCATCTAGTCCAGCATTCTGTGTCACACAGTGGCCCCCAGTTGTACACGGGGATCTCGAGCAGAAGGGAGGGCAAAACCCTCACCTGCTCCCGACCCCCCACAACCAGTACCCGGGGAAAATCCTGCCTACCTCCATCAACACAGAGGTGGCACTGTAATTCCGAGCACACATGGCCAAGGTCACTCCAGGAACTGGGCTAAAGGTCGTTGCAGTTTCATGACAGGTTGGGAACATGATCTCCCTCAAAGCTCAGGTTCCCCAAACCTGACATAACGGTCTCCTCCACTTCATCCTCCCCCTGAGGAAAACAAAACATCATTCAATCCCGTGGAGGAAATGGGCACACATATTTCTTCAAATAACTGCAATGAAATGTTTGGAGTACTTTCACTAAACTCTTGGGAAATTTGAGAGTATTAGACACCTGATTTACAACCCTGTCAACCTTAAATGGTCCTATGAATTTCGGACTTATTTTCTTCGACTTGTATCCCAATTTTAAATTCTCCGTGGACAGCCACACCAAATCTCCCTCTGCATACTCCTCCCCCCTCTCGCCGCTTGTGATCTCCAAACAGCTTATACGGCGCTGGGCTTTCCTCAACGCCTCCGTCACTTCTCTCCACACTCCTTCAGCTCGGCCCCTCCATTCCCCCTTGCCTTCTCTCCCCCCCTATCTCCACCAGCTGCGGCAAAGGGGCCACCTCCTGCCCATAAACAATCTCAAGGGCGATCTCCCAGTGGAAGAATGGATGGAACTGTTGGTGAGGCCACCTCAGCATAAGGAAGGAGATCTGACCAATTATTTTGTTCCTGATTACTGAAAATCCTTAAATAGGTCCCCAAAGATTTCTGCACTCTCTCCCGCAGCACCATTACAGCAGGGATGATAACCAGACGTCAATTTTCTTTGCGCCCCTAACTCCTCCAAAAATCTGCCCCAAAACCGAGCAGTGAACTGGACACCTCGATCACTCAACACTTGTTCTGGACAACCATGTAACCTATAAACATGCTGCACATACAACTCCGCCAATCGTTCGGCCGATGGCAACCCCCTCAACGGAATAAAATGAGCCTGTTTAGAAAACATATCTATAACAGTCCAAATATACCGATATCCTCTACTAGACGGTAACTCTCCCACAAAATCGGTACTAACATGGGTCCATGGCCTTATGGATCAGCAACCACCTGTATCAACCCCTGTGGCCGGGCAGAGGAACCTTATTCCTAGCACACACTTCACAACTCGCTACATGGTGCCGGATCTCCACTTTCATACCTGGCCACCAGTACTTCTTCTTAATAGCCAACATGGTCTTAGTGACCCCCAATGTCAGCAGTCTTATAATCATGGCATCTCCAACACCTTTCTTCTCAACTTCTGAGGCACATACACCTTACCTCCACCATCCACAACCCTTTCAATTTCACACACTCCTTCTCATGCTCCATCAACCACAAGTCCCCTGCATATCCTTCTTGTAATTCTAAACTCCATCCATCCACTGCTTTTTACCTTCTTCCCTTAACTTCTAACCCCTTCTGGGACCGGGTTTGCACTGCACAACCCCACTGCTCTTTGGAAAAAACCTCTCCTTCTTTGTGCAGCCCATCTGCTCCTACACTCGGATATCTAGACAAAGCATCCGCCCACCACATTTTCCTTCCCCTTGATATGCTTCAACTTAAAATTGAATCTGTTGAAAAACTGCGACCACCTTACTAATTTGGGAGACAGCTTCTGGGGTTGCGTAAATAACCCAAATTCTGATGGTCCGTCATAACCACAAATGGGAACGCTGCCCCTTCCAAAAATTGACGCCAGGTCACCAACGCGTTCTTCACTGCAAATGCCTCTTTCTCCCACAGGCCATTTACGCTCATGCTCGTAAACGATTATAGAGTGAAAAAGACCACAAGAGGGCCATTGTGTGTTACTGTATATGTATGACAAATGCCATGCAGTAACACACAATCAAAACCAATGACAGAAGGTCATCCATTCTCTGTTTTAAAAACTCTGGAGAAAGAGACCCCACCACACTCCAGAGGCAGCTCATTTCCAGTGTTGAGAAGCTCTTACTATTGGAGGAGTTCTTCCAATGTTTAAGTGGAATCTCTTTTCCCAGGGTCACCTCCCTCTTCAATATAACATGCCTTCCAATATTTAAACCTAATTATCATGTCACATTTTAACATTCTCCTGGTTAAACATACCTAGCTCCCTAAACTATGGTGGTTTGCATTTGGAGGAATACATACTTTATTTTAGTTTATCACCACTTGGTGAAGCCTTACACTAAGATTTCAAGGTAGTTTCAAGTGGCAAGCAGAGAAAAAGCTGCAAAGTTCTCTCCCACTTGCCATACTAAGATGCTGCTGCAGTATAGCAGTAGATATGTGGGAGATTAATACTGCCTGCCTACATAACGATTAAATTGAATTAGTATTCCAAATTAGTTGGATTTGAAATCTAAAGGACTGGAAATTGTGAAAAATCATCTACAAAATTACCATTTTACATTCCAAGAAATTTGTATAGCCTTAATTTATGTCATCACATCTGAAGCACTCACAGACTTTTCTCTCATATCGTTTGTTCTAATGAATGACTCATACTTGATAACTGGTGGCATCCTCATGTGATCGTTGACAATCCTATAAAAAGTTCGTGAATTTCTGTAAATTTAAGAGATGTCTGAGTAAGTCATGGATTGACAATCAGTAAATATGATTACCGGCACTCATGTTGATGTAAACATATTTTGATATTGTGGAAAAATATATTTTGTTTTGCAGTTAATGCTGATGTGCAGGCACTCATCATGTTTCCATAGGCTTACCTGAAGGAGAGATTTAAAATATACGTAGATAGTTGTGTTACTCTACATCAACAAAGCAGTTTTAGTAGTTTTATTCTCCACCAAGAATGGTATTTTGTAAATCTAACATGTTTTAATTGCCCATTTGATACTGAGCCACCTCCAAAATACTTCTGAATTACAGCAAGGGTAGTTAGAAATATACTTTGCTAAGAAAAAAATCATTTTCCTTGCCACTATGTGTACTGCAGCTAAAATAAGAAATGGAAAAAGAAAAGCCTAAGAATGTAGCAGCTGGCATAATTGTCCTTGTTAATTAAGAAGTCCTAGTTCTACTACTGTAGTACTGTCTTCCTCAGTACATAAAAAGAGCTCAATTGGATCAAACAATGCTTATATATTAATATAATATATTATAGTATTAATATATTACTGATGTGCTGTGCTAATAATATAACGTATTGTATACACATATAATATTGATAATATTATAATGTAATAGAATATGATACTAATAATAATATAAGAATTATATATTTTATATTACATGTAATATTACTAATTAAGAACATAAGAACATAAGAAGAGCCATGCTGAATCGGGCCTCAGCCCATCTAGTCCAGCATTCTGTGTCACACAGTGGCCCCCAGTTGTACACGGGGATCTCGAGCAGAAGGGAGGGCAAACCCTCACCTGCCCCGACCCCCACAACCAGTACCCGGGAAAATCCTGCCTACCTCCATCAACACAGAGGTGGCACTGTAATTATATTACAGTATAGTGGTATAGTACAATATGGGAATGCTTGGTACTAATTGTAACGACTCCACAATACACGGTAGGGACACACGTAGACGTCTGCTTGGTCCAACACGATTTTATTGAAGGTACGCCACCCGTAAAGCTAAAGCACCGGCCCGCCACCCAAACACACCTTAAATACCCCGGTAGCCCCTCCCTACCCAATGCAATGTCCAAGCAGGGTGTCATCATGCTCCGATGAATCAGCAATCCCAGTAGTTCATAGGGTATGACCCCAGGGTCACATAAGTGACGTCATGAGTCCAAATGTCCAATGTCCATGCCAGGAGGAGTTACCTCACTTCCCCCTCTGGCACCTGGAAGTTACTCCACTCCCAGGCTGATTCAGCAATTCCGAGCACACATGGCCAAGGTCACTCCAGGAACTGGGCTAAAGGTCGTTGCAGTTTCATGACAGGTTGGGAACATGATCTCCCTCAAAGCTCAGGTTCCCCAAACCTGACATAACGGTCTCCCTCCACTTCATCCTCCCCTGAGGAAAACAAAACATCATTCAATCCGTGGAGGAAATGGGCACACATATTTCTTCAAATAACTGCAATGAAAAGTTGGGTGTACTTTCCTAAACTCTTGGGCAATAGGAGAGTATACGACACCTTATTTACAACCCTGTCAACCTTAAAAGGTCCTATGAATTTCGGACTTAATTTCTTCGACTTGTATCCCAATTTTAAATTCTCCGTGGACAGCCACACCAAATCTCCCTCTGCATACTCCTCCCCCTCTCGCCGCTTGTGATCTCCAAACAGCTTATACGAGCGCTGGGCTTTCCTCAACGCCTCCGTCACTTCTCTCCACACTCCTTCAGCTCGGCCCCTCCATACCCCCTTGCCTTCTCCCCCTATCTCCACCAGCTGCGGCAAAGGCCACCTCCTGCCCATAAACAATCTCAAAGGGCGATTTCCCGGTAGAAGAATGGATGGAACTGTTGTAGGCTACCTCAGCATAAGGAAGGAGATCTGACCAATTATTTTGTTCCTGATTACTGAAAATCCTTAAATAGGTCCCCAAAGATTTCTGCACTCTCTCCGCAGCACCATTACAGCAGGGATGATAACCAGACGTCAATTTTCTTTGCGCCCCTAACTCCTCCAAAAATCTGCCCCAAAACCGAGCAGTGAACTGGACACCTCGATCACTCAACACTTGTTCTGGACAACCATGTAACCTATAAACATGCTGCACATACAACTCCGCCAATCGTTCGGCCGATGGCAACCCCTCAACGGAATAAAAAGAGCCTGTTTAGAAAACATATCTATAACAGTCCAAATATACCGATATCCTCTACTAGACGGTAACTCCCCACAAAATCGGTACTAACATGGGTCCATGGCCTTATTGGATCAGCAACCACCTGTATCAACCCCTGTGGCCGGGCAGAGGGAACCTTATTCCTAGCACACACTTCACAACTCGCTACATGGTGCCGGATCTCCACTTTCATACCTGGCCACCAGTACTTCTTCTTAATAGCCAACATGGTCTTAGTGACCCCAATGTCCAGCTGTCTTATAATCATGATGCATCTCCAACACCTTCCTTCTCAACCTCTGAGGCACATACACCTTACCTCCTACCATCCACAACCCTTTCAATTTCACACATTCCTTCTCATGCTCCATCAACCACAAGTCCCCTGCATATCCTTCTTGTAATTCTAAACTCCATCCATCCACTGCTTTACCTTCTTCCTTAACTTCTAACCCCTTCTGGGACCGGGTTTGCACTGCACAACCCCACTGCTCTTTGGAAAAAACCTCTCCTTCTTTGTGCAGCCCATCTGCTCCTACACTCGGATATCTAGACAAAGCATCCGCCACCACATTTTCCTTCCCCTTGATATGCTTCAACTTAAAATTGAATCTGTTGAAAAACTGCGACCACCTTACTAATTTGGGAGACAGCTTCTGGGGGTTGCGTAAATAACCCAAATTCTGATGGTCCGTCATAACCACAAATGGGAACGCTGCCCCTTCCAAAATTGACGCCAGGTCACCAACGCGTTCTTCACTGCAAATGCCTCTTTCTCCCACACAGGCCATTTACGCTCATGCTCGCCAAACTTTTTTGAAAAGTAAGCACAAGGCCGCAACTTCCCTTGACCATCCTCTTGCAACAGAGCACCCCCATAAGCCCAAGCGGAGGCGTCACATTGAACTACAAATGGTCGATTCACATCTGGATGTAACAATAAAGGACCCTCAGTGAAAGCCTTCTTCAATTTAACAAATGCTTCCTGACAATCCGGAGTCCAGTCTAATACTGCACCTGGAGACCTGACCTTTCTGGACTCCCCTTTACCCTTCGTCTTCAACAGCTCAGTCAGCGAGAGGGCTATCGCCGCAAACCCCGGAATAAAGGTCCGGTAAAAATTAGCTAACCCTAGAAAAGCTTGCAATTGCCGGCGTGCGCGGAGCCTCCCAGCTCAACACGTCCTCCACCTTTGCCGGCTCCATAGATACTCCATTCTCTCCAATCCTGTACCCTAAAAAATCAATCTGACTCTTACTAAATTCACATTTACTCAACTTCACAAATAACTTCGCTCGCCTCAATCGCTCTAACACCTCGCGCACCAACTTCACATGCTCTTCTCTCGTACGGGTCGCTACCACGATGTCATCTAAATAGACAAACACCCCCTTATACAAAAGGGGGTGCAACACCTCGTTAATCAACTGCATAAACAGACCCGGAGACCCGGCCAAACCGAATGGCATGACGAGCCATTCGAATAACCCTAGGGGGCACGAACGCGGTCTTCCATTGGTCACTTTCTTTCACCCTAATCATATGAAACGCATCAATCAAATCCAGTTTTGTAAAAAACTTACAGCCTCCCAACAATCCTAACAGATCCTTTATCAACGGCAAGGGGTAGCAGTTCGTCGTACTAACAGCATTTAACCCCCGGTAGTCAATGCACAGCCTCAGTTTCCCATCTTTCTTCTCCCTGAACAGCGCAGGCGCAGCCAAAGGGGATTCTGAACGCCTGATAAACCCTTTCCTCAAATAATCGTCAATCTGCTCTCTTAACGCCACCTTTTCTCTGACCGTCATTGCATAGATCTTTGGCTTAGGTAAAACTGCTCCCTCCTTCACTTCAATACTACATTGCACATTCCTTATAGGTGGGAGTCTCTGGGCTAACTTAGGATTAAACACGTCAGCGTAATCCCAATATTCCTGGGGCACCCCTTTCACTTCTTTGCAAATGTCCTTCTCTACCTTAGGGATACACTGCACAGTCCCCGCCCTCCAGTCGATCTTGGGGTTCACCTTTTCTAACCAGGGCATGCCCAACACCACCTCATGCCCTTTTATGGGAGCCATAACAAAATTAATCTCCCTCAAATTCCACCCTCAATGGCTCCTTTTTCATCCGGCTTCCAAACTCTTGAGAAGCCATTCTCGGGCCAGGCAAACTTCTCGGCCTAATAATACCTCTTCCCAACCCTGCTGGTTGGACTCGAGGGCCCCTCTCCGGACTCCGCTGGCACTCCTCTCCCATCATCCTCACTCTCGACGGAGATCTAGGACACTCGGGATCGGATTCTCTCGGTTTCGGCTTTGGTTCCCCACTCCCGAAGGAGATCTAGGACGCTCACCGAAATCCCCGTCCATCCAGGAGTAATAGGTGAAGTCTCCACCTCCCGGGCCTGCCACATCGACTCTCTCATCGACTCTCTCTGGTCCCTCTCATCCAATCTCTGGGTCATCCGGCTTACCATCTGCACCACTGCCTCCACTTTGCAGTTCAGCACATCAATCTCAGATGGTGGCTCCGGTTCTGTGGTCTCACTACCACCTCCTGTTGCCAGGTTCAACAGCTCTCTCTGAGACCGCTTCTCACGATCTTCCTGGATCCCTTCCAGACGAGCGCCCTTGCACTCCACCGCCTGGTCTTCTAAGCGAGCCTCTCGGTGCTCAGCCGCTCGGACAGCGCTCCTACGCACCTCCAATTTCCAAGCCTCACCCCTCTCCTTCGCTCGGCTCGCCATCATCTCATCCACCCGAGCTTGCCACAGTTGCTCTCCCTCACGGAGTCTCCTCTCCTGGGCCGCCATCTCTCGGGATTCATCTGGACTTCCCACACGGTCAAGAGTGGTCCACTCCCACTCCTGAGTTCTTCGGATTTCTTCATTATCCTCCAAAATCCAGCTGTCCAGATACTTTTCTTCGTTCCACGCCAACCTCGCCATCGCTGGGATAGTTGGTCCGGGGCTTTAGCTTCTGTAACGACTCCACAATACACGGTAGGGACACACGTAGACGTCTGCTTGGTCCAACACGATTTTATTGAAGGTACGCCACCCGTAAAGCTAAAGCACCGGCCCGCCACCCAAACACACCTTAAATACCCCGGTAGCCCCTCCCCTACCCAATGCAATGTCCAAGCAGGGTGTCATCATGCTCCGATGAATCAGCAATCCCAGTAGTTCATAGGGGTATGACCCCAGGGTCACATAAGTGACGTCATGAGTCCAAATGTCCAATGTCCATGCCAGGAGGAGTTACCTCACTTCCCCCTCTGGCACCTGGAAGTTACTCCACTCCCAGGCTGATTCAGCAATTCCGAGCACACATGGCCAAGGTCACTCCAGGAACTGGGCTAAAGGTCGTTGCAGTTTCATGACAGGTTGGGAACATGATCTCCCTCAAAGCTCAGGTTCCCCAAACCTGACACTAATATTGTGCTATGGTAATAATATAATATATTGTATTTACATATAACTTGTAAGATGCTCTGAGTCCCCTTCGGAGTGAGAAGGGCAGCATATAAATGTCATAAATAAATAAATAAATTTATGACATGCAAAAATCCCATGCAGGGAATTAATCATATGTGAAAACTCATAGGTTTCAGGTCTAACTCCCAACTACTCTAGAAATTAATTTCTGTCCACTCTTAATCTTTTCAATGCCACTAAGTTCAGCTGTTATAATATTTGCTTTTAAAGGATGCTGGGCTGGCAATAATGTGATTAGCCAAGCTTTTGAGATCTCTGCAGTTTTTTTGGGTCTCTTTTCTTTCACCCATTCATTAAAAGAAAGAGATAAGAAAATCCAATTCTAGATATAATATCAGACCCGGTCCAATCTTAAGTAGATAGTATAGGCTTGTTTCAGACACCAGTGGACAGTTGACTGCTCCCAATAAACATAACATAATTTAGTGCCATTTTCCACAGTTGACATATGTTGATCAATATAAGACTTGGAATTTAACAAGCATGCAATTTCAATTAATCTGAATTACTGAAGAGTATAGCCATCGCTATACCCAGAGAAAAGATGTTCTAGCAAATGAAACATCTAACCCTCCTCTTCGTTCCTCATGCTGTGATGCAGCTGGTCTGTGAAATAAAAAGTAAGCATTAGCTTTTAACTTTCATCAACACTTAATTCTTAAGCAAACCATGCCATTAAGGTAAACTGTTTCTCTCCCCCCCCCCCACCTCTTTTCCCTCCGGTTGTATTACATTTTTTACAACATAAATGAGGGATACTTGTTATAAATGCCAGTAAACATACCATATATTAGATGATGTATTACTTAATACCAAACTCTGTGGTCCATAACTAATAATACTCTATTGCTTTGCAGCCACTCTGACTGCAATACAAAAACAGTGTCACAGATAGCCACATTCCCAAGTGTGGACCATTATGTCTTTGTATTTCTAGATCAATATATTTCTTACAAAGTGCGAGCAGTCCTGTCTAGTCTGTCAGGTATTCAGGACTTGTATCCTATGTTTACTGTAAAGATCTGAGGTGAAAAAATGTAACCACTTTCTGACAACCCAGAAATGGCCATACTGGGGCAGCTGCACAGATTACAGCTTGAACTGGGGAAGACTTTTCCTCATAACATGGTTGAAAGAGAATTCTGATCTACACAATGACTGGAAAAGTGAGTCGTGATATTATGAGCCAGACTTAGCATCTCATCACATGGAGGTCCTTAAGCTGGGGTACATCAGGGGAATATGTTGTGCAGTGGGACAAATTCATCATAGCTTGCTATCAGGATACAATTTTTATTTGGGTGAATGTGGTTATAGATTTCCCTTCACAGTCCACATGACAACAACATAGGAAGAAGTCACAATGTGTAGTACATTCCTATTCCCCTCCTTTGCGCTACTTTTACTCAACACCTAAATAGAGAAAGATTTACATATGCAAATGTGACCACAGACGCAGCTGGGAGCACTGTATTTTTTGTCTCAAGACAAATTCATACTTCTGTTATTATAACAGCAAGTGGTATATTCATGCTTGGTTTAGTAGTGTGGAAAAAAGCAATCAAACACCAGCTATTATTAGAGATGGGCAAGGTCCCCTATGATTAGCTCTGAAATGCCAGTAATTGAGGAGAGTAGAGTAGAAGGAAGACCTTCCTCGTTTCCCTGCATACTACTGGTACTGTTCTTATTAAGACTGCTTACAATAGAAAATGAGAGGAGTTTGTTTGGTGGATGCAAGCAAGTAGCAGAAGTTACAGGGACTTGTAGTGAGGAGGTAGCAAGGGAATAAATGGGCAATTCTTCTCTGGCTCAGATTTTGGCAAAGCAAATTTATTTTAATCGCCCAAATCCTTCTCTAGCTCTGAAATTGAGGTGATAGGAGTTTCCTGCTATCTGTACCTTTCATATAATGTATACAACTTCCTTTGCATGCAAATGCACTATGAAATTTTTCAAAGTATTATTTGAATTGGCATCCAGTTAGACAATATTTTCCTCTTTTTAAGTACTTTCCAAGGTTCATTTATTTATTTATTATTTATTATTTCACATTTGTCTGTCGCCCCCCCCCCCCCCAACGGCTCGGGGGCGACTTACAACAGTTCGTAAAATACAATTGTCAGTTAACTCATAAGCCACAGTAATACCATTAAGATGGAATTACAATTAGAACAGTTGAAACAACAAATGGAGTCGCAGTGGGCTGACAGCTAGGCGGTGCGAGCTACAGTTTAGCTAACTCCGAAGGCTTGTTGGAACAGCAATGTCTTAACTGCTCTCCTGAATGGGAGGAGGCCCTGGGTGGTATGGATGCCAGCGGGCAGTGCGTTCCACAGGGTTGGGGCTGCAACAGAGAAAGCCCGGCGGCGGGTTGCGGACAGATGGTAGATCCTCACATTTGGGATGACCAGGAGGTTTAGCTCTTCGGAGCGCAGTGATCTGGTGGGATGATATGGAACAAGGCGATCCCGCAGGTACACTGGCCCCAGACCATGTAAGGCCTTAAAAGTCAGGACTAACACTTTGAAGGCAATCCGGCATTCAATTGGGAGCCAGTGCAGTTCGCGCAGGATTGGCGTGATGTGGTGGCCAATCTGGACCCCCGCCAAGAGTCACGCTGCAGCGTTCTGCACCAGCTTGAGTCTCCGGATTACCGACAGAGGAAGGCCAATGTAAAGAGCGTTACAGTAGTCCAGCCTCGAGATGACCGTGGCTTGGATCACTGTGGCTAAGTCGTGCCGGGACAAATAGGGGGCCAGCTTCCTCGCCTGGCGAAGATGGAAAAATGCTACCCTGCTGACGCTGGAGACGTGGGCTTCCATCGACAACAGGGGGTCCAAGGTTACTCCTAAGCTCTTAACAGAGGGCGACGGACATAATGTCACGCCATCCAGGGTTGGGAGCTGAACATCCCTACAGCCCGGAGGACCCAGCCACAGGATCTCCGTCTTTGCCGGATTCACCTTCAACCTACTGGCTCGCAGCCATCCAGTGACGGCCTCAAGGCAACGATGGAAATTATCGGGTACGGATTCGAGGCTGCCCTCCATCTTCAAGATAAGCTGGGTGTCATCAGCGTACTGATGGCACACCAGCCCAAAACTATGCACCAGCTTGGCAAGTGGTCGCATATAGATGTTAAATAAGGGGGGGGAGAATAGCCCCCTGAGGAACCCCACAAAGAAGCGGGAACCCCCGATGTAGCTGGTTCCGGAGGAAGGAGGTTACCCAATTAAGGGCTGTCCCCCTAACTCCGGCCCTGGCAAGGCAGTGAGTCAATAGATCATAATCGACTGTATCAAACGCTGCTGTGAGGTCCAATAACACGAGCAGCGCCGGTTCGCCCTGATCCAGCTGGCAGCGCAACTCATTCGAGATGGAGACCAGGACCGTCTCCGTCCCATGCCCCGGACGGAAGCTGGACTGGAAGGGGTCTAGCCAAGCTGCGTCATCTAGGAAGGACTGCAACTGCTCCATTGCCGCCTTCTCAATTACCTTGCCCAGGAACGATAAATTCGAAACCGGGCGGTAGTTGGAGGGGACCGTTGGATCTAATCCCGGCTTCTTCAACAATGGAGAGACCACCACCTCTTTTAAACCCTCTGGAAATACTCCCTGGGTTAGGGAAGTATTAATTATATTCAACAGAGGGTCTCGCAATCCCTCCAGGCTGGCTTTCACCAGCCAGGAGGGGCACAGATCAAGGGAACAGGTGGTCGGGCGAGCTGCAGCAATAATCCTATCGACAGCTTCTGCGTCCAGTGGCGTGAACCGGTCGAAGGTGGGCCCAGCAAGAGGCCACGGAGTCTCAAGTTCACTAACTGTATCAATCGTGGCCGGAAGGTCCCGGCGGAGGGCCGAGATCTTGTCTGCAAAATAGCTCTGAAAAGCCTCGGCAGTGAGGGCCTGATTATCACCGTTTGGGATGGTAGGGACCATCGTCAGAGACCTAATTATCTTGAACAATTGTGCTGGGCGTGAGCTCGCAGATGCAATCAAGGTAGCGTAGTACGATTTCTTTGCTTCCTTGATGGCTTTCTCATAAGCATCTTTGAAAAGCTTATAAGTTGATTTTGAACCTCCGTCACGGAGTTTCCTCCACACGCTCTCTAGCCGCCTCTTCTCCCGCTTCATCGAACGTAACTCCTCAGTGAACCAAGGTGCCCGATTCCTACGGAGGCGGAGAGGGCGTCTAGGGGCGACCTCATCGAGAGCATTGGACAGTTTGATGTTCCAGGCGTCCACCAGCTCATCGATGGAGGCACTGACAGACTCCAGATCCCTTAGAGCATTCAGGAACCTAGAAGGTTCCATAAGTCTCTTTGGGCGAACCCAAATTTGTTCGGCGCCCTTGCAGGGCAGGGGAGCCAGTTCTATCCGGATTCTCAGGGCACAGTGATCCGACCATGGTACCTCTATAATAGAGGCTAGGTTCACTTGGACGCCTGCACAGAAGACTAGATCCAGGGTGTGACCCGCCTGGTGTGTGGGTCCGGAATCACAGAGGGAGAGTCCTAGTATTGCCATGGTCAACACTAGGTCTACTGCTGCAGGTGAAAAGGAGGCCGTGTCAGCATGGACGTTGAAGTCCCCCAGGACAATGAGCCTAGGGAACCTCAACGCCCATTCCGACACGGTCTCCAGCAGCAGGGATAGGCTTTCAGCTGGTGCGCTAGGCGCTCGGTACACCAAGAGAAAGGCTATACTCTCCTTTATGTGACTGAATGTGTTTTAGGATCATCGTTTGTATAGGCATTAGTTCCACATTTTGACTATAAAATGCAAATGATGCCTATATTGCAATACAAATACTCCCAGTAATACACAGTTCTTATACCCCTCAAATCTATGGTATAAATAGAAGCCAAATTGGTGAGTAATAGCATCAGGCAAACCTCCATTGAACTAATTTTGCCAAGATAGCCCTATAATAATGTTGCCTTAGGGATAACTCAAAAATGACTTGAAGCACACAACATACAAACCTGTGTTAATTGATTTGGGGCCCAGTCGCTCTTTTTTTCGTTTTTTAAATAGTATTGGCTGTTCTTGTCTTAGCAAATTGCATTGCAGCTCATATTATTGTTTTATTATTCTGCAGTAAGCAATATTTCTGATTACAAACAACATATTTTGAATAAACATATAATTGATGCATTACAGAATCAATGGATATTTTGTATTGTATGATGTTTTAATTTGTATTAGTAGCATTGAATCCTTGCTGTAAGCCGGTCTGAGTCCCTCTACGGAGGTGAGACGATTGGGATATAAAAAATTTAAATATATAAATAAATATTGGGTTTATCAGGTGCAAAGCAACTGTCATTTCCCGTGCGTGGAAACTTTCCTTTTAGCTCATGTCTGAAAGATTTTTTAAAAAATATATTAAAAAATTAAATTCCAAAAATGTTCAGACTTCATCTATATATATAAAATTGCTCAGTCCGTTTAATGTCGTATATAGACAAAGAAACTATGGCTCCCACAACCACCAAACTTGACAACCGACTGGACCATTACACTAGGTACAGACAACGCCAAAAACACCGGACCTACATACCTCCCAACACCCCAAAAACGATCCCCAAAAATTGCCAATGGAACTCCCACCCCAGCCTCTCCGCTGCCAGCGAGAACTTTTAGAACGTTGAGGGCCGAGGGAGGGGGCCGGGCCGGGAGAAGGAGCAGCCTCCCTTGCTCCTCCTTAGCCCCTCCTCCTCAGCGGCTCCTCCTCTTTCCCCCTGCCGCCGCCGCCGCTCAGATCGCGAACGGCGGGGACAAAGACGGAAGGAGCGGCTGAGGAGGAGCAAAGGACCCCCCCTCCTCCTCAGGCACTCCTCCTTCCCACCGCCACAGCTGCCGCTAGGATGGGGGGGGATCCTTCAAGCAGTCTACACGCAAAACAATCACCCCATACACGCAGGCCACCCGCACACCAAAACAAACATTCACACATTCCTCCCACACATCCTTTCCCCCAAAACAATCACCCCTCTCCTCCTTCAAGCAGTCTACATGCAAAACAATCGCTCCAAACACGCACGCCACAAACATTCATCACAAACTTTCCATACCTTCCACAGCATAAGCACGTGCTACTGGAGAGCAGCCCCAGCTGTGGATGCAGCCATAGCCACCTTCTTTTCTCCCTCTTTCTCTCTCTCCGGCAGCGACAGGAGGGGCTCTGCCGGCGCTTTGCTTCATTACAAAGCCAGGCAGCGCTTTTCCCTCCCTGGTGTGTGTATGTGTGTGTGTGAGAGAGAGAGAGGGGGGGAGAGAGAGGAGAGGGAGGGAGGAGAGAGAGACACAGCCACACAGTGCCGGGCCTTGGGAAAGGAGAGCTCCGAGGAGGCAGCAGCACGGAAAGGGCAGGAGACGAGGAGGAGGAGAGAGAGACAGCGAGAGAAGGCAAAAACAGAGGGAGGGAGGCCACACTCTCTGCACACACACTAAGTCTCTTCATCCCACACACACACTCCCAGAGCACAAGGGAAGGAGGCAGGTGCCAGGGTGGGGGTCATAGGGGTTGCAATCCAACTCACATTACTTGCAAAAGAGCCCAACCTCATGGGCCAGAAAGACACCATCAAAGCCCTCACAACAGATGGCTAACCAATTGAAGGGAGCCCTAAAGCCCATCCACTCCAACCCTCTCCTTCCCTCCCTCCTTTCCCTTCCTCCATTTCTCTACTTCCCTTCTCCTTCCTTTACTTCTTTCCCTCCTTCCTGTCCTTTTCTCCATCACTCCTCCCTCCCTTTCCTTCCTTCCTTCCTCCCTTTCTTTCCTCCCCCCCCCCTCACCAATTGTATGAGAATAATAATAATGAAGATGATGTATAATAATAAAATAGTAACTCCCATCTCCCTACCTGCCATAAAAAGGGGGGCAGGACTAGATGACCTTTGGGAGTCCCTTTAAAATTAGTCCAATAAAAAGTATAATAATGTATAATAATAATGTATAATTATAAAATAGTAACTCTATATTCCTGCCTGGCATAAAGGAGGGGGCTGGACTCTATGAGCTTTGGGAGTCCCAACTGAGAATAATAATAAAAATTATAATAGTAAAATAGTAACTCCAATCTTTGTGACTCGCATAAAAGGAGGGCTGGACTAGATGAGCTTTGGGAGTCCCTTTCAACTGACTCCAAAAATATTAATTATCAATACTAATAAAATAGTAACTCAATATTTCTGCCTCTCATAAAGGAGGGGGCTGGACTAGAAGACCTTTGGGAGTCCCTTCCAACTGAGTCTAATACCACTACTTTCTCAGGACTTCACTTTGGAAACCACCACAGTCAGCCACAGCAAAGCGTGGCCGGGTACAGCTAGTATTTGGAATAAAAAGAATATAAGGTTTTTTTAAAAAACCACTTGTGGGAAAAAGCAAGGGAGACAGGCTCCCCATCCCAAATTTCTAGTCCAGAAATTTAATCATTGCACTATATGGGTTCTGGGTCCATGGCTTGAATGCCGTCTGATCTTCTGAATAATAGTTTCCACTTCAACAGTTTTAAGCTCTTCTCTCAAGCCTGGAGGGATCTTATCAAATGGGTGTGGGGACCACATAATGCAAATGAATACTGGACAGAAATGTTCAGGATTTGCTTGAAGCTCAGCTTGTTTGTGGTCCCTTCTGCTTTTCCATTTACCATGGTAGCAGACACTGTAAATTCAAGTGTGAAGGAACCATGCCTGAGCAATTATCTTCTGTCACAGGAGTTGCAATCTGCATCATTAGCCAGACATTAATGTTGGCAGAAGAACAAGACAAGAAGAGGACGTGTTTAATATAAACACCAGTAAATGGCAGCAAGCCTAAGTATGCATTTTAACCCTCTTCGTTCCTTTATTATCTCCCCATTTGGCTGAGCTTAACAGAGTTAAATAATACATGTAGCAAAATTAAGGGAACACAATACAAATCCCTATATCTGGCTATTTTACATTATTGTTCCAATATAAGTGCCCTGAGGTTCAAGGCAGAAACAGCCAATGGTTTAGTTTTGTTGGATAACAGCTGGTGATTTGATACTGACATTGTTTCCTGTGAGTACAACAGTCCTTTTAGTTAAACTGATTTTGATAGCACAGTAAAAACCTGTGAATGAAGATGTGAATGTGGTAAGCAAACATGCCTTGAGCAACATCACCTCCTCTGCTGTATTATCTTTGACTCTCTCAAAAACAAAACTGTCAATTCAAACACCAGTAGTTAGTCTGTCACAATAAAATAACTGCCACAATTAATGCCGGCTCCTCTGAAATATAAGGCATTGCATGATACAGCACAGCTGCTTTCTCCAAGAGTTTCCTACTTTTAATAGAACCTAAGAGAATAGCAAAGTGGCAATTAGAGTATAAGAATACGTTTTTCTTAGAAAAGTAAAACTGAAGGGAAACAGTAACTGAAGCAAATATTTGTGAATTTGACACAGCAATTGAAGGATACATGGTTTCATGAAATTGCTGCTTTCCTGATTCTTTCCTGAATCTTCAGCACATGTTTTCTGATAAGCATAAGAGGTATTGTACTCTAGCATTAACCCCCCCTTTTCAAGATGTTATGGGGCATCTTTTAAGCTTTTATGCTAACTTTTGAATAAACTCCCTTTGGGATTTTACAGCATATTCTTGATTATTTTGTCTTTTCAATTAAAAATCAATGAATTGAAACTACTCATTTGAATTAATAAAAATTATTATTGTCATTTCAAGCCAGGACTATTAAAGGAAATCTAAAATCCCTATTAGCATAATTTATTTGAATGGAGATTGGTATGGAAGTCATAAGAGTAAATGGCAGGCTGTTGCCTTAACAGATTTCGAGAGTGGGGCACACTGACCTAAGAGTCAGAAGAGCACTTTCAACTTATCATAGTGATATTAAAAAGAAACTTATATATGTTTCTTGATGACATGTGACTATGGTAAGGAGAAAATCAGACAGTTTATTACTTTTGTTCTGCCACCTTTACTACCTACAGAACATCTCATTCCCTTCTCAAACTAAACTGGAGTGTACAATATACTGTATAGAAGACATTCCTTTACAACACCTTTTTAATGTGATGGAACGGAGGACTTTCATCTATATTAGCTAATAGCTAATACTTTAAAGTCTGTATTTGCTTTAAAGAGAATTTGACTGTTGGAAGAAAAATAATGTGGGGAACAGGTGAAGATGTGTTGGATGAAAATGAAAATTAATGGGTAATTACAGTGTCAATGGGGGCAGCGAACTGCTTCTGGAATGTAGTCTGAACTGTAAAAGAACTATCCAAGTTGTTGAAACCTATTTTCCCCAAATAGGTTTGGCAACATGGATAGCTCCTTAAAAGTTCAGGCTAAAGTATAGAATGCACTTGGTACTTTACTTCCATCAGAGGCAAACATCTCCCCTAGTGAAAATCATTTTCCAAGTCAGAGAGAATTTTAGATGAGATAAAGGTTCATAGGAAACTGCAAATGTAAGATGAAGAAGGAGTGAGGAGGAGAGATGAGAGAGCAAGAGAGAGCTTGAGAGAAAGAGAGATTAATCCCGCTCTTGAATGCAAAAAGTGTTTGAGACTGACAAATGGGTTGTAAATACTCAAAACCAAGGATAGGAGCTGGGAAAAAGACAGTTTTGTGATTGAAGTGTGATTGTGATTGAGGTAGTAGGCTTCTCAACCAAGGTGACTGTTTTTGCTCTGAGGTGGAAGCAGACATGAAGAGGGGGACTGCACTTCACATCAGCCTAGACTGGGACTGAATTTTTAGACTTGATAAGTGATATCAAGGTCCCAGTGGGCCTGTAGTGGCAGGGTCAGATTCAGTGCCTGCTTTCTAAGTGAGATATTGGAAGGTAACAGAATAGTGGTGAAAAAAAGACTCTTTAGTCCTTGTTAAAATTATTGAACTGTCTGGAAGTGGTGAGCAAAGTAGCCATGTGACTGGCAGTTAATCACTTTATGGTGAAATGTGACTGATGCTGATAATACAACAACCACAACTCTTCAATAGCAACTCGGCCAGAAAAGTCTGTATTCTAAGAAGAGGCTGGGAAAACATCTTCGATCTAGGATAACAATTTCAGTACAGTTTCCTTCAGAACAAGATTCTCTCAGCTCTTCCAGCATCGAGCAATTATTTCTTACAGGTGTTAAAATGTGTGTCTTCATTGGGCAGTTGGAGACAAGGCATAATAGTTTCATTCAATTTAGTGTCCCAAAACAATTTATGCACCCTTAACAGCTTATAATTCTGGGGGGATGTTTCAACATTTTCTTACAACATATACTGTACACTCCTTACAGGTTTAAAGATTTCAATAGGAGAAAAGTGTCATGAAATCACAAGGGAAGCTTTAAGTGAGATATGCAATTCTGGGGTTCAGTAATGCAAGCTGTACAAGTGTGTACACATTTTAAATACATTGTAGTAATTTAAAATATACTAGACACTTAGCAAAATCATTAGCTCCTACCCAATGGCTTTTCTCTGGAAACAGAAACAGAATGAATTTGGGGGGCAGGGGATGATAGTACAAGAATTTTGTGTGAGCACATTTCTTGTTTGGTTTACTTTGGAGACTGAAAGCCGTTTACTGACAAGTCATGTCTGCCTCTCTCTCCTCTCTCTCTCTCTCTCTCTCTCTCTCTCTCTGTGTGTGTGTATATATATATACACACACACACACACACACACACACACTTACAAGTGTGTCCTGTTGGATAGCAGCCTGGGAATGATTTTGCAGAATTTTAGTGATTCTGAATTTGATAGTTCTTGTATCCTAAACCTTGGGACTATTAGGTGTCAAATTTTGAAGCTGCATAAAGAAAAATCAAACCCACTCAGCTGTTTTTGAGCTGTGTATTGTTATTTACCCCTACTCTTATTGTGTAGGTCAAATATTCAAGAATACTTGGTACTGAGATGTGAAAAGAAACAAGATAGTGAGAGTGACAAAAATAAAATTGAGAGAAAAATCAAACATTTTAATTTTCCTTTCTTGCACAACATGACGAATATTATAATATCCTACACCATCTTGGTGATGGTGGTGGTATGTGTACCTTCAACTTTTCAGTTTAGCTATGGAAATCTGATGAATTACATATTTTGATTGACAAGGAATAGCCTGAAGCATCTGGTATTTACTAGTGTCTCCTATACTAACCAGGACTGACTCTGCTTAGCTTCCAAGATCCGATGGTATTTGCTGCCATTTAGGTATTTTGGCCCCATATTGATGGTATCTCACAGGATATTTGGAAGTGTCTCCTGAATTAGGTAAATTGGTTCCCACCTGTTTGGCTGACTGGGAATTGCCATTCAAAAAGTAATCTTTTAATGCTATGTAATTGAAGTGTGAGGCATGCATGCATGTTCAACCATCAGGCCCCAATCAGACTTGAGGTTTTGCTCTGGAATCCCAGGAAATGTCCTTGCAGCTGTGTTCACTGCATACATGACTGCACAATAGTTTGTTGACCTGATGGTAAGTGTCTTATCTTGGTTGCTTTCCCCCTACTTCTCCTGTGCCCACAGAAACTGACCCAGTCCCAAACATAAACAAATTTGAGCAGTTTTAATTTGAAATGAAACAATGGGATACTTGCATAGGGCTCTCTCCTGGTTCGGTTCCATGAGACTACATTAGTCACAGCAGAGCAAACTGACTCTGTCATTCTGCCTTTTAATCTTCTCCAGTTCCAGCTCAAAATAGTCCTTTAGTTCAGCTTGCTTATGCTTCCCTCCTCTTGATTGCTTTCTGCACTTTCTTTATTTGCCCATATTGGCTTGCTTTGCCACAAAGTGTATTTATTGCTAGCTGGCACACATAAATGCTCAGACATACATTCAATTACATTTGAACAATTTCCATTTACTTTCTGATTTTTTGTTTTGTTTTCTCCCATTCAATTTCACCCCAGCTTCGGTATTCTTCTGAATGTGTCCAAATGACACATACTCTTCTTCTAGCTCTACTTTAATTAAGTGCTCACACTAAATTCTGGTCAGTGGAATTCAGATGTTCTCTTATTGTCTGTATATCTTTTTCGGGGACTGTAAACTTGCCCAAAAGCACACACAAAGGTACTATGGATTTAGCATGAACTTTTTTCTAGTGTTTACCTTTACAATCCAATACATATGGTATTGTTAACTTTCTTCTTCTTAGAATTTTGTTAAAAGAATGAGCAAACAATGAAGTCCCCATTGCAAGCAATTGAAAGAAAATGTTTTCCTTCCAGGAACCTCAGAATTCTCCTGCCAATATGTTTTCCCATACTAAAAACAAAATTGTCTGGTTATTCTACTAAGGTTTAAATTCAATTTTTTTTGTTTTTGCTTACCATTCCTGATCCTAAATCCTACATTTACACATTAAGACTAGGTTTTGTCCTCAAATATCATTGTCAGCAAGATAACACTAAGTCATGTTGAGCAGATGTTCCTTGATTTCCATACAATTAATCTCACCCAAAATTTAATTGTAGATACCTCTATATTTATAGAAGTGAGGCTTCTAGAATAGACCTAGTCTATCTCTAACTTATCAAGTTGAAGGCCAAGGAAATCATTCTGTTTTATAGTTAGACAAAGGACACTTAGAGGTTTTTCAAGGGCAATAATAGATACCTGGTGAGTTGGGGTTGATGTTGGTTTTTGAGCTTCAGTATTTTCCTTCGTTTTAGATAATCTATATCTTTAGTTGCTAGCATAAGCTTTCATAGACTTAAGTCTGCAAAGCTTTTACTATTAACTTCTTTCTTCTTCTCTCAGTCTCAAAGATGCTACACGATCCCTTTGTATACTGAACTAGACTGTTCTGTCTTTCACATGCATGTCAAGATGCACCAATATATTTTTGAAGCAAAGAAAATAAAGAATGAATCATATGATCAATTACTGTGGATTTTAAAGTCAATTTGAATGAACAAGGTTCTGAGTTACAGGGTTACTGAAAAATATAAGTTGAATAGCAAACCTGAGGGAAAGGGAAAGGCAGAAGTAGCCATGTTGACCTTTAGCATCCAAAATACAACTTGGTTGGCTTAATAATGGTATCAGCACTGTCTGTATTTAGCTTCAAGGTTCTGAAGGTTTTTAAACTAGAACACATTTTGGATATGCTTATATCTTAGTGATGCAAAACAACAGAAACACCAAAAAAATTTCTAATAAGGACTGAGGATGCTTACTATCCACTGAATGCAAGGAACAGTGAATGGAATAGAATATCCAGCAAGAAGGTATGGCTGGCTGGAATACTGAGTTGAAACATTCCATCTCACAGTACTCAAGCTTCCAATTCAGTGTGTTTGTATTGACTTGTTCAGGTATTTTGAAATTATATCTGTGGAAGACTCACGGAACTGTATTTCCCTATAATTACACAAAGCAAGGTACCTCCCATACTACTTGTTGGTTTTGTGTCACTTATAAGTAAGGAAATCAAAGGAGATGATTATGACAATTATGATTTTGATGGTGATAACACTGGTAAGTCAGGAGTCCTGCTGCTTGCAGGCTTCTTATGAAGAGAAGAGAACATTCTCGTTTTTGAATAGCACTTACTGACATTTCTCAGGTCCTTATCATAAAGACCATTGGAATCACCATAGATCATGGCATATCCGGGGAAATGTTGACCATCCAGATTCCCCCCCATTGTTGCTGGTGCAGCATAGGAAGCCTTCTGTGTTACCACAGTGACAGCATACTCTGGTTCTGCTATAGTTTACCCACAGAGCCTCACTGGAAGTTCCTCTCTGTCATGGGATGGGAGCCAGCAGGCTCTGTGGGTAAACTATAGCAGAACCAAAGTAAGCCCCGTCTGATAAGGTTGTATATCTGTGCCTGGTTCATGATAGTTTGCATCATGGAAACTTGTTTTTGCTTTCCCTGTCCTAACATTGCCTTCTCATTTAATTCTCTTTCCAAATATGCAGGTGCTTGGACCCAGAATAGTGATTAATCTGCTTCAGTGTGGGACATAAAAAGGATATATCAAGTTTCTATGTTATGATGTTAGATTTTTTTTATAATGAATACATTGACTGAACTATTCAGCTGAACCACAGCACTCCTTTTTCTAGAGAAACACTACATTTAGTTTGCTAGTCATCACATTGTTAAATGTGAATTTGCCCTTGAGATGCCTTCCAAAAGCTGCAACACTGCCACATGTAAAAATGCAAAGAAACTCTGGACTGGTCAAGTTTTCCACCCCATGATCACATATGCTGATGTTAATGGTGGTGGTGAAATATGTAACCATGTTTCAACAATCAATGATATGCCTAAAAGCATCAAACAGTCAAAAATCCCTGGTGTGTTTCTTCTTTGTCTTTTCTACTCTTGCTTTATCATCTACAGACTGGTATTCTCAGGCATGACTCCACTTCGTTCCAAGTACTACTTCCTGTATTCATTATGTCATAAATGGTAGAAGACATGTCTTTGTCTCTTTCTCAATGTAATTCACTTAACAGACACCATTGTCTTCACTAAAGATCCTCATAGTGATGATGACAATGATAATGACACCAGCTTTCTCATAGGATAATAGGTACTTTCAGAATAAGACCACCAATTCCAACTGAGATACAGTATATTTGTATATGCTGAAACTTTAAAAGGGCCCTGGTTGTTTTTAACCCACATAACAAATCCTTATTCTAAATGAATATCAAAAGACAGCATATGAAGGAAAAGAGATAACATGGCTATTGTGAAGGAAATCATTGCAAGGAGGGTCATCCTATCCCTCAATATCATGTGCATGGTTTTGACATTCCCTATCCAAAAATAAAGTTATCTTACCCTTTCCATTTGCTACATATTTGGAGCAAGAGAATTGCCAAATTCTAAACCTCTTAAATTACATTCTGTTTGTTTAAAATGAAAATTTTCAATCAGTCTACACATTTCCCCATCCTGAATAGCTCAGCATGCACTAAATAATCTCTAGTGAGGTTTTCTGCAATAAATAAATAAATAAGTCTGAATCTACTGTATCCTACTTGATCTCTCGACTTTAAATCATTGCAGTTTGCACTGAGCTTAGTCAAAATACTAAACACACCAGACCATGACTATTATTTAGAGACTGTAAGTCTTTTGTTTTTTAAGGTACACCAGACTGTCATCCCTTTTCTCAGGGGAGCTCATGACAGAGCTTGCTGGTTCCTTGCAAGCAAATTGGCTTCCATTCCACTTCACCTGTTCTTATCTTAAAAGAAAAGAAAATGCTCTAGATTTTGTTCTAATACTGCCTTCTCAATGTTTCTGAGAAAGTGAATGGCCATCTATTTGTTAAACTGAAATCCTCTATTTGACAGGGGAATAATTTAAGCAATGAGGTGGCATTGTTGTTATCCAATTACAGTATAATGCATTTCCAGTGGGAGAAAATGTGTACACTTTTCTCTTTGATTCATTCTAGGTTTAGGATTTCCCTACATTTTTCATTCAGACTATTATAATTTAACTTAATGAATAAAGTTGCATTTACTAAAGCAGTTCCTCCCCATTGGTTTGTGATGTGTTGTACTATTGTCTTCCATCAGGCAGAACATCTAAACATTGTTCCTGATTTTTAGGGATTCTTTTGTGAGTGCAAGAAAAAAAATTCTTAAGTGTTCAAGAGCTAGTGACAGTATAAGAACATGCTTAGGTCCACTCTAGGTCTTCCCTGCAGAAAAGGAAGAGTACTGAAGAACATAAGAAGAGCCATGCTGAATCGGGCCTCAGCCCATCTAGTCCAGCATTCTGTGTCACACAGTGGCCCACCAGTTGTACACAGGGATCTCTAGCAGAAAGGAGGGCAAAACCCTCACCTGCTCCCGACCCCCCACAACCAGTACCCGGGGAAAATCCTGCCTGCCTCCATCAACACAGAGGTGGCACTTGGATGTCCATTTCAGTAGCTACTGATTCCCTTGGTATCCATGAATCTGTCTAATCCTGCCTTGAAGCTGTCCAGGCTGACAGCTGTCACAACCTCCTCTGGAAGTGAGTTCCATAACCCGATGACCCTCTGGGTGAAGAAATATTTCCCTTTATTAGTCCTAACTTTCCTACCTTGGAGCTTTAGGAGTGCCCCCTAGTCCTAGTGTTGTGTGACAGAGAAAATATTTTTCTTTATTCACCTTTTCTATCCCATGCATGATTTTATACACTTCGATCAAGTCACCTCTTAAACGCCGTCTTTCAAGGCTGAAAAGACCAAGGCGTTGCAACCTGATTTCATAAGGGAGCTGCTCCATCCCTTGGATCATTTTCGTTGCCCTTCTTTGTACCTTTTCCAGTTCCGTTATATCCTTCTTAAGGTGCAGTGACCAGAATTGTACACAGTACTCCAGATGTGGCCTCACCATAGGTTTGTAGAGAGGCAATACAACATTTGCCAACCTATTTTCGATTCCCTTCCTGATCATGCCAAGCATAGAATTTGCTTTTTTCACTGCTGCTGCGCACTGGGTTGACATCTTCATTGAGCTGTCCACCAAAACCCCAAGATCCCTTTCCTGGTTTGTCTCAGAAAGCTTTGATCCCATCAGTTGATAAGTGTATTTGGGGTTCTTTGCCCCGATGTGCATGACTTTACACTTGTTTAGGTTAAAATGCATTTGCCACTTTGTTGCCCATTCACTCAATTTCGAGAGATCTTTCTGGAGCTCTTTACAATCAGTTTCATTTTAACTACCCTGAACAATTTAGTGTCATCTGCACACTTTGCTACCTCAGAATTCACTCCTACATCCAGATCATTAATGAATAAATTATAAGGTAATGGACCCAAAACTGAACCTTGGGGTACGCCACTTTTCACCTCTTTCCACCCAGAGAAATGTCCGTTTATTACCACCCTTTGTTTCCTACAGTTTAGCCAGGTTTCAATCCAGGACAAGACCTGTCCTCTGATTCCATGGCTGAAGAGCTTATTTAGGAGCCTTTGGTGAGGGACTTTGTCAAAAGCCTTTTGAAAGTCAAGGTAAACAATATCAATTGGGTCCCCTTTATCTATGTGTTTATTTACACCCTCAAAGAATTCTAACAAGTTAGTAAGACATGATTTGCCTTTGCAGAAACCATGTTGATTTTCCTTCAGCAATGCCTGTTCTTCTATGTGCTTGGTAATATTTTCTTTAATAATGGTTTCCATCACTTTGCCTGGAACTGAGGTTAGACTAACTGGCCTATAATTTCATGGATCACCCCTGGATCCTTTCTTGAAGATCGGAGTTACATTTGCCTCCCTCCAGTCCTCGGTACAGTGCCTGATCTTAGAGAAAGGTTATATATTTTGGCTAGAATTTCAGCAATTTCACACTTGAGTTCCTTAAGAACTCTGGGGTGGATGCCACCTGGCCCTGGTGATTTGTTGACATTTAGTTTAGTAAGGCATGTGAGAACATCTTCCTTGTTTATCTCTATCTGGTTTAATTTATTTAATTCCCTCCCTGAAAAAACTGACTCAGCTGCAGGCATATGTTGTCTGTCCTCCTGTGTGAAAACGGAGGCAAAGAAGTCGTTTAGCCGCTCAGCAATCTCCTTGTCTTCACTTATTGTCCCTTTCTTACCATTTTCGTCAAGTGGCCCAACTGCTTTTCTAGTTGAGTTTCTACTTCTGATGTACTTAAAGAAGTTTTTGCTATTTTAAAAAATATTCTTATCTATATGTGCCTCAAAATCTCTCTTGGCTTTCCTGACGGTTGCTTTGCATTTAGTTTGCCAGAGCTTGTGTTCCTTTCTGTTCTCCTCAGTAGGAAGAGCCTTCCATTTCTTAAATGAGTTTTTCTTCTTTCCAATCACATCTTTTACTTCATTTGTAAGCCATGCCGATGTCCTCTTGGACTTTCCCGGCCTATTTCTTATTTTAGGAATGCATTTTAGGTCGGCTTGTTTTAAAGTATTTTTAAACAGTTTCCAAGCATTCTGGAGGAATTTGATTTTTTTTACTGTTCCTTTTAGTTTGTTCTTTACTATTTTTCTCATTTTGGTGAAATTCCCTTTGTGAAAATTTAAGGTCTCTGTGTTAGTTTTCACTGACAGTTTGCTATCCAAACTTAAGTTGAAGGTTATTGTGTTGTGGTCACTGGTACCTATGGGCTCAGTTACAAGGACATCTTGAACAAGATCTTGTTCATTAGTTAGCACCAAGTCCAGGATCCCCTTTCCCCTGGTTGGTTCCATGACCATCTGTTCAAGGGAATAATCAGCTACTTAGTCTACCTCCTTGTATAATTCTATCAGGACCCTTCTACACTGTCATATAAAATCCAGATTATATGCTTTGAACTGGAGTATATGGCAGTGTAGACACATATAATCCAGTTCAAAGCAGATAATGTGGATTATCTGTTTTGATAATCTGGATTATATGGCAGTGTAGAAGTGGCCTCAATAGCCTCACATGGAGAGCAATTTTCTGAAGAAATGAGCCTCCTTTATATGTGAAGGCTCTGGGTTGCATGGGAAGACTTGCACATGTAGGAAGCTCTTTTCTTCAGTATACGAAAAGTATAAGAAGAGAAACACACAGTTTTCTCACGAATAGGGTTTTTGTATATATTACATGAATATTACGTATGAAATTTCAATAAACTCCAGGCAGTTGAATCAATCAGATTGGGATTGTGACAGGCAACTGCTTTCAGAGCCCTAGCAGGTGAATAGGTGAGTGAAGCTGCATTTTATAGTGCTTACTGAATGCAAATGACACTACTTCTGAGTAAAAATGTTAACTGAAAAGGCCATCTAGTCCTACTACCTGCCTTGCAGAAATACACAGCTAAAGTACTCCTGAGATATGGCCTCTGCCTAAAGACCTGAAGGAGAGTCCACCACTCTGATGCATTATATTGTCAAACAGCTGTTACTGATATGAAATGTTTAGAAGAAACCTCTATTCTTGTAATTTTAACCCACCGTTTCATGTTCTAGTTTCGAAAGCTACAGAAAACAAACTCAGTTTTCTGCATGACATACCATAAGATATTTTAAAATGGGCATCATGCCACCTCTCAATCTTCCTTTCTTCAGATTAACAATACCAATTTCCTGAGCCATTTCTTACAGGGTTTGGTTTGCAGACTTTTTACTGCCATGGTTGCTTTCCACTGAATACATTCCAGTTTGACAATATCCTGAGTTGGTGGCCAGATCTGGAAACAGTATTGCAGATGAAGTCTGATTAGAGCAGGAAATAGTGATAGTTTTACATCTCTTGACATGGACACCATACATCTGTCTATGATATCTAGAACTTCATTGGCTTTTTGGCCACTGCATCACACTGTTGGCTCATGTCTAGCTTGTAGTCTGTTAAGACACCCAGATCTTTTTCACATGAACTGTTATGAAAATGTGTTGCACATCCCATGTCATTTTTCCTGCTTAAACATAGTATCTTACATTTATCTCTGGAATAGTTCATTTTTTGAGTTTTGGTCCAGCTCTCCAATCAGTCACAGTCATTTGGAATTCTGATGTTCATGCTTTCAAGCTTTTGGATATAATTCTAGTTTAAGTGCAACAACCCTGGGATTGGAGTTTCTTGCTTTCGCCTTAAGTGATTTTTGGTATTTCTATTTCAAAGTTGGTCCTTGCTTCTTGTTAAGCTTCTAGAAATCTAGCTCATGAGTGTATTTGAAACTGTTTTTTTATATTAGATACCCTTTTCTTAATAAACGTATTCTTGTTCATCTATGTGGTGTTTGGGTGTTTGGGTGAGAAGGGGAGCAAGTTGGTGGCTGGGCTGCAACAACACCACTTCTATGGGCTGCTTTCCTTGCCAAGCACCATTCTTAATACTTATGTGGATTGCTTTCCTTCCAGGCCCTGTTGTTAAGACACTTCTATGAGCTGCTTTCCTTTCAAAGTCCCATTCTTAAAACGCTTCTATGGGGGGTTTCCTTCCCAAATCCCATTCTTAAAAAGACCTCCCATTGGAACAAACCACTACTTCCCATCCCACAGGTTTTCCAGCTTGAAGTATGGATCTGATGCCCTAGGAGCTCTGAACATGATTGCTGGCCTGTGTTCAGACTTCATTCCTTTCAGGACATTTCTGCCCCTTTTCAACCACTGAGGGCTATGCATAATGGCTGAAAGTAGTTTAATGTCCTGTGCTGAGCTCCATGCCCATGCTTGAAAAGAGTCTGAAGTGGTCTACAACAGGGACATTTCTCAATGTGATGAGGTGGTAAGACCATGGGACATTCTCTCAAGCTAGATTTTTTTTTTTGTTGCTCGGTTCTTTTTCTATCATTTCCATTCCCCAATATCACTACAGTGTGGAATATGCTATTTTTCACAGAAATTAATATGTTGAGCAGGTGGTCAGCAAATCTTCCCAGTTCGTTGGCATTTTTGCACACTGCAATTATGCTTTTAAAAGCTCCTGTTTACAGTATTTGTATGCAGACAGGCTGGAGTGTGTGGTATTAGTTTTTCTTTCTCCTTCCTAGCTTCTATAATGCTGCTTCTCAAAATGCTTGAAAAAGCTGCAGTTAAGCATTTTTAACATTTCAATTGGTACTGACCTTGTAATGCTTTATAACAATCAAGATAGGAGCTAGCTGGATATCTTCCATAGATTCTGCTAAGTCAGCTGGCCAAAGGTTGCCAGCACCAACAATTTTTCACTCACCTGAGACTCCATTTAAATCGGTAACAGCTACTCCTGAATATGTATTCATTAGGCTGCATTGTAAGGATTGTTCTTTGAATCAGTTTGTAGATTGGAAATAAGTTGTATCTTGTTATAAGAACACATATTCTGAAATACAATTAATAAATCTTTAGAATTTATTATGGAGAGATTTCTATTTACAACCCCCCAATCAAATCAGTAAAATTAAATCACTGGAAAATCAATATATGTCTCTCTTACTTTGCCTAGAGTCCCGGTGTAAGTGATTTTCTGGTGGCTTTAGAAATGGCCTAAGTCCAATTCCTTGTACCATCTAGATTAAGTCAATTAAAACATATTGAGACTTAATACTTATGTAGATTCCATTGAGTCAATGGTCTGGTTTAATTGAGAATCCAAAACAAGCCAGTATCAGTAAACAAAAAGTTAGTACATAAGAGAAATAGCTTGGCTTGAACTCTTCTATGACCCAAGGTTTCTGTTGTATGTTGGGATATATCCATATATAGTGCTCAGTCTGAAATCTGAAATTTCTGGAAGGTTATACCTTCTCTTACTGAATAAGCAGCTTAGCACTGAATCTCACATAGCCATTAAGGAAACAGTCTGAAATCACTTAGGATCTCATCAGAAGGGTATTGGGAAGCATCCTAGGATGCTTCCTTGCCAGTCCAGCAACCGATGGGCATGATGCCCATCCCACAACATTGCTGGACTTCCGGCGGAGACCCTGCCCACTAGTGGAGTGCCATATCATACAGTGTTTCCCTCCCAACATGGGAATCTGCCCATATTGTGCTGGCTCCAATGTGGCCAGCATGGATCCTTGCTGCCCAGGCGATACTTCCCATGTGTGATGGGGGAATATCACCACAATGGAGTGGTATGCAAGGTGATAGATCCACCCTACTGCCCCCTCTATTTGGCAGCGAAGCAAAATGCATTGTCTTTCTCGTGTGATAAGGTGATAAGAAAAAAAATATATACTGTGATTACTAAAAGTCAACATGGATTTCTCAAAAACAAGTCATGCTAGACTAATCTTATCTCTTTTTTGATAGAGTTACAAGCTTGGTAGATGCAGGGAATGCTGTGGATGTAGCATATCTATATTTCAGTAAGGCCTGAAACAAGGTCCCCCATGACCTTCTTGCAAACAAACTAGTCAAATGTGGGGTAGGCAATGCTGGAAAGAAGTGACTAATGGAGTGCCACATGGTTCAGTCCTGGACCCACTATTGTTCAACATCTTAGATGAAGATTTAGAGGGCATGCTTATCAAGTTTACATATGATACCAATACTCCAGAGGACAGGATCAGAATTCAAAAAGACAACAGATTAGATTGCTGGACCAAAACTAACAAAATGAATTTCAACAAGGACAAATGTAAGATGCTACACTTAAAGCAGAAAAAATGAAATGCAGAGATACAGAATGGGTGATGCCTGGCTCAACAACAGTACATGTGAAAAGGATCTTGGAGTCTTCATGAACAACAAGTTGAATATGGGCAAACAGCATGATGCAGCATCAAAAAAGCAAATAGGATTTTGAGCTGCATCGAAAGGAGTATCGTGTCTAGATTGAGGGAAGTAATTGTGCCTCTTTATTCTGCTTTGGTAATACTGCACCTGGAATACTGTGTTCAATTCTGGGCACCACAATTAAAAATAGATATTGACAAGATGGAAAGTGTCTAGAGGAGGGCAACTAAAATGACCAAAGGCCTGGAGACCATGCCGTATGAGAAGCATCTTAAAGAGCTGGGTATGTTTAGCCTGCAGAAGAGAAGGTTGATAGGAAACATGCTCGTCATGTATAAATATGTGAAAGGATGTCATAAGGAAGAGGGAGCAGGCTTGTTTTCTGCTGCCCTGGAAACTAGAACTCAGAGCAATGTGTTCAAATTACAGGAAAACAGATTCCACCTGAACATTAGGAAGAACTTGATTGTAAGAGCTGTTCAGCAGTGGAACCCTCTGCTTCAGGTATAGTGGAAGCTCCTTCCGTGGAGGCTTTTAAACAGAAGCTGGATTACCTCCGTCAGGGGTACTTTGATTGTGCTTTTCCTTCATGACAGGATTTGCTGGCTCATGTGATCTCTTCCAGCTCTATTATTCTATTATCAGGAGATACTCAGGGTTTGAAATGCCCTGGGCAAAGATCCCTCTCATTATCCTTTAGGCTTATCAGCGGACAATTATGTGGTCAGCAGCAATGCTGTAAACCAATGTTTCTCAAACTCTGCTCCTCCAGGTGTTTTGGACATTAGCTCCCAGAAATCCCAGCCAGTTTACCAGCTGTTAGGATTGTGTCAGCTGAAGTCCACAACACCTGGAGGAGCAGAGTTTTAGAAACACTGCTGTCAGGGCCGTAGCCAGGATTTTGATTCGGGGGGGGGCTCAGTGTGGTTCGGGGGGGTGGGCTGAGACTGGGTGGAAGAGGGTCTACCCTAGCAAACCTTTTGTATTGTTATCCCAATAACCCCATTAATGTGGGATATAATGAGCATGGTGATCAGATCATGATATGAATAAACATAAGTGTTTAAATAATGTACCAGTAAGGCCTTTTCGCTGACCACCCTGAGAATTTCGGGGGGCTGAAGCCCCCTTAGGCCCCCCCCTGGCTACATGCCTGACTGCTGTAGACAATAGGAAGGACTAGATATACCCTCAACTTGTGCACTTTTTTCTGAAAAGTGGCACCATTGAGGTACCTGTAGGCAGGGCCATAGCCAGGGGGGGTGTTAAGGATTCTAACCCCTGCTGAAAAGGTTATCCCCCTCCCCAACCCAATTTACTGAAGAATTTTAACTGGTTCACCAAGTTATGAGTAAGCCAGGTTTCTTTTTTAACCTGACACATTTCAGGGCAGGGTTAAACTTTAACCTCACCCCCCAGCTACGGCCCTGCCTGTAGGCCATATCAGTTCAGGTTCTCTAGAATGTCCCTCAGTCTGAAACCTACTATGAGACCTAGAGGCATAATAGGAAACAAAGATGGTGGTGGCTGCAGCAATTGTTAGCCCCCATCCTCCATTGTTTTTCCCAAAACCAGGACTCAATGGAGCTTACAAATTAAAACAAACACAATACATTAGGCCTACTTAGTATGCAAGCTCGCTGAACATGGTTTCAGTTATACATGAAGAGCTTTGAATACCAGGTAAAGATTACATTTAATTAATGTCAATAACATTAAAACATCAAGAACATAAAAATAATTTGAAACATACTATTAAAACAAAAATGCCTTTAGAAACAGTATGCCCTCCTAACATACTGAAGATCTATTACATGGATGATAAACAGGTTCCATAGCTATAGAAGGGAAAGAATCCTCATCCCAAGTTTTTGTAACATTAACAGTGACTTTCCAACATAGCTGGCATATTCGGTATAGAATGATGTCTAGTGTTTGTTCTTTCTTTCTCTGCATCAATCCCCACCCCTGTGCCTTTTCTTTTCCTCTTTTCATAATTTAATGGCTTGCATAAAACAAAACCGTGCACAGGTCTGTCAAATGGCACCTCCAGCCTTGAAGGTCATAGTTCTTAATCCTCTTAGGGGACAGACTTGGATGAGTTCCATAAACGAATAACCCAGCCAATCACATTTCAAGTTGATGGAGGTGCTGTCCTCTAGAAGAGACATAAAAGTTAAGATCCAATCCATTTGATAGACCCCCACAGGACTTATCAAATATTGAACGGAGCTGCTAACTGGTTTTGCCCTTGTCAAATCCTTATCTCCGCAGAAGCCTCACTTACTGTGGCACAGAAATGACACAACAGATCTTATGAAAATGAGATCGTGGGTTTGAAAGGAGTCTAATTATGTTCAATAATTGCCACTGCTTTGCAAAATGGGGGGAGGGAAGGCATGAAAAGTCAACCCATAGCGTTGAAAGCAGAATGACCCTGCATTTTAAAAAGCAAAACAAGCTGACGGATGATCATAATGCCACTGGTCTCTGCAGCGGTGACATTATTAAATGATCAGTGAGCTATTAAAGCTACAGTGCTTAGTATCTCCCCTAAAGACTCATAGTGCTAACAGGTTTCCAAATTGAGGTTTTTATTGCCAGCAGAAGGCTCTGTGTGCAGTTCTTGAAACTGCAATTATGGGGGGAATGGTTGTGAACAGACTGACACTAAACAGGAGCAACAAATCTTCTTGAGTGAAAAGTGGCAATGGATGACTCCCTCAAGTGTTTCAATATGACAGCAAAGTGTACTATAGAAATTGAAAAAATACAGTATAATAAGGAACTGAAACGAACCAGAGGTTTGGGGATTTGACTTGTATTTAAATAAGGATCAAGATTTTATGTGCCCTTATCTGACCATTTGGGATGAGTAAAAATGCACAGTTCATAGTTTTACAGGAAATGGTTTATCTCTCCTTAGGGCATTAAGGACCATTCTTCTCTGTCATATCTCTTCCAAGGGTCTTGATGTTGCTCCCCAGAATACTATGTTACTTCTGCTGCTTCTCCAAGAGCAAAACTGTCATCATATCTTTTGGCCAGTTAAAAAAGAGGAAAATTAAAACAGAAGCCAGTACTCATAACAAGACTTGTAATGATACTAGTGATCTGTGCATCAGCATATGGGGGAATTACACCAATAGAAAAGTGAAACTAAGCTCAATAGCCATTGTTTAGGTTGTTGTGCTATGTTAAGAAAAGGGGAATTTGTTCTTATGGAACCACTTATAACATTTACAGCTTAAAATAATACATGGTTTCAGTGGACAAAACTGGAATGTACAGAGTGAAGCAGGGGGAAGAAAGAACAAAAAGCCTGAAGGAAATTGTTGTAACTGTGCTGATTTTAGTCAATGCAAGGACCAACCAAAAAGGACTCTGAGACAAAAAGTCCTATTTTTTACTTTACTTATATGTATGAATTCAAGTTACTTTGTGCAAGTTTGGATAGAAAAGCAGAGTAAAAATGGAATAAATGAATTATCATGGATTATTGGGGGTGAGTACAAGAAAAGCAGACCAGCGAAAGGAAAATGAATATTTCTGACCAAAGTATTATGATGTAAAGATACAGTATCTGTGTCAATTACAAAATTTGCAGCTGGATGGTTGCAGAAGGTTTGACAGTTATTCCACAGAGTTGTGATCTAATAGCAAATATGGTGTTGGTGATTGTATTCAGAAGCATAGGAATCCACAAATTCTTCTCAATAAAAACAGTAAATAGAGGAACCTAGAGTCAATTTTCAGAAAATTATTGCATAACATACTTTTCATGTCCAAAAATGGAAAATAGTATGACAGGTCTATCAACCACAAGTGGCACGTAAATACTAAAGAAAACAAAACAGAAATATCAATTGGTTATCTTTTCTAGAACATCCTGGGAGCAGGCAATAAATACTGAGGAAACTTATAATGAAAGATGGTTCATGATAATTTCTAGAATAAAAATGTTTTAGAGAATCTCAAAAAAAAATCTGCTTTGCAGAGATAAACAGATCAGAGGTGATACTATAGAAGATATCCTTGGTATAGGGTTTCATTGTATATGTAGGACAAATTATGATTAATGACAGAGGCACCACACAAATATTCTTACTAAAGAAATGCAATACCACTTATTGCATAATAACTATCTGTGCTTGTTTATAAGGTATTCCTACTATGCTCAGTTGGACTTTCATCCATGTAAATGTGAAAATATGTGTATAAAGAGAGGTGAGAAGAAGAGGGGAAGGGAATGTTTTATAGGGGCTTTCTGACAGGGCACTAAGTTGCTAAATGTTCTTGTCATATGCCATAAAGTTGAATCCGAGCAATTAATGCCAAACTTTTTGGAGGAGGACTGCAAAAAAATGCATTTCCTAATTTTAAATATATATTGACTGAAGAGGCTGAAAATTGACTTGCTTTTCCTGCTTACATTCACATATCTTCTGCTGGTACTCACCTCCTCAATACATTTATGATAATATGACGAAAGGGTGGTATAAAATTACATCATCATTGGAAAAGAAGGATTGAGCTGAAACAAAATGGTGGAAGTAGAAAACAGATTGGGACAAGCAAAATGTCAAAGAATAAGAAGAAAAGCATGAAGGGTGAGGAAAAACTAGCAATATGTCAGCAGGGAGGATCAGGAGAAAGAAGGCAGCCAAAACACCTATGGGGAAAAAGAAAACCATGAATGGCTAGAATGCCACAAAACTGTAAGCAAATGCACACAACCACACACTACTACAGTGAAGAGTCTGGGTGTGGTGCTAGCTTCTCAACTGACTAAGGAGGCCCAGATCGCCACCGTTAGTAAGCAGGCCTTCTTCCATCTCCATCAAGATGGCTCCTTACCTTCCATCAGAGGCTCTGGCAACAGTAATTCATGCCACAGTTACTTCAAGGCTGGATTACTGCAACGCATTGTATGTAGGCCTTCCTCATTCAGCAACTAGGAAGATCCAGATTGTTCAGAATGCGGTCACCAGACTACTTACTGGAACACCCATGAAACATCATATAACCCCGACCTTACAGCATCTGGATTGGCTGCCAATTAAATATCGGGTCTCTTATAAGATCTCGATCTTGACCTTTAAGGCCCTTCATGGTCAAGGCCCACTATATCTGAAGGATCATCTCCACTCCTCCCACCACTGTCAACGCCCCAGATCAACCCAGGAAAACCTCCTTTACATTCCAGGCCTTAGAGAAAGTGCATCTAGAGTCTACAAGGCGTAGGGCATTTTCGGCCTCTGCTCCAATTCACTGGAACTCCCTACCACCATACATAAGAGCCATGCTTGACCTGCGATCTTTTATGCAGGCCCTTAAGACGTGGCTCTTTGGTAGATCATTCGGCTTGTAATCATTTTAATATTAACCGTTAATCAATTGTTGTAGAAGTCTGTTTTAATGTCTGCGTAAGTCGCCTGGAGCACTCCGGTGAAGGGCGACTCATGAAATATTAAAGTGAAATGAAAGAAATGAAATGGGAAAAAAAACCCCATAAGACAACAGGAATAATAAATAGAAGTGCACCAGTAAAATCCCATATTTACCAGTAATCATATGTGAATTTTAAACAATTACTATTACGGATGTATCTAAAGGTCTGCAATGATGGCAGATAAATGTTTCTATGGCTATATATTGATGCCAAATGTATCTGGTCCTTATATACAACTCAAGACATTGCCATTAAAACCAACCATTTAGTGGAGCACTTGAAACAAGTGCAGCACATAAAATAGACACATTGCCTCTGTCCAATATAACAGTTATAAAAAATAAAGGGTTTTACCATACAAGAAAACAATATTAGAGGCTGGATACATTTCCAGGATAGATGCAGCTAGGAACAAGCCTTTCTTTTAACTCCACCCTCAAAAGAAAATGGGAACTTAGGTCAATAGCTATCTTTTCCATTTGCAGTGTTATTTGCATTACACTTAAGTCCCTAGTAGCCTCCATTTACAATGTTAACAGTAGAAAATATTTAAAGACTGAAGAGTGGTGTCTTTTTCTCAATTCCTTTGGTCTAGTGAGAACATTCTGTCTTCACCGTTGTTGATAGTAGGTCCTTTTACATTTTAGAGATTAGTTTAGACCACTGAAGTCTGAATGTAACTGAAGTAGTAAATCTGAGAAAATGGTCATTTAAATCACATAATTTGATTTGTCATTCCATATTACCTATTGTTCTTTCTTGCCTTTTCTCCTGAAATCATACATTTTCATATTTATCACATGAGCAAGTGCAGTTCCTGCCCACTCCATTTTTTTCAAAAATTAAAAACTTGGAAAAAAAACCTTTGGGCTTTCCTCTTCAATCCCACTGCTCTGGTGTACACCCAAGACACTGATCTTAAAGAGGCACAACTCTGGGGATACTGGGCTTTTCTCCTAATCTCAGTACTCTCCATTGTGGAAGTCCGAAACTTAAAAAGCTCACAGTAAAGTCCGAAAAAACAAAGATTTTTTTTTGTAATTTTGGTATTTTGAATGATTACATTATTTTTCTAGTAATTACCATGCCAGGCTTATGAAGCAGGATCTTGGGAGATAAATGTCAATGCTTGGTAGGGGCTGCTCACAGAAACACCCCTTAATCCATGTAACGGAAGTGATTCAACATGGTCAAATGTGACCGTTCCTCTCCCACATGTTTGTTGCTGTTTTCTCCAGTTATATAATGATTCCTGAGCTCAGAAGATGATCCTACTCCCACTTTCAAGGATTTCTGAGACACTTTCCTGGCAATGTTTGATGGGTACAGAAGTTCCCCTGCATAATGGAAAGGGCTCCATCATACATCACTACCTCTCTGTATTCTAAGTGTCTTGGGTGGGGGATAACGTCCTTAGTTACTTTTGAGAGCAGGAGGTTGGTGTTGTGGTTGATGACTACAGGATTGTTCAGTCAGGTAATGGGAGGACTAATGGGTGTTCCATTGTGAAAAATGAGAGGATTTTAGATCACGATTCTGCCTGGGAGAATGAGTCTGTGTCATTCTGAGTCTGAGAAATAGTCTCAGAGTAGGCTTGATGGGGGGGCAGTTTACAAATGTCACAGAGAATTCATGAGAAACAACAGTGTGAGAAATTCTTGAAACAACAGAGCAGATGCCAAAGGCATGACTTCATGGCTTTGTGGTCCTTAAGTTAAAATATTTTTTACTCAAGGGGTTAGAGCAGGCAATGCTGCATTCCCATACACCTTGGTCTAGTTCCACATTCAAATCTATGCTGCAGTTCTTTGGGAAAGGTTTGTGTTCATGTCCATGGATTCATGGTTTGAAATAAGACCCTGCGTTCCTGGTTTTGGTTTTATGTTTATGCTTTGATTCCTGTTTTTCCCATGTACCTTGCCTCTTTGGAATAGAACTCTGATGTGTGGACTATTGCCTTTTAACAGACTTTTCTCCTATTTCTTTTTTGGACATTGCTTTAGATATTGCCTTTTGCCATTTTGTATTTGTCCCCCTCCCCCCCCCCCAATAAACTGTTTAGATAGTAATCCTGGACTCTTGTGTGATGCTAAGGTGATTCTAGGCCAGAGTGCAACAGTTGGCAGTTTTAGAATGTCTTGCATTACGCCCCCTTTTTGAGCCAGGGAAGTATATATTCTCTTGCTGGCGCACCATTAATACATATACCAGCACCACAGCTGATATATATGCCACCCTCTGTACTATTTGCCTGTCCTGTCTTTTCTCAAGCCAGCTTCCTATTCTATTGTCTGCCATCCCTTCTATTTTACATTTATCTTCAAGTGTGCTCCCTTTGGCCTCTGTTAATTTAATCTGACCCTGCAGTGGATGCCAGGGTCTTGATTAACTTATATCTGTTAGGTCTAAATTAGCTGGAAGAGATCGTACATGATGGCCATCAACAAACTGGGTGATCAAGTTGAAATTTTGTAGTTGGGTATCTTAATGCAATGTGATACTAAACATATTCTCCATTTACATGTCTGTCTTATTTGTGAACTGAAAGCAAACTAGTCAAGACAAACAAAGTTGATTATGAGCTGGTATAAAACTTTGGTTGAAGTGATTATTCATTTCAGTTTCTAATTAACCTTCTCAGACTTGAAATAAAAGCTCAGTTATTTTCAGGAGTCTGAAGCCTTGTTTGCAAAGTCAGTAAATGAGGAAATAAATCTGGATTGAGCCACTTGAGGATGTAGAAGAGACTTCAAATGATTGAATTCTTTTGTACTGAAACAACAAATATATTCCACATAAAAACTGTCAGGTAAATAGTTCCAGCAACCTTTTCCTTGACATACTATGCATTTTTCTGTGTGTGATTAAGGTGGGGAGGCCTGGAGAAATATTCCATCATGTGAACCTCTACTTATAATCTTAAATGGAATTGTGTAAACTAGACATTGGTGTATCTTCTTATCTGTTGTATGCGAGTCAAAGGCTTGATAGAAGTGAAAACATTAAATACTTGAACTTTGCCAGCAAAAGTTGATCCTACGAATCCACCACTTTGTCATTTCTACCAATTGAATTGTAATCATCCAGGGCTTTGGGGTCATTCCTACAATTAAGCTTCAGTTCATTTAGAAACCATTTGGATTAATTTATTTTGAGCAGTACTTTTTAGCTTTCAGCCATAAGAATGCAATTATTTCACATTAGTGGTTTGCTTTGTTTTTTAAAAATATATAATGAGTGGATAATTCTTTACTGAGGGTGAACTTTACATCTTATTTTCATTTATTTCCCTTTCTTAATGTGTGTAGGAGAAAAGAATAATGAAAGCTTCATTCAGAAAGTGGTATTTATTTATTTATTGGAAACCAATAAATATTTTACTTCTGAAAATTCACAGCAGACAGTAGTTTTAGAACATGACACAAAGGTTCAAAACTGGCATAAAATGGAAGTCCTCACAAAATCTACCAAGTGTTATATTTTGCACACTTATAGCAGGAAGTTCTTTAAAGTTCTCTGTACTATGCACTTGAAGAATTGCTTTATTGCTCTCCAAAGTGTCCAGCATTTTTCCACTTACCCCTAATTCTTTATTTTATTCCATTTATTCTGAATTGGTGAAGTTTAGATTATTGTGGCTGAAATTTTGTTAGTGCAGTACATGGATGTACATTTCCCTTGTGTGTTTTGTTGTACTTTTGTGTAATGATCATATTCACTCTATGGCTGTGCAACAGACTGTTTCACATGTTCTTTTTATTCAGCTGTTGCACTTCTTGTTTCTGTATGTGTCCATACCTTCAGTTTATTCCTTGATTCGCTAGGCTTGTGGAGTCAGCCTGAATTTTAGCTTCATCCTCTACTGTGAAATTGCACCAAGAACATTAGAAAATATGTGACTGGTTGTGCCAAGTTAGCATTTACAATAAGCATGGTGTAGTACAAATACACAACTTTGTGTAGCATCTCAGGCTGGGTGTTAGCTAGAGCTACATAATGAAGTCCTTTAGCATGTGGACTAAAATTTGCTTATGCATCACATCATAATAATTTGTATTTGCAGTGAATTTAGACTTTAAAAAAACGTTAATCAATTCTCCTTAACTATGCACTCCCAGATATGAAATTAGGAAGGAATGTGGCCAGAACGTTTTTTGATTACTACAGGCTGAACAGCATTGCAGAAAGATCTTTGGCACCCATTACAAGTACATGGTAAGATTTTTAAAAACATTTCTGCCTAATTTTACAAATTTTTTGCCTTGGATTTTTGGGGAGGGAGCATTAAACTTATGAAGTTACAGTTGTATTCTAGCTCAACAATCTTGGTTGTGGACGATCATCACTTGATAATTTTATTTTCTAGTTTTCCTGAAGGAACCCCTCCAGAAAGGGGTAAATCAACATGTATAAATATAGTCATCATTTCTGAAATGAATTAATAAATAATTAATAAAAAATTCAGTTGCTTCAGAAGTGATCTGAGAGCTTATTTAGACCGGTTTTCTCAATTGGTCATATTTTAGGAATCTTCCTGAGAAATGCTGCTAGTATTATTAAAACAAATAAAAACACCAAAGGTACACTTTCTTTAAGTCCAATATCAAGAAATTTCTAATGGGCCTAAACACAGAAGTGTGTGAAATTTTAGATGAAAATGTTTTCTCATATTCTCAGTTTTATCTTTTTCAAAGCTAAAACTGGATGCAACACCATATGATCAAATCTTAATAATGTCTCAATAAGGAAGAAGCTAGAAGAGGCTGCAACAGTTTGCATTTGTCTAAGCTTGCTGTATTGTCCTCTCCCCATGCTCGAAATAATTGAGTATAAACTGCCTTTGAATCCAATCTGCAGCAACTGAAGTAACCTAAGGACAGTGAAGGAAAGTGGAAAGAAGATAAAGAAACTGAGGCATTGCTTAAAATAGTTTAAAAGGGGTTTTTTTTCATGTCAGGAGTGAGAGAATTGGCCATCCACTAGGACGTTGACCAGGGGATGCCCGGATGTTTTACCATCCTGTTGGGAGGTCACTCTCATGCATGGGAAGCTGGAGCTGACAGATAGCAGCTTACCCCGCTCCTCAGATTTGAACTACCAATCTTTCGATCTGCAGTCCTGCTGCCACCAGGGTGGGATAATAGAGTATGAGTTCAGACTCTCTCTGCCAAATTGGGACACCCAAAGGTTATGATTTCCTAATTTCCTCAAGCCCTGCTTTAAAAACCCCCACCAAACTCTCCACCCATATGAAACCCCAAATAAATGCTTAATTTGGTATAAACTTTAGAGAGCTGCTGTCCAGTTCATCGGCAGCATAAGCTACAGTTCTCAAAAAACTATGCCGGATAAAAGTTTTACTTCAAAATGCCACAAGATATTTTTGGTTTTCCTGCAGAAAACTAACCTTTGACAGTATTATGACATAATTTATTTAAAATGATAAATAAATATCTACAAAATGATCATAGCTAGCTGGCCTTTACTCCTCCTTCTAGTGATTTTTAAACACATTATGGAATTGATGTTGGAAAAGACCTTTAAAATGTCACTGACTGCAGAATGTCTCCAAGTGTTTGGTCAAGCATTTAGTCTGGGATTCTGCCACATATATCACTTCTGCAGGATGGTGACAAAGCCTTTGCTTGACACATTATCGACTTCCTTTGCTTCTTACTTGCTTAGGATCCTTCCATTTTCTGCATATGAAAAAATGGTCTCCAATTGGAAATACACTAGTCAAGAAATAAACTGAGATATGAAAGGTTAGATAATCTTGCCTCAATCCAGGTGAATTTTCAGTTATTAAGTGTACAAAAGATGATAAAAGAAAGCTCAAAACGTGCTGGTAAGGATAGCTCAGAAGATGAGTGATTAGATAAAGTCCCATGAATCAAAATTATATTAAATTGATCTTAGTTAACACCCTTTTCCCTAGCTTTTCTCAGTTTGGAGTATCTAACTGTTAGTGTGGAAAAGACTGAATTCAGAACATAATGTGACTTCTTTGTTTCTTCTGTTTTCATCTTTAACCTTCCGACTTGATATTTGTATACATGAAACAATTGAGGGTGGCGGATAACAAATTACAACCTCTTCAGGTTTATCAACGTGTTACTCTGTTTTTCGGAAAAATAGAGATACTTTTCAAATTAACATTAGTAAAATTGTAATTGGTGTTTGTAAATAGTATACAAACAATATGATATACAAAAATGGTACACTTTTACATTTAATATACCTAAACATGATATCTTAGAGAGCCAATTGGTTGATAAATAATACATTTGGTGTTCCTTAAGCAACAGTAGTTTTAGATTTCTCAAGGGTACTTTTCAAAGTACTGCATATTTTCGCAAATTTCCATGAAAGATGTCTTTTGTGGCTTCAGATTTTTCAGAAATTTACTCAGACATTTGTTTTCTCAATTGTTTGCCTCCTTAATAATGAATTCAAAGCCACCCAATTTCAGTTGTGAAGGTTACCTTGAGGGTCAAGGTTTTGATCCTATACATCAGGGCTGTCCAACTGGCGGCCCGGGGGCCGTACATGCCCCCCCAGCCTGTTGGACACGGCCCCCGCTATGCCCCCGGCCGCCATTTTAATTTTTTTTAAAAACTATTTTTAAAAAAATGGTGGCTGGGGAGGCGGGGCAGGGAGGAGGAAGTGAGCCAGCTCCTCCTCCCTGCACGCCCCTCTTCTTCCCTCTCTCGCCGGCGCCGATGCAAACCGGATCGCATCGGCGCCGGCGAGAGAGGGAAGAAGGGGGCGGTGCAGGAAGGAGGAAGAGAGCTAGCTCCTCCTCCCTGCACCACCCCCTCCGTCCCTCTCTCTGCGCCGCCGCTGCAAGATCGCACAGATGGGCGGGAGGGAGGGGGAGGAGGCGGGGCAGGGAGAAGGAAGGGAGCCAGCTCCCTCCTCCTCCTTGCCTTGCCCCTCTGTCCTCTCTCCGCCCGCCGCTGCGATCCGGTTCGCAGCGGGGGGGGAGGAGGGAGGGGAGGAGGAATCCTCCCTCCTCCTCCTCCTTCCTGGCGCCGCTGGTGTCCCGATCACCGTGGCGCCGGGAAGGAGGAGGAATCCTCCCTCCCTCCTTCTCCTTCTCCGGCGCCGCGGCGATTGGGACACCGGCAGCACCGGGAAGGGTGGGAGGGAGCGAGGGGGCAGGCCTTCCAGGGAGGCCTGCGGGAGAGTTTTCACCCTGCTCTCGCATCCCTCTGACCAGAGGGACACAAGAGCCGGGCGAAAAACCCTCCCACAAGCCTGGATGGCTCGTGGGGGAAGCAAGAACCGGGCGCTCGCTTCCCCCGTGAGCCATCCAGGCCTGCGGGCGAGGGGGTGGAGCTGCGGAAGCTTCCTCGTGGTTTCGCCCTCTCCCCCAAAGTGTCACAACAGCTGTTGTGATGTTTTGGGCAAGGGGGCGGAGCCGCGGAAGGCTCCCCGTGGCTCCTCCTTCTCTCCCAAAGCGTCACAACAGCCTCGGAAGTGGGCGAAATCGCCTGCTTCCAAGGCTATTGTGATGCTTTGGGAGAGGGGGCGGAGCCGCGTGGTCGGGGGTGTGGCCGGGGGCATGGCCACTCGGCCCCCAGTGATCACTCACCAGAAGTCCGGCCCTTGGGTCGGCTGAAGTTGGACAACACTGCTATACATGTACTGATTAATTAAAAGCATTGCTGAGAAGTGCCAGTTATACTGTAAATATGATACGTTTGATTAATTTCATTTGGATGCCTCAGATAAAAAAAAGTGGGAGCTCACGCATTTTGCAAGCTGACTGATCTAAGCACCCTCAAATAGCAATAAATAAGCAGTTTACTTCTACACACTTAAGAAACTCTCACCAAGTGTGCCCTTCATACGAGACAAGCTTCAAACATGAGGTAGAGAATGTATCTTACCGTTTCTAAAACTGCCATAAAATGAGGAGGTAATTTATATCTTTTTTAAAGAATGGCTGATGCTCCTTCGGGTGGTGTGACTCCCACTGAACCAAGTGTTTTAAAAAGGTGCCTCCCTTAACTCAGCTTCATAGAAATGGTGTTGAGGGCAAATGATCACAGAAAGTGTGGTTTCTTAAGTCTGATGCCTTTAATGTGGGTCATATTGAAGAATATAAGGAAAGATGTGTCTTTTTATAAAGAAAGATGTGTTGAGCTGGCTTCCACCCATGTCTCTGCCATTGCTTCGCGAATGAAGATTCTTAGGAAGGACTCATCCCACACTCTCTACAAGCACGCCTATGAAGGAGGTTGGATGTGTCCTTCGAGCCTGTGCAATGAATTTTTCTGGTGAAGCGCAGCGTGCACATAACTGGCCTCACCCTTTAAACCAAAGGTTTGTCTGCCAGGGCCTAGCAAGCTTGGACGGTGGCAGTGAGGTTCTCAGGTCGTAGGTTTGATTCGAGTTTCCTTCTCTTAGATGGTTGACCTTACAGGGTTAGACGAGCACCATCTGCCCGGGTTTGAAATTAGAGTTATCCTTCTCCTAGGATAGTTGCCAAAAGGCTAGAGAGCCCATCCTGCCCATTGACGCTCTTTGTCAGACCCTTCAGTTGTGACCTGTCTGGCATGGGAAGCCCTACCGGTGGCTATTATGCCACCGCCAGCATAGCTCACAACTTTATTAAGATACGCAAGCCTCCTCTCCCCCCCCCCCCATGATAAGGGGGCACCAATGTAAACTGGGACAGTGCAGGCCACCTCTGGCAACATGAAACCCAGGTTGACGAAAGAAGGGAGAGCGGAGGGAGAAATATGCAGGTCTTTCTTAAAACCTGAACCCAGCCAGCATGAGGCTTGAAGCAGTTTAGGAAAGAAGGGTGAGTGAAGAAAGAGACGGGTCTCCTTTTTTAGAGCCAGAATCCAACCAGTTTATTGAGGCTTAGTCTTCTCTCTGTGTAATGAGGAAGATGATGGGGAAGCCTGGATGGTGCGGGGTGCGGGGTGTGTGTCATGGACATGTGAAGAGGTTCAAGGAGAAAGGGGAGCCTCATAAGTTCCCCATTGCTGCCAATGGGCCGGATCTTCCTGGATCTTTTGGTTGCCAGATCGAAAAATGGATTTTTCCCTGACTGAATTCGGAAAACTACTAGTGTCCAGAGTGATACCCCTTTGACTTGAATTAAATATGCTTTTTATCTTGTGAAGTTTTAGGGAGGCATCAAGCTCTTTCCTTGATTTTTGGAACCATATGTGGAGTTTGTTTCTAAAAGGTACCAAATACATCAGAACAAATTTTACAAGAATCAAAATAAGTGTAGAGGACATGCATTCTTTTGTTTTAAAATGCAATTTTTCAAACCCTGTATCAACGTGATCTGATACATTTTGATAGTTTCCATCTATACAAAGTATCCTACGCCTAGCCAACAATGTGCTGCTACCTATAAATAATTTTTTCAATTGTTTTGTGTTTGGTTCCTTTTGGAACCAAACTCCACATATATACCCACATATAAGTCAAACTTATGTATACAATTATGGCAGGACTTTGGAACCAAAAATATGAATTTTGACATGATCCACAAGCAAGTTGATGATCATACCATGGAAAGGAGAAAGAGCTAACACCACCTCTATGGTGCTAACGCCTGCCCAGGACAGAAGTGCCGTGGTGAAAATAATAGAAGTGCTGTTTGTTTACAATTGGGACAAACTAGGCCCCTTCCACACAGCTGTATAAAAGCCACATTGAACTGGATTATATGGCAGTGTGGACTCAAATAAACTCAGATTGTGGATTATCTGCCTAGACATTCTTAGTGTTATGGCTGTGTGGAAGGGCCCTAAATTCTTGTCTTTTACCACTCCATTCAAAGAAGGAGGTGGTTACTTTTTTAGTACTTATATTGACCCATATTTTGTCAACCCAAGGTTGACTTATTGATGAAAATGTTGTAGACTTATCTGAAAGTATATGTGGTACTTTCATATTGCCTAGGGCTAAAAGGCCCAAACTGTGGTTTTCAATACTCCTTCATTTCCACCTCATCACATGAAGAATTCTTGAAAGAGCTGTGGCATCCTGTGGTACAGAAATGTAATCTTGAAACTGAGTCACTGCCTCATCTTCAGAAATGGAATAATGTGTATTTTATGAAAATACACTCAGTCTGAAATGACATTTAATTAAATTGGATTTACTAAATGGTTCAGAAAGCCTGTGTTCCAATTAACTGGAGCATTTCGCACAGGCAGGTTATTTCTGTGCCTGCAGCCTTCATTTCTCTCACATCAGAGCTCTGACATTGGGAGAGGTGACAAGTGGGAGGACTGAGATGTGTGAAATGGGCAAACCAGCAGAGTTTTGGATAAGCAGGATCACAAGCTCACCATGTATTGTATTTTCCAGAAAGATTTATGTGGTGGGCATATACTACGTACAATTAAAATGCTGCTCTAAAAATCTAAGAGTGCCAATATGGTGTATAGATCTGAGTGATGACTATGATTCTGAAATTCAAATCCAAGGAAACCCAGTAGGTGACACACTTGGGTATTTGAGTATTATTTGCAATAACTTGCCAACTTGGGTTTCCAAAAGCCAGAACTAGGTTCATCTGCATTCACAAGTGTTACTTTAAAATCCTTGTTGTAAGCTCTAAGGATTATAGAACTGGGAGGGACATCATTGGAATCCCTGAGTAAACATGTATAGGATTGTGAGGTCAGTTAATGGTCTCTGCTATCTACCCATTTTACATTTTTATATACTGTGTAGAGATGCTCATTTGAAAGCCTACATAACCCTTCAGTAGGTCAATGTAATTTGAGGTGAGGGAAATATGCTGGGATCTCAGATAATTTAAGTGTAATTTTTGTAGAGCAGCAGATTGCACGTAGAATGACATAGCTATTACAGTTTAGAGGCAAATTATATGTTTTGCCTCAGAAATTAATTTTTGTTTTCCCCCTTGTCTACTGATAATTATAATCTGTCAGTTTTACTCCTACATGTCTGAACATTTCAAATGCAGAGCTTTGTAGCTGATGCTAAAGGCAGTTGGAAATAGAGGAAGGAGGGACCTTTCAGTTTTAAACTGTGACACATTTGCGTGGGCTCAGTGAAAAGGATCCATTTACAGAATTCAGAAAGATTTGCATTGCTTGGACAGCTTCCAGTGGAGGGCTCACCAAAATACACTATTACAACAATTACCCTGTCGAGAGCTTAGAAATGAAAATGCTGGCTGGAACAATGCAACCCCATTTCTAACCTGGGCTGCATGGATGCAAATATATAGAGCTAGATTTTGTCCTTTGCCAAAGCCCCAAAAGAAAGAAAAATGTGTGCTTGGGAGAAGGGGGAGAATGAACAGCTTTTATCTTTGGAGAATGCCAGAAGCAGTCCTGACTCACAAACTACAGTCTGTGCCCAGCCGTCTTTACTCTGCTTTCTGTTTAGTCACTTTTAGCTGCCAAACAGCTGAATAACAGGTCTTCTCCCTCCAGAGAAGGGTTGCAAAATGTACAGTGGGATCCATTGGTAGATCTCGATAGGATTTGCAATACATATGCAGGCTGTTTGAGAAAGTCTGGAAGAAAACAGGGTTGTTTGTTTTTAGTTTGTTTTCAATTCTCATGCTGAAAAACAAATCCCCAGTTCACACCAGAAATTTTGGAGCAGGCTCATATGGAAGGAAGCAATATTTCAGGTATTTAGTTAAAATGGCTTTCTGTTTCAAATATCTCTTAAATTGGAAGCCTAGTCCCTATAGGTTTCCCTACAGTTGTGTCCATCTGGGCTTACATCTAAGGTAAAACAATCACAAGAACTGAGTGCATCACAACTCTCTGTGTATCTAATTTTAAATGAAATTAGATCCATATTTACAATTTCTCAGTCTTTATGACACATGGAAATCGTGATGAATACTGATATCCACCCAGCTTCTTCCAGTGACAATTAATGAGTTAGGAAGACACACACTCATTAAAGGTTGAATATTTCTTAACCAAAATGCACCAGATGTGTTTTGAACTCTAGCTCCCCTCCCCCCAACTTTTTTGGAAAACCTGTGTTTGCATATTGTACATCCGTAATTTGATACCTTAGAGATGCAACCAAAATCTAAACACGCATTCATTTATGTCTCATATATATCTTGTACACATAGCTTGAAGGTAATTTTATACCCAACTTTTAAAGAATTTTGTGTATGAAACAATGTTTGTGTACACTGAACCACTCATGAGCACTATTTTGAATTTTTGAGTATTTTTTTATTTTGGAATTTGGGATGGGGGATGTGTAGCCTATATAAGCTCCAACTTCGTAGTCTTCATTTTCATCAGCTTCTTAAAACAGAAGGTGAATTTTTGAACTGAAGGATCTCTTTAGCCTCTATAAGTAAGCTAGATCCAGCCATGTAAAAGGGGCCAGGCAGTCATCCTGACCTAAGCCTGGAATGCATAGAACGAGGGAGGGGAGGGGACAGGACTAGAGAGAACCACCTCCACCTGGTTTTTTTTGGGAACCATTTCAGGGTCTGAAGTGGGGGGGGGGATTTGTGAGGTATATAACCTGCAACACAGAAGCCACCATTAGAACTGGCTTTTTTGTATTTTGGTAAAAGGATAATAAAGACTTATTTTCCGGTGAGTTATATTGTAAGCTAGTCTTATTCCAAGATATTCCAGAACCTGACACAGGCAGTGCTGGTGAGGGCATCAAGCAAAGATAGTGGTGGGTCTCAATTCAACTTTACTTCATGCATTTTAATGCTTTTTCAAGTATGCTAAATTTTGTTGCAAGAAGTATCAAAATGCGAAAAACTCTGAGAACTTCAGTCCATCTGCATACACTGCTGCAAACTATCCTGATTTTGCAAGGATAGCCCTGATTAATTCTGTTCCGACACATTTTCATGTTCTTTAAAAATGTCTCAGATTCTCTCTTCCTTTCAATTTTCTCTTTTGTCCTTTGCTTACTTTGATTGCTGCAAACAGAGATCAAGGTACAAAATAAATTTGTATTTAATTAACTAAGCAGATAGGCAAGCAAGGGAGACACTGGAATCTTGCTACTTTCCAGAAGGCTCAGGGAAAAGCAACCTGCTGCAGCCTCTTCTCGAGGCCTTTTCAGATAGGCCCTATATCCCAGGATCTGATCTCATGTTTTCTGCTTTAATCTGGATTCTATGAATCCATGCTGCCAGATAATCAAGGATAAAAAGAAAACCTGGGATCAGATCCTGGGATATAGGGCCAATCTGGAAGGGCCCTCACTTGTGTATTCTTCCTCATTGATAACTTTGGCCAGGATCGTGAACACGCTGTGATGTTATTTGGCAATTTGTTGGAGGGTATGGTGCTGATACTTCTTTCTTTCCTTGCTCCATGGGCACCAGAACTTACTTTATCATTTAGGAAGGAGACAGGTGACAAAGGGCACACTAGCATTCCAGAACCTGCCCAAAAACAAGTGAAATGTTCTGTCATGGCCTTGAGAATGTGTGTTTCTCCACAGAGAATGGTTCTGGTACTGGACCTTAGTGCAGCAGGGGGCAAGAAGTGACAGTAGCAATGGATGGCACTTTATGGGTACCTTCCAAATTATATTTTGATTTCAATCTGGAAATGATTTTTAAAAGGTTCATGCATCCTTAAATTCAACTTCAACCCAAACAAGATGTAAGGCACTTGTGGGAATGGCTTAGACCTTTTAATTAAATACCAAACCAGAGCCCCACACATAGCTTCTTGAGATAGAGTTATATCTCTACACCAGGGGTGCTCAGAATGGTGATCGGGATCACCAGGGTGATCTTTGGGCCTCATCCTGGTGATCTTCAGGCCACTGATGAGGTTTTTGCTGTTGGTCCTCTTCACGCGCCCCTGCACGCTGCAAAGAAGTCCTCCGTCGTTGCTCCTCCCCGCTCGTGCGCCGCCTCCAAAAGCTCCGTCCAGAGTCCAAGAGGCAGAATGGGCTGCTCTTTTGGATTCCTCCTCCCCCTCCGTCCTTCTCCAGCCACTCAGAGTCGTAGGAGACCAAAGGGGGCGGGCCTGGATGACGCAATGCATGGCTGGCCCCGCACGCATGCGCAGAAGCGCCCATTCTGCCTTCTCGTGAGCTCTTGGAGGCGGCACGCATGCTGGCGGCGTGGAAATAGGAGCAATGACGAAGGAGGAGAAGAAGGACACTTTGGGGTCATTTCCTTACCGCATCTCAAAGGTCGGTCTTTTTACTTTGGGGTGGGTGCTTGATTGTTCTGTGGCATGTCTCTTTGCTTATTTTTAATGTTTAAAAATGGCCTTTTAGCTCCAAAGCCTCTCTGCTTGCTTTGTTCCTTGAGAAATATATGTTGGGGAATATGGAAATGTGGGAGAAATGGGGTGGTTGGATGTATTTTTGCATGCCCCTTTGTTTACCTTGCTGAGTATTAAATGGCCTTGCAGTTCAAAAGCCTCTCTTCTTACTTTCTGGCTGATAATATGTGTGGTAATATGGCAGTGTGGGAGAAATGGGGTGGTTGGATGTATTTTTATGCTCTGTTTTATATTGTTGTTATTAAATTGAAATGTTGATGTTTTATAACTTCATTTTATGTAAACTGCCCCGAGCCTGCTGGAAGGAGCGGTACATAAAAATGCATAATAAATATAAATAAATAAATAAGAACATAGTTATACGTTTTACATTTCTGGGTAGGTGATCTTTGGGACGCGGTTTTTTAATCAGTAGCTCCCATGCTGAAAAAGTGTGAGCACCCCTGCTCTACACTATCAAAGAATCCATAAATAGTAGATTCCTGACTGCATGGACAAACACTCAGTGGATCTCTGCTGATTGTGCAAGGTCTCCATACAGGCACTTACTGTGTGTTCTTACCAACCAGCTGATGAACAGCCTTGCGACTTTTATTTTATTATAATGTACTACTCCACTTTTTCATATTTAAATTTGGCCACTTAATTATGTGTGGACTTGATTAATATGTTTTCTCTTGGAATATCTAGGCCCTCTGATGGAAGTTGATTATAGAGCACCCTGGAAGACTTAGTTATTCAGATGAGCATTTACTCAGTCTTTGTAAAAATGAAAACAAGTTTTCTTTTTCATTCATGGTTTTCTCCCTTTCACAAGGGTCATGTGACCCAAACTCCTGCAAAAATGGAGAGCCTACTGTATTTATTTATTTTCCAAGGTTTATAAAACTCAGCAGATTCAAAGGGTACACAACACTAAGAAATGATCAAATATAACTGATTTATAACATAAAATAACTTTTTACATATTTTTCCTGATGTAGATTCTTTTGGGAAATAATTCTGATCTGATATTATGCCAAAAGATTTGTCATAAAATCATCTAATATAGGTAGTTTATGTTGTCACAAAAAATATTTTCTCAGTCTTCCTTGTCTTGCTCATCTATTGGCAGGAAGGATAAAGCAACCTCCTATCGATATGCCTACTATCGAAGCCAAGGAGATGTCCCAGGTGCCAACAAACCAGAGAAGAGATCCCAAAGAACTCTTAAGGAACACACTCACTCATCATAAACGACTGAAGAGAGAGGCTTTTCAGAGGAGGTGGAACCAGGACTCTCTGTTGGGATTTGGAGCACATTTCTCCTTCCTTCTGGCCAATTATTTTTCAGAGACGAAGGAGAAATGCTTTTCTTATAAATGTTAGTGTTGATTTTGTTCTCAGTTTATTTAACTGCAAGTCTCTCTCCTCAAGAGCAAACCAACCAATCTACAAAATTTATTATTTTCTGCCATGTTATATTGTACAAAGCATGCAAAAGCCAGCAATCCCCCATTGTATGGAAACACTGGGCAGATAGCAAGGAGGGGTGGCTTTCCTTGGTGCTGCATTATTTTTGCATGTATAAGTTTTAAATCCAAAGCATAATCTGCAAGTGTTGTATGTTAAAGTGATTTATTTACATGAATGCAAGTCCTGCTAGTCCTCTCTGGAACACCATGATGTGCCATTTTAATGTCTAGAAGCCATTTACTGTTTTGTTTTTGTTATTGGTTTTCTGATTAAAGTGAAGAATGAAAACATGTGTGAAAGTCTTTATTCATACTGGAACATATTGAAAGAAGCCTGTTAGTAAGGCAGGACCAGTTAGATATGTTTAGCATCATGAGGATTGCAGTTGTGTCACTTTCTCCTTTTTCTCCTGAAGAAACACAGCTAATGCTCTAGGATAGAAAGGGGAACTTTAGCATTCCTGATGTTCTATAATTCATTTTCCATACCTTGCTACAACAAGCCAGACTTGGACAATAGGGAGTTGGGGTGAACTGATGCAAACTGAAATCCAAAATATTCAGAGCCAAAAGGTCCCCCATTCTAGATCTGAAATGAAATGAAAATACTTTCTGGTACAGAATACTAGTGCACCTGTATGTGAAGGTATTCTGCCTTTTGCCTCCAGTTTACTAACTAGTTTTATTGCCCCTTGTCCAGCAGCATGAATGCATAGCCCTGTCAATAGCTCATCAATCATATCAATAGGTTCTTTGGAATTAGGAGACCAAAGACTAGCACCATCATCTGAACAACTGTCTCTGTGAGGAGCAGTTTAAAGCAGACTACTTGCAAATAAGAAAATAAGGAGCACTGGTAAGTTCCTGGGTAAATTTGTGGTTTAGCTTCTAGTATTAGCTGCTAAATGGTATTTTTTTAGCAGCCAGCGCGCCTATTGGCGCGCGATACAACATAAACCTGTAACAAGTTTAAAAAAAAGAAATATCCAAAAACCTGTAAAAAAGTTAATCAAGACTAAAACAAACAGTAAATCTACAAAAAGGAAAAAAGTCAAATTATCTAGAATAAAGGAGCCAAATTATACAAACATATTAACAAGAAATGGAGGTAGTCAGCCAGCAGTGGGAGGTGGGCTTACCAGTGTTTTGCATTGAGTGTCACATGTATGACTATCTGCCTGCTGGGCAGAAGTCTTGGGTGTGCAGTCACTGCAGTGAGCTCCTGGCTCTCAGGGAACGTGATCTTTCCCTTGAAGCCAAGGTAGCAGACCTAGAGAAGCACAGAGAGGAAGTGAGGCAGGAGGAAGAGATCTCCAGGGATGAAATAGGAGCATCCCACTCCGTTCTGAGCAGCCCTCCAGCTGCTTTGGAAAATGGGGGTCTTGGGCAGGGAGGACATCAGTCTGAGGAAGAGGGACCGGCTCCCTTAGTTGGGACCCCTTCCTCGGAGGATGTGCCCATATCCTCTTGCACCGAGGATACTTCTCAACGGGTGGTAGGAGGGGGGGCTTCTTGTAGTGGGCGATTCGATTGTCAGGAACATAGAAAGCTGGGTTTGTGATGGATGTGATGACCGCATGGTAAATTGCCTACCAGGTGCAAAGGTTGCAGACATCACGAGGCATCTAGATAGGCTGGTAGATAGTGCTGGGGTGGAGCCAGCAGTCGTGGTACACGTCGGTACCAATGACATTGGGAAGGCCAAACGGATGGTCCTGGAAGCCAAATTTAGGTTGCTAGGTAGAAGATTAAGGTCCTGGACCTCAAGGTAGCATTCTCGGAAATTCTACGGTTCCACGCACAGGGACAGCCAGACAAGCAGAGCTCAGGAGCTTCAATGCGTGGATGAGGCAGTGGTGTCGAGAGGAAGGGTTTAGATTTGTTAGGAACTGGGGGACATTTTCGGGAAAGCCAAACCTTTACAAAAGGGACGGGTTACACTTGAACGAAAATGGAACCAGACTGCTGGCAATTAATATTAAAAAGGCTTCAGAGCAGCTTTTAAACTGATTCCTAGGGGAAAGTCGACAGGAGCTGGGCAGCTTCCAGTTCGAGAGGGTGAAACGCCAAGTATGGTGGATGAAATTTACGCACAAATGGCTGAGTCAACAGAAAAGATAGAAAGTAGTCAAGAGGTAGGACATGGTAGGCCTTCTACAAATTCTCATAAACAGCCAAAGTTGAAAGGGCATCAGAGCAATAAATATAAATGTCTGTACAGTTTATAACCTGGAATGTTTGGCAAAAGAAAAAAATATTGATATTATTGGCATAACAGAAACCTGGTGGGCAGAGGAAAACAATTGGGACACAAAAATTCCAGGTTATAAACTGTACAGGAAAGACAGGAGAGGGAAAAACGGTGGCGGTGTGGCCTTGTACATAAATGAAGAGCTAGAATCTCATGAATTAGAATTTCAAGAAATTTCAAACTCACCTACAGAAACATTGTGGATAAAGGTCCCAGGACAAAAAACTAATCTAGCACTAGGGATCTGCTATCGCCCTCCCAACCAAACTCCAGAGGCAGACTGCTATCTGGAAAATGAAGTTAAACAGGCCTCAAAAAGCAATAAATTAGTCATAATGGGGGACTTCAACTATCCCCAAATAGATTGGCTAAATTCTTGTTCTACGCATGAAAGAGAGACAAGGTTCCTCGACATGCTAGCCGATTATTCCCTTGAGCAGATGGTCATGGAACCAACCAGGGGAAAGGGGATCCTGGACTTGGTGCTAACTAATGAACAAGTTCTCGTTCAAGATGTCCTTGTAACTGAGCCCATAGGTACCAGTGACCACAACACAATAACCTTTAACTTAAGTTTGGATAGCAAACTGTCAGTGAAAACTAACACAGAGACCTTAAATTTTCACAAAGGGAATTTCACCAAAATGAGAAAAATAGTAAAGAACAAACTAAAAGGAACAGTAAAAAAAAATCTAATCCCTCCAAAATGCTTGGAAACTGTTTAAAAATACTGTAAAACAAGCCGAACTAAAATGCATTCCTAAAATAAGAAAGAGGCCGGGAAAAGTCCAAGAGGACATCGGTATGGCTTACAAATGAAGTAAAAGATGTGATTGGAAAGAAGAAAAACTCATTTAAGAAATGGAAGGCCGAGAAATTTTGGAAAATGATCAATAAAGAACTATGTAAATTATATAAACAACCGCTAGAGGGGAAACCGGAATCACTCTTGCTAGGTATATTAGAACCAAAAATGAATGCCAACGATAGGCGCATATATATAATTTTAACCACGGCTGCCAAAATATTGTATGCCCAATACTGGAAATCTCCGAAAAGCCCAATGCTAGAGGAATGGCTACACAAGGTGATGGAAACCATTCAGATGGAATGGCTCACTGAGGCATTGAAGACAGCCAATGAGACCCCCACGGCAGGGATGGACTGGACAAAGGTTAAAAACTATTTTAGATTAGAACACAATATAGATGTATTATTGAGCTGGAACCTCTAGGCTGGCAAATTGAGGTCGACGTGAACTTTAGAGGTAAAACAATTATAATAGGAATAATGTTTAATAGCCACTCCGTTTTATATCCTTTCTTAGGCACGATTAAGATAAAAAAACAAGAAATGAAATGAAGAACGAAGATAAGCTCAAGCTGTCGATTGTATCAAGCAAATACTCTCCTCTCCCCATTGTCTGGTGTGGAGCACCCCTGTAACTCCCCATGTGTCTCCCATCCCCAAAAAAAATACCCCCTATGTGTTATTCCTCTGTACCTTCCCTCCCTTCATAACCCCCCCTCACCCCCTGTCATTTGTTATGTATTTTATGTTACTTTTTCTTTTCTGTTACTTTTGAAAAACTTTGAATAAAGAATTACTTTTTTAAAAAAGAACATTTAAAAAAAATAACAAAAACTTCTTTAAGTACATCAGAAGCAGAAACCCAACTAGAAAAGCAGTTGGGCCACTTGACGAAAATGGTAAGAAAGGGACAATAAGTGAAGACAAGGAGATTGCTGAGCGGCTAAATGACTTCTTTGCCTCCATTTTCACACAGGAGGACAGACAACATATGCCTGCAGCTGAGTCAGTTTTTTCAGGGAGGGAATTAAATGAATTAAACCAGATAGAGATAAACAAGGAAGATGTTCTCACATGCCTTACTAAACTAAATGTCAACAAATCACCAGGGCCAGATGGCATCCACCCCAGAGTTCTTAAGGAACTCAAGTGTGAAATTGCTGAAATTCTAGCCAAAATATATAACCTTTCTCTAAGATCAGGCACTGTACCCGAGGACTGGAGGGAGGCAAATGTAACTCCGATCTTCAAGAAAGGATCCAGGGGTGATCCAGGAAATTATAGGCCAGTTAGTCTAACCTCAGTTCCAGGCAAAGTGATGGAAACCATTATTAAAGAAAAAATTACTAAGCACATAGAAGAACAGGCATTGCTGAAGGAAAATCAACATGGTTTCTGCAAAGGCAAAAAAGGGTGGTAATAAACGGACACTTCTCTGGATGGAAAGAGGTGAGAAGTGGCGTACCCCAAGGTTCAGTTTTAGGACCATTACTTTTAAATTTATTCATAAATGATCTGGATGTAGAAGTAAATTGTGAGGTAGCAAAGTTTGCAGATGACACTAAACTGTTCAGGGTAGTTAAAAATGAAACTGACTGTAAAGAGCTCCAGAAGATCTCTCGAAATTGAGTGAATGGGCAACAAAGTGGCAAATGCAGTTTAACCTAAACAAGTGTAAAGTCATGCACATCGGGGCAAAGAACCCCAACTACACCTACAAATTGATGGGGTCAAAGCTTTCCGAGACAAACCAGGAAAGGGATCTTGGGGTTTTGGTGGACAGCTCAATGAAGATGTCAACCCAGTGCAGCAGCAGCGAAAAAAGCAAATGCTATGCTTGGCATGATCAGGAAGGGAATCGGAAATAGGTCGGCCAATGTTGTATTGCCTCTCTACAAATCTATGGTGAGGCCACATCTGGAGTACTGTGTACAATTCTGGTCTCCGCACCTCAAGAAGGATATAACGGAACTGGAAAAGGTACAAGAAGAACTTGAAAATGATCCAAGGGATGGAGCGGCTCCCTTATGAAACCAGGTTGCAACGCCTTGGTCTTTTCAGCCTTGAAAGACGGCGTTTAAGAGGTGACTTGATCGAAGTGTATAAAATCATGCATGGGATAGAAAAGGTGAATAACGAAAAAATATTTTCTCTGTCACACAACACTAGGACTAGGGGGCACTCCCTGAAGCTCCAAGGTAGGAAAGTTAGGACTAATAAAGGGAAATATTTCTTCACCCAGAGGGTCATTGGGTTATGGAACTCACTTCCAGAGGAGGTTGTGACAGCTGTCAGCCTGGACAGCTTCAAGGCAGGATTAGACAGATTCATGGATACCAAGGGAATCAGTAGTTACTGAAATGGACATCCAAGTGCCACCTCTGTGTTGATGGAGGCAGGCAGGATTTTCCCCGGGTACTGGTTGTGGGGGGTCAGGAGCAGGTGAGGTTTTGCCCTCCTTTCTGCTAGAGATCCCTGTGTACAACTGGTGGGCCACTGTGTGACACAGAATGCTGGACTTGATGGGCTGAGGCCCGATTCAGCATGGCTCTTCTTATGTTCTTATGTTCTTATTGGCATGATGGGCAGTTTTTCTGGCTCCGACTATGCACACATCTCTGGCAATCAATGAAGGAGAAATTTTGTGGATTTTGCATGTGTCCTTCCCAGATATGCATATGATCTTCCCAGATATGCTCACAATCTAAGTTCTGTACCCTAGCTGAATTAGAGTATTTCGCCAAAAAGAAAAGGAAAAAAAAGGAAAAAAAAGCAAGAGATGGAAAATCTGGAGTCAAGGATAGGAAGAGACCACCACCTCCCTTTAGAAAAGCAAGTTGATGAAATCTCTTCCAGGCTGTTATCATTTTAAGGTTGAAGGTTAAATTACATACATTTTCAGGAATAGGAAAGGGCTGTAATACATACATTGAAGCTTCATCAGTTTGGCTCCTTGCATCTGTAAGCAGAAAAATGACTAGACCAGACAGCTTGATAATTAAAATGACCTTTTGGCAACCTACTTTAAAAGGCATGCAGAAGGGGAAATAAAAAAGTGTTATGAATTTTAAATGTTCTTGGTTTTGGACTAGTGTTGCAGGTTTTTGTTTTTAATGTTTCAATGGAAAATTTCTAATCTGGTTTATAAAGAAGGTGTGTGTGTTAATAAAACATTTTAATTGATTTTTGTTGTTGCTTTCTCAATGCATTTATGCTGTGTTAAATACAATGTCGGGTTAAAGATGTTAATTTGCTCTTGGAGCACCAAATTAAAAAAATAAATGATCTTGCTGCTTATATTTGTTATTCCTGTTGTTGTTACAAGAGCAAAAAAAGAAAAGGGAAGGAAAAAGTATATAGGAGCATATTTGAGACTTTTATTTTTAGCATGAGTTTTTATGGACATCAAACCACTTTTTCAGTTGCACTGATGGAGAGATATGATAACCATTGGTATTTAAACACAGCTATAAAATCATTAGACTAGGATAGAATAAGTTACAAAAAATAAGGGGAATTGACGGGATCCACAAAAATTGTGTTCAGGATGGCATGTGAGCCATAGGCCATACTCCTTTCCCCACTGCTATATCTTAAACTTGTGTGCACCACAACTATCCTTTCACTTTCCAGTCTGGATGCCTCTTCCCACTTTCTTCTCCTTCAAGATTGATCATTCTTCTGTCTGCCTAAGTGACTGTGTCTATTTCTGTTAATTTACCTTGTACAGTAATGGCATAGGGCAGACCAAAATCTGGGGGAACTTCCATTGTTATATCTCAATCTCAAGTGAGAAATTGATTTTTTTCAGTTTTTCATGTCATTGCAATCTGCTAATGCTTTTCCTAGTTGCTTGTTTTGAAGATAGGTCATGCAGAATCTGAATCAGCTCCCAAATACAGATGGTCTTCCATATACGTGGATTCAATCATCCATGTCTTGGGGAAAAATCCCAAAAGAAAACTTTTATTTTGCCATTTTATATAAGGGGCACCATTTTAGTAGGCCATTGTATACAGTCAACCTTGAGAATCCATAGATTTTGGTATTATCAGTGTGTCTTGGAACCAAATCTCAGAGGATATCATGGTCCCACTGTATGGATTCCAGAGACTCTGGGTTTTGTTCCATTCTGTTCCATTCCTTTTCTTTACAAATGGTCCTAACATTCACCAGGATTAAGTAACCTGTAACAGAAAGCACCTACTGGAAAAGCTTTTTTTAAAGGCCAAACAGACATTTGTGTCTCTGTTGTTTCTGGCACACAAGCTCTGTAATTATCAATTTATGGTTCCTTGTCTTTTTTTCATAGTTCTGTGCAGACTTGCTTCAGACTGTGTCTTTATTTATTTATGGTATTTCTCGAAGGTGACTTGAACCCGAAGGTGACTCATGGCGGCTTACAACCAGGCAGCCATTCGATGCCATTATCAATATACACTCAAAACATTTAAAACAAAGTTATAAAATTATAAAAACCATACAAAAACTTTGAAAACATATAAAAACCAATAACTTCACTGATAATCTCGTTGTCCAAAACCATTGTCCTGAGTTTGGCCAAAGACTGAACTTTCACTAAAACCCAAATATTAGAAATTTGTCATGCAAGATAAGCAAGACTATGTTAAATAACAGCATGGACTGTTAAACTACATGGAGGTAAGTGATATAGTAACACATTTAGAATCTTGTGTGGTTCTATGCTCAGTCCTGGAAAGATTGTTTTGCTGTCATTAGAATGGTAAGACATGACTAAAAATTGTGGCCTGGAATCAGTGTTTTGGACACTGGTTCTGGCCTGCATTATTTACCTGTGTAGAACTGCCCTTTGTTAAACTTCTGGATTTATAATGTTAGATTTCAACTAGTTTGAGGCCTAGAATTAGTTTGAAGTGCCATTGCTCTTGATAAATACATCGTCTGAAATAGTCACAGAATGTATTTCTTTTATTACTGAATGAACTTGAGGAGCACCTGGGACATTCATGTATTGCATATTATCTGAATGAAAAGCCCACAACTACTTTCTCATCATGCAATTGACGTGCTCTACATGAAGTGTAGATTACACAAGTAACAAGTAAGCCCAAAAATTTGTTTCATTTCTTTCTTTCTTACACTCGCTTAATATTTGTCCTGTAAATTTTCCAAGCATATGCCACCAGAATTGAAAACACAGGAGTAATATAATTTGTCTGCAACAATGTGATGATGCCAAACATGATGCTATTCATAGCCAAATGGAGGAAATTACATGGAAAATAGAGGGTACTTTGAGTGCAATGGAACACACTATTTTTCATTTATATCTTTTACCTTACACACTTTCTTACATGTGTTTTCTCTCCTGCTTTTTCACATTTTGATTCTCACAACTTCCCCACAATTTCATCAGCATTCTGACCTCAGACTAATGCCTCCTTTCCTTTTCCCATGTAATGTTCTGAGTGATATCTTCCAAGCTTCATATTGGTTTCTTATCCATGAGAGAGTACATTTGTCACTGGTCACACTGATTATTGTGTGTTATTTACAAGGCAGGGAGAGAATTGTCGCAATATGCAATATGGAAGATGATTCTTCTCCATTTAGTGCTATCATAAGTGACGTTCAGTTTGCATTGTTTCTTCTTGAATGGGACATTTGGGAATGTCTTGAAGGTGAAAGAACCTTCACAAGTTTCAACAAACCCAAAAGATTTGTTCCAACAAACACAACAGATTTATTCCATCTCCTTCAGCTTTCTGATAGTAAAATTACCCACCCATGATGGGCACAGTGAGAGAATAGCAGCATGTACAAAGTAATTTTGAGCTAGAGTGCATGCACATTATTATGAAAATTGTGTGTTTGTGTTACTGCTCAAAGCAATTGACAATTTTAAAATGCTATAACAGAATGGATGATAAGGCACCCTGTAATTGCAATACTTTGCTATGGGCAACATTTTGGAAAGCTGTGGACTTCTCATCAAAGCTTACATGACAAAACTAGAACTGACACTTTATCAGAAAAGTTTTAGAACATAAAATTCTCTGCCTCACTGCATGGGGTAAAGAAAATAGTATCTATGAATCCTTTCAGTTCCATAACTGTCACTATTAGAATGGCATTGCTATTTTTGTGAAATTGGTTGGAAGTACAACACATCATCCAAAGTTGAGCAATGGAAAATTGTCCTTCACACATTAATAAATTAATTTGTTTTCTGTGTCTTCTGCTCTCATGACAACTAAATCCTACCATGAAACTGCAACAGAGATAGTTTAAAAATGTATTTGACTCTACCTGTAAGTGGGATTAGCTACTGGGGAACAAGGAGAGAGGCTGTATTTGCTGTATTATAGTTTCTGTCATGCCATCAGATACCTTTTCGGGCAAGCTGTAAACCTGTTATAGATAGTGATACACGAAATGGGTTGACTCCTTTACCAGGGGAACATTATTGCAATCTCAGGTTGTGTCAATTCCTGCCAATATTGCACAGTAAGTTCCCAGGAGAATGTTCTACAGAGGAAAAACGGATCTTTCTACAACAATTTTATGAAATTTACTGGTGTGGATAAAATGAACAGAGTTTAAAATTACCAGTCTGGCTATCAGTAAAAGACAGGTGAAGTCTTCTAGCTCTCACTGTTGCATATACTATTGCAAATGAAAACACCCTGGAGTAATTGAATAGTTAGTTTATCTGCTAGAAACCACTGTGAACTGCTATAACCTAAAAAAGAAACAATACGCACAGATACAGCGGCTGACAGAGACACAGAGGAAAAAGTGCTGTATGTTCTGGTACAAATGCATGCTGTTCTTCCCTGGAAATAGTACAAATATAATTGTGGCTGCTCATTTTGAAAAAAATAGTTTGCTTTTTTTCTTTTCTCTTCCATGCTTCTCTCCTTTCAAAATAGGCTGCAAAATGACAATTTGGCTCTCAAATGCCATCATTATCACAATATCTAAAACCAAATGCTGATTTTGAAAAGGAAATTGTAAAGTTTACTCTTCTTGATTTACTTAGATGAGTACAATTATGACAAAAAGATAGTCTTTTGGCCAATTAGTTATTTTGTTCCCCACTCCCACCCCATTAAACACTTTACCTTGACAGTATAAACAAAATGATGTTCTCCAGTAGAAATGAACTCGTATAGACTATAGCCTGAATCTTAAATTACATCCATTTAATCAGCAAAATTTATTTACATGTTGACTCACTAGTAAATAGTTGATCTATTGCGTCTACTGCAACAGGATTCAGGTTATTTACTGGCAATACTGCCAATTTCTCCAACAAATGGACATGTGTAACTGATAGCAGAAGGGGACTCGTTAGTGTAAATTAGCTTCCTGGTATGTAAATGTCCTAAAGGCACCAGATAGTAATATAATTATATAGTGGAGTGGAAGGTAGGGGCCATCCAGTCCAATTGTCTGCCATGCAGGAATGTTTACAATCAAAGTACTTTTGACAGATAGACACCTAGTCTTTGTTTAATACCTCTAAAGGAGACTCCACCAAACACACTGTTCAGCAGCTCGTACTATGAGGAGGTTTCCCCCCTAATGTTTAGGTGTAATCGCTTGTTCTACAGTTTGAATCCATTGCTCTATGTCTTAGGTCCCATCTACACTGCCATATAATCCAGTTTCTAAATCCAGATTGCTTTGAACTGGAATACATGGCAGTGTAGACATATAATCCGGTTCAAAACAAATAATCTGGATTCAGAAACTGGATTATATGGCAATGTAGTTCAAGTCTTAGTAATTGGAGCAGTAGAAAACAAGTTTGCTTTCTCCTTGGGATGACATCCTTTCACATTTTAAAATATTCTGTTTGATCCTCGAAGCTAAGCAGTTCTAAGCTCTGATTAGTTCTTGGATGAGCAACCACCAAAAAATACCAGGTGCTGTCAGTTGTATTTCAAGGGATGGAAAATGCAAATCACCTCTGAGTATTGCCTAAGAAAGCCCTATGAAAAATTCATGGGTTCGCCATAACTCGACAGACAAATTGAAGGCACATATACACCCACATAAATAGCACAAGACAGCTCATTGTTTAGAACACCATCTCAACACCTGGCGTGATTCAAGAGATCATTGATTCATCCCAATAATGCCATCAGCACTGATGGCCCTGGGGAAAGTTCTCATTGAAAATGCACTTTGAATCTGTGATTAATCAACTATCTAATCACACTGGCTAATCAATTAAGACTTTCAGCCTTGCCTAACATGTCAATTATATAAGCAGTTGAACCTAGATCATGAATACCTGACTTTCTATAATTTGACCAGTTTGTGATATATAATGCTGTTTGTATGTGCATCCAAATTGAATAGCTAATTGTTGTTGAATTTTGTATTTCTGATTAGTAACAGCAATATGTTTGCCATTCTTTTGTACATGAAATCTGTATGTGGGCTGCATTTGTATGAAACTCAGGAAGCAGGCAGCTACCATTTTAAGACTGATTAATCACTGGCATATCTTCTTTCTTTCTTCCATCTCATCTTTATTTCTTATTTATGGATGATATAGTAAGATGAATTTTAATCAGCTCCTACCCTCTCACTGTGTTTATCGTGATTTTCACTGCAGATGTTAACCATTTAGGGACACCTGGAAGAAGCAGAGCTGCCAGCATAAAATTGGGATCAGAAGATAACTTTGTACAATTACTGATTTATTTAATACCTAAATGGGGGGATTGGAGTAAAAGTCTCACCTTGAGCGACTAGGAGGAATTAAGTTATAGGTTTAATTATAGATTTATTTCGTAGGTTTACTGGCAGTGTGTCCAAAAATCTACACTTTTGCTAATTTTCCGTTGAGCTGATATAACAGAAGAACCCAATCTGAGTACAGTTTTAGACAAGGAAATTGATTTGAAGGCACATAACAGCAAGAACAGCAACAATTCCAATGTGCTGTATAAATACAGATTATTACTGGAGCCCTTGCTTTATTGTTTCCAGTTCTTCGTTTTTCATTTGCTCTCATCTTACCAATGTAATGCTATTGGCCATTCTTGCTAGCATTTCATTCAAGTGGAATTAACATTTGGAGAAAATGATGTATCAAGCAAGGAGCTTGCTCTGTATTAACTTTACTGCATAAGGAAGGCATTGCAGCTGGACCATAATCTTTGGTGATGGTTCCTATCACACAAAATCATGGGTTTTGGTTTGCCTTCTTCTCATGATTCTCTTATTAATAGCTACTAACCCCACAACATTCCTGACACCTACCTTGGTGCAATGGATCCATTCCTCAGCATGCCAGCAGTGAAGTGAAATCAGAGGGTGGGATTCTCCTCCTGTTCCCCTCTACCTTTTTATTCCCAAAATGGTTGTTTTACTTTTTACATTTTATATTTTATATTTATGTTTGTCTTTTAAAAATTTTAAATGCCAAAATTGCAAAATTTTATTCAAAATAAAATAATATTAAAATAAAATAAACCACAATAGCTCAGGAAGCCAAGGTTATGAGAATGTGATCGCAGGACCAGAGAATGACAAATCCGTGAGATTGTGCTAATAAAACGAGGTACAATATTGAAGGTGCCCATCCTAGAATGTATCTCTACTATCTACACCAATGTGGCTTTAAAGTAATTGTGGGTTAGAGTGATTAGGTCCCCAATCTGAATGTAGATTCCCCCCCCCCCCCTTTATTTACATTTGTGTCATTCTGAAGACTCCCAGAAGAACTAGAACCTACTCAAAGACAGATTGATATTAAGCTAATTAAAGAAAATGAAAAAAAGATTAAGAGTCTTCTGTGTAAAATGTAGAATAATTATCTGAGACAGCAATTTCCCAGTTTACCTCAAAAGTGGAGCTAGAAGCAGTTATGAAAGTTTTGACCTCTGATGGTTTACTTCAGTGGTTCTCAACTTGTGGGTCTCCAGGTATTTTGACCTACAACTCTCAGAAATCCCAGTCAGTTTACCAGTTGTTAGGATTTCTGGGAGTTGAAGGACAAAACATCTGAGGACCCACAAGTTGAAAACCACTGGTTCACTTGATGATTTTAGGACAATGAAGTGCTCTTTTAGATGTTTAAGACTTTACTAGTATAGACCAGGGATGTGCAACTTCTACCGGACCTGTGGCCGGAATTCCGGTTACTGATGACCTGGGGGGCCGAAGGCTCTGCCCCCTCCCTGGCTCCACCCCCACCCCCTCCCCAGCTCCACCCCTTCCTGGCTCCACCCCCGCCCCTCCAAAAGGTGTAACTGGATTATATTGCAGGTTGACTCAGGGTAGAGATGAACAGCCATATAACAGTCTCAAGTCCCACCTGCTTTGAACTGGATTATATTGCAGTGTGGACTCAGGGGCTCTTCCACACAGCCATATAACCAAGAATACCTATGAACTGGATTATATTGCAGGAAGGGCCCTTCCCACAAAACCTGCTTTGAACGGGATTATATTGCAGTGTGGACTCAGGACCCTTCCACACAGCCATATAACCCAGAATACCTGCTTTGAACTGGATTATATTGCAGTGTGGACTCAGGGCCCTTCCACACAGCCATATAACCCAGAATACCTGATTTGAACTGGATTATATTGCAGTGTGGACTCAGGGCCCTTCCACACAGCCATATAACCCAGAATACCTGCTTTGAACTGGATTATCAGAGTCCACACTCATATAATCTGGTTTAAAGCAAATAACATGGGATTTTATTCAGATGTGTGGAAAGAAAGTCAAATAAGAAGCCAGGGCCCTTCCACACAGGTCTATAACCCTGAATGATAAGGCATAATATTCATTCTGCCTCTGCTAATAATAATAACAACAACAACAGGTTCCTGGAGTAGGAGACCTCCAAGGGCCATCCAGGGCCATCCAGTCCAATCTCCTTCTGCTATAAGGGGAAAACACAATCAAAGCATTCCTCACAGATGGCCATTCAGCCTCTGATGATGATGATGATGATAATAATTACAATGGGTCCCTAGAACAGGAGACCTCCAAGGGCCATACAGTCCTACCTCCTTCTGCCATAAGGGGAAAACACAATCAAAGCATTCCTCAGCCATGTTGAATCAAACTTGGCAGACTGAACTCTCATGAGAGCAACAGAAAGTACTGAACCTTGAGTTTGGGAGTTGTAGTTCTCCTCCAGCCAGAGAGCACTGTGAACTCAAATAATGATGGATCAGGACCAAACTTGGCAGGAATCCTCAGAAGACGGGGAAGCTGGAAAGGGAATGGATGAGCAGCCCCCCCCGCACGCTCCAAACTCAGCCCCGCCCCTTTTTCACTCTGGCCACGCCCCCTCTTGCTCGGTGCACTCTCTCTCTCCTTCCCTCTTTCGTTCAGGAGGTGCAAGGGGGAAGGAATGAAAGGGGAAAAGAGAAGGAGGGAGGGAGGGAGAGAGAGAGAGAAGGAGGGAAACAAGAAGACAGGAAAGAGTGCCGAGGCAACAGGGAGGGGGAGCGCACGAGGAGGGCGAACACACACACACTTTATTTGCCGCCTCCCCTTCTTCCCCCTCCCTTCCCTACACCTCCGCTTGCCTGCCTGCCTGCCTGCCTGCCTGCTTCTTCAGGTTTGTGGCTGCCGCGAAAGGGAAGGCCGCAGTCGGCCATCCCCAGCCTCATGGAGGGAGGGAAGTAGGAGGAAAAGGAAGGGAGCCTGCTCCTCCTCCCCGCCCCGCCCCTCACCCCCCCCACAAAAAAATATTCAAAAAAATATTCAAAAAATAATAATAAATATTTTTTTAAATCTTAAAAAAAGCAGATATCTTGCAGGAGGGTAGGGGGCTGTGGGGAAGGGGCTGGGGGGCCGTATACAGCCCGCAGGCCGCCAGTTGGACAGCCCTGGTATAGACTAAGCAGGAGATAAAATGAAAGAAACTATTATATATATATTGATGCCATTTGCAAGTAGCTGAGCTTCAGCTAAAGTTACTGAACTAAGGTGCTCTGCATGTTTCAGTTTGGAAATTTAGTTCCCCCAAATATACAGTACTGAGCAGGCAAATAGCTATGCAAAGAGCAAGCAAAGAACACATTTATGTATATGGTCACAGATGTAGCCAGGGGATCCCATTAAAATCATGGTTGTTAACCAACACATAAATAGCTCCATTATGCCTAGGCCCTGAAGCAGATTGTAGGTTCTCCTTGATACCAACTGCCACTGCCCTGCCTTGGATGGAGAGAAGAAGAGGTATCTACAGCTCCATCAAGCCAAGAAAAAGAGTGAAGGTCCCCCTTGACACAGAGAAACAGAAGAAGAGGAAGACTCAGTTCCATCATGTTTAGGTTCACAAACAGATTGAAGACCTTCCCTTCCTCCCAACTCCCAATGTCCTTAACTCAGAGGAAGAAAATAAGAAGTAGGCACAGCTCAATCATGTCTAAGCCCAGAAAAAATGAAAGGCATCCCTTGCATCCCAACTGCTAGTGCCATGGAGAGAAGAGACAGACACAGAGTCATCATGTCTAGGTCCATAAACAGATTGAAGGCCCCCATCCATCACAACTACCACTGTCACAGTCTTAGAGGGAGAGAAGAAGAGGCATGCAAAGCTCCATCAGGCCTAGGTTCAGAAGCAGATCGAAGGCCCTCCAGCCATCCCAAATGCAACTGCCCTGGTGTTAGAAGACAGGAAGAAGAAACAATTTCCATTGAACTGAAATTAGATTGTACAATCTTAATTAGATTGTAAGCCTGAGGGCAGGGAAGCATTTGGGTTTTTTTTAACTTCTTAAGCACATTGTATAGTGATACCACTATATAAATAAATGATTATAACAAAAACTGTAATTCAGCCTCGCACTTTGGATTCAGTAGCTGACAACAAGTACAAAACTGTAAGCCACAGCCAGACATGGCTAGTCCTGGTTTATTTAAGTGGGCTTTAAGGTGACAGATTTTCACTGAGTGACAAGCAATGTGTGTGGGTGTTTATAGAAAAATGAAAAAGTGAAGCTGTGACTGAGCTGAGAACTGAGCAGAGCTGCAGTATTATTGTGTGACACTGAATCTAATTGTTTTGCCTTCAGCAGCTGAAAAGAGACAAACTTTGATTTTAGCAATAAGGCCCTGTTTAGTCATAAAAATTAAGAAGCAATTCATCTCTTACAATGATAAGCACACAGACTAGTATAGAACACTCCCGGTTTTCCTAATGTTTTGGTTCAACTTAAAGTTGCTGTTTTAAATTATAGTTGATAGATTTCCATATCGTTAAATAAAATAGCAATGGAGATAATGATGAAATAAAAACAAGCCAGAGCAAAATACATTGAAAATTCTTTGTTTTGTTTTTTAACGGTTGCCTTCTTATGTTATTAAAAATAAAAACAAGTTACATTGGTTATTTTAAACAATGAATTATCATAATCTACAGTGGTGGGTTGTATGGGAATGGTCACAATCACAGTGGTGGCACACAGATCAATTAAATATGATCACTAGACTTTGATGAAATGTGTTTGACCCTCGGAGAGAAATCTACAGCTTGAAAGATTACCCAACCAGCTGACCACTGAGGCCCCTTCTAGAAGGAAACGTCACCTCGGTTAAAACAATCATAATTGGCTGGTGATTACTGTTGTTACATGGCATTTCATTAATCCAATAAACACTGCACAAATCATTTACATCATTTCTCTGTCATCACTAAAAATGAGAACAATAGCCATCTATAAGGTATTCCTTTTCTCACAGTGCAAGCTATCAATGTTGAGCCTCTCTCTGTTCTTTGACTTGCAACATTAGTTCCGGGCTTCCTGCCAGCAGAGAAGGTCGAACTCTTTGCCATGCGCACTGGTGCTTCCCATTTGCATTAAGAATCCCATTAACTTTCATAGCTCAAACTGCACTGTTTCCCACTCATCTAGCCTATATGATTTTAAATTGGCACAGAGTGTATTAAAATGCATTTAATCAGGGTGTTAGTCTTCCATAGCATGTGCCTGTCTGATTATTGGCACCAAAACCCTCTTTTTCAGAGTTGACGCGCAAGTAGCATCACTCTCTGACTGTACTTTTTATGCTCGGAAAAGTACCAAACCTGCTTCAATATATATTGTTGCCATTTGCAAGTAGCTGAGCTTCAGCTAAAGTTACTGAACTAAGGTGCTCTGCATGTTTCAGTTTGGAAATTTAGTTCCCCCAAATATACAGTACTGAGCAGGCAAATAGCTATGCAAAGAGCAAGCAAAGAACACAATTATGTATATGGTCACAGATGTAGCCAGGGGATCCCATTAAAATCATGATTGTTAACCAACACATAAATAGCTCCATTATGCCTAGGCCCTGAAGCAGATTGTAGGTTCTCCTTGATACCAACTGCCACTGCCCTGGCCTTGGATGGAGAGAAGAAGAGGTATCTACAGCTCCATCAAGCCAAGAAAAAGAGTGAAGGTCCCCCTTGACACAGAGAAACAGAAGAAGAGGAAGACTCAGTTCCATCATGTTTAGGTTCACAAACAGATTGAAGACCTTCCCTTCCTCCCAACTCCCAATGTCCTTAACTCAGAGGAAGAAAATAAGAAGTAGGCACAGCTCAATCATGTCTAAGCCCAGAAAAAATGAAAGGCATTCCTTGCATCCCAACTGCTAGTGCCATGGAAGGAGAGAAGAGGCAGACACAGAGTCATCATGTCTAGGTCCATAAACAGATTGAAGGCCCCATCCATCACAACTACCACTGTCACAGTCTTAGAGGGAGAGAAGAAGAGGCATGCAAAGCTCCATCAGGACTAGGTTCAGAAGCAGATCGAAGGCCCTCCAGCCATCCCAAATGCAACTGCCCTGGTGTTAGAAGACAGGAAGAAGAAACAATTTCCATTGAACTGAAATTAGATTGTACAATCTTAATTAGATTGTAAGCCTGAGGGCAGGGAACATTTGGGTTTTTTAAAACTTCTTAAGCACATTGTATAGTGATACCACTATATAAATAAATGATTATAACAAAAACTGTAATTCAGCCTCGCACTTTGGATTCAGTAGCTGACAACAAGTACAAAACTGTAAGCCACAGCCAGACATGGCTAGTCCTGATTTATTTAAGTGGGCTTTAAGGTGACAGATTTTCACTGAGTGACAAGCAATGTGTGTGGGTGTTTATAGAAAAATGAAAAAGTGAAGCTGTGACTGAGCTGAGAACTGAGCAGAGCTGCAGTATTATTGTGTGACACTGAATCTAATTGTTTTGCCTTCAGCAGCTGAAAAGAGACAAACTTTGATTTTAGCAATAAGGCCCTGTTTAGTCATAAAAATTAAGAAGCAATTCATCTCCTACAATGATAAGCACACAGACTAGTATAGAACACTCCCGGTTTTCCTAATGTTTTGGTTCAACTTAAAGTTGCTGTTTTAAATTATAGTTGATAGATTTCCATATCGTTAAATAAAATAGCAATGGAGATAATGATGAAATAAAAACAAGCCAGAGCAAAATACATTGAAAATTCTTTGTTTTGTTTTTTAACGGTTGCCTTCTTATGTTATTAAAAATAAAAACAAGTTACATTGGTTATTTTAAACAATGAATTATCATAATCTACAGTGGTGGGTTGTATGGGAATGGTCACAATCACAGTGGTGGCACACAGATCAATTAAATATGATCACTAGACTTTGATGAAATGTGTTTGACCCTCGGAGAGAAATCTACAGCTTGAAAGAATACCCAACCAGCTGACCACCGAGGCCCCTTCTAGAAGGAAACGTCATCTCCATTGTCAAAGACCCATCGCCCAAAAACTTCCCTCTCTATTCCCTCTGGTACCACGAGAAAGCCCGTTTTCTGCCATTTTTACCAGCTATCAGAAGGAGCCTTGACAGTTGTCAATGTCAGTTTCAGCTGATTCCACTGGTCTGTGCTGAGAGACTTCCTGCTTTCGCTTTCCACTGGGTCCATTCTACAGAGAGCATGGACTCTTGCTATGATTAATGCATTTCCAAAGGATTCTGGTTGGTGGTGGGTGGGTGGGTGGGTGGGATGGGCTGGTGGGATCTCATTTCCTCCTTAACATGAATGTGCCCCCCATGACCCCTACATGCCTTTTCCTTTTCCCATATCCCTATGTGAAATATAAAATATTAAATGTCACCTCTTCGTGAACCCAGTATACCAAGACTTCAGGGAATCTCTCATTTCCTGAACCAGCAAATCCCTTAACAAAAAGGACTTATTTTAAAGGAATACTTTAAGTTCAACAAAGAAATAGATTCCCCAGTAGAAATAATCTGGGATGCCTCAAAAGCATACATGCGAGGACACTATATTCAACAAAATGCAAGAAGGAACAGGGAAAGAAATATTAAACGACAAGAGATAGAAAAGGAAATCTCTATTTGGGAAAAAAAGTTAAAAAGCAATCCTAAGGATAAAAAAACTAAAACTCAAGTGGACCTGCTCCATAAGCAAATAGAGACAATGCAATTAGAAGAGATAACAAAGAAATTAAATGTAATGAAACAGAGGTATTTCGAAAATGCCAATAAGGTGGGGCGATGGTTGGCATGGAAAATCAAAAAGAGGAGACAAAAGCAATATATAAATAAAATCATAGAAAATGGAAAGGAGCTGATCCAACAAAAGGAAATAGAAGAACAATTTTTGAAATTTTACAGAACACTGTATGCAGAGGATAAAATCCCGAGGGAAAAAATAACGGAATATCTTGGGAAGAAAAAAATTAGGAGGATCTCGGAACAACAACGAGAGACTCTGAACAAGCAGGTTACAGAGGAAGAGATTAGGATCGCAATTAAAGCTTTAATTTTAAATAAGACGCCAGGTCCAGATGGCTTCTCAGCCCATTATTATAAAACACATACAGAGATCCTGATACCCCCGTTAAAAAACGTAATGAATAAGGTTTTGAAAGAGCAAAAACTCCCGACCTCCTGGATAGGCTCGAATGTTACTCTTATACCAAAAGAAGACTCTGACAACACAAAACTTAAAAATGTCCACCCAATCGCACTGCTAAACACAGATTATAAGGTATTCTCAGGAATTTTAGCAGGAAGACTGAAAATTGTGTTGAACGAAATAATTCATACGGATCAATCGGGCTTCCTACCGGGCCAACAAATTAAAGACAACACGAGATTGATTGTCAATATAATAGAGCATTATAATAGGAATATACAAAAGGAAGTCGGCATCCTTTTTTTGGATGCCGAAAAGGCCTTCGATAAGGTTAACTGGAATTTTATTTTCGAATTGATGAGAGAGATGGACATGGGATTTTATTTTTCAAATGCTATTAGAGCCATTTATAGCGGACAAAAGGCTAGAATTATTATAAACAATCAATCAACAGAAGAAATTGAGTTAAAGAAAGGCACGAGACAGGGATGCCCGCTGTCACCATTGATTTTTGTTATGACTTTAGAAGTTCTTTTAGAAAGTGTGCGAAATAACAAAGAAATTAAAGGGTTGAGAATCCCTAACAACACATATAAGATGTCTGCCTATGCCGATGATATGATTTGTGTAATGGAAGATCCTTTGCAGCAGTGGAGGTTGTGGTGGGAAGAAATAGAAGCTTTTGGGGATGTCGCTGGGCTAAAGATTAACAAGGATAAAACAAAATTTATAACAAAAAATATGACTGAGAGGAGAAAGGAAAGTTTGGAGAGAGAAACAGGAATTAAAGTGGTAAAAATGGTAAAATATTTGGGAATTTATTTGACGGCCAGCAACGCCCAGTTACTCCAGAATAACTACGAAAGAAAATGGAGGGAAATAAAAGAAAAAATGAAAAAGTGGGGTAAATTGCAACTGTCACTGCTGGGTAGAATAGCCGTAATTAAGATGTCTGTTCTACCAGAAGTTCTATTTCTTTTCCAGACCATCCCAGTTTTAAGGTCTAAGTTTTTGTTGAACAGTTGGAGGAAAGATATCCTCGAATTTGTATGGCAGGGCAAAAGAGCCAGAATAGGCTATCAACAACTGAAGGATACAATTAAAAGAGTAGGTTTGGCCCTACCAGACTTACAGATTTACTATAAATCAGTAGCGCTCTCATGGGTGAGAGAATGGATAACCCTAGAGAAAAGAAAATTACTGGCCCTGGAAGGGGAAGATCTGTTTCGGGGCTGGCACAGCTACTTATGGAGGGATAAGGTTAGAATTGGAAAAAAAATTAAAAACCACTTCATAAGGGCTGCGCTCATCAATGTGTGGGACAAATATAAAGAGAGGATATGCAACAAAACTCCCTTATGGTTCTCCCCCAATGAGGCGGACCACAAGAGGGAAATCCCAAAAGAAAGGTGGCTAACATACAAGAACATTTTACAGATAAAAGGACAAAAAACTGAATTAAAGAGGCTTGAAGAGATTCAGAAGTTGGAACCTAGCGTTACATGGCTCCACTATTGGCAGATAAAAGAGAGCTACAAACAAGACCAAAAAAAGGGATTTGAGTTAACAGAATCCACATGGTCCAGAATCGGAAAATCGGAAAAAAAGATAATACAGAAGACTTATAAGATGTTACTAACCTGGGACATGGAGGACAATTTGGTAAAGGAAGTAATGGTAAAATGGGCCAGGTTGGTAGGTCACACAATAGACTTAAACAAATGGGAAGAAGTGTGGTGCAAAAAATTAAAATATGCCTATGCTTCCGAGATCAAAGAAAATTGGATCAAGGTCTTCTACATGTGGTATGTAACACCGGAAAAGCTCTCAAAATATAGCAAAGGAAAATTGAATGGGAAATGTTGGAAATGTGGAAGGAATATAGGGACATACTTACATGTATGGTGGGAGTGTAAGGTGGTTAAGAAATACTGGTGGGAAATATACAGGAGGTTAAGAGATATTCTACAAAGAAAGTTTGACCAGAATATTTTTTATTGGGGATTTTCGACTTTGAGTTGGACAATAACGATGACAAAATCTTTTTTTATTTGGCAACAGCAGCTAGGATAAGTCTGGTGAGATTTTGGAAATTAAAAGAGGTTCCAACCGCAGAGGACTGGTTAAAAAAGGCATATGACATTATGAATATGGATCTGTTGACGCAGAAAGTTGCACAAAATAGAGCATACGAAAATAGAACTAATTGGAGCAAGTACTTTGACTATCTTAAGAGGAATAAGTATAAATTAATATAAGTTTTTATAAGTTCTGATCGAAACAAAGTAAGAAAATAGGGACCAATTAATTCACGAAGTGCGGGAAGGGGAAGCTATTGCAGAGCACCCCTTCTCGGGAATAAGTACGAGACACCTTCTGAGCAACTGACAACCGGACAGGAAGACAGCAGGGGAAACTTGTGTGTGGGAAAGGGGGGTGTGTGGTGCTGGTGATGGGAGGGAGGGAGGGACAAGGGCGGAGGGGGATTTTAGGGTAGGTAAAAGTAAGGATGGGTCGGAATGCATTGTAAGGAATATGAATATGGATGTTATTGTATTGTACCGTCAATATGTTGGTTATGTGGTGTTATGTTGTGTCATTGTCTGAATAAAAATCATTTAACAAAAAGGACTTAACAGAAACATTTCATTATTTCCCGCCCGGACTGCCTCTTTGCTTCTCATTGGCTGAGAAGCCGAAGCAGTGTTGACTCACTTATTGGCTGAGGCACAGCCAAGCTGGCTGCACCTCCCCTCCAACTGATGACACCGACCAATCAGCATGAAGCTGACGAGGGGGGTGGAAAGTTCAAAATTGACAGCTCTGTTTTTCTATAAAAATGTACGTTTTTGCTTTATGTGTATGTTGACTTTGGCAAATGTTTGCAGCTTGACATCCACTGCAGCTGGAACGAAATAAAACAACTGGGTGGCATTTTCTTTAGCTTTGGTGAGATTTTATTGGGAAATTCAGGGGAAATCTGATTTTCTTGCCAGGGTTTTACCGGATCCTCTTTGGTGCGTCTGGCTGGCCTCTGCCTTCATGGCAGAAATCCCCAAATTCTTGCTCAATATCACATGTTCTACCATGAAAGTAGAAGTTCAGCCTTTTTGTGTTGTTTCTGCACCTGTATCCCTTGATCCAGACATGAAAGGTAGATTAAACATGTATCCCATTTGCTTTATGTTGTTACTTAGGAACAAGGAGCCTGCATAATGTTTTAGTTGTTTGGGTGAGAACCGATGGCAGAACTGGTACTCCTGTTTGTCCAAACCAATTTGAGAGAGTTTCAGGTTTTTTTCCTGTGGAGTATGAACACTGTTTTCTGGAAAACCAAAAAAGACCATTGCCACAAATAGGTTAGGGTCGCCTCCAGGCTGAGAAAGGCGGTATAAAAATGTGGTAAATAAATGAATAGGCTAGTGCCTGTCATGTATTTATTTTTCCTAAAATATTGCTTTGTGAATAATATATTATCTTTTGTGAGAGAGTTTATTTCTTTGGCACAGTCAGAAGATGGAGAATATTACTGATCCAAGTTAAGGCCTATATAACATAAATCATCGCGTGGAACTAATTCTTGTCCAATAAAATAGGACAGAATGGAACTACAGCACTAGGTAAAACAAGCCATTAATGCATGGGTGCCTAACATTTCCTGAAATATGCTAAATTACTGAGAGGCATCAATGCTTTGGACCCTGAAAGAGGAATGAAATGTTCTCTCAGATGATTGAAGAACAAATGTATGAGCCTTCATACACATCTTATTTGAGATGTGCTCCTTTACTCTGCCTTGCTGGAGGCTGCATGGGGAAGAGGTTATAACATACTGAGAGTGTTTTGCGTTTAGGGTATCGATCTCACTTGGATGAGAGGGACTAGAAGAAGCAGTAGGGATACCAGGTGTTAATGATGTTGCTACTAGTATATTCTATTTCGCTATCTGTAGAGTGTCTATCTAGAGAAGCAGTGTCCAAAAAGACAGAGGTTTGGCTTAAATAGCTTCCTGGGCCTCTTGAGAGATTGCTGAAAGAATGAGCAGTACATCATATCCACAGAAAAAAAAACCAGCAAATATGGCAGTGGTGAGTCAAACCTGTTGAACCCATTAAATATTATTCAAGATTATTCAAGATCCCTGGAATGTGGCTAAGAACTTTGTAGTGAAATAGGCAATCCATGGTTCAAATCTCATTCCAGCTATGAATTCACAGAGGAAATCATTTCTGTGTGTGCTTGAGAGCAAACTATAACAAACATAGTAGGTTGTAGGGCTCCATATAGGATCAAGCTGCTGCTGGCTTTAAATAAGCCAGTTCTGTATGTACTGACTCAATTGCAAGAGTTGTAAAGATCACTGGAATTTTATATGTGAAACACTTTAAATTATTATGTAACTGCTAACGCTATCTTTATTCTTCTAGGACATCTCCAGAATGATCTTCCTTGCTCTCTTTGATCCTTTTCATTTGGCTAAATTGGTGGTAAAACATCAATTGCCAAAAAAGAAGTTTAACTAAAGAAAGGAATACACTGTTCTCTTGAAATAGCTTATAATGTGTTTGCTATACAATGTGAGCCACCTGACTGAAGAATAAGGTAAAAAGATCTCATTGTAATCACTCAGTGCAAACTACCGAATACTGAGAGTACATTTAAAACAGTGCTTATGCCGTTTAACTCTACTGGTACAATTGTAGTTCAGTATTACTTGTTTATTAGCCAAATGCATCTGATCTCAGAGGCCTGCATGACAAGTTCATTACATATCAATTTAATTAGCCAATTTACATTTAATTTACATTTCAATTAATGTCTTTAGCAACAAAACGTTGCATTAATAGGGTAATTGCCTGTTAGGCAATATGTAAAAGAATAAATAGCCACATTTTGAGGAAGCATTCCTATTTTCTACATTTTATTACCATAAATAACCTAAATAATTATTGCTCTTAAGGGGCCATGTCCCAGTTTCCTTCTGGGCCTAATTATAAAGACTTAGTACCTCATTAAGCAAAATGGTTTTGAAGTCACAGAAAAGCATTACTCTAATCGTGACTCATTACTTTCTATGTAAAGGGGGGGGTGTCTAAGAATCTGCAAAACAGCATATTGAGACATACTATTTTTGTGGTGGATAAACAGGAGCCCATTGGTGAAGCAGTAGTTAGTTACAATGCTGTAGGTGCTTTCAATGCAAGCCTTGCTTTACAACATTAAACAAAAACTCTGATTGCTAAATGAAAAAGGTGGAGGGAAGCCCAAAAGCTAAGAGAGGTCACAATAGACTCTGGAATGGATCAGTATATCATGTTCCAATAATCTTTCACTGACAAAACTGAAGTCACTTTGTTTGGATTGAAGATTTGTATGCACCAAAGGTCAGCACTGATTTTATGCAAAGTCATACAGTCCTTGATGTTCCACCAACTTAAGAGACATAAACAATAATATATGGGCTGAAACCCAAGTTGGCCAGAAACCGGGTCAGCTGAATGGCATGCCACAGCAGAAATTGATATAGTATTCTGGAAGTCTCTGTAACATTACCAAGGAGTTTTGTCAGGCAGACATACTATCTTATTGTACAATAAACAGCTAATTGCCGAAACCCAAGTGGTAACCCAAATCTGTGCACAGGTTCCAACACCTTAGCTTTCCAGTAGGGTTGGATAGGTTTGCTCGGATGTGGCATAATTCAGAAAAAAACTAAGCCCGCTGGGAGGTGAAGCCTAAGCTGCTTGCCTCCCAGCCCATCAGGGGTTACGTTTTGGGGAGGGGAGGAATTAGCAACATCCAGCAGCCATTGCTGTGTATAAACCCAAGCAAATGGCTGGAAGGCTCATTGCAGCCGGGAAAGGAGAGGGGAGGTTTGGACTGTTGCTGCTTGCTGCTTGCTGCTGTTGGGTGTAGGGTGGAAGAAAGGGTTTGGAGCTAGAGGAAAGAAGGTTTGGAAAATGGAGGAAGGCAAGGCAGAAGGGAGAAGGGAAGTTTTCGAGAGAGGAAGGGTTTGGAGCCAGAAAAGAGAGAGAAAGAAGAAGGAAAAGTTTGTTTGGGAGTGAAGGAGAGGGAGAAATTAATAAAGTAATTTTTGGAAACTTCTTTTTTGCTCACTAAAGCTTTGCTATTTTTATTGGGGTCATTCTCTTTTTTCTGGGGTGTATATTTTGAAAATTTCCTAACAGTCCTGTTCCAAAGAAGAAGGTAAAGTTTGTTTGTTTGGGAAGGAGAAATTCATAAAGTAATTTTTGGAAACTTCTTTTTTGTTCACAATTAAACCTTTGCTGTTTTTATTGGAGTCTCTCCCTTTTTTCTGAGGGACTTGACACTACATTTCCCAAAGTTGCTGGACCTCAGCTGCACAATCGATGACTTCCTACAGCCAGGAAAGTCACCAAAGCCTTCTCTTTGTGCAGTTCCTTTCTCTCTGATTCCTGGGTGTTGCTTGGAAGACTTGACGCTACATTTCCAAGCCTTGTTGGGCCTCAGCTGCACAGCCAATGACTTCCTACAATACAGTATATCAAGTTTATATCACAGTATATCAAGTTTCATCATGACTGGTTTAAAACTGAGGGCGGGAGAAGCCCCTGGAATTTTCCCTGTACCAGTGCTGTTTTCTGTGCATTGCACAATCATGTCTGCCATTACTGAATCAATTTGGAAGTTTCTGAAAGTTTTGACTTTGGGGGAATCGGAAATAACTTTAGAATTGAACCAACAATGCCCCCTACATCTGAAACGAGTTTTGAACCATTTGTTTTTAATCAACCATGTGTACATTCCAGTAGGAATAAGAGTAGATGGCACTACTGGAAGTTGGTTTAGGCCAGTGTTTTTCAAACTGTGCTCCTCCAGGTGTTTTGGACTTCAGCTCCCATAATTCCTAACAGCTAGCAACCTGGCTGGAATTTATGGGAGCTGAATCCAAAACACCTGCCAGAGTAGAGTTTTAGAAACACTGGCTTAGTACATCCTTTCAGTTTATGTGTGAGTTGGTCATGCTGTGACATTTGCGTGGACTGTAGTGTCCAGTTTTCTTATATGCTTGATCTGGCCAACCCTGCTTGTGGAATGAGGAGAAAGTCCTCATGAAAGAATTTCAAAGTGGCAACCAAAGGGAACTGAAGAAGACTGTAGATATTATCTAGTCCAAATGTAGATATTTCAGCTGAGACTACTGATAAAGAGGTCCATGCTTCTGCTAAACCAGATCAGCCCAGATTGAAGATAAGCTCTCTGGGTTGAAGGCAAAGCTACAGGGATGTATTATGATTTGGCCAAACATGGTGCAATATGTTTTAAAGGATACAAGCACAAATTAATTGAAAAACACCCGATATTTTATGCAGTTCTAACAGCTATTCAGACTTTCTCCCCACCCCCCTCCGAATGATTGAAAAGTGGAGCCAGCTTGGATTCATGCAGGGATTGGCCAGAGGTTCTCCTGACATCACAGGCAGAAGGAGGAGATCCCCATGTTGGGAAGAACAGCTGCTGCTTGGACAGTTTGAAGGTTCAATCTGTTGTAGAGATACCCCCCTGGGAGGATGCAAAGTAGAGGAAGTGGTGACATGGGTATGCAGATGATTCCTTGATTAACTCAAGTTTCCAGTTCCATATGAGACAAAGATGCAAGACTCAAAAGACAAAGAGTGACAGTTCGAAATAACCAGGGGCTTAGCTACCCATTCAGGAAATTCATGTTTATTGAGTCTTTCCTTCCATGGGAGTGACAAGCTCTCAGCCTTATTTAAATGGACAAACATCCTGAACTCATCTTTGTGACAAAAGGAGATATCTGTCTTGCATACACAAAGGTCCTGATATTATCTGACTTGGGAAATAACTGGAGGGACCCTGGCCTGGATCAACGTTCTCAAGGGATTATGCATACTGAGGGCAAGAGGTAGCTTCCTTCAAGATACACTTAGTACATTCTATACATTTAAGAAGTGACACAGTATACAAATAATACAAGCTACACACAAAATCTTGGGCCCTTCATCATAGCCCTATATCCCAGGATATCAAGGCAGAAAATACCACAATATCTGCTTTGAACTGGGTTATCTGAGTCCACACTCAGATAATGTGGGATTTTCTGTCTTGATATTCAGGGATACAGGGCTGTGTAGAAGGGACCTATGGACCCTTCTACATAGCCTTATAACCCAGAACATCAAGGTAGAAAATCCCACAATATCTGCTTTGAACTGGAATATATGGCAGGGTTGACTCAGATAACCCAGTTCAAAACAGATATTGAGAGATTTTCTGCCTTGAAATATATATAGCTGTGTTATATGGCTGTGTGGAAAGGCCCTAAAATGGCTACATCTTTGAAAACCCGTCCATACATTCTGCCACATTTTTCTGCGAAGGAAGATACCTCCTGTGGTGAACAAGCATTGATACAAGGCCACCATCTTCTTTCCCACTAAGCGCCCCAACTTCCGGTGCGCCGCGTGGGGTCCCCTCCTGTCGGCCTTTGATATCCTGGAATATAGGGCTGTGTGGAAGAGCCCCTTAATTTGATACATTTATTAAATGGTTAGATTGAATACAGTTTTTGGATCCAGCTGTAAACACTTTTACATCCCCCCCCCCCCAAATAGTGCATGAGCAAAGTGTTCTGAAACTTGGGAGGGCTACAGTTGTAAAATTGTCCTGCAAATGTCTCATGTTTCATTCTGATATCCATAAAAATGACAGAGGAGTGAGCCTCTAAAGTTTCTACTAAAGGGGCCCCCAAAGGCATATAGTCCAACCCAACTCAAAAAGCTTTAATTTAAAAGAAAATCTTAAATTACAAATGTGGCAATTTTCATCCTGACAGAAAGCCACAAATATTTTGAAAAGCCCAAAGTACTCTGAGAGAGAATGGCTTATATTGAAAAAAATATTTCTAAAAATCAGTGGATGACTGAATTCTTCTTAAACTTTTCACTCATGATGCTCTGTCACTGTGGAGAAATTGAAAGGGATATTTCTTTGAATTTTTTAAAAAAATATTTCTATTTTTTGAAATTTCCAAATATCAGTGGATGAGCAAAACATACTGAAACTTGGCAGGTTAAAAATCATATATGTGTCCTACAGGCAGGCATGTAGCCGGGGGGGGGGGCTAAGGGGGCTTCAGCCCCCCCGAAAATTCTCAGGGTGGTCCGCGAAAAGGCCTTACTGGTACATTATTTAAACTGTTATGTTTATTCATATCATGATCTGATCACCATGCTCATTATATCCCACATTAATGGGGTTATTGGGATAACAATACAAAAGATTTGCTAGTTTGGTTCAGCCCCCCCGAACCAAACTCAGCCCCGGGAATCAAAATCCTGGCTACGGCCCTGCCTACAGGTGTTCTAGTTTCATCCTGATAGCTATAAAAATGATAGAGAAACAAGCCTCTAAAGTTCCTCCATTGCTGCCAATGGAACAAAACTAATGAAAAGATAACAAAACTTCAGAAATTCAGATTTGAAACTAAATGCCCTCTACATTTTTCAAAACAGGGACCATCCAAATTTACAAACGAATTTTGAAATGTTTTTCAAAATTCCGTCCTGCTCCTAAACCGGTGGCTGCCATAAGTGATGGACTGGATGAGAGCTAATAAATTGAAGGTAAATCCAGACAGAACAGAGATACTCCTGGTCAGTTGGAAGGCGGATCAGGGTGTGGGATTACTTGTGCTGGATGGGGTCACACTTTCCCTGAAGACATAGGTCCATAGTCTGGGGGTTATCCTGGACTCATTGCTGACCCTGTAACCCCAGGTGTCGGGTGTCCAAAAGCACCTTTGCATAGCTAAAACTTGTGTGCCAGCTGCGACCATACCTTGAGATGCCAGATCTAGTCAAAGTAGTCCATGTCTTGGTTACTTCCCTTTGGACTACTGCAACTCTCTCAACATGAAGATAGTTCAGAAGCTACAATTGGTTCAGAGATCGGTGACCAGGTTACTAACTGGAGCAGCGTACCATGAGAGGATGACTCCCATGCTGTGGCAGCTCCACTGGCTGCCGATCTGCTTTCAGGCTAAATCCAAAGTGCTGGTCATTACCTATAATTCCTAAATGCTGCAGGCCCTGACTATTTGCAAAATTGCATCTCCATATCCAAAACTGTTCAAGCACTGTGATCGGAGGAGGAGGCCCTGCTCTTGGTCCCACCCACCCCCCGTCTCAAGCAGAGCCTTCTCCATAGTCACTCCCCGTTTCTGGAACTCCCTCCCAAAAGACTTAAAAACTGTCCTCTCCTCACCTTTAAAAAGTTGCTCAAAACACACTTTTGCACTTTAGCGTATGGAGAGGAGGAAGACTAATACGTCTCGATATTTACCATCACCAGATATGTCAAACCCTATCCAGATAATGGAATTGATTTCAGACTGTTAGCTGTTGGAGTGATCCCACCTCTTAACAAGGCTTTAGCTTTTAAAAATGTTTTATCCTGTTTATTTATGTTATATTATTATTCTGGTTATGGGTTAAGTTGTATTTTTTGGTTAATTTTTATTTGGTATTAAGTTTATACTTAGGTTGCTTGCATATTGTTTGTTGTATTCTGTTTTGATGTAATTTGTTTATATGTTCTTTGCAGGCATGGAATATGTTTTGGAGACCGCCCTGAGTCCCTTTGGGAAGATAGGACAATCTACAAATATATTATTATTATTACTATTATTTCGCATACCCCTAGCATCCATGGCTCTTATCTACATATTTCAGCTTTTACAATGCCTGCTGCCCGAACTTGCTTCCAGATGTCTATGAGAATATTTCATGCTGGAAAGATGTTTAACGCCATAATGTGTACGTGTCTTTCTCTTCTCACTTATCACTAAATTTCTAGATCTGCATTCTATCACATCTCCTTAGAATATTGGCCATAGTGATAATGATGCTTCTGGTGGTGATGTATATTCAAAGTACGCATGGTTTATCTCAGAAATTTCCAACATTTTATCTCCTGACTCTTGCTTCCTTAGTGACAGCTGACTGTAAAGGTTTATACTGTGATTTTTAATGATTGGCACTTGCCCAGAACACAAGTATCCAGACTAGAGCCATCCCAATCAATTGCTTGATTGTTGAGCAAGAATAATTTCAGATGAGATTTTATGATAATGAAAAGCATATAACAGCAGGGGTGTTACTTTTTTCATTTTCTTACTGTCATTACTCCAGAGCATGCCTGACACTTTTCTTACTTTCCCCCTCCCCCTGATTTTCAAATACAAAATGGTGCATACATAAGAAATAAAAAGTTCTAATTTATTCTACAAAAGTGTTCATCAAGTAAGAGATGAGACCCAAGGAAAAGATTAAGAGCTTACATTTTTCATTTGACTTATTTCACATAAAATTTTATAGAGGATAAAATGATGGGAGGCAAAGAAGCAATGATATTTCTGTTTTATCTCTGTCTGAGGCCATAAATCTTCCTGAAGTATCATTAATTATAGCAGTGACTTTCATGACGCTATTGTTAAGGACCTAGCTGCCTTTGCATTATAAGTTTGCTATTTTCATTGGCTTACATGAGTAAAAAATGTTTTAGGCTGAATTATCCTTAGGCAGCATATCTACTGACAGAAAGTATTACATATACACATGTATATAAATAGTGACAATAGAGAGAGATGTATTTTTAAACAAAACGAAACCACCCTGGGCATTACCATTTAATACAATAATGCATGCACTTTTGTGCTGCTGCAGATAGTAAGTACAATCTGAGCTTTGATGTAATGCTCAGTGACATAACTCAATATATTCCATGGATAAGTTTATTGGGCTATCTGATGTACATTTATGTGACTGGATCTTAATCAGTAGCTATAATAATACTGTGATCTTGAACTGGAAATACAAAACTATATTTATTTTATGATATACCACATTTGAGTTGGAGAAGTACAGTCTGTACAACTGGTTTAGGCACACCTGTTTGTTTCAAAAGAGTCTTCCTGTTAACTGGTTTCTAGTTTTGTTCATGTCCAATTTGTTAAACATGTAGTGAAATATTGTTTGTAGTTTAGACTGTGTTGATGTAGCAATGCAAGAGTTAAATGCATAGAGCTGTGATGGATTGCTAGAGTGTAACTTTGGAAAGTTCCTGTGAAGGAGACAAATGCCATAAGATCTGATAAGCATGTGCTTCCAGCGATGTATGGCAAAGTGAATGGACGTATTTTACTCTGTTCCTGTATTTAGTGTAGATTGCAATAAAAGATAAGAGCCGCTCCAGGCTTTGGAGCTGACTGAGGTAGCACACTTCATTATTTGCTTTTTGTGCCTTTGAGCAGACACTCAAGAGATCAATAAATCAACACAATTCTGCTCTGGCCATTATTGTCAGTATCAATTTAAAGCAGGGCTTCTTAAAACTTTTCCACACATGACCCTTTTCTCTTTCTATATATTCTATAGATGATAAACCAGCATTTGCAAGATTTTGCTAAAAAGGCCGATTTTTCTTTTTATGATGCTGTAGCATTTTCTACAGTACAATGTATTTACTGCAGATTCATGTAAATGTCTAAGTGACATCCAGGCCCCTTCTACACTGCCATATAATCCAGATGATCGCAGGTTCGAATATGGGGAGTGGCGTGAGCTCCCGCTGTTAGCCCCAGCTACTGCCAACCTAGCAGTTTGAAAACATGCAAATGTGAGTAGATCAATTGGTACCGCTCCGCAGGAAGGTAACAGCACTCCATGCAATCATGCCAGCCACATGACCTTGGAGGTGTCTATGGACAACGCTGGCTCTTCGGCTTAGAAATGGAGTCAGACTTAATGTCAGGGGAAAACCTTTACCTTTTATGGACACAAACATGAATGCACACATGTACACACACTCTTTCCTCTGAATTTGTATTTCATCTCTTTCATCTCACAAGTATATCCCGAAACAAACACACAGCATCCCAAATCTTTCTCTCTCTGCACCTCACCCTTATTGGGTTCCTGTAGCTAATAAGCTTCTATCATCACAGAACAGACTTGTAACACAAAGAGAACTAGGCCCTTAAACAACATGTAAGTCACCGCTATAATTAATGATACTTCAGGATTTTCTTTAGCTGCTCAGGAACCAAGGGTGCCTCTGCACTGTAGAATTAATGTAGTTTGATACCACTTGTACTACCATGATGATTCAATACTATGGAATCAAGGGGGTTGTAGTTTGGTGAGATACTAGCACTCTTTGGCAAAGAAGGCTAAAGTCCTGTGATTTCATCATATAAGCCGTGGTAGTTAAAATGGCGTCAAACTGCACCAATTCTACAGTGTAGAACAGGGGTGCCCACACTTTTTCATCATGTGAGCTACTATATGAACAATCAAGTTGAAAAGATCACCTGTTGTGTATGTGAGCGTCTTTGGCGCATGCCAAGACGCTCCTACTGCTGCCTTCTGTCCGCGTGGGGCTTCTTTCTTGCCTGCCCACGAACTCGCTGCCGCGCGCACCCAGGAAGGGGATCCTCCTTGCCTGCGCGCTCTCTCTCTTAATGTCTTTGTTGCCTTTCTCCTTCCTGCTGCATGCTTTCGCGAAACAGGAAGTCCTCATCCCATCCTGCTTCTTGCGTGCACAGCAGGCCCCTCCCACGCACGCAGCAGGAGGGTATTTATAGGCGCACCCGCCAGCGCTCCAGCCAGATATGGCTTTGGCAGCGGCTCGGAAGATGCAGGGCTGGGAAGAGAGGCCGCCTGGCTGCTGCCTGGGCTGGGAAACTCAACCGAGAGAGGGACCCACGTGAGGCTGGAGCCTCCCCACGGCAGCCTCCCTCCCTCCTCCCTCGAGGCTTCCTTACCTGGGCAGGAGAAGGAAGAGTGACAGAGGTACTTCCCCAAAGTGACAGATGCAGCGGGGGGGGGGGGCGCCCTTCCTTCCTTCCTTTCGAGGATGTCACTCAGAAAGGACGCCCAAGTGGACAGCTGGCAGGAAGGAGGACCCCTCCCACTGGTGGCAGTCCATGGCCACGGGAGAGAGAGAGGGTGGCTCTTCCTAGCCGGCTCTGAAGAGCCACCCCCCCCCTCTCTCCCGTGGGCCCTTGCTGCCTTTCTCCTTCAAGGGCAAGGGAGGGCGAGGCGGAGAAAGGCGGCGAGGGCACAAGCAGCAGCAGCAAGTGGAGTCTCCATCCCCGCAGCCCCCTCCTCCTCAGCCCCAGGAACACGACGGAGCCCTCCCTCCTCACCCCCAACCAAGGAAAGAAAGCAGCCCCATACAGCTCGCTCGCCCAGGTCTCGGCTTGGAATGGGAGTCCCGAGGGCAGCAGCAGGGTTTGCGGCGGGGCTTGCTTGGTTTTGCCCCACTTTGCCCGGTCTCCTTCGCCTCTTTCTCTCTCTCCCTCTCTCCTTCCAGTGCCCGTCTGCCTGCCTGCCAAAAGGATCCAAAAACCTTCTCCGGATTTTTTTCTTCTCTCCTTGGCTCTCTCTCTCTCTCTCTCACACACACATTCCCTCCATCCCTCCCACAGCCTCACATCCTATCCGTGCGCGTGCCTTCGCCTTGCTCCCCCCCCCCCCAGCAACCAATGGGCGGTCATGTCACCACACTATGCATGGCAAGACGAGCGCCAGGGCCCGCCCACTAAAGCCTCATTTTGGCAAAAGAAGCCCCGCAAAGGCAGTGGCGGGAGCGCACGTGCGCGCTCATGGCAGGAGCGCGCCATCCGGCTGGTGAGGCCCAAAGATCACCTGGAAGAGGGCCGAAGATCACCTAGGTGCTCCCGATCACCGTAATGAGCACCCCTGGTGTAGAAGATGACCACTTCTATTGCTCACTCACTCTTGTAACTCTGGCCGCTTCCACACAGTTGTATAAAATCCACATTGAACTGGATTATATGACAGTGTGGCTTCAGATAATCCAGTTCAAAGCAGGTTATCTGCCTCTATATTCTGGGTTATAAAGCTATGTGGAAGGGCCCTCAGCCTCCTTTTTCCTTAAAGGGCTTAGATGCAATGTATTTTTAAATTGCAGTTCAGTACCCTGGTTTTTTCATTATTCCTTTCCTGGGATGAAGAGCAGGCTAGGATTCAGTTGGGTTCTCTGCCACAGAACCTAGAAGGGAAATGTGACCACTAGAGGGTATGTTATCTTTCTCTCCATGCTAGTTTCCTTATCTAAATTCTCCTTCCCAATGTTGTCGTTAGCCCTGCAGGAAGAACGCTACATAGATAAACTTCAGATCAACACCTGTCATAAGTTATATAGCTTTTAGCTGAAACGCTCTAGTGCAACATCAAGAATCTGTCTCCTGATTATTGGGATTTATAACCCATCAGGAAATAGGCAGTCTGTATCAGACGGATCCATGTGAAGTAAGTCAGATCAAACCAAGTAAGCTGGATTGAGTCAGTCAAGTTACAGTATGTCAGATTCATTCAAGTCATGGCTGAAGTCCTCTCAAAGTAAATCAGGTCTTGTCAAGGAAGTCGGGCCAGGCTAACACAGAGCAAGGAAAAGTATGTTAGTCCACTATAAGAACAGTTCTGGGGGATTCAGGTAAGCAGCCCTTGGGATCACAAATTATTCCCAGTGCATCTTGCTACCTGACCTGCAGAATGATGTCCCATTAAAAGAGACAGATATTAATTTAGGGATAAAAGGCAGGGATTTTTTTTAAAGGTCTAAGGAACTTATTCATCAAAAACAATGCAAAATCAGATACACCATTGTAGGATCAGAGTAATAGCCAAACTTTTGATTCTGAGCTATGCATGCTCTTTATTTTACTTCCCTTCCACATATTCACATATCAATTAAATCAATTTGAGGAACTTTTCTTGTCAGCAGATAAGGAAGAAGAGTGATTATGTCCAAAGTATATGTACTCCAGTATGTGTTGATACAGACTTGTTGTTCAGGTATATCAGTGGTTCTCAACCTTCCTAGTGCCGTGACCCCTTTAGCACAGTTCCTCATGTTGTGGTGACCCCCAACCATAGTATTATTTTCATTGCTACTTCATAACTATTATGTTGCTACTGTTATGAATTGTGATGTTAATATCTGATATGCAGGATGTATTTTCATTCATTGGACCAAATTTGCCACAAATACCCGATGTGCCCAAATTTGAATACTAGTGGGGTTGGGGTAGGGAATTGCTTTTGCCATGTTGGAGTTGCAGTTGCTGGGATTTATAGTTCACCTACAATCAAAGAGCATTCTGAACTCCACCAATGGTGGAATTGAACCAAACCTGGCATACAGAACTCCCATGACCAACAGAAAATACTGGGAGTGTTTGGTGGGCATTGACCTTGAGTTTGGGAGTTGTAGTTCACTTACACCCAGAGAGCACTATGATCTCAAACAATGATGGGTCTGGACCAAACTTGGCACAAATACTCAATATGCCCAAGTCTAAACACTGGTAGATTTTGGGGAAAATAGAGTTGACATTAGTTGTAGTTGCTGGGATTTATAGTTCACTAAACTAAATGTCAACAAATCACCAGGGCCAGATGGCATCCACCCCAGAGTTCTTAAGGAACTCAAGTGTGAAATTGCTGAAATTCTAGCCAAAATATATAACCTTTCTCTAAGATCAGGCACTGTACCCGAGGACTGGAGGGAGGCAAATGTAACTCCGATCTTCAAGAAAGGATCCAGGGGTGATCCAGGAAATTATAGGCCAGTTAGTCTAACCTCAGTTCCAGGCAAAGTGATGGAAACCATTATTAAAGAAAAAATTACTAAGCACATAGAAGAACAGGCATTGCTGAAGGAAAATCAACATGGTTTCTGCAAAGGCAAATCATGTCTTACTAACTTGTTAGAATTCTTTGAGGGTGTAAATAAACACATAGATAAAGGGGACCCAATTGATATTGTTTACCTTGACTTTCAAAAGGCTTTTGACAAAGTCCCTCACCAAAGGCTCCTAAATAAGCTCTTCAGCCATGGAATCAGGGGACAGGTCTTGTCCTGGATTGGAACCTGGCTAAACTGTAGGAAACAAAGGGTGGTAATAAACGGACATTTCTCTGGGTGGAAAGAGGTGAGAAGTGGCGTACCCCAAGGTTCAGTTTTGGGTCCGTTACTTTTTAATTTATTCATTAATGACCTGGATGTAGGAGTGAATTCTGAGGTAGCAAAGTTTGCAGACGACACTAAATTGTTCAGGGTAGTTAAAAATGAAACTGATTGTAAAGAGCTCCAGAAAGATCTCTCGAAATTGAGTGAATGGGCAACAAAGTGGCAAATGCATTTTAACCTAAACAAGTGTAAAGTCATGCACATCGGGGCAAAGAACCCCAACTACACCTACCAATTGATGGGGTCAAAGCTTTCTGAGACAAACCAGGAAAGGGATCTTGGGGTCTTGGTGGACAGCTCAATGAAGATGTCAACCCAGTGCGCAGCAGCAGTGAAAAAAGCAAATTCTATGCTAGGCATGATCAGAAAGGGAATCGAAAATAGGTCCGCAAATGTTGTATTACCTCTCTACAAATCGATGGTAAGGCCACATTTGGAGTACTGTGTACAATTCTGGTCTCCGCACCTTAAGAAGGATATAACGGAACTGGAAAAGGTACAGAAAAGGGCAACAAGAATGATCCAAGGGATGGAGCGGCTCCCTTATGAAACCAGGTTGCAACGCCTTGGTCTTTTCAGCCTTGAAAGACGGCGTTTAAGAGGTGACTTGATCGAAGTGTATAAAATCATGCATGGGATAGAAAAGGTAAATAAAGAAAACTGTTTTCTTTGTCACAAAACACTAGGACTAGAGGGCACTCCCTGAAGCTCCAAGGTAGGAAAATTAGGACTAATAAAGGAAATATTTCTTCACCCAGAGGGTCATTGGGTTATGGAACTCACTTCCAGAAGAGGTTGTGACAGCTGTCAGCCTGAACAACTTCAAGGCAGGATTAGACAGATTCATGGATACCAAGTGTATCGGTAGTTACTGAAAAGGACATTCAAGTGCCACCTCGGAGTTGGTTGAAGTAGGCAGGATTTCCCTGGGTACTGGTTGTGGGGGGTCGGGAGCAGGTCAGGGTTTTGCCCTCCCTTCTGCTCGAGATCCCCGTGTACAACTGGTGGGCCACTGTGTGATACAGAATGCTGGACTAGATGGGCTGAGGTCCGATTCAGCATGGCTCTTCTTATGTTCTTATGTTCTTACCTACAATCAAAGAGTATTCTGAACCCCGCCAACGATAGAATTGGGCCAAACTTCCCGCATAGAACCTCCACAACCAACAGAAAATACTGTGTTTTCTGATGGTCTTTGGCAACCCCTCTGACGCCCCCTCATGACCCCCCAGGGGTCCTGACCCCCAGGTTAAGAAATGCTGAGTTATATATTTATAGCTTCTGTATTTGTGTCAGTCAGCAACATTAGGTGCATCAGCACTGTAGAATTGATGCAGGATGACACGTCTTTAACTGCCATGGCTCCATGCTTTGGAATCCTGGGAATTGTAGTTTAGAGAAGCACCAGTACTCTTTGGTAGACAAGGCTAAAGGCACTTAAAAACTACAACTCCCATGATTTCATAGCATTGAACTATGGTAGTTTAATTGCTATATAACTGCATTAATTCTACAGTTTGGATGCAACTTCTATCTGAAGACATTTTGGCAGGGATCAGCATACAGAGTTCAATAATTATAAATATCTATATAGATTGCTGGTCACAACAGTCTTAAGCAATGCAGTGCAATACAACAGAGAAATAGGGCAGTACAACAATATAAAATAACTGATTTTAAGAAATATGTGAACTTGTATTTATTCTGTTGAAGAATGTATATAATTTGCACAGAAGACAAAGAGAATCCGTCACAGAATAGCAGTGTCTTTTAAGGCTCGTCCAACTCTTTCCTTTGGTACAGAAAGCAAAAGGATTATGTAGGAACACTGTTTATGAATACTTCTAAAGCTCTTAGGTAATCCCTATCCTCTAATCTCATCTATCTATCATTCTACCTTCCCCGTTTCATTACACTTTGATAATGTGATTCATTTTGCTCCCACTAGATGCAGTTGTAATCTCTTTTCATATAACGTTCTGGCAATTTTTGTTGGATTGTTTCATTTTAACATTTTGGGGCTTCTTCCCTTGGCTCAACAAATTTGTACAAATTGCAGTTTCATTACTGTGAAATGTACTATTAATCCAGTAATTAATTAATCAGGGATGAACAGATGAAATGCCACCCCAGATGAGACAAACAGTCTATCAAAGTCTTGTGGATCTTTTTTCTTCCATTGGACACCATTAGAACCTGCAAAGAAATATTAAAATGTAAAGAAATAGAGAGATGCAGAAGCTAAACAACAGAAATAATGTTGTGCTTTACAGCTGCATTTACCTAAAATGGATACATACATTTTGCTAATATTAATATATCATGATGGAGGTAGTGAACTATAGGTACTCTTTTATAGTGCAGTACTCCCCGTGTCTACCTCAAAGTAAGGTTAATTTGATTCAATAGATATTATTTTCAGGGAAAATTTGACAGTGCTTTAACTGCCATGGCTCAATGCTATGGAATTCTGGGAGCTGTAGTTTGGTGAAGCACCAGCATTCACTATCTACACTGCCTCCTAATCCAGTTTCTGAATCCAGACTATCTGCTTTGATCTGGGTTATATGGCAGTGTAGATTTACATAATCAAATTCAAATCAGATAAACTGGATTCAGAAACTTATGAACTAGCGAACCCCTGTAGTGCAGGCCTGGGCAAACTTCGGCCCTCCAGTTGTTTTGGACTTCAACTCCCACAATGCCTAACAGCCTATTGGCTGTTAGGAATTGTGGGAGTAGAAGTCCAAAACACCTGGAGGGCTAAGGTTTGCCCAGGCCTGCTCTAGTGCCTCAGCAAATTACAAACACCAGGAATCCATAGGATGTAGTTAAACTTACCTCAATGCAAGTTTTACTATGTCACTAGCTGTCCCCTGACACGCGTTGCTGTGGCCCTGTGTGGTGATCTGGAAAATAAATTAATGAGACAGTGTTCGTTTCTTATATATGTAACTAGCTTGGGGACCCGGCGGTGCCCGGGTCATTTGAGAAGTGCAGCAGGATGTAGAGTGGGTCATGGGGGCTCTGTGTGGCAAGTTTGGTCTTGATCCATCATTATTGGGAGTTGCAGTGGTATCATGAAATTACTGAAGGTAGTGGAAGTCCCATCATCTCTGGTCCACCCTCCCCCAAAGTGTAGTAGGATGTAGATTGGGTCATGGGGGCTCTGTGTGCTAAGTTTGGTCTGTATTGGTGAATGGATGAGGGTTGAATTGTTTTTAGGAAGTGAGAGAAAGTACTTCAAGTCCCATCATCTGTGGTCCGTCTCACACAAAACAGCACCAGGATGTAGAGTGGGTCATGAGGGCTCTGTGTGCCAGGTTTGGTGTTGATCAGTCATTGGATTAGGTTTGTAGCAGGCTTGGAAAGTGAGGAAAGGTACTGCAAGTCCCATCATCCATGTTCTGGCCCCCTCCAAAGTTCAGTAGGATGTAGAGTGGGTCACTGGGGCTCTGTGTGCCAAGTGTGGTCTTTCTCGGTGTTTGTTGGGGGCCGCAGTTGTCTGTGGGAACAGAGGGGTGTGAAAGTACTACAAATCCCATCATCCATTGTCAGTCCTCCCCCGAACCTCACCAGGACATGAAGGCAGTCATGGGGGTTATGTGTACCAAGTGTGGTCTCGATCAGTAATTGGATGAGGGTCGCAGCGGACTTGGGAAATGATTAGCGGTACTTCACGTCCCATCATCCATGGTCCACCCTCCTCCGATCTGCACCAGGATGTAGAGTGGGTCATGGGGGCTCTGTGTTGCAGGTTTCGTATCGATCAGTCATAGGATTAGGTTTGTAGCAGTCTTGGAAAATGAGGGAAGGTACTGCAAGTCCCATCATCCATGTTCTGGCCCCCTCCAAACTTCAGTAGTATGTAGAGTGCGTCACTGGGGCTCTGTGTGCCAAGTGTGGTCTTTATCAGCGTTTGTTGGGGGCCACAGCTGTTTGTGGGAACAGAGGGGTGTGAAAGTACTACAAATCCCATCATCCATTGTCAGTCCTCCCCCAAACCTCACCAGGATGTGAAGGCAGTCATAGGGGTTATGTATGCCAAGTTTGGTCTCGATCAGTGATTGGATGAGGGTTGCAGCGGACTTGGGAAGTGAGTAGAGGTACTTCAAGTCCCATCATCCATGGTCCACCCTCCTCCAAACTGCACCAGGACGTAGAGTGGGTCATGGGGGCTGTGTGTGCTAAGTGTGGTCTGTATTGGTCCTTTTTGGTGGCCTCAGTGGTCTGTGGGAACCAAAGTGTTTGAAAGTACTATAAATCCCATAATCCGTGGGTCATGTCCCCCGAACCGCACCAGGACGTAAAGGGGGTTAGGGGGGTTATGTGTACCAAGTTTGGTGTAGGTCCATCACCCGCGCTGGTCACTGTGGCCTGTGAAAGTGGCTGCCACATATCCGCCCTTCTGGCCTGTGAAAGTGGCTGCCACATATCCGCCCTTCCGCCCTCCGCACACATACATACAAACATTCCGCTTTATAAAGGTATACAGATTTCTTTATGTTTGTGGGTACTAAACAGTATTTCTTGTTGTGTCTTTGGTAGTGTTGATGTAGTAGAGATTGTCTGGTTTGCCCACTCTGGAACATGCAACATAGAATTGTCCTTCTTTAGGGGCCTCTTTTAAATCTACGATGCCATATCTGCGTGTATATGTGAATCATATACAGGTCCAGGGGCGGCCCGACCTAATTTGGGGGGGGTATGCGAAGAAAATTTTGTCGCCCCCCGCCGCCGCGTCACTCACCGCCGCCGCCACGCCCACGCCGCCGCCACGCCCACACCACCGCCGCCACGCCCACGCCACCACTGGCCCCATCGGTCGCGGCACACCTCCGGCGCACATTTCTGCCGGCCGCGACGCACAGAAGCACCTACAGGTGCTATAGCGCCTATAGACGTTTCTGCGCATGCGCAAACGCTCGAGCACGCACACTCGCTCCCAAGCGCACCTAAGCGCGCCTGCCGCTTTGGAGCCAGCGCGTATGCGTGCAGTGCAGGTTTTGCGCATGCGCGCTGGCTCCAAAGCGGCAGGCGCGCTTGGGAGGGAATGCTCGTGCACGGACGTTCGCGCGTGCGCAGAAACGTCTATAGGCGCTATAGCACCTGTAGGTGCTTCTGCGCATGCGCGGACGGCGGCGCAGGACAGTGCGGCGGCGGTGGGGGCGCAGAGTCGGCGCGGCGGCGGCCCTCCCAGCCGGTGGTGCCCCTCCCAGCTGATGACGCTCTACGCGACCGCGTAGGTGGCGGAATCGCTGGGGCCGCCCCTGTACAGGTCCTTCTCAAAAAATTAGCATATAGTGCTAAAGTTCATTTTCCATAATGTAATGATAAAAATTAAACTTTCATATATTTTCGATTCATTGCACACCAACTGAAATATTTCAGGTCTTTTTTGTTTTAATACTGATGATTTTGGCGTACATATCTCAAAAAATTAGCATATTCCATCCGACCAAATATGCTAATTTTTTGACAGTATGTTTGGGTTTTCAGGAGCTGTATGCCAAAATCATCAGTACAAAACAAAAAAAGACCTGAAATATTTCAGTTGGTGTGCAATATATGAAAGTTTAATTTGTATTATTACATTATGGAAAACAATGCACTTTAGCACTATATGTTATTTTTTTTTTAGAAGGACCTGTATATCTATCTATATCTATGGCTGGATGGCTCTTTGTCAGGAGGGCTTTGATTTTGTTTTCTTGCTCTGGTGAAGGGAATTGGACTGCATGGCCGTAAGTATTTTCTATTGGTTATGAGGGTTCTGTGTAGGAAGTTTGCCCCAATTCCGTCATTGGTGGGGTTCAGAATGCTCTTTGATTGTAGGTGAACTATGCATCTCAGTAACTCCAACTCCCAAATGTCAGGGTCTATTTTCCCCAAACTCCATCTGTGTTCATATTTGGGGATATGGAATATTCGTGCCAAGTTTGGTCCAGACCCATCATTGTTTTGAGTCCAGAGTGCATTCTGGATGTAGGTGAACTACAACTCCCAAACTCAAGGTCAGTGCCCACCAAACCCTTCTAGCGTTTTTTGTTTGTCGTGGGGGTTCTGTGTGGCCCAATTCTATCATTGGTGGAGTTCAGAATGCTCTTTGAATGTAGCTAAACTATAAATCCCAGTAACTACAACTCCCAGTGACAAAATCAAAATTTTGAGTGATGGCCTAATACGTGTATTGTGTCCAAATTTGATGCCAATTCACCCAGTGGTTTTTGAGTTATGTTAAGCCCACAAATGAACATTACATTTTTATTTATATAGAAGATTTTAAAAAATGACATTTTAAAAAATGATTTTATTTGAATTTTTATTTAAAGTACTCTTTCTTTGATTATATATATATATATATATATATATATATATATATATATAAATGGGTTCACGTCATGTGATGTATACCTCAAACAAAGAAACCTTACACCGCAGAAACACAATACTTGCCAACAGAAAAGGCCTCAAGCAAGGTACGTTTGTAGCAAAGAAACTTTCCCCCAAAACCTAAAAGGCCCCCAAAACAACGAGTAAAAATAAAACTACATTTACCAGCATCCTACGGGGCAGCCAAAGACTCACCCAGCCTCTACATTCTGAACAACATGATTGGCTGCCAATAAGGGCGGATTTGCATAACTGCTGCACTGGCCAGCCAACATGAAAATTCCGATCCATAATAAACTGCCAAAACAGAATAAGGAAAAGACCTGAGCCAATCCCCAACACAAACACCCAAATCACTTCCAACCGAAAAATTTACACCCCAAAAAATCACAGACCACGCCCAAAATTGACAGTAAGGCTTCATTAACTTGATTTCCCTAACTAGCCCTCACTTACTGGGAAGCTGTTTACGCTCTAAATTGACAGTAAGACTTCATTAACTTGATTTCCCTAACTAGCCCTCACTTACTGGGAATCTGTTTACGCTCTGAATTGACAGTAAGGCTTCATTAACTTGATTCTCCCGACTAGGCCTCAGCTCATTGGACATTGTGTATGGCCTGAATTGACAGTAAGGCTTCATTAATTTGCTGTTCCTAACTAGGCCTCAGCTCATGGGACATTGTGTATGGCCTGAATTTACAGTAACCTACCTTGGCACACAGAGCCCCGACCATGCATGATGGGACTTGAAGTACCACCATGGAAAATGGGATTTGTAGTACTTCAAAACCCATCATTCCCCACAGACCACTGTGGCCCAGAACCAAGACCAATAAAGACCCAACTTGGCACACCATGTCCCCCATGACCCACACTCCATCCAACTGCAGTTTAGAGGAGGGCACACCGTGGATGATTGGACTTTCTCGCATCTCCTAAAAAGGGCACAGCAACGTGTGCCGGGTACAGCTAGTATATCTGTATACCTTTATAAAGCGGAATGTTTGTATGTATGTGTGCGGAAGGCGGAAGGGCGGATATGTGGCAGCCACTTTCACAGGCCACAGCGACCAGCGCGGGTGATGGACCTGCACCAAACTTGGTACACATAACTCCCCTAACCCCCTTTACGTCCTGGTGCGGTTCGGGGGACATGGCCCACGGATTATGGGATTTGTAGTACTTTCAAACACTTTGGTTCCCACAGACCACTGAGGCCACCAAAAAGGACCAATACAGACCACACTTAGCACACACAGCCCCCATGACCCACTCTACGTCCTGGTGCAGTTTGGAGGAGGGTGGACCATGGATGATGGGACTTGAAGTACCTCTACTCACTTCCCAAGTTCGCTGCAACCCTCATCCAATCACTGATCGAGACCAAACTTGGCATATATAACACCTATGACTGCCTTCACGTCCTGGTGAGGTTTGGGGGAGGACTGACAATGGATGATGGGATTTGTAGTACTTTCACACCCCTCTGTTCCCACAGACCACTGTGGCCCCCAACAAACACTGACAAAGACCACACTTGGCACACAGAGCCCCAGTGACCCACTCTACATACTACTGAAGTTTGGAGGGGGCCAGAACATGGATGATGGGACTTGCAGTACCTTCCCTCACTTTCCAAGGCTGCTACAAACCTAATCCTATGACTGATCAACACCAAACCTGCCACACAGAGCCCCCATGACCCACTCTACATCCTGGTGCAGATTGGAGGAGGGTGGACCATGGATGATGGGACTTGAAGTACCTCTACTCACTTGCCAAGTCCGCTGCGACCCTCATCCAATTACTGATCGAGACCACACTTGGCACACATAACCTCCATGACTGCCTTCACGTCCTGGTGAGGTTCGGGGGAGGACTGACAATGGATGATGGGATTTGTAGTACTTTCACACCCCTCTATTCCCACAGACAACTGTGGCCCCCAACAAACACCGAGAAAGACCACACTTGGCACACAGAGCCCCAGTGACCCACTCTACATCCTACTGAACTTTGGAGGGGGCCAGAACATGGATGATGGGACTTGCAGTACCTTCCCTCACTTTCCAAGCCTGCTACAAACCTAATCCAATGACTGATCAACACCAAACCTGGCACACAGAGCACTCATGACCCACTCTACATCCTGGTGCTGTTTTGTGTGAGACGGCCCCCGGATGATGGTGTAGTGGATATCTGGAGTCCCAAAATTCCCAGGCAAATACTTCTAACTCTCAGGCGGCGACTTTCGTGCGGGCACAGGAACGGAGGACGCAACAATTGATACTGGTCCAAATGAAGCCAATTTATTGATACATCAGCTGACGGAGTCTGTCTAGCACAAGACTGCCATGGCAGAGCCCCGAACAAGACCCAGCATTCAAGTTTTATACATTCAATGGCTGCAAACCCCTGGCCCTGCCCATCTTCATAACTTGCAATAGGCTGGCATTCATGAAACCACATTTCATTACCCAATTAAACAAAGCACTGTTCAGCATTACATTTCTATTTGCTAAGAGCTGTGTCACAGCATTAATTCTTTATTCCCATTGTTCTATGTTATTGCCTTATGAGCAAAGTGTTCTTGAATTGCAACATTTCTATGCCGTGCCTCTTATTCTCGTCTCTGGCTGCTAGCATGATTTCTGGCAAGCTATCTAGCTATACTAAGGCCAGTTCTTCTAAAACCTTTGCTGTGCATCACTCTCCTCTGACATCACTTCTGCTAAAAGCACCAACTCTGCTTTAATGGGACTTGAAGTACCTTCACTCACTTCCTAAAAACAATGCAACCATCATCCATTCACCAATACAGACCAAACTTAGCACACAGAGCCCCCATGACCCAATCTACATCCTACTACACTTTGGGGGAGGGTGGACCAGAGATGATGGGACTTCCACTACCTTCAGTAATTTCATGATACCACTGCAACTCCCAATAATGATGGATCAAGACCAAACTTGCCACACAGAGCCCCCATGACCCACTCTACATCCTGCTGCACTTCTCAAATGACCCGGGCACCGCCGGGTCCCCAAGCTAGTATATATATAGGCAAGTTGCTTCTGGTTAAAGCGAGAGCCTTCTCTATACATCTCTATAACATCCTCCCAAAACATGCCACGCTTGCCTTACATCCAGGCTTGGACGCGTTCCAATGGGAACCAGAAGTAAAGGTAGAATGGAATGCTTGTCTCTAAAGCAGGCCTGGGCAAAGTTGGGCCTTTCAGGTGTTTTGGACTTCAACTCCTACAATTCCTCACAGCCTCAGGCCCCTTCCAAAGGGGATTGTGGGAGTTGAAGTCCAAAACACCTGAAAGGCCCAACTTTGCCCAGGCCTGCTCTAAAAGCATAGGACTGCACAGAAGTCCCTCTGGCTCTCAAACAAGAGAGGATCCCGTTAGCCCCGCCCCCTGCCGCTGCCCAAGCCCCGCCCCCGCCCGCGTTCTGGCTGCTATGGCAACGGGGCGTGCCGGGCGCAGGCTGGGCCTAGCAGCGCGCCGCATCCTGTGATGCTTGTGGCGGGTGGGGCGGGACGGAGAGGGCCGAGGACGCCCCGATGCCGCCACGCAAGGGCTTCGTCTGCGCCCTGGAACTCCACATCCGCACGGTGAGAAGGAAGGAAGGAAGGCAGGAGCCCCACTAGGAGGGAGAGGGTGGAGGCGAAGGCGCTGGGTTTTCATTTTTTGTGACAGGGCCTGGGAAGGAGGAGGAGAGAAGGCCTGGCAATAGCAGTCACAGATTTTCGCGCCTTCTGCCAAGAGTTTGGGAAGTTATTAGGGCGACTACAACTCCCAGAATCCTCTCAGTCTGGGATGTTGACCCCCCCCCCCAAATCATATTTCTGAAGTTCAGCCACATCAGTTCACCAATTTGGATCCTGCAAAAGCGATTGGTGCAGAAAGAGAGAGGGAGGGGAAACAAAAGGCAACTGTCCCTGTCTCATTGGCTGGCTAGAGATGCAGAGAGAAGGGAATTTATTTAACCTAACGGTTATTTAGAACAGGAAGTTGGGAGTGAAGGGTCACAAAGGGGGGAAGAGGTCTCGCCCAAAACGAGGGCATTTGGGGTTTCCCAGGGCAGTAAGAAGCCAGACCTTGAAACAGCTAGTCAATTAACTGCTAATCAAGGTGGCCAATTGAAACATTCACACTTATCTCCAACAGACAAGAGTTCTTTCTCCCACCCTGGATATTCCACAGCTATATAAATCCCATTTTCCTAATTTCCAACAGACCTCACAACCTCTGAGGATGCCTGCCGTTAGATGCAGGTGAAAACTCAGGAGAGAATGCTTCTGGAACATGGCCATGCAGCTTAGAAATCTCTCAACTACCTACCGTAGTAGTTCAGCTCAATTTTTGGATCCTTACAAAGTGCTAAATCAGGGGTGCTCACACTTTTCCAGCATGCGAGCTACTTATAAAACAACCAAGTCAAAATGATCCACCTACCCACAACTCAGAGAGCCATAAAAGCAAAATATTTTGAAATTTATTTCAGTGAGAGCCATATAATATATTTTAAGACTGAATTCAACTAAATGTGAGTGTAATAAGCCCCTGAATTTATTGATAATAATAATGATGATAATATTCATTCAGCCTCTGCTACTACTACTACTACTAATAGTAACAATAGGTTCCTAGAGTAGAAGGAGGCCTCCAAGGGCCATCCAGTCCAACCTCCTTCTGCCATAAGGAAAAAACGGAATCAAAGCATTCCTCACAGATGGCCATTCAGCCTCTGATAATAATAATAACAATAATGGGTTCCTAGAATAGGAGACCTCCAAGGGCCATCCAGTCCAACCTCTTCCTGCACCTGGGCAGCGTTGGGAGCCTGCGGGGCGGGACTGAGCCTTCCTCCCGCCCTGCCTGCGATCTACCAGGACGCCTTTACGCAATCTACCAGTAGATCGCGATCTACCTAATGAGCACCCCTGTGCTAAATGAATGGAAAAGAACAATTTTACATTCATTATCCAAATTCAACAGTAAATTCATTCACAATAAATTAGCGTACCAATACACCAAAGCCAAGCTGGGAGAGTCCAATATCGGGATATCCAAAAGTTTTTCTAGGGCTATAACATTCTTTCTCATCCTCATCAGAACAAATCTGATAGCCATCTTGAATAAGTTTTCTTCGTTCTGCTTTTGTCATTCTGTTTCTTGATCACATTCACGAAGATGACTTTACTTTTCTACTGTTAATTAAAATTGGAACCAGCATGACTGTATATTTGTATAATTAAAACAGAGGTGAACAATGTCAAAAGTTTGAAAATAACTCCTAGTTATTTGGGTAGGTTATGTCATTCCCTATTATTATTTTTTTATTATTTGTAAAAAGTCAACTTTTCTTTAGTCTCTTAGAAATTACTAAGATTTTTACAGCCAGCATAATTATGATGATAAAGCACCACAGCAGTTGCTAATAAAGCATTGTAGAAAAATCTGGCATGTAAAATCAAGAAAATAAAACCAAAACCCATAGAAATGAGCAGTTATGTATTACCAATCAGTTCTCTAACATTGTGGCGATGTTAGACTTTAACTCTCAGCATTTATCATCATGGCTTGGGCTGTTGGGAGTAGTGATCATTTGGAAGTTACTACAGGGGTCCAACATTTAATAACCCCATTTATTTCTTGTTTTTACAGTATCATAGCATAATATACAACAGGGCTGTCCAACTTCTACCGGACCTGTGGCCGGAATTCCGGTTACTGATGACCTGGGGGGCCGAAGGGTCTGCCTCCACCCCGGCCCCGCCCTCCCCGGCTCCGCCCCCTCCCCGGCTCCGCCCTCTCCCCGCCTTGGAGGTGTCTGTGGAGGACACCAGGGCTTTGACTTGGAGATAGAGATGAACACCAAAATCCCAGTCTCAAGTCCCAGTCCCTGCTTTGAACTGGATTATATTGCAGTGTGGACTCAGGGCCCTTCACACAGCCATATAACTCAGAATATCCAGGCAGGAAACCCCACAAAACCTGCTTTGAACTGGATTATATTGCAGTGTGGACTCAGGGCCCTTCCACACAGCCATATAACCCAGAATACCTGCTTTGAACTGGATTATCGGAGTCCACACTCATATAATCTGGTTTAAAGCAAATAACATGGGATTTTATTCAGATGTGTGGAAAGGAAGTCAAATAAGAAGCCAGGGCCCTTCCACACAGGCCTATAACCCTGAATGATAAGGCATAATATTCATTCTGCCTCTGCTAATAATAATAATAATAACAACAACAACAGGTTCCTGGAGTAGGAGACCTCCAAGGGCCATCCAGGGCCATCCAGTCCAATCTCCTTCTGCCATAAGGGGAAAACACAATCAAAGCATTCCTCACAGATGACCATTCAGCCTCTGATGATGATGATGATGATAATAATAATAATTACAATGGGTTCCTAAAATAGGAGACCTCCAAGGGCCATCCAGTCCAATCTCCTTCTGCTATAAGGGGAAAACACAATCAAAGCATTCCTCACAGATGGCCATTCAGCCTCTGATGATGATGATGATGATAATAATAATAATAATAATAATAATTACAGTGGGTTCCTAGAATAGGAGACCTCCAAGGGCCATCCAGTCCAATCTTCTGCTATAAGGGGAAAACACAATCAAAGCATTCCTCACAGATGGCCATTCAGCCTCTGATGATGATGATGATAATAATAATAATTACAATGGGTTCCTAGAATAGGAGACCTCCAAGGGCCATCCAGTCCTACCTCCTTCTGCCATAAGGGGAAAATACAATCAAAGCATTCCTCAGCCATGTTGAATCAAACCTAAACTCTCATGAGAGCAACAGAAAGTACTGAACCTTGAGTTTGGGAGTTGTAGTTCTCCTCCATCCAGAGAGCACTGTGGACTCAAATAATGATGGATCAGGACCAAACTTGGCACGAATCCTCAGAAGAGGAGGAAGCCGGAAAGGGAATGGATTAGCACCCCCCCGGGCTCCAAACTCGGCCCCGCCCCTTTTTCGCTCTGGCCACGCCCCCTCTCGCTCGGTGCACTCTCTCCTTCCCTCTTTCTTTCAGGTGGTGGAAGGGGGAAGGAATGAAAGGGGGAGAGAGAAAGAGAAGGAGGGAGGGAGAGAGAGGGGGGAGGGAGGAAAATAGAAGGAGGAGGAAGGGAGCCTGCTCCTCCTCCCTGCCCTGCCCCGCCCCTCCCCCACCCCCCCGCTGAGAAAAAAAAAATTCAAAAAAATATTCAAATTTTTTTAATCTTAAAAAGCAGATATCTTGCAGGAGGGTAGGGGGCCGTGGGGAAGGGGCGGGGGGGGCCATATACGGCCTGCGGACCGCCAGTTGGACAGCCCTGGTATGCAATATTTATAGGGGATTAAATTATATTACATTACATTAGGTGTAAAATCTTTTCCATTTTTTTCCTCAGAGTTATTAAAACATCAGATGTCTTTGCGATTTTTCGCCTGTCCTGTATAATTTCCTCTCGTGACTTGGTTGTAAGAGACAAGATAAAAGTTTATCTTCAATGGAATATATATATATATATATATATATATATATATATATAAAAAGAGAGAGAGAGAGAGAGAGAGCCATCGAGCCATCCTCCATACCTGTGAAATTGGTATTCACATTTTAGCAACCTAACCAAATATGTCCTCTAGAAATTTTCCAGGTCATCCAGGCAATTCCATGATATTCTTCTGCTAAAAGTTACATAGAGGCACGTCGTATTGTATTTGTTTCTATAGGTATTGAGTCGTTTGCCATAGTCAAGTTTTTTGAGGGCTGTGACTGATCCTTGTATTTTATCTATTATTTATTTAGTTAGTTAGTTTTACTCCTCTTTATCTCTCTCAGAGGAGACCCAAAGTAGCTTGACATAAAAGCACTAGCATACAATTTAAAATATACAATTATGCAAACATTAAAACAGAATTAAATATAAACAGTTTTAAAAAGTTCACAGTTAAAATCCATTAAAACATATTCAAAGTTAAAAGTTAAACATAAGCATATTTTTAACATAAAGATAACCTCTCCTACTGGTATTTTATTTATTTCTGATCTTACTACCACACTTACCATTCTCCCTAATTGTGTACAATACACCACTTATATATAATATATATTGTGCTAATACAACACTTACCACATCTTTTGAAGTGGATGATAGTATATGAAATCTGATACCATAAAAATCCAGTTCTGTTGACAATGGAATAAGACACCTAGATCTTTATGAATATACATTCCTTATTTTCTGTAATTGGAAACTTCCCTAGATACATCTGAAAAGCAATAATAGCAAATCACGATAAAATAGTTAAATGATACAAAAATTAACATATCAAAGAACTGCATAAGTAAAATTGTATTTATTCTTTTTATTTAAAGAATGCTTGTTAAATAAAAATGTCTTGAGCAGGGCCCAAAAGCAAAGGAAATGATGCTTCAACTGTCAGGAAATTTCACTGAGATGTACCTAACAAACAAAAAGTTCTAACCAGATCTCAGGCACATACTGAAACACCAAGACTGTGCCTTAGTGACTAGGAAAGTCCATGACAGAGAAAGGATGCTGTCAACCATCCTGGCCCCAATGGAACTTGTAAAACCTAGCATGATTGCAAACAAGCTCCCAGTGTAGATCCCTAATTGTGGCTTTCATAGCTACCTTAAGGGTGCCCTCATATAGAGCACAATGTTCTAGTTATTATAATATGCATTGCTATGACAACTGAAGCCAGAGACATGATGGAAGAATAGGGAAAACTCAGTCTTCAAATCACCTATCGACTTACTGTGACCCCATGACTTTCATAGGGGGCAAGGAATACTCAGAGGTGGTTTAGCCAGCTCCTTCCTCTGAAATATACCATAGCTTCAAGCACCTGATATTTGTTGGCAGTCTCTCGTCCAAGTGTTAACCAGGTTGATCTTGCTTGGCTTCCAAGATCAGACATAATTGACTGCTTTTAATATTTCCATTTTATTATCATAATTCTACAAAGCTTTATCAAATCTTTTCTCATGTCCCCCTTCTAGCGAAGCCATAGAAAAGTATACCTCTGTGTGCGCGCATACATATATTTAAGTCATCTGTTAACTCATGATAACTCCATGAATTTCACAGGGTCTTCTTACGCATGGAAAAACCAAGAGGTGGTTTTTTTTAGCTCCTTCAGCTGAAATATAGCCTACAGTACCCAATATTCATTGGTAACCTCCCATCCAGTTATACCCATGTTGAAAAACAATTGATCTTCTAGGTAACATGCCCAGGTGTTACACTGAAAGCCAGAGATGATGTCTACATCAGCGCCTCCATTTTTGGACAACATAAGAAGACTTCATGTGTCCATGCAGTATTTCCCCTTGTATTTGATGAGAAACTGATATTTGAAAAGGTAAACGTCTAGTGTATAATGGTAAACAACTTGCACCCCGTGTAATGAATTACAGCTTGCAGTCACAGTTCATCATTACCTGTTGATTTAAAATTTCAGGCTTAAATCAAATTGTTAGTTCTGATTAAATTAAAACAAATGAATCACTGAAAACTTGGCTAATTTCACACTTACCTAAGTTCCATTGATTCAAAAGATTTTTTTTACTGGGAATTACAATCAGAATTAGATTGTTATTACAATCAGTTAATAAATATTTTGTTAACCATTAAAATGAATATTACTTCTTATATAATCAGTCTAGGCTTGTTTCTGATAAATCTCTTTGGATATTATTTATTGTAGAAATGCTGGCTGTAGGAATTGTTAGAAAATATAGATACTTGTAGAAATGTCACTACTCCTTAATGTGTCAAACTGAGAAATTCTGCCCATTAATCCTGTGTAGGGAAAAAGACAGTACATTAAAATAAAATAAACAGTGGTGTAGGCGAACTATCCTGCATGGAAAAAACAGGTTTGTTTTTTTAAAAAATCCTCTACACACAGTAAGAGCTCCATGTCTGCAGGGGATATTTTCTCAGCCAGGCTGTTTACGTACTTGAAACTATGGACACAATCAAACACCATTAAATTACCTCATTTCCAATCCTAGCATACAATTGAGTTTCATTGACAGACCTAAAGATTCATTTCCCCCCATATTTTTAATTAAAAATTTGACAATAAAAGCACACACAAAAAGGAAAACAATACTTACAAGTACGTAAACTTAGGTGATTGTTTGTTGGAACATACATTTCTACCTATAACTCTAAAACTATCAACAAGTACATAAAAGTGGATTTTCACCTTTTCTTTTTTCTGATTTTTCTATAAATTTAACATTCTTCCACTTTATATCCTAAATTGTTTGTTTCTGTTTCTTTTAACATTTGCAAGTGAATATCCCAACATTTTATGTCTCTAAACCTCTACATGAAGTTCCCCCCAATATATATATTCTGAGAATTTGTCCAATGACTTATCTTTCAACAGCATCGTTAATTTGTCAATTTCTATTATTTCCCATATCTCTACTGTCCAATCTTCTACAGTTGTTATCTCTTGTCATTTTCCACTGTCGAGCATATAAAATTCTTGCTGCTGTTAACATGTAGGGAAAGGGAAAGGTTTTCCCCTGACATTAAGTTCAGTCATGTCCGACTCTGGGGGTTGGTGCTCATCTCCCTTTCTAAGCTGAAGAACCAGTGTTGTCCATAGACACCTCCAAGATCATGTAGCTGGCATGACAGCATGGAGCTCCATTACATTCCCGCTGGAGCAGTATCTATTGATCTACTCACATTTGCATGTTTTCGAACTGCTAGGTTGGCAGAAGCTGGGCCGAACAGCCAGAGCACTCCCCAGATTCGAACCTGCGACCTTTCAGTCAGCAGGTTAAGCTGCTCAGCGCTTTAACCCACTGCGCCACCATGGACTCCAACATGTTGACATATCTCCTGTTCTGGCTTGAAGTTGATGCTTGTTTTAAGAGTTTATTGGATTATCCCATGAATTTGCTTCCAGAATTTCTTGACCTTTTACAGCTCCACTGCATATGGTAATAATACTCTTCATGGACTTCACATTTCCAACACTTTTAATTTGCCCTTTATAATTTTTTGATATTTCTTGGGGTGGTTAAATTTATTTATTTTATTTATTATTTGAACTTATGAGTCGCCACTCCCGTACGGCTCGTAAATGCCATCTAAACATCATTTATAGACATTCTCTTTAAGATTATTTGATAATGTTATTTTAAACCCTTCTGCCACATTTCCCCCATTTTTTCAATTCTATACTATAGCCAAAATTCTGAACCCATTTAACACTTAAATGGGCAGACCCAGAGATTGCTAAAGTGGTATCCTCTTGTGGAATTTGTTAGATCCTCTGACATAGTTCTGTGTTCAATGAGAAGTATGCCATAGAACAGGGGCGCCCATTGCGTCGATCGCGATCGACCGGGTGATCTTTGGGCCTGATCCGGGTGATCTTCAGGCCCTCACCCGGTCAATCGCTGCTTGCTTCTCTCAATGCGCCGCCTGCACGCTCCAAGTGCATCTGAGCCGTGCAAGAGGAAGAATGGGCTCTTCTGCGCACGTGCTGGGGCCAGCTGAGCACCTCGTCATCCCCCTCCTTTGGTCTGTGACGTCTGTGAGTTCCTGGAGAAGGACGGTGGGAAGAAGAATGCAGAAGGGCAAAAGAGGAGGTGGGCGTGGATGGCCGCCTCCTCCTTTGCATTCCTCCTCCCTCTGCCCTTCTCCAGCCACTCACAGACGTCACAGACCAAAGGAGGGGGCGCGGGTGGATGACGAGGTGCTCAGCTGGCCCCAGCGCGTGCGCAGAAGAGCCCATTCTCCCTCCTGCACGGCTCAGATGCACTTGGAGGCAGCACACGTGCAGGCAGTGTGGAAACAGGAGCAACGACAGAGGAGGAGGAGAGGAAGAAGGACGCTTTGGGGCCATTTCCTTACCTGGCTTACCAGATAGTATCTCAAAGGTTGGTCTGTTTACTATCTTCCTGATATAAATAAATAAATAATACATTAAATGCCTCTCTGCTTGCTTACTACTTTGTGTCTGGGACATATTTGTGGGAGTATGGAAATGTGGGAGGGGGTGGGTGCTTTTGCATGTCCCTTTGTTTTCTTGTTATTTTTTTAAAAAATGGCCTTTTAGCTCCCAAGCCTCTCTGCTGGAAGGAGCAGTACATAAAAATGAATAATAAATATAAATAAATAAATAAGAAAATAGTTACATGTTTTACATTTATGTGTAGGTGATCTTTGGGACTTGGTTTTTTTTATAAGTAGCTCCCATGCTGAAAAAGTGTGAGCACCCCTGCCATAGAATCACCTGGAGGAACTAACAAATTCTCAGCGAGACCATTTTCCCCAGGCACTGGTAGATTAAACTGGATTCTGCAGTTATGGGGTCTTACTGCCTTTCTGTGAAGACATCAAAAAGCATAACCTTGCACCCAGTATTGGCAACAAACAATGACAGTACAAAACAGATTAACATTAGATAAACAACAAAATTACAAATATCAATTAAATTATTAAAATATTAAAATATTTAAACCCAACCAATCCCAAATCCAAATCCAAATGTGAGTCTTCGCACTGCCTGTTCAATGTACTGCTTCAGTTGATGATTGGAAGTGCACAGGAAGTTTCGATGGGATGTGATAGTTCACTGTCTCTCAGTGTATGTTGAAGATCTCAGTTAATGATGTTAAACCCAAGAATCGATCTTTTTGTTCTGTTTAGCATAATAATTTTGAGTAATGCTGCTTAGAATCAGACCTTATCTTTACAATGTTATATACGTTTATACTGGGAAATAAGGCCTGTTTAGCTTATTCAAATTTATTCCCAGATATGTATAAATGGGATTGAGGGACCACAATTCGATACTCATTTATATGTTATAAAATACCTCTGAAATAAGTCATCCTTTTTCTGAGTACATACTTGTTGGTTGGCATTGTAAAAATATTTTATCTACTTTGAAAATGAGTTGATCTGCTTTCATTAGTTTACATACGTGACTGAATGTAACCAATATGTAACCAAATGTTACAATTTTGTAAGAGTTACCAGGATTAATGTAATCTTACAGAGTGTATCACAGAGTTGCATTTTTGTTGCTTATGTTTCTTCTAAATTTAAGAAGAGTAATGTTGAAAGGATCAAAAGATTCAAGTAAAGGATTCTGTCTTTTTTTCCTGCTCGGTCCTTAAAATAATTTTTTGTTTTTTGTTTTTCTGTGCTTTTTAGCCAAATCATTCTGTTTCCTTTTCTTTAATATTTATTTTAGGTATATACCAATGTAGTAGATCCAGCAGGTCTTGTTGCACATTTGGAATGTAGGTATTTTTTCTTTTACTTTTTCTGTGTTATGTTCTGCGCATCAAATTACTTTAAAATGTATGATATGAAAACTCAACTGGAGATTTTGCAAGAAATTAAAGTATGACTTTATCATTCTTAAAAAATAAGTAAAACCATAGTTAATATGCAATGAAGTTACTGGCTTTCTCAGAAAATTTGATTCAAATTGAATTGTGTCAAAACAAAGGGGGAGATCTAAATTGAGATTAGTGTGTCTTTCCTAATAGGAAGATCTTGGAAAGGTTTTTAATGAAAACATGCAGAATTCATCTGTTTTTGGATTACTATGTATTTATTAGAGAATATATGATCCAACCATTTAAATAATGGATTGTCACCTTGTTGTGGTGAGGGACTGCAATCATTGCAAGGGATCTGGGACACTTTAACATCGACATAGCAGCACTTCAGCAGACCTGAAGAGTGGCAGAGGGACAACTGAAGGAAGAAAAAGGAGGCTACACATTCTTCTTGAAAGGACTGCCTGAAGAAGAATGAAGAATACAGAGTTGGCTTTTCCCCCAGAAATGACCTGGTGAAGCACCTGACCGAAGCACCCATTGGCATTAATGAACTACTCTCAACCCTCCGAATTAACCTTGCCAAAAAATCAACAGGCAACCACCATACGTGCCTATGCATCAAGACTAGATGTTGATGAAGAATTCAAGGCAATTTTTTTTACTGTCAGCTGGATACCATCCTATCGGAGATACCTAAGGAGGACAAAATCATCCTCCTGGGGGATTGTAACTCAAGAGTCAGACGAGACTTAGACCTGTGGCCAGGGACCATAGGAAAAGACGAAGTTGGAAACAGCAACTCAAATGGCATCCTGCTTCTCACCAAATGTGCAGAACTTGTTATCACCAACACTCTCTTCCGCCAGAAAAACAAGCTGAAGACATCATGGAAGCATCTCTTAGAACATGTAATTACGTGTGCCAAAGACCACCACAACATGCTTCTTACAAGAGCCATGACAGGCGCTAATGATTGCTGGACAGACCACAGGCTAATCCGATCCAGGATAGCTATAAAGATCACCCCCAAATGCAGACTTCAAGGAAGAAAGATATGGTACAAAATGAACACCCAAGCCCTTCAGGAGCTCTCCAAATGAGCCCTTCTCCAAAGAGCACTCCCACAGAACACCCCGAAAATGTTGAGGAACAATGGAACAAATTGAAGACCTCCATCATCACAGCCTGCGAAGAAATCATTGGATATCAAACTAAGAAACACCAAAATTGGTTTGATGAAAATGACAAAGAGATCCAACAGTTAATTGACAAGAAAACTGTGCTGCCAAGAAAAAGATTTATGCTAGTGCAAAAGCTGAGATCCAAAGAAGAACCAGAGAACTTAATAACATCTGGTGGACAAAGAAGGCTGAAGAAATCCAATGCTTTGCAGATACCCATGATGCTCAGGGATTTTTTTAAAGCCTCAAAGGTCATCTACAGACCAAGAAACCATAGCTCATCAGATGGAACCAAACTTCTGAAGGACAAAAAATCAATTGCACTACATTGGAAAGAGTACTACCAAAACCTCCTGAATTGTAGGCCCAATGGGGCCGAAGAGGTTCTCTCACAAATCCCGTAACAACAAACCAGGGATGAGCTTGCAGCACTGCCTAGTTTTGAAGAAGTCAACAATGCCATCAGCCAACAAAAAAATAACAAAGCCAGTGGACCTGAAGTAATCCCTGCTGAAATCTTTAAAGAGAGAGGACCTGAGCTGACACAACTACTAGCTCATTGAAAAAAGTGTTGATGACTGAGGAAATCCTAGCAGACTTCAAGGATGCCACCATCATCACACTTTTCAAAAAAGGGGAAAGAACAGACTGTGGAAACTATTGAGGTATCTCCCTTCTAACCCTTGCTGGGAAAATCCTCACAAGAATCCTTGCAAACTACCTTCTACCTGTCTCAGAAGACACCCTCCCAGAATCCCAGAACAGCTTCCGTCCTTCCAGAAGAACAGTGGACATGATCTTCACTGCATGACAGCTCCAAGAAAAATGGAGGGAACAAAATCAGCCTCTGTACATGGCATTCATTGACCTTGCAAAAGCATCTGACACAGTGAATCACAGTGGTGGAATCAGGTGTCAAACAGGGATATGTTATTGCCGCAACCTTTTTTTCCATCTTCATTGCTATGATATTTCATTTTGTTGATGGGAAGCTTTGTACTGGAGTGGAAATAATCTATTGGCCAGAGGCTGGCCCTCCCCCCTTATGTCTGGACCCCCACTCATTGCCATCCATCAAGCTAAGCACCTACAAACCACCATCTGGTGCTGTGAAGCACCCCCTACGGGGAAGAGGGAAGTCCAGTAAGCAGCGGAGAAGATGTTTCGGACCGCGGACCTTTTGGGGGGCGGGATTCAGCCGGTCGGCCTGCACATCGGGCATGCCCGCCAATGGAAGCACCGATGGGAGCATTACGAACCCCCATAAAGGGGGGGGGGGTTGCCCCAACAGGTCGACCCCAAAGACCACTAGAGGGAAGGTTTTGCCCGCAGGCGAAGGGGGCTCAACACCCCCTACTCTGACCCCCCAGGCTCCCGAGAGGGTTGAGGCTGGTGGGTGGCTACAAAGACCGACGGGAAACGGCCTGGGTTCTTTACCATCTTCCCCTTTTCACGGGGTCTGCCGGAAGCGAAACCCCCGGCAGATTCCCTGGACTCAGGCCCCCTAGGCATTCCAGTGATCTCGGGATGGGGTGAGTACGGTAGGCGCAGGCTGAATGGGAGTCCAACTGCAAGATCCAGGCTGAGTCACTGCATGACTCGGCCTGGCTCTGGCCTGTGTCCTATCCCCAGACACGCTGTTGATAGACATCCAGCTATCTCCCCGTCCTCTCTGGTGCTGGTGAATGCTCGATCCATCAGGAATAAGACCGCCGTCATCAGGGAGTTCTGCGAAGACATCAAAGCAGACCTTTTCTGTGTCACGGAGACTTGGCTCCAGGAGAGTGATAACATCTGTCTCCAGGAACTGGTCCCCCCTGATTACGTTGCCACGCACCAGAATAGGAACGGGGGACGGGGGTGGGGGTGGCAATACTCTCCCGCGATGGATTACACCTTAGAGCGATCCCCGTGCTTACCACCTCGGGGCTTGAAAGTGTCGGCTTGGTGTGGGAGTTCCAGGTGAGCCTGGCTATTCTGCTGGTGTACCGTGCGCCTAGCACACCGGCAGAAAGCCTGGCGCGGCTGCTGGAGACTGTGTCGGAGTGGGCATTGAGGTTCCCCAGGCTCATTGTCTTGGGGGACTTCAATGTCCACGCCGACGCAGCCTCCGTTCCATCTGCTGCCGCGGACCTAATATCGACCATGGCGATATTGGGCCTCTCCTTATGCAACTCGGGGCCCACACACTCGGCGGGGCACACCCTCGACCTGGTTTTTAGCGCGGGGGTTCAAGTGTACCTAGCCTCCGTAATAGAGGTTCCATGGTCGGACCACTGTGCTCTAAGGATCTGGGTTGAGCAACCGCCTCCCCCATGCAAGGGCGCCGAACAGATTTTGGTTCGCCCGAGGAGACTCATGGAACTCGAAAGGTTCCTGAATGCTCTGAGGGATCTGGAGTCTATCAGCGACTCAGTCGATGAGCAGGTTCAAGCCTGGAACTCCTCCTTAGCTAGAGCTCTCGACGAGATTGCCCCCAGGCGCCCTCTCCAGCTCCGCAAACATCGATCCCCCTGGTACACTGAAGATCTTAGGTCGATGAAGCGGGAAAGGAGACGGCTAGAGGCTAGAGAGCGTGTGGTGGAGGGAACTCCGCGACAGAGCCTCACTATCAGCTTATAAGCTATTTAAAGATGCTTATGAGCGTGCTGTCAAGTGCGTATTTCTCCGCCTCGATAGCGTCTGCCAGCTCACGCCCGGCCCAATTGTTCAAAGTAATCCGGTCTCTGACGACGGTCCCTACCGTCCCAAAAAATAGCGATCAGGCCCTTACTGCCGGTGCTTTTCAGAGCTTCTTTGCAGACAAGATACTGAGCCTCCTCCGGGACCTCCCTGCCACGGTTGATACAGTAAGTGAACTGGAGACCCCGTGGCCCTTTGCCGGGCCCACCCTCGACCGGTTTCGGCCACTGGACGCAGATGCTGTTGATAAGATTGTGGCTGCAACCAGGCCTACCACCTGCTCCCTCGACCCGTGCCCCTCCTGGCTTGTTAGATCTTGCCTGGAGGGGTTACGTGGGCCTCTGTTGAACATCATTAATAGCTCCCTTGAGCAAGGAGTCCTTCCAGAGTGCTTAAAAGAGGCGGTGGTAACTCCATTACTGAAGAAACCGTCTTTAGATCCGGCGGTTCCCTCCAACTACTGACCAGTTTCGAACCTTTCGTACCTGGGGAAGGTAGTTGAGAGGGCAGTAATGGAGCAGTTGCAGTCCTTCTTAGATGATGCAACATGGCTAGACCCCTTCCAGTCTGGCTTCCGTTCGGGGCATCGGACGGAGACGGTCCTGGTCTCCATCACAGACCAACTCCGCTGCCAGCTCGACCAAGACGGGTCTGCGCTGCTTGTGTTATTGGACCTCACGGCAGCGTTTGACACGGTCGACCACAATCTTTTGACCCACCGCCTGGCCATGGGTGGAGTGAGGGGGACAGTCCTTAAGTGGCTGACCTCCTTCCTCCAACCAGCGGTCTCAGCGTGTGAGGAGGGGCGGAGTGGTCTCCGAGGGCTCCCCATTAGTTTGTGGAGTTCCGCAGGGGGCCATTCTTTCCCCTCTATTTCACATCTACATGCAGCCGCTTGCACAGCTGGTGCGGAGTTATGGGCTTGAGTGTCACCAGTACGCTGATGACACTCAGCTCATTCTGAGGATGGAGGACAGGTCCGGTTCCGTCCCCGATTGTTTCCAACGCTGCCTCGAAACTGTTACTGGATGGCTGCGAGCCAGTAGGTTGAGGGTGAATCCGGCGAAGACGAAGATCTTGTGGCTGGGTCGCCTGGGTGGTGGGGATGTCCAGCTTCCGACCCTGGACGGTGCGGCACTATGCCCATCGTCTTCCGTGAAGAGCCTGGGTGTCCATTTGGACTCCCAGCTGAGCATGGAGACCCAGGTCTCTGTGGTCAGCAAGATCGCTTTCTTTCATCTCCGACAGGCAAGGAGGCTGGCCCCCTACTTGTCCCGGACCGACCTGGCCACGGTGATCCAAGCCACGGTCATCTCGAGGCTTGATTACTGTAACGCTCTTTACGTTGGCCTGCCTCTATCGGTAACCTGGAAGCTCAGGCTAGTGCAGAACACTGCCGCCCGGCTCCTGTCTGGCACGCCAGCAGGTTGCCACATAACACCCACCTTGCAGGATCTGCACTGGCTGCCAATTGAGCATCGGATTGCCTTCAAAGTGCTGGTTCTCACCTTTAAGGCCTTACACGGCCTGGGGCCAGCGTATCTGAGGGACCGTCTCACCCCATACTGCCCTCCGAGATCACTGCGCTCGGAGGATACCAACCTTCTAGCTGTACCCTCCGCTAAAGTGGCCAAAAGGACAGCTACCCGTCGAAGGGCCTTCTCGGTCGTAGCGCCGACACTTTGAAATGCCCTTCCGGCAGCTACACGGGCCATCCATGACCTGCTCCCGTTCAGGCGGGCGTGCAAAACCCACCTCTTCCGGCTCGCCTTTCAGGTGCAGGCCTAGTGGACTGCACCCTGCCTGGGAATAACCTATGTCCAGGTCGTGCTAATGGTGCTAAACTGTTTTTAATTGTTTTAAATGGTGTACACTGTAGTTTTAACGATGTTTTTATCTTTTGCCTTCTATGCTGTATTTGTTTTATATTGTTGCCTTTGGTTGTGAGCCGCCCTGAGCCTGTTTGGGAGTGGCGGCATAAAAGCCGAATAATTCAAATCAAATCAAATTTAACCTCAGCAGAATGACAGCCAAAACCAAGGTCACAACAGCATCTGTTATAGAACTCCAATATGCCAATGATAATGTAATCTGTGCACATTCAGAAGAAGACCTACAAGCTACTTTAAAACCTTTGCAGAAGCATACAAGAAGCTTGGCCTCTCATTAAACATTGAAAAAACCAAAGTGCTCTTCCAGCAGGCACCAGCCAATCCCTCTGCAGTGCCAGAAATACATCTTAATGGTGCAACATTAGAAAATTTCGACCATTTCCGCTACCTTGGCAGCCACCTCTCCACAATAGTCGGCATTGACACAGAAATCCAGCACCGCCTGAGCTCTGTGAGTGCAGTATTTTTCTGAACGAAGCAGAGAGTGTTTGAGGATCTGGACATCCGTGTAGAGAGACCAAGGTGCTTGCTTATAAAGCTATTGTCCTCTCAATCCTGTTATATGCCTGTGAAACGTGTCACACTCAACTCCTGGAAAGATTCCATCAGTGTTGCCTCTGAAAAATCCTGCAAATCTCTTAGGAAGACAGGAGGACAAATGTCAGTGTGCTGGAAGAAGCAAAGACCACTAGCATTGAAGCGATGCTCGTACGCCATCAACTCCACTGGACTGAACACATTGTCCAAATGCCTGATCACCGTCTTCCAAAGCAGTTACTCTACTCCCAACTCAAGAATGGAAAACATAATGTTAGGGGACAGGAAAAGAGATTTAAAGATGGGCTAGACACAGAGAACTGGGAATCCCTGGCCCTTGAGTGCTCTAGGTGGAGGTCAGCTGTGATCAGTAGTGCTGTGGAATTTGAAGAGGCATGAATGGAGGGAGAAAGAGAGAAACGTGTCAAGAAGAAGGCGCGTCAAGCCAACCCAGACTGGGACCGCCTTCCACCTGGAAACTGATGCCCTCACTGCAGGAGGACATACGTGTAAAGAATAGGGCTCCACAGTCACCTACGTACCCACCACCAGGACACCGTACTTGGGGGACAATCTTACTTGGACAACGAGGGATCACCTAAGTAAGTAAGTAAATAAGTAATGGAATTGTAGTTGTGACATTCAGTTAATGTCTTTTTGTGTACAAATCTGCAGAAATCTGTCTTAAAACAAATAAGCTCAGTCCTTCCACAACTACACATGAAAATTTCTTAACTGTTGTGAGGTGTGGCAGAAGAGGCAACTGAAATGTGAGGAAGAAAGGAAGCTAACAAAAAAAAATCAAATTCAGACATCTGTTTTAATTGAGTTTTAAGTTGTTGTTTTATATACTTACATGTTTTGTTACAAATATAAAAATTGTATTTTATATTGTGCTTTATTTCATGTTTTCTTTAAGGTACTTGTGCCATGTGTAAGCCGCCTTAGTCCCTCTGGGGAGATTGTGGCGAAATACAAGAATAAAGTTAATTATATTTTTATTATTTCTTGTCAAGTTGAGAGCACATGAAACAGCAAACTTGCTGAAGTTCAGTAAATCTTTATCTAGTCAGTGTCTGGATTAGAGACTGCCTGTGATTCCCATATCGCTTTCATTGAGTTCTTTGCTGAACAAAAATTAAAATGTACACGAATAAAAATGCATAATTATGCAGTCCTATGCATGTCTAGTTCTTGTGTTTCAAGTTATTTCTAACTTATGGCTGCAATTAGTATCACTGAAGTTTCTTGGCAAAAGGGGTTTGCCATTGCTTTCCTCTGAGTTGTGGGAGTGTGACTTGCTCAAGTTCATCCAGTAGTCTTCCATAACTGAACAGAAGCATGAACCTTGATCTCCCAGAATCCTAGTCCAGCACTCAATCACTGCACACCATGGTGGCTCTTGTCTACTTCACTTGGAGTTATGTTCAATAAATAGGATATAAACCTAAATACAATTTTGCTAAGATCGAATTTTTGGACAATTTAAAAGAAAGACCTAAGAGAGAGTGTCGGGAATTCCTTATCTGTTGCCAGCATCAACTGAGTTCATCACTTACGTGGAAATTAGCAAAGGCTTATGATATAGTGTTGATAATGGGTCACAGTGCGAAAGAAAGAAGGAAACAAAAAACAACTGTCTGTTATATTATTTAGATATTTATAAACTGCAATTCAGTGGTCAAAATGCATTACATTTGAAAAGCTGAAGAATTTTAGTCTCCCTCAGATGTCAAGGGTTGTTTTACTTCCACATTTTCAGAAACCGACAACAACAGAAGTGCCTTCTTCTTCAATCAAACTTCAGATTGCATTCCCAGCTACTAACCTTACTTGAGCCTTTGAATGCTTCAGATATTCCTTCAGAGTCTTCTGGACATTGCGATCCGGTGTTTTGTTCAGCCCTGCCTAGACAGCAGCTGTCAGGACTAACAGAAAAGGTTTTCCTCCTGTCAGCCCTCCAGGGAAAAACTCTCAAAATGTCATGTCAGCATAAACAAGAACAAATTATTGTAGTACAATTTGTATCTGGATTATCTAGTTTATGAAAATCTCTAAAGGTTTCTCGCTGTCTGAGCGGCAAATGCCTATGCTGTAAAGCCTCTAACAAAAACAAAAAAACAAGGATATGTTCTTCCTCCCTCACCTCTCTTTGTACCCACTACTCTCTTTCTCTGTCTTCTGATCATTGAACGAACAGTTTGTGTTTATGTAGGAGAGAATTAAATTGGAGAAAAGCTTCTTATTTGTAAATCAAAATGATTTCTAACTATATTTCCTCCTTTTTCTTTTAGTTGACACTGCGGTGCTTGAATTAATACAGATTGTTCCTCCAGGTATTGTATTCCTATCTTAATAAATTGTGTCACAATAAGATAAAATTCAGAAGAGAAATCTTTGGTTCTCTATTAACAAATAGGATAGCATTCCAACAAATGGTTTTTATGAAGCTCGTGGATGTTTCTGTTTTGCAAAAAGATTACAATAGAAAACGCAAGCTTTTTTGACCCTGAGAGCCAGGATATCACTATAGCACTGGAGGGTTTATGAACCCATGACTGTCTCTGAGTACAGACTAGGGAAATGGGCAACCTCCATTTGCTGGCAACTAAAGGACACTGCCTTTACCAGGCCAGTGGTAGTTATGCCATTGATTCTGGTCTTCTTTTATTGATCCCAACAGCCCTTAGCATGTACCTGGAGAACAACATGATTCCCACCACTGTTTACTGTCTCATGCCTGCAAATGTATTAACTTAGCTTTGACCAACTGTGGTTCCAGTGTTAGGAGCTGCTGCAAGTAGTTGCTTTTATTTGCTTTTATAATTGAATTATTGCTTTAAATTGAATTCTGTGGTTGAATTTTAAATTACTGAGAGCCTATTTTGTGACTGAAAGACAGATAAAACAGATAGAAATAAAACTAAATTTGCTATAAATCAGGAAACATCGTATGATGTATCTATTGTGTGTTATCTTATCATGCTGAAATTAATCTCTTATTTGATACTTTCTTACATTAAAAATAATTTACAATACCAGACAGTTATATTGAAAAATTGTCTTGATTCTATTTACTAGCTCCCCTCCTTCAGCATGCACACTTCTTAGGAATTGAAATAACTAGATTTCTGGCTTGGATTCTGTTACCCATTCTAACTAAAGTAGAGCCATGGAATAATAATAATAATAATTATTATTATAATTATAATTATTATTATTTATACCCTGCTTTATCTCTCCCGAAGGGAACTCAAAGTAGCTTAACATAAAAACATTGGCATACAAAGATTAAAACAGACTTAAATATAAACAGTATTTAAACATTACCTATTAAAAACCATTAAAACATATCTAGTCAGTGCACCACAGCACCTCCGACTTGATCTTTAAAACCATCTTCTTAAAAATCCTGTCTGAATAAAAAGGTTTTATCTTACTGGAAGGACACCAGGGAAGGGGCCATGTTATAGTAATCCAGACAGGATGTAACTAAGGCATATACCACCATGGCCAAATCTGGCTTCTCAAGGAACGGGAGCAATTGGCCCACAAGTTTTAATTGCAAAGGCCCTCCTGGCCACCGCCGACTCCTGGAATCAATGGGATTTACGTAAGTGCTGATTTACCATTTTTCAGTTGATTAAATAGGTCTACTCATTGGCATTAAGGTCCCTGATTAAATCTATATCACTTAAAAAGCCAGGAATTAATATTAGATTCTGTTTTAGGAATAAAGATCTTTTAGTATATCATTTCTTCCTCCAGCAGATTTTTCTAGTTATATAGAATATTGCTTTGTAGGCTAAATAAGAAAGGATACTGCATGCAACATTGGTTAATTAATAGATTTCACTGAAAAGGATTTATATTTGGTTTTATTTTTAGCTGACATCAGTGGTGTTTTTAGATTAATTAGCATTGTAGAATTGTGTTCTGTGTATATATATACTAGCTAGGGATTTTTATGTAAAACATGTTTAACATACTTTCAGTGGGAGAAATTGTAGCTGCCTATGAAGAAAATACAAGAGATTTCCTTTTCCCTGCTCCTAAGCGTAATCGTGGCCAGCAAGGTTCAGTTCGTGAGGTTTTAATGAGGAAGACCTGCAGTTTCACAGTATGTGAACTTTTGTACAGTACACTTGTAAACATGTGGTTTCTACGAATAGCTACTGTGATACTCCATGCTCCAAGCTATTGTTTTTAACTGATGAAATCAATACTGCAAATTATAAATAATAATCCAAGATTGAACTTTATAGAATTTTGATAATAGTGCTGAAATATGTAGCATGTGAATTATGTAATACAGTATACACATTGTCATATAATTCTGCAATCCAGCCTTTTGTGTTAAAGAGAAGTTGAGCTTATCTGTTGAACCAGGTTCAGATCTTTTGTCTCATTGGAGTTAGGTTTCCTCATTCTTTTTAAAATTAATTGATTTGGTGCTTGGCTGCTAAGCCACTTAGATAATGGAGATGCTTTGGAAATTTTATTTCTGCTTTGGTTTATACAATAATATACTACAAACAAGTGGAGGAACCATAGCAGCTTAGTGGGAGAACATATGTTCTTTCTGTGGGAGGTCTCAGAATCATGTTGGCTGGCAGCAGGCCTTCAGGTTCTTTGTTGGAGGTTTTTTAAAAAAGACTTTTGCCTGAGATGTTGGATAGCTGTAAGAAATCAGAGCTGATAATAGTCAGCCAGATCCTATATATAGTAGCTATATGCTAGAAGCCAAGCTTTTTAAAAATATATATATAGGCAATTCTAGACAAGGGGTGGAAAAAGTGCCACTGATGGGCTGCATGTGTCCCTTGGATCCCAAATTGCAGCCTCCAAACCCCAGATCTCCCCAAAATAGGTTTTTAGTATTAAGAAAGCTCAAAAAATTTCAGCCAAAGCACAAGAAATGTACACACAACTTGAAACCTCATCAGAAATCTTTAAAAAACAGAAGTTACATTGCTCACCTCCTGTTTCTGTTACCAGATTCTCGTAATGTTTGTTGCTTCTGGGTGGGGTTCAAGACGTGTAGGGCTAACAAAGGTTGAGGAGGCAAATCTACTGATGTTTCGGAGACAAAAATTGCCTGGATGTTTGTTTTCATTTTTCAAATCTGTAGGAGCCCTGGCATGCCAGTGTGACCAATGGGGGGAAATGCCATATCCCTGTTTTAGACCTTGTGTTTTGTGTTGAATAGACTGATCATTATTTAGAAATAAAGAAACTTTCTCTACTTTTTGTGGGTGGCACATAGCCTAGTGAGATTTAAACTAATTGTGACTCTAAACTTTTGTAAGTATAGAGTTAAAGTGGTCCACCCTGGGAAGCTCAGGGATAGTCTCTTGATTCCTTTTGCAGATACTTCTCTTGGCAGGTGATTCTCTCTAGGTAGCTGACAGCCACGAAATAAATGAGACAGTAACATTAATTGAGACTAAGAATGAATCTAATCTAACAAGGTTTAACACATTTGTGAGAAACTATGGCCGATTCTACACATACATTAAACTCACTTTGGAGCAGGTTTAAGAAACCCACTCCAAAGGAGGTTTAAATCCACACACACTGGGGAAAACACAGGCTTTGGCCATTGGCTGCCCACATGTCCTTTGATGACATGTGTCCATCCAAAACAAACAAAAAAACCACAAACAAAAACCCAACAAGCTCAAAAATAAAAAGGAAACTCACCTGAGGCCATTTGGCTTCTCCTGCCTGAAGAAACATACCAATGACATGTGAAAAGGCATCAACTTTCCTTAGCATTCTGGGAGCCCAAGTCTAGCTTGAAAAACCAGATTTTGGAAAATACTGGTCCAGACCCACTTAAGTATGATTTCAGGTCACTTTTGGTGACTTTGGTCAATATCCTGAACCAGAAACTGGGCAGGGCATTGGTTTTGTGGGACTTCTTAGTACTTCTTCATAATCTCAGCTGTGGTTTTGCTCTGGAACAATTTTCTGGAATAAAAGTTGATGGCACTGTTTTACAGCGACTTCTTTATTATCTGGAGAAGATAATAAAATGGTGGGAGATTAATGTTTGATCCCCTGGCCTTCCGGGTTCCATTTTGCTTTTTGTGTTGTTCACAATCTACATGAAACTACTAGAAGTAGGATCCCTTGTGAATACCAAGATCTGTGGATGCTCAAGTCCCATTATGTACAACAGCATAGTGAAATTGTGTCTATAGTATGTATATATAAAGGCAAAATCAAAGCTTGTCTTGCCTTTATCCCCCCCCCCCTATTTTCCAGCAACGAATGGTTGAATCTGTGGATAGAGAACCATGGATATGAAGGGCTGACTGTATAAAAGAATGTAGCTTCCTTGTTTACAAATTGTTACACTATAATTGTAGAGGCTATGGTTTCTTTAGTGAATATAATCAAGAAGTCTGAAAGTGATGTGAGTGAAGGTTGAACAGCATGACTTGACTTTTAATTAGTGATATGTAACATGCCATGAAAAATCTTTAAAAATGCTTTTGACAAAGCACTATGTTGAAATAAATGCCAGACCTTAATTGTTGTACAAAAGCAATATAATCATCTGTAATTGAATTGTCAGAAATGCAAATGTTATCTTCTTGACATTTACCATTGGTGTTCTGTCTTTTCTAATTATCTTTATTAAAGTCTGAAATTAACAATGGAAACTGTTAAAATTGGGATAGTTTGTTGTAGTAGGTGACATTTACTTCTATGGTACCCTTTATCTCTGCAGTAGTAGCTTGATGTTCAATTATTGTCTCTGTTCTAGGGAATTGCACCAAAATTGAAGTTTTACACGACTTGTCTTATTTCTGAAAGCCTCTTAAATTCAGAAAAAGCTCAAAAGCAGGTTAGCATAATTTAATTGCTTTCAATTTGATTTCTACATTGAATATTGAAAGCCAGATTTTTATTGCTCTTAAATCGTTTCTTTTGGTCAAGCTCCTCATATGATAGTGTTTTAAAACTGGAAACACATTTTTAATGAAATCTGTTTTTTTAAAGACATTTGAAAATATGAGCAAAATGAATATAAAATAACTGGTAGTTAAAATGATATAATTGTCTTAAGTATTTAATGTTTGAAAGTAAAAATACTGTATTATTGAGTAATAATTTAGTACTACAACAATATATTACAGTAAAGATATCAAGCATTCTACTGTGTATATAAACATTTTACAAAGTTAGATCAATGCAAAACAAAATTAAATATTACCTCACCAACTATTCACCCCCACTCCTGGCCATTTGTAGCCAGTAATAGTAGTAGCAGTGAAAGAAAAAAACACTCATACCTGTAATATTGAGCTGCTTGAGGTAGAGAAACAACAGAGTGCTTCATTTTTCCATGCAGCAGAAACGCTTCAGTGAACCAGAGAGTTGAGTAGACTGCAAGTGTAGCTTGAAATTTTAAGCCCCCAGAATATAAGAGTGTTTAATCTTAAATGGTTGGAGTCTGATTTGGGGACTGTAAGTTTGTTAATAGCAGGAACATGGATGTTTTGTCCATAGTGAGAGCATATACTCCCAAGCACTTCAGTCTTTCACAATTTCCTCTCTTTGATTCAGGATAACTCAGATTGCCAGCATCATGCATCAACAGATGGAACGTTGCAGACAAGGTCACCAAAAAAGAACACTACTTCACCTGAGAAAATCAGGAATGCCTCAGCAACAAAGAGCTATGAACAGCCAACAATAGCCTCTCTTTCTCGATCTCCATCTCCTTACACAAAGAGGCGAATGTGTGAGCTTCTGCAAGTTAGACAACGGCTGGCCCACTTAGACCTAGGGCCTTTTGATTTTAAAAAAGAATCAGATAGACCCCCGTTTGTAATTCGACATGTATGTATTTTCTAAAGCAGTTTCAGTTGATAGATGGATCAAATTGTATTTTTCCACAGCTACTTTGAAAAGCTTTTTGTTCAGCTCTTCCTCTTTGTGATCTCTCCCACATATGACCTAAATCAAAACTTAAGTGGAATGAAAATTTATCTGTTTGGCTCTGGCCATTGAAAAAGGCATCATTGTTTTGCGTTTATTTATTTGTCTTCTCTCTCAGACATGACGAACACAGCTTGTCCCAATACTACTTGGAAGAATCTGAGTATTACTAAATGTTTTGGTAGGGTTTAAACAAAGTGTCACTTAATTAAGTATCAGGCTATTTTGCTAAAATAATTTGAATCAGTGGTCTTCAAATGCTTGAAAGTTGACTTGATCAATTATCTGCCAAAGATTGTTGAGATAGAGAGGGATAAAAATACAGTAAATAAATAAATAGATTTAAACTTTTTAAGCAGAGGGTCAATTCATGGTCCCTCAGACTGTTGGGGATCCAGACTATATGAACGAATTCCTATGCACACTGTACATATCTTATTTGTAGTACAAAAAGAAAGAAAGAAAGAACAAAAGAAAGAAAGAACAATTTTAACCAACTTAAGCTTACCAGTATGTCAATGGGAAGTGTGGGCCTGCTTTTGACTGATGAGATAGTCAAGTTAATTAGGATTGTTGTTGTGTGCCTTCAAGTCATTTCAGAATGAGGGCGGGGGGCAGGAGGTGGGTGGGTGGGTAATTGACGTTGGAGGGATACACCAGGCCCATGGGCCTTACTTTGTGGATCCCTGCTCTAAACAACATTTCTTGGAAAATGTTTAGTGACAAGCAGCATAGTGTGAATGTTGACAAAGGGAAAGATACTGTCTTTCAGGCACATCCTCTGAAAATGTGATCCCAAGTTTTCTGCATTAAACTGGATTATATGATTCTCCACTGCCAGATAATCTAGGATAAACAGAGAACCTAGGATCAGACCTTGGAATATAGGACCTTCCTGGAAGGACCCTAAGACACCCCCCCCCCTCTCAAACACCATTTTTAAAAAATGGTGTGCCAAAGGCCAGTTTTAGACGGATCTTGAATCTGCACCCAATCGGGTTTAGTAAATCTGGTTGGGCGTGGGTTACAGTCCCCACACCTCCCCTCAAAACCCACATGACGCGATCCCCGGGCCCAATCCACAGAGGGCCCACGCCTGGAAATATCTGGATCTTATGAAAGATCTGGGTCTTTTGAGTTGTCAAATTAATTCAGGACAAAACAGGGCTTTCCTGCTTTGTCTTGAATTAATTTGCTTTTACTGGAGGTATTGTTTGGACGCCTCCAATAAAAGCACACAAGCTCGTATGTTTTTATTTATGGATATAACAATAAATTACTGAGCTTCAATGTAAGATATTATTTAATTTCCAGGTGGAACAACCGAGTCCCTCACCTGATGTTCATACTTGGCGTCGTTCCAGAGAGAATATAAAAGATGAAACTACCTGTGGCAAGTTTTTAAAAGTATTTTTCAAAAATATGCATAAGTTTAAATGTGTATCACAGCTTAAATCTTGTTAGTACCAACTAAAATAGACGCACTGAATCAATTGCTGAATGGTGAGCCAACACATAGGTAAATGCAATTTATTCAGTTGGTCTGCTCTAACACTGTGTAGCAATTCCAATGCCCTAAACTTTATCTTCTTCACCTAGTCTATTAAATCTGTTGTCCTTAATAATGCATCTTCTCCATCAAATTTCCTTTAGAAATATAATATATTGTTTCTTATATCCTGTAGATCAGTGGTTCTCAAAGTGAGCTCAACGGACTCTGCACTTCCCTCCTCCCCCTGCTTCTTCTCCTCCCCCTCCAAACATTCCTCCTCTTTCCTGCTCCTCCACCTCCACCTCCCTCGCTGTCAAAAACCCATTTTTCTCTGCTCCCTTGCCCCCAAAAGCCTTTTTTCTCCCCTCCCTCACTCCCAAAAGTCTTTCCCCACCCCCTCCCTTGTCCCCAAACCCCCTTTTCCCTCCCCTCCCTCACTTCCGAAAACCTTTTTTCCTCAGCTTCCTTGCCTCCTAGATACTTTCCACCTCACTTTGCTTGCTTACAAAACTTTCCTTCCACTGCTCAGGAGGTGCTTTGATTGTGCTTTTCCTGCATATTATTATTACAAAGGCTGTGTGGTCATCTGTTTGAGGTGCTTTGATTGTGCTTTTCCTGCATGGCAGAACGGATTTGAACTGGATGGGCCCTGGGGTTGCTGCTATTATTATTAGTAGTAGTAGTAGTAGTAGTAGTACAAAGGCTAAGTAGGCATCTATTGGGGGTGCTTTGATTGTGATTTTCCTGCATGGCAGAAGGGGGTTCGACTGGATAGCCCCTGGGGTCTTCCACTGAAATACTGTTAAGTTTATATTGGTCAAAACGTTTGCTCATGCCTGATTGATTGAGAGATTGATAGATACACACACACTTTTTTGTATTATATGATTACATAATACAAAATATAAACATTTATTGGGGCTCCATGGGAAACTTTTGCATCATAAAGGGCTCCACGTCTGAAAAAGTTTGAGAATCTCTGTCTTAGATTATAATACATATTTATGAATATTACTGTTTTTGGAATGCCATTTCTTTTGATTGAAGCTTCCTCTTTAGATGGGGATCCCAAAGCCCATTTTTGTCTTGTTCCTTATAATACAGAAATTCTGTGTCTCACATCAAACCCTAGGCATGAACACAAGCACACACATGCACACTGTTTTCCTATAAAATCAGCCTTTACCACTGGCTGTGCATCCACTGAGCTCATGATCTTTTATTTCCCATTTATACCACTTGGATTATCTGCTCTGTTGCTTCCAGTAATCCGTGGATTAGAGTTAGAACCTGTTAGAGGAAAGCAGTACTGAAAACAATTCTTTTTCTATGTGGTGTTCTCCGGCAGTATAGAACTTCTGCATTCATTTCTGGTTAAGGCGCTATAATACTTAGAAATATTATTTCAAATCTTTTGCATTTTTAGATATTATAATTTCTTTGTAGTGCTTTCCAGTTATCTTCAAGAACAAAAGTCTCACTTATTTTTTTAAAAAAACATCAGTACTTCAGGGTGGAGCAACAGATAAGAGGAAAGTTCTTCTAATCGATCATCCTTGGGATGAAACAGAATTCCCTTCTGTGAGCTGTTCTGCTTGGGAGAAAAACCCTTCCACATAAGAGACATTTTCCACATTCTCTTTACAGTGTGACTTGAACTTGATATTCAGTATCACCCTCATTTTTGCTCTCCTGGGGATCCTAGAATACTTTTGTAAAAACTATATTGTAGGACATGAAGTTTTTTACATGCTTTCCTCCCATCTCACAAACTTTTAGTTATGTTGAAGTGGCCTATGTTGCAGTTCCATACCATGGCACACACTAATATAGGAAGTCACTAAGATTTGGATTCCTCCTATATAATTCTTCCTATATGCGCACTGGGGAAAAAGCCAAGCTCAATTTCATGGTTGTTGCCTACAAGCTGCTTTTGGGAGGCTAATTTTTGATGTCAGAGTAGAATATAGAAATCTAAATACTTGACAATAATAATTCAAATTCACATGTACAATTATTCTCAATTGATAAAACTTGTTTGAGGGTGCTTCTGTCTAGAATTTAGTGATGTGATAGTGCTAAACCTAAGGTTTGCCTTCCTTTTCTTCTTAAACATTTTAATCGATTTCATTGAATGGCCCATCTAATTGTGTTCAGATTTGCATCGTCAGGTGGCTGCCAGCAGGACTGGGAAGCCAAAACTAAGAGAATGGAACATGACTCCCCAAGAGGACCAGAAAAACAAAAGGGGGGGGGGGGTAGCAAGAGTGGAAAATAACACGTACCTCCATGATTGGTTGAGAAAAGCTAGTCAGTGGTCATAGAAAATATTTGTCTAAAGATCAAGTAAGTCAGAAGGCAGATTATTGGAAAAGCTTTCCCTGGGAGTGGGAGGTACATTTGAACAGTCTATGGCAAAGTGTAAATTATTGTTATTATTATTATTATTTACTACATTTGTACCCCGCCCTTCTCAACCCCAAGGGGGACTTAGAGTGGCTTCACACATTGGCAACAATTCAATGCCTTAAAAATAGCATACAGTTGATAAACATTTACGTTAAAAACCAAAAAAATTAAACATCTAAAAACAATGACGTTATTAAAATCACACAATCCATAACTGTACATTTTGCTACTCTTGTGAATAGTAATGTAAATATGTTGCCGAAGAATCACTGAGTTGCTGAGAATTTTCCGGGCTGCATGGCCATGTTCCAGAAGCACCCCTTCCCGACGAAAGAAAAACAAGAAATCCTTATCCTCCACTGTTAGAGAAAAAAGATTTTGACGCATTCCTGTGAACCCACCCCCCTGGTTTTCTTGCTTTGTCATAGCACAATTTCTGTGGAAATTTATATGGAAATCAAGAGGAAGTCATTTTTCAGGTTATTATGTTTTTATAGGAGACTCCATGATAAACTAAAAATTAAATAGGAGGTGAAAAAGTAAAAGAAAATGAAATGAAATAAATTTATTTGAGAAAGTTATTTACCTTGTTGTTTTGATGAATAAATGCCAATATATCCAAAATGCATTATCCATTTAAAAAGTTCCCTTATCCAAATACTTATTAGTTTTCAGTAATTACATTAGAATCTGTAAATCATGTGTATCTGTACAGATTTATATAGTTAGCATGATAGTTGGACCAGTTACTCTTTACAGCAGTTACTACTGAAAATGCAGCAGTAGTAATGGTACTTGTTTTGTGAACTGCCTTGGGAATTGCTTGAAAAGTTGTTATGAGCTTTATAGGAATTACGTCTAGCGCTTGCAAATATTTTTTTTCTTTACTTTTAAAAAAAAGATCCCACACTTCTTGGCAGTTACAGACCGAAGAATGTTAAAGTAAGTACCGTAAAAGAGAGTGAAATAGTATGTATGTGAAGCTGAATGAAAGTATCTTGTGACATATTTTTTCATTGCCTGTTGACTATTGTATATTTTGCAAGGTTAGAATATGATACTTTCATAAGAGCTGATGGAAATGCTTCCATACCCATCAGACTGTTAGTACTTCTAGCCGAGTATTTCAATTATCAAGAACCATCTAAGACTGCATACTCAGATCTTTCTGCTTAACATAGATGTCATTAGATGTGTGTTATCATAGGAAGTGACATGTGCCAGAAAAAAGCTATTCATCACTAGTCCTGTTTAATGAGTATTAGGAGAATCGTTACTGTTTACTGATTGCTGCTGGTGGTGTGATTCCAGTATATTCCACTTTATTAAAATATATAAAGATGTACTAATTACATTATTTTCTGTACATAACATTGTATTCAGCTAAAGTATGGACAAGTATATTGTTTAAATAGTTTAGATAAATATATAATTTAAACAAGGTATACTAGTTAAACAAGAACCATCATGGTTTAGTCATTTGAGAATTAGACTACAACTCTGGAGACCAGAGTTCAAATCCCTGCTCAGCCATGGAAACTCACTGGGTGACCTTGGGCAAGTCACACTGTCTCAGCCTCATCAAAGGCAGGCAGAAGCAAACCCCCTTCAAAGACAATCCTGCCTTAGATTTACCATAAATCAGACCTAAAGGCACACAGTAACGTGTGGATTGTCGGAGCGCCTGCCAGGACGTCTCCGGCCTTTTCCATCTGTGGAGCTGTGGCGTGGTCCATCTTTCCCCGCAGCCGCTGGGGAGGTTTGTGCTGGGGATTCGGTGTTCGGCATCTGGGGTAATCCCTCAGCTCTCCATTGCTTTTTGGCGCGTCGCCGGCTTCTGCCACGGCGTGTGTGTGCCCTAAGCTGCTGGATCGGCCCCACATTGTGGCTTGCTGCTGTGATTTGTGGCTTCTCTGGTCCAGTTCTGTGGCCGCTGACCGCTGGCTGCTGGCCCCGGTGTCCCAGTTGGAGGTGAGCCACTGCTGTCGTGTCATTGTTATTGTGCCGTTGCTGTGTTTGGTCGGCAAGATTCCCGTCTCCATCGCCCCTTTGCGGCTGGTGCTGCTTACAGCGTTGCCTTGCAGACTGGGAAATATTACCACCATGAGCTTAGACCACCATCATTTTGAGAGACTTGGAACCATCTGACATGTTGTTGCACAGCCGGCCGGCTTTCCCCCTCTGAGGCATCCAGCCAAGGAGGTTGAGGTCTCTAACATCATAAATCAGTAACAATGTGTGGCAGCCCTATTTGGCCTGACATCTTCTACCTACCAGCTGCTCCGCGGTACCAGGGAGCAGCTGAGCCGCCTCGCTGAACCAGGAGATGGTGGCTGAAGGAGATAGCTGCTGTGGTTCCTGAGGACCAACCAGAGGCACTGTTACCATCTTTAAAGCTTCCTCAAGGCCCTCAGTCCATAGCCTACAGCTGCTGTAACAATCGGGTTGGGGTCTCTTGGTAGCTTACTAGGGATTCAATTTTATTGGGGTGGTTTGGGGTTAACTGTGTTTCCAGCGGGTGCCGGCTTGCTTCCATGGGTCTCTGGAATAGAAGTTGCTTCAACTACTGTTCCTGTGAAATGGACCTCTCTTTTTTATTCCATCACAGCTACAAGCTCATTGCTTAATCGGAAAATCATTCTGAGATCCCGACCAACACTAGTGAACCTTGTCATCATTTTATCATCACCAACTGCATACTTATTGGCCCATTTTTGTTGTATTAATATCCTGCTGTTACAACTGTTCTCCTGTTAAGTCCTGTCCCAGGTCCCATATGGTTTAATGTATTTTTGATATATTACTATTGCACTTTACTATTATTAGTTACAAAGTTTTAAATTAATTATTAAGTGCAATACCTTCCAAGCCTGCCTTGCACTTTATAATATACCGCTGAACACACTTTATATCCATGCTGCTCCTGAACTTACTGCAATTTATATTGGCATTAGCACTTTGTGTGTGTTCGAAGGATGGGGACAAACTGGAGGGATGCGAAGGTTGAAAGGTGGGGGGAGGTGCTGAAGGAAAATTGGTAACTAATAAATATACATTAAACCAGGATACTTTATCTAGGTCACGGATCAAGGATAGGGAGGGAGGACAAGCTGGGGGGGGTGACTGCCTTGGGCAGAGGGCCCCCATTGGGGCGGTGACGGGGGGGGGGGATACGGGAAAGAGAGACCCAAATCTTCAATTTGGCCAAAAATTAGTAAACAATTCAAATTTCCAATTTGGCCTAATATAAATGAAAGATCTAAATTATCAATTTGACCTAAAACATATGGAAGAACTCTTGCAACAATAAATCGGGCTCCTGACAATGTTAAGCTGAGTACCCAGGATGGTGGCCCCTCCAGGTTTAAAGTGGTGTTGCTTAATGCCAGGTCAGTTACTGGTAAAACATCTGTTATCCAGGATTTAATCCTTGAAGAACGTTTAGACCTGGCATGCATTGCAGAGACCTGGTTGGACAAAGCCAGGGGAGTTAACATCTCCCGGCAGCACCAGTCGAGACCTGGAGGGCGGGGAGGATAGAGTTGCAATAGTCTATAACAGGGCTGTCCAACTGCCGGCCCTGCAGGTGTTTCGGACTTCAAATCCCAGAAATCCTAACAGCTGGTAAACTGGCTAGGATTTCTGAGAGTTGAAGTCCAAAACACCTGCAGGGCCGGCAGTTGGACAGCCCTGGTCTATAAGGTTTCCATCCCCCTGACCAGGTGCCCCATTCCTCAGTCAGCCACTTTTGAATGTGTCTGCCTAAAGGTAGGTGACAGTGACAGGATAGGGATTCTGTTAGTGTACCGATCACCCCATGGCACTACAGTCTCCCTACCTGAGCTAGGCGGAGTGGTCTCGGACCTGGCATTGGAGTCACAACGGCTCAATGTCCATGCCGAGACCTCCCTGTCAGGTGCGCCTCAGGACTTCATGGCCGCCATGGCATCCATGGGCCTGTCCCAATTAGTATCTGGTCCGACCCGTATTGCTGAGCACATATTGGATTTGGTTTTCTGTCAGGGATGGGAAGAAGGTGGCGGGGTGGAGGAGCTGACCATTGCTCCGTTGCCGTGGACCAACCACCATCTGATCAGGTTTAGACTAACTGCGCCTCCTAACCTCTGCAGGGGTGGAGGACCCATTAAAATGGTCCGCCCCAGGAGACTCATGGATCCTAGTGGATTCCTAGCATCTCTTGGGGATTTTCCCGCCTCCTCGGTAAGTGAGCCTGTCGATGCTCTGGTCTCTGACTAGGGCAGTAGACATGATTGCTCCGGAACGCCCCCTCTCGAGTAACCGAGCTAAACCAGCCCCTTGTTTTACTGAGGAGCTGGCAGCAATGAAGTGAAAGAAGAGGAGGCTAGAGTGCGTGTGGCGGCGGAAGCATAGCAGATCGGTCCCAAACATGCCTAAGGGCCTTTTGAAGGTCTTACGATGTGGCAATAAAGGCCGCAGAGAAATCCTTCATTGTGGTCAATATTGCATCTGCAAAGAACTGTCCGGCTGAGCTGTTCTGTGTTGTCAGAGGGCTGTTAAATCCGCCTCAGAGCGAGATCACTGACAACTCGGCAGCTCACTGTGAAGCTTTTGCTCAGTTCTTTGTGGACAAAGTCGCTGTGATCCATTTCAACGTCACGTTAACAGCGGTCTCTGATGATGTAACATGAGCACCTGTCTGTCCCATTTTGATGGATTCATTTCGAATGGTTCAGCTCGAGGATGTGGACAGGATCCTTGGAGAGGCGAGGCCTACCACATGCATCCTAAACCTCTGCCCATCCTGGCTGATAAAAGAAGCCAGAGAGGTTTTGGCAGAGTGGGTTAAGGTGGTGGTTAATGCCTCCTTAAAGGAGGGCAAAATTCCAGCCCAGCCAGCTTAAAACAAGCTATTATAAAACCACTGTTGAAGAAACCATCACTGGACCCCACTCAATTAGTCAACTATCAGCCAATTTCCAATCTCCCCTATTTGGGCAAAGTCATGGAACGTGTGGTAGTCTCGCAACTCCAGGGGATTCTGGTAGACACTGATTATCTAGATCTGGCAAAGTCTGGCTTTAGGCCAGGACATGGAACTGAGACAGCCTTGGTCACCTTGGTAGGTGATCTACGCCAGGAACTTGACAGGGGGAGTGTGTCCCTGTTGGTTCTGCTGGATCTCTCAGCGGCCTTCGATACCATTGACCATGGTATCCTTCTGGGATGCCTCACAGATATGGGACTCAGAGGTACTGTTTTGCAGTGGCTCCGGTCCTTTCTCGAGGGACGGTCTCAGAAGGTTTTATTGGGTGACACCTGTTCGACTCCACAATCTTTGTCTTGTGGAGTCCCACAGGGTTCAGTACTGTCCCCAATGTTGTTTAACATCTACATGAAGCCACTGGGGGAGATCATCTGGAGTTTTGTAATGCAATGTCATGTCCAAATTTGTCACTTCTTCCCACCCGTCACCAAGGAGGCTGTCTAGACCTTGAACTGGTGTTTGGCTACTGTGTCGGACTGGATGAGAGCTAGCAAATTGAAATGGAACCCAGACAAGACCGAGATCCTACTGGTCAGTCGAAAGGCTGAACCGGGCATAGAGTGGCAGCCTGTGTTGGATGGAGTTACACTCCCTCTGAAGACAGGCTCACAGCTTGGGAGTAATCCTGGACTCATCGCTGAGCCTGGAACACCAGGTCTCAGCGGTGGCCGGGAGAGCTTTTGCACAACTAAAACTTGTGCGCCAGCTGTGGCCATACCTTGGGAAGTCTGATCTGGCCACAGTGGTCCATGCTCTTGTTACATCCCAAATAGATTAGTGCAACGCACTCTACATGGGGCTGCCTTCGAAGACTGTTCGGAAACTTCAACTAGTCCAACGGGCGGCAGCCAGGTTACTTACTAGAACGTCGTACAAGGAGCACACCCCCCTGTTGTGTCAGCTCCACTGGCTGCCTGTCCAATTCCGAATACAATTCGAAGTGCTGGCTTTAACCTTTAAAGCCCTATACGGTTCTGGCCCAGCTTATTTATTCGAATGTATCTTCCCATATGTCCCATCTCGAAATTTATGATTTTCTGGGAAGGCCCTGCTCTCAATCCCACCTTTGTCGCAAACATGTTTGGTGGGGATGAGGAACAGGGCCTTATCAGTGGCGGCCCCTTGCCCGTGGAACTCGCTCCTCAGCGAAATTAGGTCAACCTACTCCCTCCTTTCCTTTAGGAAAAAGTTGAAGATGTGGCTATGGGACCAGGTGTTTGGTTAGACAGTGGGACAGCAGTCAGTTAGTAAACTGATGACAAGGTATAGAAGCGGACTTTGGACTGGCTTTAGATTAACTGAAGATTGAAGAACTGGGACTAGTTGCACTTTTTAAATGGTTGTTAAATGGTTTTAATTTGTTGAATGTTGTTATTTTTATCATGTAATTTGCTGTTTTTACTGATTATTTATGGGCATCGAATTGTTGCCGATGTAAGCCGCCCTGAGTCCCCTTTCAAGGGTAGAGAAGGGCGAGGTACAAATCCTCGAAATAAAATAATTTTAATGCTTTTTAAACATTTTTACTCCATATCAAAATATACAGATTATTTTCTGTGCATAACATAGCACACTGTTTACATTTTTTTGTACATAACACAATTGTCTTTTGTTAAAGTGTTGTACTGTTTAAACAGTTTGGATACATTTGCTACTTTAAAAAACATTAAATATGGTATCCATTACATATATCATGTGATACAATTTTTTGTGAATAAGTACACCCCAGAAATCACTATGAACACATAATTGCATTAATTGCACATCTTCAGTATCCACAACAGTAGATTATACATTTCAAGATATCAATAAACGGGATTGTAGTTACTGAGCTAATTTTGCATAGTATATTTAAGTCTGAAAAAGAAAACTACATTAAAGACAGTTCATTTCACTTTCATAACATGGAATCATTTATTGGTCAAATTTTATGTTAACTGTATTCATGTATAGCCAAGCATTTTCCGTTAACTTCCAAGAAATTGAAAATAATAATCTTAAAGATAATAAAGAATTTTTAAATGCAGGTAATATAATGAGTAGAACATTTTTGGAAAGCATTGTGCGACATAAATTTTAGTTTATTTCTGCTGCTGTAATGTTGAAAGATATTTTCTTTCATGTACTACAGTTCATGCTGAGGCATAGCCAATACAATAAGCATGCTATATATCTTCCCCAGTGGTCACAATACCATTTTTGTATTCCGGATAGATTATGGGGTCACTTCAAGAAAAAGACTTTCATGGTTTTTCTGACTACTATGATGAGCACTTGATGTCAAGCATAGCGGGCAGACAGCTTCATCCAACTCGGTTGCTAACGCATTCAGCACCCCCATCGTTGCAGAAATATTCTTCAACTCCTGTTTTGAATCGCTCATCTCTTAGAGAAAGGTAGTGTTGGATATGCCATGAAATCTGGACTTGTATGTTGTGTTCTCAGCAGTGCTTACTGTATTTCAAATTTTTGGCATTTTATTTAATGCTTAGTCTCTACTGATTGAACAATTTTAGACAAAGGCTACCATTGGCATTTAACAGATAGCATTCTACCATTAGAGACACATGCTTGAGTAAATATTTGGAGTTAGAATGTGAAACATCTGCCTATATTCAGCAATCTCGTAAAATCTAACTGGATAGCATTGCCACCTTAATTTCATAAATTGATTTTACTCCCCCTGTATGTATCACTTCAGTAGCAAGGGTTAAAGCTTCCAACCACTTTCAATATGTTAAATATTTGCCATTTAAAGTGGAATTTCTTTTCAGTTTGATCAGGGACTCCTAAATGCAAGAGCAATACTATTTCTTCTAAAGTTGCCATGACAGGAAACCCCAGGAGCTGGAAATGGTGAGACTACATGGTTCTGTTCCAAAGAATGGTAAACAAAGTGCAGAACATGTTATTTCCTTTTTGTCATATACGAAAGAGGTCTGAGATCTAAAATAGATTCCACAGTCTAGTCTAGGCATACACACTTTCTTAGGATATTACAAATAAAAACTAATAAGCAAAGTTCCCAGACTTCGCTTATTATAGTCATCATGATATAGTTGGTCAGACTTGCACTATTTTTTCATAGATCCAGCACTACAAATGTCCTGCCCAGGATACATCTGAAAATGTCAACTGGAATCTGGGACTTCTTCCATACAGCTGAATAAAATCCCACATTTTCTGCTTTGAACTGGAATATATGGCAGTGTGGACCCAGATAACCCAGTTCAAAGCAGATATTGTGGGATTTTATGCTTTGATATTCTGGAATATATACTGTAGCTCTGTGGAAACTGCCCCAAATTGCAATGCTTCCTCTGCTCATCTTGTGGAGCATATTGAATTTTTTCAATCTCCTTTGTTAAGGAAAGCCCTTAGCAACTACTTTCCTAGCATAAAGGTGGAGGATTGTGATATGTTTTGATATACAAGCAGTCCCTGAGTTACAAACATCAGACTTACAAATGACTCATAGTTAAGAGCAGGGTGAGACAATTTACCCCTAAAAGGGAAATTCACTCCTGAAAGAGTTATCAGCTAAAGCTTTATCACCAATCCTTGCTTCCACAACATACCATTTTTTTATTTTAAAAAATCCATTTATCACAAGGACAAAAAATGAAGTGAAATCTTAACAACAAACCTACAGAACCTATCCTGTTCGTAACTTGGGGACTGCCTGTAATATAATATCGACAAGTACATTTCTACAGTATATTTCAAAGGTAAGGAGCTTCAAATGGAAGTGTGTCTGCATGTCCATGTATAGATTGATTAATAAGCATGGATTGGTCAGCAAATAATATTCATTTGCACATGGCCATATTGGCAACTCAGTGAGGTATTATTTATTATTTATTTATTTACGACATTTATATGCCGCCCTTCTCACCCCGAAGGGGACTTAGAGTGGCTTACAAGTAATATGTAAATACAATATATTATATTATTACCATAGCACAATATTAGTATTATATACTACTATATTTTACTATACCATTATACCGTAATATTATTAGTAATATTACATATAATATAAAATATATAATTATAATATCGTATTATTATTAGTATTATATTGTATTACATTATAGTATTATCAATATTATATGTATATACAGGAGCCCCCGGTAAAACATCGAAACATCCGGGCGTCCCCTGGGCAACGTCCTTGCAGACGGCCAATTCTCTCACACCAGAAGTGACTTGCAGTTTCTCAAGTTGCTCCTGACACTATATATATATATATATAGAGAGAGAGAGAGAGAGAGAGAGAATATACAATATATTATATTAATATTATTAGCCTTCTAATAATATAATATAATATATAATAAATTAGCCTCCTTCACTCTGATCCCAGAGCAGCAGTTGTTTGCAGCCTAGGCCACTCTCCAGGAAGTTCTTCCTACTCTTTTCAGTGGAATTTCTTTCCCTGCCATTTGAGCTCATTGCCCCCTTGTGCCCTGGTCTCTAGAGGAGCAGAAAGTCAGTTTTCCCCCTCCTCCTCCTCAATGGGACACCCTTTGGAATCTTGAAACATGGTTCTTCTATTCCCGCTCTACAATAATAATAATAATAATAGTAATAATAATTTATTCATAACCTGCCCTATCTCCCCAAGAGGACTCTACCTTCTCTTCTCCCAGCTAAACATCCCCCAAGAGGAAAGAAGGAAGGAAAAAGAGAAAGAACGAAGGAAGGGAGTAAGAGAAGGATGGATGGATGGAAGGAAGGAAGGAAGGAAGGCTGGAAAGGAATGGAGGGAGGGAGGAAAGACAGAAGGAAAGAAAGACAAAAGGGAAGGAAGAAAGGAGAAATAGGGAGGGAGGAAAGAGGGAAGGAAGGACAAAAGGGTGGAAGAGAATGGAGGAAGAAAACGGCAGGGAAGGGAGGAAAGAGGAGGAGGGAAAGACAAAAAGGAATGAAGGAGAAAGCAGGAGAGAGGGAAGGAGGGAGGGAAGAGGGAAGGAAGTAAGGACGAAAGGGTGGGAGGGAGGGAAGGAAAGGAGGACGGAAAGACAAAAGGGAAGGAAGGAGAAATACGGAGGCAGGAAAGAGAAGGTAGGAAGGATGGAAGGGAGGGAAGGAGGAAGGAAAAAAGATAAGGAAGGATGGAAGGAAATGGAGGGAGGGAGAAAGAGAGAGGGAAGGGAGGGAGATTAGTTAGTGGTATGGCTTTTTGATCTCTTTCTGTCTATGAGGGCAACTTTGCTAAAAGGCAAAACGTATGCTGACGGCCAGGAAGCTTGTGTGAGTGGACCTGCAGGAATTAAAGTACCCCCAACTTCTTCTTCTTCTCTTTCCTCTATCAAATTTCTGACAGTAATGGAACAAGGGCTCCTTGATGGAAAACCCAATGTTTGCTGGGCCTGTGACTTAATCCCCTTTCTCATCTCTTCTTCATTACGTTTGCACAAATTTATTTATTTATTTATTTATTTATTTCTTCGGTTTTATATTCCGCTCCTCCCTGCAGGCTCGGGGCGGATCACAATTGCAAGCATATAATAAAACATACAATAAAAACACATAGTAAAAAACACGGTACATAACCAAGGTGGAACGGGTCTACAATTCTTTAACTGAGGCAGGACGAGCCAATCACATTTGGGTTTAGCCAAACGATGGCCTGAAAAAAGCCGTCTTACATTCCCTTCGGAAGAGAAGGAGTTCAGGGATCGCTCGAATGTGCTCAGGGAGCGAATTCCAGACTACTGGAGCCGCAGCAGAGAAAGCTCTCTGTGTAGTACTGGACAGATGGCAGGAGCGGGACGATGGAACAACCAACAAATTTTGCTCTTCCGAGCGCAAATACTATATATGTATTCCAAAATTTCAAAGAATCCGATATGAATAGTAGAGGTTGAGTCCCCCTTATGCAAAATGAATAGCACTTCTAGCCTTATTTATTTAGGAAAAGGGGGGCTCAATCTCTATTGTGTTAAGTTATTATGAAACCCTTGAATCAATCCTTTTTAGTGCTTCATTAATTTCACTCTTTTGCACACTTCCCCAGCCCCCTTGCCTCTATCTCTGTTTTATTTTCTCTGGAATATTCACACGGTGGGGATTGTTTAGCTTTGCACAAACTATTGGGCTACAACTCTTGTTATAGACAGTGGTGAAGTGTGAATATAATTGCACCACATTTGGTGGACTACATGATCCCAATTTGCTGATCCCCACCTTCCCCATCTTTCTTGTAGGACTGTTTGAATTGGTGTATAGACCATGTGCATGCCAGGTGTGGTTGTAAATCTTCTTCTTCCTAGCATTTGTTCCACAAATTCACAGGGTCCACTTGTTTGCTTCTTGTTCTCCACTTGTTCCTACTGGTCACATTTCTCATTGTGAGTCTTTCTTCAAATGGTTGAGCGAGTGCGTTTTGGGTCTGCCGCGTGGCCTGGCACCTACAACTTCCATATTCAGTGCAGGTTTAGCCACTGAACTCTCATCACTACATTGCACATGTCCAAACCATCTCAGACAGGATTCCTTCATCTTCTTGGCAATTGGAGCAATTGACCATTGACCACCTGAGCATCTGCATTTCCATAGTGTGCAGAGTTTGCTCAATGGCCTTAGTGGTCAGCCAGTACTCAGTGGCATATAGAGTGACTAGTCTCACTGCCTTGTAGATTTTCAATTTTAGGAGGAAAACAAAAAAAAAAAAAAGAAAATGAAAAACAAAGCTTACAATATTTATTGTTAACAGTTGATATTCCCTATTTAAAGAAAATAACTTGTTCATTTTCTTGAAGCATAGTGCATCATCTGCAATATGCACATTTCAGCTCTGGCCAGATCTCTTTCTTCCTATATTTGTTGTGTAATTTTCGCTGTACTGGTGAACAAAGATGCATAGTTACTTAGTATCTGAGTAAATATGTGGCCTTGGACAAAACTGTATCAAGTCTAAAATAAAAACTGGCTGATTATCTGATATGTTTAAAGTCACTAAGATAAATCTAGCTTGTACAGTCATCTCCTACGAAATATATAAAATGTACTCCCTGGGTTAAAGATTTCAGTCATTTATATACAGCTTGAACATTGTGATTTTTTTAAAAAAAGAGAGGCCACATAGTGATGGAGAGAGATGCTTACATTTTCCTGTTATAATGGGAGTCTGAATATCTGGGGGATTGATTTGCCCAGTGTGATGTGACCTTGTCTGTTCTGCAGTTGACAGGTATCAAAAATTGTCTTAGCTGGCCTATTGAATATGAAAGGTGCAACTCATCACAAGCAGTTACTCTTGACCTCTGCTACTTGTCTGATATGGTTCATCAGGACTTGATCTTGTCTCCTGTAGGTCAGAACAATAGATTTCCAAAGTGTTTTTGCGAATGTCGGCTATTGTAATGCTCATCACATATTTCTTTGTATGTCAGATGCTCTAAACTACTTCCTTTCATATTCAGAATACTGTGAAATATTTGTCAAAACAGTTTGAAATGATCTTGCTTGAAATCACGTTGGGTCTGGCAGACTCCATTTATGCTTTTAGTTATCCAAAGCATGATTTGTTCTCACAACCTTCCAGAAAGAAGCCACTTTCTAAACCTGAAGTTTCTTTATATGACAGAAACAAAATTTTCAGGGTGAGCAGCTGAATACTTGTTCTCTGTCGTGATCATCTGCGAATACGTACTCATGCAATATCTGTGGCCACACAGAGCTAATCGGAACCTTCTAGAAGATAAAATTGACACAATGTTGGTAGCCCCGCCCCACCATATATAAGCTCCCTCAGCGGAGCTACCCCCTCAGTTCTCTTATTCCGCTCAGGCTATAGGAGAATCTTCGACACTTTGGAGATTTGGACTGCTTTCTGACTGAATTCTGGTACTGAACTTTTTTCTGGACTGACCATTCTATTCTTCCCTATCCTGCTTATTTGGCTGACTTGGTTCGCTGAACAACTCCCATGGCGACCACGTCTTTTAAAAAATGTGGCCAGTGTCCGAATGTACTGCCTGACACGGACGGCCATCAGCTGTGCCTAGTTTGTCTGGGTGAAGCTCATCTGACTCGGAATTGTCAGATTTGTAAATCTTTCACCACACAAACGAGGAAGAACCGTGAGGCATGGCTGAAGGTTGCTCTGTATGAGAAGAGCATCCTTCCATCCCAGCCCCCCTTTGTTGGATGCTGACCTCCTCCCTCCGGTGGACTTCAAGGCCCTGACCCCCCCACACGAGGGGACACCGAAGCGGCCACGTTCCCCGCGTCCAGAGGGGCCTAAAGAGGGAGATCCGGCCAAAAAACCTAAGATGGTGAACGCAAAAGATGGCCGCCAAGTGCCTTTGACGAAGAAAAATCCGTTTAAAAAGGCGCGAAAGGAGGATGGGGCTACAGCGCTTAGCACAGCGCTTTTCTCCTCACCTCTTGTGACGGTGCAGGAGCCCGCCCCCTCTGGCCAGCCCAAGTCGCTGCAGCCTCCGGTGGTGCGCCCATCGCCTCTGCCCGCGCCGAGGACCGAAGTAGTGCTGGCTTCGGGGCAAGGAGCCTCCTCCCCGAGTTGGGCGAGGCCTCAGCAGCCTGCGATGCCGCCTCCTCCTCAGCCCAGGTCGGGGCCTGGAGTGATGACGTCGGAGGAAGGAGGGGCAGGCGCGCGGGCTCCGGCTGCGCAAGAGACTCTAACTGAGCATGCGCAGGCCCCAATCTCGAGGCCCGACGCCGCCAATCAGCTGGTTTTGACAGCTGCACCTCCAGAGCCTCAGCCAAGCCTCTTGTCACCGGCGATGTCGGCGATGGCGAACCCTGCTCATCCCTCCACGCCGATCTTCCGCTCCCCTGAATCTAGAGGGAGCGCGACTTCTCCGGCACCTCCTGTCCCCTCTGGGCCATTTGAACGCCCCTCGACATCGGGTGCAGCTCGAGTCAGAGCCCGCGCACCTTCCCGCAGCTCTTCTCATCGATCAAAGCGCCATCGACGCCGTTCACCATCTGCCTCCTCTTCGACCTCGACTTCCTCCTCCTCCTCTTCCTCTTCTTCAAGCCCTCGGAGGAGTCGCAGGCACCATAAGAGGTCCCGTAAACATCATCGCCATGAGAGGAGGCGCAATGGGAGGAGCCCGCAACCCATCTCACGCAGCAGCGAGGGGGCTTCGTCCCTCTGGAAATGGACGACTCAAGGTTATGTCTACGTGGGGCCCCCTCCCCCGCAAGCTCCACGGACGGCTACAGCCCAGCTGCCTCAGGAGATGCCACAGCCTGCAACGCCTGCGCATTGTGCTGCTCCGCTGGCCTTACCAGTCCCTGCTGCACCTGCAGTCGTTGCCCCTCAATGGTCACAGCCCTTGCAACCTCAGCTCCCTTCTGGTGTGGAGGACAATGATCGTTATCCTGACACTGACGTCTCAGGAGAGGAGCAGGATCCAGAGCCGGAAGGAACTGAACTTAGTGGGGATCAAGTTCCCCCTGACTTTAATAACTTTATGATCATGATGGAGAGGCTGGTTAGGGCGCTCGATCTGCCAGCCCCTAAAGTTAGTGACACGGTGGAGGATCACATGTTCCCCTCCAATGAGCTCTCCCCTTCCTCACCAAACTCGCCTCCCTTCCTGACACGTCACCTGCCTTGGTGGCTGCCGTTCCCAGACGTCTAGACTCTTTATATAGGGTTGACTTCTCAGCATTCGAGTGGCTAGCTCGCCCCACCAAACCCAATTCGGTGGTAACTGAGCTAACCAAATCTAGCCGCCCCAGGGGCACCATGACAACTCCAGCTGATAAGGAAGGAAAAAAATTGGATGGCATTGGGAGGAAGGTGCACACCACTGCAGGCTTGGTAAATTGTATAGCCCACTATGCGACCTACCTCAGTGGGTACCAAACCTTTATATGGAACAGAATCCTTCCATATCTTGAACTGCTCCCGCCTGAACGGCGTCATCTTCCGAAGGCCCTCATGGTTGAGGCCTTAGCCCTGGCCCGTTTTCAAAAAGACCTGGGAAAACATTTGGCAGAAACCTCTGGCAGGCTGTTTGCAGAGGCTACAGCCCTGCGCCGTCACGCTTGGCTGCGTACGGCCTCCCTTTCAGAGGAGGGTAAACCCTCGCCGAGGATATGCCCATGCAGGGCAAGGGATTGTTTAATCCGGAAACGGACTCAGACCTCAAGTCAAAGCAGGAGGTCTGGGTAGCTGCCCATGACTTTGGGTACCCCCAACAATCTCAATCATTTAACAGGCGGAGGGGGCAGCAGCCATCCCCTTTCTATAGGAGAAGTTATGGAGGACAATCTGGCGGCGGATATAGAAATGGCAACAAAGGCCCCAACAGGTTTCAAGGTAAACACCAGGGGTTTAACCCCCGCCAGAGGAACAGGCCTTACCAGGCCAAGCCTAAATTCCAAGGAGCTTTTAAGAGGCGCTACTAGCCTTAGCACTGCCTTTCCGTTTTGTTTTCACAGATACGGCGCCTCCTCCATCTGCTCCGGCCAACCCGGTTCCTTGCTCTGGCCCTGTTTTACCCTCCACAGGTTCAGTGTTTTTTTTGGATAGGCTCGCCCCTTTTTATTCGGTTTGGGCATCTATCTCTACTGACTCCTGGGTTTTGAGGATTGTTAGACTAGGCTATTCCATAGAACTCCTAGGTCAGCCCCCTTTAGGAAGAGTAGTCTCTACCCCCAGTTCGCAACCTATTGCTGAGGAAATCCACGCCCTACTCAACAAGGGAGCTATTTCCCCTGTTGACCCTTCCTCCTATTCAACCTGTTTCTTCTCCCGTTACTTTTTGGTGGCTAAGAAGGGTGGAGGCACCAGGGCCATCCTGGACCTTCGTGAGATTAACCTGTTTGTTGAGCCTCGCAAGTTTAAAATGGTCACATTGTCTGCCATTTTACCCCTGTTGAATAACTGTGGCTGGTTTGCCACTATTGATCTCCGAGACGCTTACTTTCATGTCAGTATAGCCGCTCATCATAGGAGACTCCTTTCTTTTCTGGTGGGAACCCAAGCATTTCAATTCAATGTCCTGCCTTTCGGCTTGTCCTCTGCCCCGAGAGTATTTACGAAGTGCATGGCCATCATCACAGCCCACCTCAGGGTCAATAAGGTCACGGTTTACCCGTATTTGGACGACTGGCTTCTGGTAGCCCCCACTAGGGATAAGCTCATTTCCGACATTGAGTTCACACTTTCGCTTCTTCAATCCTTAGGCCTGGTCATCAATTTGGAAAAATCCAACTTGATGCCCTCCCAGATTGTTCCCTTTATTGGTGCAATTCTAGACTCCATACAGGAAATAGTATACCTTCCCGAAGAGCGATTTCTCAATCTAGTTGGTCTATTAGAACAAATGTTACAGGCCTTGACCTCCACGGCCCACCAGATCCAGACGGTACTGGGGCATATGGCCTCTACGACATCAGTCACTCCGTATGCCAGGTTGCGGCTTAGGCCACTTCAATCCTGGTTCATCTCGGTCTTTGACCCTCTGAGAGATGATGCCTCCATGGCGCTTCAGATGCCCTCTCATATCCGTGATTCCCTGCACTGGTGGTTGGATAAAACCAATGTCTGCTGCGGATTACCATTTTCAGCACCCACTCCCACGCACACCGTAACGACGGATTCGTCACTGACAGGCTGGGGGGCTCATTGTCGTGACTTAGTAGCACAAGGTCATTGGTCTCAGGCTGAGGCCAAGCGCCATATCAACTATTTGGAGCTCTTCGCTGTACAGAGGGCGTTAGAAGCCTTCGAGTTAATACTGTCGGGCAATAGTGTACTACTGTTGACCGATAACACCACTGTAATGTTTTATTTAAATAAACAAGGAGGTACTCACTCCCATTCATTGTTAAAGTTGACCCTGCAGATATGGGACTGGTGCCTCCCTAGGAGGATACACCTTACAGCACTTCACTTACCGGGTGAGGAGAATACTGTAGCGGATGCCCTTAGTAGATCTCCCATTGGGCACCATGAATGGTCTCTGTTACAGGATGAGGTTTCCCGTATTTTTGCTCTCTGGGGAACCCCAGAGATTGACCTCTTTGCTACTAGGGACAATACTAAATGTGAAATGTACTGCGCACGTAGGAGACCGGATGCGGCTCAGGGCTGTTTGGGGGATGCTTTTCGTCTCTCATGGGGAAGAGGGCTACTTTACGCCTTTCCTCCTTTCCCCTTATTACTTAAGGCAGTCATTGTCAACCGGTGTGACTCGGCACACCAGTGTGCCGTGCGAGAGCACGTGGTGTGCCGCGAAAACGTCCCCTCCCCCCGCCTTTCTTCCCCCTCCTGCTGCTGCTGCTTGGAGGAGGAGGCCAAGCGGGCGGAGGCGGATCCGGGCCTACCGGGTGAGGCGGGCTCTGAGGTCTTGTGTGTGTGTGTGAGAGAGAGGAGAGGGTGGGAGGAGCGGGAGGGCGCCGGGCTGGGGGAGGCTTTTCCGCCTGGCCCCTGTGCCCTTCCGAAGTCGGAAGGATGCGAGAGCCGGGCGAAAAGCTTCCCCCGTGAGCCATCGAGGCCTGTGGGAGGCTTCTCCACCTGTCCCCCGCGCCCTTCCCAAAATTGGGGACGGGTGAGGGGGCCAGGAGGTGCACTTCCCCAAGGCAGCAAGGTCCTCGCTGCCTCAGGGAGGCGTCTCCGCCTGTCCCCCGCGCCCTTCCCAAATTGGGGACGGGTGAGGGGGCCAGGGGGTGCACTTCCCCGAGGCAGCAAGGTCCTTGCTGCCTCAGGGAGGTGTCTCCGCCTGTCCCCCGCACCCTTCCCAAATTGGGGACGGGTGAGGGGGCCAGGAGGTGCACTTCCCCAAGGCAGCAAGGTCCTCGCTGCCTCAGGGAGGTGTCTCTGGCTGTCCCCCGCGCCCTTCCCAAATTGGTGCACTTCCCCAAGGCAGCAAGGCAGGCAAGAGTTCTTTCTTCCACCCTGGACATTATTCCACAGATATATACACGTCACTTGCCTATTTTCTAACAGCTCACCACCTCTGAGGATGCCTGTCATAGATGTGACTGAAACGTCAGGAGAAAATGCTTCTGGAACATGGCCATACAGCCTGAAAACCTCACAGCAACCCGGTGATTCTGGTCATGAAAGCCTTTAGCAAAAGCTCTTTGATTTCTGCCAGGATATCTATGTTGTGTTCATTGAAACATGCCCAGGTTTCACACCAAGTGTATACTTTTGAAAACATATTAACTATATATATTACTGTGTTAGAGTGTCATTTTGTTTCATTTTGGTTGGGGGTGTGGCCCGGGATTTTTTAAATGTCAAAAGTGTGCCTCGGCTCAAAAAAGGTTGAGAAACACTGACTTAAGTTGCTGGCCAAGATTCAGAGGGACAACGCCAACTGAATCTTGGTGACGCCGTGGTGGCCTCGTCAACCCTGGTTCGCTCCCCTACTGCACCGCTCACAGGAGATGTACATCAAACTCAGGGACATGCCGGATCTGCTTCTATCCCAGGGGGACAGGGTCCTTTACCCGGAGGTAGCCAAGTTACGCCTAACAGCTTGGCGCCTTCGTCCCTCCAGATAGTTCCCATGTCATCACTTTCCCAGCCAGTCCGTCGTTTTCTGGACGCGGCTCATAGGGAATCTACCAAGAAGTCTTATAATAAGTGGGACAAATTTTGTGCCTTTGCGGCAAGGGATAATTCGGCTCCCCTTACCGCGCCAATTTCAGTAGTTTTAGATTTCTTGGCGGAGTTAGCGGAACAGGGTCTAGCTCTCTCCTCCCTTAGATGTTATTTGGCATCGATTTCGTGGTACAGGAGAAAGGCTGGCCTACCCTCCTGTTTTTCCGACCCCCTCGTCAAGCTTTTCCTCAGGGGGGTATCATATTCTAGACCTAAGGTAGCCCCGTTAGCTCCAGGATGGGACCTAGATCTTGTTCTGTCAGCTTTGGCTAAACACCTTTCGAGCCGATGGCCACCATCGATATTCCCCGACTTTCATGGAGGGTCGCATTTCTGTTCGCCATCACCTCCGCTAGGAGAGCTAGTGAGCTGTGCGCTTTACGTGCTGATGCTCCCTATATCAGATTTCACAGAGGTAAGGTGGTGTTGCGTACCGACCTAGCCTTTTTGCCCAAGGTGGCAACGTCATTCCATATGTCGCAAGATATAGTTTTGCCTGCCCTTTTTCAAAATCCCACTTCTGCCCTGGAACGCTCCCTTCATTATTTGGATGTCAGGAGAGCTGTAGCTTTTTATTTAGACAGGACATCAGGGTTCAGGAAGTCTAATAGGCTGTTTGTAAAGAACAGGGCAGATACCAAGGGACTCCTGGTATCCTCTCAGAGGATGTCGGCTTGGATTGTAGCTGCTATACAGTTAGCGTATCAGATGGCTAGGAAAGATCCTCCCCAGAATGTCAAGGGCCATTCCACGCGAGCGATGCCCATGTCCGCTGCTTTCATGAGGGGAGTACCTCTGGATGCGGTTTGCCGGGCGGCCATCTGGAAGACGCCGCTGACGTTCGTGACCCACTACAAGCTGGACGTCATTTCTAAGAGGCAAGCGCAGTTTGGCAGAGCGGTCCTGTTCTCCTCGGTGGCATGACGCCCACCACCCAAGGTTGGTAGCTTGGTAATCTGTTGCATGAGTACGTATTTGCAGATGATCATGACAGAGAATTATTAGTTGCTTACCTGTAACGGTAGTTCTCTGAGTGATCCTCTGCGAATTCGTACAACCCGCCCTTCCTCCCCGGGTCATGCCTCCTCGTTCTGACTGCTTTGCGGTATAAGAGAACTGAGGCGGTAGCTCCGCTGAGGGAGCTTATATATGGTGGGGCAGGGCTACCAACATTGTGTCAATTTTATCTTCTAGAAGGTTCCGATTAGCTCTGTGTGGCCACAGATATTGCATGAGTACGAATTCGCAGAGGATCACTCAGAGAACTACCGTTACAGGTAAGCAACTAATAATTTGAAAGATCTAAAACAGACAAAAGTCTTCTCTGTGTATAGCTAAATGGTTAACTCCTGTGCTCACTCCTTGTGTATCTGTCAGTATAAAAATGCTTTCTGGGGTTAGTTCAATATGAACTAACCCCAGAAATATGGTTTTCCCTATGTTTCATGTGTGTGTTTGGTCCTCTTCAACATCTGAGCAAATGTCATCAGAATTATTGAGAAAGCAATACCATTCCCCATCCCTTCAACTCTGATAAAAATGGCTTCTTCTTTCTACCATCAACAACATAATATTTCAGGGTCACTGAAGGGGGTCACTGAACCCTACACATTCTGAATGCAGTTGCAGTTGGAACTAATAGCAGGACTTACAAAGTATCCTGTTTTGCGGTTATGGATTTGTACTTACAGATCCATAGCTGCTCTCTGTTTGCTAATACTATGTATTTTACAATACTGACACTATTGCCACAATTGTCACACACACCCTCCCCCTGTCCTCACATTAAGAAGCAACAGCTGGACCAAGCAATGGAAGTCTGTTCTGCTGGCAATTGAAGTGGCATGATGATCCACTTCGCTCTTGCCAGTGATCTTCGGTACAAGGAATAGTGACAGGAGTCCTGCTTTTGATTGTCACAGCCTCACTTGCTGGTGAAAGGTGTTCGAAATGTCAGTTTGCTATGCCCTAATCCCTAGCAGGATAGGCTGCCATTGCTAAGGTAGGTCTAGGGTTGAGATGAGAGATGTTACTCAGTTATGCACTTGTAACTGAATCTCAGCCACGGTTCTTTTCCCCACAGCCTGGGTTCTTACGGAGAGTGGTTGAGTGGCACATGTGAGCTACATCTTAGAGGAAATTTTGTACATTGCAGTCACTGGGAAGTTTTGCCAGAATTCACTAAGCCAGTTAGGAATTCGTAACATTCGTAACAACCTGGCAAATGGAACGACATAAAAGAATCCTCCACCTTGTTCAACTGTGGAGCAGAAGAAACAACTCCGCATATGTATGCGTATCCACAATGCCCTGCCTCATGTACAGAGGAAGAATTGTTTAAATCTACAGACAATGCAGTCGCTGTTGCCCGGTTTTGGTCAAAAATTATTTATCCACTTGTACTCCTATTTTTATCAGTTTTATACTTGTGTATGCAATGCTTTTGACACGAAATAATAATTATCCTCTGCTCTCCTGGGGGTGCAAAGAATCTATAGGATTTCCAGTTCCTTTGTTTAAAAAGAGGTTTGTGACGTATGTCTAACACCAAAAATACTATCTAATCATATTTTTTACAAGTTTATAAGGTGTTGCTGGGGAACACCTGCTCATCCTCACAAACTTTGACTTGTGGGGTCCTGCAGGGTTCCATACTGTCCCCCTTGTTGTTTAATATCTACATGAAGCCACTGGGAGAGATCATCCGGAGTTTTGGGGTCAGAAGTCATCTGTACGTGGATGATGTTCCGCTCTATCACTCCTTCCCACCTGTTACTAAGGAGGCTGTGCAGGTCCTTAACCAATGCTTGGCTGCTGTGTCGGCCTGGATGAGGGTGAACAGATTGAAACTCAATCCAGACAAGACAGAGGTACTCCTGGTCAGTCGAAAGGCCAAACAGGGAATAGGGTTACAGCCTGTGTTGGATGAAGTTACACTCCCCCTGAAGACACAGGTTCGCAGTCCGGGAGTGATCCTGGACTCATCACTGAGCCTGGAACCCCAGGTCTCGGTGGTGGCCAGGAGAGCTTTTACACAATTAAAACTTGTGCGCCAGTTGCGCCCATTCCTTGGGAAGTCTGACTTGGCCATGGAGGTCCACGCTCTGGTTACATCCCGTTTAGACTGCAATGCGCTCTACGTGGGGCTGCCTTTGAAAAGTTACCGGAAGCTTCAATTAGTCCAATGGTCAGCAGCCAGGTTGCTAACAGGAGTGGCATATAGGGAGCGAACCACTCCATTGTTATGTCAGCTTCACTGGCTGGCGATTAGCTTCTGGACACAATTCAAAGTGCTGGTATTAACCTTTAAAGCCCTAAATGACTTTGGTCCAGTTTACCTGTTTGAACTTATCTCCTGCTATGAACCATCACTTAAGATCTTCAGAAGAGGCCCTGCTCTCGATCCCGCCACTCTCACAAATGCGGTTGGTGGGGATGAGAAACAGGGCCTTCTCAGCAGTGGCCCCCGTCTGTGGAACTCCCTTCCTAAGGACATCAGGTTAGCCACCTCCTTCCTGTCCTTTAGGAGACAACTAAAGACCTGGCTGTGGGCCCAGGCATTCGAGTAAAGGTATTTGAGTATTGGACAATGGCAGCTGTACTTGAATATTGTGATATGACGATACTGGAATTACTCGGCTGGACTCTAGTGGCATGTTAATGTGAATGTTAATTAATTTTTATTGATGATTTTATAATGTTTTTGTACCAATTGTTTTTACTGATTGTATTCTTGTATAGCATTATGGATGCATATGTGAAGCTGCCCTTTGTCCCCTCTTGGGAGAAGGGTGGGGTAGAAATAAAGATAATAAATAAATAAATAAATTAGGATTGACTTTGTTTGAAAGATCTATATCATGTACCTCTTCACAGTTCTGTGGTAAATGTAGGAAAGATGAGCTACCATATTTTCCAGCCAAGGATTGACCATTTGTTTCCTGAGTATTTTCTGATATTCATCTTCAAAAATATTTTCAGGAAAAGAGATCAAAAACCATTCATCTTTATATATAAAATCTCAACCTGCATATGTTTGTTCTTGCAAAATTCAAAAAGTAGTTGGTCAATCGACTTGACATTTCGACACAGCATTGCATTCCAATACACAGGTGTTTTTATTGTAAAATAAAATTAAAACAACATTGCATTCAAATACAGTTGTGTATTTAGAGTGAAACTAGCAGTCCAGAAATAGACAAAGTCGAATCTGTTATGCCCAAAGCAACCACTCACAGCTTAGCTTTCATTTTATCTCAACATTATAAGAAATGAAAACTGAGCACTGAAAATTTGACATAACATTGCATCCAAATACACATGTGTATTTAGAGTAAAACTAGCAGTCTGGGAATACACAAAGTGGAATCTGTGATACCCAAAGCAATAATTCACAGCCTAGCTTTCATATTACCTCAGAAAACTGAGCACGAGCAACCAATCACTGTGCTGCTTTCCCTTTCCCTTAGCAGTAAAAGAAATAACAACCTATCACAGAGCTGCTTTCATTTTACCTCAGCTGTAGATGACATAACAACCAATCATAGCGCAGTTTCCTTTTACTTCAATAGCATAAGAAATACCAACCAATCACAGAGCAGCTGACATTTCAACTCAGCAGTATACGAAATGTAAGCTGAGCTGTGTTTGGTTGCTTTTGGCATACCACTAATTCTGACGGACATGGCATTCAAGTACTAACAGCTTCAATTTCCAATACACCTTGCATTCGCTGTGACTGTCAATAAAGTGCAGGGGTAATCTTTGCAAGTGTGCTATTTGAATTAGAAAACTGTAGCTTCTCTCATGGCCACTTACTCATTGCACACTCCAGAGTTGGTAAACCGTCAGATCTTTATGTTTATGCAGAAAATGGACAAACCAAAAATGTAGACAATCCACTAGCTTTGCAATAAAAATGATTTCTGTTAAAAACCTCTTTTCCTTTCCTATCCTATAATTCCACATAGACACAGCAACACAAGGCAGTATATTGAATTGAATGATGTGTTTTCTGTGTAAATCTATGTTGGCAATAATACTTTTATTTACTGTCTCATACATTTCATATCAGACAGCCACAGCAAAGTGTGGTCAGGTTTAGCTACTTTCAGATAAAATGTGGTTTGATATTTAAGTGAAGCCAATGTTCAAAACTTGATTGCTCTAGTATTTTAGGAAAGAAAGTGAGTAATACATTGTCTTTTAAAATTAACTGGAATGCATGAAATAGTTAAGTGGGTGGGGTTTTATTTCAGGCCTTCTCCACTAGCCCAACTTCTTGGGCTTCCCATTTCAGTTACAAAGCTTTCAGCCATTTCAGACAAAGCTTTTGCCTCAGGAGAATAAAATGGGTAGCACAACAATCCCCGCTCCAACCTCCAGTTTGTAAAATGCTATTACTAGGGTATACAATATAGTGAAACATGGATAGTAGCCTCCTTACTTCTAAGAAAACATTGGAAAGTTTTAATTTTGACCTGTGTCTCGTCTTTGAAATGATAACATGTCAATCAGGTCATGGGTTGTATTATGCTGTTTATTTATGTTGTTATATTAATTCTATTGAGTTTCTTTTTTGACTTGTTATATGTTCTTGATTCTTGGCATTGAATGTTTGCCACTGTGTTTTTTTTTTTACTGGAAGCCATCCTGATTCCCCTCAAGGAGATAGGGCAGGTTAAAAATAATAATTATTATTATTATTTTGCTGTATAAGGGAATCATCAACTATTTCATCAGATCACCAGTTGGATGCCAATAGTTTATTGATGGATTGTTACACATTTTGCATAATATGCCATTAACTACAGAATTGTCTATATTAGAACAATCCACAGTTTGGCACCTGGATATTTTCTAATCATTGCCAGCAAGCCTGCACATGTTTACTCAGCAATAAGTCCCACTCATTTGAGTGTGCTATATGTTTGGATAAGTATGTGTAGGATTGTAATCTTAGTGTGTTACAATAAATTTCATTTTGTCAATGAGTATACTTTCAGCCATAAGCTCAAACATTATTTTTCTATTATACGTTCGCATGGAGCAATTTTGTTTTGCTAGGTTCCACTCTCCAGCTGTACATCTGCTCCTACAGCACTTCATTGATTTTTGTCCTGTGATAGTTTGTCCTTGTGTATCTTTTTCCCTTCTCCTCTTAGCACAAATCCCTTTTGAAATCCCCTTTTTTCAGGAAAGCCACAGAGGTGAGATTGCACTTACTGTGATTCTCTGTGATAAGGACAAAAATCCACTTGAGGCCACAAATGTTTTGCAGATTTTGCTTCTAATAACTTGGATAATTCTAAATGCATTAGTATATTTTGCCCTTTAGTACTTGGAAATTTTGTTGTATGGAAGTGCATGATTCAGTAAACACACATATTTTTTAAATGTACTTGAGAACTGTAACCTTCTGTTTAAATAGTTTATGTGGAAAAACCTTGTGGAAAAAAGACTTCAGTCATATTCATCTTTCATGGAAGCAAGTTCCACTGAATCCAGTGTGACTTTTTTCTGTGTAGACTTGTATAGGAGTGTCTATTTGACTTGAGTGAATAGGCAAAAGGTATATCCAGCCAAATAAAGTTTCTAGAAAATATACCCAAGTTTTCATGGTATCTGTTTTTAAAAAATGCTTTTAGCTACATTACAAGAGAAAATAATTTGTATTGTTGATTGCTCCAGTATAGCATCTTTCAAATGAATTATGAGTAGTTCTTTATTGATCTGCCTTATTCTAGGTCACTGAGCTATATATCCAAAGTGTTTATACAATCTATTGGAATCAATAAACAATTTAAACTGGTGTAACTGCAGAATGTTTGCTAGTCCCAAAGAAAATGAAAGTATGACAAAGAATGCAGCTGTGGAGGTTTATTTTGTTTTGTCAGAGTAAAGTCAGTAAAATAATAAAACCATTCCAGCAGTATTGCAAGAAACTACTGACACCTTAATCCCATATGTATGGACTTTGTGGTTTACACAGGCATTATTTCAGCCTTTATACTAGAGACATTCCTTTTATTTATAGTTTTAAGAAATTACTTTTTGAAAATGAGCTTCAGAGAATATCTCCTCCAGGAGTAAGCACATCATAAAAAGGATTCAATTTAGATTATAGGTGTTACATTTCAGGTTTAGCTTTGTTGTATCGTGACTTTGGACGGTGTAAATATTAACATAATGACTTAAAGTGTGGATTAGGTTTTATAGTTATGTCTCAAATAAGACAATTAAAAAGAGGCTGATACTGTTTTTATTAATACTTAAATATTTGTATTTAGAAAATCAAGTAGAAAGCTATGTGGCCAGTAAACATTTCTTATGCCACAGTGCACACTAGTGGATTGTTAGGTAATTTCACTGTATATAGTTTATAGAAAATAATTTTAAAACATTTTTTCAATACAGCACAATCTGGATCCCACGTTTATCCCAAACACAGGCTAGCATTGTGGAACAATACTGTACATTTGATAGGTGACAAATAGGAAAACTCTGCTTGCTTGAAAGCTCCATCAAAATGAATTGTATATGGACTTGGTATTACATATCCTTTTCCCTAATATTACCTAATAACCACAGTGATGTGTACAGATTCTTTTTGAAAGCTCAGAAATGATTCTGGTATATACCCTATTTACTAGTGTTATTTCTTTATTGCTACTCCAGCAAGAGGTTTGTGAACTTTCTTTTTCTGCATTCAGATCCTCCAAGAAGCTTTACCAATTTTGATGAAGTTCCATATGCCATTAAACTGCACTATGCTGTAGACTAGAGAATAGTAAAGTTGTCCCACAGTTACAGCAAAGTCCTCAAATAGTATGCAGAAGATTTAGTCCATACCAACTTGATGAAATCTGTAGTCATAGCATTTTTTTCATTGCTGGAAAGTGTTGGCACACATACCTGAGGAGACAAAGGATCTGTCTGCATGAACTGTGCTGACATAATTGCAAAAACATTGTTCAAATTTATACTATATACTACTAGAATTAAGTGTGTGCTTTATATGTTTTAAATTTATTCATTTTATATATATATATATATATATATATAGAGAGAGAGAGAGAGAGAGAGAGAGAGAAGAGAAAATGATGATGATATAATAAAAACCAATACTAGTAATCTATAGCACTCACACTAAGTGACATAAACCATAAAATGTTTTTCATTCAAGGTTTCGTTCTGTTTGGAACACATCAGTAAATGGAGAAGATATCCATAAGCGGGTGAAAAATATTTTAAGGACACACAACGCAAGGCAAAGACTAACATTTGTAAGTTTTTTTCAATTAAAAGGCATAAATGAAGAATTTGAAACTGTTCTAGCCATGAAGGAACATATCACAAAGCCAGAGCCTTGTTCCTCTTTAAGTCCCATCCCCAAAGCCCCAGTAGTACTACATCTTTCTTCAGTAATGTATGTTGTAAGAAATCCTATTTTTAAAAGAGGAATGTCAACAAATGAGATGATCATGAGATGCTCATCTTGATTTCTTAGGATGACAGTAGTTTGTCAAAAGAAGAGTCTGCTAGAACAAGTGGGACAAGGACTTCTAATAAAAAAGGGGAAGTTTCATGTATAAATTCTTCAAGCTACAATGAGCTTCAGAGCAGGTAACATTTCTCTTCCTATTATTTCTTATCAAAGTCCATGCTTAGCCTTTTTGCTCTGTTGACAGTTCTGTTCTATTCTGTGGGTGTTATTGTCATTGAACTAAACTATGTGAATTAAACTGAAGTTCTAGAAAACATTCTGTGAAAAGACTGCATACCTGATACACCCAAGCGGTAAAAAAAAACCACACAAATGAATCAGGCTTAAGATGATTGATTTCAGTGGTGATTTATCTACACTGAGGGGTTCAATTTGGTGTAAAATATATTGAGTTCAGTGGTGATTCATCTACATTGAGAAGTTTAATCTGGTGTAAAATACCCCAGATCCAGTATGTTTATCCTGAATCTGAGGTTCTTTTAATATGGCTAGGAAGCACAGCCAGTCTGGTGTGGTGGCATGCATCCTATTTCCTCTGTCACCACTTTTCCCATCTATTTTCCTGATTGTACAGGTGCTCCATTCTGACCCCAACAGAAGAAGGAAGAAGTGGAGATCTCTGGTTCACACAGGGCCATTTGTCAATGTCAGAATGGAGCAGCAGCACAGCCAGGAAGGAGGGGGCAGGCACCCCATCCTCATGTCAACAGAAGCATCTGCAGCAGCCAGGGGCTTGGACAGAACTCCAAGGCCAGCTAGGAGTGACAGGAACACAGAAATAATCCATTCCTTGAAGAGTACAAGGAAAGGGTGGTGGTGCCAGTGTGTGTCTGGACAGCATCTTAGGCCAAGTTGTACCCAATCCAACTGTCCAGGCAGATACTGGCACAAACACTCAGTATACTCTGCACTCAGCAAAATCTGGAATATCGCCCAATATTGCCCAGTGTCGGGCAAATCCTGCTTGATCTAAAAAACAAAAACAAAATGGGGGTATTTGTTGGAAGTAGCTGAGTGTCATGAAGACAGCCAGCTTTCCATTTGAGGTTATTCATTCATTTTGGCTAGTGGAGAGAAGGCCTATGTTTCTCTTCCATACACGCCTTATTCCTCTTCTACTCTGTCCCTTTAAGTTATATGATTCGTAGCAGGCAAACCACTGTTCCAACCAATATTGTTGAAGAAATATGATAATACCCAGGTTGGATCATAAGAGGCCAACTTTTGATCATAACTATGAGGAGTATACTGGTGTATACAAGAGTCACTTAACTTATGAGGCTCAGAGCTTTTCACATTATCCCAAGGATATTGAATGTAGACATATTTGAGCCTAGCCCACGCTCCAAGTTCTCTATTGCTTTATCAACTAATTCCAGCATAATTATGTCTCTTATGATCTTGATAGAGATTGTGGGGGCTACAGGCTGTGCATAAAATAATCTGGAATGGCTATTGTCATAGCATCATTGAAAGAATATACTTTAAAATGGAATACTCAAATAGAGTTGGGCACTGATGGAATCATCACATTAGGTAGTGCAGTCAAGGGAGTAGAGGCTAAAGAGAGAGACTCAAGGACATTTTGACAGCTTGAAGTCTGCTATCGTCCTCATAAATAGCATATTAAGACAGAGTTCAGAGGAGAATGTAGTTTTGCTGACCAAATGTTCACACTAATGTAAATGATTGAAAACCATGGGGACTGTGCAGAAGGGCTGTGGTATTGAAATATTTAGTGTGGGGGTGACTTTGAGAGGAACTTGTGGGACTCTAAAAGAGATGGAACAAAAGCATGTGACAGGTATATGACAGGTGTTTCCGAAAGTGGAGTTGAGTGCAGTTATCCTTGTCTTAATATGATTTGTGCATGTAATCCCCAAATCACTTCAGTTTGGCTTGTCAGGATAGTTTCCAGTTGAGACTGCAGACTGATTTTTTCCCTAACATGGATGTAGCAATGTCCATTCCAGTGTTTAATTTCTCATGAGGAAGGGACAACTAATGGACATTCACAAATCAAGGGACTGTCAAGCATCAAGACATCAGTACAGAGATGTGGAATTCACACAAAGTGCTCCCACTCACTATAAGCATATCTTGATCTGTTGTGATGACTATGGTTCTATGAAATCTATTGGCGTTAGTTCTCAGAGTAATTCAAAAAGAACAAGCAAAAGAACGGCAACACAGCAGTCGCTTTTCAAAATCAAATAATTCTATTTCTTGATATATTTTCTTTCAATCATCATACAAAGTACGGTTGCAGTGGAAACCAAATCATGAAGATTGCATTCACAAGTCTCAAAATTATAATCTTCCCAAGGAGTCAAGGTCTCCGGGTTGTCCAAATAATCAATATTTTCAATACTATATTAATGGCATATAGTTCATCAGGTGGTCACTGGTTTCCACTGCAACCGTACTTTGTATGATGATTGAAAGAAAATATATCAAGAAATAGAATTATTTGATTTTGAAAAGCGACTGCTGTGTTGGCGTTCTTTTGCATGACTATGGTTCTAGGCAAAGGAAATGGATTTCTTGGAACAACATTATGCTGTTCTTTATGCAATACTCTTGTATAGCCCTGTCAGGTGTGCTTTGTATAGAAAACCAAAGCCAAGAGATTTCATCAAGTATTTTTTTAAGATTGCTATAACTGTAGTGAATATTTTGTTTTGTTCCAGAAACAATATCAACTACAACATTTCATGTAATGAAACTAATTTGATGGTGAATCCATTTCCAGATTCTGAATTGTATTTAGCTGGCTATCATCAAAGGATTAAAAGAAATTCCACATCCTACAATGTCAGTCTGTTTGTTTAGGGAAAAGAGATATGGGAATCTCTGGGCTAGAAGAATGCAGTTGTTTTTTTAGTTTTTTGTGTGGTTTTTTTTAAAAAAAAATGACACAGTGTTTAGGGCAGAGGTACCTCGTTTCAAACTTGTGGCCCTCTGGGTGTTTGGAATTCCACCTCCCAGAAGCCCAGCTTGTCCAGTGGTCAGGAATTCTGGAAGCTGGAGTCCAAAACATCAAGAGGGCCACAAGTTTGACACCTCTAGCTTAGAGGCCATTTGCATTTGCTCTGTTTCTCACAGGAGCCAAGCCACCTTCTCCTATACTGTCACATTTATGTACATGAAAAGGAATATATTGTAATTTAGTTCTGAGTTTAGATAACCATTGTGTAGAAAATTTTAGCTGCAACCATAGCATCTGCAAATAGGATCTACACAAAAGCAAAACTGTATGGGTGGCACCCATGTTCTCCTGCTTTTAAAAGAATAAACAAAGTATAAGTGCCTGTCATTATTCTCATGAATTTTTTAAAATAATATTTTAAAATGTGTGTTTGTGTCCCCCCTCCCATTTTTTTGTTTTGTTTTGGATGGTGGAACCTTACTAGTTCATCCATACGGCAGAACATCATGGTTCATCTGGATAATGGTGAATATTGGACCAACCAAGCTTCTGAGTATAAAAACAAACCCCATAGAGCAATCTTTGAGGACAGTCTGGAGAAAATCTATCGAAACATGTATAGAAAAGCTTCGGGCTCCATTTCGAAAAATAAATAAGTTTCTCTTAGTACAGGTAGAACTGAACGATATACAAGATTTTAAAGGTGATGTTTATGTGATTAATCTTTGTATTATTTCTCTCTTTTTACCTGAAATATTTTTACATGAACCTGTGAAATTCTGAGGCTGGGACTCCAAAAGGGAAAGAAATAAAATCTGGAGAATATTAAGTCGGATGTATTGTTTGCATATGGGATTTATAGATGTGCCAGTATTAACTTCCTATTTTTCATGCAGCTTTAAATCGGAGTGAATATACATGCTTATTCACCACACAGATGTCCATGGTTTTGTCTATCCATCATGCTGTTCAAGTCCTCACACAGGCACAAATGGAAAACATCAGTTTCCATTGCTTCCAGTAATGTGTTTCTAACATTCTGCTATTGACAAAGCATCCATGAGGCTGGTTTTCAGTAGCAGTGCTATATCAGTAATTATCTTCCTGAAAATGTATAGTTCATCCATATGTCTGTGCAAGAAGAGGAATGAAGAGCAGCATTTTACATGGTGGCTGAATGTATGAAGTCAGCATGAATAGTGATAAAGTGTGCATCATCATCAGAGCTTATATTCTCTATCAAAACAGGTGCCTTTTCTTGCTCCTGATATGATAACATAAACTCCTTGTTTACTGCAGATAAATGTACAAACGTCCTAATATCCCAATATGGAAATTAATTCAAAAGAAATGTGTGTGTGTTGCCTATGAGCTGATTTTGTTGTACATCAGGAGAAATAGGGAAATTATTCCCATTGAAATCTTTTTTACTATAAGACCCAGTTTTTCCTCCTTTTCTGTACTACTTTGAATTATAACATTCTGTTGATAATCTTGGCTTAACATAGCAATGCTGTAGTTTAAGAATGGGAGTCATGTGGCTTTCCAGTTGTTGGACTAAAAATCCCAGTAGCTTTGCCAATAGTGAGTTTCACTTTCCATCTTTGCTGTTTAGTGAATCCTACACTGAGCGGGCATTTTGGAGAATATGACCTTCTAAACTCTTTAAGTTATACACCTCTGTTTCAACCATCTTTCTCACTATGCTTGTTCTCAAATTCCCATGATCAAATAGATTCCAGTGTTCTTTTCAGATTTCATCAGCAATGTCAGGGCATTGTTTAAAAAAGCAAGTCTGGAGCATATCAGGTAACACATCCAAATGCGAACATTATGAATGTCCTGTATCTCAATATGATTAAATTTTGAGTCTGTCCTTTTGGGCTCAAGGGATGCTTTGGCAGAACTGTACTGGTAAAGCTGGGCATCTTTCTGCTAAAGGACACCAAATGTTCACCAGCAGTTTTGAAGCTTCCCAAGAGAAGAAACCTTTCCAGCCTTCCACTGCATATTTCTCACATTAACAAATCAGGACAAACTTCTCACTTTCTTCAAGAAAGAAAAAAATTCAGAAGTGGGACTTTGTATCTCTTACTTCCTTTCAAAAAGAAAAGAAATAGATTCTTTTTGGAATAGTTGCTTTCAACAATCACAGAAATAGACTTATATAAGTATTGTTTACCAAGGGAGCTGGCAAATGTCATGAAGCATATGTAATGTGTTATTGTATTACCAGGTGACCTCCATTTTGTACTACTATGTTTGCACCAGAGAACTGGAAGTCACATATCCCCAGAAGACTGTTTTTGGTCAAATGGTAATTTCTTTATTAAAAGACATGTTAGTCCCTCATGTGAAAATATCCAAGTGATATTCAATAACAAATAAAATAGTAAATTTCCAATATAAAATATAGGTTGACATGTATGTTGAATAATTGTATTATAGAAAAGGGGGATTCTAATTCAGTACAGCAACTAAAAACAGCAAAATCTAATTTTTAAAGTATTAATTAAAGATGTCTATTTTGGAGCTGTGGTGGCAGCAGAGTTGGCACTAGGCCTGCTTGGAGAAGGTATTCTAAAAGTAACTGCTAATTCTGAAATGGCCTCAAATTCTGAATTGTGTGTGAGTGGTGGTGAGGATGTCACAGTTCCAGAACCCTGATAACGGGATCTCAGATCAACCAAGACTTGACTTTATTGTCCTTAGTTATCTGCTCATCTTGGCTTTAGGGGACATATCTTCTGCCTTTATCCCACAGCCACGACAACGCAATGAGTTAAACCCTTGTGCTGTCTGAACTGCTGACCTGAAGGTCGGTGGTTTGATTCCGTGAGACATTGTGAGCTCCCGTCTGTCAGCTCCAGCTTCCTTTGCGGAGACATGAGAGAAGCCTCCCACAGGATGGCTAAACATCCAGACGTCCCTGGGCAATGTCCTTGCAGACAGCCAATTCCCTCACACCAGAAGCGACTTGCAGTTTCTCAAGTCACTTCTCACACGATAAAAAAAAAATCCCACAACAACCATTGCTAAAAAGAACTTTCCACCTCGTCACCATCCCCACAAGTTTTGCATTTCTGTTGCTGGTCACAGTTAGCTCGTCCATAAGACATTTCATGGTGCTTCAAGATCTCATTGCATACTGATCCAGACTAATGTCTATATCTTTGAAAACGAAATAGAATCACGGGTGCAACAGAATGATGGGTTACTGTTTATACAGAAGTCTAAAAGAGCAGTCATAAAACCTAAATACAAGGATAGTTCACACCTCTTCATCTCATTGATGGTGTCTTTTGTCACAACTGCCATTCTTCCAGGCCTACATGATAAACGAAATGCTGCCCCCTTGAACCACGTTCTTGGGCTGGATTACAGGAAAAATACTTCCTTGGGACCAGACTTGACAGCCTTAGGTTTCCTGGTATCCTCCCTTCCTGGTTCTGAAATGTGCTCTTTCACAGGAAAAAGTTTCCTGGGTGCATTTCATTAAGTAGGCCTTTTATTAAGCTTTAGTCTGAAATCTAGGGATGAGAATAAAATGCATAAAACTGTTTTGACAAATTATTCTAGGAAAGTAGGGTTAGAACCCCTCATCTCTCTTCCGTATCCAGAAATGTCTTCTGGCTGTCCTCTGTTAATCCAAGATAGCTAGTCATTTTGTTTCTATTTTCTTACTTCTCAGGCTACCTTAGGAAGAAGTTCAGATAGGTTTGAGAAGAGAGTTAGCATTATAGTGTCTTTCTGAATTGGGGTATTGAAGGATATTCTCTTAGGTTTACAAAAGTATGGCTGCCCAGAGGTTGGTGGACTAAGAATCCGCTGTCAGGGCTAATGGGAATTTAGGTCTTGTAACATCTGGAGACTACACTTAGATAATCCTGTCCTAAATGAAAGCTTATTTTACAGAGATTGTTATCTTTTCCTCTGCTTTCAGCAATATTCTTTGAATCTCCACTAACCTAGCAATTTAGAAGACGTGGAAAGGGAGACACAAAAGTAAAATATAGAAATATGCTTATAGGTAAATCCTGTTGAGTTCAGTGATGCTTATTGTCAATTAAGTACATTCAGATGATAACTTATGAGCTTCTTTATATCAATTGTGTACAGTAGTGTTGGCTGTGCTAAATTTGGAGATAGGAAGAGGGATTTGTGTTCTCAGGAAGGACTATTATTTTACATTCCTTTTCATAAAATGCAAAGCAGCTCCTCTGTTACTTACTGATGGGTTTTATCCTTTATCTTGCCTACTACTTCCCTGTGACATCTTACTACTTTCTGCAAGACTGTTCCAGTGAGACCAGAGTTAATAATACCAATAATTGTAGCAATTATGCAGTGAAAGTACATCTGTTCATAACACGTGATCTCATTCTTCCTATATATGTACAGTAAGATGATTCCTTTTTTATTTAGTAATTGTCTTTTTATATTATATGATATCTTTTGCAGGTTAAATACTATTTTGAGTATGAAAAAGAGAGAGAAATTCCTCCTCTCAATCCATGCATAATTCCCCAAGTCACTTCCCCAAAGCACAGAGCAAGTCTGTGTCTCCTCAACTACAGTGATAAGCAACCTTTTAGGCAGTGAACCAACATTGTAATAAACAGTAATTGTTTAGTGCACCTTGCCTTCTAATATGATTTAAATCCCTTCTGTCAAATGCAAATTTTTGAGTTCCCAAGTAATTTTCAGTATCATTTTCTGTGCTTGTTCCTTATCTTTCCCCTTTCACAAAGTGGTGTGTCTGCAACTGGGGAGGCATCATTTTGTGTCCTAAAAGAGAGCTTCCTAGTCCAGTACATTAAAAGAACCCATATAATTGAAGAGAAACAAAAAACTGGTGAATATGTCCTTTCTTTCCCAAAATAAATTCTATTGCTTGCTATGAGGACTCCTGCCGTACTTTAGATTATTTGTTTGCAAATGATATAAAAATGTAATCGGCATATGGCAGCAGTGGGTGAAAGACTTTATAAGCTGCATGCAGCTGAAAAAGTGCTGCCAATGTACTCCATTAGCTTAAGAATCAAAAGCATGTTAAAAGGAATCCCATATACTTAGTGGATTTAAGCATCTTACAATTCCTAAACCCATCTGGCTCTCAGTACTGAGGAAGACAGCCACCCTGGATGCAGTTTTTAACAGAGGACGGAAAAATACATTTACCAAGTGGAAACTTACTGTGGTGTGTTAGCATCATTCAGGATGCCGCCCATTTACAATGTCTCCCCAAAGGAAGAGAATTGGAGAATGTGAGCATCCATGCAGAAATGGAAAAAGTTTTAAAGAATTATCATTTTGTAGTGACCCGTTTAATTTGGAGGACCTGACTGCATTTACCATGAATTGGGTATGCAGAGCCTTCAAAAGCTAGTGGTCATCAGTTTGATGTACAATACTATTGTAAACCTTCCTCCTCCCCCATGGAATTGTCTTTTGAGATTACATGTTTTATGCATCCAGCCTAGATTCAGCTCAGAAATATACAGTTTATAACATAGCCATGGGATTGTGAAAATGGCATACAACTTGGATAGAAGATGGAACCGCTATACAGCCATGCAGAGATATGCAGATTTCTAAGCATGGACTTCCCCTTAATTATGCAGTGTTCCTCGCTACTTTGCGGTTCACTTATTTTGGACTCGCTGTTTTGCAGATTTCAAAAATTAATTTAAAATATATATCATGGTATTTTCACTGTTTTGTGGGGTTTTTGCTGCCACCGCTCTCCAAGGTGCTTTCCCTCCTCAGTCCTCCCTCCAGCCTTGAAGGGCCTTTCCTTCCTTTCCTTCACTTTAAGTTTATAAAGACTTAAAATAGTGTATAACTACTAAAATAATGTATAAATATGAAAATTAATAGAGCATTCATACATCGTGGTTTTTCACTTCTTGTGGAAGGTCCTGGAGCGTAACCCAGCAATAAGTGAGAGAACACTATTAGCAGCATCCTCTCTAGACACTGGGATTATTTTTTTGGCTTTGAAAGGAACAATGTCATTGTATTAGGAACGTAGCTCTTGAGGATAAATAGCATTTCATCTTTTTTAATTCATTGCTGGATTAGATCAATTTCATTCTATTTACATTATTTCATACATTTGGCATTTTCCAGCTAAATCTGGCTTCCTAATTCTGATTTTAGTTGCTCTTGTTTCTTTGTGTGTGTGTGTGTGTGTGTTGTTGTTGTTGCCATTTAAAATATATTTGAATGTGTGAAATTCCAAATTTACCATGTACCATGGTGGCTTTTAACCTTTTTGGCAGTATTCAGATGCTTCATGTTTTTCAAAGTAGGTTCAGTGACTCTTTACAGCTCAGGGATATGGTGATACAAAAATTAATGTTTCTGTTTCTTTGACAGCTTATGTCATGGGTGTGATGTATCAGAACATTAAAAAACTCCTTTTAAAGAAACCAAACACCTAAAGAAAGTCTTTGCTATTGCCTTCCCGGTTTACTGGTTTTTAATCATGTTGCTGTCAGAAATAAACAGCCACTGTTTTTGTGTGTGATGGAGCCTAATGTTAAACCTGTCAGAGTCCACTGAAAGAGAGCAAGTCTAGTATTTATGGCTATAAAGTTTGCTATTTGTGCTTTTCTCAGCTTTCATTGATTTAGGGCTCAGATGGTGTGACCAAGTCTTGTTCTTGTACCCATATGGAGTCTATGGGAGCTTTTAAAATGATGTGGTTTACAGAATGACACAGTAAAGACTTCCACACTGTCTTTGTATACTTTTTGAAATTGGATACCTTTTCCATCATGCTCAAGAACTTATATTGGCATTTTTTACATTGGTGCATGATTTAATGTATCCTAAAAGCTGAACAGTGGTAAAACCAAGATCCTTACATAGTCATATATTGTGTTATCCTCATACATGTTCCTGGACTTCACATGGTTATGTGAAACAACAGATAATAGCAAACCCTATTATTTTCAATGGCATGAATAGCAGATGTGTCAAAAAGAGAGTATAACATTTTACAGGAGGCACTCAGTGGTGTCAAACTAATTTTGACCAAGGGCCAAATCAGCCTTATGGTTGCCTTCAAGGAGCCATTTGTAATTATAAGACTGTAAATGTAACTATGTTGCCCTGGCATTGAAAGCCTCACCAGCCACATAAAATGACATGGTGGACCAAATTTGGTGAATAACTGAATAAGTAAAAATCATGCTTAAGTGAAGCTGCATATATTGGTTCCATTAATGTGAAGTCATACTGTATATTAGAACAGTTTTGATTAAAACTGGAAAAACCACCTATTATCACAAATCCTCCACTCTTATCAATGAATGTTGCAGAGGAGAGAAAAACCCTATAACTTGTGGAAGGATGTACAGAGTTTTGCATTGGCTGGCAGCAAAAACCACTAAGAAAATCTGCAAAAGGCTTACATAAATATTTCCCATTTTTGGTCCCCCAGAAGTGTTGAATGTCAGCTCCCCAAATCTGTCTTCCTTGCCAATGCTGACAGAAGATTCGGGAATTTGAAGTACAAAACTGGTGGAGCGATAATTATTGGGAACCCCTTCCCTTGAGAATGACTGGAATGAATGATAGAACATGCTTGCTATTGCATTGAACTCACCCATTTTGGTGAGCAGGATTATGCTGATCCTCATTCCTAGATCCTGTTTTCTGTTGACATACTTTACTTTCTGTTACTGTCAATGCCACAGTTCATGGAAAGGCATTTCAACTTTCCCTATTGTAATTGACGCTAAGCAGATTTTATAAAAATAATAGCAGGGCTTTCTTTTTTAACAGGATCTGAACTCAGACTAAATTCATACCTCAGTTCCATGTGATCTTGATAAATCACATTTTTCAAGCATTAATATTTAAGTAAAATATATGCCTAGTCTATGTAAAAACATACATATTTTCATATACTAGTATATTCTCTCTCTCTCTCTCTCTCTCTCTCTCTATATATATATATATATATTATTTAACAGTCTAGATTTTTAACTTTTAAATTGTGTTCCTTCAAATCAATATATTCAGGTACAGCATAATGTATTACAGTACCCATTGCAATTACTGGAACTGCTAATGATTTGGTAACAAACATTGTAACTGTTGATAATTAAAGAGAATGACAATTTTTGAAAACCTCTCCATTTGGAATTATTCTCTTATGAACATTTGAATAATGCAGTGTTTCTTGAGCTATTATGACCATAGGAGACAACTGAGACATTTATTAGAAATATTTTCTGTTGCAAGCACGGATCAGTGTAATTTTTTAAAAAAAAACCACAATTATGAAGAGTTCTTCTAATGCAGTAGACAATGAGTAAACTTACTTGAATTACTTAACACCCTTAAAGAAAAGAAGGTATAGTATCAACTTCTAAAGCAAAAATACTGAGATTTCAGATACTAATAAAATGTTAGACTATTCATCACCATCACAATTAATAATGTGAACCAGATTCCCAAGGTTGGTTTACAGCATGTATTTTTTTACTTGTTTGTAGCAGAGGACGAGTTAATACTGTCTGCTGAATTTAACTTTACAAACCTCTACTGTGTCCTTTATCCACATATCCCTCTTCATACATGCTGGGAATCTCACATTTTATAGAATCACAGAGTTGGAAGAGACCTCGTGGGCCATCCGGTCCAACTCCCTGCCAAGAAGCAGGAAAATCGCCTTCAAAGCACCCCTGACAGATGGCAATCCAGTTTCTGTTTAAAAGCCTCCAAAGAAGGAGCCACCACCACACTCTGGAGCAGAGAGTTCCACTGGTGAACGGCTCTCACAGTTGGGAAGTTCTTATGTTCAGATGGAATCTCCTTTCCTGCAATTTGAAGCCATTGCGCCACGTCCTAATCTCAATGGCAGCAGAAAACAAACCTGCTTCCTCCTCCCTGTAACTTCCCCTCACATATTTATACATGGCTATCATGTCTCCTCAGCCTTCTCTTCTGCAACATGTCTAGCTCTTTAAGTCGCTCCTCATACGGCTTGTTCTCCAGACCCTTGTTCGTTTTAGTTGCCAATCTCTGGACACATTCCAGCCTGTCAACATCTTCGAATTGTGGTGCCCAGAATTGGACACAGTTTTCTAGGTGTGATCTGACCAAGGCAGAATAGAGGGGCAGCATGACTTCCCTGGATCTAGACACAATGCTCCTATTTATGCAGGACAAAATCCCATTGTTTTTTTAAGCTGCCGCATGGCATTGTTGGCTCATGTTTAACTTCTTGTCCACAAGAACTACAATATACATTTATACATGTATATCTGATGATCCCAGAAATACAGATTGTACACTGTACTTTGGCAACATGGGGAAAGTTACCTTGAAAAAATTGGTTAAAATTACAAAGTTTCTTCCATCTTTAAAAACAAACATAAAAGAAAATATGCTTGATACTTGGACTGGTGCTGTATTTCTAATAGCAATAATAAAGACAAAGGTCCAAATAAATTCGGGTCATACAAAGGAAATCGTGAAAGGTTTATTTCATTATTTAAAGTATTTTCATATTGCCTTTCCATCCATAAAGGCTCACATGGTGATGAATAACTCAAAAGTTTACGAAGATAAAGCTTTAAAAACTCTTTAAAATACTGTTTTAAAAAAGGAAGTCCAAACCCAATTTTAGAATCAATTTTTAAAACAATTAAAATTGTATTAGATAGTTTGTAGTGTTTTAATGTTTTTAATGTGATGTGTATATTTGTTTGAAACTTAATAAAAACTTTTTTAAAAATCCCCAGCACTTTCAAACATTAAATGCTATGTGAAACAGCACTGTTTAGACTACCTTCCAAGAACTTAAAAGAGGATGAGGCCTACCTAACTTTTTGGATAGGGAGCCTCACAGCTGCTGCACAGAAAGACTTGTCATGTGGACCCAGCAACCAAACTCTGTGTATTTATTTATTTATTTATTTATGGCATTTTACCCTGCTCTTCTCAACCCCCGAGGGGTTGGAGATGCACCAGAACCTCATCTAAGATCTCAAATTTATGACAGGTACGTATGGAAGAAGCCTGTCTTTCAGATATCTTGGCTTTGTAGGGCAATACCACCACTTTGTATTGAGTTTGGAAGCCAGCATAGTTCTTGTAGGACCAGTGTTAGGTTGTTTCCAGAAATGCACAGTTTGCTGCATTTTGCACTAGTTGCAACTTCTGAATACTTCAAGGGCAGTCCCACAGAGAACCCATTGCAGTAGTCTTAATCAAGCAGTAAATCATAAGCCATCCATAAATGATAATTATGGTAGAAAAATTTTAAAGCAATGTTTAGACTATTGCTTTAGATGGAGCAGTATTCAATATTATATGACGTCTTTACTAGCTATGGAACAAGATATTTGACAGTATATTTTTAAAAGTGAAACTTTGGGAAGGGGATGAGATATATCTTAAAGATGTTATATGTTTGTAGTAATCACTGTTTATAGGAAAATAGAGAACGATATTGGCTTATAAAGTTCTGCACACAAGAACTCAGAATGAACCCTAGCTTTTCTCCAACATGTTGACCAACAGACAAAGAGAATGAAACTGATATTAGTATCAAAGCCTTATGGCCAAGTGGTTGTGGAACCATAAGGGACACTTAAGCTGGATGAATATATTCAAAGGCTGTGATCATGTAGATTGATTTTCTCTGCTCTCTAGCAGTAAATATTTGACAGAAGGTTGCTTTCCTTGCCTGCCTCATTTTCTGCACAATCATCTTGTGTTTACATACATCTTAGCCTCTATGGCATTTTTGAAGACTTTATTTGTCTCATTTACTTTTTTTGGGATGGGTAATACTTAAAATATGAAATCCATCTGTGAAGCATATTGCCTAGTCATGTTGAAGGATGAAACCAGTTTTTAATTAAAATTTTATACAGCACTTGTATTTCACTTTGTCCTTTTTTATTATGAAACACTTCAATCTTTCCCCTAAAACACATATGTCTTGTGCACTTCAAGATGTTCCTTGCTGCTCATGCAGAACCGGTTTCTTAGCTCTGTCAGCAGAGCACCATATGCTCAGGGTTCATTTAGTTTCTCTCCCTGGCATTTGTGTAGGCAGAATCTTGGCTGCAATGCAGCTCGACTCTACTACACCCCATTCTTCTATTTCAGGAAACTTGTCAAGAGATAAAATGGCAAAAAGACAAAATACAATGCTAGAAGATACTCCAGGGTCCTGCATTCTCAATAATCTAAGATAATTTGGCTAATCAAAGCTAAGGCTTAGTGCGCGCATGAGAGTTCCTTTCTGAATTATGCTTTGTGTATAAAGTGAATGACTGCTCCTGTGTTAACACCAGAAGTAAAGGCTGGAGATTAAGATACCATTTGGAAAATTGTGTGGATCCTAAATTGCTGTGCCACTGTATGTATATAGATCTGATTTAAACAGAAAAGATAGCAGATGTCTTTTCTCTTCATAAAAGCTAATGTTTCCCTTGTTAAAATTTCCACTATTGGAGAAAGTTTCCTTATTATCATAACCTTGATTATGTTCCATCTGCTGATATATTTTTATTCCTTAGAAAAAGCAGCCCAAAGGAGAGTGCAACAATGGCTGTAGAACCAGAAAAGATGAATTCTACATATCCTTCCTTTTGGAGATGGAATGCCACATTTCAGCACTTGTAATTTCACTAGGCACCTATCTTGAGAACAAATGCTCATCTCCATTTGTTCACATAGCTGAGAGTGAGCTGTGGCACATGGATGTAGGAAAAACAAACTGTCTTTCCCTATGGACAATTCCTTTTCTGTCTCTTGAGCTCTACTAAATCCATCAAGGAACTTGGGATATCTAGGCTACAATTGGCTGTATTGTTGACCCATTAATGTCTGCATGATTTAAAATAATCTGTTTTTAATGTTTGATATGCTTTTAATTATTGTTTAAATATATATGTTTATTCTTCGTGTGGTCTGTGAAATGCACACAAATGGGTTTACTCTGCGCATGCGCAAGAATCTCGGACATACTAGCTTTAATTAAAGATTTACATAAGCCCCTCCCACTCCCCCCCTCATCCCCCAATTGAGCTACCTATTCAGTTCCTTTTCTGCCTTGCCAGCGAAAGCATCTCCGACTGCTAGCTCCTCCGATTTGTGATCAGACCACGGATTCCTTCTCAGATAAGATGACTTCCCTTTTCTTTTAAAAAATGCTCTGCGTCTGGGGCTACTTTGCCCCTTGAGGACAGACATTCAAGTGTCTCCTCTGCCTCGGAAATCCTCTGCCTCGGAAACCCAAGCCTGCAATATACGCAGATCGTTCTCTACCAGAGCTCTAAAGAGCAGGGATTCCAGGCTAAAGCCTTGCTTTGCAAGCAGTCTTTAACCCTCTCCTAGCCAACTCTCCCAGCCAACTACGAGCCAGCCTCCCCTCCCTTCTATATCAGAGCATTCTTCCCTCTTTACTAAGTGCCTCGACGGAAACTGCCTCTACAGAAATGCCTCTACGAAAAGTGCCATTCGCGCTCTGGCCTCTGATTCCATCATTGAGCCATCGCGAAAGAAGCAAAGACTTCTAAGCACTCTCTTCGGTCTGAAACAAAACCGAAAGAGAATCAGGCACAAAATCTACCAAGGCTCCTGGCCGGCCCCAGGCCTCCCAGCCCTTGTATGCCTATCCTTTCAGCTGACCCAGCCCAGCTGTTTCAGCCTGACTAAGATCCAGCTGGAGTTTAAAATTTCCCCCAACTCCAGTCACCTCCTCTCCTTGGTTACCGAAGGGGAGCCTCCATGTGACTCTCCCCCTTCTCCGCCTCTCGCCCGGGCTCTCTCCCTCTCCGGAGCCCGAGGCACATGCGGAAGAGACGCGCGTCCCGCACCCCGCTTCCCCGCCGAGGCGCACAGCAGCGCGGCTCTCCCCGCTGCATCTAGGACGTTCCCGCTCGCGCAGCCCGCTTAAGAGGCGCCCGGTTACCGGGACCGCCCCTGGAAACATTTTTACAGCCATTCTCTTGATTATCCTCTCTCCCCTCCTGAGCCTTACCAGCCTCCCTTCTCCCCGGATCCACTTCGGTATCCGTGGCCTCCCTATGCTTATCCCCCGGCGTCCGTGACAGCCCCTCCACCTGCCGCCCCTCCCACTCAAGCCCCTGCCTCGACGGTTGCTCCTCCTGCCCAGTCCCCCCCCCCCACCTTCCACATGATGATGCAGATTTGGAGTCCTCTTCTGATGCTACTCCCTTACCTCCCCTGCCTGAGCCTGAGACTGACCCTCAGCAGGCAGAAGAATATAAAAAGTTTGTTCTGCACTATTAATCAGGCTGGCCAGATCCCTTGGCATACAGCCCCCACAATCTGATGATGTGGTTCAAGACCCTTACTTTACTTCTGCTGACCAACAACCACAGTAGTCCACCACGTTACCTACTATACCTTACTTGGTCAAACTCCTGAAAATTCTGGAGTTGCCCCTGCTACTGTCCCAAGCACATCTAAGCGGGCAAAAAACCTTATCGAATTGACCTATTCACCACCCCCTGGTTGGCTAAACTTCCAAAAGTAAATTCGATTGTGACTGATCCCAACCTAAGCCAATTCAAAATAACCAAGCTGCTCCTTCTGATAAGAAGGTAGAAAACTTGATGCCATGGCCAAAATTTTTTATGCTTCGGCATGCCTTTCAGGCAGGATGGCTCATTATGGCGTTATATGAGCGTCTATCAGTCATACCTGTGGAGCAAAACAGGCCCACATTTGGACCTGCTTCCCGCAACTGACCAGCCCATGGCTAAGACTTTCCATCAAGAAGCCCTCACCCTGGCCACCTGTGAAGACGGATTCAATCAATCAGCTGGACAGGGTGGACCCTCTTTTACGGATCCCACCACTGCCCACCAATTTGTAACGACAAAGCCAAGCCAGATCCCACTGACTGCTTGACCACAGTGCAGGGTGGATCTTCCCTTATAATCTCACCCCTGACATCAATTTGAAGAGATTTCCTTTCACCGTTTAACTTTTTCTTTTAACGTGGCAGGGCAGGCTATTTCCCCACCGCCACATTAATTTGTGAAGAGACCACAACACTGCCACCAATTATCTTTTCTTGACCACCAGACTCATAAAGATATGATGAGGAGACTTTACTTTAAAACAGCCGCTATTTCATGAGAAAGATGTAGGTGAAAACCCCCCTTTGTGAGGGAAACACTATTGGTAGTAGTGAGCTCTTCTCTGACAGGAATATGCTTTAAAATGAGGCTTGACTCTAAATCACTGACGCAGAGAGGTTTGTTTTGATGAATAAACAGTTAACAATTTATTTTTGTACATAGCTTAGTTTTATATTAAAGGGGAAATTGATGCTTTAACAGGAGAAATGTCAGAGAGAGGTGATGCATTAGAATAGAAATGGAATAGCAGGGGCAGCTTGCCAGCAGCAGCAGCAGCACAAGAAATAGCAAGTGATGGGTTAGAAGACGCGCATGGCAAATGAAAGCTTCCACTTGGCAGGTTTCCCGGTAGTAAAGTAACAATTTGGGAACATGTCGCTCATAAAGCAATAACATAGAACAATGATGGAAATTCACACTGCGCCACAGATTATTAGCAAATAAGAATAAGATGCTAGAATGCTTTGTTTAATTGGGTAGTGTAATGTGGTTTCATGAATGCCAGCCAATGCCAAGGTATGAAGAAGGGAGGGACTAAATGTTGACTCCATTGATGGTATAAAACCTGTACACTGGAAAAGTTCTGGGTTCTGTCTTCAGGCGGCTTTGTTCTGTAAGGAAGGCAGGCCCATCAGCTGATGTGATACAATAAAGGCTGGTTTCATTGAACAGCAGTAAAATTGTCGCGTCATCCGTCCAAGTGCTCGCTAAGTAACAGCAGCCAGGCACATAGGTATTTGCCTTGGGAGTTCTGGGACTCCAACTTCCGCTACAATATAACTTCTTCCGCAGAGGCACAGCTTAATAAGGTTGCTTAAAACTATTTAAAGTATATCCAAAGTCACAATAGCTTCGCTATTGTCTTTCCCAGCTAAACTAGCTGTTCACTTCATAAACATAGGCACCCTAGCCTTCTTCAAGTCTTTATCTAAACCCTATTCCTTATTCCTGCCTAAAACTCTTATCTCTCTTCCAGAGCTCTTTACACCTTGAGCTCTCTTTCCTGACTAAAACCTCTTAACCATCTCTCAGAGCTCCTTACACCCTCAGCTCTCTTTCTTGACTCCCTTGCTTTCCCTCCATCGTATTGTTAGATACATTCTGACTCCTCCCCTTGCAGCTTCAGAGCTATGTTGCCATGGCAACTCTGCTCTCCCTGCAGCACTGGCTTTTAATATCAGCCCTTTTCTCTTGCCTATTCTCTCTCAACATTACTATACATTATTATCTATACAACACAATCACATCAACACACCACCCTACAAAGGACTTGGCTAAACATGGGGCAGATACCTCAGGCAAACTGCTCGCGGGATCAGTTGCCCTTAGGAGGCATGCTTGGTTAAGACCTGCAGCATTGTCCTCCAATCAACGTTCCATGATAGAAAATCTGCCAATGGATGAAGCTGGTCTGTTCAATTTCAAAACAGACTCACAGTCTGAACACTCTCATAAATTAAAACAAACCCTAAATAAATATGGCCAACAACCCGGTCAACCTTACCAACCCTACAGGTAGCGTTGGCGCCCATACTATTATCCTCAGTCCTTCGCGGATTCTACAATTCCGCTCCGTATAGAGGAGGACAACGACCACAGTTCCCTTCACAGGGATACAAGCGTCCAGGTGTTCCATTCAGGGGTCACTAGGCTGTTCCTTGACAGGCTTCAGCCCTTTCTCCCAATCTGGCAGTCCATCACCACAGATAAGTGGGTCTTGGACATTATCTATCGAGGATATGCCATAGAGTTTGATTCCCTTCCACCTCCAGAAAACCTCTCTCTCAAACTTCTCCTGCCTTACTAAAAGAAATTGACTCTCTCCTTCTTAAAGGAGCCATTTCCCCTACCCCATCCCACCAAACTCAATTTTGCTTTTTTCCAGTTATTTCCTTGTGGATAAAGTGATGGTGGCCTCCGGCCCATTTTGGACCACCGGGAAATTAACCAATTCATCAAACTCTACTTGCGTGTCAACTCTGAAAAAGAGGGTTTTGGTGCCAGAAATCAGACAGGCACTTGCAATGAAAGACTAACATGGTGATTTAATGCATTTTAATACACCCTGTGCCCAATTTGAGATAATATAGGCTAGATGGGTGGATGCAGTACAGTTGGAGCTATGGAAATTTAATGTGAATGAAAAACACCACTGCGCATGGCAAAGAGTCTGACCTTCTCCGCTGCTGGCACGGAGCCTGGAAATATTGTTTCAACTCAGGGAACAGAGAGACTCAGCATTGATAACTGCACTGTGTGAAAGAAATAACTAATAGATGGCTATTGTTCTCAATCTTAGGTATGCCAGAGAGATGATGCTAATGATTTATGCAGTGTTTATTGGATTAATGAGATGTCATGTAAGCAACAGTAATCACCAGCCAATTATGATTGTTTTTATCCATGAAGAAGGGGTGGGCTTAACTGAAATGACTCCATTGAGGTATAAATGTCTTTGTATGAGAAGTGACGGGGTCTTTTGCCTCTACCTGCAGCTGTGTTCTGCTGGCAGAAGCCCACCAGCTGGTGCCAGAATAAATTCTTTTTGATTTTCACCTACTTCACAGTTGTCGTGTGTTCTCCCTCATCCTAGAACCCGCGCGTACAAGCAGCTTTGGTAAAGTTAAATTGGTACTTGGAGTTCCATAACTCCTCAATTCTGCTTCAAAACCACACAAATTTAAGATGGTCACGCTCTCCTCCATCCTCCCTTTCATCCTGAAGGGAGCTTGGATGGCTACTGTTGGCCTTAAAGACGCCTACTTCCATATTTCTATTAGACAGTCCCACAGGAAGTACCTCACCTTTATGGTTGACGATACTCCATATTCCTTTAATGTCCTTCCTTCGGCCTCTCCACGGCCCCGAGGACTTTCACTAAGTATATGGCGGTCGTCGCCTCCCACCTTCGCCAGCAGGGCATCACTGTGTTCCCTTACCTGGGCGACTGGCTTTCTGCTCTGGGTCATGTGACCAACTGTCATCCGATATCATTTATACTTTATCTCTTTTACAGAGCCTGGGACTTGTTATCAACATAGAAAAGTCACATCTCTCACCTTCCCGGACTGTACAGTTCATAGGTGCAGTAATAGACTCCGTATCCCAGAGGGCCTACCTCCCAGACGACCGTTTCCTCAATTTGTGCCACTCTATCCATGCTATCCAAGCTCACCACCGATGTTCTGCTTGGACCATCCTATCCTTGGCCACATGGCCTCCACCACGAACGTCACCGCGTTCGCCGCCCCGCCCCGCCCCCCTCCAACCCTGGTTCCTCTCAGTGTTCCAGCCGGGCTAGACAGCCAAGCCATGATCCTCCACCCCCTGCCCGTGTTCTCCAGTCCCTCTTATGGTGGACAAATAGGTCCAATATATGCTCAGGCCTTCCCTTCTCTCCTCCTCAGCCGTCCCTGTCACTAACGACAGACGCATCATCCACGGGGTGGGGTGCTCATCTCCAAGACCTCACCATCAGCGGTCGTTGGTCCCCCTCCGAAAGAGGCTCCATATCAATACACTGAAACTAATAGCGGTCGAGAAAGCCCTACGGTCATTTGTGGCCCTAGCCTCCAACCGCATCATCCAAGTCCTCACGGACAACACCTCACTAAAATACTACCTTAACAAACAGGGGGACACTCGCTCCCCCACTCTCCTCTCAATATCCCTTCGAATATGGGAGTGGTGCATTCACCACAACACATTCCTTCTAGCTATTCACCTTCCAGGCCTACACAACACTCTGGCCGACTCACTGACCAGGTCTCCGTCCACCACTCACGAGTGGCAGCTCAACCCCCACCACTTTCTCTCATTGATCAGGCGCTGGGGCACTCCTCAAATAGACTTATTTGCCTCACACCTCAACACTCACTGCCTCATATATTACGCGAGACTCCACCCTCTCGCATCCCCAGACTGTCTAGAAGACACATTCCTCTGCCAGTGGTCCCCGGGACTCCTCTACGCCTTCCTCCCCTTCCACTCCTATCCAGAGTGGTTGCAAACTGATCTCCGACAACTCGGATTGCTTCCTACTAGCCCCATGGTGGCTCTGCCAGCCATGGTTCACGCCCCCTCTCCAGGCCTCTCAGGGAGACTTCCTTCACCTTCCCCTGATCCCGACCTCCTCACCCTCCGACAGAATTAAAACAGATAGAGATAAACAAGGAGGATGTTCTCATATGCCTTACTAAACTAAATGTCAACAAATCACCAGGTCCAGACGGCATCCACCCCAGAGTTCTTAAGGAACTCAAGTGTGAAATTGCTGAACTTCTAGCTAAGATATATAACCTTTCTCTAAGATCAGGCACTGTACCCGAGGACTGGAGGGAGGCAAATGTAACACCGATCTTCAAGAAAGGATCCAGAGGTTATCCAGGAAATTATAGACCAGTCAGTTTAACCTCAGTTCCAGGCAAAGTGATGGAAACCATTATTAAAGAAAATATTACTAGGCACATAGAAGAACAGGCATTGCTGAAAGAAAATCAACATGGTTTCTGCAAAGGCAAATAATGTCTTACTAACTTGATAAATTCTTTGAGGGTGTAAATAAACACATAGATAAAGGGGACCCAATTGATATTGTTTACCTTGACTTTCAAAAGGCTTTTGACAAAGTCCCTCACCAAAGGCTCCTAAATAAGCTCTTCAGCCATGGAATCAGAGGAAGGTCTTGTCCATTGAACCTGGCTAAACTGTAGGAAACAAAGTGTGGTAATAAACGGACATTTCTCTGGGTGGAAAGAGGTGAGAAGTGGCGAAGGTTCAGTTTTGGGTCCGTTACTTTTTAATTTATTCATTAATGATCTGGATGTAGGAGTGAATTCTGAGGTAGCAAGTTTGCAGACGACACTAAATTGTTCAGGGTAGTAAAAAATGAAACTGATTGTAAAGAGCTCCAGAAAGATCTCTCGAAATTGAGTGAATGGGCAACAAAGTGGCAAATGCATTTTAACCTAAACAAGTGTAAAGTCATGCACATCGGGGCAAAGAACCCCAACTACACCTACAAATTGATGGGGTCAAAGCTTTCCGAGACAAACCAGGAAAGGGATCTTGGGGTCTTGGTGGACAGCTCAATGAAGATGTCAACCCAGTGCGCAGCAGCAGTGAAAAAAGCAAATTCTATGCTAGGCATGATCAGAAAGGGATTCGAAAATAGGTCAGCAAATGTTGTATTACCTCTCTACAAATCTATGGTAAGGCCACATTTGGAGTACTGTGTACAATTCTGGTCTCCGCACCTTAAGAAGGATATAACGGAACTGGAAAAGGTACAGAAAAGGGCAACAAGAATGATCCAAGGGATGGAGCAGCTCCCTTATGAAATCAGGTTTCAACGCCTTGGTCTTTTCAGCCTTGAAAGACGGCGTTTAAGAGGTGACTTGATCGAAGTGTATAAAATCATGCATGGGATAGAAAAGGTGAATAAAGAAAAATTATTTTCTTTGTCACAAAACACTAGGACTAGAGGGCACTCCCTGAAGCTCCAAGGTAGGAAAATTAGGACTAATAAAGGGAAATATTTCTTCACCCAGAGGGTCATTGGGTTATGGAACTCACTTCCAGAAGAGGTTGTGACAGCTGTCAGCCTGAACAACTTCAAGGCAGGAATAGACAGATTCATGGATACCAAGTGTATCGGTAGTTACTGAAAAGGACATTCAAGTGCCACCTTGGAGTTGGTTGAGGTAGGCAGGATTTCCCTGGGTACTGGTTGTGGGGGGTCGGGAGCAGGTCAGGGTTTTGCCCTCCCTTCTGCTCGAGATCCCCGTGTACAACTGGTGGGCCACTGTGTGATACAGAATGCTGGACTAGATGGGCTGAAGTCCGATTCAGCATGGCTCTTCTTATGTTCTTATGTAGGGTCTCATCCCACACCCAGACCTTCCTTCTCTCCACCTTACAGCGTGGAGGATCAGGCCCTTTCCCAACTCTCCGATCCTGTCTGCCTCATAATTCAAACAGCTCAAAAGGTTTCCACCAGAAAGGCCTACACCTATAAGTGACACAGGTTTCATAAATTTGTTCAACCGCTGGGCCATTTGCCACAGCCGGCCCCTATCTCTATTGTCCTAGATTTCCTTATTGACCTCTCCACTAAGGGTTTTTCCCTATCCTCCATAAAATGCTATCTAGCAGCTCTCTCCTAAAAAAAAATTGATGTCCCGTCCCTTTTCAAAATCCCCTAGTGGGCATGTTTTTACAAGGATATAAAAAGTCTTTTCCCCCGGTTTCTCCTCCTCCTCATTCTTGGAGTTTAGAACTGGTCCCCTCCCAGCTTTCTAAACCCCATTTGAACCCACGTCAACGTGTCATATTTCCCATTTGTCCTGGAAATGGCCTTCCTCATGGCTATTACCTCAGCCAGAAGAGCCAGTGAAATCACAGCACTCCGCTCTGATTCCCCATTCATCCGGTTCCATGAAAATAAGTGGTTCTCTGGACGGATGTCACTTTTCTTCCCAAAGTTGTTTCCCATTTTCATATGGCCCAGGACATTGTCCTCCCAGCCTTTTTTCCTAACCCTTCATCTCCCCTGGAGATTGCCCTTCACTCTCTCGATGTTGAGAGGGCCTTATCCTTTTATTTGCATGGGACAGCCCCTTATGGAAAATCCCCTAAGTTGTTTCTTAAGTGTAGGGAAGACTCCCTAGGACTTCCCCTTACCTCTCAACGTCTGGCCTCATGGATAGTCCTGGTAATCCGATTGGCCTACCAGTTAGCCCACTATGAATTACCTGTTGGTGTTAAGGCCCATTCCACAAGGGCAGTTTCAACATCCCAAGCTTTTTTGCGGGTGTTCCTGTTGATCAAATTTGCAAGGCTGCTACCTGGGTGAACCCCTCGACGTTTGCAGCCCATTACAAGCTCGACGTTCTCGCTAAAAGGATGCATCCTTTGGCAGAGCCGTCCTGTTCTCCTGTGTGGCATGACCCACCTCCAGGTACATAAGCTTGTTAAGTCACCCATTTGTGTACATTTCACAGACCACATGAAGAAGAAGGTTAGGTTGCTTACCTGTAACCGTGTTTCTTCGAGCGTAGGTCTGTGAAATTCACACGGAACCCACCCGTCCTCCCCTCTTTGTCATGCCTATGTTCTGCTGCTGTCTGGCGGCAAGGAACTGAATAGGTAGCTCAATTGGGGGATGGGGGGGGGGAGTGGGAGGGGCTTATGTAAATCTTTAATTAAAGCTAGTATGTCCGAGATTCTTGCGCATGCGCGGAGTAAACACATTTGTGTGAATTTCACAGACCTACACTCGAAGAAACACGGTTACAGGTTAAGCAACCTAACCTTTATTGATGTATATTCTTATGGCATCAAATTGCTGCCTATATATGTGAGCTGTCCTACAAGGTGAGAAGGGTGGGTATAAATATGATAAGTAAATAAATAAATAAATGTCTTGCTCCTCCTATGCTGCTGGAAGTATGCAGTTAAAGCGTAGGAGCTTTATTTGCGCCTACAAGATTCAAGACTATGCTGGTCCTGATCTGGGGTTGACTTAATGTTAAGACAGAATGGGTTAGCCCCTTTCGAGGCAGCTATTGGATGGAGGCAAAGTGTTATAGCATAGAGTTGTGTATGCCGCACAACCTGCCCTGTGGCCCATAAGCTTGCACTCCTCACGATTGTCCTCAAGTACAATACAGGATGCTTGCTGTTCTGTTTTCACTGGAGTAAAATTTATTAGAAGATCAAATCCACTTTCTGTGAAATATACCACAGTTGTATCATTTACTTTGCTTCAGGCAGCAAAATATCATAGGTGCACTCTGGACACGGTCATGCTATTGCCGTTCTTATTGCATTAGACTTGGAGAATCAACAGTTAATTCACTGAGGCTTGGAATCATTGAAAATGAATGTCAGAAAGACAAATGTATTTCCATCAGAGACCTGTTGAAAGAGACCCCCCAAATTAAAAAAACCAATTGTCCTCACATGCTCTCCCCTGCCTTTTAAAAATAATCTTTAAAGCTCTCCCAAGTTCTTAACCAGGAGGACTCAAAGAAATTGTGACAGTAATCTTACATATGGCTCCTTGCAAGTCTATATGTTAATAATAAAAAATGAAATCACTGCCAGCCAAAGCTTTAGATAGAACATTTCTTCTTCCAACAAATCTTTCACCCAAGAAGCTACAAATCCTACGTGTTAAATGAGTGAGGCTTGTAGCTGAATATTTATTTGCTATTCACATTTTGAATAACTATTGAAAGGCAAAGCAAACGTCACAGCAGTTATGTTTATTTTGAATGAATTGGCCTGGTTGTCCTATAACCTAGAGGCAAGTAGTGTGCCAATGCATGGCTGCAACTAAAGGAAAACATTCAAGTTGCTGCAAAAACTATTTTCAAACTACTCAGATAGTTTTTGTTTCACTGTCCTTGTCCAAATGTTTTCCACCCTTCTCCCTTCCTGTCACTTCCTAAGCCTTTTAAGGAAGACTATATCACTGACTTCCACTTTTTATTGTATAGACCAGGAACCAATGACTTTCTAGGTGGTGTTGGATGGGCTCACCCAGGCCTATTCTTGGTATGGTCCAACAACTCTCAAATGGTCACAATTGCTCGATCCTTGCTCCATATAGGAAATAAATGCTTTAAAGATCTGCTCTTGAAATGGGGTGCTAGAGCTGTTGGAATTCAGGATGGACTTCCAGGGAATTTAAACATTCCATGTGTAGAACCACTGTGTGTTTATTTCATTATATTATCTCTTCCTTAATGTTGATCTTCCAGAACATTATAATACAGACATAGTGTAGTACCAGAATATATTTGCTAAGCAAGTTGATCATCTACAAGCCAAACTAGAAAAGAAACTCAATGAAGTTGGAGAGGGTTAGAAAACACATTCTACTTTGAAGTGAAGCTGTAGACGAAAACATACAGCGGAGCAGCCAATGTAACTGTAACTAGTGTCAGTGGAATTATTTATCTGACTCACTTTTAAACCCTGTCTGGTCATTCCAATAAGATGAATGCCTGGCTGGACAATGAAGGCTTGTGAAATCTGGGAGAGAAATGTCCTTGCCAGACATAATGCAAAATAGCTTGGATAAAAGCCATAGACCACTGAGAAGAAAATCACAATGTCAGCAGTGAAACCTTGACTGTTAAATGAGTCAAAGGTTGCAGGGTTTCCATACTGTGTGATGTGGGCTGCTGCAGGACAGCCAAGTGAATACTTTACCGTACACCCAAGCCTCATTTTAAGTAACTACATTAGAAACTATGGCCTCCGCTATGGAGAAGCTTTTCTACTGGTCTTACATGGCTATACTCAAGCTCTTCAGCTCATCAATATTTGTGTAGATCAGCTCATAACGTGTTCATTCTGATTGAATGTGAAGAAAAACTATTATACTTTAAATAAAAACAATAGTGAACAATTACAAATGGTATGCTGATTATCTCATCATCCCCCCAACCCCCCCCCACCTATTCAAAGGTCATGAGTCAGTGATTTGAACTTTGCACTATGGTTCTGGAAATTCTCTCTGTCTCAAAGGCATAAAAAGACAACCTCCCTCTGAACAAATGGTTCCAGGACACATAAATACACACCATGGATACCAAAATCTATGGATGCTTATGCCCCACGATTTACATAGAGAGCCTAAAGATCTGTGAAATGGTGGGAGGCCACAGTAAGTATGTCTAATATGCATCGGCATTGTGTTTGTGGTGTATATACATTCAGTCGCTTCCGACTCTTCATGACCCCATGGACCAGCCCATACCAGAGCTCCGTTTTGGCCATAGCCACCCCCAGCTCTTTCAAGGTCAAGCCAGTCACTTCGGGCACTGTGTTTGGTATGCAGCGAAAAGAAAGAAAAAAAGAAGTCTTTAGATTCCTTTTTTGTATTTTCAAACATTGGTTGGTTGGATCCATGGATGCAGAGCCATATAAGTTGTGCCAGCTATACACTACTGTAAAATATGGATTGCTGGATTTTATCCATTGTTGTAATATTGGTGTAACTTACGGCACTATTATCTATCTGAACAGAGTTTAGGATTTCAGAGAGGATGCTAATTATTTTAAATGAATAATCTGGCCATTGAGTGTCTTTTAAATTTGAATAAATGAGCATAGAATAAATTCTTTGGTACTGGACAAAATTGATTGTGTTGTAATAATGATGAATGCCTTAATTGGTGAGAAAGTCATCTTATTAATTTCTCTTTATATCTAGAATATATGGATAGTAGGCTTGGTTTAGAATCCTAAAATCGCAATTCTAAAATCAAATGGGGGGGGGATTTTTTTTTATTAGTATATTAAAGACTTACAAAAATTTTTGCAAAAAGTGCTAAAATGTAACTTAAGTACTAACGAAATTCTAAAGTGGTTCTAAAGTAGGAAAAGCAGGGAAACAGTTAAAAATCAAGGGGGGAACATTCCCCTTCACCTCTGCAGTGCAATTAAGTGGAGCTGTACATGTATAACATAAATATAAGAGGTAGTAGCTACTAGCTCTCAGGACAATTGTGAAAGTGAAGTACGATTCTCCCCCTTATTATTTCCCCTTTCCCTCCTTTCTTCCTTCTCTACCCTCTTCTTTCATTCCTTCCTTTGCTCTTTGGTTTCCCATCCCTTCTTTTCTCTTCTTCGCCCCTCTTTCCCGCCCCCACGCTCGCCGGCGCCCTCGCTCACCCCCCTCGCCTCTCTCTAGCCTCGATCCATGGCCGGCTTATATTTTAGTGGGAAAGGGCCCCGCTGGCGCCTCTCTGCCTCTCTCTAGCCTCGATCCATGGATCGAGGCTAGAGAGAAGCGAGGGGTGACGAGCCCCTTTCCCGCTAAAATATAAGCCGACCCAAGCCTGGGTCGGCTTATATTTTAGCTGGGAAAGGGCCGCGTGCCCTCTCTGCCTCTCTCTAGCCTCGATCCATGGATCGAGGCTAGAGAGAGGCGAGGGGTGGCGAGGGCCCTTTCCCGCTAAAATATAAGCCGACCCAAGCCTGGGTCGGCATATTTTAGCTGGAAGGGGCCCCGCGCCCCTCTGCCTCTCTCTAGCCTCGATCCATGGATCGAGGCTAGAGAGAGGCGAGAGTGAGCGAGGGCCCTTTTCCCTAAAATATAAGCCGACCCAAGCCTGGGTCGAAACATATTTTAGCTGGGAAAGGGGCCCGCGCGCCCCTCTGCCTCTCTCTAGCCTCGATCCATGGATCGAGGCTAGAGAGAGGCGAGAGAGTGGCGAGGGCCCCTTTCCCGCTAAAATATAAGCCGACCCAAGCCTGGGTCGGCATATTTCAGCTGGAAAGGGGCCCTTGGCCCCTCTGCCTCTCTCTGGCCTCGATCCATGGATCGAGGCTAGAGAAGAAGAGAGTGGCGAGCCCCTTTCCAGCTAAAATATAAGCCGACCCAAGCCTGGGTCGGCATATTTTAGCTGGAAAGGGGCGCGCGCCCCTCTGCCTCTCTCTAGCCTCGATCCATGGATCGAGGCTGAGAAAGCGAGAGAGTGAGCAAGGGCCCCTTTCCGCTAAAATATAAGCCGACCCAAGCCTGGGTCGGAAACATATTTTAGCTGGAAAGGGGCCGCGCCCCTCTGCCTCTCTCTAGCCTCGATCCATGGATCGAGGCTAGAAGAGGCGAGAGGTGGCGAGGGCCCCTTTCCCGCTAAAATATAAGCCGACCCAAGCCTGGGTTGGCTTATATTTTAGCTGGAAAAGGCCCGCGCCTCTCTGCCTCTCTCTAGCCTCGATCCATGGATCGAGGCTGAGAAAATGGCAGTGAGCGGGGCCCCTTTCAGCTAAAATATAAGCCGACCCAGGCTTGGGTCGAGCTTATATTTTAGGGAGGAAGGGCCTTGGCGCCCCTCTGCCTCTCTCTAGCCTCGATCCATGGATCGAGGCTAGAAAGCGAGGGGTGGCGAGGGCCCCTTTCCCACTAAAATATAAGCCGGCCCAAGCCTGGGTGGCATATTTCAGCTGGAAGGGGGGCGCCCCTCTGCCTCTCTCTAGCCTCGATCCATGGATCGAGGCTAGAGAGGCGAGAGAAGTGACGAGGGCCCCTTTCCGCTAAAATATAAGCCGACCCAAGCCTGGGTCGGGCTATATTTTAGCTGGAAAAAGGCAGGAGGCCCTCCCCTCTGCCTCTCTCTAGCCTCCATGGATCGAGGCTGAGGGAAGAGAGTAAGCAAGAGGCCCCTTTCAGCTAAAATATAAGCCGACCCAAGCCTGGGTCGACTTGCCCCAACTGGAAAAAGCCTCGCTCACCCCTCTGCCTCTCTCTAGCCTCGATCCATGGATCGAGGCTAGAGAAGAGAGGAGAAATGACGAGGCCCCTTTCCAGCTAAAATATAAGCCGACCCAAGCCTGGGTTGGCTTATATTTTAACTGGAAAAAGGGCCTGCGGCGCCTCTCTGCCTCTCTCTAGCCTCGATCCATGGATCGAGGCTAGAAGAAGAGAGCGCGAATGGGGGCCCCTTTCCAGCTAAAATATAAGCCGACCCAGGCCTGGGAAACAGCGGAAACTCACCCCTCGCTCACCCCCCTCGCCTCGCATCTGCCTCCCTTAACCCCTGCGAGTTCTCAATCGGGTAATTTCCTCCTGTTTCCCAGGCTGTCCCTCAGAAGCGGAGGGACAGCCTGGAGAACAGGAGGAAATTCCTCCGATTGGGGCTAAAGGGGTTAAAGCATCTCTCTAGCCTCGATCCATGGCGGCTTATATTTTTAGTGGGAAGGGGGCGCGCGCTCTCTGCCTCTCTCTAGCCTCGATCCATGGATCGAGGCTAGAGAAGAGCGAGGGTGGCGAGGGCCCCTTTCCCGCTAAAATATAAGCCGACCCAAGCCTGGGTCGGCATATATCCCAGCGGGAAAGGAGGCAGCACCCTCTCTGCCTCTCTCTAGCCTCGATCCATGGATCGAGGCTAGAAAGAAGCCGTGGCGGAGGGCCCCTTTCCGCTAAAATATAAGCCGACCCAAGCCTGGGTCGGCTTATATTTTTAGCTGGAAGGGGCCCGCGCGCCCTCTGCCTCTCTCTAGCCTCGATCCATGGATCGAGGCTAGAGAAGAGAGAGAATGACGAGGGCCCCTTTCCGCTAAAATATAAGCCGACCCAAGCCTGGGTCGGCATATTTCAGCTGGAAAGGGGCCGCGCGCCCCTCTGCCTCTCTCTGGCCTCGATCCATGGATCGAGGCTAGAGAAGAGAGTGGCGAGGGCCCCTTTCCAGCTAAAATATAAGCCGACCCAAGCCTGGGTCGACATATTTTAGCTGGAAAGGGGGGCCGCGCGCCCCTCTGCCTCTCTCTAGCCTCGATCCATGGATCGAGGCTAGAGAAGCGAGATGCAAGGGCCCCTTTCCGCTAAAATATAAGCCGACCCAAGCCTGGGTAGGCTTATATTTTAGCTGGAAAGGGGCCCGCGCGCCCCTCTGCCTCTCTCTAGCCTCGATCCATGGATCGAGGCTAGAGAAGGTGAGCGAGGCCCCTTTCCGCTAAAATATAAACCGACCCAAGAAGGATTAAACATGGCTTATATTTTAGCTGGAAAGGGGCCGCGGCGCCTCTCTGCCTCTCTCTAGCCTCGATCCATGGATCGAGGCTGAAAGAAAGCAAAAGCCCCTTTTTCCTGCTAAAATATAAGCCGACCCAAGCCTGGGTTTATATTTTAGCGGGAAAGGGGCCCTCGCGCCCCTCTGCCTCTCTCTGGCCTCGATCCATGGATCGAGGCTAGAGAAAAGGGTGGCGCGGCCCCTTTCCAGCTAAAATATAAGCCGACCCAAGCCTGGGTCGACATATTTCAGCTGGAAAGGGGGCGCGCCCCTCTGCCTCTCTCTAGCCTCGATCCATGGATCGAGGCTAGAAAGAGGTGAGAAGTGGCGAGGGCCCCTTTCCGCTAAAATATAAGCCGACCCAAGCCTGGGTCGGCTTATATTTTAGCTGGAAAGGGGGGGGCGCGCCCCTCTGCCTCTCTCTGGCCTCGATCAATGGATCGAGGCTAGAGAGAAGCGAGGGAGTGAGCAAGGGCCCTTTCCGCTAAAATATAAGCCGACCCAAGCCTGGGTCGGCATATTTTAGCTGGAAAGGGGAGAAGGCGCCCCTCTGCCTCTCTCTAGCCTCGATCCATGGATCGAGGGCTGAAGGCAGGCTGACGAGGGCCCCTTTCCCGCTAAAATATAAGCCGACCCAAGCCTGGGTGGCTTATATTTTAGCTGGAAAGGGGCCCTCGCGCCCTCTGCCTCTCTCTAGCCTCGATCCATGGATCGAGGCTGAGGCCCCTTTCCAGCTAAAATATAAGCCGACCCAAACTTGGGTAAACTTATATTTTAGCGGGAAAGTGGTCCTCGCTCACCCCCTCGCCTCGCATCTGCCTCCCTTAACCCCTGCGAGTTCTCAATCGGATAATTTCCTCCTGTTTCCCAGGCTGTCCCTCAGAAGCGGAGGGAGGCCTGGAGAACGGAGGAATTCCTCGATGGGCCCCTGCCTTCCAGCTAAAAATCGGCAAGGCTGTCCCTCCGGAGGGAGGCCTGGAGGCCCCTGCGAGTTCCCAATCGGAGTTAATTTCCTCCTGTTTCCCAGGCTGTCCCTCAGAGCGGAGGGAGGCCTGGAGAACAGGAGAATTTCCTCCTGTTCTCAGGAACCTCGATCCATGGATTCAAAGGCATCGCTTCCAAATCTCCCTTAGCCCCCTGCGAGTTCCCAATCGGAGGAATTTCCTCCTGTTCTCCGGGCTCTCCCTTCTTCTGGGCCTCCCCAGCCTGCTAAGAAGGACCTAAGCTACTCCGAAGGGGCCTCCCGAGCTGCTTCCAAGCGTGCTTTGGAAGCAGCGGGAAGGGGAGGCAGTTCCTACTGTTTCCCAGGCCTGGGTCGGGTTATTTCTTAGCGGGGAAAGGGCTGCCGTGCGGGAGGCCCTTCGCTAAGAAATAAGCCGACCCAAGCCTGGGTCGGCTTATTTCTTAGCGGGGAAAGGGCTGCCGTGCAGGGGCCCCTTCTAAGAAATAAGCCGACAAGCCTGGGTCGGCTTATTTCTTAGCGGAAAGGGGCCCCGCGCGCCTCTCTGCCTCTCTCTAGCCCCGATGCATGGATCGAGGCTAGAGAGAGGCAGAGGGGCGCGAGGGGCCTTTCTCCTCCTCTCTCGCAGGCCTGTCATTGGCGAGAGAGGAGGAGGAGGAACCCTCGCTCACCCCATCCATGTTTCTTTGCCTCTGATTGGCTAAAGGAAAGGTGGAGTGAAGGGGAGTGTATGTCCACCTGGTATCCATCAGCCAATGACAAAACACGCTTACTAAGGGCAAAGAAACCATACGAATGCTTTACGACCCAGATACAAAAATGGCGCCCCGAAGTGCCGTAAAAAGAAAGTGTACTTCCTGGTCGCGCGACAGCGATATACGTAAAACATCAAAAGTCCCATTACATACGAATCTCTAACGAATCCATTTAATTTCCGTTTCATTTTTCCCATGCCTAATGGATAGGAGTGCATAAAAATGAAATCTAATAGTTAAACTTGCTGTCCATCTTCCTTAAATTTATGTAGATTCTTACTACATGTGGTAAAAAATATGCCCACTGAAGTATTTATTTCCCAATTTTTACCCCACCCTTTCTCACCCCGGAGGAAGACTCAGGGTGGCCAGTAGATATAGTTAAAATAACATTAGAGTTTGAATAACATTTTAAAATATTTTCACAATAAATTAGTGTAGCGACATGTTTGTAGGTGTTCATTGTTAATTTCATTTCCTTTTGCTCAGCCAGCCTGACAAGAAAACAGCAAGTCATTAATCTTAGTTTAAAAGAAGAATCTTTTTGGAGGAACAATAATGAATGACCTTGATAGATTTGTCAGGAGAATGAATGATAATCATTTCCTGATCGACACAGCCCTAATAGGGAAGATGAATAAGAAAGTATGTATCGACTTCATTAAAATTGTCTGCTGTCAATGGATTTGTATATCAATTACAATTGAGGCAATGCATTTCACCCAGGACAGTGTGGTTAAACCACAATCTGTCTATAATGCAGATATATGAACCCTACACTGCTGACATCTCATTTACTGAGAGTGGCTAGCATGAAAAATTAAGTTTTTGCCAATAAAGACCCACATATAGATTTACCATACTATGATGAGTAAAAAGGGTCTCTTTCAGAAAAAGATCTCATGGTAATGTGGAGCTTTGCCCTATTGAACTGGTGCTTGATGCTGTCAGCCATGTTGTAGTGGGAAATTATGAAATTACCTTATCACACGAATCCACCACTATCAGTGAGGCAAGGAAACCTAAAATGCAGACTGTTGTGTTAATTCATATCAACAAAACTGAGGATAGTCTGACATTGTGTACAATTTCACTTTCTTAGAAGACTATAATTTTAATAGATTTGGTAAGCCTACCTTCCTATAATATATATGGTAGATATACCTAATTCATTCCACTAGCTGTAAAGAGGTTTGGACACACCTGGACTACTTCTTGACTTTTAAAACTGTGTGGCATGAACAGCCACCAGTTATCACGGTTTTCCTCTTTATTATTGTTAACTTATTTTGCTGCCACCATTTGTCAAAGCCTGACCACTAGATGTGAGGGTCCTGGTGAATAAACGACTTTCACAGATGTAGTGTTGAAAGTGTTTAACAGTTTATTTTACACAAATGGGCTCAAAGCTTAGGTGGTTTCACAGATACTCCGAAGAGGTATAAACTTGGAACTTTAAACAATATAACACGGGGTTTTAACTTCCCCTTACACAGTTACTATCACAAGTAACTACTTAATACTAGGTTACTCTCAACCCTGGGACTAAACTCTGTCCCACACACTTGGGTTTCCCTAAACCCACACACAGAACTGAACTGCACACTGCAGTTCCTACAGACAGCTTGCAGCTTCAGCAACTGCTAATTCCCAACTAACTCTGGTCACAGCTGCTGGCCAACTGACATTCTCCAACTGTCAGATTCAAAACTGAACATTCTAAAGCCAGAGTGGCCTCTGTTGTCATGGCAACAGCCTCTGCTTACAGCTTGCTGCTGCGAACATTCCACGGCTCACTCTCTGCAGCTTCAAAGACTGTCCCTTCTAAACATATATACAAACATGTGATTAACATATAGCACATGTATTTACACATAAATAACCACCTCATCACACTAGCATATCATAAAATTCTACCAAGTGTAACTACATTTCATTTCCCCATTCTTGAATCCTTGGTCTACTTGTCTGCAAGCTGGGCACATCTATTGCATGAACAAGGGAGGGGCAGATGCATAAGCACGCAACTACAAGCAGTCTCCGAGTTACAAACATCCAACTTACAAATGACTCATAGTTACAAATGGGGGTGAGACAACAGAAAGTGAAAGAAATCCACCCCTTTGAAGGGAAATTCACGCCTGGAAGAGTTATCATGGGGAAAAGGTGACTCCACTGAAGCTTTCTCACCAATCCTTGTTTATACAACAAGCCATTTTTTAAAAATCCAATTATCACAGGGACAGAAAGTGAGGTGAAATCTTCTGAACGGGCACAGACAGCAAAACAAACACCAGGGAGGTGTTAACCCTTCCCTAGCTGTCCAAAGCTAATATGTATGTATGTATATTTTGGCTGGAGTTACACTTAAAACGGTAGTCCATGCACTGGAGTTACACTTAAAATGGTAGTCCACGCAACAGTCACTATAAGGTTCAACTACTGCAATGCCTTATACACTGGCCTCCCGAAGGCGATGACCCAGAAGATTCGGGTCATCCAGAATGCAGCTGCCAGACTCTTCTCGAGATCACCTATGAGATCACATATTACGCCGGTTTTGTAGCATTTGCAGCTCTAGTCCATACATTATTTATGCAACCATGCTTTATTTGCTTTTATTGTGTTGGATAACTCTTCATTCTTTTCAAAGCTTTTAGGTTTAGAGATCCTAATACCAAATCCATTAGAATAGGTTCAGCTTTGCCTTTCTGATGCTTTATCTTTTTTTAAAGGAAGGCCTTTTCCACTCCAGAAAAAATAGATTTGAGAGAAATTTACAGATGAACAAGAAATATATATGGAGCACTTTTGAGATATAAATTGTTTTGTTTTATTTGGTTTGGTTTTTACATCAGCCCTTTGAGGTAGATCATGTTGTTCCTCATCTGATTTATAAGCAGGACCTGCACAAAGCTACTCTGTAGATCCAGGTATAAACAAGGATTTGGAATTTGTTTTCTTGAAATGAATCCTTTCCGTTTAGTCAATGTTTGTCTTTATTCTAAATAAACCCAAGTCCAAAAAATACTTGTGAGTTTTCCCAGAAATATGGACTTACCCAAAGTAACCCCATAAGAAAATATTGATAGCTAAGAGAACTACAGCATTGACATTACAAAGAGCTTTCCACTGAGGTTCTTCCTTGATGCTGGTAAGCTTCTTTTCAAGGGCTGCTTCCTCCTCCATGGTTAAAGTAGGCTTGGGGCTGTCAGAAATCCCACAGAACCAAAAATACACTTTCTTCCAGCAAGGACGCTCCACTTCTGTTGGTGAAGAGAATAAGAACTTGTTAAGCATTATTTGTATGCATACACTGCTGATGTATGTAGTACTTTTGAAAATTTATGAGAAGGGGAAGTAGGGTAAATAAAATTCAAGAAGGAGGATAGATGGAACAGATGCAATTTATATGTAATTATACCTATTAGACCAATCTTGCTCTCTGAAAATATTGCAACAAAGCACAAGAAACTGGGACTTCCCTGTCCTTGAGCAGAATAAAAATAACTATGCAGAAAAAAAGCATATAGGTAGCCCTGATTCCCCTCAGGGAGATAGAGTGGGTTATAAATAAAGTTTATTATAATTATGGAAACCTTCCATTATATATTCATGTATTCTCTATCTGACTATATTATATTACATTTTACCCTACTATATTTTATTTCATTCTGTTTTATTGGTGTAATATATATTGATATGACTGATGGTCTCTCAATAAAGATTCATTCATTCGATATTCATGTATTCTCCTGATTTACACTGTGTACACACCATGCTTTGTACACTACACAACAAATTTTGGGCTCCCAAAAGGAGTCTGTTGCCTCAGATGCGGTCAACACTACTACATATCGAGTCAGCCTTCCGTGCATAGACTGGATAAGGGCCACCATTTTTGTCCATTGCCTTAGGTGGCAGAATATCTTGAGCCTGCTCCCTTTTTTGAGTAATGTAAAATTCACAGTTGGTTGAGGCGGGTATGCTATCAATGGAATACACTTATCTAAAATGACATAAACCCCTAATATATACAGAGCGTCTGTCTCTGTCTTTCTCCACTCCCCACCCCCAACCTAGCATACACATACCCCTCATTATGCTTTCACACAAAGGATGTTACATTTCCTTTATTGTCAGCGTTAATAACCTAATCACCAAGATAGCTGTTCATAAGCAGATGCAAGGACAGGATGAATTGGCTCATGTAAAAACAAAGGTGACAAATAATTAACAACGTTAGGTTGAACAGCTGCTTCAAATATGAATCAAACCAGCTGTCAGATCCAGAGATAAAAAAATTGATTTCCTCTTATCATTTTTTTGGTAGAGAGATGGGTCGTTTTGCCCTTCTCAAAAAGAAGTTACATTTTATAGTTAAGAAAACAAGATCTCTTCTCACTTATATCATCTTTACTCTCTATGTTCTTTTTTATTTGTCTCAGTTCAAAAACTTGATCTTAAAAATGTGTCTGAACATCATCTCCAGAAATACAGGAATATGGAATCCTGAAAATGACAATTTCAGGAAGGCTGATTGAAGAGTGATAAAGATGGACCTCCAGCAAAACTAGAGCATTGACTTGATTAGAGCAAAACTAGATAACTCCCACAGTGCTGCTCAGTTTTGCCACCAAACATAGTCCATAAATACCAAGCAGAAGCAATAATAACATTACATAAACCAAGTATATGATTTGGAAAAAAACAACCTGTATTAAAATAGAAACAGTTAAAAGATCCATGTAATCAATATAGTTAAAAATCAGTGTAATCAATTGGTTCTTTCTGTCCTGGAAACTTTAAGAAGTTTACCAGAACATAAAACTTTCAGTGCCTCGAACTTGTAAAGAAGAAATTCTTCTGAGAAATGAGAATGCAATTAATATTCTTATATTAGTTTAAATAATCTTAGAAGAAAAATGTTATAAATAATTTAGTAGATAAATGTTATAGTTCAAAGAAATTATTTCAGATCTTTTGGAGAAAAGCAGTTATTCCGAAAAACTTTTAGGATGTACCTCACTGGAGTCAGAGAACAGAACAACTGCTTTAGCAATTCAAATTTAGCTTGGAGTAACGAGTAAAATAAGGATAAAGGGGGGAAGTGGGAGAAGTGAAAAACTAGTGAAGTTTAAATGCAGCTGAAAAAGTGGATGGAACCATCCCTCCTAAATAGGGACCTTGGAAGAGCATGGAAGTGTGGAATTCCTCAAAGTGGATATATTGGGCAGCATCCAACTCAGTGGTTGGTTTCCAGTTCAATGACTGTGGTCACACTCTGCGCCTCCTCTAATGGCACCACTCATTCTTGTATTTCTGGCTGCATGCCCAGGATTCAGGATCTGGGCAGGGTATTTGTAACAACAAATAGGACATAGTGACATTCCCCAAACACTGTCAGAGAGTTTTTGTAAGCAGTGTGGATTTCACCAAGTTTCCACCAAGAAATGACCTGACACTTTATCTCTCTGGGTACATATGAGGGTCAAACAACGCAAAAAGACACAGCATATAAAAAATGAAAACACAGAAAAAGACCTATTTGAAAAAAAACTTTGAATATTTCCACTTAAAAAAATAGCCACACCTATTTGTCCTATACATTCCTTCCTTCCACTGTTCATCTCTTCCACCATTCTCTATACAAATGCATGTACATTTGTAATAATTAGAAGCATTTTAGCCACAGTTTAATATAGTCAATAGGAAAGATGCTCAAAACTTTAGAAAATGAACTGATGAGAGACTGTATTTCAGATCTGAACCAAAGCGTAATGAATTACACCGGCAGTTATGTTCAATATTCCTAGTAACTTCCAAATTTCCCTAGACAACTTTAGGTTGTTGTGATCATTCATGTTTGTAAATGAGAAAGAGAATAATGATGTTGAAAGTCAGGTCTCTGATGTTGAAAATCAGACATCATATTTGTAAAAAAAAATATTACTGAGCATAATAATGTTTTTACTGTGCAAAAAGCATACAATTTAGAGCAAACAATCTGAAGAAAAGTCTTGAAATGCATTTTTGTTGTTAGTTCTTTGTAAATATCAATCATCTCTCCAGGGCCGTAGCCAGGATTTTGATTCGGGGGGTGAGTTTGGTTTGGGGGGGGCTGAGACTGGGTGGAAGAGGGTCTACCCTAGCAAACCTTTTGTATTGTTATCCCAATAACCCCATTAATGTGGTATATAATGATCATGGTGATCAGATCATGATATGAATAAACATAACAGTTTAAATAATGTACCAGTAAGGCCTTCTCGCGGACCACCCTGAGAATTTCGGGGGGCTGAAGCCCCCTTAGCCCCCCTGGCTACATGCCTGCATCTCTCTAATACTGAGACATCTTTTAAAAATATACAAGCAGTCCCTGACTTACAAACATCTAACTTACAAACAACTAAGGCCCCACTTACACTGACATATAAAATACAGATTATTTGCTTTGAACTGGTTTATATGGTAATGTAGCCTCATACAATCCAGGTCAAATCAGATAATGTGAATTATCTGATTTGATAATCTGGATTATATGACAGTGTAAATCCAGCCTCATAATTACAAACTGGGTTGAGACAACAGGAAGTGAGAGAAATCTGCCCCTAGGAAAGGAAATTCACTCTTGGAAGAGTTATTATGGGGGAAAGGTGTCTCCACTGAAGCCTTGTTTCCACAACAAGCCATTTTTTTCAAAATTCAATTATCACAGGGACAGAGGTGAGGCGAAATCTTATGAACAGGGACACAGACATCAGAACAAATACCTCAGGGGTGTTAACCCTTCCCTATGCTATCCAAAGCTAAACATTATCTATTTTGGATGAAGTTACAGTACATTTTTAAAATGTGCCGGTTCTGACTTGCATACAAATTCAACTTAAGAACAAATCTATAGAACCTATCTTGTTTGTAACTTGGGGACTGCCTGTACAGGATGAGTATTTGCAACTCTACCTCCAACAAATACCTGACACCAGGAGAAAGACACTCATACACCTACTCTGTAATGTCTACTTTGACTCACATTTTGCACCCAAACAGAACTGCTGTGAGCTTTGCATTCTCTACAGGTCAATTGTATCAGCAGACCTTCTTCTTGGATTTGAAAGACCCTGGAAAATTAATTCTTTGTATATTAGCATGCACAACATATACATCTGATAGAATAAAACAAGCAACATACCACCATGGCCTGTATACACTAAATCTCCATTCTCTGTCTTCACGGTATCCAAACCATTATCTCTTTTGGAAGTCATTCCTGTACTTTGGCAGGTGTGGTCCTCCACATCTTGTCCCGGTATTTTGCTGTTCCTAGTCCACCAAGTTAATCGGTCAAGCTGAATAATTTCAAATAAGAAAAAAAGGGAGAGTTGCAGAATTACTGAGAGACTTAGCCAAGATTACAGTCAACAAAGGTTCATTCCACATATTATATGACCTCCTGCTATTGCAGTGAAAAGATATGTGGAACACAATCCTATCTACTCCTAGTTAACTATCTTCTAGTGTCACAACCATAAACATAATTGAAGAAAAGGATTATGCCTCAGGATTAAGGATAAAACAATATAAAAGAGAAAGAGAAGTCCCTGGTTCCATGTTGCTATTTAAAATGAGGATACAAGACAGGAAATGCAATGTTTTAGGTATCTGGACCGATTGTAGTTTTATAGAGACAGCTGGGTTAGAAAAGAACATAGCATATATGCTAGCGGGTGAGGAAAAGGAGAAAAGCAGACCCAATTGTTTTTCTTAAATAGTGTGAAGTTTTGATCTTTTTAACAAAATGTATACATTAATTTATAATTTTTAAATTTATAATTACACATATTAAGTATAAGAGTCACTATGGTGTAGTGGTTTGAACATTGGACCAAAACTCTGGAGACCCAGTTTTGATTCCCTGCTTGGTAATGAAAATCCACTGTGTGATTTGAGCAAGACACAGTTTCACAACCTGAGGAAAAAGGCCACTCCACCCCAGAACAAATGTTGCCAAGGTGATTTGTGATAGGGTTGCCTTATCTCTGCCTGAGTTCAAACAACTTGCAAATACATGACAATAGCAAATATATTGAATACTAGAGGGGTATATGAACGATGTAGTTGATTTCAGCTTTACATACAACTGTTTATATACAGTGTGTTTCAGCTATATTCACTTTTTATACTACAGTTAAACGCTATAAAATTTGAAACAGGTTATCATTTGTGGTGTTCATTTGTTATACTATATACCTTTGTGTCTTTTGGGAGTAGAGTTCTGTGGTGTTGTTTTGCTTTTGTTTTGACAGATTTCCCTTGGGAAAGAGTTTCCTCAAAACACCTTAGGAACTAATTTTATTTCTGCAGCTCTCTCTTTTTGTTTCTGGCTTTTTCTATAACTTGGGAGGGGGGGGAGGCAAACCTTTTCTCTATTGTATTGAACACCCCCCTCCTATTTTCCCCCTGCTTCAAATTACCACCTCCACAAACTACTTTTAGGGAAAATGTAGAAATGGGGTGCTACTATATTATTACCCCTTTAGTCTACTTGGAAAGTAACTCTCCAAAGGTCACTTATAAATGAGCAGTACTTTTAATATGTTGAATTTCAGGCACAAAATCGAGAAGTCAGTTTCCAGCTGACACAAAAAAGTTGTATAATCTCCAGAAGATTTATAGCTTTATTTAAATTATTTTCAGCCAAGATGAGCATCAGGCAAGGCTAATCTTTCTTGTCACATTCTGCTAAATTGCTTTGATTTGATGATCCTCATCTTTCTTGAAGAATCCTTTTAAGGGGCGCTTTTTTGTTACTCATTAAATCTAACTAGAATGTAATGAAGTTGGAGGACACAAAAAGAGCCAAGAGACATTTCCTTCTTTGCACGAACGGTTGTTGGTGAGTCAAGGGGAAGATGTACATATTAGGATTAAATGATAGTTTTAAATAAAACTAGAAACCTTAAACCAGTCTAAATGACTAGTGCAGTATAAAATGCAGGTTTTTGGTAGTGAAAGAGAACTGTGGGCATGGCTCATAACAGATATTTTATCATGCATGCAGAGGATACCTGTTCCTCACAAACTAGGGTTTCTAGGTTGTTAGTTATAGAGGATTCACGTGTCTTTTAAAGTCCTGCATACCAAAAGCTTTCTGAGCTGCTCGCTTGCCCCCCTCCCCTCCTACTTTAATTTATTATTTTTGACCTACATTCTATATGTAGGAAAAGAGAGTGGCTGCAAGTGAAAAGTATAGAACCTTCAAGGTGGCAATGACCACCTGAAGCTAAAACCCTAGCTACTTCTCTTGTGACAAACTTCTAAATCTTCTAAATCATTAATAATATAATATTAACCTGGTTGGATGAGAACAAAAGCTTACCCAGTCCAGTACGCTGTTCCTCTGACTGGCCAAACTCACTAACCAGATACTTCTAGGAAGATCATAAGCAGGACAAAGGTCCTCTCTCTGATTCTGGTTTCCTAGAAACCAATAATTCATACATATGCTATCTCTGAACAAGAGCTTGGAAACATTACCACTATTTCCAGAAACAAAAGAAAGGCCCCCCTTCCATACCAACCACACTATCCTGACCTTGAAGGGAGTGAAGAAGAGGCAGCATCTGCTAGACCTAATGTGCTCTCACACTTTTTTTTCCATGTCAGGAGTGGCTTGAGAAACTGCAAGCCGCTTCTGGTGTGAGAGAATTGGCCCTCTGCAAGGACGTTGCCCAGGGGAAGCCTGGATGTTTTGATGTTTTACTATCCTTGTGGGAGGCTTCTCTCATGTCCCCGTATGGGGAGCCGGAGCTGATAGGGGGAGCTTATCCACACTCTCCCCGAATTTGAACCTGTGACCTGTCGGTCTTCAGTTGGAAGGGCACTTCTCTCATCAGATGGCAGAAAGGGCAGCAACACATGTTGCCTAGTCAACTCTTTCTCAGGTAATTGATTCTTCTCTGTTCCTTTCAGTGTTACTTGGTATTCCAGTAGGAGTTAAGTCTCGGGTATTACATTTACATGTATAAAAAGGAACATTAACATACATTTAACATACCAAATAACACTGAAAGGAACAGAGAAGAATCAATTTCCTGAGGAAGGTGTTCCCACTACAAACACCGAAACAAGGAATACTACCCAAGATACCTTGTAGTAACCTCTGTCATCTCGTAGAACTCTTCTCTGACACTACTACAACTTTGTATGCAACAAATGGTCCTCCAAGATACTTTAAATTGACTGTTTAAATCATCAGACACATTCTGTCAATATATTGGACTATTGTGTTTATTAAGAGGAGATTGATGTCTCCCATTTGAAATTTATGTGAATGCTGACAATTATTTACAATAGAGATAAGATTTGTACCTTTATGTTGTGTATATAAAAAACCTTTCACATGATAACACCTTTGATGTTTCAAATATAACAATAACATACTATTTTTTGCATCTTAGTTATAGATATCTGTGTTCTAAGCATACTGCTGCCACTCTTTCTGCCATCACATGCCTTTTGGTGCTTCTCCTCCATTTTGGGAGGAAAGTGAGTGGGGCCTGCTGAGCATCTAGTGATGGTGCATGGCCAGCTCTGTCCTTGCCACAATTAAAACCAGAAAAATGTGGCAAAACTGCCTCATGAGAAGAGGTCCTTTGTCACCCTGTACCATCTGCCAGATGGCAACAATTAAAATAAAGAATATGCCAGGTGAGATGGATCCCCAAGAATGCTCTGAGCTTTCATAATGCTATGAGACCTATAAAGTTCTTCCAAAGAGAGGAGAGGGCAACCAATGATTCTCTGTGTAGAAGTGGTGACCCCTTGGAGCACCTTACTGTCTGCCCCCATGCAGTTACCAAACCACACACAGATGCAGTAGATCAGGACACTATAGAACAGTGGTAGAACATTACCAGCAGTTTTTCATGCAGTTGTTGGTTCCTTAGAAGTTTCCAGTAGTACAGTCTCTGCTGGGCCCTCTTAACCAACACATGATGGCAGGGAAATGTTCTATTGTTCTTTTACTTTTAAAGCATCATGTACAATGGTGGACATATTCTAGAATTCACAGTTAACATGACCAGTAGGGTGAGAGATTCTGGTCGAGATCCTATACCATACCATAATGGTCCACCCTACAGTTTCTATATCTTCCCTTCCATTAGCTCTCACGTCCCAATGCTGCAGCAGTCCTTACTGATATAGAGGGGAGATAGGAGGGATATGGTTCAGAAGAGGGAGATGCAGACGGCCTGAGTTCATGGGGAAAAGAAATGAGGGTACAAACCAGGGTGGAAGGCATTGATAAAGAGGATACAAAAATATAAGAGGCTTGATGCAGTCCTACATATTAAAACATGAATGTGCACAAGTTATCCACTGAGATTTTCAACTTACTAGTCACTCCCTCTCTTTAGATCATCTATTTAACTGCATATGTGTAAGGTTAAAATGTGGGGCAATGGTGCACACTGGTCCCCCCCTCCCCCAAGGCTGTGCACATGACTTCTACTGAGATCTTTCATATTGAAAATCTGAAATCTGAAATCTGTTTTACATGAGATCTTTCATATTCAGCATGAAGATCTGAAATCTGTTTAACATGAGGCTTGAGAAAGTAGGTTTTTTGGACTGCAGTACCTCCCCGTTGGCACCCCCTTGTCATGGGGGAGAGGCTTGCGTACCCTAATTAAATTGTGAGCTATGCTGGCGGTGGCATAATAGCCACCGGTAGGGCCTCCCATGCCAGACAGGTCACAACCGAAGGGCCTGACAAAGAGCGTCAATGGGTAGGATGGGCTCTCTAGTCTTTTGGCAACCATCCTAGGAGAAGGAAAACTCTAATTTCAAACCCGGGCAGATGGTTGACCTTACAGGGTTAGACGAGCACCATCTAGAAAAGGAAACTCAAACCAGCGCTACAACCTGAGGACCTCACTGCCACCGTCCAAGCTTGCTAGGCTCTGGCAGACAAACCTTTGGTTTAAAGGGTGAGGCCAGTTCTGTGCACGCTGCGCTCCACCAGAAAAATCCATTGCATGGGCTCGAAGGACACATCCAACCTCCGAATCATCAACGCGCTTGTAGAAAGCTTGGGACGAGTCCTTCCTGAATCTTTGTTTGCGAAGAAAAAAGCCAAGCCAAGATCCAAAATCCCCAGTCATGATGGTCACTGCCATGGTTACTGAGCTGTGGTCCAAAAAGGAAATTTATGAGCTCAGTGCAATTTACCCTTATCTTTTCAATTAGGAAATGTCAATAAAACACAATGCATGAAATAGTTGCAAAAGCTTTCATGCACATTAGCAACTGGAGCTTTCAGTATTATGCATTTCATTTATATACTACCTATTCTTATAACTGGCAGCCGCTTATGCTAAGGAATAAATGATAGTCATTTATCACAGATGGCAATGTCAAAGACGACTGTGTATACCGGGTGAAATGAGTTTGTACCAATGTACTGTATGTGGCATAAAATGCCCTGGTAGAAAACTAATGGCCTACTTCATCTTGTCATCTCCTCATCAAACAGTATAGTCTTTTGATGTAACTTCCTCTGCCACTTTTGGTTTTCTCACATCCTCTTCTGACGGTCTTTAAAAGAAACTTTGTAAGGATCTAGGAAAGTCCCCCTCCCCCAGCTCTTTTTTTCATAGTGCAACTAGAATAAATCCTTCTCTTCCAAAATGCCATCTGGCATCTGGCAGTTGCATTTCAGCTTCACAGTCTCAAATTTAATTGTAAGCTCCTTTGCAGAGTTTTCAAGGACGGCATGACACAATGTGCACTATGTACAATGAAGACATAAGAACTCTGCGACATACTAAACAAATTATTTGCATATTTGTTCTGTAGCACAGCATCCATCACTACAGGGAAGGGAGAGTGTCCAAAACAGCAGGGGAAAATGCTTCCACTTCCTGTTCTTGACCTGTAATTCATTTAAAGCGTGGTGCATTAACTCAAACATCAGATACAAATCTCTCCTTCACCTTCTGCCTATTTGCTATTTTCACAGAAGCAGGGTTATCTGGGAAAGCTGTGGGAGACCAGGTGGAGGCATGCTTAACCCACTACTGTTGCCAAGTAGGATCTATTCATTTACTGAGCATATTATCCTTATTTTTGTTTGAGAGGCTCTTCATATTTCCTTGCATTTAGTATAATAGTAGTACAATCTGGTAAGTTTTAGCTCATGTGCTGTACATAGAGAAGGCCCTATATTCAGTCCCTGGCAACTCGAGATAGGAGTTTGAAGATCCCTCCATGAAATCCTGGAAAACTGCACCCAGTTAGTGCATATAATACTGAGACATATGATCTGACACAGCTGAAATTGAAATGATTCAATGATCTGACTCAGCCGAAGTCCAGCTGATTCAAAGTTTCACTTTGGAAAAGTTTATCTTTTCAACTACAGTTCTCAGAAACTATCAGCCAACAAGGTCACTGGCCACATTCCCCTCCCTTGCCTCCAGAATTCTTTGTGGGTCTATTTAAGTCCTCCAATATGATTCGATTGTATGTTTCCAGGCCAAGTATAATCAAAATATATACTTTGGTCTTAGGCAGAGATGGAGCGATGTCTTGAAATATATCCCCCATGACTATAGGGGTCATACTGTATTCTTTTCAGTCACCCATGCTAACTTGAATGTAACAACATGTGGAAACAATTATAGTGAACAGTGGGTTGTGTACTGTTCATTCAATCAGTTACTTCAATAACACGCTGTGTGACATACAAAAAAACTTTATTAAAAATCAAAATCTTGAACAAGTTTTTCATTTGTTTGAATTTTTAGGACCCTTCTACACTATGGTATAAATCCACATTATCTGCTTTGAACTGGATTATTGCTAATGTAGATGAAGATAACCCAATTCAAATCAGACAATGTGGATTTCCTGCTGTGATAACCTGGATTATCTGGCAGTGTAGAAGGGGCCAATGTTCACAATATAACCCCAACCCTGTAATATATAGTAAAAAAAGGTGTTGTATAGACTCAGCTGTATGTTCAACATGAATAAATAAAGCACAGAACTTGTTTCACCACCTGACAAATGCTATATGGATCCACTGGCAAGATTTTCAGAATATCAATTTGGTTATTTGAGTTGGGCTTTATTAACTCTTTTCAGACTTTTAAAAATCATTCTGAAAACACACATCAAAACACATAGGAATAGGTTCATTCCAGGTTCAGCCTAACATCATGGCCCTCAGATTTGACTGAAGGAAATGTATGATTGAGAAAGCATCCAAAGCATCTCTTGAAGTAATTGACTAACTCAAACTTTTTTTGCCTGTTTTATGCAGCAAATGAAATAAAATTCTTGGCTACCAAAGCTTGGTTGCTCAATGTAATTGAGATCACTCCGGTATGGAATGCTCTCTCTAAATGCAGGGCTTCAACAATATTAATGTCATTAGCTTGCAAGATTGATGCAGTCTCAGCTGAAACACGAAAGAGGGTTCTATTAGAGCCATTACATGCTCTCCTCAGCAGCCCACTGTAATATGATTTCTTCCCCACTGTCTCCTTGATAGGAAGCATTGTAGTGTCCTCACAGCATGGAAGCCAGCTTGCTATCCTTTTGAAGGGCTCACTGAACCTAGAGAAATGTTTTAACTGTATAATACCTGTGAAGCAAGAGAATCTGTGGGAACAGTGTATTTGTAGGTCAAGCTAGTTTACTGTAGTACTAGGATGTGATACCCCCAAGGAAATCTTCTCTAAATCCGTTTTTTCTAGGTATTGATCACAAACCATGGCTGATGGGAGTTGTAGCCTGAAACTTTTAGAGTTACCCACATTAGGGGAGATCATACGTGGAAAACAAAGCAAGGGGACAGTATTTTAAAAATGAAAGCCACTTACATTTTCCTCTGGGATTGGTGGTGTGCAGAGGCTAACACAGGCAATAACAACTGCTGTGAGCACACACAGAATGATAGCAAAGTATAGATAATGGACATTTTTCATCACTGCTGGCCTTTGGTCTTCCTCACCACAAGAAGGTGTCATGTACATAAACTCCATAACCAATCGAGCAATACCAACAACTAAACCGAACACCAGACCCCAAAAAGCACCCTAGGAAGAAAATGTAAGAGAGATGTGATGAAATGAACCTGGAAAATACCAATGTATTTACAGAGTTTTTCAAAACAATGTCTATTATATAATTCTCTCTCTTTGCCTTCGATAGAGGAAGAGATGGAAACTAATTAGAATATGATCTCAGTGAGGATATGGTCCTGAACATATCATAGAAACAGGAAACTGTGAATAATAGTGAATCCTACTGAAATGAATGACTTCCTCTGGGCGTTATCATAGAGTTACATAAGAGGATCTAGAAAATTTTATTAGATGCAGATAGGTGAGACCGCAGACACTGGTTCCAATGGGTACAGAGATCAAACTGTTTAATTAAAATATACTCCTTAACCACTAAGTATTTGGCTGCTCTACCTTAAAGTCGCATTGATATAATAGCATGTACTGTTGGAATAAAAAATGAATAGTATCCGTTTTGCTAAGCATGAAGTGCTGACATTTTTCCTGACTACTTAATTATCATCAGTCTCTCCAGGAACATTAATAGGATGAGTACTTATTAAGGAGGAAATGAATTTGTCTCTTGCACATATGGTACATTTCACAAAGAAGGCGGAGTTACAGAATGCAACCGGAACAGCAATGGAACACTGCTGAGCTAGAGAATGAGTGGTAATGTGTCAACCTACTGGTCATACTAAGTCACAAGGATCAAATAGGCAGAACTCTATGTTTTAAGGAAGGGGCTGTGTTTCATCTGGATAATCTCCAAGGTAGGAAATTAGGACTAATAAAGGGAAATATTTCTTCACCCAGAGGGTCATTGGGTTATGGAACTCACTTCCAGAAGAGGTTGTGACAGCTGTCAGCCTGAACAACTTCAAGGCAGGATTAGACAGATTCATGGATACCAAGTGTATCGGTAGTTACTGAAAAGGACATTCAAGTGCCACCTCGGAGTTGGTTGAGGTAGGCAGGATTTCCCTGGGTACTGGTTGTGGGGGGTCGGGAGCAGGTTAGGGTTTTGCCCTCCTTTCTGCTAGAGATCCCTGTGTACAACTGGTGAGCCACTGTGTGATACAGAATGCTGGACTAGATGGGCTGAGGTCCGATTCAGCATGGCTCTTCTTATGTTATCTTGTACAACACTTCTGCCTTGAAAAATGAGAAATGGATGTAGCATTTTATGTATGTAAAATACATGATATTTATATCTAATATTGACACAGAATGTGAGCCAGTGTAGTATAATGTAGTGATTTGGTTGTTGGACTAGGATACTGGGACCTTGGAAACCCACTGGGTAGTGTGGGCAAGTCGCATTCTCTTAACCTCAGAGGAAAGCAGAAGCAAACAAACTGCCAAGAAAACTCTGTAATAGGTCCACAAAAATGACTGAAGGAAAACAATTGTCCCATTTGTGTATGTGCCTTCTAATCACCTGTTGACTTATGGCAACATCATCAATTTCATATTGTTTCTTTAGGCAGGGAACACTCAGAGGTAATTTAGAATAAAAAAATAATATTTGTTTTTTCACCTTCCAATTGGGATTTTTTAAATTGTTCTTGTTCTGTCTTGATCTGTGATTGAATAGTTGTATAACCTAGAACAGGCATGGGCAAAGTTTGGCTCTGCAGATATTTTGGACTTCAACTCCCAGAAATCCCAGCCAGCTTACCAGCTGTTAGGAATTGTGAGAGTTGAAGTCCAAAACGCCTGGAGGGCTGAAGTTTGCCCATGCCTGACCTAGAGGCAAAGATGTAAAATGTGTTGGTTAAATTAGTCGTTGTTCTATGGCCTATGAGTATGATTTATTTTATTTTTTTAAAAGAAAGAAAGAAAATGCATAATCTCCTGAGCATTAAGGTTTAAGGCCAGTGAAAAGTAAGATGCCATTTACTTGTGTCATCTTGGGGAACAAGGAACTTCCCTCAGCAAGAGATGCTGAAGAGTGGTGTAATCCCTTGTTATAAAACTCAAAGGAGATCACAATATTTATTACATTTGCCAAAACGATGTCCATGAAAAATGGTTTGACTCCTGTGATTAAATCTCTCTCATAATTATATAAAACTGCCCTCTTGAAGTAGATTTGATGCCTGGAAGAATAAAGTTAGAGAAATTCTGTCTCAGAATGAGAATTATATTTTTGATTGTTTGCAAAGGGAGGTGGAGAAGATTGGGAGTAAGTGTTGGCTATTCATTTTGGAGTTCCTTCCTCTGCCTCCTGCTAGCTTCCTGTGTCATATCACTACTTTCTGTTCAACCAGTAATCAAAGTCCTAAGAATTTTTCTAAATAGACGCTGTACCCTAATGGGGGCTAAATTCCACAGATGTTGCATTCAAGAGAAAATAGTCAATAGTACTGTAATGAAAGGTCTTGTCTGCCCTTAAAACTATGAAACGATGACATTTGGGAGATGCTATTATTCACAGGAACATCTTCATTGATTCTGTACTTACTGGCTCATTGATCCTCTTGCAGAAGATTGCTAGGATGAAGAGTGCAGTGATGGGTGGCGCTAGGTAACTGGTTATTGACTGAATGTAGTCAAAGAGCTGGCCACTGTTGGCTGTCTGGATGATAGGGATCCAGAGAATGCTAATGGCAACAAGGATTAGAACAAACACCCTGGGGAGCAGAACAAAGGTAATTACTTCTGCACAACTTGAAAAAAATCTATTTTTTTCAATGAAACTATGTAAAGGGGAAAATAATCACTACACAAGTTGATAGGTTTTTGGGGAAACTGCAAATGTGTAAAGTTCATAGAGAGCGATCTGTAAATGCGGTACAGATTGAGTCATTCTTATCACAATGTCTGAAATGTGAAATACTCCAAAATCCAACACTTTATGTCGCCCTTTGTCTTTGAGGAATGGTGGTTAGTCATATGTCTCAGCAGTGGCAATGCACAGTGGGGTGGACACCCTGGAAATGGTCCACAAGGGCAAGAGCAGAGCCTCTTCCTATATTCAGCCCAGAGAGAATGGAAAAGATTCACAGAGGGCAGAGGGAGATTTTCCTCTCCCTCATTGGCTACTTTGCTAAAACGATAGAAAACAGTGCTAACGGCCCGGAATGTGTCTGGTACATCAATCAGGGGTTTGTTTTTTTTGCAGGGGCTTTGTATAAGTGGAGTTCAATTCTTTCTCCCACCTCTCTTTCCCTCATTTAATTTCTGGCAGTGTGCCAGGTGTGTGTGTGTGTTGGGAGGGGGGGCTTGGTGGGTGCTATATTTGTAAGTAATCCCCTGAAATTACAGAAAAAGAAAAAAGAAATTTCCCCTAAATCTAGTCCCAAATGTTTTTGATTAGGGAGACTCAAATTGCATTGCTGAAGCTTATTGGACAATTTAATATCCCAAAGAAGTGAAGGATCTGCTGCGTGTAATGTTTACCTAGTGAAATCATTGATGGAAGCAGTGCAATCTTTGAAGTAGATAACGGCCCTCATCCAGCACTGTGGAAATGTGTGTGGGGATAACAAGACACCAGCTTTGTAGAGCAAGGGTGTGTGTCCTAGCCCATTCAATTATGGATTGTCGTCAGGTTTAGTAATGTGGATCAGAGACCTAGTAGTTCAGATGCAGCTATTCTTATCTGAAGTTGAACTCTCTGCTCTGGCTAAGAATGGAATATATGCTCCACAGGGCTTAATTTAACTGGTTTTTATAGTACTCTGAAGACTTGTCACAATTTCTGGATTGTCTGAGCTTCAACAGGCTATTAGTAAGACTGGGTACATAAAAGTAGGTCCGAGTAAGGCAATGCTCACATTTGAGCCTATGTAATCTTTACAGAAATTTAGTTAAATTTGATGCACCATTGCATAATGCGCTGCTAAGTGCATTATGAACTGTGTAACCTATGTTGCTCTGGGGCAATTCCTGAGTGATTCAAATAAGCAAATAAAGTCACAGGAAAGAATTAAGGACCTGCCAACAATCATGAGTTCCTGCTCAGTGGCCTTCTTCCGGAGTCGCTGCCAGATATCAATGGCAAAAAGTGTGCTGCTGCTGTTGAATATCGAGGTGAGAGAACTCATCAAGGCAGCCATCATCACAGCAATCATCAAACCACGGAGGCCTAAGAAATAGACCAAGCAATCAATATCTAGTTAACATCAATCATCAAAGTAGCACTGACCATTTTAGGCTTCAAAGAAAAATGGTCTTACCTACAGGCATGAGTTCCATCACCAGCTTAGGGTAAGCAATGTTTGAACAGCCCACTTTAGCTCCACAGATGTCTTTACAGATTTCTGGGTCTACACAGCCCACCTCATCTGTAGCATATAAATACAGTTGTGACTCAAATGCTGGCATAATTTTTACAGTAAATACAGTATTTGGCCTTTACACTACAATGAATGCTCACAAAGGTCCTTTCAGACTATAGACTTTATCATACTACCCTTTTGTCTCATAGAAACCATGTTTTTAAGCAAGCAGAAACAGGTCATTGATGGAACAATCACCTCATTACAATAATGTTATATTGCCACTTTGTTAATGTGACTTCTCATGATCAGTCTTCAACACAACCTCACCTCCTACCCTTGTTTGCCCTACCTACCACCTGACAATAGATAAGCTCCTGGGTTATATGGTGGAATGCAAAAGTTCTCCCAGGAACTCTACCTATCCTCCTCTCTTAACATGGAGAAATTCCTGTGCTGGGCACCTCCAACACAGGCATTTGGTGGTCTGGGAAGAGCAGGGGCAACATATAGCTGTCTGGCTATATTCCCACAGCTAGCTCCTTAACATCCACCCTTTGGGACCTTCTAGGATTATGTTGTAATGTGTCAGTCAGATTTACTGCCACCAACAGGTTGCCAATGAGATATGTTTAAACTCCTTAGTACTATCCAGTGAATATTATAAACTGCCCCCTCTTTCCTACTTGAAAGTCGGAGCGTGCCTTTAGAGAGTAGTTATTTAATTTCCTCCATTGCTTTCCTCAATGCCCTGGTTCTGGTCCATTCCCCTCTGAAAAGGATGCTATTCCGCTTACCTCATTCCGAGTTTTTAATATTTTCTCTGTATACCTGTGGCCCGCCCATCCTGTCTGTGATTTTAGATATTCAGTTGTATAATTATGATTATTTATATGTATGTATTTTTTTAAAATTGCATTCATTGTTGATGTTTGATTTCTTATTGTAATTTGTTGTTGTTTGGGCTTGGCCTCATGTGTGCCGCCCCAAGTCCCCATTGGGGAGAGGGAGCAGATTACAAAAAAATTATTATTATTATATTATTATTATTACTGGGCAGCAGCCACTGCAATTGATGGAAATTCCGTTCCCCACCTATTTGAGAAGAAGCTAAATGCTGTTCCACCCACTCCCATGAGTGAGTTTTGGTAAGACAGGCAGAGACAGGATTTTTGTCACAATTCTCCCTTGTGTCACATATGAAAGTGAGTGGCTGATACCATTATTAGCCTGCTGCTTCCCAATGGACAGGGGAACAGTCTCCCTTTGACTGCTGTGTCTGCTTCCTGGCAAGTGAGGACTGAACTACATAAAGACTTTCATAGTCCTTACAATTCCCCTAAACTATGGACTTTCAAGGAATTGCGAACAAGCTAACAATCATGAGTGCACAACTCCATGTGTAGCTGCCATACATTATTGTGCCCTATGACTATAACTGTTTACTGTGGTACTGGGGAATATATGATCCTCAAGGCGCTGTTGAAACTGCAGCTACCATGATTCCTCAACATTGGCTGATAGCAATTGTAACTCAGCAACATCTAAAGGCTCACTTGTTCCAATCTTCTGCTTGCCCTGTGGTAGTTGCTTCTAAGTTTAGAGAGAGGTATGTGCAAGCCAAAAGACATTGGTCCATATGTAGAATGTACAACAACATTGCAACCACATTTCACATCATTACAATTAAATGAATATACATGGATTAGATGGGGTGCAATAAAATTTTGCTTCAACCCCACTGCTGGTTGATAGCCCAGGTGGTTTCATTGGCTGTGGTCTGGTGAGATAAATCCACTGATAAAACAGGTTCTGTTACAGAAGCAGGACGGCTGAACTTCCTTAATCAATGCAGGTCATCATGATCACCAAAATCTTACTCTGGCAGCTTTAAAAATCCCAGGAGCTGAGAGGGACTGGAAGGAAGGGGAAGAAAGTGCAATCCGAAACCTCTACCTTTCAATAAATTGAAAGTTAGTACTGGGCTCCCCGTGGAAATAGTCATTTATCTATATTGACATTTTTACAACACCAGAAGTAGGTTACCTGGGAAGAGAGCTCTGCTGATCATGCCCGGCATAACAATGAAAAACATTGGGAAGATTTTCAAATATCCACCCAGCACTGATCCGCCTTTAGCATGAGAAAGGCTCTTGGCTGAGAGCGACCTCTGCACAATTACCTGAAAGGAGAACCAACTAGAAAGAAACTATCTTTGTATTGTGGCTTTTTGGGGTAAAGAAGCAAAGTGAACCAAGATGCTCAAAGAAATTTCAGTCCAGTTGTTGATACATAATCTAGGCAGTTATATAGAATTTCCAGAATCTAAGAGAACTGAAGTGTTTAAAATAAAAATAAGATATCTGCCTAATAAATATATGGGTTAGTTTCTTGTTAATTCCAAGTAGATTCACTAAGTTTGTTGATGAATAGTGGGGCAACATTGAGGTAAATCCAATTGTTTTAACAATTCTATTCTAGTCCAGACTAAGAATAAGATTTAGCCCATGCATATATACCCAATCCAGTTAAAGTATTTAAAATGAAAATCATATAGCTTTGAACTGAGACTACATTTTCACGTTTAACCTGTGGTTATCTATCATAATTTTATTTTTCAGTGTGGTATATAATTAAGGCAGATCTCATGTCCTGATAACATATATTTACTGAAAAGTTCAGTGATTTCTCAGTCCAAACATAGTGCTGTACCTGCAACAGCATCCATTCCTAAAAATTCCCCATGGAGTTGAATGAGAAACCCAACACTAAAAAGAATGACAGGGAACTCAAGCCATCCACCTACAAGAAAATAAAAGCTAAGATTTCAAATTTACCTGATCTGTACACCAGCACCAAAGAGCAAGCACTGAAAGGCCAAACACAAGCCCAGGCCAGGGAATATCCCCCGTGACTGGATCTCTCATTAGACGAAAAGCATCTTCCCGTGGCAAATGACAGGTTGTATTTGGTACAATAATACTAGGGATTGCTCTGCTATACTTCTCTTGGAGGCCTTCATACCATCCAACCTTCTCAAAACCTTAAAAGAGAGGGGAAGGGGAGAAGGGGGGGGGGGAAGAGAAGGAGGGTGGGAGGGGCTGTAGTCAGTGTTCAGTAATACATGAATCTATCCATCCATTCCTCCAGAGATGTGATCTCTGCTCCTTCTTCAGCCTTTTCCCAATAACTAAACTAGATGTGACATTTGTCACATGGAATGGCTTTGCATGGCTGATTTCTATATAATAAATAGGGGGTACAGGACCATGGCCTGGCTTTAAACCTTTGTCTCCAGCACAGTCCTAGTTGGATCCAATTCTCCATTCAAGTCCCCCATTCAGCATGGGACACATTTCTGTTCTTTGCTTTCTACTATTAATGTATAAAACCCCATAACTTTTGGGGAAAATTTGATTTCTGTTTAACAACTTTGCTTTAAGAACTATTTTTAGACATGGTTTTCTAATATTCAAAAAATATGTAACCTGTTTCTAATTTGTAATATTGTAATGATAAATTAACACATACAAATTTTTAGTAGAGGAGGCAAATATCTGAATCACCATTGTGAATGATATCTAAATCTATTATAACTGCAAGTTATAATAAAACAAGAATTTCTTTTATATAGCTTCCTACTGTTAAGACAAAGTTCTCTGAGGTTGAAGCACTGCATTGCTTCCAGTGCACTTTCAGGCTATTGAGAAAACAGAACAAGTAGATCTTGTCAGATGGCCACCAGAAGTGCTCCGCTTCATAGAGGGGTGTGGGGAATCCAGAGCCCTATGCCCCACATTGCAATGCTCCAGCCAAGGGTGATCAGATGGGAGGAAGTGTGAGCGTGCGGCTTGCCCCCATGCATTCCAATGGCAACAAGGGTGCCCTCCCATGTTGCTCTGGTGGTGGCATACACCTGCTCTACCCTCCTTCACTCATGGAGATGCACAGGCGACATCTTATGGGAGCTGACCAGATCAGTGGGTGACCGGGACTAAACTGGCTCATGTTGCCGAATTTAACCCCATGTGAAGAGGTCAATGTCTCTACCTTCATTTGGTGATAGGATTACATGGTCCGGTGAGACAAGAGATTATACCAGGGGTCCTCAAACTTTTTAAACAGGGGCCAGTTCACTGTCCCTCAGACCGTTGGAGGGCCGAACTATAGTTTTAAAAAACTATGATCAAATTCCTATGCACACTGTACACATCTTATTTTGAAGTAAAAAACTAAACAAAATGGGAAAAAATACAATATTAAAAATGAAGAACCACTTTAACTCAGTGTTATGGAATCCTGGAGCTGCAGTTTGATCTTTTGGCAGAAAAGGCGAAATAGCTCATAAAATTTTAAATCCCAGGATTCCATAGCATTATGCCATGGTAGTCAAATGGATGTCAAACTGCATTAAATCTGCAGTGTAGATGCACTCTATTTTTCAGCGCTTTAGCTACGCATCATTGGGTGCCCCTCTTCATATACACCAGTGGTTCTCAAACTTCCTAATGTTGCAACCCCTTAATACAGTTCCTTATGTTGTGGTGACCTTCAACCATAAAATTATTTTCGTTGCTACTTCACAACTTTTAATTTGCTACTGTTATGAATCGTAATGTAAATATCTGATATGCAGGATGTATTTTATTATTACAAATTGAACATAAAGCATAGTGATTAATAAAAATGTAATTATATATTGTGGAATATTTATTTCTAATTACAAATAAATGAAATTTTGACTTCAAGCATGTTGTAGCATGGGTAACAATCTCAATATAACAGCAGGGAGCCCATGAATATGTTTACTGATCAGCCTATCGGCCGAACTCCAATAATCAATAGAAAATACTGGAGAGGTTTAGTTAAAATACACTCAGACATGGGGGAATTGCAGTAGCTCCTGCAATCAAAGAGCATTCTGAATTCCCCAACAATGGAATTCAACCAAACTTGGCATGCAGAACTCCCATGAGCAATAGATTCATCATAGTTTGTGGCAGCCACACAAACAAAGTTTCTGGAGGAGAACAACTGCTTTTCTTGTAAGGGCCACGCAATTAAACAGGAAATAACACTTTCAAAACAGGAACTGATTTTTTTGTTCTCCAATTTGGTTACAAAGTGTGATTCCAGATGGGAAGGTCTGACCAAAGCAGGAGATCAGAAGAGGAGGACTTTATTATTATTATGTTTATTTGTACACAGTTTTTTGTCTCCACAAGGAGACTGTGGGCCCTTCTTGACAGGCCCTATATTCCAGGATCTGGTGCCAGGTTTTCTGCTTTAAACTGTATTATATTTATTTATTTATTATTCAATCTTATATTCCGCTCCTCCCTGAGTTTGCACTGTCAGATAACCTTGGAAAAACAGATCCTGGGATATAGGGCTCTTCCAAACAGCCATATAACCCAGAATATCAAGGCAGATAATTCACAACATCTGCTTTGAACTGCATAATCAGTCCACACTGCTATATAAACCAGTTCAGTGTGAATTTTATACAGCTGTGTGGAAGGGGCCAAAGCAGCTTACATTTCAATCTAATCTTTGACTTCAAGCATGTTGTAGCATGGGTAACAGTCTCAGTATGACAGCAGGTGGCCCATGAATATGTTTACTGATCAGCCTATCGGCCGAACTCCCATACTCAATAGAAAATACTGGAGAGGTTTGGTTAAAATACACTCAGACATGGGGGAGTTACAACAGAATTAAATATCATTGGTATGCTTTAAAGCAGACATGGGCCAACTTGAGCCCTCCTTGTGTTTTGGACTTCAATTCCTACAATTCCTAACAGCCTACCTACTGGCCGTTTTCACAGCAGGAGCCTGGATTTGCCAAGAGAAGCAGAGGACAAAGACAGGAAGAAAAAGAACCCCAGCTTTTGAGGAGACATCTTTCCTCCGGGAGGCTGGTGTTTCTGCCATTCCTACTCTCCCCTTCCTGCTTACCTCAGGGGGCGCTCAGGTAGAGATGGAGGGAAGGAAGAAGGGCTGGATGGTGAGGGGAGCCTTCAGGGCTGCCTATTGGCTGCACAGAAGAAAGGGATATAAAAAGAAAAATAGGAGAAAGGGATAAAAAAGAGGGAGAGAGAAGGGAGAAAGGAGGAGAGAGAAAGAAAAAGAAAAAGAGAGGGGAAAGGGGGGGAATAAAACAGGGAGAGTGTGTGTGTGAAGAGACAGAAAGAATGAAAAGAGCTCTGCGTTAGCAGAGCCAAGACTGATTCCACTCCTCAGTGGGCCAGATAAATGTCCTTGGCGGGCTGCATGTGGCCTGCAGGCCGTGGTCTGAGTCCCCCCGGGCTGTACTGATGGTAGCAGTGTCGTGGGAGGGGGTCCCATGTCAGACAGGCCTTTGCTCAAGAGTCAGCCTAACTGTGCCAAATATTGTCTGGGCAGAAGTATTAGTGCAGAGTGAGACTGGCATTGGATTCCTCAGAGATAACTGCAATAGCCCCATAGCTATTGTTTGTTAGTATTAGGCTGAAGGAGGGACAGTAAGCCCCATTTGAATGTCTTTTAGCATAGAAACCCTATGATGAGGAAGCCGTGTCCGTGACTTTGCAATTTCTGAAGAATTCCTCATGTCTCCATTTCTCATGTCTCCATTTCATAAGTTCTTCAAATCATATATATATAGCATTAATCCAGCTGTATTTCAGAGATACCTTAGGACACCTCATTTTGTTTACTAAAGGAAGCAAATGATACAATTCCTCCTCCGCATATCCCCTGCTCCTTACCTATAAACATAAGAATCAAAGCTCCGACCACCATGATCACAGTTTGCAGAGCATCTGTGTATATTACTGCAGTTAAACCACCTGTGCAAAGGATGACAAAATATTGAATCACTCTTCATTTCTTCAGAATTTGGGGGCATTTTCCTCACTCTTTTCTGTAAGCAATGGCTTCACAATGGATGAAGAAATTATTTCAATTTTCGTGTGTTATTAACAGAACGACCCAAGGGTACATTTTTATTATTTTGTTTACTTATTACATTTATGTGTTGTGTTTCCCTCTATGAACATAGGATCTGGGCTCTTCTTTTCATTATTTTATCCACAGAAACCCCCATCAGACAAGCCATGTTGAGAGAAAATGTGGAGCCCTGAATCCCCATAGATTCATATAGCTGAGCATAATCTAAAAGGGATTTAATCAAGGCATGTGTCATTATAGCAAGATCTGGCTTATCAAGGAATGAGCACAGCTGGTAAATTAGCTGACGTCTTGTTGGTACAATGTACAAGCAGAAATTGTGCCATGCATGCACATGATTTTTTTTGGGACAATGGCTTCAAGTTAATTTTGTGGCAACCCGCTTCATCTCAGAGGAGAGCCATTTTTCTATAGACATTCATTTTCTGTGCTGCTGAGGAAAGTGGGAACTGTATGGACATTGAGGTATTGTGTTTTGTGTATGCTTGCACTACATCTTCACTAGCCACCTTGAATGCCATGTTTTCATAGAAAGGCAATGTTGCTAAGACAAAATAGTTACCTGCTATAGTGTAGACAGCTGTCACTGCTAACAAGATGACTGTAGAGAGGTAAAGATCCCAACCCAGGGAGACCTGAATAAAAAGTGCACCAGAGAAAATATCTGTCTGGAACAAATGCAAAAAATAGATTTGTTAGTTTGAACCAGTTGTCTTTATAAAAACTACTGTAAGAAATCAAACCCATTTCAGAAATGGGTTTGATTTTTTGATAAATGCTAACACAAAACAGTATGGAGACCTGAACTTCTTGAGCAGGTGACATATACCTTGCATCCTGGTAGGACTCATTGCTACTACCCAGTCCTGAGACTCCTTTAATTTTTCTTCCCTCCAACCTGGCACTATCAGCTTCATGGTCTTACTACATTGCAATAGCCACACATTTCTGAAGTAATAGGCAAGATTGCAAAAATATGAAAATCAGATTGTTGAAAACATGCTTTTTAAACTTTAACTCCCAGGCCAATCCATTGTCTTTGACCAGACTATCTAGTGACTAGTTTGGTCAGGGAATCTAGGAAACCATAGTCTCAAACATTATCTTTTCTGAGCTCTGATTGAAAGGGTAGTGACGCCAGCTCTTAGTAATGGGCCCATCATTTGTCACATCCAATGATAATGGAGATGACCAGCCATGGGATATTTTGCTAATGGGAGGATTCCCTCAAGCCTGAAGTCAACCCTGAGAATGAGTGTCTGAAATGCTGCAGTGTATGGTGGAATTGTTTCACGGGAATTAGAATGATTCTTCCAAATTAATGTTCACTACCTCCCTGGGAATACTCACTCAAGAACAAATGGTTATATTTCTTAGCAGTAAATAGAGGGGTGCACCAAGTGTGCATCCTGGCCCCTATTCCATTTAACCTATACCGGAACGACCTGGCCACCCATGTTTCTCTACCAAATGGACATACCCCTAAAATCCCAGCCACCAATATACTCCTATTGCTCTATGCAGATGATGCTGCCCTCATATCCTACACCAAAGTAGGACTCAAGCGAGTGCTGAGTGCATTCTACCAATACTACAAGAAATACCAGCTAAAGATAAACTATATAGTATATTTCTTAGGCATACGTACTGATATTTTGGTGAATATGTACAGAATAAGAGACAGTATAGACAGGTAGATCTGAATCCTCTGCCCTCCAAATCTTTTCCTCAGATATTCGGGCATGGTGATTACCCCGGAAGAGATGTAAACTGGCACAAAGATCCAACCAAGGACAAGTAATGCCCAGGTGGCCTTGCAAGGAATAAGAAAAACATACATTTGTAGAGTCTGTACACTCCATATAATTGTTTCTTTAGTGATAATGGTGTAGCAAAACTGACAGTATCTTTATGGAATTGGGAGGTAGATATCAAATACGCCATGTAGACACTTGGTTTTCAGATACCTGAGAAAAAGGACAGATGTTTACTAGTGGGGGAAACCAGACAATAAAACAGGTAAAAACTATTGAATTCACTGAGTGGTGCATCAGCTACACTGGCCCCATCTCAGGGATTTTCAGTCCTGCACAGGAACACAGGTAGCTCAAGCTTTTGGTGACAAAGGACAAAATGACACCTTCTTCCACATATGAAGAGTATCAAACTAGCAGCCCAGTTTCCCCCCGTGCCTGATGACAGGGCAACACTTTAATCACATGTAAGGCTATCATGATAGCTTGTAAGATGCTGACCAGGTATGCACCATTCTATTCTATGCATCTGCCACTTCATTCTATTCTATGCATCTGCCACTTCATCACTGAGCTATCAGTGATACATGTCTTCTACCACTGTAGCAAGTTTCATCATGATTAGTCTAAAAATGAGGGAGGGACAATCCCCGGAAGTTTCCCCAGTGCCAGTGCTGTTTCTTTCCTACTGTGCATGAGTGTTCGCCATTAACAAAGCTATTCTGAAATTTCCAAAATTTTGGCAATTTCGAGTCCCCCAGAAAATTACGGAAATCATTTCATAATCGAATCACCAGCACACCCTACATCCACAATGAGTTTTGAACCATTTTTTCCTTGATCAAACAGGCCTAAGAGTTTCGTTGTGTGCACATACACACCACCACAAAAAAAACCTCTCCTCTTATTGATTGTTTGTACCATCTGCCTTGAAATACATTGTTATGGTTTAAAGGAAATTGGAGTGCATTTATGGTTATGAAGCATCTACCGTATGGTACATAAAGACATGCATGAAGACTGGCTAAAGCCCTATTTATTTGTCATGTTTCTATACCGCCCCTCTCAGCCCGAAGGCGACTCGGGACGGTTTACACAGGCAGTCTCTGCCCTCAATACAACACAGCAACAAGTCAAACCCTCCCCCCCCCCAGAAAAAACACATATAATAACAATTTAACAATTAAAAACATACAAATTGCAGCCTCAGCGTCATGTTAAAATCAGTTTCCATTGCATCGTCGTCATTCCATATATTCAATTAAGCCTTATATTTCATCAACAAATGCCTGCTCAAATAGCCAGGTCTTGACTTTCTTGCGAAATGTCAGGAGGGAGGGGGCCGATCTGATGTCTTTAGGGAGGGCGTTCCAAAGCCGAGGAGCCACCACTGAAAAGGCCCTGTCTCTCGTCCCCGCCAGTCGCGCCTGCGAAGAAGGCGGGACTGGGAGCAGGGCCTCTCCAGATGATCTTAAACATCTCGATGGTTCATAGGGAGAGATGCGTTCGGACAGGTAAGTAGGACCCGAACCGTTTAGGGCTTTAAAGGCTAAAGCCCTATGTGGCCATCTTGTGAGCTTTGCTAATAGTCAACTGTTCTGAACAAAACATGACTATACATAAACCAAAGTTGATAAACACAAGGAGACTTCTGACAAATTTGGAGTGTTGACTCTAGATTGTTTGCTGGACAGAGATGTTTAACACTGCAACTGGCATCAGAATGATGTAGCTACCTCAGGCAGCCCATTTGGGATACTCTATAAAGGAATAAATTGTTCATAAGTAATTGGTTATTGTTGTATTGTATACCGCCATGGAAATACAGAGGTGAATGTGCATTCAAGTTATTGACTTAGTGAGACCTCAGGCATTTTACAGGGTTTTTTTTCTTAGACAAGGAATACTCAGAGGTGATTTTGCCAGTTCCTTCCCTTAGAGTATTTAGCATTAAGAGGTACTTAAGGGTTTTTCTGCCTTCAGTGCCAAAACAACTGGTTTTGAATGTCTCTTTACTATGATTTGCTAGGAGCAGCAGTGGCTGGTAGGCCTTACATTAGGGAGGCGGTAAAGGCCATGTTTTAGTCTGAAATGTAAAGGAGGTATCCAGTGTGCTAAACTCTGTCCTCATAAAGGTTTTGTAGGTTGGATAGCTCCTTTAATGTTACACTAAAATTTAGAGACCTTTGTCATCCCCCTGGCTTGAAAACCACCAGCCAGCCTTTGTGGGAAATGAATATTAATTCCTGCTCTCTTATAAGATGTCCTCTCCATTGGTTCCCCCTTGTCGCGGGGGAGAGGCTTGCATACCCTAATAAAGTTGTGAGCTATGCTGGTGGTGGCATAGCCACCGGTAGGGCCTCCCATGCCAGACAGGTCACAACCAAAGGGTCTGACAAGATTATTAACAGGAGCCACATACAGGGAGCATACTACCCCTTGTCGTGTCAGCTCCACTGGCTTCCTGTCCAATTCCAAGCTCAATTCCAAGTGCTGATTTTGACCTATAAAGCTCTATACGGTTCTGGCCCAACTTACTTGTTTGAATGCATCTGCCTCTATGTCCCACCTCATAATTTAAGATCATCCGGGGAGGCCCTGCTCTTGCTCCCACCAACGTCTCAAATGCGGCTGGTGGGGACGTGAGACAGGGCCTTTTCAGCTGTGGCTCCCTGTCTGGAATGCGCTTCCAAGCAAAATACGATCGACCCCATCCCTCCTAGCATTTAGGAAAAAAGTAAAATCTTGGCTTTGGGACCAGGCCTTTGCACAATAGCAAAATGTAGCATCTTTGGAATTGGATTGGCGAACTGATATACGAGGCTTACTGGCCATGAGTTTGGGTTTTTGGACGGAAAACTATTTTTAACTTATTTGTCTGTTGATTATGTGCTTTATTTTGACTTATCTGTTATTGTTTACATTTGTATGTTTATGGTTTTTATATTGTATGTTTGGCATCGAATTGTGCCTTTGTCAGCCGCTCTGAGTCTCCCCTCCGGGGTTGAAAAGGGCAGGGTAAAAATACTGTAAGTAAAATAAATAAATTGTTGTGGAAACAAGGTTTGGTGAGAAAGCTTCAGTGGTGATGCCTTTTCCTCATTATAACTTTTCAGGATTGATTTTTCCTTCCTAGGGATAGATTTCTCTCACTTCCTGTTGTCTCACCTGATTCTTAACTATGTGTCATTTCTAAGTTGGATGTTTGTAACTTAGGGATTTCCTGTAGTATACCATCTCCTCCATGCACTTTCCCTCATTGTCCTCAGAGCTCAGTTTGTCCTTGCTTCAAACTAAGTTCAAAGTGCAAAAATTTGGTAGGGGAGAGAAAGGGGCAGAATCTTGCCCATCCCAGTAGATTGCAGTGAAAGCTAACTGCTGCATCCTTGCCTAGCTTGTGTGATCTTCCTTGTTACTCTTATGACATTAGCATTTTAAAATTGGGGCTTTTGCTTTCAGTCATGTGATTGCCTCCTGCAAAATTTTGTTTCTTGTGGTTAAGGGAAACTGAGGACCTCTCTGGTTGAAAAGCCCTGTCCTAAACCACAAGCCTCAGAATTCTACAGATAGCAGGCACAAAATTACTAATGTGATACCATTCTATGTTTGAATGTTTGACATTTTGCTTGCAGTCTAATGTTGCTTGGCTACATATTAGTTTTCCTTTGTTTAAAGCTGGTGGGTGTGTTACATTAAGACTCAGATATTTGAGAATTCCAAATAATACACTGACACAACTAAACCCAAACCCACAAAATCACTTGGAAAGAGCAGATGGAATTGATGAAAACAACCTTACGTTCCACTCAAATCCTCCAACAGCAAGGCCTCCTGCAGCACCTGTTCCTGCCAGACCGATAAAAAGTCCACTCCCCACATTGCTTGACATCAAAGATGCTCCAATCTAAAACATACAACAAAATGGTTGTTAATGTATGTGTACAGAGGTAGGGTTGGATTTATAGACCCACTAGAATTGCATATAATTATAATTATAATAACATGGAACACTTTGAAAAACAAGCACTGGAAACTGCAACAAAAAAGCTCACAATGTGGTTCCGATATGTGGATGACACGTTCACCATTTGGAGCCCAAACATGGTCTACCCAAACATCCAATTCACCATTTAAAAAGAAAATGAAGGAAAACTGCCTTTTCTAGATGTCCTAGTCATCTGCAAACCAGATCAACAATTGGGAAGCTGATGAGGAAACACAACATACAAACTATCTACAGACCTACTAAGTAAATCCAAAAATGCTATGTTCAGCAAAAGACAAGAGGGATCCTCTCACTTCTGCAGAAGTCTACTGTATACCATGCAGCTATGGACAAGTCTACATAGGGACCACCAAACGCAGTGCCCAAACATGAAGCAAGGAACATGAAAGGCACTGCAGGTTAAATCAACAAGAGAAGTCAGCCATAGCAGAGCACCTGATGAACCAACCTGGACACAGCATATTATTTGAGAACACAGAAATGCTGGACCACTCTCACAACCACCATGTCAGGCTACACAGAGAAGCCATTGAAATCCATAAGCATGTGGACAATTTCAACAGAAAGGAGGAAACCATGGAAATGAACAAAATCTGGCTACCAGTATTTAAAAAAACTCTAAAATTATAACAGCAAAACAACAGCCCAACACAGGGAAACTCCAGAGAGGAAACAATCAGGGACAGCTAATCAGTCACCTCTGAACAAAACATTCCCCCAGGCATTAACAAGCCACACCAAAAAACTGCCAGGCCATCAAATGCTAATCAAGGTGGCCAGTTGAAACATTCACACCTAGTTCCAACAGACAGAGTTCTTTGTCCACCCTGAATATAACTTCATTTATACCCTGCCTTTCCCCCTGTTGGGACTCAAGGAGGCTAACAATTCCACATGTTAGTCAAGTTTAAAAAGCACAATACAAAAGTTAAAAATAATGAAACAGTACAGTGTGGCAAAAATAGATTAAAATATAATAAATACACTTAAAAAGCCTTTAAAACTCACAGTCCATTCCACACTCATCCCATCCACAAGCTCCCCAAAGCATGCCCTTTATCCTTCCCCAAATGCCTGCTGGCAGAAGAAGGTCTAAACCTGCCTGCAGAATGCCGCAGGGATGGGGACATCCTGGTATCAAATTCCTCGTTTGCCTTGCAGACAATGTCATGGTCCAGAAGGTAGAAGAGGCAACAAGGGGGTCAGCTACTCTTGATCTCATCCTAACAACTGCAGAGGACCTGATCAATGCGGTTGAAGTGGTCAGATCCTTAGGAGCAAGTGGCCATGTGGTCCTGCAATTTGAGGTACAAAGAAAGGCTGAAACAAAGACAAGTCAAACTCGCATTTTGCACTTTAGGAGAGCTGACTTCCAAAAAATGAAGGAAATACTGATCAGCATTCCGTGGACACAGATACTAAAAGATAAGGGAGTTACGGATGGATGGGAGTTTTTCAAGAGTGAAATACTCAAGGCGCAATTGCAAACAGTGCCAACAAAGAGAAAAAATAGGACAAGTGCAAAGAAGCCAGAATGGATGTCCAAAGAACTTCTAACTGTGCTAAGATTCAAAAGAGACATGCACAAGAAGTGGAAAAGGGAGAAACCACCAAAGAAGAATTCAAACAAATAGCCAACTCCTGTAGGGCAAAGGTCCGCAAGCCTCAAACACAAAATGAGCTCAGACTTGCCAGGGACATTAAAAACAATAAAAAGGGCTTTTTTCCTTATGTCAGTAGAAAAAGAAAGAAAAAGGAGGCGATAGAGGGGCTCTTCAAGGAGAAGATGGAGCAATGCTGACAGGGGATAGGGAGAAGGCAGAACTGCTTAATGCCTTCTTTGCCTCGGTCTTCTCACAGAAAGAAAGTTGTCTTCAACCTCAGCAAGATGGAGAGGATGCGGGATTAGAGGACATCCAATCCCAAATTGGGAAACAAGTCGTACAGGAATACCTGGCCACTCTAAATGAGTTCAAGTCCCAGGGCCAGATCAACTACACTCAAGAGTATTGAAGGAACTAGCGGAAGTCATCTCGGAACCATTGGCAATAATCTTTCAGAGTACTTGGAGAACGGGAGAAGTCCCAGCAGATTGGAGGAGGGCCAATGTTGTCCCGATCTTCAAGAAGGGAAAAAAGGATGATCCAAACAATTACCGTCCGGTAAGCCTCATGTCGATACCAGGCAAGATTCTGGAAAAGATTGTTAAGGAGGTGGTCTGCAAATACTTAGAAACAAATGCAGTCATTGCTAATAGTCAACACGGATTTATCAAAAACAAGTCATGCCAGACTAATCTGATCTCTTTTTTTGATAGAGTTACAGGCTGGGTAGATGCGGGGAATGCCATGGATGTAGGGTACCTGGATTTCAGTAAGGCCTTCAACAAGTTCCCCCATGACCTTCTGGCAAACAAACTAGTCAAATAAGGGCTAGGCAAAACTACGATTAGGTGGATCTGTAATTGGTTAAGTGGATGAACCCAGAGGGTGCTCACCAGTGCTTCCTCTTTATCCTGGAAAGAAGTGACAAGCGGAGTGCCACAGGGTTCCGTCCTGGGCCCGGTCCTGTTCAACATTTTTATTAATGACTTAGATCAGTGGTTCTCAACCTTTCTAATGCCGTGACCCCTAAATAAGGTTCCTCATGTTGTGGTGACCCCCAACCATATTTTCGTTGCTACTTCATAAATAATTTTGCTGCTCTTACGAATTCTAATGCAAATATCTATGATGCAGGATGTATTTTCATTGTTACAAATTGAACATAATTAAAGCATAGTGATTAATCACAAAAACAATATGTTTGGGGGAGTATGGACAACGGATGATGGGATTTGCAGTACCTTCAACCAATTCAGCTCTGACTTCCACAGACCACAGAAATCCCCCACGAATTACAGGCCTGGACCAAACTTGGCACACAGAACTCCCATGACCAACAGAAAATACTGGAGGCGGTTGGGAGCAATTGAAGTGATTTATGGGAGATGTAGTCCACCTACATCCGGAAAGCACTGTGAACCCAAATGACTATGGATCTGGACCAAACTTAGCATAAATACTCAATATGCCCAAATTTGAACAATGGTGGAGTTTGGGGGAAATGGATCTTGACATTTGGGAGCTGCAGTTGCAGGGATTTATAGTTCCTCTGTCATCAAAGAGCATTCTGAACTCCAACAAAAATGGAATTGAACAAGCTTGGCATACAAAAATCCCATAACCAACAGAAATTACTGGAGAGTTTTGGGGTTATTTTCCTGGCATTTGGGAGTTGTTGGGATGCATAGTTCTCCTGCCATCAAAGAGCATTCTGAACTCATGCAACCATGGAATTGACTCAAACTTGGCATACAGAACTCCTGTGATCAACAGAAAATACTGGAGAGGCTTGGGGAAAACAGACCTTGGCATTTGTGTAAGGGGCAAGACTGAAATAGAAAAGAGAGGCTGGAACCCGGGAAAGGCTGGAGTGGAAAGGAAGCTGGAATAATGGGAGAGAGGGGCTGGGTATAGTAAAGACTGGGGTAGGAAGGGGGAAGCCAGAAAAATGAAAGACATGGGTGGGAAAGGGGTGTTGGAAAAGAAGGGGAAAACTGGAGTAGGAAGGGAGGAAGTGGGAAGGACTGGGGAGAGGAAGGTGCGCGCGAGCGACCCAAAAGAAGGCAACCAAGCCAGGTACCTTTTGCCCCCCCCCCCCATTCCTCTCCTTCCAACCTCTCGCCGTGGCTCCTTTTTTCTCTCACTCAACTCGGTCAAAAGGAGTGGGGGGGGGGATGCTAGGAGGTGGAGCCCAAGCTCTTTTCTTCTTCACGTGAGTGCCCTCCTTTGCCTCTCTCAACCCTCCTAGGTTTCCCCTTTATTATTTTCTCTCTCTTTACACATCCAAACCTTTTTTTCTTCGCTGCCTGCCTTCCCTCCTTCCTCCCTTCGATTTGTGCCATTTAGTTTTAGGGTTTCAGAGGTGAAACTGACAAAGACATGCTAGCCATGGGTTTGCAGTCCTCTTTTTAAGGTCTGAGGCCAGGCAGCATGTTGGTGATAAACAACCTTGTGTTCTTTTAATTCCCCCCCCCCCTGCTTCCTCCTCTGTGTGTGTGTTAAGAGAGAGAAAAAGCGAGGTAGTGTGTGTCTCCCTTTCTTCCTGGGGAAGAGAAAGGGGGAGAGATAGATACACAAGGGAAAAGGAGGCTCTCTTCTAGTTTTTTATATGGGGTTTTGCTGTGTTTTTGCACAGAGAGATCTGTCTCTGGCTAAAACGTTGCAGCTCTGGGCTAGCAAGAAAGAGGAGAAGGGTGAAATGAGAGTTTAGGCAAAGTTCGGGGCGATGGAGAGGAAGAAAGGCAGGGAGATGGAGGTCCCAGCAGAGCAGAGCAAAATAGGAGATAGCAGGGTTGCTGCTGCTGCTTCTTCCTCTTGCTTGGAGAGGCAGCGGAAGGTCAAATGGCGAGGCTGAGGCAGCTGTTTGCACACAAAAGCAACACAGGGACAGCCTCGGACCCCGTTTCCATACCTCCTGGATTCTTTGCTTACTTTTGGAGCAGGGTTCATTGAAGGATGGAACTGCTTATATGTTCCGGTTAGTTACCTGAATTTCACCGGGGAAGGGGAAGGAGGCTGAGGGAATAGCGCGGGGGGGGGGGGAGGAGGTGGGAACAGAGGGTGCAGTTTTCTTCCCCCGTGCCTTTGCCTCCAAAACTCCTCCTCCTGACTACCCACAGATCTGTAGGAAGAGCAGCAGGAGGAGGGTACCAGGAATGCTATTTGGCTGGCTGGGGGGGGGGGGGGTGTCGGCGGCCATTTTGGAAGGGGCAGGGCCAGCCAAGGCGGCTTCACGACCCCCCGAAAACGACCGAATGACCCCTCTGGGGGTCGCGACCCCCAGGTTGAGAACCGCTGACTTAGAAGAAGGGTTAGAAGGCATGATCATCAGGTTTGCAGATGATACCAAATTGAGAGGGATAGCCAGTACTCCCGAGTACAGGAGCAGAATTCAAAACAGTCTTGACAGATTAGAGAGATGGGCCAAAACTAACAAAATGAAGTTCAACAGTGACAAATGCAAGATACTCCACTTAGGCAGAAAAATGAAATGCAAATATACAGAATGGGGGACGTGTGGCTTGAGAGCAGTACATGTGAAAAAGATCTTGGAGTCCTTGTGGACAACAAATTAAACATGAGCTAACAATGTGATGCGGCAGCAAAAAAGCCAATGGGATTTTGGCCTGCATCAATAGGAGTATAGTGTTTAGGTCCAGGGAAGTCATGCTACCCCTCAATTCTGCCTTGGTTAGACCACACCTGGAATATTGTGTCCAATTCTGGGCACCACAATTGAAGAGAGATATTGACGAGCTGGAATGTGTCCAGAGGAGAGTGACTCAAATGATCAAGGGTCTGGAGAACAAGCCCTATGAGGAGCGGCTTAAAGAGCTGGGCATGTTTAGCCTGAAGAAGAGAAGGTTGAGAGGAGGCATGATAGCCATGTATAAATATGTGAGGAAAGGTCATAGGGAGGAGGAAGCAAGCTTGTTTTCAGCTGCCCTGGAGACTGGGATGCAGAACAATGGCTTCAAATTACAAGAAAGGAGATTCCATCTGAACATTAGAAAGAACTTCCTGACTGTGAGTGCCGTTCAGCAGTGGAACTCTCTGCCCCAGAGTGTGGTGGAGGCTCCTTCTTTGGAAGCTTTTAAACAGAGGCTAGATGGCCATTTGTCAGGGGTGCTTTGAATGCAATTTTCCTGTTTCTTGGCAGGGGGTTGGACTGGATGGCCTATGAGTTCTCTTCCAACTCTATGATTCTATGATTCTATGACTAATAAAACACATTAACATTCATTTTAAAACATTATAAAATGTATAATACAGCCGATAAAGCCAGTGAGGTCAATAGGAACAAATATCTGAAATTTTGGAACATTCCTGATGGAGATGCCTATTTTTCTACTTTGAGTGGTGTCACAATACTTAGGACTGTTGAATCTTTAATCCTTATGATTAAATACTTTGAGTAATCTTGAGTTTGATTTCACAGGGCTATTAGTGGCAATGTAGGGGAGCTGGGATTTATGCAATATAGATTATGATTATGGGACACACATCAAGTATGATTTGTATTTTAAAGAAAGAAAACAATTATTATTAATTTTTAACATGCAAAGACTATGGCTCAATTAGATGTAGTCAACATAGGCTTTTGAACAGAGCTAGAAATAAATATCTAAAATGGTTTAATGAAATTGGAAGATTAGGGATAGTTAACCCATATGTAGCAATTGTCATGATGGCTAGGGGATTCAGGGAAGTATTGTTCACAAATCACATTTGAAAACTTTGATTTTGACACAATACTATCAAATCATAGACATATAGGTCTACTTAAATCCTGATATAGTTAACTGCATTGCTTTTTATGGGAAATCTGGCCAAGATCCTATATGAGGCTGGAGTACTGTATCCACACAGTAAAGGGAATATCACCCCAGGGCTTCTGCCCTGAAGCAGATTGGATATTGCTGTCTGCCCTGTCCATTTCAGTTCGCTGACCCCCAGAATATCTATCTTTAGTCTTGCCATCTCACCAATAACAACATCCAGTTTGCCCTGGGCCATAGATCTTACATTCCAGGTTCCTATGGTGTTTTGATCTTTAGAGCATTGGTTTAATCGTTCACCTCCAGCACCATCGGCCGCTAGCCTTCCTTTTGGCTTTGAGCTAGCTGTGTCATCACATCTGGGGCTAGTTGAACTTATCCTCTGCTCCTCTCCAGCAGCATATTGACCATCTTCCGACCTGGGAGTCCCATCTTCCAATGGCATACCGACATATCTCTGGTTGTACTGGTCCATTTAATTTTCTTGGCAAGAATACTGGGGTGGTTTGCCATTGCCTTCCCCAGGGATCGTGCTTGGTCTGACCTCTCTGTCACGATGCTCGTGACATCATTGAGGTGCTCAAGCTCCAGCACCACGACAAGGCAGCGATCCTTTGCTGGAGATGAGCATTATGACACCCTGGGAAATGTCCTTTTTTTTGGCCTATAGCTTCTAGAAGCTCCTAGGCATCCTAGCCACTGGCCATACTCACTGAGGGATGTACTGTAATTTCCCCAAAATTTCTTTTCAGAGCTTCTGTCCTTTTTATTTAAGCAACTCATGACTATTCCAGTTAAGTTAACTTTCTCTACCATGCATCATCACTTGGTTTTTTAAAAATATATTTGTTTTTAACTTCTATCCCTGTAGAATCTTTTTGTGTGCAAGACAAAGGCTGACATTTCCACTATTGTGAATGTTATAGTTTTTCCAATAAAAGGCATTGTCTCGCTTACTCTGTGATTCATTTCTTCCCCTTTCTGAACTGTAGGTTTTTCTGCCTCTGCACGACTGAGCCCTAAGCAAAGACTAATGGAATTTGACCTGCTTCTCACCTTAGGGATAGTTAAAATATTAATAGGGGATAAGATTAGAAAACCTTTCCTGAAGCAAACAGTGCAAAACATCTCATCTGGGATGTGTCTGATTAAAAGACTGAGTGTACAATATGCATTTGTAACTTGGGCAAACAGGAAAGCTCCCCAGAAATGTAAACACTGTCCTTAAGACACATATCCCTATCAAAATAGATAGGACTTTTGGCAGCAAAGAAATTATATAAAACTGTGTAACACAATGCCACAGTGGTTTTAAGTAATCAAAATTTTGTCATTTCCTTGGCAGCAGTTGTACTATCTCTATATCCTGGAATATAGAAGAGCGAGGAGTTTGTGGAGCAATTAATCCTGTACAAAGCTTTTATCCAGGTCCATTACTTTGGGGGAGAAACAGATAGGAGTGAGCAGAAAAATGAAGGTACTGCTTCTTCAGATTGGTTCCTACCTGAGAAAGGAACAGGCCAATTATGTCTTTAGATTAGCAGTTCCTATCTCAAACTAGAAAATGGAGTCTGCATAGTGTAGTGGTTTCAGTATCTAGAACTCTGGAGACTAGGGTCTGAATCTCTGCTTCCTCAGCCTCAGAGGAAGGGAATTGCAAACTTCGACCAAGTAAATCATGCCTGCAAAACCTCATGACAGGTGGAGTGAAGGACTGCTGGACTGGAAAAAAATAGAGTGATGTCACTGTATTGACACTAACAACTCTGGTAACACACATTTTGGTGCCTCAGTATTAGACCTGGTTCTGGGTATATTTGACCTTCTGATGTCACTTGTTTTCACCTATCACCTCTAGTTTTTGAGATACAGAACATATATCATAGATCAGTCTTCATCTGCTTACTCATAGAAATCATGGGAACCAATCCATATCTAAGAAACTAGAGCTGATATGGTCTTTCCAATGCAATTTTTTCTCAATAACCTAGGAACAGACATTCAAACCAATACACCCAAGAATTTTAAAAATATATTTGGACTTTTGAATAATACTGGCAATTCAACCATAGATGGTAACCTGCAAAAATCCAGATTTCATACAACGTGGAGTCAATCTAGTGTGGGTTTTTCTAGGACCAACAGGCCTTTTCACCAAACAAATATATTACCAAAGGTGCCAGGAGATCATTTTGCATTTTGCATCAAATCCTCACCTGGAATCTACAATTGTCAAATTCTTTTAGAGAAAACTAGGCTTAGCAATGAAGACTGCAATAAGAATTGGTTTCTTCCCAGCTTCTTAAAATTTCTGCAGTGTAACCACATAAACAACAGGAAAGCCAATACTTGAATAACATCAGGGGAAGCTATAGCACAAAGCACATTAAGATAATAACAACTTTTCTTACATATATATAGAAATAAGGAGGGAGAAAGAGTCATGGGGAAAAACTTAGTGTACAGAATTTATAGTTAATGTAGCCCACAGGATGTAAGACAAAGTTGGAGTCTGAAACAGCATGCAGCTTGCATTGAACACTTGAGAAATCTACTGCCCTGTGCTTTTGTCACAAAGTAAAAAGGATATTTACTCCTCTGACACTTATTTCTCTGGGTCTTTAAATTATTGTTATACTACCTTTCTGCTCTAAAGAAAATGTGTCCTTCAAAAGGTTTATGCCTTTCCAGTGAATCATTGTGGAGATTTATGTATGGGGAGTTTAGTGTTGGAGCCCTAACACAGTTGCTCAATAAAATGAAGAAGTTACTAGACAGTGCAAAAGAGACTTTGCCATTGTTTCAAAGCAAAAAAGGAATGGCAACTGCTTTTTAACTTGGGGTTATTTTCCCCTTTTAATGTGAAAAAAGAAGTATTTTACACCATGAAAAGAAATCCCCTTTTGACATGCTATTTAGTATTTAGATTACAATCTCAGCAAAACAAATGCCACTTTACAAATGCATATTGGTTTGTGTGTTTGTGTGTGTGTATGTATGCATGTATATGCACACAAATGTATATATTTACAGGCTTTCTGTGCAGCCAGCAACAGAAAGCTATTTGTTTTGCGTAAAAAGCGGTCACCAACATCTTAACAGCGTAGTAAGAACTTTCCACTACGTGATAACTCTTTCAGGGGTGAATTCCCCTTCCTACGGGTGGATTTTTCCCACTTCCAGTTGTTTCACCCCATTCCTAACTATGAATCATTCTGGATATACGGAAACCTTTTTGTTTGAGCAGATATATTGATTTCACACCTCTTTTCTTCAGAAAAGTTGCGGCCCCTGTCCTGTGGAACTCTTTACCGCCAGACCAAAGAGCCAGCCTCGACCTGCCCCAATTCTTGGCGGCACTTAAGACATGGCTATTTAGGAAAGCTTACGCATAATGCGACAACCAGCGACCCGGAATCTGCCCATTCCAATATTTTAGCCATTTTAATATTTTAATATTTTAATGTTTTTAATATTTTAGTACTGTTATTGCTAAGCTGTGTAAGTCTCCCAGAGCACACTCGTGGAGGGCGACTCATAAATAATAAAGTTAGTAGTAGTAGTAGTAGTAGAGCAGCTACCTGAAAGACCTTTAGCATCTCACACCACCTCCTAAGATGGGTGGTTTCCCCCATCTTAGTATGCTGCTGGCAAGCTGCCGGATGTTTGTAACTCAGGAACTGCCTGTAATGTATATGCAGAAACAGGCCTGTAGCCAGGATTTTCATTCAAAAGGGGGGGGGGTCTGAGTGAGAGAGGATCTACCCTAGCAAACCTTTTGTATTGTTATCCCAATACCCCCATGCATGTGGTATATATTGAGCATGGTGATCAGATCATGATATGAATAAGCAAGAGTGCGCCGAGGGCCCAGACACGGACAAGGATGCCACCGTGCCATGTACCAATAAGGACTTTTTGTGGACCACCCTGAGAATTTTGGGGGTGGGGTGGGGTGGTGAAGCCCCTCAAGCTCCCCATGACCACGGGCCTGTGCAGAAAAAGAATGGGATTTTATTCTACCTTATCCTATTGCAGCTACAGCTGTGTCTTTGTGTCCACAACAGGCAAAGAAAACAGCAGCTACTTTCGGAATCCTTCACTGAACTTGCATTGACAAATAAACAGAGAGAAAGGGGAACGTAGAGACATTCTTGTCACATCAGCTATACTCATCATGTTAAAATCAATTTGGCCACCAAAATGGAATTCACAAGAATAGTGCATTAATGCCCAAGAACACATTCAACTGAGGTATTGATTGTCATGATTGCAGTTGAACTAAATAATTTCCCTCAGAGGAATTTCTGGATATACGGAAACCTTTTTGTTTGAGCAGATATATTGATTTCACACCTCTTTTCTTCAGAAAACTTGCGGCCCCTGTCCTGTGGAACTCTTTACCGCCAGACCAAAGAGCCAGCCTCGACCTGCCCCAATTCTTGGCGGCACTTAAGACATGTCTATTTAGGAAAGCTTACGCATAATGCGACAACCAGCGACCCGGAATCTGCCCATTCCAATATTTTAGCCATTTTAATATTTTAATATTTTAATGTTTTTAATATTTTAGTACTGTTATTGCTAAGCTGTGTCAGTTGCCCAGAGCACACTCGTGGAGGGCGACTCATAAATAATAAAGTTAGTAGTAGTAGTAGTAGTAGTAGAGCAGCTACCTGAAAGACCTTTAGCATCTCACACCACCTCCTAAGATGGGTGGTTTCCCCCATCTTAGTATGCTGCTGGCAAGCTGTCTGGATGGAATCTGCTGGAGCCCATCAAATCTGCTGGAGCCCAGCAGGACTACTTCTGGAAAGGCTCAGTTGGGCTCCGTGCTAGCAGTGCATTGAGAGGAAGCCCTGAGCAGTCAGATGACTACCCGTCTCTTCATTGAAGAAACCCGGAACAGCACTGAGACATTGTGATATGGCAGCCCATGAGCCACAATGATAAGGGGATGAAGTTGAGTACTGCCCCATGGTTTCCTAAGCAATCTCCAGGCTTCTGGACCTCCATGTGCTGAGGTCAATAGAATGATTTGAAGCCATGATCACTTTGCATCATTCTGTATCCAATTACTTTCTGACCCACTCCCACAACTATGTAACTATACAAAAACATCTGGCCTGCAGTGCCTCTGAAGTGGATTAATATGCATGAGAGTTCATGCCAAAATAAACAAGTTAATCTTATTTTACAATTTTAAGTTGTGATAGACTAACATAGCTTTGAATTATTTAACATGTAATCTGCTGGGTTGTTCAATGTTTACAGAGGCTATTATGATGCAACATGATTTCATAGAATCAAAGAGTTAGAAAAGATCACAAGGACCAGACAGTCCAACCCTCTGCTATGCAGGAACACACAATCAAAGCACTCCCAAAAGATGATCATCTTGTCTTTGTTTCATAATCTCAGAAGAGGGAAATCCCACCACATCATTGGTAATGTTGAGTACAGAAATTGGTGAAACCATTCTAATTATCTACATGTACAAAATAGATCTCAGTTTTCCCCCTTAATCTCCCCTCTTTCTGCCCCCAAAGACTGAGTACTGGCATCTTCCCCACCCCTTTCTTTCTTTTTTCTCCTTCAGGTTGAGAATCCCTTTTTCAAAATGTTTGGAAACAGAACAGTTTTTGATTTCAGAGTTTTTTGTGGAAGATTTTGGCATATCTGCATTTACGCATATGCACATAATGAGCTTGACAATGGGACCTGGGTCTAAACAAAACATTAATCTGTTTCATATATATCATATACATAGCCTGAAGCGTCATTTTATACAATATTTCTAATGACTTTGTGCACAAAACAAACTTTGTATACACTAAACCATCAGAAAGCAAAAGTGCCACTATTTCAGCCACTCATGTTTTGGAAACTCCCTTGGGTCCTATTCTGGGATAAAGGTGGCATATAAATGTAAGAAACAAATAAACAAACAAACAAGGAAGTAAACAAAAATAAATGTAGGGTATGCTCAACCTCTGCCTTCTTTATTCCATTTCTCTTTCTCGGCGTTAGACTATCCCTTGTTTTAATACAATTCCTGTCCAAGGTGTAAATGTTAACACTCACCATCTGGATTTTTTTTTAGTTTGTTGGAATTGAGTATAACATCATGGCTATTAAACAACATTTCCTGAAAAACCAGACTGCTGCCTGTTTTATAAAAGGCTGTGCAGACCATGATGGTGGAGAGAGATAGAGCATCAACACATAGCACTCAACATGGGGAATAAACCGAGACATGACTAAGCAGCTTCCAGTGAAATCTCAGAAGCATGAGGAAGACTGACTTGGACAGATAAGCAGTAGGGGATAAAACCTCTCTGCCATGTGTTAGGTTCTTATCACTCCTGTATGGCTAGCCAAAGCAAAATATATTGTGACATTTAGACTACAAAATGATTTCTCCTTCTTTGGTGCTCTTTAAAAATAGGTTGGATGGGCATCTCTCTGAGGTGCTTTATTCTTGCATGGTTTTATGATCCTGTGATTCTAAAGGGAAAAATAGGCTTACAGATGGAGAAGGAAACATATCTCTTTGGATGTAGAAGTTGGATTTTATTGCTGTTTAGGCTTCACTAACACAGATCTATATTCAGTATTAATTACAAGTGTAAGATGAAATTATAATCAATGAGAAGATAGAGACAGCTGGGCTGAAGCTACACTTATGGTATCATGCATGAAAGGTGGTTCCTCTTTTGCCTTGGATCTCTTCTGTCTGGATATTGCAGCACTTTGTATATTAAAGAGAGCCTTCTTGGGGGCTGCCACTAGACTTTTAAAGAGCCTTCTCAGAGATCCCAGAATGAACCCTTCCTTGTGGTCCATTTTTATTTAAGCAAGTTTAAAAACAGAAAAAGGCTAAGGGATGCCGTATTGTTTTAATTTTACCTTTTGAACCACCTCAGATGCAGCCCCCCACCCCATTTCTACACACTTTAACAATAGTTTAAAGACGGATCCCCATGGAGTCTCTTATATGATGAACGACTATTTCCAGTGGTTGCCTGTAGGGCTCCATCTTTAAACGTTTTTTAAAAATGTGTAGAAACAGAGGTTTTTTGGAGTTTTCAGAAGTCCGAGTTTGCACATAAATGACGAAAGGTTCTTATTTGAACGTGGGATGGAAACTGTCATCTTCTTCCATTTAGATTGTAGTAGTGACATCAAAGTGTGGACATTCCTCTATGCAGTCTCAAAATGTATCTCAGTACTCCCTTTCTTGATATTAATCCTCTTGCATGAAACTTTTATGGTAAATTAATGTAATAATTTATTCTTCATGAATTGCACAATTTTGATACATTACCAGTTTGTTGAAGTTATATTTCCCCCCTTTTTAGATCTAGATTTTGGACTTCCACAAGGTTTCCTCTTTTTTATTAAAACGAAAGAAAACAGGGACTACACTTGCTCATGTGATAGCTCAGAACATGGAGGATTACTATAGATATGGACAAAAGTGATGAGAGTGGACTGAATATATTATCCATTTCATTATAAACGCATTGGAACAAAACAGTAAAGAAGACAATTTTCCCCACTCCACCCCCATGGGATGAGATCCTTTAAGAGCATTTTATCTTTTAAATTGCACTTTATTCTTTTATGCAGCATGGATGATTTTAATTCCACAAATAATTTTATTTTATTTTAATACTTACCTTTTATATGAGTAATTGCAGTGTGCCACTCTGAGTTATAATTTTGGAGAAAAAAAGTAGGAAAACAACAACACTATTTTTATCATGCTACAAACTTACAGGCCACCATGTCATGGATCTTCCAGCCAAGAAATAGCCCCCAACTGTTCCTCGACTTGCTCGAATAGATGACTGAAATGAAGAAAAATTGTTAGTATGAATCTGAAATGAAAAACGGGAAAATTCTGACTTGCTTGGATTTTTGGAAGTTTGCTTTTTAAAAAATTGCAATGCCAAGAACTGGAGAAGAAAATATTTTCTTGGAAAGATTTGTTCAGAGAGGGATGGCCACTGTTCAGAGAAGGTTGGTCACACTCAACTAAGAGTGTGATTTGCCTAAGGTCAACCAGGCCAAGCAGAAATTTGAATCATGATCTTTATAGTCATAATCCAGTACTCACACTACTACACCACTCACACCACTACACCACAGACATTAATAGTACTACTACTATTACTAAGGGAAACCGCTTTATAAACTCAATGGATATTATCTGTGGCTTCTATTCAGGATAGAAAATGAGCAGCCATGTACAATGTAGTGTATATTCTGTGACATGGTTGAGGCGTACATGTGTACCCAAACTTATATTGGAGCCTCCAAATTCCCTGGACACCTTTTTTAAAAGAAGAAGAAGAAAGAAAGAAATTGAAATGAAAATATGCTAGAAAACACACTGCCTGACCTTCACTCCCCAAATGAAAAGTAGTCCAAAACTAGACTCGAAAATCCAGAAAGACCAGAAGTAGACTTCTGGTTCCTTTATGAAATATATTGAAGCCGAAAATTAGCTTCATTCCCAACTAGAACATTGATTTTAAATATAAAGCTAGTTCTATTCAAGCATTCAAATAAGAAATGTCATTAAATAGGAAGAATGTGTAAAAGCTACTTTCCCCAATCTACATTATTGATCAGCCTCATCACACTATAGCATGGATCCACTTTAAATCCAGTTTCTGCCTCCTGCAGAATTCTGGAGTTTGTGAGGCCAAGGACCTCTCTGGCTGAGCAGTTTAAAACACCCTCTCTAAACTACAACCCCCAGAATTCTGCAGGAGAATTTAAAGTGGATCCAGGCTCAACTGTGATGAGGTCCTGTGCCCATGTTGACTCAGGGGTTCAACAAGGGAATGTCCAAAAGATGACACTTCTAAGCTTTGGAAAGTGGGGTATTAATGCCTAAATGTAAAGCACCTTCATTTAAAAACAAGGTTCTCCTAAATCTCTGTGAAATGGCTTGCATCTGAGACTTACCCATATTCCAACAGCAAGAACAAAGGCGAAATAAGCAACAACAACAATGATGTCAGGAACATCTAAGACAATGGCCTTTCTTTCAGGCCTGTTGCTGGGTGGCTCAGCAGTGGCTGGTGTTTGGCTCATGACTGCCGAAAAGGTGTTAGCTGGTGCCTCTTTATCTCACAGTGGACTTTGGTACATGTTCCTCTTCATTACGCTCCTTTAATAATAATTAACAAGTCAGAGAAAGTAACAAAGAAAGTTGATGAAGGAGCAGGCACATTGGGAACATTCAGACTTTGAGCTATTTCTGTGAGTATATGATAGAGTAGTATTCCGCACCTGCTCCAATTGTCAAATTCAACTCAACTCTTTATTCTGTATTTAGACAAGGGGGTGTGAACATCCCTGTCTAGCTTACAGGTATCCTTTATCTTCAGAAACATTTCTTTTGGGACAAGACATTTTTTTGGATTTCAGATTTTTGTTTTGTTTTTAGAATACTTGTATTTGCATATACCGGGGTGAAAACTTGGAGATAGGGTGCAAGTCTAAACATGAAATTCATTTATACTTCATATTTAACTTATACACATAGCCTGGAAGTAATTTCACACAATATTTTTTTTACAAAGTATGTATCCATTTAACCATCAGAAAGCAAGGATGTTACTTCTTAGTCACCTATTTTGGATTTTGGAATTTCAGATAAGGGACGAAACTAGATGGACCTTATCAAAAAGATGTGGCCAACTCAAACATTCCAATTGGATGAGTCTAAAAGCAAACCTGTATAAGCTGTAGCTTGAGCTCAATTGTCATGTGCGACTGAGGGCCCTTCCACACAGCCATATAACCCAGAATGGTGTCACACCCCAGCCAGGTACAAGGAATAAACCAGATCCACGCCATGTTAAAAACAAAGTTGCAGAGAGACTCAGAAGCAGGCCTCTGCAGCAACCTCTGAGTGAACCCCAGGTGTCCAAGGGTCGGCGCAGCCCTGCAAGTTCGCAGGCTGATAAGCGGGCCTGGCACCGAGAAACAACTGATCCTCCCAAGCAGCCAGATGGTTTCCCTAACAAGCTTGCATTCCAATTGGGCCAAGATGCGCTGGGAACGAAACGGTTCCCATCCCTTCCTGTGAGAAGGCTCCAACGCAGCCAGCTTATCTTAGATCAAAGTATCCAGGACCTATAAAGATTGAGTCCAGAGCGAGCTCCGAATCTCGTGCCAACGTTTTAGCCACCTTGTCTTGCCTCGTGGAACTTTGCCTGGAAAGCCTTCCTGTATTGAACTCTAGTTCTTGTTAAACTTTGTTTCAAGCAACTTCTGGATTTAGCCAATTGTGGCCTCAAGATTATTACTGCCTTTTTGGACTCTTAAAGACTATTGCTTTACTTCAACTGGATGCTGGGAGCATCATTGAACTCTTTTATCCTTGCCTCCTTTACCTATTTTTACTTATTCTAAATAAAGCATTTAACCGCAGTTACTGTGTGTTGGTTTACTAAGGGTCCGTCCAAAGCAGGTCGTAACAAATATCAAGGCAGAAAATCTCACAATATCTGCTTTGAACTGGGTTATCTGAGTCCACACTGCCATATATTCCAATTCAAAGCAGATAATATGTAATTTTGTTCAGCTGTGTGGAAGAAGCCAGAGTCCGGGAATTTTTTTCACCTTATAACTTCCAGAAGCCACCAGCCATTGTAGCCAAAATTCATGTTGGCTGGGAAATTCTGGCTACTGTAGTCCAAAAAAGTGAATTTTCTATTTTTTGTGTGGGATAGACAAATAAACCATGTGTTTCATAACAGTGTTCAAATGAGGTGTCCTCATTACAAAAACAAACTCTTCATGCCTCTCTGGCATTTGGTACATTATTTTAGAAATACCAAAATCTTCTGTGTTGCCTTCCCTTGGCATTTGAATACAGAGTTGCAAAGTGCAGTAGATGCTGAGATGGCTACATCGCTAGTGGGTCAGGATAGAGAAGACATTTAGGTAAGTTTTGCATGCCAGGGGACAAAGTTATACTCAAATTACGGATGATTTTATAAAAACAGCTGCTGCACATGTTTGTCTGGCCAACACAACCACAATGGATAGCAAAAGTTAAACAGATATAAGTTATCATGCTAAGCTATGGTGCTTTCATAGGCTTCTTTGGGGTAAATGCTCCCATTCCACTCAGCTTTTAACATAGGCAACACAAATAGTAAATCGTTTCCATTCTTCATACACAGCCAGGATCACATACTTTCTTCAGGAAGTGACAGTAAACATATTTCCCAGTTGGCTGGCTTTTTGCTGTACATCCAAGTACAGCTTAGCAAAGAATTTACCCTTACTGAACTTGGTGAGATGTCATTATCAACAAATATGCAAAAGAGAGCTAGTTGTTACACTGTTAGGCTGATCCCAATAAAATAGTTTCAAATGGCAATTGAACAATGATACAAAGGAAACAGGAGCCATATATTCATGGGTAGCACAGCACCATCTTGTGGGTATAAAATAGAGGAAGATAAAGTTTAATAAAAGGCTGCCTTATGTTGCTTCAAACTAGTCCATTGAACTGCCTATCTTTTCCTCTGGCCTTCTGCAATCTGTATCCAGACTGTATGGGCTGTCTCTAGAGATGTGTCAATTCAGAATGTTTTTATATTATCCTATAAATGATTTTCCATTTGCTTTTCATAAAACTGCTCAGCAACACATTTCTACATTGTACAAATACTTGTGATTGAAAAAAACAACAATAAGAAGATCACTTGAAAGGAAGATTTACCAATTGAGGAGGGGAGAATGAGAAAGCCCTTCACTCTGAAAACATTTGGCATCCTGTTAATGAGGTTTCTCTCTAGCCTGGCACCTGTTGGGAAAAAGCATCTAAGGGCATGCTCTCTTAAGGTCTGCAGTCCCTCAGGTAATCCATCTTGTAGCCATTGGCTCCCTTTCATTGTGGAAGTGTTCATATAGTGGCAGACAAAGTGATAAAGGTGCTAAATAGTCTGAATATTCTCTGCAAAGGACCCCATCCTCCACATTTTTAAAAAGTAATAAAGCAAATACCAACCACTTTGTAGATGTTCCATCCCTCACCCATTGCATCAGCTTACCATCTGCATGTTAAAAATGCAGATTTGAATTATCAGGAAAATTGGTCAGATGAGGAGCTTTGCCTTGAACAGAAAGATTGATCATTTTCTGCTGACCACGTTATACATTAACCAGAGTGAAATAGTCTTCATCTTATCTCTTAAATCAACTGAAAAAGATGTGCTAGAGAAAGAGTTCTGTTAATTGTTGTCTTCTACAAGGATACCTTTGACCACTGCTTAACTGATAGGTAACTTTTCCTTTTGCCATCAAAGCTAACCTTTTAAAATAAAACCTCATTTGCACCATGTATCACCAAGGAAGCTAAACTTTGATTTACTGTCATGTTTAATAGAAACTCAAACATCCTGGAAGGTCTTGCAGCAGCACGTTCAACACTTTGCGGCTAGAAATTAGATTCAGGGCAGTGAGGACAGGAAAAGTTCAAGGTCACACAGTCTGACTTTATGATGAAAGAATACAAATTTATACTTAAAGCAGAACATATCAAAACACCAGTGGAGAATTCAGCATGTTACAGTAGATCTTATACAACAGACTTCAGAACATAACTAAACCCCAAGCAGCAATAACACCTAAAAGAAAGAGCCAGAGTGGCACAGTGGTTAGTGTCTTGAACTTTTTATTCATGTCAGGAGCGACTTGAGAAACTGCAAGTTGCTTCTGGTGTGAGAGAACTGACCATCTGCAAGGATGTTGCCCAGGAGACACCCTGATGTTTTGATGTTTTACCATCCTGGAGAGGGCTTCTCTCATGTCCCCGCATGGGAAGCCAGAACTGAGATGGGAGCTCATCCCGCTCCCTGGATTAGAACTGCCAAACTGTCAGTCAGCAGGCCTACCCATTGCACCATCGGGGGCTCCAATATCTTGAACTATGACTTGGGAAATGTAGGTTCTAATCCACACTGAGGCTTGATTGACCCTGCCATATAATGCAATTTGAATCTGCATTACATGGTCAGAGTAGACACATATTTATTTATTTATTTATTATTTCCAGTTTTTATACCCCGCTACTTCTCAACCCCTGGGGGGGGGGGACTCAGTGCGGCCTAACAGACGGCAACAATTCGATGCCACACAATACATAGTAAACAACAGTTAAAATTAAAATACATTAGAATACACCTAGAATTAAATACATTAAAATACAGTTAATATTAAAAACATAATGTACATTCATCACCATTAAAACAAAGTTCCATCCAAAGTCTTAGATCTTAACCACCAATTTGCATTGTAGTCTTCCTTTTGTTTTCCCAATTCACATCAAGGAGTGAAAGAAGAAATAATTTCCAGAGCTCCATTTGTGAGGAGAAGGTTTCTATTATGCTGAACCCTTAGATGCTCCTGTATGTGAGTGGTACCAACAGGAAAGCTATATGTTGTTAGAAAGACCACTTCCTATGATGTTTTGTCTTAAGATTGCCACATGCATAGAAACCTCATGAAAAACCTTCAATATTCACACTGTGGATGGAGGTCTCTATGCAATCCCTTGAATAAAATAACATCAGGTTGGTGGAGGGTTAAAAAAAACCACCTGTTCACAGAAGGCAATAGATTTATCTGAACATATGTACAACCATGTCATCCCATAGAAAATGGCTAGATTGAGGAATATGGCAATCTTTCAAAATCTTAGTCAGGGCGAGAAAGAAGAAGGGAGTTTTGGTCTGCGGAAATTAATGACCCCGTGGTGCAAACGTTATTAAAATGTATTTGGATCGCTTTCATGCTATCCCATAGTGATCAACAGTCTCCCAGAGTAAAAACCTGTATTGATACCCTATATATCAGGAATAAGATTAGGCAACCTTTTGGAGTTCAGGTAATTTTGGCCATCTCTTGTGATTTTTAAAAACACTGCCACCTCTCTCTGTGTATTGCTCTCTCTCTTTTGCACTTTTTTGTCTTGTCCCTACAGTAGTGCAGAGAAGCAAAATTAGTTCAGCGACATGAACTATGCATCATAGTGTACTGTGGGGCAACCCCTTTTGAAAAGAAATTGGGGTGCTGGAAGCTTCTGGAGGAATCAAAAACAACCTTGAGAAGGCATTCTTTTCCCTTTCACAATAGAAGCAAAATTATTCTTGGTTATCAAGGCTACAACCTACTAACAACTAATGATTTTTCCCCTAATGTGGAAATTTACCTTTCCCTCTGTGTGTTCAAGTGCAATAGTCAGTTGTGTAAGTTATAAAAAGCATATGGTTTTTATATCTCACAGATTCACTTTCCTTTTATTTTCCTTTATTTATTAATTCTATGTCTATTCAATTGCAACAGGGTTTTTTTTAAAGTAAAGCCCAATAGCACTAGACTGCTTATTTCCATTTTTAGGAGACTGCTAAGACTCACCTCATTTTTTATCCAAACAGATGTTTTCCAAGCTCTACCAATTTTAATATTACAGCAAATGACCTTTAGGCCCCTTCCACACAGCTGGAAAAATACCTGATTATCAGCTTTGAACTGGACTATATGGCAATGTGGACTCAGATATCCCAGTTCAAAGTAGATATTGTGGGATTTTCTGCCTTGACATTCTGGGTCATATGGCTGTGTAGAAGGGCCCTTAGAAGTCCTCTCTTACCTTTAATGGCCTATTTGTATCCCACCTCAGTGCTTTAGTTGAAATTCAAAATGACAGAAACTAAAGAAAAGTGTAAAGTGGAATCCTGTTGCTTAGGTTCTTTGAACCAATTGTTCAGTGGTTACCCATTGATTCAGTAACCAGTGTTAACATCAGAATTTAGGTCATGATTTGCTTTAGGTTCCATAACATATGAGTCACCACTAATGAGACAGAGATGGTCATGTTTCCTATTTGACAGAATACAGTCCTCTGTTTGGAAGGCTGTCAGGGAACTATACTCTCTTGGAATATCTCTGCTATTTGAAAGGTATCCGGCCCATTCAAAAGAAATGTAATGCACCAGAAGGAAGGTCAGGATCAATGAATAAATCCATCAAGAATAAGCACCTGGACCACAGACTGAACAGGCAGATAGAACTCTGTAGAAACCATTCCATAACCTCCACAGTTATTTTATTTCTATTTAAATTACAGTAATCATTTCTAAACATGCATCTATACATAAATATGCATACTGATATATGCAAATCTTAGGCAGACCTAGGTTTTTGGTGCTGGATATTCCAGCGATGCATAAATAATCATTTCAAAAGAAAGCAAAGCACACCTACCTAATCTCTACCGTTTAGACAAGTACAACCCTAGAGAAAATTACTATGTTATATTTCAAGATGTAAAATCTCTCTTCTCAAAATAAAAAAGGGGAGAGACATGTTTTTATCCTTGCAAGATTATCATTGGTAAAACTATTATGAAAAATACTTCAGACCCAGTAGAGCTGTAATAATTCAAAAATATCCATGTTACTTCAAATTCCTGGTCATAGAAATTTATTACAATGTTCACTAAAACAGGTACTGTTTCCATGTAAGAGATCACTGGAAAGTATTTCTTCCTATGCAGTGCTTGATAGACGTAACTCTGCATTGTCTATAGCAGGGGTGCTCAGAACGGTGATCGCGATCACCAGGGTGATCTTCGGGCCTCATCCTGGTGATCTTCAGGCCCCTGACCAGGTTTTTTTTGCTGTTGGTCCTCTTCACGCGCCCCTGCACGCTGCAAAGAAGTCCTCCGTCGTTGCTCCTCCCCGCTCCCTGCTCGCGCGGCGCCTCCAAAAGCTCCAGAATCCAAGAGGCAGAATGCCCCCCCCCTTTGGATTCCTCCTCCTCCCTCCGTCCTTCTCCAGCCACTCAGAGTCATAGGAGACCAAAGGGAGCGGGCCTGGATGAAGCGATGCATGGCTGGCCCCGCATGCATGCGCAGAAGTGCCCATTCTGCCTCTCTGACTTCTCCTGAGCTCTTGGAGGCGGCACGCATGCTGGCGCCGTGGAAATAGGAGCAACGACGGAGGAGGAGAAGGACGCTTTGGGGTCATTTCCTTACCGCATCTCAAAGGTCGGTCTTTTTACTTTGTGGTGGGTGCTTGATTGTTCTGTGGCATGTCTCTTTGTTTATTTTTAATGTTTAAAAATGGCCTTTTAGCTCCAAAGCCTCTCTGCTTGCTTTGTTCCTTGAGAAATACAGTATTTGTTGGGAAATATGGAAATGTGGGAGAAATGGGGTGGTGGGATGTATTTATGTATGTCCCTTTGTTTACCTTGCTGAGTATTAAATGGCCTTGCAGTTCAAAAGCCTCTCTTCTTACTTTCTGGCTGATAATATGTGTGGTAATATGGCAGTGTGGGAGAAATGGGGTGGTTGGATGTATTTTTATGCTCTGTTTTATATTGTTGATATTAAATGGAAATGTTGATGTTTTATAACTTCATTTTATGTAAACTGCCCCGAGCCTGCTGGAAGGAGCGGTACATAAAAATGAATAATAAATATAAATAAATAAGAAAATATTTACATTTCTGGGTAGGTGATCTTTGGGACTTGGTTTTTTAATCAGTAGCTCCCATGCTGAAAAAGTGTGAGCACCCCTGGTCTATAGGATAAACTTGACCCTTTGTGAGTATGAAGTAGAAAAATACAATACCTGGAGTTCCAGTTTCCAGTTCTCTTGCTATTTTCCTTCTGGTATGATGTTTCTGTTGCCATGCTTCAGTTTTACTTCATTTCAGAGCATAAGGAGTCCGGTTTGGATGCTCCTACCTAGCATTCAGTGATGTTTACAGGAGGCAACCAAATGTTTTCCCTCCCTCACCTGTAACTGATAACTTGAGCCTGTGACTGGACAACATTTGCTTTGTCTTGGAATATTTACATACTAGATATGTTTCATTCAAAGCCAACTGCCCATAACATTTCCTCATTGTTATGTCAGTTAACCATGCTCCACCCAATTCTTTTGACTTTATCTGGCTGCAATTTCTTTTAGGTTACCCAAGAGTGTGATGTTGACCTTGGATGGTGATTAAGCCCTGTCAAAGGTGTGGACTTCAGAGTCAGGCAATGCCAAAGCCACAACATGAAGTGGGGCTGAGCTGGAAAAAATGCACATCCATGGTAGCTTATAACACAGATGTTCCAACTGAATTCTACTGGAAACTATATTCCACCATGCTGAGCTGAACTCGTTTGGTAAGTTGGAGAGAAGAATGGTAGGCAGGGAAGTCCGTGCTTGTGTTTATATAGCCTGGCCATGTATAAAATATCCAAAACCATCCTAGCAAATCATCCAGCTCTCCATTATTGGACTGCAACTCCCAATATTCTTTACCTTTGACTATTTCAGTTGAGGATTCTGCCCACCAATTCCACTGACTCACTCTTATGCATTCCCTTCAGAGGCAAATAATGTTTCCACATCCCTGCTTTAGAGGTCTATTCAACTGGTACTTCTTCTCTTTTGAACATCTGGGAATACAGACCAGATTCATACAAAATATGCAGGTAACATTATCAACTTGATTTTTATGCCTGTACTGTATATATAACCATGCAGGTGAATCAGTTGTAAATCAGAACATTTTTGTTTGACTAATTTGTCAGCCATGAATTTCCCATGTGTAAAACTGACAAGGAAGAAATTACATGGGAATTAATATTCTCTACTCACAACCATTTCTTTTTTCTTTTTTAAAAAACTAGATTGAAAGAACATTTGCCCTAAATATCCTTCACACACATTACTCTCTATTACTGGAGTCTCTTCCTGAGCCCTTGAGAAACTTGGATCAGTAGTTTAGGCTCACAAAAAGTAATTGTCTGTGATGGAAGTTGTAAGTGATGAGAGAAATTGATTGACCTAAGGCTATATAGTGAGCCTTGTAGCCATGCAGGGACTCAAAGCCATATCTTTTCTCTGCAAACATATACTGTGCCAATAGGCTATAGTCTCTATTTCATTCATCTGGGAAAGGACACAAACCTAGCTTCAGTCACATGAAAAGAGCTCACTTACAAAATGGGGGATATTCAGGGCTTTTCAGAGGGTTCATGAGTCTTGGGGGCATATATGGTTGCAGCTTTTGCTTCTCCCCTGCAAGTACACATATGTGTAGACCTTCTCTACTACTCTTTCTCACTCCAATCCAAGGTTGCTCCCCAGATCCTGGATCGGTGCCTGGCAGCTGTGATGGACTGGATGAGGGCCAACAAACTGAGATTTAATCCAGACAAGACAGAGGTCCTCCTGATCAGTCCCAAGTCTGATTAGGGTATAGGATGGCAACGGGGTTACACTCCCCCTGAGGACACAGGTCCACAGTCTGGTGTCCTTCTGGACCCATAGTTGATGCTTGAAGCTCAGGTTTGGCAGTGGTTGGGAGGGCCTTTGCACAGTTAAAATTTGTGAGCCAGCTGTGACCGTACCTTGAAAAGTCTGGCTTGGCCATGGTGGTCCAAGCCTTCGTTACACCCAGAATGGACTACTGTAAAGCACTCTATGTGGGGCTGCCTTTGAAGACAGTTTGGAAACTGCAGTTAGTACAAAGGTTGGCTGCCAGATTACTAACTGGAGCTAGCTATAGGGAACATACTATGCCCCTACTGAAGCAGCTTCACTGGCTTCCAACAATTTTCCAGGCTCAATTTGAGGTGCAGGTTATTACCTACAAACCCTATATGCTTTGGGTCCAACCTATCTTCGAGACCGCATCTCTTTGAGATCAGCAGGGGAGGCCCTTCTCTCAGTTCCATCACCGTCTCAAGTGCAGTTGGTGGGTACAAGAGAGAGGGCCTTCTCTGTAGTGGCTCCCCAGTTCTGGAATACCCTCCCAAAAGAGATTAGGTTAGCCCCCGCCCTTGATTCCTTCCAATCCAGCCTAAAAACATGGATTTTAAAAAGCAGGCTTTTGGTCTTGAGTAGGCTGATATGGGTCCATATGAGGCTCACACTTTGACACTTTAGTTGTGATGTGAAGGCAGCTTGTTCTAACTACAAATAGTCTGCATTTTAAACTGTTTTATTTTATTTTATGTGTTAATAGTGGTTGTTTTTATAACTTTTATGTGATGATGTTTTTATACTCATGTACTGTTTGTGTTATATACTACACTTGTAGTGCCTTGTAAACTGCCTCGAGTCCTTCTTGGGAGATGGTGGCGGGATATACGTAAATAAAGATTATTATTTTACTGACACAAAAACATAGTATGTCACAGCAAACAAGATATATATGCTGGATTTTGTATCACAAAATCACAAATCAAACACTTCCTAAGCATCTAGGACTGTGTATTATTATTATTATTATTATTATTATTATTCTGATGCATAATATGTTGAAGGCTGGTGCACACAGAAGTTGTGGAAGTGGACATTCCCCAACTGTCCCTTTCTCTAGACAGCCCTCAAAGTATTGCCTGGTCTAGGTAGCCAATCTGCTTGATGGCTTTCTTTGTTTCACTCATATCAATGAGCTGAGAACAATGTATGTAGGAGAGAGCAATAGGTTCATGTCCACCCAAAAGAGTTTCACATGAATATCTTAAGTCCCAGGCCAGTATCCTAACGTGTATTGGATGTGACAATATTAGCCCAGGACAACTTCTGTTGAAAGGTGGGGAACTAAAATTAAAAGAATGCAGATAGTGATTGTTTACTTTAACAGTGGTCAATAACAGCAGATGATGAGAAGCACAAACATTTTTGCAGGGAGGATTTTAAAGCATGGAGAAAAAAAATTGGAGGCTGTCACTTCCTTAATGTAGTTACTAAGAAGTTTGGGGAATGCTATATGATTTGTCCAATGAATAGTTACTTTCAACCTGGTGCAGTAGAAGGGAGAGCAGCCAGCTCCAGAAAGTGTGTAGGTGCCCCTTAATTGAACAATTCTGAATTTGACTGACGTCTTTAGGGAATCTAGATTTAGAATAGGATCAAGTGTGGAAAGATAAACTTGTATTCTTGACCTTTTTTAAATTTAGTAGCTTCAGCACAGTTAAAATGTGTTACTATGCCATTCCAACTGCTGAAAATGTTGGCTGTCTGACACAGAACTAACAATCTTCTCAAGCTGAATTTGCCCTAACTTGCTGAAACCTATTGGGAGTCAATAGAAAAAGCTGGCAAATTGCTAGCCTTCAGGCTCAAGTGTCTACACATATTCGTAATTATAATGCTGGAGAGACAATGCTAGCAAGGTGTATGTCACACAAAATGCAATTTGAGCAATTTAAGCAATTTCATCCAGCTCTTTAGTCAAGAGAACATGTTCTGACTGAAAAGACAACTTCTAGGTCAGTTAGAAATCTCACCATTAGATGAGCATATTCAGTCAATCGGGAGTGTGATTTGGGGTGGTGGGAATGAGGGCCTTGTCCCCTAATTAGAATTCTTAAATCCTACACACCACATAAGAGGAAAGCACTGCACTTAATGTGGTATCAAAGTGCTATACATCTGTAGATTGACCCTGTTATCTTTATTTAAGTTGCCAGATCAGCATCTGAGAGTAAAGTACAACTGGAAACAATCATGTTCAATTTTTAATGACAAATAAAAGACAATGGCACACACACACACACACACACACACACACACACACAAAGAAAAAACCCACTAAGACCTGGAAACTTCTGCACTTTCTTGTAGCAATGCCATTCTATCTAAGAAATGAATTCAGGCAACAAAATATTCTTATGCCATCATGCCTGCAGCATAGACCAGATGAAGAAGGATTATGTTTTCCTGCACGTCTTTACAAAATTCATATTTAAGGATATGCAACCACCACAAAATTATTTTCCATTTCTGTTTTGACTATACAGAAAATATCCCAGTTCAACTATGAAAAGCTGCGAAAGTTGTCTGCATCTGAATTTCCCTTGGAGATCTGACATTTCTAGACCTCTTGTTGTCTATCAGTAGGACACTGAAAAGAATTATGCAAACTTTTTGCTATTTAACAGAACTAAACTAAACTGGCAGACAGAACCGTATCCTCATGAATGCATTGAATCTACCAATTTTGCACACTTTTTGTACAAGTAGTCTTTCTTTTCTTTAGAAACGTAAGAGAGGAAGAGGTGTAGCTACTGGGGAGGGCAAAATGGAAGCATAAAAATTGTTATTATGGCAACCCTATAACGAGAGACACCCAAGTAATTTTCTGGCACTATATCTTTGTTTTGTTTTTTAATATCTCATCATAGGATTTTTCATGGGAAAAGACAATAAAAAGAGGTTTACCATGTCTCCTTTTGCACATTACTAATAGTTAAGTTATGGTGATACTGGTATTGTCTCTGAGTGTTCCTCTGCCAGTTTCACCTTCCACTACTGTTTTTGTCCCAGTAGACGTTTTGTCCATTTAGTCTCTAGCCTCAGCAAAAGCCTGTCAGATATGGGAGATCATTCCAGAAGCATTGCTGCCGTCAGCGTAATTTCATGCTTCACAGAGGCACTGAATTCCACCTCCATGGAAAGGTAGTGCCATTGGTGGGATAAGAATTCTACCCCCACCCACTGAAATGTTCCTTCATTTCCCAGATCTCTAGCACTGCAGTAATTAAAACTTAAGGTGATGATTTAGAAAAGTGACAGGCAACATTGCTAAGGGAACATGAAATGTAGTTCCAAGTTATCTTAGACCCCTTCTACACTGCCATGTAAAATCAAGATTATCCTATCTGAACTGGATTATAAAACAGTCCAGTTTAGGGGGGGGACTGAGACTGGGTGGAAGAGGGTCTACCCTAGCAAACCTTTTGTATTGTTATCCCAATAACCCCATTAATGTGGGATATAATGAGCATGGTGAACAGATCATGATATGAATAAACATAACAGTTTAAATAATGTACCAGTAAGGCCTTTTCGCGGACCACCCTGAGAATTGGGGGGGTGAAGCCCCTTAGCCCCCCGGCTACATGTCTGCCTAGCAGAGATTATTTCATGCATAGGTGCTTAAAAGTGGCTATCTCATAGGAGTTGGATATAGATGGGAATGTTTAATTTCTTACAGATATTATAATTATAAACTCTCAGTCTACTCTTAATAGGAATGGTTTTACACCTTGAAATGATGTTTCCCTGTTTAATTTGGCCTCATATGAAAAAGTGAATGAACTAATAGACTTTGGGAAAGTAATTGGATGAGAAGGATTTATTTTCCTGCTGACATAGTCCCAAACAAGTCAGGGCACTCTGTTAGACTTTTCAGATCAGGCTATCTGCTGCTTTGCATGAAGAACGTTGTGTCAGCTTGATATAAAAATGCACTCAGGGTTCACGACAGCAATAAATATCTGCACTTCTATTGCCCTGAAGTTAATCAGACTCTAACTCCTGTTATGGAGGAAATATTTAAGAAAAAGTTTCAAAGTGCTGATATTACATGGCCAAAAGGTTAACATGGCCTTGTAGTTTGAGGTAGATATCCTACCCTAATTCCGTTTGGCTGACACAGTTTAATCTCTTAGAAAGTATAATCTGTAAAGAGTCCCTGTGCACTAGAGCCATATTTTGTAGCAAGAAGTGCTTTTGAAATTGTCCTCATCCAAATTGTGGATTTTCTCTCTTGTTTTAAGAGTAGATACAATGCATTCTGACATTGTGCAATTTTCTTTTTAATTTTAGAATTTAATACAAAGTGCATGGCATTCCCTTCTTTCCAAGATGACCCTATTGTTAACGAACAGAATTTTGCCCAAAAGGAGGGATTGATAACCCTTGGCGAGCAAAGTAGGACACAAAATCCCACCTCAATGTTTCCCAATGAATCTCACCAAAGTCGAAGAAAATTCCACTGAAGTCTTTAATTCTAATCAGCTGAGAAGGATGAAAGCTACAATTCCTTGTTGCAAGGCAGTCATAGAGTTACATTCAAAATGCATGCCATATTTATAGTTTACAGAGCTGTCAAAATTCAAATCTCCTACCCGCGCCGGCTGATCTCTTCGCTGATTGGATGGAATGTTGGGGCCAGCTGGGAGGCAAATGCTGGCTGGTTCCCTTCAGCCAATCCTGAACCAACGTCGCCTCCGTCTTGGCCAATCAGGAAGAATCCTTGCTTAGAGGATCTGGCCATTGGGGAAGGGAGCTTTGAGTAAAAACAATGAATCCAGAAATTCCATTGATTGAATTAACAATATGTAAATTATAAGTTCAAGCTTTCAGCCTTTCGGCTGAGGAAATGTTTTGTCAACAAACACCTGGCCAAATCTGTCCCTTCCTTGTCAACAAAGGACAGTTCCAAATCTTTGGTGGGAAGTTTTGGGATAATGAATGGAGGAAGAGATTTCTAGTTTGCTGAAGTCCCTCGGGGTCCAAAGCCGGGAAAACCAGCCTTTGTGTTGAATGAAAATAGCCGGAGGTATCCCTGGTATCCCTAGCCGGAGGGTGGAGCGAAACTTTGAGAGCCCCCCAACTGTGAAACAAAGGGGTCTCTTACTATATTGTTTCAGAAATTGTTTTGAAAATAGCTTTAGACAGGTGAATATCCTAAGAGGTAAGGTAAAATGTGAGAAATCTTTATAAGAGAAATATGGAAGGTGCAGTTTACACTGCCATATAGTGCAATTTTAAACTGTTTTATATGGTCAGTATAAACTCACACAAGCCAGTTTAACTGCATCATATGAGTCTATGCTGATCATATAATGGCAATGTAGATGGGGCCAAAGTGGGGCATATAGCCCCATAACTCTACTTTTGTGGTCTCCAATTGCCATAAGTAGACCCTCATATGAAGGTCCATGTTTTGATGGTTTTCCAACCTGAAACTGTCTAAAAAGCAACAAAGCTGCATGCAGGTCCTGTGATTAGCATAGCCCTTTCCTAGTACATTACTTTGGTCAAAAAAACAAAAATAGCCTGAAGTGATAGGAGATTATACAAGAGTTGGAGGAAATGGAACCCCCCTCCCAATAGAATTGCTCACATCTGTTTTAGGATTTACATCTGGTCAGAATTCACTGTAATAGTTTCTCCTCATTATGAAAGATATCAGCAATAGCAATGTCACCTACCATCATTTTTTATCTTATTCTTCCCTCTAATGGCTGTTTTGGGAAAATGTATTTCATAAGCTCTCACTTCATTTGTGACATTGTGGTAAAAATTCTACCTGAAATAGACTATTTCCTAATCTCATTCCATACTTTTTCTGTAGAAAATGCTTAGTGATATGCTAACTGGTGATTACTTGTATATTAAGATGTATAAATGTGTTCCTCATTTTAATACAAGTAGCACACCCAAGCTATGCTTTGAATAGGCATCTATACCCTCAGTCCTCTTCATTCTCTGATCTCTGTATCCCCTGAATTGCATAATATGAAGATATTGAATGGCAAAAAAAGAAATGACAATATTTTGCATGATAATGATAATTTTAGGACACGATAAATAGCATTTTAATTTTCTTTAGTATATTTTAGTATTTAACAAGGCAGATTTTCTTATTTATCGTGTGTTCACCAAAAGAAATATTAAGGTCTACCTTTTCCTAGTATAGCTCCCACAATGTCCTAGCATGCACAATGGGAGTGAAAATGCCATATTTCTGAGTTCTGCTTGCATGTACAAGAACACAGAAGTGTTTTATTTTTCTGCAGAAAATATAAGCTGGTATCTCCCCCTCAAGACCAAGCCACCTATGTTGTTAAGAGCTAAATGAAAGGTAGAAATCTGTTGGGTACATTTTTAACCATAAAGGTGGGATTATAAACTCTCTACATGTTTTAAAAAATATTTTATTGGGGGGTTTCTTTGTATACATATAGATAAAATAAAAAAGGAAGCGGGTTTTGGGTAGGGTAGGGTAGATAGGGTTGGGATTGGGGATTACGAGGTTTGGGTCTTGGAAAAATAGAGAGGGGGGGGGAAATAATGGAGGGGACAGTTTGTAGTCTTCCAATCTTATTCTTCGTGGTTGTCTAATAAACTCTTATCTCATTTTCTTTTCAAAATATGCTTCTTCTCTCCCCCCCCCCCCCGTCTTCATTGGGACTTTGTTCCTTGTACTTATCTAATTGAATTATAGTATTATCATTCTTTTCTCTAAGTTCATATAGTCTTTAAATAGTTGCCAATCTGTTATTTTCTTTGGTCTTCCTGAATTTTTCATCAATAGTTCAGTTAATTTATCCATATCCATATTTTCCATAATTGGTCTTTTGTTGGTGTTTCTTTTGTTTTCCAGTTCTTTGCATATACAATTCTTGCAGCAGTTATTAGATAGTTAAAAAGGATATCTTTATTTGTGTCCATCTCTATGTCTGTATCTATTAGTCCTAATAGAAAGTATTCTGGTTTCATTTTAATTTTAAGTATCTTCTGGGATATTTCCTGGATCTCCTTCCAATATTTCCTAGCTTTTCCACAAGTCCACCCACCACATATGGTAGAATGTATTGTCTTGGGTTTCACATTTCCAGCATTTGTTCTGAATATTTTTTATAGATGCTTACTAATTTTTGTGGGGTTATGTGCCATTGGTACATCATTTTATAACAGTTCCCTTTTAAGTCTATTGATAAGTAAGTATATTTCAGTTTCTGATTCCACATACATTCCCATTTCTCTAATTTTATTGAGCAGCCCACTTTATCATGGGTCCTTTTATCTGCTCCATTTAGGAGGACCATTCCAAGAGTACTTTATATATCCTTGTGATAGTTTTCTTTTCATATATTATTTTATTCCAAAAGTTTTCTTTGTTGGTGAAATCTATTTCTTTGTATTTATTATAGTATTCTTTAACTCCCCACATCTTTTGAACATACTGGAATACTACATGGGGCAAGAGCTCTATCATGGTGTACTAGCTATATTGTTGGACTGCAACTCTATCAAACTCTCTCAACTTCAGAAAAAGCCAAAGACAAACCATATTTGAACAAATCTTGTCAATAAAATTCTATAATAAGTTCGTCTTAAGTCATCATAGGTTAGAAATTACATTTTGGCACTTAAAAACATAAATGTGTGGAAACTGTAGTGACCATCTTTGGATACTTCCTATCTGGTCTCCTGCAATCATTCTTCATTATTGCTGTTACTCAAAGGTATGATCACTTTCAGCAGCTAATGTTCTAATTCAGTTAATAATGTTGACTTAAATATACCTGTTGGTGGTGACCTTTGAAAACACTGCTGTCCCCATTATATGGCTATGTATTTTTGTTACTTTGTTTTTCCAAATACTTTTAAGGAGATGTACATTTCCAGAAGGACCATTTATGGTAGCCTTCTAAATATTGAATACAAGTTTCTTCTATACACTACATCCCCATCATTTGTACAGGTTAAGCTATTTTTCACCTGTATTGTTGAAGACAATATTTTTCTCTTCTTTTTTAGAACACCTAGCAAGGTTTGTTGAGGTCCCTGAAATGACATCAAGAACCCCCATTCATGAGGGGGAAAACATTATCTTTCTCTCTCTTTTGTATGTAAGAAATTGCTTAAACTAGCAGAAAAACAACAAAACTGAACCAGTTTCTTCCTCATTCTTCTTTGCTTCATTCATGAGTAATCTGCATGAAATTCTGATTTTTTTTTGCCAGTAGATGGTGCTAATGTTTCATATAGTACAGTATGAAATGTGAGGGATAGCTTGATTCTTGAACAGGTTTTACTATGAGTCTGTCTGTCCAGCACATTCTGAGCCATTTACTTTGATAATGCAATGTGCAGGCCTGCTTTCAATAGCTGGAGAGAATGATTCACTGGCAAATGGAGAATATATTTATGGGCTTGTCTGTTTCTTGCCAAGCACCAGAGGCTGAGTGGAAAGACAAAGGGAGGAAGGAATTGTGCTGTTTGGGAGAAAGAGCAAGACAGGTGCAGCTTGCTTCATGGAGATGAACTAAACAAGGAAAATGTCATCCTTTTTGCACACAGTCACTGAAATGTACCAACAATGCAGTACGGGGAAATAGTTTTACCCTTTAGATCGGATCTATGCATTAATGTTTAAGTTGCTAGTCTTCAAAATAATTTATCAATCTTTATTTCTTACTTTAAAATAACACTTTAATTGTATGTTGTTATTGGTGATGTTACGATTATTGTTGTTGTGTGGCTCTAAGTATTTTCTGACCTATGGAGAGTGGAGACCCTAAGGCACCTATCACCTATTTTTGGGCAAGATATTTTTAAAACAGATATGCCATTTTCTTCCCCTGTGGTGAGAAAGGATAATTTTCCCAGCATCACAAATTGGGTTTCCATTGTTTGTCTCCATTGTTTGTCCAAGTGCACCATGACAGACTGACTCTGTGTGTTACACCTTCATTATCATAATCAATTTCATTGTTACTGTCATGGTGATGGAATTTCCTCTTTGGACTGGATCTGTAGTACCCATTAGTCATGGGCCTGGTATTTGTCTCATTTGTTTCTTTTGTGTCTTTGTTTAGTACCATTCACTCAGATGCCATGAAACAGTACACCCCTCTCATGTTTGGAAATATCGATGAAGCGAAATATTGATGAAGTGGGACCGGTAACCATTTGGTTGGCTGATTTTCAGCTCTCAGTGCTCAGCTGTAGGCCCTGCCAGGGCCTACAGCTGGGTGCCAAGTGCTGAAAATCAGCCAACCAAATGGCACTCAACACTTGGCTGTAGGCCTTGTAGGCCCTGCCATTTAGGACTAGGGTTCAGCACCATGGATGGATCACATAAACCCCTCCTGTAGCTTGAAGTGGGCACTGTCAAAATCAGTATGCCCTGAAATAATGGAGTCACCATTTGCCTGTGGTTTCCTCTCATCTTTATTCTCATTGCTTCTATTCTTCTGCATGTACTTATAGGCTAAGGCAGAGGAACAATAGGAAATATATCACTTTAGACCTTATTCATTATAGCTGGATGACCTTAATGCTAGCATTCAGTAAAAGAAGCTGCATGTTGTTTGGAAATCTGTCTCTTTTTTAGGTGAAATCCAACAAGTGTTTCTGTTCTGATGGAATACTTTCCATCAGTAGAAAAGGGAGCAATTTCCCCTCTTCTGACAACTGCTTGTGGCTCCCACCCAAATCTGAAGAAAGAAGATGAAAACTCCCTCACCACTATTCTAATGGCTGTAGTCTATTGCCTGAGGAGCATTTTTTGGATTCTACCCTATTTTCTGCTTCTTCAAATAAAATTATGGAAGTCACAAGGGCCATCATTTTATTTTATTTTATTTTCTGCTGTTTATTTTCCGAGCCCAACTCAAGGTGTAGGTGATTACCTATAAAGCCCTAAATGGTTTTGGACCCGCCTACCTTTGTGACCGGCTCTCCTCCCATGAACCAGCCCGAGCCCTTCGCTCCTCAGGGAAGGCCCTCCTTTCGCCCCTGCCAGTTTCACATACTCAGCCTGTGAGCACTAGGGAGAAAGCCTTCTCCTCTGTGGCCCCCCGTCTTTGGAATTCCCTCCCGGGAGAGATTAGGAATGCCCCCTCATTGGAATCCTTCAGAAAACAACTGAAAACCTGGCTCTTCCACCTGGCATTTGCAGATTAGTGCTCCCCAAATGCCCCCGTTTCTGCGAGACCTTTTCCCCTATGTGACCCTTTGTGTTTTCGACACTACTCCAGTTATCTCCCCTGAGTTTTTAAACATTCTATATGTTCATGTGGCCTGCCCTGTCGTTTCTGTTTTAGACTCACCTGTGCTGTTGTGTTTCCACAGATGTATTTTATTGTGTTTATTGCTTTTATTGTGTTTATTGTTTTTCGATGTTGTTGATATTTTGTGATGTGTTGTTCAGGCATGGCCCCATGTAAGCCGCTCCGAGTCCCCTCCGGGGAGATGGATGCGGGTTAGAAATAAAGTATTATTATTATTATCATCATCATTTTAGACAGGAAGAACATTGATAATATGCAAAAATTACCTGCACCCAACTCTCAGTTTATAGGAACTAGGAAGTGGTGTAGATGTTCATTTATCTCTTTTATCTTTAGGCATGTGTCCCCAAAATGCACTATAACCTGAGATCTAACCCAGCTTCTCATTTTTAAAAATAATCACCAAGTGTTGTGTGTTTGCCCTTCTACAATATTTTCATTTAAACCCTCTTTTCTGGTAATCTCAAGAGATAACCATGTCATAGGTAGTATAGCTATTTGTTTGGGGAAAAGTGTGTGAAGGTACAGACTTTAATCTACTTGGTTAGCTGATAGGATACAAGAGGGCAGCAAAATACCAGTTTTGAAAGTGCATTTTCAAAACTAGTTTTAATGGGTACAAAGCATTATTTTGGCCAAGTGTGTTTATCAGCCACTGTATAGGCCATGAAGAAGATGAAGAACAGGATCATCTTAGTTAGTAGTTACTTATGAATGCATCATTATGCAGCTGTGCAGTGATTACCTTATTCGACTTGAAAACTATTAAAGGTAGTGCCAAGTTATCTTTTTCACTCAAGGCATTTGTTTGCCCACTAGAATCTGTTGACCATATAGACATTTGTGTTCTAGAATTATAGAAATGTACACTTGGAGGCAAAAGTTATGGTGAGAGGAATGATCTTGGAAAAGTGTCTTTTTCACTACAGCTGCCAGTGGTCATGGTGGATTTTGAGAGTTGTTCTCAACTAAGTAATCCTTACAAACTCTGAGCTAGGAAGATCGTTCTCTTTTGGTCACCAAAAATGGAGCTCCTACCGTGTATGAGCAAATGTTATTTCTGCTTGTTCAAAGTTATCATTGTGGACATATACCTTGATATGTGTAGTTTCTGACTGTGTGAATAGGGTTGTTGCTCTTGAAAACATCTGCATAGTGCTAGTGGCAAGTTAGCCATTTCTGCCGAGAGGAGAATATTTCTTTGAATTCTAAAACAGATGATGCACCATCATTTTCTCTTTTTTTAAAAAAAAAATCTATAATTTAGATTTTCTATGATACTTCAGAAAAATTTGCATCCCAAACCACACTTCTTGGTGACAAAGTGGGATTGGGATTATGTTAATATGAGCATGAATATTGTGTATCTAATGATAAATCTTGCTTTGGAAAAAGTTCACCAAGAAAAGTGTCACCTGGAATAGTCAAAGTTAGTTGTTTAAGTACGTATTTGTATGTGAATAAATGGCTGAAAGCTGTGTTTCAACATTTTGCAAAGTCCCAGGGTGAAGAGGCAATGACTTTGACAGGTTGAATTCTTCAGGCAACGATATCGTTTCACAGTTAGTCAATATACAATACTCCAGTGCAAATCACATGTCAGGGTAATAGTTCAGATCAAGAAAGACAGAGGATAAAAGAATCCCTTTCTTGTATCTTTTTCATTGTGTAATTTCTCAACTAGCTCTGTTTTTTCCCTTGTGTTGTGTTGAGGAGGGGGCAGCAGTAAGTCACAGATGCCACAAGTGAGATCAGTGTCTCTCTTCCCTCCCTATTTGAATCTGGAGTGAGCTTAAAAGACTGTCTCTTCTCAGGCTGATTCTTTTTGAAAGCAAGCCACATAGCACTGGATCTGTGTTTATTTTCTCCTGAAATTAGGGCAGCCTGATTTTAATTGTGAGATCTACTATACTAAGTTGTATTTCTGCAACGGTCATCAAACATCTATAGAGCTGTATTTGGGTATTTGCTCAAGATTCAGCAGCCTCCCTGTTCCCAAAGGGATTTTTTTTATTCATGCTAGAAGTCTCTCTGTTTCACTGACTTATCATGCTCAGAAGTGCCCTCATTCAATGTGTGGGTTATACATGCTGCTATATGCTGAAGCATTGTGTTATCTCCATTGGTAAGCTTTGGTCTACAGCAGTGGTTCTTACCCTGTGGGCCGTGAACCAACAGTGGGCTGTAAGGATGAAAATCTGGTCCACAGACCTCCTTCCTCTTTATTTTATTTTATTTTCACTCATTTCATGCCGCCTGCCACTCCTCCTTCACTGTTGCTGGCCAAGGCATATATTCTGTATCAGAAACTAGATCGGATGTGATCTATCCAATGCAATTTTCTGAATCAGCACCCGAAACCAAATCTAAAGTTGACCAAAGACTGCTTTATTTATTTATTTATTTATAAATTCGATTTGGTAGACCGCTCTCTCTGGAGCCCAGAGCGGTTTACAGCATAAAATCAATAAAACATCAATAAACAGATAAAAGACGTATACCCAAAAGCCCCCCTCCCCACAAATGATCCCGGCAAACAATAATACGCAGAGGCAATACATGGCAGGACGGTATGTTGGCAGCTGGCAACTAAGGAGGCATCAGTTGGGACCAAATGCCTGCCTATATAGCCAAGTCTTCACAGACTTGCGGAAGGCCAACAAACCCCGTAGTGCTCGTATCTCCTCCGGCAGAGAATTCCAGAGGGTCGGAGCGGCCACTGTAAATGCTCTCTGCCGGGTGCTCGACAGCCTACAGATCTTAATACTAGGGACCTCTAGTAGATTAAGCCCCTCTGAGTGCAGTGATCTTCTGGGTTTGTATGGGGTAAGACGCTCCCTCAAGTACACTGGCCCCAAACCATATAAGGCCTTGAAAGTTAGAACTAACACCTTGAAGGAGACCCGAATTCGATGGGAAGCCAGTGCAGTGCACGCAGGAGTGGGGTCACATGCGCAGATCTTGGGGCTCCCGACAGCAGGCGCTGCAGCGTTCTGCACCAGCTTAAGTTTCCGGATCGCCGACAAGGGTAGGCCAATGTACAGCGCATTACAGTAATCAAGCCTCGAGATGACCGTGGCTTGGATCACCGTGGCCAGGTCGCAGCGGGAGAGGTAAGGAGCCAGACGTTTCGCCTGCCGCAGATGGTAGAACGCTGTCTTGCAAGCGCAGGCAATCTGCGCTTCCATCGACAGTTGGGTGTCTAGCTGGACCCCAAGGCTCTTAACTAGGGGCTGTGGGCGAAGTGCCACACCATCAAACGTCGGCAACTGGGTCTCTACCCCCGGGCGGCCCAGCCACAAGATCTCCGTCTTCGTCGGGTTCACCTTCAACTTACTGGCTCGCAGCCATCCAGTTACGGCTTCTAGGCAGAGATGGAAATTATCGGGTACAGATTCCACCCGGGGTCCATCCTCAGAATGAGCTGGGTGTCATCAGCGTACTGGTGACATTCCAGCCCAAAACTCCGTACCAATTGGGCGAGTGGTCGCATGTAGATGTTAAATAACAGCGGGAGAGAATGGCCCCTGAGGGATCCCACAATGTGGGGAGCCCTCGGAGGCCACCCTCCCCACTTCACTCGCTGCAGGCGGTTTTGGAGGAAGGAGGACAGCCAGTTGAGGGCTGTCCCCCTCACCCCCGCCACCGCCAGGCGGTGTGTCAAAAGTTGGTAATCGACAGTATCAAACGCTGCCGTGAGGTCCAATAACACGAGCAGCGCCGATCCGCCTCGATCCAAGTGGCAACGGAGTAGGTCTGTGATGGAGACCAGGACGGTCTCTGTCCCATGGCCTGAACGGAAGCCGGACTGGAAGGGGTCAAGCATACTGATGTTGGAGAGTGGTCCCTAGTCAAAGTGGTCCCTGGTCAAAAAAAGGTTGGGAACCACTGGTGTACAGTTTAAAACTTTTGTGAGCTGCCATATGCAGACTTTCTTCATTCTCAAAAAATAAGAATGTAAAAAAAACCCTATTACAGTGGGCTCTTGGTATCCACAGGTATTTCATTCCAGGATCCCCCTTGGAGGCCAAATCAATGGATACTCATTTTATATATAATGAGTATTCATATAAGTTCCATTATATATAATTGTGTAGTAAAATGTTGTCCCTTACATAAAATGGTAAAATCAAGGTTTGTTTGAGGGATTTTGTTTTTTAAAAATTCAAACCATGTTTGAATTCATAGATTGAGAATCTGAGTATATGGAGGGCTGAGTACTGATAAACTTTAATCATAGAAATAAAGGAAGTCTACTTGTGTTCTTTTGGTACACCAAACATTGAGGGCCAATACGTTCCATCTCCTTGGTTGATAATCTGCAACAGTAATCAAACCATTTCTAAATGTTGGTGGTAAACCAGTCTTTTATTGTATGGTGGCTTATAAAAATAATCTTTCCTTGGAGACACAATATATTGGTGGCTTTTATGACATTTTCTATTTTGTGTCTATTTGTGGTTTATGGTTTAAATCTACTTGTGGGTTTATGAGTCTGCTATTAAATGTCTACTATTAAAAGGGCCTCAACAGTAGGGTTTGTTTTGTGAGAATTCCTGTACATGTAGAAAGTTTAAAGTATGAGTCCTTTGCTTTTTCATACATAAATATATACCAATTCAGAGTAGTTTGCTACAAACTGGGGTAGCACTGAAAGTACTAAACTGCTAGCTAGAATAGATTTGTCAAAGTGTGGCATGTTTTTACAAATATAGTTAACTATGAAATATTCAGTTTATCCAATAGTAATCTGAATTAGATTTACCGGTAATTTGCTTGAAATAATAATAATAATAAATAATAACAAACTTTATTTGTACCCCGCCCCCATCTCCCCAATGGGGACTCGGGGCGGCTCACATGAGGCCAAGCCCAAACAACAAATTACAATAAAATAAAATCAAAAACATCAGCAATAACACAATAAAAATACATACATATAAATAAAAAGCAATATATAACTAGATGTCAAAATCACAAGGACAGGGCGGGCCGCAGGCACACATATAAAGTGTTAAAAACTCAGTGTGAGATAAGCAGAATAGCATCCTTTAGGGCGGGGGGGAGGGATAGACTCCAAGAACGGGAGCATTGAGGAGAGCAATGCTAGAAATTAAATAATTACTTTCCAAAGGCACAGCAGAAAAGCCAGGTTTGCAGGTGTTTCTTAAAGTGGGGGATTTCCCAATCTCTCCGGGCAAGGAATTCCAGAGTTGGGGGCCACAGAGGAGAAGGCCCTCTCCCTTGTGCCTTGAAAGCAAATGTTGTCCTGCATCATTATACAAAATCATAATATGGCCAGAAAGATCCAAGTAAAAATATGATTGGGTGAATTTGCTTATGGCAGGAAATGCAGTGTTTGTACTTTTACTAGTTATAGATTCAGGAAACATCTATGAGCACATTTCTCCAGTACAGCAGAAAGTACAGTCAGGATTTTATAGTGGCAATATTTTGTGCCAGCTGTGTGCAAGGAGTCCTGCCCCACAAAACAGGACAGACATGGATTGGCCCAGAAAGTAGAATTTAAAGCTTGTAGCCAGCCCTGCATATGCCAGAAGAGTTTGATATTGTTCTGATTATCATTGGTCATCTTTGCCTTCTTCTTTGAGCTGCAGTTGTATCACAAATATATTAGTGGGTCCTGTCATATAGCTTTGTGAGGGAGGAGCAATATGCCTAAATAGTAATACTAGGCATGTGCGATCCATTAAAAAAAATGATTCTAAACTGTGTTAAAAACTAGGGGGCACTGGTGCTTCATTTCTGAAATTCTTTCTGAATTTTTGGGGTAAAAGTTTGGTAATACTAATGAAACTTACAAATTTTTGTAAGTACTTTATTAATGGCAGTCACAATTTTGCAAAGCATCACTGGCAGTGGGGAAATTTCAGGGGCTCCTCTCTCAGTTTTGAGCTATCTTGATGAAACTTGCTACACATTTACCATTGTTAGCCCACCTAATTTCTGAACCATTGACTTAACCATATTTTGGTGAATTTTTAAAGATTTTAAAAACAACATTTTTTTAAAAAAAACCCCTATCTCCTTGAGTTTTCTGCCAAATGACACAATATAAAAAGGGACCATTCCCCTCAACAATCAGAAATACTAATACATCTACTGATTTAAGGGATTAAAAAAAAGTTTTCAGAAAAACAAACTGTTTAGGGGGATGGATCATTTTCTCTCACCTCTCCTGATTGGTGCATTGTCATTCTGAGGCATACTGGAAAATCTAGTTTAAGGCAGGTATTTGGCTCCCCTCTTCCCAAATCATGTAATGCAACTACTATTGGGGAAACTTCAGGGGCTTCTCTCTCACTCATTTTAGCTATCCTGATGAAACTTGCTACAGTGGTAGAACACGTTCACTACTGTTATCACACCAAATTTCAGAACTTTTGACTTCTCCAGAGTTTTTTTGTTGAATTTTTAAAGGTTTAAAAAACAACATTTTTTAAAAAAAAGCAAGAGCTATCCCCTTGAATTTTCTATCCAATGACACAAATTTACAGGGGATAACCCCCCCCCCCACTTTTAGAAATACTAATACATCTAGTGATTTAAGGGATTTTTAAAAAATCAGGACAAATGGACTGTTTAAGGGGAGGGATAAATTTCTCTCTTCTCTCGCACATTCTAATTCCAAGACATAGTGGAAATTTTAATTCAGGGCCTTTTTCAGAGATGGGGACAAACGAATGAGATTTTAAAAGATTTTAAAAGCAGCTTTACCAAAGTTGCTTAATGGTTATAGTAAAAATTAAACTAACCCTGGGAGACATCTGAACATTATTTTATTTATTTATTTATTTATTTATTATTTCAACTTGTATACTGCCACTCCCCAGAGGCTCGGAGCGGTTTACAGTACAAACAAAGCAATATACATTACAACATTAAAACAAAAGGAATCCCCAATCAACAGAGCTCGAATGCCAACCGGAACAGATACGTTTTACATGCTTTCTGAAAGGAGGATAGGTTCCGAAGAGCTTGTCTTTCAGCTGGCAAGGCATTCCATAGACAGGGTGCTACAACCATGAAGGCTCTGCTCCTAGTGGCTGACAGGTGAAAGGTCCTGAGGTTGGGAATATAAAGCAAGTTCTGATCTTCCAAATGGAGTGATCTCTGGGGTTGGTAGGGGGTGAGGCAGTCTTTCAGGTACACCGGCCCTAGACCATATAAGGCCTTGAAGGTAAGAACCAACACTTTGAAGGTGATCCGGTGCTCGATTGGCAACCAGTGCAGCTGTTGCAGAGTTGGAGTGATATTACATCTCACAGGCATCCCAGCAAGAAGCTGAGCAGCAGCATTTTGCACCAGCTTCAGTTTCCGGATCACCGACAAATGTAGGCCAATGTACAGGGTGTTACAGTAGTCTAATCTTGAGAAGACCGCAGCCTGGATCACCATAGCTAGGTCGTCACTAGACAGCTAGGGAGCCAGTCGCCTAGCCTGATGCAGATGAAAAAATGCGACTCTGCTCACAGCGGAGACCTGAACCTCCATTGTCAGCAGAGGGTCTAAGAGGACCCCCAGACTCTTTACCAAAGATGACGGGTGTAATGCCTCACCATCCAGGTTAGGTAACTGGCTCTCCCCACCATCTGGACGACCCAGCCGAAGGATCTCCATCTTCGCTGGATTCACCCTCAACCTGCTGGCACGCAAGCATCCAGTAACGGCCTCAAGGCATTGATGGAAATTATCGGGAATGGAGTCCAGCCGGCCTTCCATCCTCAGAATGAGCTGAGTGTCATCAGCGTACTGATAGCACTCAAACCCAAAGCTTTACAGAACATTTACCCCTCAAAAAAGAAACTAAAAGGAAAAAAGGTAACTGATTCAAATTCTAATCCCCCCTCGGCTTTCCTGCATGCCGCAGAACTCACCTCCATATGCCCAAATTTAACTAATCAGATACGAGTTCTGATCTAATCCAAAATTATACGCCAGCATAGTAAATACTCAATCCCTAAGTTTCTAGCATAGCAGTAATTTCAAGTTTCATTTGAGCCTTTCAAAATAAAGCTATGCACCTAAATCAAAGTGATAGGAATTTTTTTACAAAGGAATGCAACAAGATGTAAGAGATGTCCTGTGAGAAATTTCTGACCCATTTATTCATGTCATCTTCTTTTGCACTGCTATTCTTCATGTTTAACCTTCTACCCAAAGGTAAACTGGGGGAGGCTACTGTGTTTTAGGCACATTGGTGAGATACCAACAGACTCTATCTATCTATCCATCTATCTCTATAGCTCTCCTTTCCATTCTGATAACTCAGAGATGAATTAATAATCAGGCCAGCCCAAAGCTGCAGGTCAGATATGCTTAAATATAAAGCAGATGTATGACTGTAACATGGGATGGATATATTAATGAACAAAAACCTCTCATCAGAAGCTCACAGGCACTTTTGGGCTTCGTATTTGAATAACTTATTGCAAATGATGAGGCGTCATCTCTACGAGGCTGTGAAAACTCACTCTCTGATTTACTGTCCTTTATGAAATTTTTTTTGCTCACAGCAATATGAGTTTGGCATCCACTCTGGCTCTGTTTGTTTAAAGAGGAGAAAAATCCTCACCTTCCTTGCATAGCTTCCAACTGCTTCTTTCCATTATTCTCAATACTTATCTGTTTCCAAAAAATCCTACAAATGACAGGTTGGGGCCTGGAGGTGGGGGGAACCAGCTTATTCTACCAGCAGGACAGAAGAGGGAGAAACAATGTTTTCTCCTTTCTCTTTTTCCACCATTGATTTTAAGGCTTGCTACAGAACAGAAATAAAAGCCACGATCTTGTATGGCCCCATATAGTGTAGTACTTTTGGATATACAACTAAGCTACAGCTGGGCATTGATTTATTCCCCAGATTTACCACAGAGTCTCTGCAGCCCACCGATGGCCATTATGTGCCTCATAAGAGAAATGGAGAATCAAGGAAGAATCTGGCTATGTTCTTTGGGAATTACATCCTCCATTGACATTTGTTGTGATTCTTCAGAGGTTCGGGCAGGTGATTTTATTTTGTATCGGCAATGGTAACAAAATGAGACACATTTCCAATCCCTCTGCTTTCCACCAGGCATGAGGGAAACTGTAACAACTCTTTGGTTGGTCCTGATATGAACACAATGGCCAAGTCCCTATATTGCAGAGCATAGTGTAAATATTCAAGAAGCATCTCTCCATTCTGCACCCCCCCCCAACTCAACATTTAGTTACTGCAACCCCCATCCCCACCCCTCAGTAATTCAGTGGCTGATGTAGAGCAGGTGGTATGGAAAAGGATGTCTCCATAGTTGGGTGCAGACTCATGGCATGATTCATTAAGATCTGCAGGGGTTATCCAGAAGTCTCAGCAGATGATGTAATCCATCTCCAATATGACATCATTTCAAATATTTAAGCCTGGTTATCATGCCCCCTCTTAATTTTCTCTTCTCCAGGTCCAGTTCCCCGTACTGCACCTCATTGCATATTGTTTTCAGACTTTTCACTATCTTGGTTGCCTTCCTCAGGCCACATTCCAGCTTGTCAATATGCTTCCTGAATTGTGGCACCCAGAACTGGACCCAAGAAAATATTTATTTTGGAAATATTTGTTCAGAGAGGGTTGGTCATGATTTTACTGAGCGCGAGACCTGTCCAAGGTCAGCAGGGGGTTTCCATGGCCAAGCATGGCTTCAAAACCTCATTGGTTCTTCCTAAAAATTTAGTTGTTCTTAATGAGATTAGAGGGGGACTAATGTGGTCACACCTTCATAGAAGAAATGCACTACTTTCTATGTTAACTTATTACCTTTTTCCTAAATATTCCTATGCATTGTAACTGACAAACAACAAAACATCCAGTTGGAGAAAAAAAGCTTAGCATACTTCCTCAAAAGCATTGAACTGAAATTTCACATTAAATCTACATTAATGCCAATTTTCTCTTTGGATAACTCAGTCTTCCAGTCTCTGCATAGACTCTGCATAGCATTTTTTCTTACTGTCTGAAGCTATTTAATCAAAACCAGGTCTCATAAATTGCTGTGGATGAGGCATATCTGTTGCGAAAGCTCGGAGGATCAGGTTATGTGGCAGAAGCTTAATGCATGCCACTTTGGGTTTTATTTGCTACCAGAAAGTCAAGCAAGCTTCACAATAATTGATTTAAAGGTATGTGTATGTTGTATCTGTGTTAATCTGCTGCCTCAAAAACACCAAATATATTTTGTAGTCCCCTTAGCAGACTAAAACATTTCATCAGAGGTAGGACTTTATGGATGGACTCCATCCTATTTCATTAGGCACATGAAGAATAGTCTCACTTCCTAGATATAAATCTAGTGGAAATTAGGTTTTCTCTATATGGATTCGATTTGTGTGTTCATACAATGATGTATGAAGGAATTTTGTGGACACACTAATTAGCTCTTTTGCCATTAACACTAGCCATACCTTAATTGGGCATATGTTGCGCTATAGTGAGAATGTGACTTATGTGAATGCAAATGTATATACACTGAGTTCCTCCACTCAAAGGGGGATTCTTAGCCAATAACATGCATAGCAATATTCCCATATCTCAGTTCACAGAGTTACGAAGAAGAATCTCAGTTTGAGAGCAATGTGTTTAAAGGGTTTATATTTCTTATTTATATTTTATTCATATATTACACTCGGCTTTTAAAAAAATGGAATCTGTTGTCTCTTGGTCTGACGATTCCCCCCCCCCCCCCGCAAAATAAAAATAAATCATGTTTACAGCTGGAAAATAGCATTTATAGTTTGTACTTATGCAATGAAATCATGTCTCTCTTGTTCCTGCCTTGTATTTCAGTTGTTGATAGAGTGCCTCTTTTCATTGACAGGGGGAAAACCCATTAGGGTCTCAATATATTTCCTGCTGTTCCAATAGTGATGGATCCTTTCTGCTGCAATTGTGAAATTCATGCAGCCACATTACATGAGTGGCTGTCATTCTCTTCTCTTCCTCTCCTCTCCTCTATTCCGAAGCAGGGCGAGGATGTTTTCACTCAACTTTTCTTTTATTTTGCCTATATATTTAATTTCCTTTTCTTTATAAAATATTTTGCCATAATTACACAATTTCAGCAAAAATAAACTTGAAAATTAGAAAGGTGCACATGCTCTGTCTATGGTTCAGAAGGTGGTGTTAGCAATGAAGTGTGGAAGAGTGATCACAGCATTGTGTATCATCAAACAGTATCATAGTGCAATTGCAGAGAAGTGTGACAATTTTTCTTTCCATACCATTGTGTTTCCATTTGCTTTAACTATGTGATTGTTGTGAGACAACAGGTTAATACGATAAAGCCCTTAATTTAAATATTTTAGCTTTCATGTTCCTTTGTCGTGCAATGAGTGCCTTTATAAAAAAAATAGCATAGCCATTGCTAGAGGGAGATATATATATTTCTCTCCAGCTTAGATCTACATTTTGATGGGATAGGTTAACAAATTTAAAGGCAAGAGAAACTGTTCCTATGTAAGAAGAATTAGAAAATCTAACTTATGCTTTAAAGTGATTTCAAGCTCAGGTATTTGAACTGTTTGAAGATGTAGGATACTTGTAATTGTTCCATATACTGGCTGTGTTCACATGTAATGAGAAACTCTGATATATTTCATGGGAACTACCTCTACATGCTGGGTATCCATGGTGGTGGGGACAAGGAGGGGGCGGGGTTCCCATTCTGGAATCTTACATTTATTTATTTTACTGTATACAGACAGAAGGCCATCAGCAAGAGTATTAGTGTGTCCTACTGAGAATCTAGATGCCAAATTCAGACTGTCTGCACTATTCTGAAGAAACACCTTTTCAAGACAGCAGGCAGCTCAGAGGAATGCTGCTGTTTCTGACTGATGATGATGCTCCTGAAAATTTTATAAGATTTGGACACATTAGAAATGCAACGATAATATAAACAAAGATATACGTTTTCATAAATAAAAACTTTGTTGTGAAATAAGGAGCTTGATGGCCATGGTGTATAACTTTTATTTTATCCCCTGCTTTTAACAATCCAACAGTAGGATATAGTTTACAGAAAGCTACCCATGGGAGACATGAATATCTGTTGAGAGGGAGGAGGAAAATGTGCAGTACTTTCAAAAAGCCCATCATTTTTCACATTCCTATCTTTAATTCATTGAGAAAATCAAAACTCTAGTCCTTTTAAAATCTAACATGGGAGCCAAAGTGTGTACCCCATAATGTAGTTTGCTATGGCTCTAAGATGCACTTTGCACCCATAGAAACATATTTTATCCATTTTATGTACTCATCTACCATTAAAGCCATTAGTAATGTATCCAAAGTACTGAAAAGACAGCATTTGTAAGTTATGACAGCTCTTCAAAGCAGTAGTTTTAATATTCAGTTTCTTGAAGTGTTGGTCTTTTGCACAAAAGGCAGGAATGTCAACATGAATGCAAACACAGCATTAATGCAATGTATTAGGCTTAAATAGCAATTTTATGGGATGAATAGAACCAGTGAAAGCAGCTGCAGGTGGAAAGAGTTGGGGGTTTATTACATGAGGCAGGCAAGTTGCATTTATAGCAGGACTACAACATCTTGGCCTTAGACTTATTATATGACACAGCTTTTCCCCACTGCTTTTCTGGTATCAGGCCCTTTGAAAATATCTCTTTTACAAAAGGAGGTCCTTAATGTTATAGTCACATAACCAGACTCTTCTCAGGATGGTTCCACACAGGGCTTTAACCCATTCCAAATTGGGTTTCTTAAACCCGATTGGGCCTGGATTGAAGTTAACACACCTCCCCCAACACCCACACTTTCCGGGGGGGGGGGGGGTCCATATGCCCTGCTGGGCCTTTTGGCAGGGCACTTGAACACAAAACAAAAAAACCCAGCAAGTTTTTAAAAAAGAAAATAACTTACCCAGCAAGCACTACTATGCTGCTGGAGCTCTCCTGGCACATAGAAATGTTGCGCCAAGAGAAGGGGGACAGGAGTGATTTCCCCCCCCCCCCTTCTCCAGGCCCGTCACTTCTATGCCCCAAGAGAGCTCTGGCAGCATGGTAATGTTCTTTTATTTTAAAAGGCTTTTGAAGGGGGTTTTGGGAGGGGGGGGGCTGTCTTGGGCTTTTGGGCTCCAGGACCCCAAAAAAACCAAGACAGATGTGTGGATTGGGACTAGAAGTCACACAACATGATCCCCCAGCCCAATCCACACAGCACCCACAGCTGGAAAGACCCAGGTCTTTCCAGGTGTCAAATTAATTTGGGACTAAGAAGGAATTCATTTTTACCTGAGGCATTGTTTGGACATCCCAGGGGAAAATGTAGGTGGGTGTGTCATTGCTTGGCTAAGGTGAGATGAGAATGGGAGTAGGAGAAAGGTGAGCCTGTTGGGAAAAAGGAAGATGATTTACAGTTCTGCCATGGAAGAACTTCAGGTATTCATTCATATAGAGATTTATAATTCCCCCATCCCCTCAAAATTGGTAGAATTCAAAATTTAAGTAATACAAAATGTATTGCCAAATGCTTTCATGGCAGGAATCACTGGATTGCTGTGAGTTTTGGGGCTGTATGGCCATGTTCCAATATCATTCTCTCCTAACATTTCACCTTCATCTGTGGCTAGCATCTTCAAAGGATCTGTGGGCAGTGAGGCAAATGGATATAATATAATATAATATATTATAAATACTTATATATACACTCCTCTTGACTCATTGCCAGCAGGCAAAAGGTTAGGGGAGAGTGCTACTGAAACATGACCATGCAGCCTGAAAAACACACAGCAAGTCAATGGCAAAATGTCTTTGATGTTAGTAAATGTACAAAGTAGCTGATAACAATGTAAAATGTAAAACAAATAGCCCAACTTACTTTAGACACCAACCCAGACCAGATCAAGAGTACAATATTTCATCATGTAATAATTTCATTTTTATCCCCTTTTTGGGTGCAAAAAACTATGACTATTTTGCAGTGAAAAAGTGGCCACTTTTAATGACCAAAATTATCATTACACCAGTGTTGAAAACAGTCTGTGTACTTGCTGCGATTATTACCCAGTGGCAACCATTATATGGTGAAATATGGTAGTTACTTTTCTTTACTCTTCCTAAGTTCTCTCTCGGCATTACTTCGCGAATGAAGATTCTTAGGAAGGACTCATCCAACGCTTTTTACAAGCACGTTGATAACTAAAGTTACCCCTTAAATATATTATATAACTTATTTTATCTGCAGGACCAGTCCATGCAGGTTCATTTATCCACTTCCAACAAAATATGGCCTCTCCGGGAATTTTTAAATTGTCTAGTAAAATTCTATAGTATTCTTGGGACATAAGTTCTTAATTTTATTTGTGATTTTATGTATCCCACGAAGTCCAGGAATGTGTAGTCCATAGATACAGGGTTTGCATTGTACTCACTGCTATCTTTTCCTTACAGGCTTACAAGTATTAAAATTATCAATTTGATGATAAGAGCAGTAGTTATGCCAAATAGTACACCATTAAAGTAATTTGTTCCTCAGGTAATATTGTTTATTCATATATTAAAACACCCAATTGATATAGAATTTAGACTGCAATAAAATGAAAGCTCAGCTTAGTAAGCATTGCTAACCAAAATCAATAATCAGAGTTCCAAATTAAAGACTCACCAGACATGAAGACAAAAGTCAGAGGTGTTTTAATGCATTTTAGCCAAGAATAGATGGATATAGGGCTCCTGCCCAACAGGTACAAGCATAAAGGATATGGTGTGCAACCAGTTTTCTAACATTGTCCAAATTTGAATTTTCCCTCCCCTATCTCCAATTGGCTGAGCTTTAATGATGTGGCTGGAAATGCCCTTCCAGCCAGGCAGGAGGAGTCTTCAGGAAGTGCTGGTATTCCAGGCCAGCAGGGGTCCAATAGGATTATGAAAACCAGACTTTTGAGAATAATGGAGTTGATCCCTGTAGCCTTGTTTGGGTTTGGCAAACAAAGGGAGGTTCTCAGGAAGACTATTGAGGTGGCTGCAGTTGAGCTGTTGGAAAACACTGTCTGTAGAATGACAGGCTTTGCCTGAGGCTGAGAGACATTCTTGACTGATGACCTTTCCTTAAGTCAGGTGGTTGAGATAGTTTCTTATACATAGTGCATTTAAGAATGAGGTAGAGTAAACATATAGTTCATACATTCTATAATTCTATGAAAAAGAAATAATGTACAGAAAGGTTATATGGGAAATCCTGTAGAACAAATGTTGGTAGCTGCTTTGGATGTTATTTCAGTGTCTATATAAACCCTACACAATAAGATTTTGTTTGAGGATCATCTCATCCTTAAGAGTTCAGGGAATTCCTCTCTGGGGTCATTGAAAGGTGACTGACCCTGGTGATTTTTGGCAGAAGTAATGTACATTTTGCTATCAATTCACATATAAAATCCCCCAAAAAATGCATATATATAAAATGAGAAGGGAACCTTGGTGTAACTGGTCTGCTGTGGGGTGATAAAGACTTCACATAAAAGGGAACCATTTTTTCTGGTATAATGTCCTTTGGGATACTATAAATCCTGGGGGGAGGGTGCTGTTTTCAACAACACCATAAACTGTTTTTTGGTAATTCATGATGTGTCTTGTATTAACGTTGTCAAAATCCAAGTTCATAGGAATTTCTTCCCAATTTGTATGCTTTTGAATGTTGAATTAGGAATCACACTATGTGAACATATGCCCCAAGAATGTACACTAGTTTGTTGTAGCATTGCACACGGTGCAGACAAATTCTGCTCATATACTAAGATTTAGTTTAATGTTTTGGATAACCTGGAACACAGGGGGGTGAACTGCATGATTTATTGCATGCTGGGAACCACTAAAATTTTTGTCTTCACTAAAATTTTCAAATATATAGTTTATTGGCAATAAATAATTACATATTTCAAAAAAAATTGAGTTCTTGTCAAGGAAGGAGAAAGGTGAATGCCCTGAGGGATTTGGAGCCTGTCAGCGTCTCGCTCGAGGAGCTAGTCACCACCTGGAACTGTAAGTTATCCACGGCTCTCGACGAGATTGCCCCTAAGCGCCCTCTCAAACCCCGCAAGCGATGCTCTCCATGGTTCACCAAAGATCTTAGAACCATGAAGCGGAGAAGAGACGGCTGGAGCGCATGTGGAGGAAGCTCCGTGACGGGCCTCGCAATCAGCTTATAAGCTCTTTAGTGAGGCTTATGAGCATGCGGTCAAGGAGGCGAAAAATTCTCATTATGCCTCCTTGATAGCGTCTGCAGATTCACGCCCGGCCCAATTGTTCAGGATAATTCGGCAGTTGACGATGGTCCCTACCATCCCAAAAAATGATGATCGGGCCCTTTCCGCCGAGGCTTTCCAGAATCATTTCGCAGACAAGATTGCGATGCTCCGCCGGGACCTCCCCGCCACGGTTGATACAGTACAGGAGCTTGAGACTCCGTGGCCCTCCGCCGGGTCCACCTTTGACCGGTTTCGGCCACTGGACGCAAGATTGTCGCAGCTCTTCGACCAACCACCTGCTCCCTCGACCCGTGCCCCTCCACGCTGATTCGAGCTGCGTGGAGGGCTACGAGGCCCTCTGTTGAATATAGTCAACTGCTCCCTTGAGCAAGGAGCTTTTCCAGAGGAGTTAAAAGAGGCGGTGGTTAGTCCATTGCTGAAGAAGCCCGGGTTAGATCACCCGGCTCCCTCCAATTACCGCCCAGTGTCCAATTTACCGTACCTGGGCAAGGTAATTGAGAGGGCAGCAATGGACCAGCTGCAGACATTCCTGGATGATGCAACCTGGCTTGACCCCTTCCAGTCCGACTTCCGTTCAGGCCATGGGACAGAGACCGTCCTGGTCTCCATCACAGACCTACTTCGTTGCCACTTGGATCGAGGCGGATCGGCGCTGCTCGTGTTATTGGACCTCACGGCAGCGTTTGATACTGTCGATTACCAACCTTTGACACACCGCCTGGCGGTGGCGGGGTGAGGGGGACAGCCCTCAACTGGCTGTCCTCCTTCCTCCAAAACCGCCTGCAGCGAGTGAAGTGGGGAGGGGTGGTCTCCGAGGGCTCCCCTTACATTGTGGAGTTCCTCAGGGGGCCATTCTCTCCCCGCTGTTATTTAACATCTACATGCGACCACTCGCCCAATTGGTACGGAGTTTTGGGCTGGAATGTCACCAGTACGCTGATGACACCCAGCTCATTCTGAGGATGGACCGTGGGGTGGACTCTGTACCCGATAATTTCCATCTCTGCCTAGAAGCCGTAACTGGATGGCTGCGAGCCAGTAAGTTGAAGGTGAACCCGACGAAGACGGAGATCTTGTGGCTGGGCTGCCCGGAGGGGGTAGAGACCCAGTTGCTGACGTTTGATGGTGTGGCACTTCGCCCACAGCCCCTAGTTAAGAGCCTTGGGGTCCAGCTAGACACCCAACTGTCGATGGAAGCGCAGATTGCCTGCGCTTGCAAGACAGCGTTTACCATCTGCGGCAGGCGAAACGTCTGGCTCCTTACTCTCCCGCTGCGACCTGGCCATGGTGATCCAAGCCACGGTCATCTCGAGGCTTGATTACTGTAATGCGCTGTACATTGGCCTACCCTTGTCGGTGATCCGGAAACTTAAGCTGGTGCAGAACGCAGCAGCGCGCCTGCTGTCGGGAGCCCCAAGATCTGCGCATGTGACCCCACTCCTGCGTGCACTGCACTGGCTTCCCATCGAATTCCGGGTCTCCTTCAAGGTGTTAGTTCTAACTTTCAAGGCCTTATATGGTTTGGGGCCAGTGTACTTGAGGGAGCGTCTTACCCCATACAAACCCAGAAGATCACTGCGCTCAGAGGGGCTTAATCTACTAGAGGTCCCTAGTATTAAGATCTGTAGGCTGTCGAGCACCCGGCAGAGAGCATTTACAGTGGCCGCTCCAACCCTCTGGAATTCTCTGCCGGAGGAGATCACGAGCACTACGGGGTTTGTTGGCCTTCCGCAAGTCTGTGAAGACTTGGCTATACAGGCAGGCATTTGGTCCCAACTGATGCCTCCTTAGTTGCCAGCTGCCAACATACCGTCCTGCCATGTATTGCCTCTGCGTATTATTGCTTGCCGGGATCATTTGTGGGGAGGGGGCTTTTGGGTATACGTCTTTTATCTGTTTACTGATGTTTTATTGATTTTATGCTGTAAACCGCTCTGGGCTCCAGAGAGCGGTCTACCAAATCGAATTTATAAATAAATAAATAAATAAATGTTTATAACTCTCCTCAGAAGCCTGCACTGATTTTGGGTGGATCTTAATAACAACCCAAGTGTTGCAACATGGCTTCACAAAATCACTTCCTTACAGTGACATCCTTCCCTCTAATTGGCCTAGTTTTTGAGTCCCAAAAACACACAGTTAACAAACCACAAAGGAATGGGGGAAACCCCAGCTTTTCTGACACAACCCAGAAGCCAGACAAGCATACTAGACGAATTGATATTATTTGCACTCACAGAGGAAATTAAAATTGGTGCTGGGGGAAAAAAAGCAGAGTGATAGAACCACCATAGTTCTCGGAGAGAATGGTGGAAGGAAGAAAGATAATTTGAATGGCTCTGTACAGATGGAAAAGTTGCCAGACTAACAGAACAGCCACCAGAAGAAATTACCCAAGTAAAGCATGTTGGGGATGACACACTACATATACAATAAAAATTGCTATATACTGTACTTTGTCAACAGCCTAAATTCAAATATATGTTGACATTGGTTAAAAAGAAAGGGAACACATTGCGGTTAATTTTAGTCGGATGAGGACAAGACATCTTTGTGGCCTGGCTCAACACTATTAAGCCTCATGCCATGGAGAGTTCCACCCTTAAAGAAGTCTGAACACTATTTAAAATAAATAAATTGAGACCACTTAATGCTGTTCCTCCAAATGCATTCCTGGACAATGTTGCTATCAATTTCAAATAGTCCAAGAGATAGGGCCAACATATTGGTTGAAAACAGCCATTTTTCCGATAAACAATACAACAGTAAGAATAACTACATTAGAAAAGATCTACATAATGACATCACTCAGTTGAGAAAATATATCCCAAAGATTATAAACCATTAGTTAATGAAATCATGCATAAGCCATTGTAAAATTATAACAGCTGAAATAAGCCAATCTTCAACATAACCTATGGCCAGTGATTGGTGGTCCCAAAATATGTGGATAGCTTTTTCTGCAAGAAGATCCCAAAGTAGTTAAGAACAATCTTTGTGACTACAGAATTGAGCCACTACAAAAGTTTGCCTTTCTCTCGGTATTTTGAAAAATAGTATTGTGATTAACTGAATTATTTATTGACTACAACAGTACAGCTAATGAAGTAATAAACCTTTAGCAGACCTAATAATTTCATTGCCAAATGGCATGAAAGGAAAGCATAAATTAGCAGTTCCCACCACATTCTTTAACCTCATCCATCTAGCTCTTTCACAGAAGAGTCAAACTCATTTGACTTCTTTTAAATGAAAGTGAAAGGTCCGTATATACTTCCACAAGGCTCATAACAAAATGACAGAACAATTCACAGACATACCTCTACCAGTCATCAGTTCTTTTACTCACATTTGGAGATACTCAGAAGTTCAAAGTAGGGTAAAAGAGCTATTACGTTACTACAAATTCAACCACTGGAGGAAAAGCTATCAAACATGAGTCAACAATGTGATGCAGCTACTGAAAAGCCAATGGAAATTTTGGTTGCATCAAAAGGAATATAGTGTCGAGGCCTAGGCCTCCCAGACTTTCAGTTGTATTACGATGCTGCTGCCTTAAGTTGGTTAAGAGATTGGGCAACACATGGAAAAAGAAAAATTCTAGCTTTAGAAGGCTACGATCTGGTACAGGGTTGGCATTCCTACTTATGGAGAGGGAAAGCAAAAAGGGGAAAAATGTAAAATAATTTTATAAGATCTGCTGTCATCCAGATTTGGTCCAAATACAAAGAAAGACTCTATTATAAAACTCCACTATGGTTCTCTCCAAATGAGGCCAATCAGATGAGACATCTACCTAGAGAGAAAATACGCAAGGTGTGACACTCAAAACAGGAAGAACTACTATTAATTGACCCAACACTTTCCTGGTTTCAATATTGGCAGATTAATGAGAACTTCCAAATAGATAATAAAATAGGCTTTGAAGTAACAGAAACATTTTGGGATAAGATATTAAAAACAGATACAAAATTAATAAGAAAGATATATCAACAATTATTAACATGGACAACAGAAACAGAACAGGTAAAAGAAAATATGGTAAAATGGGCCAGAGATTTAAGTCGATCGATAAGCATGAAAGAATGGAAAGAGATATGGCAAAACAAACTAAAGTATACATATTCAACCGAGTTTAAAGAGAATTGGTACAAAATGTTTTACAGGTGGCATTTAACTCCTGAAAAACTATCAAAGATCAACAAAGGAAAAACAAATGAGAAATGTTGGAAATGTGAAAAACACATTGGAAATTGTAAGAAAATTAAAAAATTCTGGCACCAGATTCATAAGAAGACAGAATCAATTCTACAAATAAAATTTGAATTATAACCAGAATATTTTATTAGGAATTACTGACTTTAAAATAGATAAGAACACCAATGAGATTTTCATTTTCTTTTTTTTTTTGGAAATCATTTTTAATAGTTTTCCAAAATTTTAAAAACAATATAAGAGAAAAAAAGGATACATCAAACAGCACATAGAAACCCCAGGCTTGTTTTCTGCACCCCTGGAGACTTGTGTCCTCTTCACACGAACTTCTTTTAGTGGCATGCATCAGTTCATCTATATTTTTATGACAGAGCCCACTGGCTCCCATCCCACAATGTAGAACTTCCAATGGGGCTTCATCATAAAAGTATAGGTGAATTGGAGCATGCTGCTGTTATGGTAACACAGGAGGCTTCCTGCGTTGAATAGAAGTCAAGAGAGGGGGGTGGGGTGGGTGGCCAATGTTTCCACTCATGGGATGGGGAATTGGAGGAGACAGGCAATGCAGGGTATGGGGAAATGGGTCCCATCCCAATGGGTACCACCGTATTTGCCACGATGAGTGGCAATTCCGGTGGCCCACCTGATGAGGTCATAGGACTCAGAGCAATGAATTCAAATTACAGGAAAGGAGATTCCACCTGAACATTAGGATGAACTTCTTGACTGTAGGAGCTGTTCAACGCACTGCCTCAGAATGTGGTGGAAGCTCCTTCTTTGGAGGCTTTAAAACAGGAACTGGTTGGCCATCTGTCAGAGGTAGTTTGAGTGTGCTTTTCCTGCATGGCAGGGGGTAGGACTAGGTGACTCTTCCAACGGTCCCTTCCAACTCTATGATTCTATGATTCTTAGCAGTGGGAAGGTTGCTGTGTAATTGCCCAAAAAGTGTTTGGTCACCTTGGAGTGGGAAACAAACTCTGTTTGATCTTCTGCTTATTGAATAAATCACATCTTTGTTGCATTAGAAGCAAATGTTGTGACAAGTGGCAATAGTTCTCTTGAATAGGAAACAAATGAAGCATTCCTCTGGCCTCTCCACTTTACTCTCAAGACTGGCTCCACTATACAGTAAGATAAAACAGGGTGACTTGAGCAATGCCATTAAGGGAGCAGGTTGTTGTGTAAAAGATACACCAAGAACGTTTATCCCTAGAATGGAGATTGCCATTTGGTACTCTAGGCAGCAGTGCTGACAATTATAGATAAACCTGATCAAAGGAAATAATCTCTCTCCTTGCTTGAAGGAATGAGTTATTAAATCTGGACCATAACATTTTTCAGGAAACTTAATAATAAGAAGTGATGTGTGTGGTATTTGTTTCTTTTGTTTCTTTTATTGTTTATTTCCTCTTGTTTCATTTGTTGTGCACAAAATGGTAATGCCACCTACAGTACAAAACAGGCATGAAAAGGAAAGAAAGCACGAATGGTTACTGTCTATTTGCCTTATTTTTGGGCCACGTGGCGCTCCTCACTGAGGATTGCTGTGTGCTATTTATTTACCTCTGAGCCCTGCCTGTTGGGCCAATAGGAGGATAAGAACACCATTAGCCTTGCCTGCTGCCTGCCTTGCCTCACCTGCTCTGCAGAGGGAAGGGAAAGCATCACAGAAATACTGGTGTCTTAAGCCCCATCTTTAACCTCAGTTCTCTTCTGCAAATGGATGGAAAAACATCTCAGAATTAGTGGTATTCTAAGCCCTATCTTTAACCTCAGTTCTCTTCTGCAGATGGAGGTAAAACACCTCAGAATTAGTGGTATTTTAAGTAATTCTGGTGCTTTTATTCCAGCTCATAATGAAGGATATAAGGACAAACCACGTCATTGCCAAAAATGATGGGAAGGGGAAGAGAATTTTGCCCCCATTTTCACCAGTTGAAGAAGAAGTGAAAGAGTAGGGGTGGGAATCGGGCTGTGTGTGTGATGTGTGGAGCATCTTTGACATTTGGAATGAAGGAATGGTGCCCTCCCTGCCCTGCCTCCCTCCTGCTACTGCTCCTAGAGAAGTTAGAGAGGAGGGCCAGCAGGGGGAAGGAGGGAATATTTTAAAGATTTTATTTATAGAAAGAAAAAAATCCCTAAAAATCAGGGGATAACACAAATGTTATAAAACTTGGTGAGTTAAGAGTGGTCGATGTGTCCTCCACGTGTGATGATTTTCAGCCCTCTAGCCCTAAAACCGAGGGGAGGGGGAGCCTGGGAAGTGCACCCATGTTGGCCACTAATCCATGGGGGGGGGGGGTCGGAGCCAAAACAAAAAAAGAGCTCATTTGGAAATACGCCTGTTTTCAGGAGAAGTATTTGAAAATGAAAACGGGGCCTTACGAACGAAACAAACAGAAACAGATAGTGATTCTATACAAATGCACAAGACTGCTATTGAGCACACTGTCAAACTCACAAAAGAAAACTGGAAAATGTATGCAACCAAGGAACAGCAGAGTAGAAACTCACAATCCTGAAAAAGCTGCAACAGTTTGCTTTTGCCTGATTCTACTGAGTAAGACAAGATTCTTTGCCTTGCCTTTTCTTCCTCTCCTGTTGAGTTTTCTCTCCTTCAGTAACTAATGGACTAAGGAGGAGATAGAAACTGTAACATTTTAGAAGCAACTGATAAACTGGAATGATAGAGCATTAATTGGAATTGTCCCTTCCAAATTGGGAGAATTAGAGGTATATATCATATAACTCCTGCAGGTACGCAGTGTACAGTGCTGAGAATCTGGTGCTTATTGTACTTAATTTTAAAGAAGCATTTTAAGACCAACCTCACTGGGGTGGAACACCTGAGTTAAAAAATTTCACAGTGAACAGTTAAAGACCCCTCCCCAGTACAGCACGTAATTCACAATTGCTTCTTATAGTTACATTAAATTAAAAGAACAACTATAACAGAATCTCCCTCGTGGTGTGCCCTTTGGCTGTAAGGACATTAGTTGTACAGGTACTGACCTAAGTGTTTGTTTAGTTCTTGTGTAAAACCATGTCTAACATGATTAATGCTATGAATGGCTTTTTCTTTACAACCAGGCATTTTTCAGGAACATGAAGTAGTCAATCAACAACTCCCCTGGCCAACCTGCTCCAGCCCTCATAAATCATACTTGAGAGCAAATATAACTAAACAAGTATTTTGTAATCAGAACACAGAGAACTGGATAGACTCAGCAACAGGCTGCCTAGTTAACTGCAGGCAGCTTTTGAGGTTGATAAGATTTTTTTTGGTTGTGTTTGTGATTGATTTTCTTGTCTCTTTAAAACAAAGAAAAAATAACATATCTTTCACATAGCATTACAGTTGTCTAGGTAATGAGGAATTGTCCTCCTACATTCTTAATTTTATTTTCATAGTGAAGAATATATGACTGAATATTACCACATTGCAAAACGGGTTATACATAAATGAACAGGCTGGCTTCGTATATGCCAGCAAGAAAATGAATGCAGACGGGAAAAAAAGTTCTACTAGAAATACATTTTACCATTTAGAAGGATAACTGTGGTTAGGTGAGTTGTAGCTACGTACATTTGCTCAATGCATTGTCCACGTGGCCTGAGTCTTCTTCTTTTGTGCCTTGATCTTTAAACCAGATTTGAAGTGGCCAGTCTTTTAAACAAAAAATGTCTACAACACAGAGAAAGAGAATATTATTTGCCACGCTTTAAATCTGGGGTAGATTCACGCTTTTCCCTCTGTTGCAGGTGTAATAATATGTCCCTGCTTTCTGTATTTGATGCACATGAGGGTGTACTTCAAATCAGAAACAATCAAACATGGCTCCCCTAATTTCAATCAAAATGTTAATGAGGGTAAAGGTTTTTTAACCTCTCCTGTATTCCACAGAATGAGTCTTTCCACTCCCATTAATTATTACACTAGTCTACAGTAGTCTACTTAAGATGTTCTTGTATGCCTGACCAAATTTTTGATGCGTATCCAATGTATACAACACTGCATGATTTGGCTGCCAGAAGCCTTCAAAATGTGATCAACTCAGAAAGGAAAATATTTCATTGTTCCTAATTCTCTTGTATACACTATTGCTCGTTTTCTACATTCCCTTCCATTGTTCAGAAACAATGGAACAATTCTTTTCACTGATATTATTCTGAATGGATGGAATCATGGAGACTAAGGACATTTTGGTCTGTGACATTTTACCGGCAGTTGCCGGCAAAAGGGAAGATGCATGGGGTGACTTGTGGCACCTCATGCACCCTCCCTCTTTCCCCCATCATGCGTTGGCACTGTGTCCCCATCAGATGGGAGAAAGGATGGCAATGTGTGGCAATGCACATTGCCTCACCGCCCTTTCCCCATTATACAGGGGAAAAGGGGAGAAAGTGTGGGTAGCTCAATCAGAGCTACCCAAAATACACTTTCATACCCATAGTGGTGGAGGAAACACCTTTTGGTGCTTTCCCTCCACTTTTGGAGGAATGTGGGTGGGGCCTGCCATGCGTCATGTGATGGAGCAGGCAGACCCCATGTAAACTATGAATCAAAGTGGCAAAATGGGTCTAAATTGCCCCCTGTGAAGAGGTTTTAAATGAAGCCCTTGGTTCAAACATACACGCTGACTAAAATAATGAGTATAAGAGCTAGAGGTTTTCCAGGCAGGGGTGTAAATACGAAGGCTTAATTCAGGAGTGGAAATCAGATGTCACTGGACACCAAGGCCTAGCAGTGCTGAAAGTGTGACCCAACAACATCTGGAGGCCACCATAATTCCTATTTTTGACTAAAATCCATTATATTCCCAACTAGAAGAAAATTATGAATGGACTAAACACACATGGGTGTGTTCACAATGCTTCAGTAATCCTACTTTATTTACAACAAATAATTGAATATAGACCATGGAATTATTGCTAAGCAATAGCTTCACTGTTTACTAAATCATTTTCACTGGATCTGTATTTCCATAAATATTATAGTAACATTATATGCTGTCAAAGAAGAAGAATGTATATTGCTGAAAGTTGAGTAATCTTGGATTATAAACCATAGCTTTCTGTTTGTTTATAGCTTCATAACTTCTTATATATAGAAAAAACAGAGGAAGCAAGTGGTGATAAACTGGGAGAATAACTGAATTCTAAAGCTTAGAAGTGTTCCTTTGAAATACACAGTGGTTTGTGTAACAATTGTGTTATAATTTTTGAGGATACACAATCGGCTCTCTGTATCCATGGATTCTATATTGATGGGTTCCATCATTAATTGTTTGAAAATATGTTTCTGCAAAATTCCAAAAAAAGAAACGTTGATTCTTCCATTTTATATATGGAATGCCATTGTATATAATGATATCTGAACATCAATGGATTTTGGTGTCCATGGGAGGCTCTGGAACCAAACCCCAGCAGATCTCAAGGGCCAGCTATACTACTACTATCCATTTATTCAGTGCCCACAGGGTTAATTCCTGATAAATGTAAAAATAATTGAAGTACATGATCATGTAATTTTGTCTCACAGTCCATTCTTCTTGTACCTGTAATGTCTCAGCATAATTTTGTGTACTACTGTTGAATTATGTGGAGTACAGATATCACTATCAAAAATCCTCTACATAATCATTGCATGAAACCATTGCTTTGAACTTTATATATTTATTTAAAGGAACAATGGTTGGAATTGTCATTTTTATAAGTTCAATATTATGATTTTCTAATAGCTAAAACCATCTTCCAAATGTAGTTGAAATCTAAAACATATTCAGACTAAATGTAAAACATATTTACTTGATTATTAAGAGGGCTCTGGATTCCATCACATTCACTCTTAATTTAGAGCACATTCCAGGGGTTTCTCTCTTCCTTTTACCTTTCATTTCTAAAGTGCTGCAGAATTATAACAATAATGATGTGGAAGAAAAAAGTAATTATTTTTGCATGGAATGCATATTCTATATCTTGAATGTACCAATTGAGAGAGATATTTTCTGTTAAAAGGAGCAAGGTTTTTAGCATTTTACAAGTAATGCCTTAAATGCAATATGAAATATATGGTATGCAGATCATAAGCAGAAGAAGGCAATAGCAGAACACTTCTCAATATTCCTTGCCTAAGGAAATACTATGGAATTCATGCCATATACTGATAGTTTACTTGAATACACATACACACACATTGATCTCTTGAGCATAAATACCGAAAGTAATGTTTTAGATTTAAATCACCAAGTTTCATTCTCTGATGTTCACAATTTAGCAATGCTGTCTTATATCTATCTATTTCAGACCCAATTGAACTAATTCCCAGATGTGGAAATCAACCTCTTAAGTTATTGTTGTGACTTATCTATCTGGCTGGGTTTGATCTTTTTTGTAACCATGGTTAGTATTTGAAAATATGAAATTACCATCACATTCTAGCGCATAACCGCCAACTGTTGTGATTTCACCAGTCCCAATTACTCCTCTACAATCCCACTTTTTCAGCCGCATTTAAACTTTATTGATCCTCTGTTCAGCAGTTACAATGTAAGGAAGAGAGACAAAGATTCAGTCCTTATGGAAGTTTAATATCTTAATGGTCATATGATAATATGTAATATAGGTTGCCTTACATGCAAGGTAAAATATAATGTGAGAAAAGTTTAGCACCCAGATATTGAGATACCTATGTTTCTCCTTCAGAAGAGAAATATTCAAATATTTATGAATAGATATAAAAATAACGTAACAGATTACTAAAAGCCTGTTCATTTCCCACATAAATATTCTGAGATTCCAAACTTTAAAAAAAATTAATTGGAGTGTTTATGTTTACTCTGTTTCTCCGGTTTTAATTACTGTCATAAATTGGACACTCACATGCCACAAAGCTGATAATGGAATACCAGATAGATTACAGATTGTTATCTGACAAATGACAAGGACCTCAATCCCTCAGTCTAAAGAGATAGGAGTGGGAGAACAATATTCTGCCGCCTACTCCTCACATCCCACAGAGTTTAATTAAGTGCAAACTACTAGACGTAAATAGGCAGGGCAAGGTCCAACAAGCCCCTGCCTTATCAAGGCCATCTGTGTCCAGCAGGGTGGGCTACACGGTGCTCACACCTTTTGGACTCAACCTGTTGCAATCAGCATACACTGAGGGCAAAAGAGGGAAAGTGAAAAGAAGAGAGAGACATTACACCATTTTAAAGGATGGTGGAAAAAAGTGAGTTGACAAAGATTAATTGGGACTATCAATCAGACAATATGTATGTATTGTATATTTATAGTATGTGTCAGTAGAGTTAGCATATACTGCTATCCTAGGATGGTCAGGCTTTCTGTATGTTGTACATAATATTTCTTTAGGAAGTAGTACAGGAAATTCATGTGTTTTGTCTCATTCGCTCTTTACATTATTTTGCAAGTATTATGCAAATATATGCCCCTCAATTTTACAAAGCCTTGCCCCATAGTTGTGGGGTTTGGTTTGGTCCTTAAATCCCAAGAAATAGGAAGCCATTGAACTGTCATGCTCTTCTGAATCTCAAATTTGCAATAATGAAATGCTTAAACATGTTACTAAAGTCGGAAAAGCCCAGGGGCACAAAATATTCAATTGAGAAGTTGTTTGCATTTATGGGGTGGAAATACTACTAAGTGATATTCCAGTTGTAAATGGCTGCAGTTCTTTTCTCATAAAAATCTGCATTTCCAAATTGTTCCCACAAAAGTGGAACCAAAAATAGTATTTATTCTCAGGAGAATGTTAATACTGATACCACATCCTTTGTGGTGGTATTCCCAGATGAAACTGAGGTTGGTGGTGTTCTTCCAAAGCTTTCAGTTCTTCAGCACAGATTTAATGAAAGAAGCCATGGACCAATGCAGAACATTGTTGTAAATTATACTCCTTAAATGTGTCTATTCTAAGAGGATTCTGTATGGCAGAAAACAAAATTGTCTCAACTTAGCAATATAATGTGCTTTGAGAAATCCCATGTGCTTTCTTAAGGGAATAACAGTAACTTTTCCATCTCTCACATCTATTATTGTGTTTAGTAAGACAGTAAAAATGTAGTCAAATAGAACAAAGCTGAATACTATAAAATTTTAATTTAGTCCACCAGAGAAGTTGCTCCTCAGCTGTGCAGTAGATTAGCATTAGTTACTGTGGCCGTGTCTATACTTAACAAAATAACTGGGTTAAAGCACTCCAGAGCTGTTCCAATGAAGCCTGGGAGCATCGGGGCAACTTTTTGGCATTCACATGGCCGCATAGACCAAGTGCACATTGAGGCTAGCACTGCCACTGTGTAGCCTCCGGCAAACAAATTATTGACAGAGGATTGCTGGTAACATCAAATTTTGGATTCATGGATGGGTGCACTTGTGTAGCATCACCAGAAGCGCAACATTGCCAGGAAGTCTCTGAGAGGGATCTGCTTCTTGGCAGTGACACAGAGGTGGGCCCATTAGAAGTTTGGACAATGGATTGTTCCAGATTTAATGCAATCCAGATGCATTAAATCAGATACACTTCTGAAACTCCAGGATGATACTGGAGCTTCCATGAAGCTTCCAGGAAGCTCCAGAGTAAATTCCGTTTTTCCTTGATCTGCATTAACAGTTGCAGTGCTTTTGCTGCAAATCCAGTTGTGCATTGTATAGATCCCTGAAGCAGGTGAGAAGTAAATACACTGAATTTTGGACTTCTATTGGTCTTATTTTAGAATCGTCTTCCTAAATATACAGCACATTCCCAAAATATGTACATCTGTTGACAGCTAGTAATAGCCATAGTGGGTATTTGAAAGATAAATCCATTTATTGTGAAGAATAAATGTTGTGATAATAACTATTTAATCAGAGTTACAAATCCCTGCATTAGGGAAAGAGAATGCACTGGAGCTTTCCTGACGCTCAAAAGAGCCTTACATTTCAGAGTACTTTGAATAACTGAGTCAGTTTTCAATCAGAATATATCCTACTGGATGGTTGGGACTCCGTTTTCTCTACACAGTGTAGCCACAACCGGGGATGGTCCAGAGTATTGTCACTCTGTACTGGTCCCACAGTATCTGGCTCATGCAACTGTGCCCTTGGATCATCCAACTCCAGTGTGTGAGTTATTACATGCTGTCCAATCAGCACATTTTCAATGTATTTATAGTATGAGTGTGAGGCATTGTCAGCTACAGGTGCCACTTTTTTTTGGGAAAAAAGGTTCCCAATGCTTTGATATTTGAAAAAATAAGCATAGACTTCTTCAGCAACCAGGGAGGGCCAGTGTTTTTATTGACCAGTGTTTTCATTGACAAAATCATTTCAAATGTATTTGTACCCGGGTTTGATATGTGTAATTGTCATGTAACATATATATTGGTTGTTTCCATTCAAAGGCATCTCCCCTTACCTCTTCTCTCCTCAAGTTGTCCACCATTCATGCTGTTATGATTGTAACAGTGACAAGCAATCACAAACATATGGAGTATGGCAGTGAAATAAATGAATAAATTACTCCAAATACATCTGGGACTTTTAAAATCTGTTGCAGGTGGAAATAAATGTGTAATAGAGTTCTGGAAGGATGGTGACTGTAGCACTTTTTCTTCGTGGTCTTCTTCCCTTCCTCGGTGACTCTGCTCTTAAGAACTCCTGGGCGTCTATATGGAAGACTATGCCAAGTCATTTTCTTAATGGGCTCCTGTGAAATGAAAAGCAGAGTTTGTCACTCCCACCCTTTTCATTCTCTTCCTGACACTCTAATAATCACAGTGTATGATGTTTCAGATTAAGGCCAGTAAGCAAGGGACAAGAACAGGATGATGGAAGGCCTGTATTTTTCATCTTGACTTCCCTTCTGTAGAAATAACCATTACTTTCCATGTGTTGGGACCTCTCCCCTTTGAAATGGCCCATTAGGGACTTGCAGTCTGCTGAAGTCATTTGGTTAAACTTTGTCAGGATTCATCTCTTTATTCTTCTTCCAAGCTGCCTGGTTAGAGAAAATATTCCCATTTTTTTCAGATTTCACCCGTGGTGAAGTCCACAATTAGGATGGATATTTATGGGGAAAACAAGCAGGTATCCCTTTTTCCTCTCCATGTTTTCTTCTCACAGATGAAGGTGTCACTTTTGGCCACTCAAAATGGGGGAAGCAAAGTTGGGGAAGAAGAGAAAGGGAGGGGGGTCCTCTTCTACAAAGAGAGTTTTAAAACACTAACAACTTTTGAACATGTATTCAAATATTGAAGCCAAAGAAGAAACACATAGTCTATTAATAGTTTCAGAAACATAGTTCATAAATACAATACAGACAATACAGACAACTCCTAAAGAGAATGAGAAAAAATGTTATTTCAACAGAACATTGAATTAAGGAGAGAGAATGGATCAATCCTATTCCTACATGGTATAAACAGTTTCTTACTTTCTGGTTACAATTCCAACTGCTAAGTTTACAAACCTTTTGTTTTCCTTGTTCTTTTTTTGCAGGAGTACCTCATCTAATTTATCATAAATTAACAATGCATTCCTATTCATGTCTGCTCATGAGTCCCAATGTGTGGCAAAGGGTCGCATGCTGAATTGACATCTGTGTTTCTGCCAGTTTTTATCTCTATGTTCCTGTCCTGTCAATTGCTGTTTAAGCTTAGTAATGTATTCCTGAATGCAGCATATTAGAAGCTGCAACGAGATTGGCCATTCTGTGAATAGCAAAGCTTCTTCTGTTGTGCTGCAGAAACAAGACAGGAAGGAGATAGTTGGCAAATTCACCCATTCCCTCATAGCGACTTCCATTGTGTTTTTCATGGTGCTCAGAAAGGTCCCACAGCTTTACAGTCTGGAGCAGCTTTTGAGAAAACATGTGGGAACAGGGGTGAAGTATGGTAAAAATTGCTTTCTTGTCCCCTGGGTTCCAGTATGAATCAAACTCTGCAAAATACACTTCTGAATTCAACTGGGAAAAGCCTGTATTGAGGTATTTGGAGAACGCACGCTGGAGGAATGTGCTATGGCATGATCAGGAAGGGAATCGAAAATAGGTCGGCAAATGTTGTATTGCCTCTCTACAAATCTATGGTGAGGCCACATCTGGAGTACTGTGTACAATTCTGGTCACCGCACCTCAAGAAGGATATAACGGAACTGGAAAAGGTACAAAGAAGGGCAACAAAAATGATCCAAGGGATGGAGCAGCTCCCTTATGAAATCAGGTTGCAACGCCTTGGTCTTTTCAGCCTTGAAAGACGGCGTTTAAGAGGTGACTTGATCGAAGTGTATAAAATCATGCATGGGATAGAAAAGGTGAATAAAGAAAAAAAATTCTCTGTCACACAACACTAGGACTAGGGGGCACTCCCTAAAGCTCCAAGGTAGGAAAGTTAGGACTAATAAAGGGAAATATTTCTTCACCCAGAGGGCCATTGGGTTATGGAACTCACTTCCAGAGGAGGTTGTGACAGCTGTCAGCCTGGACAGCTTCAAGGCAGGATTAGACAGATTCATGGATACCAAGGGAATCAGTAGTTACTGAAATGGACATCCAAGTATCACCTCTGTGTTGATGGAGGCAGGCAGGATTTTCCCCGGGTACTGGTTGTGGGGGGTCGGGAGCAGGTGAGGGTTTTGCCCTCCTTTCTGCTAGAGATCCCTGTGTACAACTAGTGGGCCACTGTGTGACACAGAATGCTGGACTAGATGGGCTGAGGCCTGATTCAGCATGGCTCTTCTTATGTTCTTATGTTCTTATGTTCTTATGCTATTGGTAATCCTTTTCTACAACCTAAAATTTGTTACCAGCACGACAGGGGATATGGGTGTGTATGTGATGATCTATGACCTCATTAGACAGTCCAAATTCAGAAGTGTATACCAGTTCCTCTAGGGCTCCTGCTGGCTCCCATCCCACAACATACATCTACTTCTGGTGGGACTCCATGGCAAAACTGAAGAAGATCTGGCATATGCTGCAGTGGTGGCAACACGGGACACTTCCCGTGTTGCATTAGAAGAAACAGGGGGAAGCTAGGTGGCAGATGTTTCCCCTATGGGATGGGGAAAGGGGGAAGCCGGGTGATGCAGGGCATGGGGCAATGGGTTTCCCACACACCTCACTGGACACCACCAGATTTGCCATGATCCATGGTGATTATGGCATCAAATGTGATGAGGTCCCTAGAGATTGTTGGACAGTAAACTACAGCACTTCTCAGCATTGGCCACTTAAAGTTAACATCAGAGCATATCAAGATATATTTATTTTTTCCACAATTGGGATGGATATTTATGAGAACACCAAATGATCTCCCTGCCTTATAAATCAAGGTGTATATAACTAACATCCAATCAAGCTGATTTGGAAAATGATGCAACACTTTGCATCCTATAGAGAGTACCCGCTTGCCTTCCTGGCAGTAAATACATAAATAATGTTAATAACAATTCATAGAACCATAGAATAATAGAGCTGGAAGAGACCACATGCATCATCAAGTCCACCCCCCTGCCATGCAGAAAAAACACAATCAAAGCACCCCGGACAGATGGCCATCCAGCCTTTGTTTAAAAGCTTACAAAAAAGCTTCCACCACACTCCAAGACATTATTAATAACATTTGATGCCCTGACATGATACTGAAACCTCTCACCTGAAGCAGGTGACTCACTTTATGTATTTGTAAGACATAATTCAGACAACACTTCCAACCTTGGTCTAAAACTGGAATGGGAACCATGCAGTCTTCTAATGCCATTAGATTGCAAGTCCCAGGAGCCCTAGATTGCACTACAGCCCCATATGATGAGGTTGAAAGAATGAGGAATGCTTGGAATTTCCAGTCCAAGAACATCTGGAGGCGTACATGAGTACAACATCAAATATGAGGTCTGGTATGTCTTATTCGCACAACATCATCTTTGATTCCAGAATTCCTTGGATGCAGCGTAGCTTAGTGTGTCTGTAGCAAGCAGATGGGGTGAGTGTCCCATTAAACTGACTAGACTTCCTATGATAATCTTGGTAGGACTGCTGTCCCTGATACCAGAAAAGTGTATGCCAGTTTATTCAGGTGTGAGGAACCTTGATCTCCTTCTGTCTGATAAAGCAAAACATTTTTCTGCTGCCATGCTTTTATGAACTGGTTAGGGTTGGGCTTTTAATGCTGTGCTGTTTTTAAGCACTGCATAAGGTAAAGATGAAGTTTTTCCCCTGACATTAAGTCTAGTTGTGTCTGACTCTGGGCATTAGAACTGGAGATGTGCTCATCTCCAGTTCTAAACCGAACAGCTAGCATTGTCCCTAGACACCTCCAAGGTCATGTGGCCAGCATGATTTCATGGAGCACTGTTACCTTCCCGCCAGAGCGGTATCTACTGATCTATTCACATTTGCATGTTTTCGAACTGCTAGGTTGGCGGAAAAGCACTACATATGCATGTTAATATTTTTAATATTTAACTTCATAATTGTGTAATTGTTATACACACACACAGTAGAGTCTCACTTATCAACCTTTGCTCATCCAACATGATGTTTTGGTGCTTTATTTGTAAAATCATAATGTAATTTGTAGGCATGGTTAGGTTTGGTCAGAATCTTCGTAATTTGGAATAAATTTGGAAAGATTTGCTTTTTGAAGCAATTTCGAAGTTTTTAAGGAAACCATAAGTACCTTTGCCCTTCTGAAGCTTTTTGAAGCATTTCTGTTACGAAGAAGTAAGTGAGTCGGAAATTATTCAGCATTTCCCCATTTCTGGTCCCTGGCCTCAACTCAAGTGGATGAATTTCCTCCTTCTCCTCTCCCCTCACTTCTGTCTAGAGCCTGGGAAGTGTTTCAAAGCAGAGTGGATGAATTTCCTCCCTCTCCTTTCCCCTGGCTTCTGTCTGGGAAGCATGATAAAGCAGGGTGGATGAATTTCCTCCTTCTCCTCTTCCCTGGCTTCTGTCTGGAGTCTGGGAAGCGTTTTAAAGCAGAGTGGATGAATTTCCTTCTTCTCCTTTCCCCTCGCTTCTGTCTGGAGTCTGGGCAGCATTTTAAACCAGCGTGGATGAATTTCCTCCCTTTGCTCCCCCCTTCTGGAGTAAAACAACTACTTTCAAAGTAAAGACCACTCAAAGAACACTTTCAAACCATCATTCGGAATTTGGAAGTCTTCAAAAAGTCTTGAACATTTTTTCTGTGAAAATCAAAATTGACTTCTGAATCGAACCACCAGTGCCCCCTACATCCAAAATGAGTTTTGAACCATTTTTTGGATCAAACAAGCCTAGTAATTTGACGTTTAATAGACTTTTCCTTAATCCCTCCTTATTATTCAACATTTTCGCTTATCCAATGTTCTGCTGGCCCATTTATGTTGGATAATCAAGACTCTACTGTATGTGTATATGTGTGTGTGGGGGCATATGTGCACATGCATGTGTGTGTGTGTATATATATACACACGCACACATACACACACATATACAATGTTCCCTCACTCCTTTGCAGTTAATTTACTGTGGACTCGCTATTTTGTGATTTTCTCTGCATGGCCCTCCTCCTTCCCTCCCTTGCTTCCCTCCCTCCCCCCTCTCACTTTAGCTTCTCTTGCCCCTCCCTTCTTCCCTCAGGTGCTCATGCCACCCTCCCCTGGCAAGAGGGACACTTTCACCTGCACAGCCCTCCTCCTCTCATTCCCTCCCTTCTTGCCTTCCTTCCTCTGCTGCTTTCCCTCCTCAGGCTGTGGGAGAAAGAAGATGTTGGGGCTGAGGAGGAAACAGAGGGAGCCACCAAAGCCGCTGCTCCTGGGTCTGGCATCTTTTTCTTCCTCCTCTTCTTCTTTCTCCCACAGCCTCAGGAGGGTAAGTGGCAGAGGAAGGAAAGCAAAGAGGGAGGGAGGAGGGCCGCCCAGGTGAAAGTTCCCTCTTATCATGGGAGGGTGGCATGGGCACCTGAGGGAGGAAGGAAGGGAGGGGAAAGAGGAAAGAGAAGGCGAAGTGAGAGGGGGAGCATTCCTTTACGTATGTTGCTAGTTTCCTTGAGTCTCCTTATTGGGAGAAAGGGTGTATAAAATATGAACCCTTCATATCCACAGTATCTGTGAATTAATTTTTTAAAATCTTAATTTTTCTATTTTATATAAAGGACCACTATTCTATTATACCATTGTATATAATGGGACTTGAGTAGCCATCAATCCACAGGGAGTCCTCGAACCAAACTCCAGCAGATAACACGGGTTCACTTGAGTATTATAATAGGAAATTCACTAGCCACAAATGCTGGGACATACTTCCAAATTATAGCTGGGGCCACAGCAACACTGAACAAAATAACGCTCACACAGTAAAGGCTAGTTTATTTGCAGAAGGAACAGCACTAGAATATTATTATTGAGATGCTAGACTCAGCACATGTGACCCACAACAAAAATCCACATTTCATGTTGAATTTGCCTCAGTGTCAAAACCTTGGCTGCCACTGGCAGCTCCTAGTCTCATTTATCCATCAGAGCTGTTGCCACTACCAGCAACGAACCGTCTATGAGGTAGTGTCTCCCCAGCATTTGGACATATTTTGTTTCATTAAACAGATTATATTTTACAGTAAAGGCATTTTATTTTAGTCTTTAATATTAGTTTTGCTTGATGTTTGAAAGCAGCTAAAAACTGTGTGTGCAAGAATATTCTGGTACACTTAATAAATCCTCAGAACCCAGGGAGGGGGGTGGTCAACCTTATGTAAAACACTGCCATGCTTGCCTTTATATCAGTGCAAGAAAATTCATAATTTACAGAGGAAGAGTAGAATGCTCTGGAGTATTACACCCAGATGCACTACTTAGGATGATTTATCTTAAATATTTTCAATGAGGGAAAATTTCAGCCTTAATTCCTGTCATTTCTTGTATGTCATAGAACTGTACAATACATGAATTTAATTTGGTACATTATGGCGTCCCTTATAACACATATATTGACTAGGCTTGTGCATTCCAGAAAAACCTCCATCCATTTCAGTGGCCTGGCTTTTGGTTCGGGTCTCAATCCATTTTTCGGGAGCCTCTCAAATTTGGGAGGGCATATATCTGTTTTTGCTCTGTAATGCCAAAAGATTTGTTTTCAATCTTGCCTATTATTGGGGGGTGGGGGTGGGTGTGGCTTCCCAGGCTCACCTTCCCATCATTTTAGGTATTTAAGCTACTCTAGGGGAGAGCTACTGCAGGCAGGCGTGCACACTTTCTCTCCCAAGCCTGCACCACAACACACACTCTTTCCAAGACATTTAAGGGAGGCTTCTTAGAACCGATTGGAGGCTGTTTAAAGACTGGATGAAAGAAAACAAGCTAAAGCTCTTAATCTAGTAAGTCAGAGAAAATGGACTGGATCACAACTGAGGCAAAAATAAACATAATGGACAAGATACTTTCTATATAAATATATATCTACATTTTTTCACACCTCATCATAACTTATCCCACTTCAAAGAAGAAAGGAAGTCCTTGTAAAGATTTTTTTATTCTTTATTACAATCCCAATTCCATATATATATATGGAATTGGGATTGTAATAAAGTGGGATAAGTGATGATAAGTGATGATGATATATATATATATATATATATATATATATATATATATATATATATTCCTTTCTTCTTCTTTTCTGGACTATTTATTTTCCTTTACTCCCAACTGTCCTACTTTCCTATACACTTATATTGTTCGCCCTCTTTTATTATATCACTATAACTTCTTTGAATAAAAATTACTTTAAAAAGGGAGGCTTCCGGGTGTGCAGCGATGGTGGAAAGACAGGCTGTTTAGAGCTCTCTGAGAGCAAGCCAGCTCTGAATAGTGGCTGGGTAGAGCAAAAGCTCCCTTTCTTCCATGGATCGAGGTGGGAGAAACAGCGAAACCGCAAGGAGTCAACCGACAGCCCAAATGGGGGTCCTCTCCTCAAGAGTGGACCACCAAAGGGCCTGGTACGGCGAGCCTCATCAGAAGCTTTCAGGAGAAAAACTCCTGCATATCTTCAACCGGGCACACTTTTAAATATTAAGAAGAGAAGGAGAAGGAGGAACGAGGATAATAAGGTGAAAGAGTAACTGATGTTGGAAAATAAAATCATTCCTCTTAAATGAGAGAAGAAAGAAGGTAAGAGAACAATACAATCATGTCACGATGCAGGGACTCGGCCGGCCCCTTAATCACACACACAGAGACGGTAATCAGCTAACTATTTATTGAATAATAAAGAACAGGTGAAAAGGTAATTGTCCATAAAATATTGAAAAGATCAATCCACAAGAAAAGAGTCTGTAGTAATCCAATCCAATAACTTGGAAAAAGCTTGGTAAAAGACTTGGCAAAAGGCTCCGCAAAGCAATGCGGATCAAGGAACAAAACAAAGTTCAAACAGGGCCCAAGAAACTTCTTGGCAAGGCACGAGCCGGCAACTTGGCTCCGTAGTCCTTCGCTCGCTTCACTCCGCTTAGAATAGAAGTGGCCGAGCTACTGGGGATCCGTTCCCACGGATCCTATACTTAATCCCCTTGGCGAGGTCCCCGACGCTCTAGGCTACTGCGCCAATCTGTGCTACGGGATCTCGCGCTTCTCTGGCGCTCTAGGCTGCGGTGCCAACCCCTCCTGCTGGACTCGATGCTCTCTCTCCTATCGAAGCCCCGTCCTTGCCTCCCAGCACCTGGTTCACTATCTTCATGAGAGACAACCTCCCTTTCAGCTTCCATGGCCTCATCCTCCACATTTTCCCAGATTCTTTCCTGTGACCCGAAACCACCTGGCTTCTCATAACAATCGTCACTATCAACACTTTCTGAATCAGCCTGACCTTCCCCAGTTATGTAGCCGTCAGGCCATCCATCATCCCAAGCCAAGCTCTCTGTGGGAGAAGAAGGCCCAGCTAACTCATTAACCCCTTCCTCCATTTCCTAATCAGCTGCAGCTGGCTCCAATGCAAGTGGGACCCCCGTTGCTGCCCCCTGCCCCCCAGGCACAAAGGAGAACTGGGTTGCTACAGATCAATATGAAGAATAAGAAAGAAGGGAAGAGGGAAGAGTTGAGATAGAGAAAGAAAAAAAGACAATTTTTAGAAGGAATCGGGTACCCTTATACTATTATAACACACACACACACATATAGAAAGAAATCTCAGGTAAAGATTTATAGAGAAAGAAGGAGATAAAAAAGACCAGAACTGACCTTGAAGAACTAACCCTGAGGCCAGGATTGGTTGTCTTCCTGATAAGCTTGCAGTCTCCCTGATAAGTGGGAAGAGGAGCGTCCTTGAGGACCTGGAAACCGCGGCAGCTTTGGCAATATCATGAGGGAGGGGTAAGAGGCAGGAAACAAGGAAGAAATCACGAGAAGGGACAAGGAGAGAGAGCAAACCCTGCAAGAGTTAGGACGGGATATGTAACTAGAGCAGAAACAGGAAGCCGGGAATTGGAGAAGGGCGGAAACGAAACACTGGGACATGAGGAAATCCAGTGAGAGTGGAAAGGATACCATAGAAGTAGGAAACCCCAGAAAAGGAAAGGACACCATAGAAATAGGAAATTCCAGAGAAAGAAAGGAGTGAGACTACCTTTTCGATCTACTCATCATATCTAATTAAATTTACAGAACTAGATCACTAAATTACTAAATATATACACCCACAAAACGGAACAAAATAAAATAAAATAAAAAGTCAAAAAAAGAAGGAAGGAGAGAAATGGCAACAAAGAAAAATAAAGGAGAAAAAGAGACAAAAGAGATTAAAAGGAAGTTCAGAAGAACATCCCTCGTGGAAGACCCAAATATAAAAGAGATGATGAAAAATATGATGAAAGAATGACAGAAAATGCAAGCTAAACAAGATAAATTACAAGAAAAACAAGATGTTTACTAGAGAATAGCTCAAGAACAAATGTCTGATCTAAGGAAAGAATTAAGAGAAGAATTGGGAACAATGAAAGCAGACATAAATTCAATACAAAGAAAATTAAAAGGCTTGAAAGATGAGAAAACTGAAATAGAGAAGGAACAAGAAAATATATATGTTAAAATGAAGAACTTAAATTTGAAAAGTGAAAGACTGGAAGCAAAACAGGAGGCGATGGGGGCAAAGAACCTGGAATACCAATTAAGACTGAGAAATGTTCAGGAAGACATAAAATATAACATAAGAGAAAAAATGATGGAGATAATAGCAGAAATGCTAGGCTTGACTGAAAAAGAAGTACTGGAACAGACAGATAGAATATATAGAGTAGACACAATTTATGCCAAAAAAACAAAACAGCAAGGATGTAATAGTACACTTCATGAAGAAAACAGTAAGAGATTAATAACAAAAGCACAGTCTACTACAAAGGGGGAAAGGTTGTATTTTTGAAAGAATACCTTAGTACTGTGCTGAGTAAGAGAAGAAAAAATATTTTTGACAGAAGAATTGAAAAAACAGAAACTTCGCTTTAGATGGGAGAAAGGAGGAGGCCTGATGGACGTGTACCAAGAAAAAAGATATTGGATAAGAGATATAGAGTCTGCAAGAGAGTTCTATGAGAAAATTAGAACAAATAAAACAAAGAGAAAATATGAAGAAGAAAGAAAAAGAAAAAGGAAGAAAGGCCACAACGTGAAATCACTGGAAAAAGAATACACTAATTCAGAGAGCTACGTGAGAATTCCAATATATGGAAACAACATAGAGGAAAGAAATGGATTGGCACAGATGGAAGAAACTAAAACGGAAGAGAACGAAGAGAGGGAAGGGAGGGAAGAGGTAGAAGGGAGCGAACAAAAAGAACAAGAGGAACAAGAAGAACAAGAAGAGGAAATACAAGACTAAAGATGTTCAAAGAACTAAAGATTTACTCAAATAATATCAATGGAATAAATTCACAATATAAGAGATAAAATATTCAATAGAGCAGTGTTTCTCAACCTTTTTTGAGCTGCGGCACACTTTTAACATTGAAAAATCCGGGGGCACGCCACCAACCAAAATGACACAAAACGACACTCTCACACAGTAAAGATTGGCTGGGAGATGGTGACCTGCTGGGAGCGCTGAAGCCAGGGGAGGGGTAGGAGCCAGGCCGTGCCATGCCTCACCCCTCCCCCCCCGGATTCAGTTCTCCCACAGCTTCGCCAGCCGTGAGGGGGCAGTGCCAATCCCGCATTGTGCAGGCTCTGCCACTGCTGGCTTGGCACTGCCCCTCAAGGCTGGCGGTTGTGAGAGCGCTGAAGCCGGGGAGGGGAAGCCATGCCCTGCCCCTACCCCAGCTTCAGCTCTCCCACAGAGGAGAAGCATGAGCGGTGGATGGGCTTCAGTGGGCGGGCTCCGTGCGGCTTCAGAGAGCGAGGGGCGAGAGTCATGGTGGCAGTCATGGCGGATTGGAGGCTGGCTGGGGAAACGGCAGAAGGAGGCGGTGCCCCGGCCCTTCTTTCTTTTGCGACGACCCTTCCTCCTCCTCCTCCCCCAAGCAGCAGGAGTTCAGCAGGGGGAGGGGGGCAGAGAGCTTTTCTCGCGGCACACCTGATGATCGCTCACGGCACACTAGTGTGCCACGGCACACTGGTTGAGAAACACTGCAACAGAGTACAAAGGATATAATGTCTTGGCTTTACAAGAAACACATATTGCACAAAAACATGTAGCACTTTTAGAAAAGAAAAAATTAGGAAATAAAAACACAACAAAAATTTGAAAATAAACAAAGCACCAGGACCTGATGGATTATCAGCCACTTATTATAAGACATACCAAAATGAATTAATATCATATTTTTTAAAAAAAGTATGAACAGAATAAGAGAAACTCAACAGATACTTGTGGTGTTCCAGCCTCTTTCACACACTCCTTCCAAGGCATTGTAAGAAGGCTTTTCCACTTCCAAGTAAGGAAGAGTGATGACCTCCTGAAGCTATCCTCCTTGAGCTTCCTTTTTAAAAAAAACCCCTCTTTTTTCCTCGTATACTTCAATCTCATTTTTGCTTTGGGTTTAATGCTTTCTTACAGCTGTTTCTACTCTCTACGCTAGAGGAGAGGTAACTGGTAGTAGTTTTCAGAGAATTAGGGTTTTCTTTTTGTTTGCTGGGATTAATAAAAACGATTAAACTGTGATGCCAAATAGGTGAGGAGGAGCCAAGATCGATTGCCAGATGGTCCCATTATGAATCCATAATAGCTGGAACCTTGCCATTTAGTGCACCTGAACAAATGAAAGAAGGCAGATGGCTGAAGGAAATGGCTAAAAACAGATCCATGCACAACTCTAATATTGACTAGTGATTGTTTCTGAGGATGCTGTAGATGTACAATGAAAGCAAGCATGTCCATTCAGTGGAAATTAGATGTTTATGCCCTAAATTGAGAGTAAGGTGGGTGGGGGGGGATTGAGAGTAAGGTGGGGGTCAACTCCAGCAAGTCCACGGGCCAATTGTTTAAGCCTAGAATCTTCCAGGGGGCCATACAGATGACAAAATTGCCACCAGTATTCTGAAAATAGGAGAAACCAGATGTTTCCTTCTGATTTTGCAAAAATTATATCTCCTCTTTCCCATGACTCTTTTTATATTATACAGTGCAGTCCCCCAGAGCAATAGGGTTTCACAGATCAAAGTTATTACAATCAACGAGACCTGCTGGAAGTGCACAAAAGAGGAGGGAGCAGTTTTTGAGCCTCCCTTTATGAGTCTTAGTGTTGTTTGTAAGAGGAGGAAAATTAGTTTCAACAGTTCCGGGGTTAGTATAACTTTCTTCAACACACTGTAGGTCCTAGAGGTCTTTAAATTGTGTGGATCCAGAGCTTCTCCCTGCCCACAATAGGCCACATCAGAAGGGTCAGGTTTTGCTTGGCTTCGCTGAGAAAGGAGAGGGGCAGTGGGGCAAATCTGCCACCCTGCACTAAGTTCCCTCTTGGTGAGGCTCTTCATTGAAGCCATCACAACATGGGAAGCCTCCTGTGTTGTGGGGAAAGTGTCTGGTGTCACTTTCACCCCAGGTGGGGACAGGGCCTCTGCCAGAAGTCACACAATGTCATGTGATGGCTGGCGTGGGGATCTGTTTATTTGTTGGGGTGAAAGCATCCTAAAACGCTTAATTCCCCCATCTGATGAGGTTCTATGTCCAGAGTTATGTTCTTTCATCCTCTCTTATATTCAAATGGAAATTCATTTGAGAGAAAAGGATCATGTCCCTTTCCAATGAAGATATGAGTAGAATCTAAAGGTGACATGCTTGGAGAGGCAGAACCACTTGCGAACCAACATATGGAGGAAGGAGAGCATTTCTCTCCAACAAGAATTCAGCTACAACTTATATTTACTGTATTTGCATTCCTCTGATAACTTTGCCTGCCCCATTTCTCTGGATGTCTAAAGTGAAGGAAATTTTCAAGAATGGTAGGGGCAATGCTCTCATCTTCCCATAGCTTCCCTCTGACAAGCTATACTCCAAGAAACTAGCTACAAACCAGTATTTTTAATTGCCCTTAGGATGCAATCCCAGTTGCTCCTAGGCTACACTGATAATTTTTTTACATTTTGTGGCTTTTCACAAGTTTGAGTGCCTGAAAAGTTTTCAGACTAAGATATTGAAGGGACAGATGTGAACACACTGGTAATTTATCTGATCCTTTTCCAGCTTCAGAGAATATAAACTCAGTTTTTGGATGCAATATAGGCAGTTAGGGGAACATATGGGTTTTTAACATTTTCATTATATTTCTGGGGAGTTTATGGAAGTATATGTAGAATACTTGAATACTTGGGACCAGCTGCTAAAATCAGAGAGAGAAAAATATTACAAAATTATATAATAAATTGCTAGATTGGGAAACAGAGGCAGAGGAAGTTAAAAGTTGCATGGTAAATTGGGCCAAAAAATATGCCGCCCAATCCATTTAGCGGAGTGGAAACAAATCTGGACAAAGAAAATTAAGCATACTCCGTGAGCCTTAAAGAGAACTGGCTCAAAATAGTCCACAGATGGTACCTCTCTCCTCAAAAACATAGCATAATATACAAGAATAAACAAAATATTTGCTGGAAATGTAAAATGCTAATAGGCAGCTTCTACCATTTATGGTGGACCTGCCCGGAAGCTATCAAATATTGGAAAAATATTCAAGTAGAAATGCAGAAGATTCTTGAATGTGTGATCCCATTGAAACCAGAATTTTTTAAAATTAGGTTTAACTGACAAAAATTTAAGGTTAAATTGTAATGAGGATAAACTATTCACATATATAGACTGAGAATAGTCTATGCTCAGTATTGGAAAAGGGATCAAACTCCACAAACGGATCAATAGCTGGACAAATTGATGGACATTAGAAACATGGACAAACTTACCTTTTTCCTGAGAAAAAGCACAGGTAGACATATGATACCTACGGATTGGTCACCTCTGGATGATTATATAGTAAAATTAAATACTACTAATAAAGATTAAGAGATAATATGGAGAGAAATATAACCTAAGGAAAAAAGAGGGGGGGGGGACTTGCATTACTCTTCGGGTTAAAAGGACTTTACCTATTGTTGAAATAGTGGACACAAACCTTGATATTGAAGATAATCCAAACCAGGAATGGAAGTCAATTATTCGTTCTTTTCCTTTTTCCTTTTTTTCTTTTCCTCTAATCTATAAAAAAAATAATTTTCCTCCTTCTCTTTCTTTTCATTTCCCCCCTCACTTTCCCTTCTGCACACTCCCTCCCATTTGAATATAAATAAATAAAGAAAGAAAGAATATATGCTGTAATTGAAGTGGAATGTTTCCATGTGCTCTGCTCTTTTTTATTCTATGTTATTTGATTCGAACATTTGGTAAATCGTATATTGCCAGGTGCTGTTGACTATATTTTAGAGGAAGCCTCTGATAAAACTACTTCTTGAATATTCCTTGCCTAAGGGAACCCTATGAAATCTATGGGCTCACCATAAGTCAATAGGCAACTTGAAGGCACATACATAAGGTGTGCACTTTGGACTTACGCTGAAAAAGGTTTTCTATAAAATGTATATAGTTTATTAACTGAGAAGATACCTTCAAAATCCACCTGAAGCTATAACTTTAGATGTGCCATCATCTTTGTTCTTCCTTTCAGTGAATTGCATACACACTAAAAGGAATACTTTAAAAAAGTTGTTCTATATAATAATATAATAATTGTTGTTCTATATAATACTATAATAATATAATAATTGTTGTTCTATATGTGGTTTTGTCACACACTCAGGAGCCCAATTTGAATTGGCATCTAAAGATACTATATGCTCACTTGATTAACAAACATGTTGTAATATAAAATAAAATCGAATTGTGCCTTTTGGAAGCCGCTTTGAGTCCCCCTCCGGGGGTTGAGAAGAGCGGGGTAAACTGCCGAAATAAAATAAATAAATAATAAAAATCGATGGAAGCCTGCAAATCAGTTTTAAAGTTTTAATGTTTTATGCTGTGCACTGTGAAGGCTATGTACAATAGAGATTGTGATGCTGAAACACTTCAATCATTTATAAGATACAAGTAATCTCCAGGTAGAGTGAAAGAAAAAAATCCAGTCTGAAATCTTGAAGAACCATCTCCAAGTGAAGTTGATGACATTTGCCAAGATGGACTAAAGGTCTTAATCGGTATGAGGTAGCTTTCTATCTTTCTAAAATGAAAAGTCAGAAATTATGCATCCAAACCAAAGCTCTGACCATTACGGTCCTAAGGCAACAACAGCAATACAGAATCCTAGAGCTGGAAGAGATCACAAGAGCGGATGTCCACCCACCCCCTCCCCACCATAACAAGTGACCATTCAGTCTGTTTTAAAACCTCTAAAGAAGGAAACTCCACCACATTCTGAGGCTGTGTATATTCCACTGCTAAACAGCTCTTCCCATCAGTAAGTTTCCCCCTAATTTTAGGTGGTCTTCCCATCAGTAAGTTTCCCCCCCCTAATTTTAGGTGGAATCCATTTTATTTATTTATTTATTTATTTATTATTCGGTTTTATATTCCGCTCCTCCCTGCAGATCACACACAGAATAAAAACATACAATAAAAACATCGAACATAGCTATGATGACCAAGATTTCAGCTCTAAAGTCAAAGACAAGCGCATACTCTTTGCAATACAGACTAACAATAAGCAATCCTGAAAAGGGCAGTCTTGCACGCCCTTCGGAAGGGGGTGAGCTCTGCGATCGCACAAGTATGGTCTGGAAGCGAATTCCAGAGCGCAGGAGCCACAGCAGAGAAGGCTCGCTGTCTTGTAATGGACAGGTGACAGGAGCGGAGTGATGGGATGACCAACAGATTCTGCTCTTCCGAGCGAAGGGATCTCGGGGGAACATACGAGGTAAGGCGGTCCCACAGGTACACTGGCCCTAGACCTTGCAAGGCCTTAAAGGTTAAAACCAGCACCTTGAAGGATATCCGGTACTCAATAGGAAGCCAGTGCAGTTGCCGAAGGATGGGAGTGATGTGCTCCCTCACTGGTGCTCCCACCAGCAAGCGAGCAGCGGCATTCTGCACTAGCTTGAGTTTCCGGATTGTCGACAAGGGAAGGCCAACGTAGAGGGCATTACAGTAGTCCAGCCTTGAGATGACCGTCGCTTGGATCACCGTGGCCAGGTCGTCCCTGGACAGGTAAGGTGCCAGTCGCCTAGCCTGTCGCAGGTGGAAAAACGACGTCTTGCTAACCATGGAGACCTGAGACTCCATGGACAGCAAAGGGTCCAGTTTGACCCCCAAGCTCTTTACCAGGGATGACGGGCTTAATTGCTCGCCATCCAGGGTAGGCAACCGGCACTCATCCAGCCCAGGTCGACCAGGCCACAAGATCTCAGTCTTCGACGGATTCACCTTCAGCCGGCTAGCACGCAGTCATCCAGTCACGGCTTCAAGGCATTGATGGAAACAATCAGGTACGGTGTCCGGCCTGATGTCCATTCTCAGCAAAAGCTGGGTGTCATCAGCGTACTGATAACACTCCAGACCAAAGTCGTGGGCCAGCTGGGCCAGGGGGCGCATATAAATGTTGAATAATAAGGGAGAGAGGATGGCCCCCTGGGGAACCCCACAACTTAATGGGAGCCTCGCGGAGACCTCCCCCCCCCCTCTCTACACGTCCCCGGTCCTGAAGGAAGGAGGCCACCCATTTAAGGGCAGTCCCCCTCACCCCAGTCACGGCTAAACGGTGGGTCAACAATGCGTGGTCTACAGTGTCAAATGCTGCTGTTAGGTCTAACAAAACAAGCAGAGCTGATCCACCCTGGTCCAGCTGGCGGCGAAGTTGGTCTGTAATGGCGACAAGCACGGTCTCCGTCCCATGCCCAATACGGAAGCCGGACTGGAAGGGATCAAGTCCAGCTGGGTCTTCCAAGAACCGCTGCAGCTGATCCGCTGCTGCCCTCTCAATTATCTTGCCTAAAAATGGCAAATTTGACACAGGTCCATAATTGGAGGGAGCCGAAGGGTCTAGATTCGGCTTCTTCAGCAGCGGTCTTACCATAGCCTCTTTCAACCCCCCTGGGAACACTCCTTGCTCAAGGGAGCTGTTGATAATCTTTCCCAGGGGGTCTCGTAACCCCCCCCGGCAGGATCTAACAAGCCAGGAGGGGCACGGATCGAGGGAGCAAGTAGTTGGTCTAGCTGCAGCGAGTAACTTGTCGACGGCTGCTGCGTCCAGCAGTTGGAAACAGGTGAAGGTGGGCCCGTCGAGTGGCGGCGGAGTCTCGAGTTCCCCTACTGTATCAAGAGTAGCTGGAATGTCCCGGCGGAGTTCTTGTAGTTTGAATCCATTGTTCCATGTCTTAGGCTGGATCTACACTGCCATATAATTCAGCTCAAAGCAAATAATTTGGGCTGGATCTATACTGCCCTATATCCTAGAGTCTGATTCCAGATTATCTTCATATCCCAGATTATTTGGCAGTGTAGACTCATAATCTACACTGCAAGGACGTTGCCCTGGGGACAACGTATTACCATCCTTGTGGGAGGTTTCTCTCACATCCTCACATGGGGAGCTGGAGCTGACAGAAGAAGCTCATTGTGCTTTCCCTGGATTCAAACCTCTGACCTGTCAGTCTTCAGTCTTGCCAGCATCTACATGAAGCCGCTGGGAGAAATCATCCAGAGTTTCAGAGTACGATGTCATCTGTATGCAGCTGATGTCCAAATCTGTCACTCCTTCTCACCCATTACTAAGGATGCTGTTCAGATTTTGAACTGGTGCTTGGCTGCTGTGTCGGACGGGATGAGAGCTAGCAAATTGAAGTTGAATCCAGACAAGACAGAAGTCCTCCTAGTCAGTCGAAAGGCCAAACAGAGCATAGGGTTACAGCCTGTGTTGAATGGGGTTACACTCCTCCTGAAGATGCAGGTTCGCAGCTTGGGAGTGATCCTGGATTCATTGCTGAGTCTGGAATCCCAGGTCTCAGTGGTGGCCAGGGGAGCTTTCGCACAGTTAAAGCTTGTGTGCCAGCTGCGCCCGTACCTTGGAAAGTCTGATCTGGCTACGGTGGTCCATGCTCTTGTTACATCACGGATAGATTACTGCAACACACTCTATGTGGGGCTGCCTTTGAAGATGGTTCAGAATTCTGGGAGTTGACGGCTTAGTTAGGCCATTGGCCACTTAGTTAGGCCATTGGAGGAAGTTGTGCAGGGGCAGGTAATACGTGTGATCTCGGGAAGGGGCAATAGGGATGGTAGACATAGGCCATATGAGAGGGGGCAGAGGAGCCAAGGAAAGGCTCGTCCTCCCTCTGACCTACGGGCTATCCCAAGGCACGCAGATGGGGAGTCTCCATCTACGGTGTAACAAACAGGGCGTGGTGCTTAGTCGTATCAAACAAACACATGAATCTCAAAGAGTTGAAGTAACGTTATTATTGTAGTAAATTCAAAGTAAATAAGTGTTAATGCACACAAAGTAATCATAGACAAACGTCCATTTGTAATCCAAACGCCGTTGCGTTAAATGTATTTATAATCCACACGTCGATGCGTGGTGGTGGGTAAACACCGGGTGAGGTGATCGGTGGTGTTCCGAGGTCGTCGAAAGCCGACGAGGACGCAGGTGCGTGGGCCCTTTCCACGTTTCGACCTGGCTGGTCTTTGTCAAGGCTGTGCGACAAGTAGGTAGGGGTATCCACGATGGTGGGTGACCAAGTAAGTCTGTGAGAAATTATACATTGTAAATAGGTGGCATCTCAAAATACATAAAGCATTCCACAAAGCATAAAAGCATGAACATGGTTTCATAGTTATCAATATCATCATACACCATATATGGCAATATATAAAAGGCATGGTAAGAGGAGGCAATTATCCAAATATAACATAGGGCAAATAAACATACCTATAGCAGAGGGCGAAAAGTGTGTCCCCCTATGTGGTCATGGCAAATGCAAATAATCAAGGCAAACAATACAATTAAGTACACACTGGAGGTAAGGAGCACAGGTGAGGATGGGGAGTAAAGGGAGGAGTATTCAGGAGAGTCTTAAAGGGCCAGGTCATGAATTCGTAGTTTCTCATTCAGGCCGAAGGGTTGCTCGCTATTGAGTTTTAAAATCCAGGCCACTTCCGCATTGAGACGTGCGGAAGTGGCCTGGATTTTAAAACTCAATAGCGAGCAACCCTTCGGCCTGAATGAGATACTACAAATTCATGACCTGACCCTCCTCTCTTTACTCCCCATCCTCACCTGTGCTCCTTACCTCCAGTGTGTCCTGGAAGTCCGTCTGGAACTGGCTTCCCCTCCCGGTAAGGGTGCCGAACCTATTTTGGTCCGCCCGAAGAGACTTATGGAACCCACTAGGTTTCTGAATGCTCTAATGGATTGGGAACTCCCCAGCGACTCAGTCAACGGACAAGTGGAATACTGGAATGCCAGTCTTTCTGCTGCCTTAGACGAGATCGCCCCCAGGTGCTCTCTCATCCCCCGTAGAAATCGCTCGCCGTGGTACACCAAGGAGTTGCGGGCGATGAAACGGAGGAAGAGACAGCTAGAGGACGTGTGGCGGAGCCTCCATGACGGAGCATCGAAATCAGCTTATAAACAGTTTAAAGAGGTTTATGAGCAAGCTATCAAGGAAGCGAAAAAGGTTTACTATTCTTCCTTGATAGAGTCGGCTAGTTCACGCCCAGCTCAACCTTTTAAGATAATTCGGTCTCTGACAACAATCCCAACTGTCCCAAATGATAGGGGTTTGGCTCCAACAGCTGAGGTTTTTCAGAACTATTTTGCCGACAAGATTTCGACCCTCCGCCGGGATATTCCAGCCACTCTTGATACAGTTAGCAAACTCGAGACCCCGCCGCCACTCGACAGGCCCACCTTCACCCGTTTCCAACTGCTGGACGCAGCAGCTGTCAATAAGGTACTCGCTGCAGCTAGACCAACGACCTGCTCCCTCGACCCGTGCCCCTCCTGGCTTGTTAGATCTTGCCGGGAGGGGCTACGAGGCCCCCTGGGAAAGATCATAAATAGCTCCCTTGAGCAAGGAGTTTTCCCAGGGGGATTGAAAGAGGCTATGGTAAGACCGCTGCTGAAGAAGAACATAAGAACATAAGAAGAGCCATGCTGAATCAGACCTCAGCCCATCTAGTCCAGCATTCTGTATCACACAGTGGCCCACCAGTTGTACACAGGGATCTCGAGCAGAAGGGAGGGCAAAACACTGACCTGCTCCCGACCCCCCACAACCAGTACCCAGGGAAATCCTGCCTACCTCAACCAACTCCGAGGTGGCACTTGAATGTCCTTTTCAGTAACTACCGATACACTTGGTATCCATGAATCTGTCTATTCCTGCCTTGAAGTTGTTCAGGCTGACAGCTGTCACAACCTCTTCTGGAAGTGAGTTCCATAACCCAATGACCCTCTGGGTGAAGAAATATTTCCCTTTATTAGTCCTAATTTTCCTACCTTGGAGCTTCAGGGAGTGCCCTCTAGTCCTAGTGTTTTGTGACAAAGAAAATAATTTTTCTTTATTCACCTTTTCTATCCCATGCATGATTTTATACACTTCAATCAAGTCACCTCTTAAACGCCGTCTTTCAAGGCTGAAAAGACCAAGGCGTTGCAACCTGATTTCATAAGGGAGCCGCTCCATCCCTTGGATCATTCTTGTTGCCCTTTTCTGTACCTTTTCCAGTTCCGTTATATCCTTCTTAAGGTGCGGAGACCAGAATTGTACACAGTACTCCAGATGTGGCCTCACCATAGATTTGTAGAGAGGCAATACAACATTTGCTGACCTATTTTCGATTCCCTTCCTGATCATGCCAAGCATAGAATTTGCTTTTTTCACTGCTGCAGCTCACTGGGTTGACATCTTCATTGAGCTGTCCACCAAAACCCCAAGATCCCTTTCCTGGTTTGTCTCAGAAAGCTTTGACCCCATCAATTGGTAGGTGTATTTGGGGTTCTTTGCCCCGATGTGCATGACTTTACACTTGTTTAGGTTAAAATGCATTTGCCACTTTGTTGCCCATTCACTCAATTTCGAGAGATCTTTCTGGAGCTCTTTACAATCAGTTTGATTTTTAACTACCCTGAACAATTTAGTGTCGTCTGCAAACTTTGCTACTTCAGAATTCACTCCTACATCCAGATCATTAATGAATAAATTAAAAAGTAACGGACCCAAAACTGAACCTTGGGGTACGCCACTTCTCACCTCTTTCCACCCAGAGAAATGTCCGTTTATTACCACCCTTTGTTTCCTACAGTTTAGCCAGGTTCCAATCCAGGACAAGACCTGTCCTCTGATTCCATGGCTGAAGAGCTTATTTAGGAGCCTTTGGTGAGGGACTTTGTCAAAAGCCTTTTGAAAGTCAAGGTAAACAATATCAATTGGGTCCCCTTTATCTATGTGTTTATTTACACCCTCAAAGAATTCTAACAAGTTAGTAAGACATGATTTGCCTTTGCAGAAAACATGTTGATTTTCTTTCAGCAATGCCTGTTCTTCTATGTGCCTAGTAATATTTTCTTTAATAATGGTTTCCATCACTTTGCCTGGAACTGAGGTTAAACTGACTGGTCTATAATTTCCTGGATCACCTCTGGATCCTTTCTTGAAGATCGGTGTTACATTTGCCTCCCTCCAGTCCTCGGGTACAGTGCCTGATCTTAGAGAAAGGTTATATATCTTAGCTAGAAGTTCAGCAATTTCACACTTGAGTTCCTTAAGAACTCTGGGGTGGATGCACTCTGGACCTGGTGATTTGTTGACATTTTGTTTAGTAAGGCATATGAGAACATCCTCCTTGTTTATCTCTATCTGTTTTAATTCTTTTAATTCCCTCCCTGAAAAAACTGACTCAGCTGCAGGCATATGTTGTCTGTCCTCCTGTGTGAAAACGGAGGCAAAGAAGTCATTTAGCCGCTCAGCAATTTCCTTGTCTTCGCTGATTTTCCCTTTCTGACCATTGTCATCGAGTGGCCTAACTGCTTTTCTAGTTGGGTTCCTGCTTCTGATGTACTTAAAGAAGTTTTTGTTGTTTTTTTAATATTCTTTGCTATGTGTGCCTCAAAATCTCTCTTGGCTTTCCTGACTGTTGCTTTGCATTTAGTTTGCCAGAGCTTGTGTTCCTTTCTGTTCTCCTCGGTAGGAAGAGCCTTCCATTTCTTAAATGAGTTTTTCTTCTTTCCAATCACATCTTTTACTTCATTTGTAAGCCATACTTAGATCCTTCGGCTCCCTCCGAACTTAGATCCTTCGGCTCCCTCCAATTACAGGCCTGTTTCCAACTTGCCTTTCTTAGGCAAAGTAATTGAGAGGGCAGCAGCAGATCAGCTGCAGCGGTTCTTAGATGACACAGCTGGACTTGATCCCTTCCAGTCCGGCTCCCATATTGGGCATGGGACGGAGACCGTGCTTGTCGCCATTACAGACCAACTTCGCCACCAGCTGGACCAGGGTGGATCAGCCCTGCTTGTTTTGTTAGATCTAACAGCAGCGTTTGATACTGTAGACCACGCATAGTTGACCCACCGTTTAGCCATGTCTGGGGTCGGGGGGACTGCCTTTAAATGGGTGGCCTCCTTCCTCCAGGACCGGGGACAGCGTGTGGAGGGGGCGGGGGTCTCTGGGAGACTCCCACTCAACCAGGGTCCCCCAGGGGCCATTCTCTCCCCCTTATTATTCAACATTTACATGCGCCCCCTGGCCCAGCTGGCTCGCGACTTTGGTCTGGAGTGTTATCAGTACGCGGATGACACCCAGCTTCTGCTGAGAATGGACGGCAGGCGAACACCGTACCCGATTGTTTCCATCTATGCCTTGGAGCCGTGACTGGTTGGCTGCATGCCAGCCGGCTGAAGGTGAATCCGTCAAAGATGGAGATCTTGTGGCCCGGTCGACCTGGGCTGGATGAGTGCCGGTTGCCTAGCCTGGATGGCGAGCGACTTAGCCCGTCATCCCTTGTTAAGAGCTTGGGTGTTCAACTGGACTCCTCGCTGACCATGGAGACCCAGGTCTCCATGGTCAGCAGGACATCGGTTTTTCACCTACAACAGGCTAGGTGACTGGCACCCTACCTGTCCAGGAACGACCTCGCCACGGTGATCCAAGCGACGGTCATCTCGAGGCTGGACTACTGTAACGCCCTCTACGTTGGCCTTCCCTAGTCGACAATTCGGAAACTCAAGCTAGTGCAGAATGCCGCTGCTCGCTTGCTGGCGGGAGCGCCAGTGTGGGAGCACATCACACCCATCCTTCGGCAACTGCACTGGCTCCCCATCGAGTACCGAATTGCTTTCAAAGTGTTGGTTTTGACCTTTAAGGCCTTACACGGCCTATGGCCTGCATACCTGAGGGACCGCCTTGCCCCGTATATTCCCCCGAGATCACTACGTTCAGAGGAACAGAATCTGCTATTGGTACCATCAATCCGCTCCTGCCATCTGTCTATAACCAGGCAAAGAGCCTTCTCTGTGGCAGCTCCGGTGTTATGGAACTCCCTCCCAGATGACACCCGAGCTATCTCAGAGCTCATCCCTTTTTGAAGTGCTTGTAAGACCGCCCTCTTCGGACTAGCCTTTAACTAGGCATACCGACTTAGTGTAATCACCTAATATAACTGCGGGTTCCAAGGAAATTCCGGGTTCAAGGAAATGTTTCTGTATTTTATTCTGTACCTCGTGATGTGATGTATGTTTTATGTTTTTATTGTATGGCTGCATGATTGATACATGCTGCCTATTTTATTTGCTGTTACCCGCCCCGAGCCTGCAGGGAGGAGCAGAATACAAGACCAAACAAATAAATAAATAAATAAAACATCTGGGCATTCACAGGTTGAAAACCACTGATCTATGGCCTAGATTCTAGGCACTTTATTCCTATTGATGCAACCTGTAGCCCTGTCATGTTTTTGGACTGCAGCTCCCATCAGTCTTAGCTAGCATAGCTAGTGGTGAGGAGTGACTAAGGTGGTAGTTCAACAACTGGCAGACTACCAATTGCGCATTCCTTCCCTGATATTTAGCCTATTTTTAAAGAAACCTCATTCATATCTCCAAACTAAAAATAGTGCTATGGTTTTTGAACTTGTGCTGAAAAAGAGGTTCTGTTCAATATAAAATGCTTTCCTTAATTTTCCCCCTCCCCTCAGAGAAGAACCAGCCCTCCCCATTTTCCTTTGTTCGCTTAGTTGTGAAATGAGCCCTGAATAAAAATGATGACATCTGCAACTTGAGGAATCAAGTAAACATTGCAGTGGTTGTGGTCACCAGTGTAATGTCAGTGTTGTCCTGGAGCGACCAATGCAGACCTGGAATGGTGTGTGGGTGCGTAGAGGGATAACACTACATAACAAAGTGTTATTTCATCAACAGCACCATTTATCATGGAGATGGGCAGGGCCAAATTGAAAGGAAAAGCAAACATTCATCTTGTTTTTATTAAAAGGCACAAAAGGTCTGCAGTGTAGTTGACAGAGGCCATATGTGACCTGTTTAGCATTTGGCAGGGATCATTCCAGATAAAAAGTGAAAGGAGTGTCCTGTGAGGTAAAGTTATACCTTACCTTAATGAGCAGTAAAAACAGGGAGGAAAATGATTGGATTTCCAGTGACCTGAGGTTCAACTTCCTACTTCATCAGATTTATACACAAGTTGCTGAGGAAAGCAGAGATAGTTTGACCAAAAGAACAGCTTTTAAAATATGGACTCCTGGGTGCCATTTTTCATCCTATTGATGAATAAGTCCCACCTCATCTTTCAAGCTGCTTGCAGCTAGTTGTCCAGGCCTTTAAGCTAAGATTTTATCATTCCAGAGCTCTCCGCTGAGTTTTAGAAGGCAATTGGAGAAAGATATAAGGTTACAGCAGCTAAATGCAGAGGGTGACAATTATAGTTATTTATTGACATGTTGGGGACAGCTCATCCCAAGTGCATTCTCTTCCCCTTGATCTTGACAAAAGTGTTTGACTTGGATCTCTAGACAATTTTTGTTCTGGTATCAATTAGAAGTTAGATTATCTAGTTAGTCTGCAGCAAACAACCATGTCACAAGAATTCAGAAAGCAAATTAAGACATGTAGTGATAATCTATGCACAGGTGTTAACAATTCAATTAAATTGATTGCCCAGCCTATAAGCCCAAGTTTTTGGGCTAGGGAAGACTCATTCTAGCTCAGTTGTCCCCTATTTTTTGGATTTCAGCTGACCATTGGTTGAGCTGGCTGCGTCTTCTGAGAGTTGAAGTTCAAAACACATGGAGAAACAAAATTGGGGTACCACTGCTATTGCTGAACCTAGTTCCTTGGAGAAAAAGATCAAAGGATGCTGCTCCCAAGGAGTGGAAGCAGCCCTAGCCTTCAAGCTGGAAGGTGAAATGGGGTTGTCTTCCAGACTGATACAACAGTTTCCATTGAAAACTGAAAGGTACTTGGAAAAAAAGGGCCTTCAAATAAAGATTCCTCAGAAGCAAAGGCCTCCTTATGAGTCCCTTCTGTTCAGATCTGCTAGGGCGCAGGCAGATGGGATGATAAGATTAATTTAAAGTACATAAAGCTGTTAACATCTTTGGGTGCTGTCAGGCTTTCTCTTGACTGTTGCTCTGATGAACTATGTCATACTGCTTTTGACATTGCTTTTAGGTTGCCCTCAGCTGACTTACTTGTTCTGGTTTCATTCCTGGACTGCCTTTAGACTATGGTGGCCTTTAACTGACTTGCTTAGTGCTTACTCTTTGCTTACACCCATCAGATTGTCTGGACCTTACTTTTGGAACCTACATATTTTGGAATAAAATGTGATGCAAGCTAGGATTAAAGCAATGATTACTGCCCTCACAGGACAGAAGAAAAGCTATTAAGTAGATCAGGGAGGACATATGATTAACTCTTCAAACTGACCTCATTATTGCCTGATGGCTTGGTCAATATGTGAATGTCCTTGTTATCTCATTCTGGCCTTAACTCCAACTCTCCCCTCTAAAATGCCAGTCTCACCAGTTTGTTATGAAGATGAAGAATGCTGGAATAAACACGGTTCTTCTTCAATGCTGCTTTGACATTTCCTCGTGTCATTTGCATTCCTCAGGTAGCTTCAGATGCTACAAGGCAGTGCCATTGTAGCGGAAGGGTCAAACTAGGTGAAGAATTTTGTAGGGATGTTCCCAAATGGTGAAAGATATCTGCTTGTCAGAGCATGTGACTTTTCTCACATACAACTCTTCCATTTAGTATGCTTTACTTTGTGGTCCATCACTGGACAATAAGCATGGTCTTAAATTGCCACACTAATTGCTGAGGCACAAATCTCAAAATAAATGCCACTGGGAGTAGAGAAAAAGGATAAGTATTTGGGAATATTTATTCTCTGTAGAATCTAGTTTAACACAAAATTGTAGCCCTCCAACAGCTTTTGGATAAGATTGCATAGGCCACTGCTGCTCTTCTTTATTTCTTTTTCTCCACTTGGCACACAACCATGGACATATAGTATTAAGAAATCTTGTTTTAACAGAGCACATTGGGTAAAAGTTGCATATCATCAAATGTCTTTCGTAAATAGTGATGGCAGTAAAATTCTGTTTTAAATAGATTCCAGTTTTATTTTGTAGGTTAACATGCAACAATAAAAACATCAAGCGTCAATACAAAAAGGGCAATAACATAAATCAAATTTAAACAGGCAGCTGAATCAATATAAAGCATTGGAATTCATCTCTTACAATCCACCTCAAGAATTTGTAGTTGTATTTGGGAGAAAAAGAAGATTTCACTGGCATTATTGTTGATCACCACTTGTGTGAGTTAGGTAACATAAACATCAGAACTGTGCAATGCTGCTTTTGGAATTCAGAGTTTATTGTGCCTAAAATCTAGGGTTGCTAGGTGTCCCTTATCTAAGGCTAGAAAGTATGTCCTTCAGGAGGCTGGCAGGTATCGCTTATTTTTGTATAAGGGCTGTCTACTATTTGCAGGTTGTATAAACTGAATAAGATGCCAAAAATCATATATTTTTGAAGTATGGCTCTTCTATAAAAATAGAAATGTGCACATCATGTACTTTGTGGATGACAACAGTGTGTTAATTTTACATATGATAAAGTGAATTGAAATTAACACTTTTGTTTGGAATGCAGGTAGAACACAAACTTTTTATTAGGTACTTCCTGATTTGTCAATCCTGCATGTCATGGATTTTAACTGTCACTTATTGCTATTTTGAAAATATGGCAACAGTACTAAAATCTGAGAATGACAGTGAAACTTGCTTCTCACTAGTTCCAGGTAGATAAACAGGCAGTCACCTCTCCATAAAAATTGACATTGATGCTGAAACACTGAAATACAACACACCTGGAAGTCAAGCACCTGTTACCAATGGTGCTGTAGATTTTGAAGAGGCTCAAATACTGGGTGAAAGGACAAAATCTGTCAAGAGGAAGGCATGCCAAGCAAACTCCTGTCATACCGCTTTCCATCTGGAAATCTATGTCCTCAATATGAAAGATCATGTGGATCCAGAATATCTTCACAGTCACTTAGGTGCCCATCACTAAGACTCCACCCTCTGCCAAGACAATGATCACCTGTGATGATATGATATGATGAGATAAACAAATCTAATACACAGAGCCAGTTCTACCATTATGTAGAGTAAGATGGCTGCCTCAAAAAAATGGTTTGTCATGAACGTGCAGCAAATTAAGTTATTAAGACAATGGGGAGAGGTATTTATAGGCCTTTAAAACTCCACAGCAAAAATGACATGAATGCTTTCAGGATGTTACAAACCTTGACTTTTATGGGTGGGGGCTGTCATTTATACCTTGCCTTCAGCAGTAAATTGGCATAGCATATAGAGCATTTTTGGATTGTGTCAACTAACTGAAGGAAAATGTGTAGGGAGTGGGGAAGGTAACTTCTTCACTGTAATGTCCATAACCATTACCATGTAATCAGACATGGGGGCAGAAATGTTTAAGAAGTTAGGCCAAAACAGTTTATGGGTAATGTGATCTCAGCTCAAGGGATCCAGCACTAATGTATGATCAAAAACAGGAAAAACTCCAGCGAGGAGTTGTGCTTTTCAGTGTTGTGGGAGGATGGAGAAAAATAAATTGCCCTGTATTTTTGCCTCTTTTATTAACCCTATCTATCTATCAAATAGAAAAAGCTTGTTATTTCCTCCTCTCCCACCCATTGATTTTTTTTACTTACAAATATTTTTTACCAGGACCATATATCTATGGCTTATGAAAACAAAGGCTTTAGTAATTACTTCCATCAAGGAAGAAAATGAACTCTGTTCATCTTCAAGTAATTAATCATTGGTAGGGGCTGCATGACCTCTAAATTTGTAGTCTTGTTTGTAGGAGTTGGCATAACTCAAACATGATATACAATGATAAGCCTTTGTAATATCCACACATCCCCACACCCAGCTGGGCTTATGTAAGTGTCTACATGAATTATGTGAAATAATATTCAGGGCCAAAGACTTACAGAGCTGTGTAAAAGCCGCTACTTGGAGAAACAATAAATAACTAGAAGAACATTTGACACCCTCATTGAAATTAGTCCCTTGGAGAAATTTTGGCCTAAGCAGACACATCCTGGTAAGGCTTGAGGCTGGGATCTTGAGAGGGACAAAATAGTATTTAAGGAAATGGTGGCAAACACACTCCTGATTTTCTTTTAAACAAATATGTGGATATAATTCACCTCTTCTGCCTCCACATTTTAAATAAGTTTAAATAAAGGCTGGCAGTCTGTTGGGAAATTATGTCATTGTAAACTGACTTATGAGAGTGTAAAATTGAATTGCACTTTTGCACAATGACTATATTGTGGAATGGAGTTGTTATAAGCAAAGCCAGCAGTCTGGCCAGTTTTGCAATGGATCCCAATAACACCACTTAAAAAAACTAACTTATTTTGGCATATGAGACCTAGAAATATACAAGTTCCTCTCCTAACAGTTAAAATACAATAAAAATGAATTAAACAACCAATCTTTCCCTGCACATTCATAGTACTCTAAATCTGCTGCCTGGGATAGGTGCCTCATTCTGCATAATAGTCTGACACCGATTCTAGATATAAAGACAAGAAGCTGTATAATCACGGTGAAGAAAACACAAGATTTTGTGGAATTCAGGATATATTTATTTAGAGGTAATTCTTCTAGCATATTTTTCCAGGTGAGAACTCTGTAGATGTTTGTGCACTGCAAAGCAGCATTGTCAATGGTGACAAATGTTGGGAATTGTGGACCAACAATATCTGAAGGATTGCATGATTCTTATCTCTGTGCTTGCTAAATGAGCTGCTGTGATAAACTATAGGTGATCACAAAGAAGACAGATTTGCCTCCCTTCATGGCTAGAAGGGAGAGAAAAACAAATTCAAAATAGACACAGGAGTAGTGTAGAAGTATATAAAATAATATATGCTCTCAAAAAAATTAATAGAGATTGTTTTCTTCCTCTCTCATGACTCTAGAAAGGGAGTTGGAATTGATGGCCCATGTGTCAGTACCATGACTTCCCTTGATCTAAACACTATACTCCTTTTGATGCAGCCCCAAATACCATTGGCTTTTTAAGCTGTTGCATCACACTGTTGGCTCATGGACAAAACATGAGCCAACAGTGTGATGCAGGAGCTTAAAAAGTCAATGAAATTTTGGGCTGCATCGAAAGGATTATAGTGTCTAGATCAAGGGAAGTCATTGTGCCTCTCTATTCAGCTTTCGTTTAAGCACATGTGGAATACTTTGTTCAATTCTGGGCACCACATTGAAAAAGAGATATTGACATGCTGGAAGATGTTCAGAGGAGGGCAATTAAAATGATCAAATGTCTGGAAACCATGTCCTAAGAGAAGCTGGGTATGTCTAACCTGCAGAAGAGAAGGTTGAGAGGAGACATGATAGCCATGTATAAATATGTGAAAGGGTGTCATAAGGAAGAGGGAGCATACTTGTTTTCTGCTGCCCTTGAAACTAGGACTAGGAGCAATGGATTCAAATTTTTCAGGAAAGAAAATTCCACCTGATCATTCAAAAGAACTTCCTGGCTATAAGAGTGTTCAGTAGTGGAACTAAATATAATAATAATAATAATATCCAATACAACAGCCAGCATAGTGATATTGTTTGCTGTGGACTCATCTTGTTGTGTTTCTAATAATAATAACAACAGCAACAACTCTCTGACTCAGAGTGTGGTAGAAGCTCCTTCCTTGGATGCTTTTAACCAGAGACTGGATGGCCATCTGTCAGGGGTACTTTGATTGTGCTTTTCCTGCATGGCAGGGGGTTGGACTTGATGGCCCATGTGTTCTTCCAACTCTATTATTCTATGTTATTAAGTGAACTGATCGTGAATTTAGGGTAAGTAAGAGCACAAGGTTTACCTCCTCTGACTCACATGCTAAAACAGTGAATGTGGCTCTTAATGAGACATGCCACATTATCACGGGGTTTCTGTGCCTTACACCACTGGAGAAATTACACTGTTTAGCCACTATTGCACCACCTGACATCCGCCGGGAAGTAGCAACCAATAGTGAAAGGATCAAGGCAGTGACATTTCTGGCCCATCTCCTGTTTGGATATCAGCCAGCACACCAATGACTTAAATCAAGAAATAGTTTTCTAAAATCTACAGAGACACTCACTGGAACACCTCAGCAAGCGAGAGTCCAAAAGTGGTAGGCTAAAACCCAGAACCTCAATCAATTGCTGATACCAAATGAGAGACTCCCTCTTGGGCACACAGAAAACTGGGCAACTTGGAAGGTGCTGAACAGACTGTGCTCTGGCATCACGAGATGCAGCGCCAACCTTAAGAAATGGGGCTACAAAGTGGAATCCACAACATGTGAGTGTGGAGAAAAGCAAACCACAGACCACCTATTACAATGCAACCTGAGCCCTTCCACATGCACAACGGAGGATCTTCTTCTTATAGCAACACCAGATGCACTCCAAGTGGCCAGCTACTGGTCAAAGGACGTTTAATAGAATGCCAAGTTTGCAAATCCTGTGTTTGTGGGTTTTTTGTTTTGTATTTAAGTACAATACAACTGTTTGATTCGCTCCTGACATGAAAAATAAATAAATAAATAACATCACCATATCCATCTTCACACACTGGGAAGGTCGACATCTACAGTGAGAAGACTTCTTTGCTCCTGGTAGCTAACTTTTCTGTGGAGGTTCACTTTCAGAATAGATGGAAAGCCATGAAGTTGGCAACAAGGCACATGCCCATATGATAGTAATTTGTAGTGAGAAGGCCCATAAAAAGGTTCATTCGTCTCCAAAAAAATGAAGCTTTCTTTTCCTCTCTCTCTTCTAGATCCTATGTGAGATGGGTGTGGGACTGGTTTTTGTCCAGCCTCTGCCTTGGCAGTTAGATTATTCTACTTCAGAGAACCAGTACTCTCATTCACATTTCCAAAAATTATCATATTCAAATTACTTGCTGCCATATCGCTGGAGGAATTGGGTAATGCTTAGCATCAGTTCAGTAATTTCTTACTCTTTCCAACAATGTATGCCCCTTGATACCTCCCTAGTGCCATCCAAATAAACTGAATGTGTAATAGAAAGTGATGTGGGAGAGAAAGGGGATATCTTTAGTTATATCAATAAAACATTATAGGCTTGAGTGGAAGATGCTTGCCGGTAACAAGGGGTGGCTGATCAAAGGTGTCGTATTCTGTGGCTTTACCTCCAAACCTCTAGGTAATCATTGCTGGAAACCAGAGAACTTGTTATTGCAGGAACATTTTGTCAGATCATCAAACACCCAAGCAATTCAATGAAAATTATCCAGCCTTCCTACATAGAAGGGGGGGGGGCAGTTTTGGGCTGCTAGTCACAGTAATTCTGGGTTTTCCTATCTATCTTTTTCCCTTCTTTGATACAGGAGTTTTATTTTTTGTTGTATCATATTCTTTCTGGTCACCTATATTCTCCATTTCTTTTTGAGAGGGAGGAAGGAGAGAACGAGAAAGGGAGAACATGTTCCTCCAATAAAATAAAAAGGGATGACTTTTGAGGATTTGTGTCACAGTATAACTTATAAAGAACAAAGAAAAGAGAAGTGAAAGGGTGGGTGAGGTTTGGAAAATAAATGCTTAAATGCTTAAAGAAAAGCTGTTTTTTGGGATTTACAGTCACCAGGTTCAGGATTTTCGAGTTTGCTTGCAAAGAAAACACAGATGATGGTTTCTATCCTGAGAAACATATGTCAAGGTCCACCTTTTACAGAGATTTTTTTTCACCTGGAGTGGCGAAGAGCCCAGGGATCAATCTGGCACAAACAGATGCTGTCAGCACTGGAAGCAATTTACAAGCTGTCTGTGGGGTTTCTCGTGATATGTCAAGGAATGGGCTTGGCATAGAGTACACAAGCCCCTCATTCAAGCCATGGATTTACTTGCTGTTTGCTGCTCTCAGTCATGCTAAAAGCATCTTGATTGCATTAGGCTGGATGCCTTGAAAGTGTGAGGGAAAGGTTGTCTCTTCTCCTCAGGTAGAGGAACCTTGACAACTTTTGACCTTAAGAGAAATCAAAATGTCTTTCAGCTAGACACAAATATTTTGGGTGTCTTTTAAAAATCTCTTGGGATGATTCACCTGATCGTTTTCATGTTCAGATTCTAATTGATATCTGTGATTGTGGCTACAAACGAATGTCTCTGCAGGTAACTTGGGACTTACTTAATCTTCCCCCAGCACAGAGGTTAATGGCTTGCTTGTTTGCTTGATCTATCCCACAATTTGCATATGCTTCATCTTTTTACATTTCCCCTTCCTCTTCTATAGATTGTTGAAAAATCTCTCATAACAACAGCATTTCCAGTCAACTAGTCAACATTTGTTTTTCCTGCTATAGTTAACCAGATGCTTCAAATAAGCTGGTGTGAAAGCAATAGCTTTCTCCTAGGGTTGTCCCTCACTGAAAAAAGCATCCCAGTATTGGTTCTTTGTGTGTGTGTGTGTGTGTGTGGTGGGGAATAACAGAGGTCTCACACTTGAGACTCCTAAGCCCCTTGGACTTTCTCTGCTCTTGGAAGACACACACACTAGATCTTTAGTTTTCAAGTGTAGCAGAAAACATTATTTGGTGGTTGCTTTTGCCTTCCATGTCAATGGGCAGAAGTCCACTGCATGTTTTAGTTTAGGGTTTAAAGGAGCTATCCAAGGTAATGCAATTATTTTGAGTTCAGCAAGGCTGCTTTTTTCCACCTCCGCCAGGCAAGGAGGCTGGCCCCCTACCTCTCCCGGAACGACCTGGCCACGGTGATCCAAGCCACGGTCATCTCAGGGCTAGATTACTGTTACGCGCTCTACGTTGGCCTTCCTCTGTCGTTGATCTGGAAGCTCAAGCTGGTGCAGAACACTGCCGCCCGGCTCCTGTCTGGCACGCCAGCAGGTTGCCGTATAACACCCGTCTTGCAGGATCTGCACTGGCTGCCTATTGAGCACCGGATCGCCTTCAAAGTGTTGGTTCTTACCTTCAAGGCTCTGTACGGCCTGGGACCAGCGTATCTGAGGGACCGCCTCACTCCCTATTGCCCATCGAGATCACTACGGTCTGAGGATGCCAACTTCCTGGAAATACCATCAGCAAAGTCGGCACACCTGACATCTACCCGCCGGAGGGCGTTCTCCGTCATAGCCCCCACGCTGTGGAACGCCCTCCCGGCCGAAACCAGAGCCCTGAGGGATTTACTCCCATTCAGGCGGGCCTGCAAAACCCATCTGTATAGGCAGGCCTTCGGAGAGTAGGCCCGCGTGCTCTGGGTACTGTGTTGTGGCTCCTGTTGCTGCTCCATTTGTTTTATTGCCTGTTCTGCTATTGCTCTAATTCAGTGTTTCCCAACCTTTTTTGAGCCGCGGCACACTTTTTACATTTGCAAAATCCTGGGGCACACCACCAACCAAAATGACACTCTAACACAGTAATACATATAGTTAATATGTTTTAAAATGTATGTATACACTCAGTGTGAAACCTGGGCCTGTTTCGATGAACTCAACTTAGATATCCTGGCAGAAAGACACAAACTTCCCACACAGAACTCCCATAACCAAGAGAAAATGCTATAAGAGTTTGGTGGGCATTGACCTTGAGTTTTGGAGTTGTAGTTCACCTATATCCAGAGAGCACTGTGGACTCAAACAATGATGGATCAGGACCAAACTTGGCATGAATTCTCAATATGCCCAAATATGAATGCAGATGGAGTTCAGGGGAAATGGACCTTGACATTTGGGAGTTGTAGTTGCTGGGATTTATAGTTCCCCTACAATCAAAGAGCATTCCGAACCCTACCAATGATAGAACTGGGCCAAACTTCCCACACAAAACCCCCAGGAGGCAAAAGGAGGTCTCTACTTGGGGAAAGGGAGGCGGGCCTTCCCAATGCATGGAGAGGGAGAGACCAAGTAGACAACGGGTGGGGAGGGGGGTGTTTGTAATTTTGGGTCTTTATCGAGGTAGGTTTCTTCGGGTTTTATTACTTCAACACACTAGACTCCCCCCTTCCTGGAGGTTCCAATTTCCCACGGCACACCTGATGATCGCTCACGGCACACTAGTGTGCCCCGGCACACTGGTTGAGAAACACTGCTCTAATTGTTCAATTGTTTTATGTTTTTAATCTTTGTTTTTATGCTCCTGGCTCTTGTGAGCCGCCGCGAGCCCCCGGGAGTCGGCGGCATAGAAGCCTCAATAATAAATAAATAAATAAATAAATAAATAAAATGCTGGAGCAAGCTATACTTTACAAACAAGCTGGATTCACTATCCAATTGACATGGGAACCACCAGACACCACTGACACTATTCTTTGAACAATGTTGAAGTAAGTTCATCTACCAATCCAGTTTGATAATGGGGTACCAACTTTGCTTTAAAAGGCTACTGACAATCTTTCCTCTCATCATGTTGCTTTGTTGTATCTGATATTCAAGGATTACTGCATTGTGGGTATAAGGTCTGAAAGGGGTCCAGTGCAAAGCTGTACATTCTATGCAAGGAGGAATAACAGGTTAAAAGCAATAGATGATGACAGGTGGCCTCATGTCAACATTGATTAGCTTGTATGACATATGTGAAAGATAGTGGATAGCAATTTAAAAGGCATCTTAAAAACATCTTATGTAACTAAGGATATATATATATATATATATATATATATATATATATTTATAACTAAGAAATTTTATATATATATATATATATATATAAAATTTCTGACTTTCCATTTGCTATACACAACTGTGCTGATGGGTTGACACATACCAGTCAATGTAATCAGCAAAACTCATACTGACATCTGATAGGTGAAAGACCCATCCCTAAAGCCAAGACCTCCCATCTTTCTCTAATCTTTGTTAGATTTTTTTTTTGTTTTGACTGAAAATTTAAAAAGAGTTTTAAACATGTGATTGCTAGATAAATGTTTATTTCAAAATAAAAAGACAGGAAAGTTAAAACAATTCATCCACATGATTAGAGAGGTAAAGAACTTTCTTAAAAAGAATAAAATATTAGAATCTGAAAATATGTGGAAAGGTGCTGTAGCATGTCTTCCAGGTTTTTTTTACAATAAAAAAGTAAACTTTCCAAACTCTGAAGAAGAGATTGGTGAGAGAAAGCAATGAAGCTAACAAAGTCATGAAATTGTTATTAGCATAAATGGGAAAGGGAATATTGCAGACAATTTCAGGACAGGCTGAGCAAAAGTATGGAATAACTGGCTATGGCTGAGTTTTCAACACACTTAATGAATACATGTATGTCAGTAACCTGAATAAACCAGATTGTATCATAATCAAAGTATGAGGATTATCCAGAAAGTAAGGTTACAAGGCATGTAGCTCTCACGAGACATTTTCTTGGGGGAAGTGCCAGTTGTTAAGAGTTCATCGACTGGTGTTGTGGTGAAGGTTCGAGATGAGCATCTTCATTCCGTTTCCTGTCAAGTGTGAAATTTGTGCTGTACTATACTACCTAAATGCTAAGGGTATGAATGCCACTGTGATTCATCACAAAATCATTTCAGTTTATGGAGAGGACATAATGTCAAGACAGCATGTGACAAAATAGGTATGGAATATAGTGCGAGACCATGAAGAAAGTTCGCAGAGCCATCCAAAACAAATGTTGTGGGATGCTGATGGAGGGAGTCTGTCTCCTTCAAGACAGTGCATGTCTGCACACCGTTCATGCAACACAAGAATTGTTAACTTCATTTGTTTGGTGTGTTTTAACACACCCCTCTCATAGCCTTGCTTTCCCACCCAGTTACCATCATTTATTCACTAAATTGAAGGAACTCCTTGGTAGAAAACACTTTTCTAATGACGATGAGATGAAAATTGAAGTGACAAACTGGCTGAAAAAAGCAAAGGGAAACTTCTATGATGCAGAAATCAATAACTCATCCCACAAATGTCAAAATGTATTGAACTGAATTGTGATCATGTGGAAAAAGAATGTAATACTTATGCTACAATCCTTGTAAGTTTTATTAAAATACGGTATATCCATTCTTTGTATTAAAAATATTGTAACCTTAATTTCCAGATAACCCTTGTACAACAAAAAAGAGAGATCTAGAGAGGAACACTTTAGGGCGTGACTCTTGCATTTGTTTCGCTTATTGTGCATTTTCTCCATATTAATGACCAGGAAGCAAAAGAAGAGTATTTTGATCAACTTTCAACCCTGTATTTATAGTTCTACAATATACAGAATGGAAACTGCTTGGATTCATTCCTAGTCAGATTCCAAAGGCTGCACAGAAGCTAAGCCAGGGAAGAAATCGACCCAACACTTGAACATTCTCTGTGGTGGTTTCTTCTCCTTGCCAAGCATGCAAACTTTCTGGAGTCTCATGCTCCAGCAGCCAGTGCCATCATGCCATATCCAATAACAGACATATAATCCAAATGGAAAGAAATGCCTTGTTTCCATATTTAGGCCTGTCTGGATGTATACATATGGAATTCACTTGTCTGGTGTTTAAGAAATTCCATTTTAACAATATCCATTCTCATTTTTACAGTTTACTTTGCATATTGGATCCACAGTATTTTGCACCTTTGTATTTCAGTTCATTGAGGGTGGAGTGCAATCTCGGTAGAACTCAGCAGATTCAAACCTTGGACCTCTCTGCAGCACTCTGCAAACCTAAACAGGATGCATATGGGAGGAAAGAATGTGTAATAATAAAGAACTTCCACTGTTTCCAATGGCAAGGACCCTCTCCCACCTGCACAAATAGAGTTTTACAGAAGAGCAATCTTTATGATTACAGAGGTATTGGTTCCCTAGACCCATGCTCATCCAGCTGTTATCCAAGTCATTGTTTTCTTTGCTGCTCAGGGTGGCTATCTGGCCTTCTCCAGAGTCATTTAAATGGGCACTTGAATGAATATCTTCTGTAGGAGGAGAGAGTCTATGTTCATATTACACAGATTAATGATACATATAAGAGAGTTTGTTAGAAGAGCAACAAGGCTTTCCAGTAAATAAATTGACTGCTGAACTTCAACACTGTTGGCCAAAGATGTGAAAACAAAATTGTGTTAACTCTTAGCTGGTTGGTAATTTCATGGCAAATTGTTGTTGCTGGACTAACAAATTTCACATTTTATTAAATACCACATGATATTTGTCGTCATTATATTACTATGGGAAGAAATAATCACTTTATTTGCCACTTGCTGGCATATACATTTTGCTCATGTAAAAACCCTCCTCACATGAGTCCCAAACTGAATATTGACTGAATAAATGCAAATAATGTCTATTTACAAAAACTGAAATAAGCAGCTATGAGGTATTTCATTAGTTAAAGTAGAATTGTGGAATACATTAAATCCCTGATTTATCTTTGAGCCCTTTGTATAATTGAAATGTTATTGATATTCAGCAATGTCAGGAACACCATCTTATCTGTAACTCATATTGTTACCCTAAAAGAGGGCATGTAGAAATATCATACACTTCATTGGTGTGTGCACTTCATACATATTGTTTTAAATCAGAATTTGGAAGCCTTTTTATTTTTATTTCCTGCTGTACGGATGGATTTTGGTTGCATGCTGCAGTCCTTAGCTGATTTCAAGAGAGAGGGAGCAAAATTGATCCCTTGACCAGCTAAAGCTATCCTCAGTTGAAATATTGTCTCCCATTTTTGCAATCTCTCATGTTATTCTCTACTATTCCCACATCTACTTGTTAATTGCTTTTGTGCAATAATATAAAATAATGTTATAGCACTGGCCTTTGTGGAAATTGTTTCCTAAGTAAATTTGCCCAAAGCAAAGGTAGTACACTTAAAATGTTTCTAACCTCCTAATTTATTAACAAGAAACCTTTAGATGGAGTCTACCAGGTCCCCAGCTAATGTGTTTAATCATTGATTTGAAAAGTGGAAGAAGAGACCATCTAAGCCCTGGACCAGGCTGTGGCACAGCTAGTTAGTAGCCAGCTGCATTAAATCACTACTGACTGAGAGGTTATGAGTTTGAAGCCAGCTTGTGTCAAAGTAAGTTCCCAACCATTAATAGTCAATGCTGTCAACCTATGCAGCCTGAAAGACAGTTGTAACACCTCAAAGTCCCTGGAGATCCCCCTAGCAAACCACACAAGGCCAACTGCAGTTCAAAGCTTTATTTAGAATAAATGGAATAGTAAAGGCAAAGAAACAACGATTCAAAAAGCTGGAAGCAATAGAGTATCAATGTTCAGTCTTTTGAAGTTGCAAAGGCAAAGGTAATCTAGTCCCAAAATGGGTTGTAGCAATAAAGTATTACTGGAGGTTTTCCAGGCAAAAGTAAAATAGCTCAAAAATGCTGGTAGCAATGAAGCAGCAAAGTTTAGTCTCTGTAAGTTCCAAAGGACAAAGCCTGTTGCTGCCTCAAAGGCCAATCCAAGTGGGCACGGTAGACCCCACACTTGGTAAAGCAAAGTAAAGTCCCTTCAGTGGAGCTTGGCAATGTAATATAATAAGAAAAGGTAATACTTAGTCTCTAGAAGTTCCTTAGCATCAAGTGAAGCAATGCCAGAGTCCAGAAGCACAAGCACAAAGCACAACAGGATCTTCTTGCCCAAAGGCTAATCCACCGCAAGGTAAAAGCAGCTTGGCAAACAAAGTTCAATACTGGCGGCAACGATCCCCCGGTCCTTGGCCTTGGTAAATGTTAAGTATTGCAATGCAATAGTCCAAGATAAAATGGAGACATGAGGGATCTTCTTGCCCGAATGGGCTAGTCCAAAGCAAGGGACAGAAAGCTTAGCAAAACAGAGTTCAATGCAGAGCGGCTATGATCCGCCCGGTCCTTGGTCTTGGTTGAAAGTTACATTGACTCGAGATGCCTAGAGGTTCCCAGTCTGCCCAGTTATACCTTTGTGACCCTTTGAAGTCTCCGACGTACCCTTGCGTCACATGTAGTTCCCACCGCATGAACCCCATCTGGCTGGGCATCTCTCTTCCCACAGAGGAAAGGTATGCAATTCAATTATTCCTGGCAGCTGGACTAAGGAGTAATAAGCTTTCAGTTTCCCAGCATCTCTTATCAAAAGAAAAAAGCCTCTCCGCTTGTAACGGCCTTGGACACAGTTTCTCTCACACACAGACTGCAGCTGGATTTCTTGAGACTGGTAAACAGGGCCAGAAATCTGCCTGCCTGGGTTTGGTTGCCCCGAGGGATTCTGGGAACTCTGGTAGTGGATGGCTGGGGCCGAACAACAGTTGCATCTGTCAAGTAGGAAATTTAGGTACCGCTTTATGTGGGGAGACTACTTTAACTAATTTACGACACCATAAAACCTTCCAGCAGGAAGTACTCCATCAAAGCACTTGGTGTCACAAGTGGACGGTGAAGTGGTAGCTGGCCCATGACCAGAATCAAGCATACCCTCACGAAGCTGGGAAAGCTGGAATGTTAAATTGCTTCTGTGTCTGTCTATAAATGTTTTATATCTATGGCATTGAATGTTTGTCATGTAATTGTGCATTGTGATCTGACTTGAGTCCCCTGTGGGGTGAGAAGGGCGGAATATAAATACTGTTAATAAATAAATAAATAAATTGCAATCTCACTGAATTCAGGGAACTGCCCAACCTGTGAAGAATTACACATGGTCCAGTCCCAAGTGTGTGAGTCCCACCCTTTAGTCATATCACTTCCTGCAATTAAGTCATTTAGAAATCATCCCAGACTCTGAGCTTTGGCTCCATCTTTTAATTCTATCAATTTCTGGAATTAAGTCACTTGGAAATCACCCCAAACTTTGAGCTAATTTTGCCATAGCAAAAATGATTAAATTTACTCTGATATTCTGTTAGGTGAAATCTTGAATCTTGTTGAAAGCTAGATTTATGGAAAATCTCAACAAGAAAACTTTGTTCTGAAGTGTCCTAGGAATTTTGTCCACCCAAGAACCCCAAATCCACTTAACATATTACTATAGTTAAAAGTTGGTGGCAGGTTCAAATAAAACTTTATCTGCTGAACAAGGATTTATATTGAAATCACATCGTATATGTGCCAATCAGGGTGTTCTGGCTGTGCACAACCCAATTCAGAGAACAGCCGCACTACTTTCCAATTCATTAAAAAATCTTAAATAATCTTAGCTGCAAGATTACAATTTATGAAAGTGGGCAGATGGAAATATTTCTTCTCTCATTGCCATTTTTTGCAGTGGAGCCAGGCTCAAAGGGTTGAAGTACCAAGACATTTACATTAGCTGGGGTGTTGATGGCATCTGCCACTTTCACCCCCTAAAGCTTCACATTACCTTCTGAAAAAAGTAGTGATATTTTCATAGAATTAATATTTTGTTGTGAGTAATCTATCATAATGCAAAGTATTGGGAAAAGAATGATTTGCTCCTGAACAATGAAGACCTGTTAGCTTTACAAAATACTTCACTTTAGTGGAGATGGGTAAAACGTGTTTATTGATACAACCAATAGGGAACTGTCATTATGAATGGTTGTATTTTAAAATTATTGTATTGTGTGGGCAAGGCCCTCTACTGTTTGAACTTGAATACACTGCTTCTCATGGCTTGATTAAAATAAATTCTTATTTTAATATTTGAAAACAAGTATTTGTTTGCTACAAGGCTGTAAGGGCCTAATTCCACACTTCTGCCTTTATTTACTACATGTTGCAATCATAGTCATGTTTCCTCAGAAGTGAGACCTACAGCATTCATTCGTGTTAACTCCCTAGGAAGTGTATTTAGGACAGCAGCCCAAATAATGACCCAAACAGGGCATAAGACTGTACTTGTGGTGCCAAATAGTATGGCATTATTGATACAAGTGTCCTTCATATGATCCTTCTGTTAATTCGAGCAAAAGTGGTTTTTGAAAATCAAGTTAGCTTTATTTAAAATCAAATATAAGAATGTGTCACTTGGGTGAGGCAGTCGGGCTGTGTAATAAAATTCATCTTGTATTTTAAATAATCTTGATTGATGGAAGGGTTACAATCCAGCCTTATTCAACCTATTTTTAGTGATTGGCTCAAGGAGACAAAATTATTCATACAACCAGCTGTACACACACACAAACACATGCATACCCTGAAAAGAAAAAAAGAGGAAATATGAAAGTGTAACCCTTTCAAAAGTCACCACATGTACAACATTTTGGTACAGCTGGATGTAAGTGCTCTATTAGGCTCTTTGCTTTAATTTTGTGATCAAACAAGTTCCAGTATTTGAAACAGATTTTTTAAAACTCCAGATGAAATGTTGTCTATAGAATCCATCCAATTTTAATTGCTTGCAATGATGCATAGAATAGGTCCTCTAATTAGAACCCCTTTTGGTAACTTGTTATATTTTCAGATGTTTGATTGCATGCCAGTGTTGGAACCCTTGGAGTCACAGCTTTCATTGAGCTCTGTGGATGCTAAGCATATTTTTCATCTCAAGTATTCTACACCTTTAAAAAAAACTATAATGTTTCTGGTGTGAATTTGCAGACTGATGAAGGGTATGTGGTATAAGCCTGCTAACTGGAGGACAACTATAGCAGGAAGAGTATGAAACTTTTGTGTGACCGGTAGACTTGCCATTATGAATATTTTAGTTTACAGTAATATATTTCTAATCCTCAAGATCACACAAAGCTTGAGATAGCAGTGTTAACAGTTTTAGGTACATGCCATTTGTCCTCAGACATCTTTTCCCTATGCCAGGTGAGGGCTGCTTTGTGGGATTGGGATTTTTCCATTATCTGCAGATCCATTGTGGTCTATGGTGTGGGAATTAGGGGACAGTCATTTAAAAATAAAAAGGGATTTGGTGTCCTCAAATGCATATTTTCTTTCAGTCCCCCAAAACATAGCCCTGCAGAAAATGAGACACACCAAGACACACCAAGAATTCTTACACGTGCTGTGTCTGCATGCCCTTGGTAATTTTTCCTGCCTCCATTTTTCAGTTCCTAAAATGTATTTCAAAAATCTCAACTGATATTTGAAAGGAGTATAATGTTAGAAATTCAGTGGCTCCCATTTTTTGTTCTTACAAAAAACGGGTTCTGGCAAAGTTTCTCAACTAATTTTTGTAGTTCTTCTTATGACTGGCAACAGCCAAATGATTACTACTAATACTTATTATTATTACTACATGAAATTCAGAAGGCAGAGAACACAGAAAGAAATATAGACAAAGATAACTTATTGGCAAAGGAATGAAATTATAGGTAGGTAGGTGACTAGGTAGCAGTTTTCTAAGAAAGAGGCTTTTCTTTTTGTTTTCTGGGATTATTATTAATAATAATTACTACTATCTTTTAAAAGTATTTTCTGAAGAAGAGGAGGAAAAAAGAAGCTAAAGTGTGGCTCAAGGCTCTCAGAACCACCCAAATATTTTTGTAAAGAAAAGCACACCAAGAGCAAAGAGATGCTCTTTCTTTCTCCAAAGTACCCAAATGTGCATACACACCCTGCCCGCCCACCTGCCCACCCATACTTTCCCAACTCCTAGTCTAACTAAATAAAAAGAATCAAGAAAATAAAGAAAAATAAAAAGACTCAATCCTAGAGAGAGGCCAAACCAAGTCAAAAATACAGCTGAGAGCGAGCAGCAAGGCAATTGACCTGAAGCACGTCTTTAGGGCCAGGGCAACTGAGATCAATGGAAGCACTCGCCCCATAAAATAGACACAGCTTGCATAAGACATGTCACTGTGTTCTTCTATTCTGATTGGCCAACAGGCAGGGCTCACAGGGAAACCCTGTACAAGCATGCGGCAGCCCCTTTGCACACTGCATGATGCTAATAGAAGAGGAGGAGCCGTGTCTGGCTTCAACTGGCCTGTTTCAACTGAAAAAAACATGGCAGCTGAGCTCTTACTGTCACAGCCGAATGAACAAGCCGTATTGGCTGAAAGGAACCGACCAAACCGAATTCATGCACAAGCCTAATGGAAATCCATAAGATGACCTTGGGCAAGTCACACACTATCAGTCCCAGAAAACCAAGGGCAGGTTTCCCTTAGGGCAGGCATGAGCAAACCCAGGCTTGCAGGCTGGATGTGGCCCTTTGGGCTCTTTCTTCTGCCCCCCCCCCCCTGTTGGCCTTGGCCCTTTCCTCAGCCTGTGGACATGGCAGCCCATTGAGTCCCCAGGCTGAGAAGAGGGCTGAGGCAGAGACATGCAGCAGGCAGCTGAGAGCTCTCTAGAGAGCTCTCTGGCAGAGGAAGTGGGTGCAGTGTGGCATCCCCCCTTCTTCCCTGCCTTCCTTCTTCCCTCCCTGACTCCTAGGGAGCTAGCAGGCGAGGGAAGGAGGAAAAACAACAACAACAACAACAACAACAACAACAACAAGAAGAAGGGGAATAATATTGGTCCTCTGTCCCTTCAGCCCCGTGGCCAGTCAGCAATGGATCTGCAGGAACTTCACCCTCTGAAGTAGCATGAGCACTCTTCTTTGGGCAGATAAGCTGCTGCCACCTTCCACATCCACTTCTTGCATCTCTCTCACAGTGGCCAATGGTTCCCTGCCACCAGGGCTGAGTCTCAACTTCACTCAGCTTAGAGGAGGGAGGAAAGCAAGAAGCTGGTGAGGAGGGCGGTGGTGGCGGCAGCTGCTCCACCCATAGGAGAGGATTCATGTTATTCTGGAGGGTAGCACCACTGCAGCTCCATTGCTGGCTGGTCACAAGGCTATGGGGGCCAACATCACTCCCCTTCTTTTTCTTGCCTTTCCTCCTTCCTTCTTCTGCCAGCTCCTGAAGAGAAGGAGGAGGGGCAGATTCAGGAAGAAGAAAAGTAGGAAAGCAGGGAGGGGGATACTGAGTGTGTGCATGTCCTGCTGCATGGAAGCCTCTCTCTCTCTCTCTCTGCCAGAAAGAGAGGGAGATGGAAAAATTACACATGTGCACCACTATCCAGGCAGAGGACCCAGGCATATGTGTCCCCAGGCTGAGAAGTTGGCCTGGGCATTCAAATCTCTCCCCCTGAGTGCTAACCACAACCCTAGCTTCCTCCCCTGGACCAAGTACCCTTCCCCCCACCCTGGCCCACCTGCCCCAGTCCAGCCTGCTATATGGCCCACGTCACAAAATGTTTGCCTTAGGATCATCATATATCGGAAGTGACTTGAAGAGACACAAAAACAAAGCTGCCCTGAGTCCTAAGCTACCAGATGAAGAAAGCACACAGACATTTTTCAAGGTAGCTTTTCCACCTGAGATTTCTTCCCCCTAGCTGTGATCTGGGCCAGGCCTTAAAGACTGCAACCTAAGTTCCTTACATTTATAGTCATAGTTTCCCCCCACTATACCAGGGACTGTTAGGTGTTCAAATACCACCCCTCCATGTTTTACAAAATGAACAGCAATGTATCCCATTTTCCCCAATCTTCTTAAAAGCTACACATTTGGTGCATCCAAAAAGGACAGCTCCCCATTTTAGAAATAAGTAAGATCAAAAGAAGATGTTCCTGGAGGCATGCATTCATCTTCATCCATGCATTCACCAAAAGGAAAGAGGTTGTGTTTATGACCCTGAATGTTCCCTATGTTTGCGCTCCACCTTCCTGCCACACTTTGAGCTCCTCCAGGCCTTGTTTGAAAATATTTCATATCTTTTAATTTACTCTAATTTGTCTTAAATTGCCTTAAATTGTTTTAATCTGTTTGAAATTGTTTTAGTTAATGCTGCTGCTGTTGTTGGTACTTCATCTTGAGGTCTTTGATGGGGTTTAAATAATTTAATCAGTTGTTTAATTGATTGCAGTAATCTCTGTTATATGCCAGCTGGCATGTATCCTGCAGGGACACCAGACTTTGAATTGGCTCCTCTCATGGCCCTTTCAATTGCTGTTTCATCTGCAGAATTAAGATACAATGTTCACTTTTGTGCCAAGTCTAGCTGGCAAAACTACCTCTGAATATCCAGTGCCTAAGAAAACACTAGGAAATCCATTGAGGTGTCATAAGTCGACAGGTGACTCAAAGTCAAATACACATAGCCTGATTTATGAGAATCAGGTGCCTATTAAATGCCAGGATATCCTGACATTTTTGTCTGTTGCAGAAAAGTATCTGAATGTGGGCATGAGCTGCCAGTAATATAATAGGTTCCGATTAAAATAAAACAAAGAAACTAAATCATGATATTGGAAAAACACAATAAAGGCTTCTTTATCTCACAAGAATTGGCAGTTTGCAGCACCTAGCAAATGTAATCTGTCACCCCATGTTTACAAGCCAAGGGAGAATTTCAAAGTAAATCACTGAGCACTACCTACGTCCAGATAGTGAGAGAATGACCACAGATGATTTACAAAACCTTAATGAAGACTTTGAAATACTTAAGGATTTCCTCTATCAAGATCAATCTAAATCAGACATGCCCAAAGTCCAGCCCTGGGGCAAATTGCAGCCCTTGTTCAAATTTCCACCAGCTCTCTCTAGCCTTCCTTCCCTTGCTTCTTTCCTTCCTCCCTTCTTTCCTTACATCCTTTCCTCCCTCCCTTTCTTGAATTCCTTTCTCTCTTTGTTCCTTCCTACCTTTTTGGGGATCAGGGCCCCATAAAAGGTGAGCTCTTGCAGCCCTTCACCCCGATTAAGCATCACCTTCTCCTTGGGTGGCTCTGACCTCAGGCATCCCATCCCAGTGGCCCCTTCTCTCTCTCTTTCCTCCCACACAACCTTTTCTTTCTTTCTTTGCAAAGGAAGGCTCCCCAATTGCCCTGCTTGCCCCAGGCACTCACTGCTGACACTGCTGACACTACTGCTGCTGCATGGCCTGAAAGGGTGGGCCCTGGAGGCCGAGCGCCTGTCTGGCTTCTTTCTCCTCCCTCCCTTCCTTCTTCACCCTGTCTTCATCCCGCGATGCCACCCTGCAATTTCCAAAAAGGCTGCCCTTTCCAGCAGCTCTTTCCTTGAGACCCAGATGGCAACTATAAGCACCAACCCCCCACGCCGCCACAATGAAAGCCCTCCTGACAGGTGGTCATGTCGCCTCTGCTGAAAAACCTCCAGAGAAGGAGACTCCACCAGACTCTGAGGCAGCCATTGTCTGAAATGACTTGAAGGCACACAACAACAACAACAACAGCAAAAACAACAACAACAATCTTAATTAACTTGGCTCTCTCATCAGCCAAAAGCAGAGCCCACACTATCCACTGAAAGACTGGTACATTTACATTGGTTAAAATTGTTCTTTGTTTTATATATTGTATTGTGTTTTCATGGGTTTTTGTGCACTACAAATAAGACATATGCAGTGTGCATAAAATATGTTCATTTTTTTCCAAACTAAAATCTCCCCCCCCCCCAGTTGAAAGACCGTGAACTGGCCCTTGGCTTAAAAAGTTTGGACACCCCTGATCTAAACTGTGCATTTAATCTGTGTGCACAAAATCAAAAGAAATAAGGTGCATCTAAACTGTAGAATTAATGCAGTTTGACACCACTTCAACTTCCATGACTCAATGGTATGGAATCATAGGAGCTGTAGTTTTAGAAGGTCTTTAGTCTTCTCTGCCAAATAGTGCCTCACAAAACTATAACTTACACGATTCCTTAGTATTTATTTATTTATTTGCACTTGTCAGTCGCCACTCCCGGTTTGGCTCGGGGCGACTTACAACAGTGAAATCACAAAATAAAAGACAATAAAAACACAATAAAACATGATAAAACAATTAACTACATAAAATACAGCACAGCATACACTGTGTATCTAAAAAGGGAAAACAAGACATCCCAGGAACAGCGGCCTTAAGTGCCAAATGCCTGCTGAAACAGGAGGGTTTTGCATGCCTTCCGGAATGCCAACAGATCTGTAAGGGCACGGACTTTGTAAGGCAGTGCATTCCACAGAATGGGGGCTATTATCAAAAAGGCTCTCCTTGTGGTGGTAAGATGGTACAATTTGAAACTAGGAACCTCCAACAGATGTCCCGACTCCGAACGTAGTGGCATAGTGGAACAATATGGGTTGAGGCAGTCCCTAAGGTACACTGGCCCCAGACCATTCAAGGCCTTGAAGGTCAATACCAGCACCTTGAAGGTGATCCGGCATTCCACTGGTAGCCAGTGCAGCTCGCGTAATATAGGTGTGATATGGCTGCTCATGGGAGCACCAGCCAACAGCCGAGCTGCCGCAATTTGGACCAGTTTCAGTTTCCGGATCACCAACAAAGGAAGACCAAGGAAGAGAGCATTACAGTAGTCCAGTCTTGAGATGACCGTGGCTTGGACCACTGTAGCTAGATCGCAATGGGAGAGGTAGGGAGCCAGCTTCCTTCCCTGACGGAGATGGAAAAAAGCTACTCTACTGACGGTGGAGATATGCTTCTCCATCGTCGGCTGAGAGTCCAGAGTGATGCCAAGACTTTTAACTGTTGACGACAGACGTAATGTCACGCCGTCCAGGGTTGGAAGCTGGATTCCCCCCCCCCCCTGGGCCGCCCAACCACAGGATCTCTGTCTTAGCTGGATTCACCTTCAACCTACTGGCTCGAAGCCATCCAGTAACAGCTTCAAGGCATTGATGGAAATTATAAGGTACGGATTCGGGCCGGCCCTCCATCCCCAGAATGAGCTGGGTGTCATCCGCATATTGGTGACACTCCAGCCCAAAGCTATGAACCAACTGAGCAAGTGGTTGGATGTAGATGTTAAATAATAGGGGGGAGAGGATTGCCCCCTGAGGAACCCCACAAGTATTGAGCCATGACAGGTGAGTGGGATCAAACCGCATTATTTCTATAGTCTAGATCAGGGGTGCTCACACTTTTTCAGCATGCGAGCTACTCTTAAAGCAACCAAGTCCAAAAGATCTACCTGCCCCCGCCGCTGCGCGCTCCCGCCGCCACGCACTCTTGCCACCGTGCATGCTCCTGCTGCTGTTTCCCGCCCATGCAGTGCTTCTTCCGCCCGCGGGGCATTGCAGGAAGGAGAAAGCATGAGGCGGGGCATCCAGAGGGAGCGCTCCGCCCTGCCTGTCTCGCCGGCAACGGAGGCTGCACAGCTGCTTCTGGACGAAAAAGAGGCAGGGCGCTCCCTCCAGAGGCCCCACCTCGTGCTTCCTTCTTCCTGCAATGCCCCGCAAGCGAAAGAAGCACCGCGAAAGCGGAAGCCAGCAGCAGGAGCGCATGTGCACGCAGGGTGTGCGCGTGCATGGCAGGAGCGCCCCATCCGGCTGGTGAGGCCCGAAGATCACCTGGAAGAGGGCTGAAGATCTACTAGTAGCTCCCGAGCTACCGAATGAGCACCCCTGGTCTAGATGCACCGTTAGACTTGAAAAAAACAACAAGGAATTCGATATGATCCTCTAGTGTAAAATAATATTTGTTGTTGTGCATCTTCAAATAACTTCTGACTTATGATGAGAGTATGGAGAACTTAGTGGGGGTTTTCAGGACAGAATTTGCTCAGGCAGGTTTGACATTTGCTTCCCTCTGAGGCTGGGGGAGTGTGAATTGTCCAAGGCCATCCTGTGGTTTTCCGTGATTGGACCTAAATCTCCCAGCCTCCTAGTCCAACATTAAAACTACTACACCACACTGGGTTTCAAAGGCATGTTATTAAATACCAAAGTCATAGTATTTTCAGTTGCTATGTATGGTTATGAAAACTTGACAATGAAGAAAGCTGACAGGAAAAAAAACAACAATTCACTTGAAATGTGATCATAGAGAAGACTGCTAGATATTCAATAGATTTCTACAAAGACAATTGAATGAGGCCTGAACTCTTGCTAGAAGCCTAGAGCCGCTCTGAGTCCCCCCTCGGGGGTTGAGAAGAGCGGGGTAGAAATGTTGGAAATAAATAAATAATAGATGACTAAACAGAAGCTGTTGTACTTTGGACACAACATGAGAAGACTTATACCTTGGAAAAGATGACAATGCTTGGTAAAGTAGAAGGTAATAAGAAAAGAGGGAGAGTGCATTGCAGGTTGATTCAATCAAGAAAATCCTACTCCTAGTCCTGAGTTTGCAAGATCTGAACAGGGCACTTGGTGACCAGGGCTCTAGAAGATCCCTCATTCACATGGTCATACGTGTCAAAATTGACAGCAAATAACAACTGAATCCTAAGGGGTTGTCATTAGTAGTCTTTCCATTGGTAAGCACAATTTTAACTTAGTAAGAGTACAAAGAGGCCAATTCTAAATTCAGAATGACTAGTTAGACAATTACACAAGACAGAGCTTTTTTTGGTAATAGCAACTTGGTTGTGGAACTTCTTCTGAAAGGAAGTCTAACTGGCTCCATTTCAACAGAATTCTTGGTGGGCAGCCAAGAATATCTTTGGTTCTCAAAAACTGAGCTTGACTTTTTGGATGGGTTTGGAACTGTGTTTTTAAAAGCAATTATTTCCATCTTGTTTGGTGGAAAAAAGTTTTTATTTGGGTTGGTTTTCCTGTTAGGCATCACCTCAGGAATGCAGACTGGCTGAGAGATAGATAAACAAGTAAATAATAAAAAAAATGTTTACAGAGAGCTGTGATATCAAAATTTCAAAGTTAACAAAAATATAATCCTTTGTCACCTGGGGGGGCGGGGGGCAACAGCCATATTAATCCCCCTCACCAGTGAATCATGGGAGGAAGTAAAAGAGATCTTTTTCCAGCCCAACTGCCACTTCCCTTACCTCAGAGAGACAGAAGAAGAGACAGACATAGCCCCCTCATGCCTGGCCCAAACCTTGGTGAAAGGGCCTCCTCCACCCTAAATACGATGAAATAACGAATTTGGAAAGGTTTAGTTGAATTGGAAGACATAGACTATATAATTTTAATAGGTTTTATATGAATTTTTATTGTGTAATATTAACTGTTTTTAATTGATATGTATGTATGGATGTCATGGCATCTAATCATTGCCAGCCTGTATGTCACCCTGAGTGGGATAAAAATGTGGTAAATAAATAAATAAATGCCACTGCCCTTGTCTCAGAGGGAAGGAAGAAGAATGAGGAGCAGCTCCATCTTGCCTAGACTCATTGAAGAGACCACTGAAGCTAAAAAAAATACAGCACAAGTGCATCCTGAAAGGCCTTCCTGCAAACATGTAAACTTGAAATTTCTTTTAAATAAAAATGGTGTTGCTTCTTAGAGAAAGAGTTGAGAGTGGAAGCTAACCTTACCTCAGATAGCATCTCCCCCAATTCATTCAGAGGAACGTACTGGGATAATAGTGGGCACTTTGGTTTGTTTGATAGGCATGGGTTAGAACCCAAAAATCGCGATTCTAAAATCTAATGGGGGGGGGGGATTTTTTTTGATTAGTAAAAGAAAGACTTACAAAAATTTTTCCAAAAAGTTCTAAATGTAACGTAATTATTAACAAAATTCTTAATTAGTTCTAAAGTAGGAAAAGCAGGGAAACAGTTAAAAATCAAGGGGGGAACATTCCCCTTCACCTCTGCAGTGCAATTCACTGGATCTGTAGATGTATAACATAAATATAAGAGCTAGTTACTAGCTCTCAGTACAATTGTGACCTTCTCTACCCTCTTCTTTCATTCCTTCCTTTGCTCTTTGGTTCCACATCCCTTCTTTTCTCTTTCCTTCCTTCCCTCCCCCTTTCTCTACTTTTTCCTTTGTCTCCTTCCTTCCTTTGTTCACTTTTTATTTCCCTTTCTCCTTCCTTCCTTCCTTCCTTCCTTCGCTACGCTATCTCTTTCTGTCCTTGCCTTCTTCTCTCCTTCCTTCCACCTTTCCTTCCTGTCAGTTCTCCCCTAACTGTATTCTATGTGTGTATGTAATATTTTATGGGATTATGTCAGCTCACCTCTATTCTTAAGCCAAAGGAGGGGGGAAGCGAATCGCCCCCCCTTCCTTTCCTTGCCAATAAACCGAAGTCACAAAAGAGTCTGGAGCAACAAGAACCTGAGGCAAAGTACCAAAATCAGTGTGTACAGAGCTATCATACTGTCTGTTCTCCTTTATGGGTCTGAAACATGGGTCACCTATCGCCAACACCTACGACTCCTCGAACGCTTTCATCAGCGCTGTCTTCGCACAATCCTAAATATACACTGGACCGACTATGTGACGAATGTTGCTGTCCTTGAGCAAGCAGGGATCACCAGCATTGAGGCCATGCTATTGAGAACACAGCTGCGCTGGGCAGGGCACATCTCTAGGTTGGAGGACCACCGCCTCCCAAAGATACTACTCTATGGTGAATTTGCCACTGGTCAGCACAAGAGAGGCACCCCAAAAAAGAGATATAAGGACTCCCTGAAACAACATCTCAAGCTCAGCCAGATTGATCACCAACAATGGTCCACCCTGGCCTCACATCGGGAGGCATGGAGACGCATTATCCACAATGCTACGGCCTCTTTCGAGAAGACACGCCGAATGAGTCTCGAAGAGAAACGACAACGCAGAAACAACTGCAACTTGGAAACAACATCACCCAAGGAGACTTTCTGCTGTGCTTTCTGCGACCGAACGTGCCTATCTCAGAGTGGCCTTTTTAGACATCAACGTGCTTGTAAAAAGCGCGGGATGAGCAAGGAAAGGAGGTTTGTGTACATTGAGCCATCAGAAAACAAAGGTCTCACTATCAGCCACCCATGTGACGGGGGGAAGATCGCCTCCTTCCCCTCCTTTCCTTGCCAATAAACTGAAGTATTGGCAAGGAAAGGAGGGGAAGGAGGAGGCGATTCGCTTCCTCCCTCCCTCCTTTCCTTGCCAATACTTCGGTTTATTGGCAAGGAAAGGAGGGGGGCATTCACTTCCTCCTTCTTTCCTTGCCAATAAACCGGAGTATTAGCAAGGAAAGGAGAGGGAGGAGGAGACGATTCGCTTCCTCTTTCCCTCCTTTCTTTGCCAATACGTCGGTTTATTGGCAAGGAAAGGAAGGGGGGTCTTTTACTTCCCCCTCCTTTCCTTGCCAATAAACCGGAGTATTGGCAAGGAAAGGAGGGAAGGAGGAGGTGATTCGCTTCCTCTTTCCCTCCTTTCTTTGCCAATACTTCGGTTTATTGGCAGGGAAAGGAGGGAGGCGATGAGAGGAGGAAGATGCCCCAGCGCCCCTCGCTGCCTCTCTCTAGCCCCGATCCATGACTCCATGGATCGGGGCTCGAGAGAGGCAGCGAGGGGCGCGGGGGGCCTCTTCCTCCTCGCTCGCCGCCCTGCCATAGGCGGGAGAAGGAGGAGGCCCCTCGCTGGCCCTTTTGCTCGATCCATGGATCCATCTTTGCCCTGATTCATGGATCCATGGATCGGGGAGAAGAGAGAGGCAGCGATTCATGGATCCATGGATCGGGGCTAGGGGCATCCTCCTCTCTCGCCGCCCTGCCATAGGCGGGGGAGGAGGAGGAGGCCCTCGCTCGCCCCCTCGCCTCTCTTTGCCCTGATCCATGGATCCATGGATCGGGGCTAGAGAGAGGCAGCGAGGGGCGCGGGGGGCATCCTCCTCCTCTCTCGCCGCCCTGCCATAGGCGGGGAGGAGGAGGCCCTGCTCGCCCCCTCGCCTCTCTTTTGCCCTGATCCATGGATCGGGGCCAGAGAGAGGCAGCGAGGGGCGTGGGGCATCCTCCTCCTCTCGCCACCCTGCCATAGGCGAGAGAGGAGGAGGCCTTTGCTCGCCCCCCTCGCCTCTCTTTAGCCGTGATCCATGGATTGGGGCTAGAGAGAGGCAGCGGGGGCTGGGCATCCTCCTCCTCTCTCGCCGCCCTGCCATAGGCGGGGGAGGAGGAGGAGGCCCTCGCTCGCCCCCCGCGCCTCTCTTTTGCCCCGATCCATGGATCCATGGATTGGGGCTAGAGAGAGGCAGCGAGGGGCGCGGGGGGCATCCTCCTCCTCTCTCGCCACCCTGCCATAGGCGGGGGAGGAGGAGGCCCTCGCTCACCCCCCTCACCTCTCTTTTGCCCCGATCCAAGGATCCATGGATCGGGGCTAGAGAGAGGCAGCGAGGGGCATGGGGGGCATCCTCCTCCTCTCTCGCCGCCCTGCCATAGGCGGGGGAGGAGGAGGAGGCCCTCGCTCACCCCCCTTGCCTCTCTTTTGCCCCGATCCATGGATCCATGGATCGGGGCTAGAGAGAGGCAGCGAGGGGCGCGGGGGCATCCTCCTCCTCTCTCGCCACCCTGCCATAGGCGGGGGAGGAGGAGGAGGCCCTCGCTCACCCCCCTCATCTCTCTTTTGCCCCGATCCATGATCCATGGATCGGGGCAGAGAGAGGCAGCGAGGGGCATGGGGGCATCCTCCTCCTCTCTCGCCGCCCTGCCATAGGCGGGGGGGAGGAGGAGGCCCTTGCTCGCCCCCTTGCTCTCTTTTGCCCCGATCCATGGATCGGGGCTAGAGAGAGGCAGCGAGGGGCGCGGGGCATCCTCCTCCTCTCTCGCCACCCTGCCATAGGCGGGGGAGGAGGAGGAGGCCCTCGCTCACCCCCCTCGCCTCTCTTTTGCCCCGATCCATGGATCCATGGATCGGCGCTAGAGAGAGGCAGCGAGGGGCGCGGGGGGCATCCTCCTCCTCTCTCGCCACCCTGCCAAGACTTCCTCTGCCCTGTCTTAGACAGTTTTCAGTATCCCCAATCCAGATTTTTGTGTATAGTTGATAAACAATCAGAAAATGGAAGTACATTCAGCAAAAGGCAATTTTTAAGGATTTCCTGGATAAAGCCACATCCTCTGGTCATCAGATTGCCTCCCTGGTAGCTCTTACTTTATTGGGAGACCCATGATATGTTCCTTATAGCCAGGATTTGAAAATATATACTGAAATCTTTATATAAATCAGTGGTGACTGGTGGCTTGCATGTCAGTGGGATGTTGAATCTAATCCAGATTTCATATCAGACCTTAAGGGAGTTATCCAAGGTGCTGACTCCAATGCCCAGACTAGTAGCTGATTCATCAACCCACTGATATTGCTATAGATATAGATGTAGAGTTATTTTATGCTTCATTTTCCTTACATATTTGTAGATTTTTTTTCAGAAAGACTATATAACAAGTATTTCATACAGAACAAAAATAATACAATTATTTGCAGCCAACCTGATTGCCCCATTCACACACTTCCTATCATAGCGACAGCATCAGTTATTTTTACTTATCTGGCCTTGATTCAGAAGATAACTAATAAGGACACAGTTCAAACAAAATTAAATTTGGAGAGAAAAAAACATTTAGAAGTGGTCTGAGAATTGTCCTTAAAGTTTTACTGATGGTTGACATTGTCAGTTTTCTCTGCTTTTAAAGTAATTTTAAACAGATTTTATTATTCTAATATTTTTATTTGATCATCATTTGCAGGAATTGGCTTTATTGTAGCCTTTCTTTTTACACTATGTTGATTTGTTTAAAGAAAAAGAAGTGTAAATGTGGACAAATCAAATGTTTCTGGATCCCAATGATGTTCATGGGAAAGTAGCCACTTTGTTCTCCTGTTGAGACTAATAGGACATCAAAAGGCTGAACTTGAGTTGAAGCTGACTTCTAAGGCACTTTCAGCATATAATCAGTTTTCTGACAATGTGAATATTTAACCTTCTGGCAAAGTGAATATTTAACTTTGTGGTAATAACTATAAACTGATCATTACACAGAAACTGGTAGAGATAAGGAAAAATATGTGAGAACTCCTCCTGTGTGATTAGTTGTGTTTAGAGGGGGAAATAGTTGACCTAATTGCACTCAAAAGATAATTTTTCATTTGTTAAATGGATGGTTTGACAACTTGGCATTGGTTAGAATAAATGGCTTTTGGGGGAGGGGGGGGAGGGATAACTTGTCTAAAGTTAGAGGAAAGCCACCAGAAAGCCAGATCCTCAATTTACAATATGAATGTTATTTCCATCTAGATCAGCAGCAATTTTTTTCCCTAAGAAAAAACTGCCAAACTCTGATTGAAACCCTCTTGCGTGGCACCAACCAAATTTTCTGGCATCTATTGTATTCCCAAGCATACCACTGGCTGCTTTTATGCTGTCCAAAACTTAATGGAATATAAAAACATCATAGGTTTTACTCACGCTGTGAGAATTTATATTGTTCCCCTGTGTTCATTTGGTAGGAGTGACATATTATTAAAACCTGGAGGTTGCTAACTATACCAAAAATAAACAAATAAATGTCTTTGATTATATGCCATTTCTTATAAGACTCACACTAATTTCAGTGCCACCAACAAAAAAAAATCTTTATTTACATATATAAAAAATACTTGCGATTTTCTGGATCTGCCAGTACTTGCGATTGTTTACGATTTTTTGGGTCTGTGGTATTCTTGAGCCCCTCCCCATTGGCGCCCCCTTGTCGTGCGGGAGAGGCTTGCGTACCCTAATGAAGTTGTGAGATTTGCTGGCGGTGGCATAATAGTCACCGGTAGGGCCTCCCATGCCAGACAGGTCACAACTGAAGGGTCTGACAAAGAGCGTCAACGGGCAGGATGGGCTCTCTAGCCTTTTGCCAACCATCCTAAGAGAAAAAAAAGTCTAAATTCAAATCCGGGCAGATGGTGCTTGTGTAACCCTCTAAGGTCAACCATCTAAGAGAAGGAAACTCTAATCAAACCTACGACCTGAGGACCTCGCTGCCACCGTCCAAGCTTGCTAGGCCCCAGCAGACAAACCTTTGGTTTAAAGGGTGAGGCCGGTTCTGTGCACGCTGTGCTCCACCACATGCTCGAAGGACACATCCAACTTAGTTATCAACTCACTTGTAAAAAGCGTGGGATGAGTCCTTCCTAAGAATCTTCATTCACGAAGTAATGCCAGAGAGAGAGAGAGAGAGAGAGAGAGAGAGAGATTCTTGAGCCATAAGCCTTTCATTTCAATAGGATTCACTATTATCTGCAGTTTTGTGTACCCATGAGAAGTCTGACTTATGGTCCAAGAATACCATGGAATAGGGTCATGCTGGCAGATCTAGAAAATGCAGAAAGAGTACATATTTGATCAGACATGATACTGTGGGAGACTAGTCCTGTGCTATGTACTTTATAGTATACTGTACATAGGTCACAAACTTTTAAGGACCCTCACAGAGCCTTGATTTGTTATTAAAAATTAAATCAGATACCTGCTATACTTTAATACAGTGGTTCTCAACCTGTGAGTCCCTGGGTGTTTTGGCCTACAACTTCCAAAAATCTCAGCCAGTTTACCAGCTGTTAAGATTTCTGGGAGCTGAAGGCCAAAACATCTGGCGACCCACAGGTTAAGAACCACTGCTTTAATATGAAGGTGGCAGATAAGTATTTTAACAGGTAACGGTAACAGATCTGAATAGTTACTGTGCAATTATGCTATACAGCTCTGCGAAAATCTGATCTGGCCTAACTATTGTAAAAAAAAAACAAACAAGGGAAGTAGCAGTAATGGCAGCCCCATGCAAATGTTCTTGAGTCCCTAAACAATTGTATTTCCTGGAAGACTACTGTATGAACTTGCACCACCTCTCCTGCACTTTCAAAAACATTGCCCTCAAAAATAATGGAGGTCCTTACTCTAGAAGCAAAGGAAAATAAAACGATCCTTAGATTCATACAGCTAGAGAATGCTATTTATTTATTTACTTGCTTATTTTATTTTTATCCCACTTTTCTCCTGCTACAGCAATGGCCCACGAGAACAAAAATCCATTTTGCAAACCTCCTTCCTCTTTATTTATCCATTATATTATTTATTTATTTATTTTCCACTCCTTTCCACAGAGCTGACCAGCCCCGCCCCTTGTGGTACTAATGTTGGAGAGTGGTCCCTGGTCAAAATGGTCCTGGGTCAAAGTAGTCATAAGAACATAAGAACATAAGAAGAGCCATGCTGAATCGGGCCTCAGCCCATCTAGTCCAACATTCTGTGTCACACAGTGGCCCACTAGTTGTACACAGGGATCTCTAGCAGAAAGGAGGGTAAAACCCTCACCTGCTCCCGACCCCCCACAACCAGTACCCGGGGAAAATCCTGCCTGCCTCCATCAACACAGAGGTGGCACTTGGATGTCAATTTCAGTAACTACTGATTCCCTTGGTATCCATGAATCTGTCTAATTCAGTCAAGTGGTCACTGGTCAAAGTGGGTCCTGGTCAAAGTGGGCCCTGGTCAAAAAAAGGTTGGGAACCACTGTGCTATAGGGACACAAGGTCTCTGTTACATGGATTACTGCATGCCTTTCCAATTTCATTAGGCAAATCTCATAAAGAAAGGGCATAAATTAATCTGGAGATGAAAGCCATATGGAGACACACACAACTCCCAACACAAAGATGAAATATTCAAGAGTTTTTAAAAATGTAAGTAATCTTATTCACCAGAAGGGCAAACACATGGCATTGTTTAATTTTCTACAAAGAAGCACAGTATCTTCTTCCTTTCAGTTAAGGCTTCCAGTCTAGAGGACAAAAATGGTACAGAAAACATAGTTTATCAGAACAGCATGAGCTTTCTCCAATGTTGTCAAATTCTCCATATTAAATGAAAATGAGATAATGTGCAATATAATTGCTATTCTTTGCCTATTTACTTGACTAAATCCTACTGAAATCAACAGGACATAATTCCTAAAGGTTAAATTAAAGTCATCCCTACACTTTTTAGTTCTCAAGAAAGGTACATAAGATTTATTAGTCAAAATCCAAAGTATAAAATATGAGCCCTGGTTTGAATCAGCCCCATTCTATGAAGGATCATGAAATTCCTTCTAAGACTAGAGACTGAATATGTGAAATATGTGGTTGTATTTTACACATTGTACAGTTTGGGTCCAAAGAACCTTTGAGATGGGGTGGCTGGGAACATAGCATATTTTTGCCCTTTATAATAACCCAGATGAAAACCGCTTCTTCTATGTCTTACCTCCCAGGGCAGATTGTTGTTTGGGTATGTGTATGTGATTTTAATGAACAATTATGCAGATTTTTGAAATGCATTCACATTAGTTACTGCACTTGAGGTATATTTAATTTTTGTACACATCCATTTTGAAAGAAAGGTTGAAAAAAACTGCCTGAGGATTTTAGTTTATCCATCTCTTTAACTTCTAAGCATCTTATATATACTTATATATACTTTCAAAGGCACATTAACAGTGAATTCCTGCATTGATAGAAATTGAATTGGATGGGATCCTTTCCAATTCTATTATTCTCTGCATCAAGTGATACAATTCAGTGCACAAATGGAGGCTAGGGCTGTTTCTGCATCAGTCCCAGACCATATTTATTTTTCTAGAGGGTGGGAAAGTGTTAGTTTTCATGCCTAGGGTTCACTGAAAACACTCCTGCTTTTCTTACACTATCCTGATGTGCAAGATAAAGTACAGGACCTTGGATAACTTCTTTAATGTCCTGCTTAAACTCTGAAGTGGATTCACTGCTACCATATGATGGTAGCCTCTAGCCAACCTAGTGTGTTTGTGTGTGTGTTTCTCTTGAGCCAATGAAGTCCTCCCAACATGCCCAGTCATCTCAAATGCATGATGTGGGAATGGATTTTTCCCCTTCTGGTGCAAAGGAACACTACCTGATTTGTAAATGATTTCATGAAATGTGCATTTCTTATATCAAACAGTAATTAAGCTGAGCAATAGAGATGTGTGAAATGGCTGAAATCCAATTAGTAATCCATTTCAGAGATTTGGGGGGCTCCTGCTTCAATTAGTAAAGATTCGTAGGGGTACCATTCCGATTCATAATCTGAATTTCTGAAGCTTTGCAATTGCTTCATTAACATTCGTTCCTTAACAGCAACAGGGGAAATTGTGAGGTTTGTTTTTCTGTCATTTTTATGGCTATCAGGATGCAGTAAGAGTAGTGGGGCTATACAACGTTCTAGCAAAACACAACTGAAGGGTAGCCAGAAAAATGTTATAACAATTATATTAAATGGTATTCAGATAATGATTCTGGTGAAGTAGTGTAAGAGGGAACACAAATATACCCCAAATGTGTATTTCAGGTAAGTACCTTACAGCAATCAAATGATAGGCTTACATGAAGGTAAGCGAAAAATCAACTAGGTAAGTACCCAACATGGATAACATCAGTTGAAATTCATAGGTAAGTAAGTACCTCATAACAAAATAATATCAGGCGGCTTACATGCAAGTAAGCAGAGACGCAAAATCCCAGAGAAAAGTTCCTGGATGCATACTCACGAAGGACGCAGTCCCAAGGGTGCTACTGAATTGAAAGTCCATCAAAAGTGAAAAATAAACAGTCCAAAAGTTCATCGATATGTCAATACGCAATATAATCCAACTAAAGTTCAAAAGTAGGCGTCCTTTGGTCACAGGATGTAGGCAACATTTATGAGTTTAAGCCTGCTAAGTTTTATAACATTTCAGTCATCCACTAATTTTTTTGGATTTTTTTAAAAATTACAAATAATTTTAATGAAAAAACTACAAAAAGCATCTTTTTGAATTTTTGCACAATGGGACAGCATAAGCAGGGCATCAATCCTGTAAATTTCCAGAAAGATTTGTTCATTTACTGTTTTGCATGTTTTTTTTTAATTCCAATTAAAAATTCTTTTAACATTACTAAAAGAGATATCCACTCCAACAGTGGCAGTGAGACAACATGAGTAGGACAGCAAGCCTGTCAAATTTCAGAACAATCAGTCTATCCATTGGTTTTAAACACTTTTTTCAATTTAAGCACATGTGATTAGTCTATACTGGGGCTTTAGCACAGGCAGCCTCATTCTTCTGGTGTCAGCATAATTTTTAAAAAAATATATTTTAAAGTGGAAACAACTGATTTTAATGTTTGTGTATATTTATAGTTTGTTTTATTCCAGCATTGAATATTTGCTGTATATATGTTGTGCTCCGCCCTGAGTCCCCTTCAGGTTGGGAAGGGCAGAATGTAAATGCTTTAAATAAATTTTAAAAAATAAATGCTGGGTAAATGTAGTTTTGAATACTCTGCTGCAGAGATCATCATCTTCTAAAACTATATTTCTCAGAATTCTGCTCATGCCGAAAGAATGGGGCTGCAGTTTTAAGAGAACCGAGGGGAAGGTAAGAGCTGTAAAGTTTGGGGAGCAAGTGGGAATTTGGAAAATATACTGTAAGTTTGGGGTATAGCAGACAGATGCTGGGGAGGGGAGCTGACAGTGAAGACAAGGGGCTATTAGACCTCCCTCCCTCCTCCCACCAATCGTTGACTCGTTTCCTCTTTCAGTCTCATCCATTTGCTTTTGTTGCTTTGGCCACACCCATTTATATTTCAGAGGGGAGCCTTGGTCTCAACTCTGGGAGAAACCACCAATGGAGGGAAGAGGAGGTGGTGGTAGTGAGGCGCTTCACTCACATCAAGAAGTGAGAGCCACTGCCAACATCACTGGTCTAGCTCCAAAATAAAAATTTTTTTTACAAATCTCTCCAAAATTTTTGGAGGATGCTGTTTCAATTCATAAATGCTTAGAAGGGTCCCTTTTTACTAATAATTCAGAGATTCATATTAACAAATCATAGGTAAAGGTAAAAGTTTTCCCCTGACATTAAGGCCAGTCATGTCCGACTCTGGGGGGCAGTGCTCATCTCCATTTCTAAGCCAAAGAGCAAGCATTGTTCATAGACACCTCCAAAGTCATGTGGCCAGCATGACTGCATGGAGTGTCGTTACCTTGCCGCCAGAGCGGTACCTATCCATCTACTCACATTTGCATGTTTTTGTACTGCTAGGTTGGCAGAAGCTGGGGCTAACAGCGGGAGCCCACTCCCCGGATTCGAACCTGCAACCTTTCGGTTAGCAAGTTCCACAGCTCAGCGGTTTAATCCACTGTGCCACTGGGGGCTCCTCATACGAATCTCAAAATTATGAAACAAATGTCTGAAGCTTGGCACACTGATACTGAGCAATTATTTTACATTTATCTTTTGATTTAAAAGATAGCCTTGATTAAGTACTCCACCATTGCTATTAGTTCTCTCTGTGTGTTTTCAGGCAGTATTGCTTCTTAAGATTTTTTTAAAAATCATGTGCAGCATACAGTATATTATCTGTCTTCTGCATACTTGTACATGTACACATTCACTCAGAGGCTTCTATCTTCCTTCCACTCTTTTGGCAAATTACTTTAAAGAGGAGTGAATATTTTCTTTGTTGATTTCTTGCCTTCCTCCTGACATATAGACTCCCTGTGACATATTGAAGCCATCCATAATTTAGCAGTGGTAGGCGTGGGACCCAGGGCATTGTCCTTCCACTAGTTCGTTAAAGATGGTTTCAGTGGGCCATTTTATACATTTCCCCTGAAATTTCAAAGCATGGAATGTTATATTTAAAATAATTCTTACAACTTTTTGCCCCCAAGCACAGCTATGTTCATTACATTTTGCCCACTTAGAAAAATTCAAATGCTAAAAATTAGTACCCTGTGAAAGAAAATATGCCTAAGCAATGCACTATTTATTTAATTTGTATTTTGTCTATCTCCTGCAGCAGGACCCAAGGCAACTTCCAAACACAGTAACTCAATAATATATTATTTCACTAAATTGCAACCCTTCCAATGTTCGGAATACCCAGTCAACTGATGATCTCTAAGAGCAATAGGAATGCTACTTTTAAATTGAAATTAATTACAGCTATAGTGCCAAGAGCCACACAACTTTTAAACAACTATTATCCTATGCCTCTGGTGGCACAGTGAGTTAAACCATCGAGCTGCTGAACTTGTTCGCAGGTTCGAATGCGGGGAGTGGGGTGAGCCCCCGCTGTTAGCCCCAGCTTCTGCCAACCTAGCAGCTCAAAAACATGCAAATGTAAGTAGATCAATAGGTACTGCTCCAGCAGGAAAATAATGGTGCTTCATGCAGTCATCCCAGCCACATGACCTTGGAGGTGTCTATGGACAACGCCAGCTCTTCGGCTTAGAAATGGAGATGAGCACAAACCTCCAGAGTCAGAAACAACTGGACTTGTTGTCAGGGGGAAACCTTTTCTTTTATGATTACAGGTTTTTTTAATGGAAAATCTTTATTTTCTCTTTCTCAAAAGTAATCAAAACAATTACTTAATGTTACTTTTGAGAACACCTTCAGAATGCAGATACTCACAGTCTGTAGGACAAAATACTGTATATCAGAAATAGTGAGGCCAGCCACCTCCTATAACTATAATAGTAACTAAAATATTTGTTACATAACAAAAGGACTGATGTTGTCCATTATTATGCTACAATAATAGTGTAATTGATTCTAGCAAAGCAGGATTGAATTACAGGTAACTCATTGTATGCAGTTAATTTCGTGCAAGGTCTGGTTTCATAGCAATTAAGATTCTATAAGAATTCTCCTTTTTCCTGTTTCCTCTATCCTTTACTGTGCTCATCAGGGTAAGAATGGTACTGTGGTTCAATTCTATATTGTAAATTCAGTATCCTACTTTGTTGGAAGCTGAGTGAAAACATTCCCAGGAGTTATTGTGGCTGTTTTGGGAAAGGGCAAGTCTTTTCTTTACAACTTTTCATATGTTGTTTCTTTCTTTCCTTATAAAATCACGCCAGCCTCTGCCTCCTTCTACTCTACTGGACCTTCATGTTTCCTGCCAAAACCAATATTCATCCAGCTGTCAAGGCAGCTTTGAATAGTGCTTCATTAATGTACCAAGGAGCATGGTTCCAAAATAAAATAAACTCAGCCATTTCAGATCTTTCTGACAATTCTACAGATTTCATGACAATTGACAGATCTTCATTGCCACTCTGTGTGGTGCATGGAAATCAGTGGATCTCCATGTTTTATGTATGTTCTGTCTGGTATTGAATCACAGAATTGGAAGCGATGTAAGGGCATTGCCCAGATGGAAAGGAAATTGGGTAAGGATCTCTATGTACCATTCCAAACAGCACAGTTGCAGAACCTTTACCAAATTTCCTGCCAACCAAGAGAAACCTGAGGTTTAAAGTATTGAAATGATGGTAATAACTATTTCCAAAAATATATTCTGAGAGCGTGAAAAATATGGCTTGTGGCAATGTTGGCTAGAGACTGGATAAGATCCTGGAAGCAGTCCAAAAAATAACATTCCACACTCTGGATAGTCTTATGTGAATCACATTGAAGTTTTAATATATTATTTCTTTATCTTTGGGGATTAAATATATCTTACCTTCAAGAACCTCTTATTTCTCTCTTTCGCTCTCTCACCAGGTTAACCCTCCTGTGAACTTTTTTTGTATTTCTTGGCAGTGCATGCTGCTCTCCTCCAATTCCCGACAGCTGCTCAGCCTGTAGAACTAATCTAGAGCTGGTGCTGCTGCCACTATGGGGTGAGGGGGGTGAGTGATCTTCCATTAGCTTGTTCATGAATAAACTATGGCCAGGGATTGTGGCATTCACAAAAAATTAAAGAGATCTGTAATATTACAAGGTATGTATCACAGTACGTAGCACTAGACATTTCTTTAAAAAATGATGATGCTTGCCATCCCAGCAATCTGTTCTGCTCCCCCCCTTACACACACCACTTATCTAGATTGTACACATAGATTGTACAGACTAGATTTTTTTGAAAACTGCCAAGCAAAAAGTGAGTTTTAGTATATCATGTTAAAGTCTAATTTTTTATTGAAAAGAAAATAGCATATTTGAACAGATAATAATTGACTATTGTAAGCATACCTTATAATAACGTATTTCTATATTATCTATTCACATTCTTTAGAGAGTCATTTATATTACATTTTTTTATTTCTTCTCCCACCAGCCTTCCCTACGCCTCCCACCAATTTTCTCTCTATATCTTTATTTTTAACCACCAACACAACTTTCGAAATCTTTGTACAATATATGTGCTGGCTTCACCTTTTTCTACCTATTTCATATATGTTGCCCATTTCTCTTTAATTTATCTGTTTTGTCCTCCTGTGGATCTTCTTGGATTATACATGCAATAATATATGACTGGACTTGCTGAAATGAATAGTTATTCCAATTTTCCAAATTCCAGTTTTTTTCATCTCTCCACCTCCAGGCTATTACCGCCTTTCCTGCAAAAATCATTGCTTTAAATAAGTCTTGGTTCTTCGCAGCAATGTTTTTATTCCCTGTAATTGCCATTAACACAAATTCAATATTGACTTGGATTGTTATTTTGAAAAGTTTCCCAATTTATCTAATTATCTTATTCCAAAAAGTTTTTGCATGTAAACAGTCCCACCACATACATGCATACCAGCATTTCTCTACTTTACAGTGCCAACACATTGGGCTTAATCCTGTTCCCATATTTGCTAATTGAGCTGGTGTCCTGAACCATTTCCAGATAAATTTTCTTTCTAATTTTTATATTTTTCCATTTTAATTTTATTTACCCCCTTCTTTAACTCCTTAATAGTTTGTTTTGTGAGCGTCCCTTCCTTCTGCCATTTATTTTGTAATGTTCTTACTACATATTCATCATCTTTTATCATTGTTTTATATAATTCTCCTACTAAACCTTTCATTGTCTTCTGTCCTTTCATAAATATTTTTTCAAACTCACGTTCTTTGCCTAAACATCTGCCATATTTCCCGTTTAAGTTTGTTATATAGGCCTAATACTTTTATCCAATTTTTATTTCCTATTTTTTCTATTATCCTGTCCATGGGAATCAGTTGACCATTTATACCATACATGCCCTTAATGCAATAATAGACTTTATCTTTCATATCTTTCCACCATATAGGGCCAAACTCTTTTCCATATAAGCGTTCTAGGGGTGTCCACTTTACTATATCAGGCATCCAGAGTGGTTTCCATTTTTTCCATATTTTTAATGCTAATCTTCTAGAACCTCTTGTTTTTTTAATGGAAGCCTCTAGATTTCCTGTAAAAATCCCAAATTTTTCCTCTCCATTGTTTACTGCATCTTCTATTCTGTACCATTTTTCTTCTCTTCCTACACTATTGTCTATCAGTGACTTTAGTTGGAATGCTTTGTAGTATAATTCCAAGTTTGGTAACCCCCATCCTAATTCTTCCTGATGCATATAGTATACTTTGTTTGAAATTCTAAGTTTCTTTTCACTCAAGTTCCATTCTCTAATAGTCCTGGGCCAAGTTTTTATTTGCCTTGGATTAATTTCTAGTGGGAGAAACTGAAATAAATACATTAATTTTGGAATTAAGAACATTTTTGCTGTTTTTATTTTACTAAAGATATTCCAAAAAATTTCCTTCCATCTTTTCATGGTCTTAAGAACTTTTTTCCATGCCTCCTTATAGTTACTCTTCTTCATCTTATCTATGTTTTTTTTATTATCACTCCCAAGTATGTTATTTTTCCTTTTCCCATGCCAGTTTAAGTTATTCTATTTCCACTTTTTATAATTTATTTACTTTGAAGTACATAATTTCTGATTTCTTTATATTGACCCTCAATTCTGTATTTCTCTCATAGTCACTTAGTATAATTTTTAATTCACTTATTCCTTCTAGGGGATTGGATAATAACACCAGAAGATCATCTGCATAAAGGTTTAATTTAGCCTCCAATCCCCAATCAAATTTATACCCCCCTCAATCTTTGCACTGTTTCTTATTCTATCCGCTAGCACCTCTATTCCTAAAACAAAGAGCAGTGGTGATAGGGGACAGCTTTGTCTTACTCCCCTTTGAATTGGGAATTCCCCTGATGTTCCTTCATTTATTCTGGCTATAACTGTTCCTTTTCTGTATAGTTCTTTAGTTTCTTTAAGAAATAGGTCACCTACTCCAAATTTCTTCATAACCTCCTACAAAAATTCATGATTGATTGACTCAAATACCTTATGTACTGTATGTCTAATTTTAAGAGAGCTAGGTGTACTTTTTTTTGTTTTGCTTATGTTCAATTATATTTAATATATTTCTACTTGGGTGTCCAATAAATCTCTGTAGAAACAAACACAAGTGGGGGACCATGTCTACACTAATCTAAGTAAACACGCTGGAACAATATAAATCAATTTCTTAAATGCTTTCATTCATAAACACTTCAGTAGATAGTGATAATATACTCCATACACTGCTACTATACAGGGTTCCTACTGACAATATGCGGCGTCCAACCCTAGAATGTCCGTGGAAAAGCTTTCAAAGTTCTAATCACAGTTCTGGTGGACGCTTACAGTTCCGTTTGGTGGTAATCCAACAAAAGGACTAAGCCCCAAACAAATGTTGATATAACTCTGATTTGTAATCCAATTGTGGTAGGGAATCAGTTTTGTAAATCCACAATGGGCTGTATTGGCTACAAGCCGCTGCAGCTTTGGCGATCAGCTCAGGCGAAAATCAAGCAAAGTCCGTCGCTGTCCACACACAAAAAAGAGGGCTGATGAGGGAGTGAATACCCTGGAATTCCTCTTCTCGTTTCGACCTGATGGTCTTTGTCAAGGCCGGGTGGAAGTCATCAAATCAAGTGCATCATACACATATATGCGGCAAATACATACATCAATATCGGAGTGCACTAGTACATCACAAAGATTTTTGGTACGCTTGTAGGCGATCATGGGTGGGTGTTGGAGGCCCGGTATATCCTAGATATGTAGCGGAATTTGGGAGCCCAAAGCCCCCCAAAGCAATACCTTTTGTCTCAGGCTGCGTTTTCGTGCGAGCGCTTGAACGGAAGAGGCGTGACAACTTGGTTACGATCCAGGGAAACTCAGTTTATTCAATACAACAGCTGAGGGGTCTGCTCTATGGCAAAACAAGTCGCAAGAACAGCACCCCCTTCCTTCCGGTAATCAGATTTTATACAGCAATGGAGGCAATTCTGAGACCTGCCCCCTTCATCCTGTCTCACTGGCTAACATCTGTAAGCTGATCTGGCATTAACCAATCAATTAAAGCATTGTGTCACCTTTCTCCTACTGGCTGACAACCATTGCGCAGTTTTAATTACCATTCAATTGTTTGTACTATCTCTATGTATGCAAGCTGTCCCTAAAAGCGAAACATTTCTCTTGTGTTCCCACCGGGAACCAGCCAAGTGGGAAGCTAACTTGTAAACAAACGCACATGGCACTACTCTAGGCCAATCACAGCTGTGCTTCCCTGAGCCAATGGTAGCTGTACCTTTTTAGACCAATCACAGTGGCTATTTCTCGTGCTGCTGCTGCTGGCAAGATACCTCCGCTATTCTGAGCCTATGCTATGTAGCACTTTCTCCTGGCGTCTCTTCTGCGAATCAACAATTCTACTTTAAATTAACAGCCAAAACTTATTGATGGTCTTGATGATGGTCCCCGAATGTTTGGTAAGTGTCAATGGCCAGACCGTTCTGTCCCAATCCTGTTTAGATTTCTTGGTGAACAAGGACTCGCGAGCAATGTTACCTGCTCTGGTCTTAGCTGTAGATATAACATGTTCAGGGTTGCCATGATGTCGAAGCTTGTCTGACAGATGTTCAAGTTCTTGATTATAATGCGATGTTGTGGAGGAGTTTCTCTTTAATCTCAGAATTTGAGAGAAGGGTAAATTTCCCTCGTCGGCCCTCTTTTTTTGTGCGGACTTCTTTAGCAGTAGCGACTGACTCCACTTGATTTTTGCCTGAGCTGATCGCCAAAGCTGCAGCGGCTTGTAGCCAATACAGCCCATTGTGGATTTACAAAACTGATTCCCTACCACAATTGGATTACAAATCAGAGTTATATCGCCTCCCAGTTATCGCCATTATTTGTGCATTCAATCATTTCTTTTGGCACTCTATGGACTCAGATATTATGATTTGTATCGCGCCTGGGATGGCTTCCGGGTTTTGTGTCTGTCTTTGATGACGTAGGAACTTTCCCTCCCAGCCGCAGTGTCTCTGCTCACTCCTGTGTGAGCCAGCAGCCCGTATATGCTTTATATGCTTTCTATGTAAAATATAATATATATATATAGGGCATTTGCCCATGTATGCAATATGATGCTATGTTTGAGATGAATTTATGTTTTGGGATTTTTGAAACACTAGACCAGTGAGTCTGCTTAATTGTGATAAAGATATATTGTCGTGATTCAAGATTTTGTTGTGTTGCTTCTATTCTATTTCTACTGTGTGTAATACAGCCCCACCTTATCCTTTTGTTGGATTACCACCAAACGGAACTGTGAGCGTCCACCAGAACTGTGATTAGAACTTTGAAAGCTCTTCCCCTGACATTCTAGAGTTGGACGCCGCACAATGTCGGTAGGAACCCTGTATAGTAGCAGTGTATGGAGTATATCATCACTATCTACTGAAGTGTCCAATAAATCTGCCTTTAACAAATCCGTATTGGTCTGTTTTTATTAATTTTGGTAGTACTTTTTCCTAATCTATTAGCTATTTTTTTTGCAAATATATTATAATTCTGGTTTAGTAAGCTAATTGTCTGTATGATCCTGTCTCTTTTGGATCTTTCTGTGATTTCAGATTAACTATAATTTCAGCTTTCCTCCAGGTATCAGGTGCTTTCCCTCCTTTCAAAATATTGTTGAATAATATATGCAATTCAAGGCTCAAAATGCCTATGAATTCCTTTTAAAACTCGGCTGTATATCCATCTATTACTGGGGATTTTGCTTTCTTTATTTTTTATTACTCCTTTTATTTCCGCAATTAAGATCTCTGAATTTAATAATTGTTTCTTTTCCTCATCTAATTTTAAATTTATTACTTCCTCTAGTTGGCCCTTATTAGCTTCGCTATACAACCCTTGGTAAAATGTAGCAAAAGCTTCCCTTATTTGAGCTGAATTGTGTGTTAGTTTATTATTTTGTATCTTTATGGCCTTAATCCTCTGTTTTTCTTTTCTCTTTCTTAAATATTTTGCTAACCTTTTCAATGAGTTTATGTTAGGTCTTTGGCATTCATTTTTACTAATTTCTCTCTTTTCCACATTGTAAAGAGATCTAATTCATCTAGATCTTCCTTCAACTTCCTTATTTGGTCTTGGGTTTGCACCATGTATTTAACCTGTTGTTGTCTTTAAAGAGCTTCCAATACATTAAAGTCTAAAGTAATTACTTTTATCCTTCAACAGGATGTACATCTTGTGTAAAAATAAAGACAGCAACTTACAAGTTTGCGTTTTTTTTATTAGTGCAGACAAACCTTCTATCTAACTTGTATGCTCAACATATCATATGTTAAACAGTATTAGATTTTGAGAAAGAAGCTATGAAAATTGGAGGAACATAAACCAAGTTTAGATACCTTCTATCTAACTTGTATGCTCAACATATCATATGTTAAGCAGGATTAGATTTTGAGAAAGAAGCTATGAAAATTGGAGGAACATAAACCAAGTTATGCAGGTTGCACCATACTACTAGCAGAAAACAGCAAAGATTTGGTTGAGCTTTAAGAAAGAACAGTAATGACTACAGATGCTTTAAAAACTTTAGAGTATATGATGAAGATCTTTAAATAGTTCAGGATTTTTCATACTTTGGCTCCATCATTAATTAGCATGGGGACTCCAGTCAAGGAATAGGAAGGGGACTAGGATTTGTAAGGGCAGCTATGAAGGAACTTGACAAGATCCTGAAGTATCAACACAACACTAAAGTTAGGATTGCTCATGCCGGGTTCCGTAAGTTTGTTCTTTAGTTAAATTTCTATTTAAGCCAGAACAGGTATATTTTAAAGTGTACCTCCAACAATCTCTAATCTCTAATCCTAACTCTAATCCTAACTCTAACCTGTAACCTCTAATCTCAATCTCTAATCTCTATCATTTTCTCATTTTGAAAGAGGCTTTGGTAAGACCGCTGCTGAAGAAGCCGAATTTAGACCCTTCGGCTCCCTCCAATTACAGGCCGGTGTCCAATTTGCCCTTCCTGGGCAAAGTAATTGAGAGGGCAGCAGCGGATCAGCTGCAGCAGTTCTTAGATGACACAGCTGGACTTGATCCCTACCAGTCCGGCTTCCGTATTGGGCATGGGACGGAAACCGTGCTTGTCGCCATTACAGACCAACTTCGCCGCCAGCTGGACCAGGGCGGGTCTGCCCTGCTTGTCTTGTTAGACCTGACAGCAGCGTTTGATACGGTTGATCATGCATTGTTGACCCACCGGCTAGCCGGCGCCGGGGTCGGGGGGGACCGCACTTCAATGGGTGGCCTCCTTCCTCCGGGGCCGGGGACAACGTGTGGCGGGGGGCGGGGGTCTCGGGAGGGCCCCACTTAACTGTGGGTCCCCCAGGGGGCTATCCTCTCCCCCTTGTTATTCAACGTTTATATGCGCCCCCTGGCCCAGCTGGCCCGCGACTTTGGTCTGGAGTGTTATCAGTATGCGGATGACACCCAGCTTCTGCTGAGAATGGACGGCAGGCGGATACCGTACCGATTGTTTCCATCGATGCCTGGAAGCCGTGACTGGTTGGCTGCGCGCCAGCCGGCTGAAGGTGAATCCGTCGAAGACGGAGATCCTGTGGCCCGGTCGCCCTGGGCTGGGTGGGTGCCGGTTGCCTACCCTGGATGGCGAGCAGCTTAGCCCGTCATCATCGGTTAAGAGCTTGGGTGTTCAGCTGGACTCCCTGCTGACCATGGAGGCCCAGGTCTCCGCGGTCTGCAGGGGGGTCCTTCTATCACCTGCGTCAGGCTAGGCGACTGGCACCCTACCTGTCCGGGAACGACCTGGCGACGGTAATCCAAGCGACGGTCATCTCGAGACTGGACTACTGTAACGCCCTCTACGTTGGCCTTCCCTTGTCGACACTCCGAAACTCAAGCTAGTGCAGAATGCGCGGCATGCCTGCTGACGGGCTCGTCAGTGAGGGACCACATCACGCCTATTCTTCGGCAACTGCACTGGCTTCCTATCGAGTACCGAATTGTCTTCAAGGTATTGGTATTGACCTTTAAGGCACTTCACGGCCTAGGGCCTGCGTACCTGAGGGACCGCCTTACCCCGTATTTGCCCCCGAGATCACTGCGGTCAGACGAACGGAATTTGTTGACCATACCATCAGTCCGCTCCTGCCACCTATCCGCAACCCGACAGAGAGCTTTCTCAGCGGCAGCTCCAGCGCTGTGGAACTCTCTGCCTGATAGAGTCCGAACCATCTCGGAATTAATCCCCTTTAGAAGGGCTTGTAAGACCGCTCTTTTTGAGCTAGCATTTACCTAAGCCTGATTGGATGATATGTGGTATACCCTTGTATACTTTTTGTATATCTCCTGTACCTCGTGATACGTTGAACTCGTGTTTTTAACTGTCTTTGTTTTAATTGTAGGGCAGCATGCCGAGACTTGGCCTGCCCAGGTGTATTTTATTGTCACCCGCCCCGAGCCTGTAGGGAGGAGCGGAATACAAAATCGAAGAAATAAATAAATAAATAAATAAATAAGCTTTAGATAATAAAGGGAAGGCTGAACACCCCCGTGTTTGTTTTGCTGTTGAGATTTCACCTCACTTTCTCTCCCTATTATTGGATTTTGAAAGATGTGGCTTGTTGTGGAAACAAGGATTGTTGAGAAAGCTTCAGTTGAAATGCCTATTTCCCATGATAACCCTTCCAGGAGTGAATTTCTCTTTTGAGGGGTAGATTTCTCTCACTTCCTGTTGTCCCACCCCCATTCTTAACTATGAATCATTTGTTAATTGGATGTTTGTAAATTGGGGACTGCCCATATATGATTGTGAATGTTGGAGAGAAAGCGGACAGAAAAGTAAATTCATTTGAATTGTAGAACAGTTATACGGACACCTCAGACTGTTAAGAGACAAATAAATGAGTCCTAGAAAATTCAAGTCTGAACTTTCTCTAGAAGCAAATATGACTAAATGAAGACTATCATAGTTTGACTATATGATGAGAAGACATATTTCATTAGAAAAGGCAATGACACTTGGTAAAATAGAAGGTAATAGGAAAAAAGGAAGGTCACATTTGAGATGGATAAACTCAATCAAGGAAGCCGCAACCCTGAATCTGGAAGTCCTGAGCAGAAATAATAGGACACTTGGAGATTTTTCTTTATTGGGTCTGGGCCATTATTCTATTTCCCCTCGATCACAATTTAATAATTATATGAAGGAGATTATTTGACTATGCCTTCTAAAGCTTATTTTTCTCTTTGTTTTCCAAGCAAGCAGATCTAAATTATACAAGAAAGTTTAGCTTTAAGTAAGGAAAGAGTTACTTTTATCTGCCTGCTTACCCTCCATGCAAACATTTATTTATAGTGAAAGTGCCATCACTTGCAGACACTGGAATGTGTTTTGGCAACAAACATTTGAACTGTAGGGTTTTTATATTCTTTTTTGATGTCAATTCCAGATGCATCACTCCATATCAAGGCCAATATTAGATCACATGGAAAGTGGCATTCAAGCTCTAGGAGAGAAAGGTCCACCAGTTAGTTTTAATAGACTTTCCCCACAGGAGGTGCAGGGCAACAAGGTGAATCTAGTAATACATTTTCCCATGCTTAATTTTCTGAATCACTATACAGAACTATGGGGCCTCCCATATGTCTTGACAGTCTGACCCATGTTGAGAGTGGTTTGTACAAGTGTTCCCCTTTTAGAATACTGTTGGGTTTTTTTTTTAAAAGAGGAAATTCCACAAATGTAAATTCAGAAATTTATTCTTTAGCAACACAACATTCAACATGTTTCTACATTTACTTGGACCGAATAAATAAAATGATCAATCTAATGAAAGTTATTAAATACAAAATAGGCAGGATGATAGGGATATAATGAAGTCTGGAAGGAAAACTGTATTTTGGAGGTGTTGTACAATTATAGCAAGCTACATGTTAAAAAGTAGCAAATATCCAATTCTAGTGCAGCCACAGTTAGGAATTAAAGATAAGGCAATATATCTCAGTGTGGTGCATAGAATCATAGTAACAGAGTTGGAAGAGACCACATGGACCATCCAGTCCAATCCCGTGCAATCCGGGGAAAGCACAACCAAAGTACCTATGACAGATGGCCATCTAGCCTCTGCTTAAAAACTTCCAAGGAAGGAGCTTCCACCAAACTCCAAGATAGAGAGTTCCACTCCTGAACAGCTCTTACCATCAGGAAGTTCTTCCTAATGTTCAGTGGGATCTCCTTTCCTGTAATTTGAACCCATTGTTCCAAGTCCTAGTTTTCAAGCCAGAAGAAAACAAGCCTGCTCCCTCCTTCCTTTTGAGATCCTTTCACACATTTATACATGGCTATCATGTCTCCTCTCAACTTTGTCTTCTGCAGGCTAAGGCACTTCTCAATGGACATGGTTTCCAGATCTTTGATCATTTTAGTTGCTTTCCTCTGAAAACCTTCCAGCATGTTAATATCTGTTTTAAATTGTGGTGCCCAGAATTGGACAGTTTTCCAGGTGAGGTCTAACCAAAGCAGAATAGAGAGGCACTGTGACTTCCCTCGATTTAGACGTTATACTCTTTTTAATGCAGCCCAAGATCCCATTGGTTTTTTTTAAGATGCTGCATCACACTATTGGCTCATGTTTAATTTCTTGTCCTTTAGTACTCCAAGATTTGTTTCACATATACTGTTGTCTTTGCATTTCATTTTTTCTTCCTAAGTGTAGTATCTTAAATTTGTCCTTGTTGAAATTCATTTTGTTAATTTTGGCCCAGCTCTCTAATTCTGATCCTATCCTCTGGAGATTTAGCCATCCCTCCTAATTTGGTGTCACCAGAAAACTTGGTCAGCATGCTCTCTAACCCTTTATCTAAGTCATTAATAAAGACTTTGAAAACAACTGGGTTGAGGACCGAACCTTGTGGCACTCCACTAGTCACTTCTTTCTAGGATGAAGTGGAACACTATGGGTTTGGCCACTTAACCAATTGCAGATCCACTTAATAGTAGCATTGCCTAGCCACACTAATGTGTTTCCAAGGAGGACATGGGGACCTTGTCAAAAACCTTTTAGAAATCAAGCACTCCCTGCATCTACCAAGCTTGTAACTCTATTGAAGAAAGAGATAAGATTACTCTGGCATGGCTTGTTTTTGCAAAAGCCATGTTGACTTTTAGTAATCACACCATTTTTTAAAAAGTGATTACAGACTGCTTCCTTAAGGATCTGCTCCAGAATCTTTCCTGATACTGATGTCAGGTTCACTGGACAGTAATCGTTTGGGTCCTCTTTCTCCCCTTTTTTTTGAAGATAGGGACAATGTTTTCCCTCCTCCAATCTGCTGGGACTTCTCCTGTCCTCCATGAATTATCAAAGAGTATTGCCAGTGGTTCTGAAATGACTTCTGCTAGTTCCTTCAATACTCTTGGATGTAGTTAATCAGGCCCCAGGGACTTGAATTAATTTAGAGTCGCCAGATATTCCTTGACTACTGATTTACCTATTTTGGGTTGTATTTCCCCTATTACCACATCCGCTCCACATTGCTCAGGTTGAACACTAATCTCCTTTTGAGAGAAGACTCAGGCAAATAAGGTGTTGAGCAGCTCTCCCTTTTCCCTGTTAGCATTTCGCCACCTTCTCCATGCAGAGCCTCTTCATTTCCTTTTTCTTCCTTTTTCTATTAACAAAATCAAAGAACCACATTTATATTGTTTTAAATCTCTCTGGCAAGCCTGAGCTGATTTTGCACTTTAGCTGCATGAACCTTTTCCTTACATATGTTGATTATTTGTTTGAATTCCTCTTTAGTGAGTTCCTCCCTTTTCCATTTCGTGTGCATGTCTCTTTTATATCTTAGCTCAGTTAAAGGTTGTTCAAAAATCTGTTCTGGTTGCTTTACACTTCAGAAATATCTGGCTGCCATAAGTGAATTCAAGTCCCCAAGGCCAGATCAACCACATCCAAGGGAATTGAAGGAACTAGCAAAAGTAATTTCGGAACCACGGACAATCATTTTTTAGAGTTCTTGGAGAACGGGGCAAGTTCCAGCAGATTGGAGAAGGGCAAATGTGATCCCTGTCTTCAAGAAGGGGAAAAAAAGAGCGACCTAAACAATTACTGTCTGGTCAGCCTCACATCAATACCAGGCAAGATTCTGGAAAAGATCATTAAGGAAGTGGTCTGCAAATGCTTAGAAGTGAATGCGGTAATCACTAACAGTCAACATGGATTTATCAAAAACAAGTCATGCCAGACTAATCTGATCTCTTTTTTCTATAGAGTTACAAGCTGGGTAGATGCAGGGAACGCCGTGGATGTAGTGTATCTGGATTTCTGTAAGGCGTTTTATGAAGTCCCCCATGAACTAGTATATTTTGAACACAGTTTTCAGTGACTGGGTTAAACAGAGGAGAAAATGTGTCGGACTGGATGAAGGCAAACAAATTGAAATTGAATCCAGACAAGACAGAGGCCCTCCTGGTTAGTCAAAAGGCCGAACAGGGCATAGGGTTACAGCCTGTGTTGGACGGGGTTACACGCCCCCTGAAGATGCAGGTTCGCAGTCTGGGTGTGATCCTGGACTCATTGCTGAGCCTGGAACCCCAGGTTTCAGCGGTGACCAGGGGAGCATTCGCACAATTAAAACTTGTGCGCCAGCTGTGTCCGTACCTTGCAAAGTCTGACTTGGCCACGGTAGTCCACACTCTGGTAACATCCCGTATAGATTACTGCAATGCTCTCTACGTAGGGCTGCCTCTGAAGACTGTTCGGAAGCTTCAAACAGTCCAACGGACAGCAGCCAGATTGATAACAGGAGCGGCACTCAGGGAACATACAACTCTTCTGTTGCGCCAGCTCCACTGGCTGCCAGTTTGCACAATTCAAAGTCCTGGTTTTGGCCTTTAAAGCGCTAAACGGTTCTGGTCCAACTTACCTGTCCGAACACATCTCTCCCTTTGAACCATCCGGAGAGGCCCTGCTTTTGGTCCCACTTGCTTTGCAGGCGCGACTGGCGGGGACGAGATACAGGGCCTTCTCAGTGGTGACTCCTCAGCTTTGGAATGCCCTTCCTAGTGACATCAGATCAGCCCCCTCCCTCCTGGCATTTCATAAGAAAGTCAAGACTTGGCTGTTCGAGCAGGCAATCATAGATGAACTTTAATTAATCAAGACCAACGGAATATTATGATGATGCAACAGAAAACGATTTTAAGAATGAGATGTTGAGATTTGTATTTTATAGTTTTAACTGTTAATTTGTTTAGTTTTTATATGGCTGTTTTTATCATATTTATGATGTATTTTGTCTGTGGGCACTTGCTGCCATTTGTTCACCGTTTCGAGTCGCCTTTGGGCTGAGAAGGGCGGTATAGAAGCATAGTAAATAAATAAATAAATAAATAAAAAGACAAAAGATCCATTGGGACTCTCCCTTCCAAACTGGGATAGTTGGAGCATAGATTGGTTTATAACTGCAACCATTAGCTGATACACTATTTGGTATCAAGACCATAGACTTTTAAATAAAAAAAAATCTAATCTTTTTCTATATTGTAATGATGCCCCCCCCCCTAAACCCTTGGAATTACTTTAACTGGAATCCAAATGAATGGATGTAAAGACACACTGAACAGTTGGAAAACAGGCATCTAGTTGACGGGATGGAAAACAAGAAAACAGTAGCTGTGGAATATAGCTTGTGTGTTTGCTTTTATAAACCCTTGAAAACCCTCACTATTTTCGCTCTGCTTTGCTTTTTTACTCTCTGATAAGCTTATTCAAGTTACATTACTAATGATAGTGGAGCACTGAAACAAGAAAATAATCATAGCATCCCTTCTAAAACAAGCACAAGATGTTAATCTGCAATAGGGAAAGGAATTGATGGGCACTAGATCCAGTGCTGATCAGTTAAATGAGTCCTTTGAGGCATGGCTTTTTTTCCTTTCAGCGTTTCTTAATACCATCTGTCAGAAGGAAACTTAACAGCAGTTTCTAATAATAAAACAAGCAAAAGAACAATAAAAAATTGAAAAGACTGTTTAATGCCTCATTTTGCAATTTGTGAATTTATTCTTGAGGTATAAGAACCCTGCTAATACAGAAGGAAAACCAGTCAGTGCAGTTAAAGGCATAACTTATCCTGTAAATTGTTACACTGATCAACAAGCCAATAACACAGGCTAAATTTAATTGTTAGCCCTAAGTACAGCAGACCACTTGAATTGATGTGAACTTACTAAACCAATACTTGCCTCAATGATCCCACTCCAGTTGGCACAAATAGTTGGATTTAGCTAATAAGACCCAAATGAATCAGCGGGGGGAAACATATAGTTATCCTGTTCTCATCCAGTCCCCAAGAAAGGATTAAGGCAACAGCCTTTCCCTTTGCTATTACTATCCAGCTATTCTCTAGCTATTATATCCAACTATTTGCTGCAAATGAAGTAAGTTGGGAACAAAGGGGGAAAGTGGGAGGAATGAGAAACTATGCTTTCCTAAAAGCAGCGAAAAGTGGGATGGCAGAGGATTAATCAGGGCTGTCCTTGTCAAATTGGAACAATCAGGTGGTATGCTTTATATAAACGACAACGTGCTTCAAATATGGGGGCTAATTTTGAGATGGCCTAGTACCAGTAAAGCCTGCTCTACATTATTGTCCCTGGCAAATCAGGTGGTGGGATCTTGATGTTATTAATCATAGGCCCAAACTTGCTATCAGCAATCTGCCTTTGTATTCATCTTTCCTTATTCCACACCATGTTTTTGGAGATAAATGTATATGTAAACATGTATATAGAGATATGCTGTAGCCAAAAATACATTAATTGGTCCCAGCTAGAGTAACTCCATTAAATCAGTTGTTGAATGGTATATAAACACATAAGTACATTTTGTGGGATGAGTAAATCTACTCTAACTAGGAGTAACAATAGTATTTAGTAGGCCTATTTGATCAAAGAAAAAAAAAATTCAAAACTCATTTCGGATGTAGGGGGCACTGGCGATTCAATTAAGAACATAAGAACATAAGAAGAGCCATGCTAAATCGGGCCTCAGCCCATCTAGTCCAGCATTCTGTGTCACACAGTGGCCCACTAGTTGTACACAGGGATCTCTAACAGAAAGGAGGGCAAAACCCTCACCTGCTCCCGCCCCCACAACCAGTACCCGGGAAACATCCTGCCTGCCTCCATCAACACAGAGGTGGCACTTGGATGTCCATTTCAGTAACTACTGATTCCCTTGGTATCCATGAATCTGTCTAATCCTGCCTTGAAGCTGTCCAGGCTGACAGCTGTCACAACCTCCTCTGGAAGTGAATTCCATAACCCAATGACCCTCTGGGTGAAGAAATATTTCCCTTTATTAGTCCTAACTTTCCTTCCTTGGAGCTTCAGGAGTGCCCCCTAGTCCTAGTGTTGGGTGACAGAGAAAATATTTTTCTTTATTCACCTTTTCTATCCCATGCATGATTTTATACACTTCGATCAAGTCACCTCTTAAACGCCGTCTTTCAAGGCTGAAAAGACCAAGGCGTTGCAACCTGATTTCATAAGGGAGCTGCTCCATCCCTTGGATCATTTTTGTTGCCCTTCTTTGTACCTTTTCCAGCTCCGTTATATCCTTCTTAAGGTGCGGAGACAAGAATTGTACACAGTACTCCAAATGTGGCCTTACCATAGATTTGTAGAGAGGCAATACAACATTTGCCGACCTATTTTCGATTCCCTGGAAAGCTTTGACCCCATCAATTGGTAGGTGTAGTTGGGGTTCTTTGCCCCGATGTGCATGACTTTACACTTGTTTAGGTTAAAATGCATTTGCCACTTTGCTGCCCATTCACTCAATTTCAAGAGATCTTTCTGGAGCTCTTGACAATCAGTTTCATTTTTAACTACCCTGAACAATTTAGTGTCGTCTGCAAACTTTGCTACCTCAGAATTCACTCCTACATCCAGGTCATTAATGAATAAATTAAAAAGTAACGGACCCAAAACTGAACCTTGGGGTACGCCACTTCTCACCTCTTTCCACCCAGAGAAATGTCCGTTTATTACCACCCTTTGTTTCCTACAGTTTAGCCAGGTTCCAATCCAGGACAAGACCTGTCCTCTGATTCCATGGCTGAAGAGCTTATTTAGGAGCCTTTGGTGAGGGACTTTGTCAAAAGCCTTTTGAAAGTCAAGGTAAACAATATCGACTGGGTCCCTTTATCTATGTGTTTATTTACACCCTCAAAGAATTCTATCAAGTTAGTAAGACATGATTTGCCTTTGCAGAAACCATGTTGATTTTCCTTCAGCAATGCCTGTTCTTCTATGTGCTTAGTAATTTTTTCTTTAATAATGGTTTCCATCACTTTGCCTGGAACTGAGGTTAGACTAACTGGCCTATAATTTCCTGGATCACCCCTGGATCCTTTCTTGAAGATCGGAGTTACATTTGCCTCCCTCCAGTCCTCGGGTACAGTGCCTGATCTTAGAGAAAGGTTATATATTTTGGCCAGAAGTAATTTCCAAAATTTTCCAAAAAAGTCAGAATTTTCTGAAATTTCTGAAATTTCCAAATTTCTTTGTTAATGAATGCGATTGCGCAATATGCGAAAAAATGCAAATGGGACAGGCAAAACATGAGGGATTCCCTTTCCCTCAGTTTTAGATCGCTACTGACAAAACTTTCCACAGTGGTAGAAAACATTCTCCTCTGTCAGCATACTAGCTTTCAACATATTTAGAAGATCACTGGGTTCTTGACAGTTTTTAAAGTAATTACAGTAATCTAATAAGGAATATTACAACAAGAAGAAATGTGTTGCCTCCAGGAGATTTCTAGTTTCCAAAAGTACAACGTGAAACCCAAAGCAGACAAAAGGAGATCCAAAGTTGTATTGTGTGCTTCCCGAAGGAAATTATGAGATTAGATTTCTAGTTTCCAAAAGTACAACATGAAATCTAAAGCAGACAAAGGGGGCTCCAAAGTGTTATGGTGTAGTTCCCCAATGAAATTATTAGCAGAAAATGGGCTTTCCAAAGTCCAAAGGGACTTTCTGGGATCCCAAAATCCAAAATGTAATCCAAAGGGGATTGAAGTTTGTTGAAAGTTAAAATCACTGCTTCAAAAAGAAAAATTGGCAGGCAAGAAAAGAACACTTCTCCCAGCTGCCTGCCCTTCTTCCCTCCCCACACACAAGGAAGTCTTGCAGGCAAGGGTCCTGCTTTCAATCGGTTTCCCCAGTTTGTTTCCAACCCTGTTGTTCCCTTGCAAAGCAGTGGCATGACACCTTTTCCACCCAAGCTGCCTAGTCCCTTCCCGTTCATGTCCCTGGCTCGCAATGAGCCCATGAGGCACACGCGGGCCTTTTTAAAGGAAAATTGCTACCTTGCCAAACCCCGCCCCTCCCCATATGGTTTCCCCTCATTAGCTGGAGGCAAGCATCCCAGCATTCAAGCAGCTGCTTGCCTCCAAACGCTAGGTCTTTTCCGATTCACTTCCTCAGTTGGAGCAAAGATGGTGACAGTGGCTTCGAAAGGGCAAGGATACTTCCGAGTTTCCAAATCGCTTCGAAATCGCTTCAAAAAGAAATTTGATCTGAATTTAATTTGAATTACGAAGATTTTGACTGGACCTAACCATGCCTAGTATTTAGGCTTGTATGTCTTTCTGTATCCAACCAAACCCAAACTGTTAATGATTTTTAGAAGACAAGATATTTGCTTGGGAAAAGCCTTGTTTTCAACAAACATATGCTAGCATGGTTTAAAAGTACAGACAGTTCCCGAGTTAAAACAAACATCTAACTTACAAATGACTTGCAGGTAAGAATGGGGGTGAGACAACAGGATGTGAGAAAAATCTACCCATCAAAAGGGAAACTCATTCCTGAAAGAATTATCATGGCAAGCCAATCCTTGTTTCCACAACAATGCAATTTTGTCAAAATCCAATTATCACAGGAATAGAAAGTCAGGTGAAATCTTCTAAACACAGACAGCAAAACAAACCCTTTCCTATGCTATCCAAAGCTGATAGATGATAGATAGATAGCTGGATGGCTAGAGTTACACTTTAAAAACATTACCTTTTCCAACTTGCACACAAATTCAACTTAAGAAAAAACTCACAGAACCTATCTGGTTCATAACTTGGCGACTGCCTGCAGCTGAATCTAAAATGTATCCCTACAATCGACTGGAAAGTTAGAACAGACTTTCTCAGTGTTGAGCTTCCAAAGAATACATGAAGCTAGTAGAAGCATTAAATTTCTATCTATTTGTTTATTTATTTATTTACTTCAATTATATTCTGCCCTTCTCACCCCACAGGGGACTCAGGGTGGATCACAATGCACATATACAGGCAAACATTCAATGCCATAGACATACAACATAGACAGACAACGAGCTACACAATTGGTCGAGAGCTCACTCCGGCAGGCCTCGAACTCATGACCTTCTGGTCAGTAGAGATCTTATGCAGTTGACTCCCAGCCAGCTGTGCCACTTTCCCAGTGCTTTACTGTATTTACTGCCTTGTGTGCTGTAGGTGCTTTGCCCTCTTTTCCCCAAAACCGAGACGCAAGTCAGCTTTTGAGACAAAAAGCAATACAAGTAAAGGGATATGCAGCTGAGAGCATATAAAAGGTTGGCTGGAATCCTGTGTCATAGGTACAAATGCATAACCCGGTATTATACACTTGTGACTGTTATGTAGTCACAATCGCTACATAGCTCCTTATTACCGTACATAGGGTCATGAAAGTGTTTAGTGGGGATGTGGGCATCAGGCTGAGATTCACGGCATATACCATAGTTTTGATCTGAAATGAAATGAAGTGTCATAGAGAATTCTTGCCATAATGATTAAAATAGTTTTAAACTATAAAATCTAAACTATAGAACACGTTGCTTAAAAATTAAAGAAATAAAATAGTACAGCAATGTAAAGATGTCTTTCTTACAAAGCCATCAATGCCTCAAAGTCTGATGGTATAAAAGTCTTCATGTGCCAGTTTAATCTCCATAAGAAGGCAAATTTATAGACCAGAAGCAGACAGAGAAGGTCTTTTGCCCCTACTTTAGGGTACATTGTTGGTATTTAGCTGACACTATTTTGATGATTTTACTGTTTTTCATAGTGAGTAATTAATTGGTCTTCACCAGTGTGACCTATAATTGTCCTATGTCTTTTAGGATAGGTTGGCCACATCTCCATGTCAATCTATCTGTCTCTATCATTGTATTTCCTTAATATTTATCAGAAAAGAAGTTGAAGGATATAAAAAAGATTTCTTTTTGAAATTCAGAGTTATCCTGTCAATTGATATTTTGAACCCATCTGATGGAGTTATAATGAAATTGGGTTTTTAAACTTTTTGTGTATGTTTTAGTAGGATTTATATGATGTTTACTTAATTTATCTGTATGGTTTTCCTTTGAGGCAATTGAATGTTTTGCCTTCTGTGTTGGAAATAATCTTGAGTCCCCTTGGGAAGATAGGGTGATATACAAATAGTTCTTATTATTGTTATTATTACTCTTATTAATTATTATTATTATTATTATAAAGTTGCATTTGCGCCTGAAAATATTTTTTAAATCTGCTGATATGGGTAGACTATTCTTTATCCGAAATGCCTAGAACTAAGAGTATTTTGGAATTGGGATTTTTTAAAAAAAAATTGGAATATGCATATTTGCATGCACATAGATAATGAGATATCTTGGAGATGGATCCCAAGTATAAATAAAAAAACATTTATGCAATGCAATTTTGTCAAAATCCAATGATTTATGTTTTACTATATGCCTTGCACACATCACATGAAGATAATTTTATACAATATTATACAATATGTTTGTATACATTGAGAAATCAGAAAGCCAGAGTGCCACTGTCTCTTCCATCTATATGAACAATTTATTTATTTATTGTTTCGATTTATTTATTGTTTCAAAAAATAAATTTAGGATATAGTTGGATTTTGGATTTTGGAATTCCCAATGAGGAATGCTCAACCTGCAATAGAAATGACTATGTGTCCTTTAGTCGACCACTAGATGGTGCCAATCTTCAATTCGAATAGAATTACAAGCAGTCCCCTTTATGATTAAGATAGTGAAGTCTGTGTCCCTGTTCAGAAGATTTCACCTCACTTTCTGTCCCTGTGATAACTGGATTTTGAACAATGTGGCTTGTTGTGGAAACAAGGATTGGCAAGAAAACTTCAGTGGAGACACCTTTTCCCCATGGTAACTCTTTCAGGAATGAATTTCCTTTCCGAGGGGTAGATTTCTCTTACTTCCTGTTGTCTCACCTCTGTTCTTAACTAGGAGTCATTTGTAAGTCAGATGTTTGTAACCGGGGGACTGCCTATTTTACAGTGGCTAATAGAAATCCAGTCAATTGATCATATACACACATGGGCAACATACTACAATCTGATTAGACAACCACTTAGATTCCCTGCACAAGTTTCTATGCATGTGTTTCAGACTATATTATTTCTGAAGTATGGAACATTGTGTTCATCACCCAGCCATCTGGCAACACTCCATGATTCAACAGCCCTCCTTCAAAATTATTATGTCCAGAATTCAACAGTAACATTCCTTTAGAATACATGAGTCTCTATTATGACCACAAATCTTTTTGTTAGTATATTGCAATGTAACTCAAAGTAGAGTCCATGAGATGTGAGTGTGGAGAAGAGCAAACCACAGACCCCCTATTACAATGCAGCCTGAGCACTGCCATATGCATAATGGAGGAACTTCTTATAGCAACACCAGAGGTACTCCAAATGGCCAACTACTGGTCAAAGAACATTTAGTATAAAGCCAAGTTTTTTCAACTTTGTTGGTGTTTTTAAATAAATTACAACTGTACCCCTGGTTCACTTCTGAAATGATAAATAAATAAGTGTAACTCTGCATCCACATGGAATATACATGTTTAAAAAGTCAAGAGAAAACCTGAAAATAAAATGCACTGCAGCTGATTAGTATATGGACACTGCACAACACTTGTGTAGACAGAAAAACCATTGAAAAGTTCAGATAAAGGAAATGGATATGGGACTCTCAGGAAGGTCTACAAACATGTTTTCCTTCCTTCCTCAAGAAGAAATAATTTTCTCCTTTTCTTTTCTTTTCTTTTTTTAATTGAAAGATGAGCTCCATTGCTGATTCTCATCCAGTGGGCTGCTGCAGCTCAGGGCTTTACTTCAAAGAGGGTAAGAAAAAAATCATTATGTTGGATCAATTTGACACAAGAGGAGCTTTGTGAATGCCGCAGGAGCTTTTTCATGGTTTCCGGGGTGCGCATGGAAACTCACTGGAGTGGAACTGGGTTTCTTCAATCCACATTCTGATCTGAATTATGTGACTGTGCAGAAGCAGCCATAGATAGGAGAAAATAGGATGCTTGTCGCCCTCTAGGCCCTTGGACTTGACCTCCCTGGATAAACCACACAGCAGCTGAGGTACAACAGGTTTATTGAATAAAAGGTATAGGAAAGTGTTTGGAGGCAATTCTATAAGGCCTCCAAATAGCAGCAAATAACAGGAGTCAGCGGTGAGTATATAATCCCGCAGCAACAGGAATCCAAGCGGATGGGTTCAGGAAACAAGCCGGATCCAATGGAAGTCTCTTAAAGGTTCCCAGCCGGCAAGGAAGGTTTTCTTGGAAGTAATAAAGTTCAGTAGCTTGTAAAGTCTTTGCAGGAACAACACAGGAACGTGGCACTGGGGCAGGATTAAGTCAGCTCGATGCTGGCTGGCACAGGCTTCTGGAATGCCTGGAAGCGGCCTCTCTCACAGAAGCATCCTTCAAATGCAAAGTTGGTACGAGATACCTTCAATGGGCATCTCTAAGCAGGTATAGTGTCCAGTGGCTTTGATCTGGGTGCGTCGAGTGTCAAAGTTCCATGATTGATGACTGTCTATATGTTTAGCTACCTCAGTCTCTCCGGAATGCACAACTCATTAGCAGCTCGCAGATGGCGAAGGGAGCTGGAATCGAAGCATCTCTGAGGCGCTTTGCTTATCAGGGGAGGCCCGTTTGAGTAACCTTGGCCAGTCCATGTTATGCATTTAGTACCTGCCTCTCACGGGAAAGGCAAAGGGGCCCAGAGGGAATCTCTGGAGTGAAACAAGCTGGCTTGGAAAGTTCTCTGCAGCTGGCATGGCTGCAGTCTTGCTCAAGCAAAACTGATGCCTGAGGCCCTTGAGGTGTGACAATGCTTGCCACAGATGCAGGTGAAACATCAGGAGAGAATGCTTCTAGAACATGTCCATATAGCCCGAAAAACCTACGAGAACCCAGAAAACAGGTTGCATTGAGTGTTCTTATTTTCCTTTCTTTCCTTCATCACTGCTGTACAACTCTGGGAAAAATATACCTGCTGTGTGCCAGCAGAGTTCCAGCCTATTTTCCATCTTACCTTTTCATTAAAGAGGATGATTATGAGTTTCAGGTGTGGAGAATGGAATGGAAAAGTCTAGGAAGAAAATGTGTAATTTGAGGAATCCATTGGATGATTGTAGAGTGATTGTGATGCTGATTTACTTATCAAATAAAAAAGTTAGATTGAAAAGCACAAACATGTTAAAGCTTTTCAAAGGGCAATGAAACTATCACTGCATCTTAATCCAGGTTTTCTAGCCAGGGGGGACGGGGACATTCCCCTTTGTTCTGTGTACATATATGAATGTCTTATCAACCAACTTATATAGACCTATTCAGCTGTGCCATTTATGTGCTTCACATATGATGAGGGGAATGTAACAGCCCAATCCACACAATTGTTGGCCTTTCTCACACAAAAAGTGACAAATCTGAGGAGAAATGTCAATTTTTACGGCATGCATGTAATATAGTCTCTGATATACAAGCATACTAAAGATGCTACGGCAGTGGTTCTCAACCTGTGGTTCCCCAGGTGTTTTGGCCTACAACTCCCAGAAATCCCCACCAGTTTACCAGCTGTTGGGATTTCTGGGAGTTGAAGGCCAAAACATCTGGGGACCCACAGGTTGAGAACCACTGTGCTAAGGTTTACAAACAGTATAAACAGATGGGTCAGATATCAGTTAATTATACATGCTCTAAAGCAGTGGTTCTCAACCTGTAGGTCCCCAGATGTTTTGGCCTTCAACCCCCAGAAATCCTAACAGCTGGTAAACTGGCTAGGATTTCTGGGAGTTGAAGTCCAAAACACCTGGATGGCCGGTAATTGCCCAGGTCTGCTCTAAAGGAACTGTATAGGAGGGTTGGTTGAAAAAACACCTGGAGTTAACTCTTTGCAATTTGATGGGGGTTATGAAGTTTCCAAATGTCATACACCTGTGTTAAAAAGAACTCTAAAGGTTACATTGCAACCAGTTTGGTTTCCCATTTCAATTCAGGTTATGATTCAGAGCAAGTTGAGTCTGAACCAAATGTGGACCTAATCACAAAATAAGATTCAAATCTTAACTTCCAGATGCCCTTTGATTATAGATAAAGAATGACTGTCAAGGAGAGGTGGGTAATAGGCATGAGAAAAAAGTTATGAAAATGATTCGTTTCGTAAGAAATTCGTAAGAAATGCTACTTTCGAGTATTTCCGCACCTGGAACGCCAACCAGGAAGTGGACTTTATTTTCCAAACTTCGGGGGCCAGGATTTTCTTAAGTGTCGTTATTAGGTCGTAAGGGGGGGGGGGAGCACCCTCCTTCTCTCTCACCACCCTCCCGCCTCCCTTGCCAATAAGTATTATGGCAAGGCAAGCCCTAAACTCGCTCCTTCTTTCGGCTGGAAGCCGGGAAAAAGGTAAACAGAGAGGATTACTCAGAAGTAAATCTGCAAAGGAGGGCACTTTGGATGAGGGGCCGTCCTTTGTGGATTTACTTCTGAGTAAACCTCTCTGTTTACATTTTTTCCAGGCTTCCCTGCCTCTCCTGCCTGCCAGGATCTAAAGCATCAAAGAGTATTGGGGTGAGAAACCAACCTAATGTATAATAGAATGAATGCTACTGTAAGTGCCTAATATTATAAGTAACCCAACTGGTCATACCTACATTCCATGCACATGCAATAATACAGCAGTAATAACAATAACAAGAGGTAAAATTCAAACCGAAGTATTCTGACTGGTCTCTCCTCATGCGGTGCAACGGGCTCTTCTCTTATTAGCCGGAAATTAGCCCGGGAAAAGCCAGCGTTTGCTGTTTGGGAGCACACACATACATATTCTGGGGGGGGGGGGGTATTTGCTGCAGAATCCCGGGCTCATAGAGAAGATTCTGCAGCAAATCCCCCCCAAGGAATATGTATGTGTGTGCACCCAAGCAGAAAACGCTGGCTTTCCCGGGCTAATTTGCCGGGCTAATAAGAGAAGAGCCCGTTTGCACCGCATGAGGAGGGACCAGTCAGAATACTTTGGTTTGAATTTTACCTCTTCTTATACCCATTGTTATTACTGCTGTATTATTGCATGTGCATGGATCAATGTAGGTATATGACCAGCCTGGGCAAACTTGGGCCCTCGCTCCTCGGGATCGGGGTGAGAGAGAGGCAGCGAGGAGCCAGGGGGCTCCTCCTCCTTTTCTTTGCTGTTTCCAAGAATAGAATACCCCTCCCCCCTCCCTCCCTCCTTTGCTCCCTCCTTCCTATTTGGAGAGTCCCATCTAGAATTCAGTGTGATTTATTCAAGTTTTGGCCTAAAACTCCCAGAAATCCCAGCCAATTTACCAGCTGTTAGGATTTCTGGGAGTTGTAGGCCAAAACCATCTGGAATGCGCATGCGCTGGCATACGAACTACTAACGAAATTCGTTAGTAATTAAGTTACATTTTAGAAATTTTGGAATTTTTTTTGTAAGTCTTCCTATTACTAATACCCCCCCCCCCATTAGATTTTCGATTCCCTATTTTTGGGTTCTAAAACATGCCCAGTGGGTAATTTTAAAAAAATGAATGTAAAGATAAGCAATTGACATTAAGTCCAAATTCTTTTTTTAAGCTTCCATTATTACAGATTTTTCAAAAATACTCCATGACTCTGTACAATAATCTAAGCTATTTCTAAAAGAAAGGAAAAGTGCAGATTTAATTCCATCAGATTTAATATGTATATTTGATGGTCTGTCTATTGATCTATCTATCTATTTATCTATGGGGCCGACCAAATTTGTGGTGAAAAAGTAATTGCTCGAATCTAGTGCAACATCAAATCTAATGTGCACCTCAATTTTCAAGACCCTGAAACCAAAAAGAAAGAAAGAAAGAAGAAAAGAAAAAAAGGATTTGCTGCCAAATCCTCTGGCAGAAAGATAATAGAAATAAGGTTTTAAAAAAGGAAGGGGAGAAAGAAGTCTTGGAAGAAAAAGGAGGGAGGGAGGGAGGGAGAGAGAGAATATAAAGAAAGTACAAGAAGGAAGGGGAGAAAGAAGCCTTCCTTCCTTCCTTCCACAGGTCATTTGCCTCTTCCTCTTTGGCTCCTGGCCTGCCCCCTTGCTGGCTCCCTCACCCCTTTGCTTGCCCCCTCACTTGCCCATTTGCCCTCTTGGTGTGGCTGCAGTGCCTTCACCAATTGTTCAACTCTTCCTCCTTGGCTCCTGGCTTTCCACTTTGCCGGCCCGTTCACCTGATCACCCTTGTGTTTGCCCCTTCTTATCTAAGTAATATCCAAAAAAAAGTGCGCATTAGAATAATGTCATAGGGTAATTAGAAAAGCATTAATTCAGGACCTCTAATATTGACAATAAGGGTGCTCCCAGATATAATTATTGAAAAACGCAAAGAACCCTTTTCAACATTTAGTTAAGAAATGTAGAATGGAGAAGATCCACACTTCCCTGTGATTTCCCAGTGATCCATGAATGTTTATTGGGATGTCATGACTATGACCCTGTAATGGGACCAAAGCCAACTTACATAAAAAGATACTCTTATTACTTGGTATAGTTTATGAAGACCAGATTCCGCTGTATGTATGTTTTACATTTCAAACTCCAGGATTCTGTATTTATTTGACTAAGTTTACAATTATGATACTAAGACAAAATGATTCTAAGATGCAGGAACAAGTTTAAATAATTTGAATTTTTTCACATACACACTCACCTATATACATATCAAATAAACATTACCCTTTGGTAAACTATATATTTTAGACCTACATCAGTAAGCTGTTCAATAGTTCATTCTGCATACCTTTCAATGGAACATCTTGGATATAAAGCAAATGTATTCTCATTGGAGTTGGTTGGAATAAATCACTTCAAGGAAGGCACCAAGATTTAAGCTAGACTATGGATAGAGCTTTATGGAATGAACAAGCAAGGCATTTCTTCACAAACCACATACTGATTATCCTGTTGACACAGAATGAGAAACCACTGTGGTCATAACCAAGAAAAAAAATATACATTCAGCAGATAATAAAATTTATACCTAAAGTAACCAAAAGTGCAATGCTGTAGGCCCCAGGAAGCTCTTCCAGGGTGACAGGGTATTCCAGATCACTTTTCTCAAATGGCATGGAATCCTACTGCTAGGGAAAGAGATTTTGAGAGAGAGAGAGAGAGAGAGAGGGAGAGAGAGAGAGAGAGAGAGAGTTATGGCAACTCTATGACCTCCAAGTCACCCTGTCCTTTGCAATCTTGCTCAGATCTTGAAGATTCGTGGCCATGGTTTCCTTAATTGAGTACATTCACTTGCAATGTGATCTTCCTTTTTTTCCTACTGCTCTCCACCTTTCCAAACATTATTGTCTTCTAAAGAAAGTCATGTATTCTCATGATATGGCCAAAGTATGACAGCTCCAGTTTCATCATCTTGGCTTCTAGGAGAGAGTACAGGCCTCATTTGCTCTAGGATCCATTTATGGAGCAAATGCTTTCTTTCACTAATCCACTGATAAACTACAGCAATAAATTTTGCAATGCATTCTGTCCCATCTAGAGAATACAATAGAGAGATAGACAGACAGACAGATACGAGCTTGAGTTGGGAAAAGACTTTGTGCTACAAACAGCACTCAAGTATCAGAGATCAAAGATGGGCCCAAATGAACAAAGCTACAGGGCAAAACTATTTTTTCAAGGCAGCTTCCCAGTCAACTTGCTGAACCCTTTTCTTAGATCAAGTCTGTTGAACAGAATGACTTCTGTTTCATCTGGATCCTGTCCAGTTCAGGATCTCTCCTGCAGGGATTAGGAAGTACTGTTCTATGGGTTTGTCCCTAGCCATAGAGTCTTTGTGTTTAGCTTCTTCTTGGCAGTATCGCTTTTTCCATTGTTCCCAGCTGTGCTTCCTTTTCTGGGAAGTGAGAAAAAAGATATATCATTTTTTCCAACCAGCAGGGGAGTCACGCAAGTTGAAGGAGGAGAGATAGAATGCACTGTCCCTCACCTGGCAGGTTGTTCCATTTCTGTGTTGTGAAAGGAAGAGGCATGTTCCAAAGACCCCTGGAGTCATTCAGAAATGGACTTGCATTTTTAGTGCTGTAATATGAATTATCTCATTATATATAGGGGGAAACATATGCACATCATGACTCCATAGACTGCCTTGCAGATTATGTGGGTTGGCGGAGTACTGATGTTCAGCCAAGATTTGACAGTTCCAGCATTTAAAGCAAGCACAGATCCTTCCCTTGAGACTTATTCCTTATTCTTTTCTACCAATGTTTCTTATGGCATTTCCTTAGATGGAATTAGTTTAAAATGAATTCAGAAGGAGCAGCATAGGATGACTATAAAATGTTTTAAAATGCATGAACAAATGAATGTAATAATAAAAATCTAACTATATCACTCACTAACATATTTATACTCTATTATGACATCAAAATATAATATCTCATATGATAAAAGCTTTTTTTTGTTAAAGTCAGAGTCCTCTTCAACAACATAAGGTTTTTGAATCTATTATTCTATCACTGTTGGGAAAGCATAGCTGTTGTCAAAGGCTTTCATGGCCAGAAGCATTGGGCAAGTGAGGTTTATCTATCTGTGAAATGTCCAGGGAGAGAGAAAGAACTCTTGCCTGCTTGAGGCAAGTGTGAAAGTTGCAATTGGCCACCTTGATTAGCATTTAATGGCCTTGCCTGGGGGAATACTTTGTTGGGAGGTGTTAGCTGGTCCTGATTTATTCTTGTCTGGAATTCCATATACCATGTTGCACACTAATTCAACCTGAGAAATCAGCCATAGCAGAGCATTTGAGGAACCAACTTGGACACAGCATATTATTTGAGAACACAGAAATGCTGGACCACTCTAACAACCACCATGTCAGGCTACACAGAGAAACCATTGAAATCCACAAGCATGTGGACAATTTCAACAGAAAGGAAGACATCATAAAAATGAACAAAATCTGCCTCCCTGTATTAAAAAACCCCCTCAAAAACCAGGACAGTAGATAAAGAGCAACACTAAAAAAGCGGGGGGGTGGGGTTCCACAGCATCTTTACTCTAGGGGCCTCATCACATCTAGTTTCTGAAGACTGGGTGAAAGCATCCTAGGATGCTTTTTTAGGTGAGTGTGATGAGGCTGTAAGCTAAACTGCTTAGTGTAGATAAACCCTGAGTCAGCTTTTACATGTGAATTACAGTAGAAATATAAAACTTATGGGTATAACGATCAGATGGCAAGTTCAGTTTCAGCAACGATAATTGGTATACAAAGATGGGGAGAACAGTTTTCCCAATGTAGAGTTCCAAAGGTGATTATAGACAGAGGGTGGCATATATCACCTTAGAGAAAGTACCTCTACAATGGTGTGTGCTGTGATTAGATTGTGCAACAGTATTTTTTGAGTAAATGCATAGGCATCTGCTCTCATATCTTCTCAGGCAATTTTATCATCAATATTAGTGGTAATTTCATTTTCACTAGAGATACTTTCATTTCTTTCTTAATAATAATATAATAAAACTTTATTTATACCTTACCACCATCTTCAGGAGGAACTTGGGGTGACTCGCAAGCACTTGATGTGCAAACACACAAAATACAAAATTAGAAAGAGAATAACACAAAGCAGTAACAACTAACATAAACATCATTTAAAAAAACCCCTGGTTAAGATCACTAAAATGTGACAATAGCTTTAGCAAAAAACAAACTGTAATCAATATCAGTCTCATAAAGTGCATGGTGACATAATCTCTAGGTCCTCGAATTTCTAAACATGGTCAAAGGCTTGTCTAAAAAGCCATGTCTTCAATTGTATATGGAAGGCTTGGAGAGTAGGAGCTAGCCTACTCTCCCTTGGGAGGGTATTTCAAAGCTACCACCAAGAAGACCCTCTTTCTCATCCCCACTAACCACACTTGAGATAGAGGCGGGAACGGTAGTTCTTTCTCTTTCTTTCTTTCTTTCTTTCTTTCTTTCTTTCTTTCTTTCTTTCTGTCGGTCTGTCTTTCTCTATCTCTTTCTTTCAATAAACCATGTAAGGAAAACTACTATTTTCATATCAATTCAAAAAGGTTTTAGTGTTTTAATATCTGTCTTCAGGGCCGTAGCCAGGATTTTGATTCGGGGGGGGGGCTGAGTTTGGTTCGGGGGGGGGCTGAGACTGGGTGGAAGAGGGTCTACTCTAGCAAACCTTTTGTATTTTTATCCCAATAACCCCATTAATGTGGGATATAATGAGCATGGTGATCAGATCATGATATGAATAAACATAACAGTTTAAATAATGTACCAGAAAGGCCTTTTCGCAGACCACCCTGGGAATTTCGGGGGAGGGGCTGAAGCCTCCTTAGCCCCCCCCCTGGCTACATGCCTGTCTGTCTTCAAAACTCTGTGGTGCCATGTCTTCTTTTTAAAACCGCATTCTTTATATTTCCACAGCTACATAGCAGGATTGTACAACATTGCCTTTTCTCTGCTGCAGATAACTGTATCTATTGAATTTAGGCAGAGCATAGGATTCAAAATTTCATTACCACCTCATCACATGAGGTAAATTTAGCATCCTAGCATGCTGCCACAACACTTCATTCTCGGACCCCCCAATAGACAGCATGACACAACATAACGCAACTTCTGGCAGGGCTCTATGGAGAAAGCATCCTGACAAAATGGTAGAACATGTCCCTCGCACCACAGGATGCTTCCCATGTTCCACTGGGAACCATGGGGTCAGTGCAGGGGGAAACTGCACAATGATGCTTCTCCTTGTGGAATGGGGAAGCATTGATGGAAGCGAGATGGGACGTGGGGTGCTGGGATTGCCCCACTGCCCTGCCAATTTGCCACGGAGGGTGGGGAATCACCTAATGGGAACCCATCCACATGACGAGGCCCTATTTAGTTCTTTTAAAAGCTAAGACCTTAGAAAAATATATTCCTTTCTTCATAAATTTGAGGTACATAATTTTTTTTCTTTCTTTAAAAAAGCAATGTGGGAGAAACCATAATGGACAGATTTGCTTGTATCTACATAGAAAACTTATTAAACTGTCAAATAAAAAAGGAAAACATTCCAGAATTATTCCAAAATACTTTCATAGATGAGGTACTTTAGAATCTCTTCCAGAATGCACTTCAACAGATCAAAAAAGGTTTTATTACTGCCAATAATAAAACTGCAGTGGTCCAAAGAATTATTTGTATATTTTATGGACTCACCCTTATAAAAAGAATTATCAAAATACTTTGGCACTCCCTAGGCCTTATGGTTAATTGTGACTACACCATAGTTCATAGAGGTTGACATTTGTAAAGAGGAGAAGGTAGAATGCTGCATTACTATTTTTTCCATATTCCATACTGTTGTAATGCATTACACACAAAAACCTCTGCACAAGCCTTCAAAACCAAATGCAGTACTATACAGAGTTTGTTCTTCTTTCTTCCCTTGTCTGTCACTACATGAAACAGCCGTTTGCCTGCCTTCAGAGCGGTCATGGTTAATATCTCTTCTAAGTTGTAAAACACATTTGGGGAAATGGCAAGAGGAGAAGTTGTGCCTAGTCACAGATGGTACCTGGCGTCCATTCCAAAGCACTGGCAGATGTGCCAATGAAAGCTACCCGAGGCCCACTGGCAATGCCTGACATGCAACATCAATCACTTGTTTGAATTCCTGTGCAGGAAGTGAAAATGATTTCCCAGTTATTTATTGCTTTTCAAAAGTTTCATCCTAGCCAAAAGGACTTTTAGAAAAAGAAAACATTACTGATTTGTTGACATAGGAACGCTGTGTTGATATATTTCAACTAGTGTGTGTGTGTGTGGGGGGGGTCATTATACAGTCTAACTATTCAAACAATAAATATTGATCTGAACAATATATTTCAGTTTATTTAGGAATGTCCTAATTAATATCTAGCATCCAACTAAACCTCAGATACAGGAAGTCAACCTCACTGAAATTATTATTATTATTATTATTATTATTATTATTCTACTTATCCCACATATGTGAAGTTGTCTATCTTATGCGCCTAATGCCAACCAGTCTTTCGATTTCAAGATTTGTTTAAGTATTACTCATCATTCTTTTGTGGCACTCTATTTTGTGCCTATGAAGAGGCTGCTATGGGTAAATGTTCACATAAGTTGCAAGAAGTGTAAGGGCAAGAATAAATTACTGTTGTCCACTGAGACTGTTAATCCCACATTGGGTGTTGGATTTGCAACACTTCTAGCCACGAACATTTCCCACCCTGAGCTTGAAAACTGAGGGTGTGTGTGTTTTTTTTGGGGGGGGGCTCATTTTAGATGCACAAAGTTGTCAGTGTATATCAGTTCAATTTGCACGTTGTTTTCCTTCCTGACAAATGGACAAAGCTTTTTGTACATAGCTCTACTGATTTTGTTTAGCTTTACTAGTGCCCATCACTGCACATGAATGGAGTCATTTTTGTGAAGCCATGCCAAGTTTTGGAAGTACTCTGACCATCTTCAAGAATCAGCATAACTTGAGAGACCAATTCTACCTTTGTTCCTTTTTTCAAGGTTGGGTAACAACAACAACAACAATTTATTTCTAGACCACCCTCCACACCTCCTTCCCAGCTGAGAATGAGTGTGAATATTCCATGAATATTGTATAATATCTTTATTAATGCTTTGAATACTACATGCTTTGAGTATCAGAACATTGAATATATACATTTCTCTTACAAATTGATATGTCATTGTCATGTTTACATGGTTGGATTGATATTACATTAGAGTGTTTATCTTGAGCCCCCGATCGCATATTTCATTGCTTGTCCCAGCTGTTTGTCAACGGTTCTGAATCTCTAGTTCGTATCCTCCAAGAACTGTTGGAGTTGACCCACCACTGCTAGTTCAACCATCTTGCCCAGGAACAGGAGATTTTAAACCAGTCGGTAATTAGATAGAGCCGAAGGATCTAAACTTGGCTTCTTCAGAAGGGGGCAAACTATTGCTTCCTTCAGACTATCTGGAAAGACCCCCTGTGCTAAAGAGCTGTTAATTATTGATATCAGGTGGTCTCGCAGCCCCTCCAGACAGTTTCTGACCAGCCAGGAAGGGCACAGATCCAAAGAGCAGGCAGTTGGTCTTGCCATAGACATAGTTTGCAGACGGCGGTCATTTAATTTCCAACTTCTTGTTCGAAGGCCATTCAAAACTTCAATTTTTAGCAAGCAGTGGTCTGTATTGGTTCTCGGATTTTTATCTTTTTTATTTTGGTTGCCAGTGAGTTAGAGGCCCAGAACATGTCTATTCGAGACCATGACTGGTGCCTGTCTGAATAGTATGTAAAATCTCTTTCTGTGGGGTTTTTGAGTCTCCATACATCTTGAAAAAAGAAAAAATCTTTACATTGCAAAAAAAATTGCGGTAATCTGCCGACCTTGGGGTCTCCTCCTCTTACCTTTTTCTTGTATTTATCTTTCTCAATCTCCATAACCCCATTGAAATGCCCCAGGACTATTAAATTGTCATAGACCTGTTCTGTTATTTTCCTCTTCAAAAGTTTTATGAAAGCTGACTTGGCTCCCATTGGAGCATATATATTACATATGAGCGTATCTCGTTCATTCAGTCTAATTTTTACTCCGACCATTCTTCCCTCATTATCCTTGAAGGCCAATTCAGGTTTTAGGTTTTCCTTTATATATATATTTCAACCCCCCTTTTTCTGGGGAGGATGAGTGAAATAATTTCCCTTGTTTGTTTTCTAGGTGTGCTGAGTGTTTTTGAGTAATATGTGTTTCTTGCAAAGCTGTTACATCATAATTTCCTCTCTTAAATTGATTGAATATCAGTTTCCCTTTATTGGGGGCATTTAGCCCGTTTACATTATTGGATATTATCTTCATTGTCATTTTCTTGTTCTATATCTATTGGTTTTATAGTCAACTTGATTTTGTAACAGTGCTTGCCATAATCTTTGGGTGAGTCTTTCCTTGGTCTTTTTTCTACCTTTTTCTTTGATGGTATTAATGATTTACCATTCCCATTTCTTCTTCCTCCAAATCCTTTGCATTTGTCTAACTTTTCTGTTGTCCTTTCTTTGGGTTGAATTCTTTTTAAAGTTTTTGGTAGAAGTCTTTCGCCTTCTCCACTGAAGTAATCCAGTGTTTTTCTTCTTTAAAAGTTGTCATTATCCCCTCTGTTCTTTCCCATCTGAATTTTATTTCATGTATTTAAACTCATCTGTCAAGAAATAACATTGTTTCCTTCTATTCATAACTGAGGTCAGGATTTCTTTTAACACTGCTACTCCCCCCCCCCAATGGAATGTCGGTTCTTTTGCATTATTCTGAAGAATCTTACTCTTATCCTTTTTCTTGTGAAGCAAACTATGATGTCCCTAGCTGTTTTATTTTTCTTCGCATAATTGGTATGGACTCTGTATAGTCGATCAATATTCTGATCCATATCCTCAAATGATATGTCGAGAATTTCAGCTGTTATCTCAGTTATGATACTTCTTAGGTCCTCTTGTTCTTGTTCTTCTATATTTCTGAATCTTAACTGATATTGTCACACTCCAGGTGACCTGGGCCCCCTAAATCACTCACACAACACCAGTACTTGATATGCAGTATTTTTTATTGAGGCAAGCAATCCAATAAATGCAAAAAAGGGTAAAAGGTAAAGTGTTTTTAAAAAAGCAATCAATATTCCATAAGAGAAATGTTCCATAAGCCATAGGCAAAATAAAGGCTGCAAGGTAATCCAGATGAATCAGACAAGCAATGTCCATAAACCCAAAAGCCAGAATATTTCCATAAGCAGAACCAAGTTTTAAGTCCAGCATAAAACTCCAAAACTAGAAATACAAGAACAAGGTTTCTTGCGGCCCCACTAGGCCAACAACTTGAGCTCAGAATCCATGGATCTTCAGCTAGCAAAGTTGCTGTGAATCTAAATTTCCCAAGATGAGCAAGGCTATAAACCCCCAAAACTAGATTTTTCTTTCGCTCTCCCTAATTGCCTCAGCAAGAGTGAAGGCCTTGAATCTGCCAATTAACATTCCTTCTATCAGAAGCTTAAACACAGGTGTCTTATCTCCCAACTGCTCTGACTTCAGAGGCTAGTTCCCAAGAGAAACTGAACTCCCTTCAGATACTTTCCCAAAACCCTGCCTTTGCAAATTTCCATCCCCTTGCACTCCAGATCCCACAATCCCTGAACTTACAGGCCCAACAGATATTCATATTCCCTTACTGTCAACGGCTCTTGTTGTTTTGCCAATTTTTCAGATAGGTGTTCTAGTTTGTTTTTTTTGGGATTTCTTTATCGATACATTCTCTTTTATTGTTATTTTGAAATGACATCAATAAAAATGAATTAAAAACAATAAAGCAACAGTATTACCAGTGAGCTTACAACAAAGAATTCGGCATTATGATGAAAAATAAAACAAAACAATCCAATAAGGTATAGTTAACTAAAACATAAGTAAACATTACAGCAAATACCCTAAAAGCAATTTAAAATATAGTTACATTAAAAATGGCTGGCATCGGTGTAGGGAAATAATAAAATAATAGTATACTTTCCTGTTTCCTGAAAAGAACAAGCTCATGGTTACATTGTCTTTCTCCCAAACACTTCATGGAATGCCCTTCCTCTGAGATAATCTAGAAGAGACTGTTCTGCATCATTGGATTTTGTAATTACTCCCATAATCGCCTAAATATTGCTATTTCTGGTTACTCACATAGTTCCATCACACCTCAGAGACAGTAAAATGTCTCATCTGTCAATTCCAATGAGGTTGTCTGTGTGATTTTATACAATTTCCTGTCTTTCTATGAAAATAACATGGTGCCAGGAAGATCAGGAGAAATGTCATCTTAGTACCTACTTTCTGCTTTCCTGTTGAAGATGACAAAAACTTAGAAAAAGAATTGGTTGTTGTGTCTGGATTATAATTTAAAGACAGGAACTTTTTCATCTCAGGTTCACTTGAATCGTATTAACAAGAGAGGAAGGTCCTGCCTGAAAAAATTCCTTCCTCTGCATGGAATACATTTTTGTATAACCCGCTATATGCATTAAATCTTCTTGACACAGCCAGAGTGCCTTAAGACACATTTTTGACAATAGAAGTCAACTTGGTATAAATCACATGATTAGAGACAGCATTTGTGGTTTGGAAAGAGCTGGGAGGTAAAAGTATTCAGATCTTGAATGATAGCTCTGCGATTTCATATAAAACAAGCAATTTAACCTTTCTCCTTAGATTATGTATTGCATTTATATCTTGCTTTCATGACCCCCCCCCCCAAAGGTCAAATAATCTTAGAGTTACAGATAACTCTCTAATGGAGGTTGTTATTGTACAGAAACAGTGTACTCAGAATTATTGTTGTTTTAATGATGGGAAGAATTGGGAAGTGGTGCTGTCAAAAATAGCTTAAATAACAAAATACCCTTAAAAGGTAATAGTCAAGATCATGTTAGTGACATGCATGCATGTGTAATGTGTGTCTTTTTATGGATGGAGCACCAGGTCACCTTTTGTGTAACATCCAAAATCTCTCCCCCCTGCAACTGACAAGCCCCAGGAGGGGCTAGTGCTGCTATTGGGGATAGGAGAGGGTGTGTAAATTCAGATTTTACAATTCCAGATTACATAGAAGGACACACACATCATCTCAAAGTGCACTCCTATTGCCTCCCAGCTTTCCTCCCCAGCAAAGACAAGCTGATCCTTCAACATCTGATTTGCTTTCCTAGCCAATAGGAGCTTGATAGCTGTTGTGTGGAAGCCCAAATGGGTTGGAGAGGACTTGGAGAAGGTCCCTTGTGCTCTATTAGGAAAAAAAACTGCACAGGCAGAGCATTACTGTAGTGTTTCAGTCATTATGTCATATTGACCTGGGAATCCTGGCAATTTTTATCTTGGAGAACTTCTGTTGCATTATTTTTTTCAAAAGGAGTGTAGATCTATAAATTTTCTATTTCATGCTAATTTTAATGTATTTTAAAAACTTAAATTATTTTAAATAATTGCCTCGTGTTTTTTGCCAGTTTGAAAAGTGGTCACCTTTGCTCTAGGGGAGGCCTGCATCACTTGGCATTAGTAAGGGGGTGAAATTACACAGGCTAAACCTCTTTGGGCTACAGATAGGTCTCAAAATTCTGTTCAGAAGCATAACTGAATTCCAAAATATTGAACTTCATTAGTGACTTATTTAGAGACATTGGTTACTTAACCACAAAATACATTGCTTTCCTGGTAATTTGTTAAACTGTTTTGGGAGCTGTGAGTGTGGTCAACTACAGGGTTTCCTGTAGCTGTTAATAACCTGTCATCAGGTTCTTCAGCTGTCTTCTGCAGCTAAGCCTTTTGTTGAGCCAGACCTTGATGGTGAGAGCAATTAAATAAGCAACATGAACAGGCCTTTAAAAAGCATCGGCCACGACAAAAGAGCAGCAAATCTCCATAGTCTGAATGAAACCAGGTCTTATTTTCTTTGTCACAAAACACTAGGACTAGAGGGCACTCCCTGAAGCTCCAAGGTAGGAAAATTAGGACTAATAAAGGGAAATATTTCTTCACCTAGAGGGTCATTGGGTTATGGAACTCACAGAAGAGGTTGTGACAGCTGTCAGCCTGAACAACTTCAAGGCAGGATTAGACAGATTCATGGATACCAAGTGTATCGGTAGTTACTGAAAAGGACATTCAAGTGCCACCTCGGGTTGGTTGAGGTAGGCAGGATTTCCCTGGGTACAAGTTGTGGGGGTCGGGAGCAGGTACTGTGTGATACAGAATCGATTCAGCATGGCTCTTCTTATGTTCTTATGTTATCTTCTTATTCAGTGGCAAAGTACTTTCTGGTCAAAAATTCATATGCAATTGTTTCATATAATATCTATGCTATATTTCTTTCTCTCTGTGTGTGTTTGTAGAATCAAGTAGATTTTGGGGGTTTTGACAAAAGTAATTTTAACACTTTAGTTAAATTAATGTGTTAATAATTTTCATATTCTCACAGGAGATAATTGCATCTTTTATGTAAAAAGGTCATAGACAGGCCACCAACCATCCAAAAGAAATATGTTTGCTCTGTTAAACTTTATGCAGTTAACAGGATGTCATGTAGCTTAGAGTGTTGCAATCTTATGATCAGTCCAGCAAATCTTTTTAAAAGGGTGCAGTAGTAGTAAAGTTCATTTGCACTTGCTTTGTAGACCATTCAACTCTGCATGTCTTTTTCTTTCTGGGTTCATTCATGCCATTCTACACTTAATCAATACTCTTGTCTAGTTTAACACTATAGCATTATAATTTACCAGATACGTAGTTAGGCATGGATACTTGGAAAACGAACAGAAGGGAAGGATCATGGGAAAATGTTGTGACATTGCCCTATAAAATTATGAATGATGTGGAAAAATGAATAGGGAGAAGGCTGGTCACTTTTTCATACTAGTAAAAGATGAAGTCACCCACTGAGGTTGAATTATGGAGGCTAGACAAAAGGAAACACATAGCGAATCACTAAAGTGTGGGATTCACTGTCACAAATTTCTCTCATGCACAGTCACACATGTCAGGGGTTCAATTCAGCAGGAAATTCCCCAGTATATAGTGGAAGGGACTCTTCACTCCTGTTAGAGGGCCAAATGTGGCCTAGGCAAAACTACGGTTAAGTGAATCTGTAATTGGTTAAGTAAGAACATAAGAACATAAGAAGAGCCATGCTGAATTGGACCTCAGCCCATCTAGTCTAGCATTCTGTATCACACAGTGGCCCCCAGTTGTACACAGGGATCTCGAGCAGAAGGGAGGGCAAAACCCTCACCTGCTCCCGACCCCCCACAGCCAGTACCCAGGGAAATCCTGCCTACCTCAACCAACTCCGAGGTGGCACGTGAATGTCCTTTTCAGTAACTACCGATACACTTGGTATCCATGAATCTGTCTAATCCTGCCTTGAAGTTGTTCAGGCTGACAGCTGTCACAACCTCTTCTGGAAGTAAATTCCATAACCCAATGACCCTCTGGGTGAAGAAATATTTCCCTTTATTAGTCCTAATTTTCCTACCTTGGAGCTTCAGGGAGTGCCCTCTAGTCCTAGTGTTTTGTGACAAAGAAAACATTTTTCTTTATTCACCTTTTCTATCCCATGCATGATTTTGTACACTTCGATCAAGTCACCTCTTAGACACCGTCTTTCAAGGCTGAAAAGACCAAGGCGTTGCAACCTGATTTCATAAGGGAGCCGCTCCATCCCTTGGATCATTCTTGTTGCCCTTTTCTGTACCTTTTCCAGTTCCGTTATATCCTTCTTAAGGTGCGGAGACCAGAATTGTACACAGTACTCCAAATGTGGCCATACCATAGATTTGTAGAGAGGTAATACAACATTTGCTGACCTATTTTCGATTCCCTTTCTGATCATGCCTAGCATAGAATTTGCTTTTTTCACTGCTGCTGCGCACTGGGTTGACATCTTCATTGAGCTGTCCACCAAAACCCCAAGATCCCTTTCCTGGTTTGTCTCGGATAGCTTTGACCCCATCAATTTGTAGGTGTAGTTGGGGTTCTTTGCCCCGATGTGCATGACTTTACACTTGTTTAGGTTAAAATGCATTTGCCACTTTGTTGCCCATTCACTCAATTTCGAGAGATCTTTCTGGAGCTCTTTACAATCAGTTTCATTTTTAACTACCCTGAACAATTTAGTGTCGTCAGCAAACTTTGCTACCTCAGAATTCACTCCTACATCCAGATCATTAATGAATAAATTAAAAAGTAACGGACCCAAAACTGAACCTTGGGGTACGCCACTTCTCACCTCTTTCCACCCAGAGAAATGTCCGTTTATTACCACCCTTTGTTTCCTACAGTTTAGCCAGGTTCCAATCCAGGATAAGACCTGTCCTCTGATTCCATGGCTGAAGAGCTTATTTAGGAGCCTTTGGTGAGGGACTTTGTCAAAAGCCTTTTGAAAGTCAAGGTAAACAATATCAATTGGGTCCCCTTTATCTATGTGTTTATTTACACCCTCAAAGAATTCTAACAAGTTAGTAAGACATGATTTGCCTTTGCAGAAACCATGTTGATTTTCCTTCAGCAATGCCTGTTCTTCTATGTGCTTAGTAATTTTTTCTTTAATAATGGTTTCCATCACTTTGCCTGGAACTGAGGTTAAACTGACTGGTCTATAATTTCCTGGATCACCTCTGGATCCTTTCTTGAAGATCGGTGTTACATTTGCCTCCCTCCAGTCCTCGGGTACAGTGCCTGATTTTAGAGAAAGGTTATATATCTTAGCTAGAAGTTCAGCAATTTCACACTTAAGTTCCTTAAGAACTCTGGGGTGGATGCCATCTGGCCCTGGTGATTTGTTGACATTTAGTTTAATAAGGCATGTGAGAACATCCTCCTTGTTTATCTCTATCTGTTTTAATCCTTTTAATTCCCTCCCTGAAAAAAACTGACTCAGCTGCGGGCATATGTTGTCTGTCCTCCTGTGTGAAAACGGAGGCAAAGAAGTCATTTAGCCGCTCAGCAATTTCCTTGTCTTCACTGATTTTCCCTTTCTGACCATTGTCGTCGAGTGGCCCAACTGCTTTTCTAGTTGGGTTCCTGCTTCTGATGTACTTAAAGAGGTTTTTGTTATTTTTTTTAATATTCTTTGCTATATGTGCCTCAAAATCTCTCTTGGCTTTCCTGACTGTTGCTTTGCATTTAATTTGCCAGAGCTTGTGTTCCTTTCTGTTCTCCTCAGTACGAAGAGCCTTCCATTTCTTAAATGAGTTTTTCTTCTTTCCAATCACATCTTTTACTTCATTTGTAAGCCATACTGTTGTCCTTTTGGACTTTCCATGCCTCTTTCTTTTTATTGGAATGCATTTTAGTTTGGCCTGTTTTAAGGTATTTTTAAACAGTTTCCAAGCCTTTTGGAGGGATTAGATTTTTTTACTGCTCCTTTTAGTTTGTTCTTTACAATTTTTCTCATTTTGGTGAAATTCCCTTTGTGAAAGTTTAATGTCTCCGTGTTAGTTTTCACTGACAGTTTGCTATCCAAACTTAAGTTGAAGGTTATTGTGTTATGGTCACTGGTACCTATGGGCTCAGTTACAAGGACATCTTGAACGAGATCTTGTTCATTAGTTAGCACCAAGTCCAGGATCCCTTTCCCTGGTTGGTTCCATGACCATCTGCTCAAGGGAATAATCAGCTAGCATGTCGAGGAACCTTGTCTCTCTTTCATGCGTAGAACAAGAATTTGGCCAATCTATTTGGGGATAGTTGAAGTCCCCCATTATGACTAATGCATTTCTTTTTGAGGCCTGTTTAACTTCATTTTCCAGATAGCAGTCTGCCTCTGGAGTTTGGTTGGGAGGGCGATAGCAGATCCCTAGTGCTAGATTAGTTTTTTATCCTGGGACTTTTATCCACAATGTTTCTGTAGGTGAGTTTGAAATTTCTTGAAGTTCTAATTCATGAGATTCTAGCTCTTCATTTATGTACAAGGCCACACCGCCACCATTTTTCCCTCTCCTGTCTTTCCTGTACAGTTTATAACCTGGAATCGTTTGTTTTCTTCCGTCCACCAGGTTTCTGTTATGCCAATAATATCAATATTTTTTCTTTTGCCAAATATTCCAACTCCCTTATTTTTGTTCTAAGGCTTCTAGCATTTGCGTACAGACATTTATATTTATTTCTCTGGTGCACTTTCAACTTTGGCTGTTTGTGAGAATTTGTAGAAGGCCTACCATGTCCTACCTCTCGACTACTGCTATCTATCTTTTCTGTTGACTCAGCCATTTGTGTGTAGATTTCGTCCTCCATACTTGGCATTTCACCCTCTCGAACCGGAAGCTGCCCAGCTCCTGTCGACTTTCCCCTAGGAATCAGTTTAAAAGCTGCTCTGAAATCTCTTTAATATTAATCACCAGCAGAGGGTGCTCACCAATGCTTCCACTTCATCCTGGAAAGAAGTGATGAGTGGAATGCCACAGAGTTCTGTCCTGGGCCCGGTCCTGTTCAACATCTTTATCAATGACTTAGATGAAGGGTTAGAAGGCATGATCATCAAGTCTGCAGACAACCAAATTGGAAGGGATAGCCAATACCCCAAAGGACAGGAGCAGAATTCAAACTGATCTTAACAGATTAGAAAGATGAGCCAAAACTAACAAAATGAAGTTCAACGGGGACAAATGCAAGACATTCAGGCAGAAAAAAATGAAATGCAAAGATACAGAATGGGGGATGGATGTCTGGCTCGACAGCAGTACGTGTGAAAAAGATCTTGGAGTCCTCGTGGACAACAAGTTAAACATGAATTGCATCAATTAAGATGAATATATTACCTAAATTAAATTTTCTATTCACAACTCTCCCTATATTAAAAAATGAAAAAGGCATCAATATATGGACAAAAGACATCTCTAAATTTATTTGGGGTGGGAAAAAACCTAGGGTTAAGATGAAAATACTACAAGAACCTAAAGAGAGGGGAGGTATAGGGGTACCCAATCTTAAACTATATTTTGAAGCAAGCTGCAAAACTTGGATGATAGAATGGATTAGATTAGATAATGACAAATTACTAAACCTGGAAGGACATGATTTGAAATTCGGCTTCCATGGATATCTGTGCTACAATGAATTAAGAGCAGACACAAATTTTAATAATCATTATGTAAGGAATGATTTGTTAAAAGTTTGGTCAAAATACAAAAATAATTTATACAAAAAATACCCCTTTGGACTTCCCCGATAGAAGCACACAGGATAAGAGAACTTGATGACGGTAATTGGAGAATGTACAAAGATTTGTTATGCTGGAATGGGGAAAAATACACTTTTAAATCAAAAGAACAACTAGGTAGGGAACCAGTATGAACTGGTTTCCATATCTCCAATTAAGAGAGAAATGTAAAGCAGATGAAAAAAATGGCTTCAATGATCTAATTAATGAAATACAATAAATAATATTTGAAAAAGAAGACAAATTAATAAGGAAATTATATAAAATTCTTCTAAAAAGGGAGAATGAAAAAGAACAAGATAAAGATTACATGAAAAATGGTCCAGAAATGTAGGCTAAAATATTAAAAATAATATTTGGAGATAAATTTGGAAAAGGAATATAAATTTATTGTTATTCTTACCAAGAAATTTGGATCAAAATGGTTTATAGATGGCATTTACCACCAGAGAAACTGGCAAGATTTTATAAAAATATGAATCTAAAATGTTGGAACTGTGGGGCAAAGTATGGTACATATTTCCACTTATGGTGGCTTTGTCCTAAGGCAATTTTTTAAAAAAAAGATACATATTGAGACAGAAAATACTGAAACGTAGAATGGAAAGGAAAACAGATTCATTCTTATTAGGGATAGTGAATTTCAAAAATTCAAAAATGGATAAAAGAATATTTATAACCATAACAACAGTTGCAAAAATTTTATATGCTACATATTGGAAATCGAGCAGGGCACCTACAAAAGAGGAGTGGATTCTAAAAATTATAGATGTGATTCAAATGGACTGGCTTACCGAGTCACTAAGAGATAAGAAAAATAGAAAGGGCAAAATGAGTAATTGGACTAAAATACGGGACTATTGTAGATCAGAATTTAGTGTCAATTTAAGATTAATTAAAATGATTTTATTAGATTTTGTTGTTTTTGTGGTTTTTGAAATCTTTATTACAGGCAAAAGATAAAGGAAAGAAAGACAGTTATGAGTTGATAGAAAACAATAAGAAAGCTGATATACATATTCTAATGAGTTCTAACGAGATGGGAAGTATATGCAGACAATTATTATATTATCTTTTTCACTCCTTTTGTCCCCTTGCCCCTTTATATTTCCCTCTCCTTCCCTTTCCCTTATACCCCCTCCTTTCTCTTCTTTCATTTCTACAGACTTATGTTCTTAGAATCAATGTCAGAAGGACAAGATGATTCACTTGTCTATGTAACTTGTGTGTGTTTTATATTTATATTTGAATCTGAATAAAAAACTATTTTTAAAAAAAGTTAAACATGAGCCAACAATGTGATGCAGCGGCAAAAATGCCAATGTGATTTTGGCCTGCATCAATAGGAGTATAGTGTCTAGATCCATAGAAGTCATGCTACCCCTCTATTCTTTCTTGGACAGACCACATCTGGAATACTGTGTCCAATTCTGGGCACCACAATTGAAAGGAGATGTTGACAGGCTGGAATGTGTCCAGAGGAGGGCAACTAAAATGATCAAGGGTCTGGAGAACAAGCCCTATGAGGAGCAGCTTAAAGAGCTGGGCATGTTTAGCCTTCAGAAGAAATGGCTGAGAGGAGACATGATAGCCATGTATAAGTATGTGAGAGGAAATCATAGGGAGGAGGGAGAGACCTTGTTTTCTATTGCCCTGGAGTCTAGGATGTGGAACAATGGCTTCAAACTACAAGAAAGGAGATTCCATCTGAACATTAGGAAGAACTTCCTGACTGTGAGAGCTGTTCAGCAGTGGAACTCTCTGCCCCAGAGTGTGGTGGAAGCCGGGGAGATAGCACAGCGGTAGAACAAACTGTGCTGCAATCGGAAGGTTGTTGGTTCAATCCCCGAGCTGGCCTGGACGACCAGCTATAATAACAATATATTAGCCTAGTCCACTGCCCACCCAAGCAGTTCAAACAACAATGGGGACCACGTATAAAAAAAGTGAGGAAGGGCTTTTTACAGACCTACAATGTCTGAAAGCTTCGGCTGTCCGGCAAGGTGAAATGCGGAAGTGGGGGAAAAACAGAAGGCTCCCGTCATGAGGATGGAACAACAGCACCCCCTTGTGACGCAAAGACGCATAACATCAATGATGTCGTAATTGGAGCAGCGACATCCTGTATGACCCTGTATGACGCACACCTGCATGACCCTGTGACCCTGTGACGCAGCCAAGAAAGAAACCCTTCTATAAACTGCACTGTACTGTCTATGCGTAAACTGTACTGTCTATGTGTAAACTGTACGTCTCCGACAGGGACTGTCTGTCGTATGTGTATTGTAATCCGCACTGAGTCCCCTTCAGGGTGAGAAGAGCGGAATAGAAATAAACAGTATTATTATTATTATTATGGAAGCTCCTTCTTTGGAGACTTTTAAACAGAGGCTGGATGGTCATCCATTGGGGGTGCTTTGAATGCAATTTTCCTGCTTCTTGGCAGGGAGTTGGACTGGCTGGCCCATGAGCTCTCTTCCAACTCTATGACTCTATGAATACCTTATTGCAGTGAAATGGTCTCTCCGGGAACAAAAACAACATACAGACACAAAGCTGTTCATTCCACTGGGAAGGTTTTTCTTTCTTAAGGTACTGTGACAGTATAAATACTAACACAGTTTCTACAGTATGTGCAAACTCTCTCTCTCTCTCTCTCTCACACACACACACACACAACACACACACACAATACACACAATACACACAATACACCATCCTCAAACCCTCACTGGGTTACTACAAACATATATGCAACAGTCTCAATACTCTGCTACCACACCCCAAATACAGTGAACCTGTGGTTAATCCTGAGATACAGGTTCTGTTAGCACTTAAAGAAATGCTGAGTAATTCAGCTATTCTGACAACACACACACAATTAGAATATGAGCCACACAATTAGAATATGCTAGAATATGGAGCACTAGCAGATTCTTCAAATCAGCATGAAATGGGATGCATTCAAAGCCATTTTTCATTCCTTATTCCACAGACAAGTGTTTGCTGGAGCCCAGAGTCTTTGTGAAGACCAATGTGAAGAAAAATAATGGCTATGAGAAACAAATAAAACTAAAATGCCAGTGCACCATACAAGTGAGGTCTAGTAAAGTGGGATGCAATTTTTATAAACCATATTAATAGCAATGAAAACTAAAAAGGCCCTAAGAAATTAAATGCCTTTCATCCTTAAAGCCTACTTAACATGGAGACAGGAGAATACAACTTTCCATAGGTTTTTAAAAAAAGAAACACCCCCTCCCAAACATTAGAGAGTCTGCCAAAAGTGTGAACTTCATTACCTAACCCTATTTAAAGGGAAGACTTAGCTAACCACAAAATTACTCTGTTCTGCTGATAATTTTTGTTTCGTACTTTTTAAACTGCTTTGGGAGGTAAAATTGTGGTCAAGCAAATAGCAAATTGGAGCTATTAATCAACTGTCACTAGGTTCCTTGGAGTGTCTTTCAGGAAAGTCGTAAGTACTTTAATATTAGCAAAGCTTTCAAAGATGTATACGGGTGAAAAAAACAGATTTAAGTCTGTCGTAGAGCATAATGATATAAATGATATAAAATCAATAGTAGTAAAAAGAATAACAACAATAATACTTTTGTAGAGCTGGGGATTTCTAGAGGACTGCTAGAGTAAAAATAGCTAAAATACAGAGTGTGGACGGTGGTCTTTCAAGTGAAATTAATTCATCAAATGAAATGTAATAAACGAGAAAGTGAGGTAGAAATCATAGGGCTGTTTCGATTTGCACCTACATCACTTACTCAAGCACTGACTCCCCTTTAAACTACCCCTTTGCTAAAATTCAGTAGCATTCCTACATGATAGCAATTGATCAAGAAACTACATGCATACAGGCATTCACTCACACTTCTATTCTTAGAAATAAATTTAGAGTTAATAGACTGGAATTCCTGTATCATGGTTATGTCATCACATCTTAAAAATACACATGGGAATGGGGGGAAATCCACCAGCCTCTTTTGGATTGGCAGCAATACACATTCTGAACCTAAAATGAACTTTGTCCTATTTTCTGACATACAGACTTCATTATTAATAACAAGTGTCTTTTTCAACTGCTCAAGAACTTCTTCCTTCACCTGGGAAGCAACAGGTTTCATTAGCAGTGCACTACAGGTCATGAACTTTCCATTTGAAGAAATTGTCTGATTACAGTTTCCATAGGTGGTTATTTTATTTCTACATTTCTATTGGTTTCTTTTTGTAATTCGGTGGTAGTATCCACTTTACTGTAGAACAATAATTGTGTGATCAATTTTTTAAAAACCTTATCACTTTGCATTTTAGTTACATACAGTCATACCTACAGGTTTTTAAGCTGGAGCTGTCCTTGGCTTCCCTGTCGTGGCATGTATTTGAAGCCGATTGCCATCCAGTGCCCGTTTTGGAAACAGAAATGTGTTTCACTTTTGACACCTTCACCACCTCACACCTGGATCTCTCTCACAATTACAGAAACTTTGAAACCACTTGAAAGTTCCATCCCTCCAGTATATGGAGTTTGAAGTTTCGTTGAGTATTTGTATGAGGCTTTTTGGCAGAGAGCTCTCCTGCCTCACCAAACTACAAATCCCAGGATTTTGTAGGATGCTAGTCATGACAGTGACAGAGTTCTCCAAGTGCTTATAATTGTGTAGTATGAAAGAGACCATACATCCAGTTGTTAGAGTTGTTTCTCAGCACTTCCATTGCCAAACATCCATCAGCTTACTGCCATAATAAGTGTGCCAGTGGTTGAAATGTCACAATGCTTTAAGTGGTTTTTAACAGATTAGCATGGCTATCCTCTGGAAAATGCATCCACTCTATGTATACTTGAAGCTTGGAAATACTTTTGCCACCCCATCCCCCGAATAATGGAGACTCAAACAATAACGACACAACAACGTTCTTATGGGTCAAATTGGGCAAAATTTTATTTGCCTATTTAAATTCACCTCAACTAATCTCAAAGGTGTCAGGGATAACTTCCAATCAGATGTAATCAATCTCATTAAATTTGCGGGCGAAACACCAAGATTGCCTGATGAATCAACCAGGACAACCTACTGAGGAAAATGAGTAAGAGGCCCATTCTCCCACAGCGGAGAAGAGCCCCCTCTCATTCCCGGGCCATAAACTGAACTTCACCCATCAACCATAACTTTAGGGTGCATACATAACTAACTGGCCCTCACCCCTGACGGGGGTGCCTCGGTGTACACCGAATATGGCATTTCCCTCTCTAATCACCGCCACGGACTGGAGGTAGATGTCCATCTTGCCTCTATCCCCACCTTTCTTCTAACACCCTTCCAATGCCCTCACTCAAATCAGCTAAAAACAAATGGTTGCCCTCGTCAGATAAGTGGACCCCATCATTTCTGAAAACAATTTGGTTGGCAGGGTGAATAAATCTATGCTCCATGTAATAACCATTCCCTGAAGTGACAACCGTGCGCATGGCCCGATTAACCCTCTTTCTGGCCTTTTCCAACAACTTGGGGTCCCCACCCCCCGGCCACCACATCCGTGTTGTGATTTCAGACCACACCACGTGGACTCCGGGCCATGCTCTCCAAATCGTGAAAAGATCTGCCCTGGCTTGCAAAAACAAGGCTTTGCCCGTCAACAGGCCCAAATCGTTACCACCCAGGTGGATAACGATCACATCAGGGGGCAACACACCCCTGCCATGAAATAACATGGGACACAGCCCATCCCATCGCAGACCACGTCTGCCCATCCATTGCACACTAGCAACGGCACCCATGCCCAGATGTTGGCCGATGGGGGAATCGAGAGCCGCCTGCTCAGCCCAATAGATGTAACTATGGCTGACAATCAGGACTCTCTTCCTCTCCGGCCACACTGGTCCTGCAATGACATAAAATTCGCGAACAGCATCATAAAGGCTTATAACTTAACATTACGCACATATGCTTTATAAGCCCCTGAGCGCCACCTCCCCAACGCCATAATGGTCCCAGCATCGTATCCCATTGCGGCCGCCGATGACGCCGCACCAATCCTAAAAGAATGGGTTCCGAATTGCATGCCCTCCAAACCTAAAAGTTTCAGGGCCTTTTTAGTGACTGCCCAAAATTGAAATTTAGATAGTGGCGTCCCATCCTGATGACAGAACAAATAACCCACAGCCGGGCCCCGGAGTGCAAGATAGTGTGTCATGGCTAAAACTGGGCACAGTTCCCCATCACTGGCTCTGTTAAGCCTGACCATTGAGCCCTTGGCAGCTTGATTGGTCTTTGAAGACCTGACCATCAGTTCTAACATATCCGGGGTCAATTTTATGTCAGAAACCAAGAAAGCTCGGTGTGAGGAGTCAGTCTTGGATGACGCCACCAACTCACTCACCCTAAATGCGCCGAAAAAGGCGGTCAAGGCAGCCGAGTGGAATAGCGCCTGTTTGTATTTGGAATCGCAAACGGAGGCCCACAGTTGCCCAAGCCCTCTTAAAATGCCTGGTGTCAACGGCTCTCTCATATCGACCACCCTACCCCTTTGTTTTGACCACCCTGCAGGCGGAAATCATTTGTTGGGTCGGCCATGCCTTGCGCCTTAAGCCAGTAAGCCAGCGCCGACAGTTTTACCCGAATGGAATGGACTGCTAACCCCCTCCTTCTATTGTATACGCAAAATTGCGCAATGTGGTCGTAGGGCACCGGGAAGGACTTAGGTAAACTATAGTACTCCCTGAATTCTGCAAATTCCTTTACAGCCCTGAAGTAGCCTCTCCAAGAGCTTTGCGCTAGCGCCAGCGACATGCCGACCGCTACCTCGTCACTCCAGCCTGCCAAAGATGGTCTGGCGTGGGTTTCGGGCACTCGTCTGTGGTGGGCGCTAGTTGCCTGAAGTGCTCCATCTGCAGACGAGACAGAGCGTCGGCCAATGAGTTATCTAACCCTGCAATATGGAATGCTCGGAACAAGATGTTTAACTTTAAACAGTGTAACGTAAACAACCTCAATGCTCCCATTACCCTAACTGATCGGGAAGTCAGGTTATTGATGACTTGCACTGTGGCCATGTTGTCACACCAAAAGTGGACAGAGGAGTTGGTAAACCTGTCGGCCCAAATATGAACCGCCACCAATATTGGGAAAAATTCCAGGAATGTAAGGTCCGCCATGATGCCCCGAACATGCCAATCACTGGGCCATTGCTCCGCGCACCATTGCCCGTTGAAATAAACTCCAAAGCCCAAAGAACCTGAAGCATCCGATGCCACTTGCATCGCATTTTTTAACAACAAGTTTTGGCGCCAAAACGAAATCCCATTAAAATTTCCAATAAAGCCCAACCAAATTTCCAAATCTGCTTTTATAGCGCGGGTCACCCTGATATGGTGATGTGGTGAGACTGTGCCGGAAATAGCACCGCACAGCCTCCGCAGGAAAGCCCTGCCTGGAGCCACAACCTTGCATGCAAAATTTAGATGGCCTATCAACTCCTGAAATTCCCTCAACGTGGCTTTACTTTTGAGCAAAAATTGCTCCAATCTATACTTCAGATCTGCCACCTTGGCTGCTGGCAGCCTGGAATGCTGGTTCACCGTATCCAACTCAACTCCTAAAAAAGTAAGCACCGGACTCGGACCCTCGGTCTTCTCGTTGGCAAGTGGCACACCCAGCTCTTGAGTCAGGCGTTGGAAGGCGGATAACAATGCCCTGCACTCGCCTGACCCAAACTGCCCCATAAAAAGAAAGTCATCCAGGTAGTGCACCACCCCGTGAAGGCCCGAGTCGGTCTTGACCACCCATTCCAAAAATGTGCTAAACGTTTCGAATGCAGCGCATGACACCGAGCAGCCCATGGGCAAAGCTCGATCGATATAAAACAGACCCTTAAAACGAAAACCCAAGAGGTCAAAATCCTCTGGGTGAACCGGGAGCAACCTGAATGCGGATTTAATATCACACTTGGCCAATTCGGCTCCCGGCCCATAACGTTTAATTAGTCGCACGGCCGCATCAAAAGACGTGTAATGCACCGTGCACAAGTCATCAGGTATCGCGTCATTCACCGAACTGCCCCTAGGGTAGGACAGATGATGAATGAGGCGATACTCGCCGGGGGCCTTTTTAGGAACAATTCCCAATGGGGAAACTCTCAACTGGGGAGTGGGAGGAGAAACAAACGGGCCGATAACCCTTCCTTCATCAAATTCTTTTCTGATTTTATGTTGAACCACGTCCTCCATTCCAATTAAAGATTTAAGATTAGCCGACAGACGTGGCACCCAATGGACCTTGGGCTGGGATGTGAAAACCGAAGGTAAAACCGCTAAGCAGATAAGCCGCCGCATCCCTCTTCGGATAATACTTCAGCCACTGCTCTAACGGGCCCAGTTTAATTGGGCTGGGGCCCTTTGGGAAGAGGTGACTGGGCACCTCCCTTCCTGCCAAGTTGCCCCTCTTGGGCATTGCCCCTCCCCGGTTTTCCCCTATTACAGTGCTTTGCAGAGTGGTTCCCTGCACAGATGGAACAGGCATGTGAAAATTTACACACTTTCCTGCCGCAGGTTCCATGGGCGGAGAATTCCCAACAGAGGAGCTTTTGTCGCTGAAATTGCCCTGCCTGGGGCGCTTGATGAAAGGGCTGCCCCCCCTTAAAATTCTGGACTAAGTGCCCACTATCCGTGGGCTCCCCGGGCACTGCCTTTGCAGCATTCATAACCTGGAGCCACAACTGATCATCAATTAGGTCCTAACGCTTTTTAGGGTCCAAAGCGGCCAGAGCACGAAAACGCCGATCGTACTCCAACCAGGCCTTGCCCGTAAACCTCGAATATGCTCCATAAATCAAATTTTGATATTTAAACAGCGCCTTTGCCCTATAAGGGTGGGCCTCCACTAGAATGCCTGCGTAAATAGTATAGCAGGCCAACCAGTTCTCCCAGTTGTGCTCCACTTTTCTCTTTTTTAACTTTTCCTTTCCATCCTCATCAAGCTCCTCTTTCTCTTTTTTTTCGAATTCCCTGTAAAATAGGGTGAACAAATCCACAAATTCGTTTCTCAAAATCTTCTCCAAAGTCTTGGGAGCCAGATGTGCCCCCAACTCTGCATTGGTTGCGGGAGCCATAACAGGCAGAGTCCATTTGTCTGTGCCCCGGTACTGGCTCGCCTCACTGGTCCTGGCAGCCTCCAATGACATGGCCGAAACACCCTCGTCGTCCGACGATCCAGGAGAGGGTGGGGGTCGCTTCTCGGGGGTCTTCCTGGCCGGGCCCTTTCCCTTAGGGCCCCCACATTCTTCTTTGGTGCCATCTAGGGAAGGAATGAACAGGTCATGCATCAGTCGTTATCAGCTTGAACGCCCATGAACCTCAGGGATGGCACCCCTTCGTGCCCGAGCGGGCAAAGCCACATAGGCCTAGCCAGAGCCTTTCATTAATTGACTCAACATAGCATCCCCCTGCCGGCTGCCTGATAGTGGGCCCACAGGACGTAAGAGCGCTACTTGCGGCCATCCTGCACATAATGGGTTGGAACAAGCCTTACCGGGCCATGTTATATGACCCCTGCTACACTTCAACGCATCATTGAAAAACAACCCCCCGCCAAAACAGCCGCAGAGAGTTCCATTGTTGAACAGCTCTACCGGGAGGGCAGCCCCTGCTTGCTAATCTTGCCTGGCTCGGCAGCAACCCCAGAGAGGCCGCGCTAGCCCCCGTCGCATCAGCCTCCCCACCCCCAGTGCGTCTGGAGTACCTGCCTCCTCACCGCTTGGGCACTGAAGCCCAAGGATGAAGCTAACCCATTGAAAAAACGTCCCCCCAACCGCCGACACAAAATGGCGGCCGCGCCAGGGCGCACAAATTGCCGCTCCCGGCATCAGGCCTAGGCCGCCATGCGACCAAAATGGCGCAGCTCCCCGCCCGCACACCCGGCAAGCACCCGCGCCCGGCCTCGTATCGAGAGAAAAAAAGGGGGGGCGAGGGTGAGAAGAAAAACGAACCGGAGTACCGTCCCGGGTATCAAAGGAACAAAAAAGGGGGGGCGCGGCGCACCGAAAGCCCGCGCGCCCAGGCCCCTCGCGCCCCAGCGAACCCCACTCCCTCCCTTCCCCCAAACCCCCCGCCATGCTCACAAGAAAGAGGGGGGGAAACCCGCCAAACGGGTGAAACGATAAAAAAGGGGGGGAGGAAAGCAAGCGGCGCGGCTTCCGCCGCCCCAGGGACCCACCCCGGGGACGCAACACACTCCCACCCAGAACGCAGGCCAACACGCCCGCAAGCCCAGGATCATGGCCCGGCAGTCGTCTGGGCCTATACAGGCCCGGAGAGAGCAGTGCGCAGGGACCGCATCCAGGTCGGGCGGGGAAGAGAGGGGAGAATATGACGCTCCCCTCTCGTCCCCCCCGGACCGTCACCGACCTGAACGTCCTCGTGCAATTAGCCTTGCCACGCCGCACTCCTCCGGTCCTTCAGTCCTTGCCGAATGCTCTGCAGCAGAGAGGGGAAAACACAACCTCTCTGCCAGGCGATCAGGCGCAGAATGGCCTGACGGGGGTTGGCCTTACCTAGAGGCCACGCCCCCAGCCTCAAAGGTTCGGTGGAACCTTCCAACTCCACTCGGAGTCGGGGGGGGGGGGTAGTGTCTCAGTTATGAAAGTTACAAAAATATTTTTCTACACTGAGATGGTCAGGCAGAAAACCATCAAGCATCATTCCACAGACAGGGCAAACATCAAGTGTGATACCTTATGGCTTCTTTCAACTCTGTGATCTTATGATTATAGATAGTATCAAGCATTTATAAACAAATGATCAGCAACACATTAAAATGAAAGATAAAACAAGACTTCAGTCTAAATCCTGTTCTTATTACTAGAATTGACCCATTAAACCAGTGGAATTTATTTGCATGTTGACTTACAATTCAACAATTGATTCAGTGTGTCTGCTTTTGAACAGTATTTCAATTAGGGGCAGCAGCAACATTTTAAAAGAAACAATGTTAACAGATAAAGGATTTACTGAGATAATATTGTATTAGCAAAAGAGTGAAAACCCATCAGATAAAAAGTGAAATGAGCCTCTACAGCTAAAAGCTCCACAGCCCCAGAATGGCCACAGGAAGAGACTCTGCAACCATATATGAAACAAGACTGGCTCCCTATATTTTAGTGTAGAGGGGAATATTTTCAGCTTCTAAAAGTTGATATCTGCGCTCACTATCTCTTTCACATCATAGGCAAATATGCTATAATATGATTCTCCAACAGATCTTTATGCACAAGAATGATCATATGGGAAGGACAGAGTGGGGGAAGCTCCTTAGATATTCAGATTCAGGTTCTATTTGTGGTTGGGATACACACTGGATTCAAAGCAGGCATAATCAGAACAATTAGGGTGCTTTCTGAAGTGAGGCAACTTCCTCCATCCCCACCCAATAAAATTAACAGCTCTGAATCTTGCCAACTGAAGTCTTGTAGGAATTTTGATTATGGAAAGGCAGCCAATTATGCCAAAAATAGTATAAAAACAGGAAATGGAAGGGTGGATTGGAGTGACTGACAGGTTTACCTTCTAATCCTGGGTCATGTTTTATAAGGATCTCTTCAAACATTGTGCTCTAAGGTAGAAATGTTGCTTAGATAAAATGTCTAAAAAATCCTCTTTCCTAAGATTGCTGTATTGTGTGTGTGTGTGTGTGAGTAATTTTTATTGAGACAAATATTTTCCGAAAGAAAAATAAAAGATTGCAGAAATTGAGGAGGGGAGAGGCAGAAAGGAAATGGGTATGGGACCAGGAACGAGACTAGTGTGAGGGAAAAGGATAATAGGAAAAGGGGAAGAAAGGGGAAGAAATGCGGGGGAGGTACTTCCATTCTTCTTCATCATGGTTTGTTGGTTTTCATAAGTTCATATCATAAGATATGCTCCTGCTCTTCATTCCATAATAATAAATTGCCTTGAAATCAGTTGAATTTTATTTATTTATTTATTTATTTTATTTACTTTGCTTCTAGACCGCCTCTCTCAGCCCAAAGGTGACTCGAGGCGGTGTACAAATAGCAGGAACTGCTCAAGACATGTGCTCTTTATTTTTTTGACTTGTAGTCTTTAAACGAAGTCCAATTGGTTGTTTTCTTGTGTTTACCTTGAAACTTTGTTATTAATTGAATCAATTTGTCCATATACATAACCTCCATACATTTTCTTAACCATTGTTCTGTTGAAAGTTTTTCTTTCAATCTCCAAATTCTGGAATATACAGTCCTGGCTGTATGATGTACCAATGGTACATAACTCCACAGAAATTAGCTAAATACTACAAACATATGAATAACAAATGCTGGAAATGTGACACTCATGGGAGGACGGGGACTTTCTACCACATGTGGTTGCCCTGGGCATGGCAAAAGCTTATTAGAAAGAAATTCAAGAAAAATATGTCAGAAAATCTTCAATATGAAAATACAGTAGAGTCTCGCTTATACAACATAAATGGGCCGGCAGGAGAAGCCTATGAAATGTCAAATTATGTATTGATTTTACAAATTAAGCACCAAAACATCATGTTTTACAACAAATTGACAGAAAGAGCAGTTCAATACACAGCAACATTATGTAGTAATTACTGTATTTACGAATTTAGCACAAAAACATTGCAATGTATTGTAACAGCTGTGGATCCGGATAGGAGGCAGACTGCATTGGATGAATGAAGGTTGGATAAGCGAGACTCTACTGTACAACTAAAACCAGAATATTTTTTACTGGAAATGACAGACATGGACTGGAATATAAACAAAGACAAACTGTTCAACTATATGATGTATTGTTCTGTTTTTATGGTTAATGCTAGATTATGTGGAGTCACTTCAGGTTCTACCTTTTTTGTTCTCCCTTCCAGGTTTGGCTTCCCTTGTTTTAATAAATAAGCCACTTTGTGAAACATTGCAGGCTTGTTGCTGACATCAATCCCTCTGTTCTCTTATCATTTTCAAAATCAATGATTGAATATAATTAGTAAATTGTGTCTTTTTGATACCTATCAATTAGAAAGGCTATCTTTGCTCCCAAAGTTGTTTATCTGTACTGTAGCTTGGCATGTACTTCCTTCCAGCTACTAAGTGTGTCTAAGGACCTCATCACATTGCTAAGGAAAAGCGGAGACATCTGTGAGGCAGCAGAGAAAATCTGGCGTACAGCAAGGGAGACTGTTGCCCTGCACCTCACATTGTCTGCATCGCCCCCTTCCCCATCCCACAGGGAAACTGTCGCTTCCCGGCTTCCCCCTGTGCTTTCCTCGGCGTACCTTATGAGAACATAGAAAGCCTCCCAAGTTCACAGGGTTCTGTCCTACAAACTCCTGAATTCTGCAAGAGGCAGAAACTAGATTTAAAGTGGATCCATGCTCTGGTGTGATGAGGCTGTAAGAATATAGACTGCCTAAATTGGCATTGTTGGCCATTGCTATATATCAGGATAGCAGTTTAACAAGCATTGTTGCTTTCTTCTCTTCTCCAAGGCCTTTCTGTAGTTGTAATTCTTGCTGTATTTGTGGGAAGAACACTGATAACAATTTTCACTGTAAAATCTTCCAGAAGGAGAAGCACAAAACAAGTCTGGCAAGCTTTCATTTTACAACTTTCTTTTGTAAGAAAGGATGTAAGTGTACTTAAATTATAGCTAAATTTTTTTTGAAAAGAACTCCTAATTACTTGGCAGATAATGTTGCCAGAGGGTGATTGCTGTGTTCTGAACTGGATATTAAGAGGCTTTTTTCCTGTTTCAAGTTGAGTCATTACCTTATTATGATTCCCCCCTTCCCCTTCTCTCTATTTAATTTGGCAACTATGCTGTTGGGATTTTGACAAAAAGGGTACTTCCCTACTGGGAATCAAAGCTATTTCACTCACTGCTGAAATCAACTCCACAATATGCAAATCAAAGATGAAAAAGTGAGAATCTTCTTAACTTCCTCCACTTAATTGCCAGTAAGCCATTGCAAATTACTGCTCACCTTATTTCATGTGGGGCCCACTCCAGAGGCTGGGCCTCATATACAATCCTTGAAGATGTGACTACAATTCTCAAAATTCCCTAACCAGGATTGCCTGTTAAATGTAGATTTGGGACATCAACGTCTAAAAGTAATATTTCCAAACTGTTCTGAAACTCATATAATAGAATTTGAAGTTTGGTTTTTATTTTGTCTGAGAAAAATAACCAAGCTGGCTGAAGGGATCTAGAAATTTTCCAAATTCCTTCCCACCCTTGTAACTTTTCCATGTTTATTTCTCTGTGGTCAAACTGTCTTTAGAAGGCTGTGAGGTACTTGATACAACAAAAATGTGCACACTCCTTCCAACTCTCCTCCACACAATATTTCATGCATTGTTATAGACACCTTGGGAGAACATCCCAAAACACAGCATGTTTAAAATGGTCTAATGCCAGATAAATATCTAATGATATTTATGGGAATTTTTCCCTATCAAATGCCTTCAAAGCACCCTAGAATTGTAAGTGCACATAACAAAGATGTGATCGATCTTATGTTCGCATCAGTTCTTAATACAACAGAAGAAAATTAGTCCTCCTTTATAAGAAAGAGGAATTTGAAGAGTAGCCCAAGAAATTGCATGTCTCTGAAAATAAAGCAAAGCTTTACAGCTGTGAATGACAATATCACTGACCAAAGAGGGAATTGTCGTGCTGCATCACCCATGCTGCCTCTACACTCCACACTCCATTGATAGTAATAGGATAACTCCACCATCCCCAGATGAAGAGGAACATAAAGGTCAATTCCCCACTGGGAAACTAGAAGTGCATAAACACCACAGTGGCAGTACTACACCATGATTCCTACCCTAATCCCCACTTACTGGGCAGCAGAGGTCTGTTTCCTCTCACTTTCAGCTGCAAATAAATGATGCTTCTACCCCTTCCCATGAGCAATATGCAGGATAGTCCCCGTCACAATTTCCCCTTTAGCCATAAATTGCATATGGAGGTGAGTGTGGCCATTAGCCAACTCCTTCCTGATCAATAGGGGAAGAGACCTCTGTTTATTACTGTGGTGCTGGCTAGTACATGGGCACTGGAGGACTTTCACAATCTTTATGAATCTCTTAAATGAGGTGTTATGCAAGGATTGTAAATAAAGAGCTGTCACAATTGCCTGATTATGGATTATACACACATAACTGGCAGTACTCCGGCCAAAAGGGGGGGGGAAGCAATGGGTAAAACATTACTATATGTCAAAGAATTAGCACATAAATATATTTCTCAAAGATGGTGAGAAGAAACTTTGTGCCCTCACATCATCTCAGCCATTTTCCATATCTTTTGCATGGACAATCTTTGTTCATGCAATCATCACATATTCAGGCCAGTTTTGTTTGGGTTTTGGTTACAGCAACTAATAGGAATGTATGCTACAATGCGCTAATTGATTGGTTACAGAGGATATGATGGTTAGACCAGTTAAAATGCATAGTCTTTGCAAAATCACCTGCATTTTGGTAGCAATGGTAGCAAAATCACCTGCATTTTAGTGTGTGGTCTGAAGGGTAGGATCATGCATGGCCTTGACCTCTATGCAATGATTTTACGGTTAGAAGAGGTATTGCGGTTCATAGAGAAAGCTTATATACTCATCATTTATAAGATGAAGAGGGCCTATTCAAATCTGGGAATGTGATCTTATGTAAATCTGGGCTCTTTTTCGCCTGGCTTTTCCAGTTGAGTGACTGTTATGCTTTCTATGTAGTTTAGCTTACTTTTTAAATTATTTTAGCGCTAGTAATGTTTTAGATTAAATCATTGCTTATCTGCTTTTACACCGTTGTTCTATAATGTCAGTTCTATGCATGTTTTTTACTTGTTGTAAACCGCTCCGAGCTTCTAGAGGGAGCGGTCTAGAAGCCGAAAGAATAAATAAATAAATAAATAAAATAAATAAATACCCAAGATACCATATTTTGTTTTCAAAAGCAGAGGAAAGATATTGCCTTCTTCTTATTCCAATACCAGGAAAGATTCTGGAGCCTATAATTAAGGGGCCAGTCTGTAATCATTTAGAAAAGAATGCTGTGATTACTAAAAGTCAACATGGATTTCTCAAATACAAGTCATGCCAGACAAATCTTATCTTTCTTTTTCTTTTTGCTAGGGTTACAAGCTTAGTAGATACAAGGATTGCTGAAGAAGTAGCATATCTTGATTTCAGTAAGGCCTTTGACAAGGTCTCCCATGATCTTCTTTCAAACAAACTAGTAAAACGTGGGCTAGAGAATACTACTATTAGATGGGTTTCTAATTGATTAAGCAACCAAAACCAAAGGGTGCTGATCACCTGGAAAGAAGTGAGTGCCAAAGGCTTGGTCCTGAGTCCAGTTCTGTTCAACATCTTTATTAATGACTCGGTAGAGGGCATGCTTATCAAGTTTGCAGATGACACCAAATTAGGAGGGATAACTAATACTCCAGAAGACAGGATCAGATTAGCCAAAATGAATGTCATCAAGGAGAGTTGTAAGATGCTACACTTAGGCAGAATAAATGAAATATAAAGATACATGATGGATGATGCCTATCTTGACAATAGTCCATGTGAAAAAGATCTTGGAGTCTTGATGGACAACAAGTTAAACATAAGCCAACAATGTGATGCAGCAGCTAAAAAAACCAATAGGATGTTGAGCTGCATCAAAAGAAGTCGTGGTGCCTCTCCATTGTGCTTTGGTCAGACCTCACCTGGAATACTGTGTCCAGTTTTACATGGGTTTCTGCTATTATTATTGTTGTTGTTGTTATTATTATTACAAAGACTGGATGGCCATCTGTTGAGGGTGCTTTGATTGTGTTTTTCCTGCATGGCAGAAGGGTGTTGGACTGGATGGCCTCTGGGGTCTTACACTGAAATACTGTTACGTTTGTGTTGGTTAAAATTGTTCTTCAAAAATTGTTAAATGTTGCATAGTCCTTTCTTTCTTTCTTTCTTTCTATTCTATTCTTTCTTTCTTTTTACACTGTGTGAATTAGTTCACTCAAACACTCTCATCTATCTGCCTTGGCCTGGCCTGTGCCAGATATATACACACATTATATATAATATAATACACTTTTCTTGGGGCTCCCTGACAAACCTTTGCTTCAAAAAGGGTTCTACAGCTGGAAAAGTTTGAGAACCCCTGATTTAGAGGAATGAAAAAAGACTGTTCAGTAAAGCAAAATAATGTTCCCCTTCAATAAAACAAGGAAGTCAAAGAGGCTTCCAAATTACCACACTCATCATATTGTACATTTTAAAGTATCAGATGTTTTAGATATGTGGCTGACACTGTCAATAAAAAAAATCAAATAAGCAAGTAGAATTATCCAGCTCCATTTCTACAAGCAAAATCACCTTGAACAAATCTCCTTCCTTAATCATGTTTTCTGCTGCTCCATGTGCTGAAGGTAAAGGTTTTCCCTTGACATTAAATCTAGTTGTGTCCAACTTTGGGGGGTGGTCCTCATCTCCATTTCTAAGCCGAAGAGCCGGCGTTGTCCGTAGACACCTCCCAGGTCATGTGATCAGTATGACTGCATGGAGTACTGTTACCTTCACACAAAAGCAGTATCTACTCACATTTGCATGTTTTTGAACTGCTAGGTTGGCAGAAGCTGCAGCTAACAGTGGGAGCTCCCCAGATTCAAACCACCAATCTTGGTCAGCAATTTCAGCAGCTCAGTGGTTTAATCTGCCATGGCACCAGGGTGTTAGGGATATGTTAAGTGCATGCATTTCATGCAGAATAATAGAAAACGGTGAGTCGGGAGCAATCCTAAATTTTCTTTGCTGGGTGAAAAATTCTAACCATTCATAGCTTTGTAATAATAATTGAGGGATATAGGCATGGATGGATGTGTGCAAAAACTGGGCATCCCCCCCCCCCCCAAGAAAATGTTCTATAGTCCACAAATTTCTCATATTGCATTGGAACTTTTTGAAGTATTGTTTGGGCAACAAAGAAAATGGGCAAAGTTAACAAGGACCTCAATGACAGAAAAGATAAGAGCTCTAGGTGTGAATGATTTTGAGTATCTCACTCTCTGCTATGCTAGAAATTCCGATCTGAAGGAAAATGTTATAGCCATGTGAAATGTTCATGTTATGCCAACTTCTTTGCAAAACAGTGTTTTGTCACTTAAAAGCATTAAACTTGCATCCCATGGCATCTCTGCAAGCCTTCCTAAACTTGGATATTCATATTTTTCAAAGGAAAAGTATTAGCACAGACAGCAGGGACTGCAATAGCTTAGACCAGGGGTGCTCATTAGGTAGCTCGGGAGCTACTAGTAGATCTTTGGCCCTCTTCCAGGTGATCTTCGGGCCTCACCAGCCAAATGGGGCACTCCTGCCATGCGCGCGCACACCCTGCCCGCACGCACGCTCCTGCTGCTGGCTTCCACTCTCGCAGTGCTTCTTTCGCCTGCAAGGCATTGCAGGAAGAAGGAAGCACGAGGCGGGGCCTCTGGAGGGAGCACCCTGCCTCTCTCTCATCCAGAAGCAGCTGTGCAGCCTCCATTGCCAGCGAGACAGGCAGGGCGGAGCACTCCCTCTGGATGCCCCGCATCGTGCTTTCTCCTTCCTGCAATGCCCCACAGGCAGAAGAAGTGCTGCGCGGGCAGAAAACAGCAGCAGGAGCATGTGCGGCAGCGGGAGCACGCGGGAGTGCACGGCGGCGGGGGCAGGTAGATCTTTTGGACTTGGTTGCTTTAAGAGTAGCTCGCATGCTGAAAAAGTGTGAGCACCCCTGGTTTAGACCTCCCCTAACCCCCCCAACCCCCTCCCGTAATATGTGTTTGATTTTAACCCGCATATTTGCAGACAAGTTTCCAAGATTATTCCTGTTTGAAATGATTGAGTGTTATACTTAGGCATAGAATGTAAGGTGCCAGTTATTCTGATGTTAGTGAAACTGGGTAACAATATTAACGCAAACTGGATGCACAGAAAAAGTCTAATTAAATAAGCAGAAGGCTTAAAATATTAGTTATCCTTTTTATAAAACCAGAACAACTAAATAAGGACTTCATCAGAAAGGCCCATGGATTTGCCACACATCATGGTGAATCCATAGCCTCCCAGTAGGAGCCAGGAAGAAACCACTCCACATTGCATGACTTGCCTTTGTCTCCTTCCTACAGGGAGTAACATTTCCACCAAGCTTCCCACCATTGCTGTTAAGGTAACACAGGAAGGCTCCTTTGTTGCTGCAGTGGCAGCATACACCATTTGCTCTCCCCTATCTGGGCAGAGCCCAGTTGGAAATGCTGTACATGTGTGTTCTGTAATGAGCTTCATTCTGAAAGAGAACAAGTGGCATCTGACAGGCCAAGTATCCCATCTGATGTGGTATCAAGAGAGAAGCTCTATTCTTCACTATCATTGCCCACTACCATCCCCTGCTCCTTGTTATATTGCTACTGCTTGGCTACAGTTGAAACCTTTTAGAGTTACACAAAATAATCTACCATGGCAGCAAACCAGTGCTATATACACAGTTTAATTCTTTGTAAAGAAAACAACTTTTTTTCCAAGACTCTGGTTCCTCATTCTTTCAATTTGCCTCCTTGAACAGTACAACTCAAATGAAATACAACAAGGGAAAATAGACTTTAAATAAACAGAAATGTGAGTGTTATTTACTATCGCCTGGTTATTTGCCAAGGCAACACTGGCCAAGCAGACATTACAAAAATATTTATGCAAGCGTTCATATATTCTCTACACATGACACATTGCACTTCATTATCTAGTTGGACTGATAACATGGGTGCCTTACTCAGTTGCATATTTCTTTCTGGCCTTAGAAGTTTTGAAAGCATCTTCAGCCTTCTGCTAAATCACATCTGTATTCTTAGATATATTTTGTATACAGATTCATTTTCCTCATAACGCTAGAGACCTATCTTCATAAACTTGCCCAAGGAGAGCTGTGGGGGTGGTGGGAGGCATAGCACTCTTCATGGTAACTTTAACCTCTTTTTGGAGCTAGCTTATCTAGAGCAGGGATATAAATCCTCTAAATTTCCATCGTGGAATAATAATTCTAATCATATTCTCCCTACTATAGGAAAAAATGAATATTCATGTACAGTATCCTCCTCATATTTGAATGTTCCAAAGTCTCACAACAGTATTACTTTGTCAAAAACCACATGTTGTTCTTTTCCACAAACCTCAGCACTTTTCAGTGCAAACAGTGGCAATTCACAGCCGGAGGGCATCACCAAATTACAACTACAAGATTCCTTGGGCTGGAACCATGCAGCTAAAGTGGAATCAGAGTGCTATAATTGTGTTTCTTGCACAATTCAAGACAAAAACTGGTTACAATTCTTTTATAAACATTTTATTGTGATAGATGAGAAATGATAACAACATACAATCTTCAAGATTCAACAATCAAAATACAATATTATTTTCCTTGTCCCGCCACCTCCCCATTCCCACCCGTGTACCACCACCCATGACTTCCAACACCACACTAAATGGAACGAGCTTGAGGGTTAATTTTAACCAGAATCTTGATGATAGGGAAACACTTGAAAGTACAAGGATCTGTTAGGGAAGTTCACACAATCCATGTGGCATGCACTGTTTTATTCTTCTGCACTGGAGATTAATTATTTACACCAAATTTCAGGATGAGAGGTGACCACACAATGAGGATTAGTTTTTCCCCTAAAAGAAAAAGGGTGAATTAAAAGGTGATATGCAGGTTTTGCAAATGTCAAATGCATATTGTGAGAGGCATTGGGCCTAAAAATGGACACTTTGGGCTTGCTACATCAATTTGTGACAGACTGTGAAGTGGACAAGGAGAAGTACGGTTTCAGATGGATGAAATTAGACTGCAAGATTCAGTAGATGGAGATTAAACTGAGCGAAGAATTTCCTTTTACATTCCACTTCATAATGTGATAATGTGATAAAACATTATTGCATCAATCAATGCGAAAAGGATGGCAAATCCCTCAATAAAGAGTGACTCAATGGCACCAACTAGCCTGCAGACTGAAAGTTGCAGAGAGAGAGAGAGAGAGAGAGAGAGAGAGAGAGAGAGAACAAAACTGCTATGTATGCACACACATACACATATGTGTCTGCATTTGCATGTGATATTTGCAAAATTGGATTAACGGGAAGCCATGTGCTGGGAACCATAAGTTACACCTTATCTTGGAATGATTTAACTTTCTGCTTTTGCATGCCTATGTGGTTGCTTGAAAGGGGGCTTTAATTTTATGAGGCTCTGTGGATTCCTTATACAAATCTGCAGCTGAAAAGACAGTCCAAGTTATTTGATGTGAAGCTGAGACTTTGACCAGAACAAGGAGAAAAGGGATTTATGGTTTCTAGGAGGAGGACTGATGTAGCTTATGGTATGCCTGCATTTTTTGAGTGTGGGAAAGGGGATACCTTAGCTTCTCTGTAATGCAATGAACATCATATTGGAATATCAAACTTCCAAGAAAGTACAAAATTATATGAATATATAATTGAATGATGATTTACTAGTTAAAAACAGAGCTAAGGCTAAATAATGCAGTGATAAACTACTAGGTGACATAGGTAAACTTATAAGATAACTCTTCTAGCAATCTAGCAAAGCTTAATTACTTCAAATGACAACCCATAACTAAAATAACATGGACCATCTTTGCAGGTCCCTATCCCCTCATCCTTTCCATCATGTTGTAACCAAGTACAATTTCTGATGTTGCCTACGATCATTCCTGGCCATGAGGCACATCTATTTAGGCTTTACCTTTACTGGCTTTGCAGAACTCAAACCAACATGAGACAGTGGGTACACTGACTACTTAAGTCAGTTTCAAACAGGTACTGAAGAAAGTAGTGTCACTGTTCCGGTGATTACATAAGAAATCATGGAACCCGTTTCAAACTTAGATGGTGATTACACAAACCCACAGAGGAACTATGCACATTAAGGGCTTTCTTTTGTGAGAGTTTATTTAGCTGCTGAAGTTTGAAGTTAGCATTGAACTTCATTAAATGCTCAGTGTAGATAGGGCCAATGTTTGCTGCTACTTTTAAGAGGAGTTTTTAAATCATTGACTTCTTAATTGTTACAAAAAAGTCAGAAAAGGTATAGTGAGAGAGCTACACAAACTCATCTGTCTGTGTGTTTATTTAAAGGATTTATACTCATAGTCCATCGGAATGCTTTTTGAAAAACATTTGTGCTGATGCCTTTATACCACTGTGACTCACTTTTTTTAAATAACATGTATAGCTATTTTCATCCATCAAGTGTTGCTATTCATCAGTTTTTTAAACCATTAAGATGTCTAGTTATCTAACTGGTGGGAGGATTCTTATGATCAATATATAGTTCTATTTTTTCTTTATTCTGAGTTATCTAATTTTAAAAAATAAAATAAATAAAATACTGGTTAAGGTGTGTGATGCCTTCAAATTCCCTGTTGACATGGTGACCCCATGAATTTCATAGGATTTTCTAAAGCACGGAATACACAAAGGTGATTTTGTCAGTTCTTTCCTCTGACAAATAGCCTATAGCATCTGGTATTCATTGGTGGTCTGCCATCCAAGTATTAATTAGAACTGAAATTGTTTTGCTGCCAAGGATCTGGTGGCTTGAGGATATAATGCATCCATCCTACTTGTAAGTCCCAACTAAAGTTGACCCATTGAATTAACTGATGAAAAGTGAGTCTACACATAGATAAATCCTATGAATATTTATGTATTTATTTACCCTGTTTATACCCCACCCTTTTCTATCCCAAGGAGGACTCAAGGCAGCATATATATGGCAATTATTCAATGCCTTAAACACATACAGCATCAACCTTAAAATCAATTGAATTAAATGTAATACATATTTAAAAATTTAAAATTACATTCAATATTAAAATCATGACATCCAAAAATCATAGTCTGAGGCCATTCTGTAGTCATTGCACATATTCCAATTATATTATATTATTGCACTGCTTCTCTGAAGGCCTGGTCCCAGAGCCAAGTTTTCTCCTTCTGAAGGCAAGGAGAGAGGGGGCAGATCTAATGTCACTAGGGAGTAAGTTCCACAGCCAAGGGGCTACCACTGAGAAGACCCTGTCTCAGTGTCTCTCATCCCACCAGTTGTGCTTGCGAAGAAGCTGGGACCAAGAGCAGGGCCTTCCCAGAAAATCTAAATCTCCAAGATGGTTCATTGAGAGAAATACATTTGGTCAGGTAAACTGGGCCTATTAAACAATTAATGTATTAGAATACAACTAGTCTATTAAAAATTTGGAGTATCAGTAGGTTTAAGACCAAAGAAACATATGGTTGATATGGATAATACAGAACATGTAGCCATCCAGATGTTATTGGACTGTAGTATCTATGAACCAAAAGCAATACTGAAAAAAGGAGGCATCTTGCCCACTCTTCGATTTATCTTAAATATCGGGACTTCTTGATTTTTCAAGTTAAATCTTAACAAAGTTATGATTACCTTTTAGTGAAGACCAATTTTTACTGGAAGCATTTCTAAAATGGAACTCAGATCTCTGGTACACAAGCGTTGCCATTCATTAGTTATTGAGGTGGGGAAAATATGGCAGACTGCCAGAGATGTAAAACAGCTCTATGAGTTGGCAGAGTAGTTTATAATTACAGCTATTAAAATATATATAGGTAAGATGTGTTGAGAAAATGCCGACATTGACTTGAGGGCAATATTTCGAGTATGATTTCACTCTATGATTAAGGATTTCGGAAGGAAGAGACAAATATTAATTAAAGAAGGAGGAGAAATGCCTTTTTAATGAGCTGGTGAAATACAGTTTGCATGAAAGTGGATTCTTCTTAGTAACTGCCTGACTTGTTCTCTTGGTAGAATCATCATGTTCTCTTCTTTTCCGAATCTTTTTTTAAAGATTTGGGCACAAAAATCAGAGCTTAATTCATTTCATTTGTCTAATGATGCTGATTAAAGGGTTTCACCCATTTGTAATACTTAAATATCATAAGAAATATTGGTTTAACGAATTGACCAAAATTTTAAGAATGATTAGAATTTAAATTTGTGCCACACCCCCTTGTTTCATGAGCATCTGTTCTGCTATTTTAACAATCTTTCAAGGTTTTTGGGCAAAACTGAAGATAGTAAGAAGAGTGAGGTAGCTGCCTCATTGAGGGGTACAAAGAAGCATTGAGGAAAACCTGTGAAAGTTACTTGTCTAAATGATAATTCCCAGAATCCTCTGTTCTGTTCAGATGCTACAATGCTTGTCCAATAGCCTATATGCAATGCTACTCTCAGGTGCATCTTTAGTGTTAATCCTGAAGCATTGCCAATTTTTTTAAAAAAATATCCTGTCAGTTCCGACTGTGTGGAATGGGAGATGGGGAGGATCTTCAGGCAACACAATATCTCGGGCAGATCCCTTCTTTAGCCGCAAAATATCTAGTATTTTGTATAATTTATACCAACTGTGGAATCTGGATTGTCTTTTAGAGAATGAGACTGAAGGAAGGTTCATAGTGTTCTAAAGCCAATCCCATAAAAATACAGTGGAAAAGATGATGGAAGATCTGGAATTTTCCTCAGGCACTAGATTAACATCTCTTTATGTGTGTATATATGTTTGTGTATGTTTTAAAAGATCTCTGGAATCTTTAATAGCTTGAAGTGGACCGTAGTTCAGTGCCTTTTCTAAAGAATCTTACAGATTTGTCTCCCTGGGAAATCATGGACTGCAAAAGGCTCGTTCCTGCCAGGGAGTCCAGTGTATGATTCTTACAAAGAAAAATGTGATTCTTTTTATGCCAGCACCTTTTATTTGTAGAACTTGAAAGAAAGTTATAAACTACTTTGGGGTTCTGTGTGAACCACTTGGACCTGCGCCCAACAGTTGGTTTCACTTATTCTCAACATTTTTGACTGTGCTCATTGAAATGAAATGAGATAAAGTAGCAGAAAGAAAACAAACTCCTCAATCTCCTTTTTTGCCTCCTTTTTCTCTCTCCTAGATTTGCGATTCTGGTTCATTTCAAAACTGCTCAGTGTGGAATAGGCCATATAAATATGTGTTGCTAATTATATTTTGGGAGGGGGAGTAAATGTACCCACATTCCTTGAAGCTAGCTAAACGTTTTGTGAAAGTGTGTGATAGCTAAGAATAAACAAATAAGATTTTACATCTTTCTGGCTGAAAATATATGGCCCATTAGGGCAGTGAGCGGAGCTGGACAATTGTGATCTATTTACAATAAGTGGTCCTCAAATAATGGTCAATTGTACCAAATATTTTATTTCCTACTGAATCAGGGCTATTCTGTGTTATGTGTCCTGCTCATCTTGTCATCTTATTTCTTCCCCACAAAATTAGATCACCAGTCATCCCATAATGGCTTGGCAAAAAAGCATCTTTTCTTATTCATGGTTCATGATCCCTGTTGACTTGTAACATGCTAAGAGAAAATAAGAATTTGAAATGGGGTAGGAGTGGGATTCTGATTATTCCACTGGAGTGGGATTATGCTGTTGTTGCTGTTGCTGCCCTGGAAGTCCTGCCTAACTACATCACTGCATCTGAACCATACAGTGAGAGATTCAGGGACCTATAATACTGACATTCTGGCTAAGTGCCTGTAGACGGCTTTGAGAAGAACCTGCTGTTCCCCTGTTGTTAATTTCTTCTTACTTGTGGGCCTTTTACATTCCATCCACATTTCGGAAAAATCCTAATCACACTCTAACAGATCATTTCACATATATGAATGCAAGGCACCTTGTGTTTTGCTTATGTCTTGCCAAATTATTTTTTGTTTTGCGTTTTGATCTTTTCCCAAACCTATTAGGGCCAAGGCTCATGAAATAGCTGCCATGCTGAGATCACTTTAAAGAGTTCTCCATAGCATCACTCTTGGTGCTGCAAGATGTTGGAATGCAGAGGTTTGTTTAGATTGCTAGAGATGATTTGATAGCCAGATTTTGCTCACACTCAAAGGGGAAGCAGAAATGTGCCTCCCAGCCTTGCCCTTGTCTTTTGCAGGTCAAGTGAAACATTGACGCATATGCTGACATGTACAAACATTGACATGTATGAGCACAAGCTTTCCACACTGGTGGGAACATAGTTTGATCAGGATTCCCATGCTGTAGACCAGAGCTTGGCAAAGTCACTTTTTTGGACCACGGCTCGCAAGATCTCCCAGTCAATGTGAGTCGTGGTGTGGGCATCCTTTACAAGGACAGCCAGACATGCATGTTCCATTTTCTTGCATTCTTTTCAATTTAATTGGATTATTTAATTGTATTATTTAAATGTATAATCTGGTTTTTACCTGTTTTTTTTATTTTATCCTTGTTGTAAGCTGCCTTGGGTCCCATATTAGGAGAAAGGTAAGCTACAAAAAACAAACAGAAAAGACACTAAAGCTGTAGCTCTGCACCCTATCAGTTAGTTTCAACTAGAATAAAATCACTATATTAATTGTTGAATAATGAATGAACACATAGATAAATCCCATTGATTCAATAGATCTTCTTGTGACTAAATGTTGGATTCGGGCTATTGATTCTATGTCCCTCCTCTTGAGACAGTAATATTAAGGTGTAGAAGCTTTTAAATTGTAGGTTCCATCACTTTGGCTCAGCTTTCTGTTGATACTATATCAGCAATGCATAACCTGTGGAAAAGATAGGAGGTATTCTGAATGAGCACATGCTGTTCTTTAGATCACACAACACACACCAAAGACAGGAGATAAGAAGCCCTGTGATAAAGGAAATCAGACAAGTGATAAGGTTCCTGCTTTCCAACACAATCCCTAGTTTTAGTTCCTTATCTTCTGTTCTGATTTATGAGAAACTGGCTATTCTGCCTGTTACTGTCAATCAATGAAAAACATTACATCAAAAAGATAAATCCAAGAGCACACAAGGCAAGATGTCTCTGGAACAGCATGATCAAATATAGACAGATACCTGATTTAATCTCTCCTTTGATAATGTTTTTAAGGTTAAATGACTTTTTTCCAGCTAGCATTTGTTTACCTGCATTTGTCATAGTCAACTTCTATTTTTTCAGTGCCACACACATGCACATCATTTGGAGCTTAGAGAAAACCTCTGTTTCACAACCAGATTGTATATTACAATTACAAATTTCTGAATGTCATAGCTGTGAGTTTGTCACTTATGAAAATAACTGGAGCACAAACAGGAACAGGCCAGGTTTCCCCACTTTGCTGTTAAGCTTCATAAGCCCATCCCAAATAAGCTATTGGCATAATGAGATGATCAAGATGGATCGATCAATGTTTCAAAATAGAACAACAGTCCAGATTTCCCCAGACCAGGCACGGGCAAACTCTTTTGTCTGCTGGGAGGGCCAAACCAGGAGGGAGGGGGCCAGGCACATGCTGGGCAAGAAGGGCCCGGGAGAGGGTGGGGTCCAGGTCATTCTCAGGTTGTCCTCCCAGCATAAGCTACTCGTGCCATCTTTATGCTGGGAGGAAAGCGGGATGCAGGGTGATTTCCCAATCCCCCCCCCCCCCCTGGATCCTCCTCCCCATTCTCCGCCCCCAATCCTCTTGGCATTATGCTGGGAGGAGGGTGAGACAGGCTGTGGCTGAGTGTGAGCTGGGGGACTCTCCGCCTTCCTCGACCTGTCCTCTTGGCATAAGGATGGGGACTGCTTGCACCGTCAGGAGGAGGAGGAGGAGAAGGAGGAGGAGGAGATTGAGACACATAGTTCCTAAGAGTGCTCCATAAGGCTCTCAGCTGCTTCTGCCTCCCTCATTTTTGGCATAAGGATGCAGCAGGCCACCATGTCCTTATGCCAAGAGGACAGGGAAAAGAGGAGGGCTAAAGGGATTGCATCCGGTCCCTGGGCCTTAATTTGCCCATGCCTGCCCTAGACACTTTGAAAAACCGCAACAACAAATAATCCTTAATGGTATTTACTACTCAATTCAACTCAATAGAGATGCTAACCCAGGGAAAAGTTAAAAATAAAAGATGCTTTATTTCTTGAATAAGAGCAATACATGCCCCTACTGTTATGCCTGCCTGCCCCTTTAGTACATTTCATCTCAGAAGATGAAAGAGACAAAAGATAATAGTAGATACACCAAGGTCAAAGATGGTTCCTTAAATCTAATTTAGGGAGTCTTACAAAGAACAGAGAGTTGAGCAGGAAAGTTTTGTGGTCTGGTGGTCTGGATAGTCTTTAACCTATTCAATGAAATCAACACAGAGAAAGGAACCATGTCGCTTCATCCCTTCCACCATTGTTTTCCTGAAGTGGAAAAGGATAAACATGAAATGCAGAAAAAGAAACATGATTTCCAGCACCTTGTTCCCATGTAAAATTTTTGGTGCGAGCAAAAAACCTCTCTCCTTCAGTGTTGCTACTTCACTCATGAGAAAAATGATGGAGGTGGCAGGATTAGGCACTGTTCTTCAGGTTGATTCAACCTGAGTAATGCCTAAATAGGGATTTTGTATTTTTGGCAAGGAATACCTGGAGGTGGTTTCCCCAGTTCCTTCCTCTGAAATATAGCCTACAGTACCAGATATTTGTTGGCAGTCTCCCATTCATGTATTGGCAAAGGTTGACCCTATTTAGCTTCCAAGATGCGTTTAGGGCACTTAGTGCATGAAGTCAATTCTTGGGGAAAGGATGAAAGTCGCATCCCTCCTATAAAATAGGCCAAATGGTGTGATGGTATTAGCACATGAATATCAAATTTAAATGTTGCATGTAGATGTCTCCGTTATTACAACATCATACAATTCTGCTTATTTTATGACAGCAGTAGCTCCTGTTCTTCATTGTCATAATGAATTTTCTAGTTCAGGATCTTCACAGATCAGAAGGAAGACAAAGTAGTCTTGAAGAAAATTGTTATTTCGGCATGATGGTCTTTGTTCTGCACATCTCTTGCAAACACCCTCATTATAAGAGAAGATGTTGGCTATACTCATATGATCAAATAATTTTAGAATACTATTTATGTTTTCATCTGCATTTTATACACTGAAGATAGGTGTAGCTATGGGGAGGAGAAAAATGAAGTTTTACTTCCCAAATAAAAATTCTGTCTCTGAATTTTCTTTCAACCCAAATTTCTAGTATTACAACTACTTTAAACATTAACTGAACGTGCAGAAATAGAGTACATGCATCCAAAAAAATAGGGAGGTAAAGTTGCTATGGAAATGCAAACACAACAAAGATAAAGATTCTAATTATGGATGGTTTTCAATGTCTTATACACTGCAATGTTAGAAAAATTGGGAACTGAAGGAAATATTCATTGAGATCAGAACACTTCTTTCATGGGGAAAGGTTCTCATTTTGAGCTTTTTCCCCTCTTGCAGTTACACCATATCATTTCATAACTAGCTTCCCTTTCCTATTAAAGGAAGAAGGATTTATTTATTCATTTATTCATTTATTTATTTACTTTATTGCATACATACCCAACTTTTTCCTGAAGTGAGCAAGCTGGCTTACAGTAATTTAAATTTAAATTTTATTTTACAAAAGTTTTTTTTTAAAAACAATTGTCAATATTAACTGGAATCCTGCAGGAAGTTGCAAAATGTGTAAGTACCAGCAATGGTGCTATACAGCGAATTCTTCTATTTTCTGCTCACCCCACTTACCAGGCAGCAGCAGCAATCACTGCCCCATTAACATAGGGGGTGCCAACCTCAAGTGGCAATAACATTTTAGATTACCTATTTATAGTTGAAGATTTCTGAGCAGGCTAAGTAAGGTGCATTATGCTTAAAACTCATTTTGGCTCTTAAAAAGTAAATTGCAGTTTGGGTCCCTGGCATGGTACACAGGATAGCTTTGCCCTTGCTGTGGACCCAGTCCAGATTAACACCTTCCAACTTTTGTCCTGCAATCAATGAGAAGTGCTCCACACAACACAAATAGCAGATGCAAGGACAGGGTAAATACTAGGTTGACTCTGATGTGATATCAAAGGGTTACGGTTTCCCATCTCTTCTGACAGTATGGCATCCCTCAGGTCAATAACTCACTTTGTAAAAACTATTAATGGCACTACTAATTATATGATTATCATTGTGTCTACTTTAGCCCTAAATTTTCAGATCTGGGTTTAGGTGAGCAGGAATTCCACAGAGTGTAGCTGCTTAGTCCGTATCCCTATTTCGTCTTACAGTTGATTGCTCCACTTTTGTTTCTATGCTTGTATTGTATTTTTATGCCTGAGCATAGCACTGCTCCTGCACTCTAATGACTATTTCACATGGATAGCAATATGAATGTTGGCACTGAAATAGAAAATCACTCTAAGTAATCTTTTCCAAATCCCCAATTTTCGAAAGGTATCTAGTCAGTTTCCAGACTTTTGACAATTGTGGTAAAGAAATGCTTGTAACAATGTGAATGTGTAATTGCCTAATTAATCTGGAGCTATTGATGGAAATTAAATATCTCTGCTTGAATTCGAAGGTTAGGTGCGATGCCCTCAAGTAGTGTTGGTTTATGAACTGAGCAGGGGATTCACCCCAAAATGGTAGCTGAGCATGAGTCCCAACTCCCTACTCGGTCCATCCATGCTTTGAGGGCTTTTCAGTGAGAGATGCCTGTGTCTTTTACTCTCACAATCTGGTGGTATTCTGTTTTACTGAAAACCAATAACTGCTTGCTTGAATATCACAATGCCTCAGAGGATCTCAACACCTTTCTGATACTCTAAGTATTTTCGGATAAGATAATCACAACATCTAGGAATTCACTCAAGCAAGTTTAATTTGATATGCTGTGGAAAGGTGTGAGGCTGTGGTTAAAATTCCAGATCACTCAGGGCAGCAGGTCTGCGTTTATATTCTGATTGTGCGATTCAATGTGGCAGGGACTGAACAAAGGAAAATTATAGGACCGAAGGGCTCTGATATTAAATGATTCTATTTCATACTGATGAGGCAATTTTTTAAAAGCCCAGCAATTTCCTCTCAGCCTTTCTTTACAAGTGATCCTATTCAAACCCTCATAATAAAAAGAATGCAGGTGGGTAATTAAGAAGGTGTGAAATGTGAAGACATGGCCAGCTTTCTTTTAGTGCTCCATACAGCGAGTTATAAAGTGCTATCTGTATAAAAAGTGGCAACTGACTGAGTGACCTAACTTACTGACCTGGGAATTATTATTGTTTTCTTCTTCTTCTCCCAAACAGAATGCAGAGGAAAGCTTTACAAAGGATTTTAGTATCTCTTCACCCCCTCCTACAATCAGTCCCTTTTTTTCCCCAGTCATTGCAATAGGTATCTATCTACCCTACAGTACATTTCATAGTTTCATTTTTATTAATAATAATATTCTACAGGGGCTGAGCAATAGTATACCTAAGGTGTATAATCCAGACTAGGAACTTGATACTCTCAGCACACTACTCCTCAAATGATGACCTGTATTATTTCATTTATTTTCGAATGTGGTAAGTAAAGCCAACACCAATTGAGGGCCTTTCTGCTCCTTTTGTTGAAACATTCCATTTTCCATCTGTCCTGTCATTCTTTCCTGATGATACTAAAGATACTTTAGCATCACTTGTGAAGCAGAAAGTGTTTTGAGGATCAGGACATTCATAGGGAGACCAAGATGCTTGTTTATAAAGCTATTGTCCTCCCAACCGTGTTATATGCCTGCAGACCATGGACTGTCTACAGATGTCACATTCAGCTCCTGGAACAATTCCATCAGCGTTGCCTCTGAAAACTCCTGCAAATCTCTTGGGAAGACAGATGGACAAATGTCAGCATGCTGGAAGAAGCAAAGGCCAGAAGCAATGAAGCAATGATCCTCCAGCATAAACTTTGCTGGACTGGCCACATTGTCCGAATGCCCAATCACCATCTTCCAAAGCAGTTACCATACTCCCAACTCAAGAACGGAAAATGGAATGTTGGTGGATAGGAAAGAGATTTAAAGATGGGCTTGAAGCCAACCTCAAAAATTGTAATATAGAAACCGAGAACTGGGACGCTTTGGTCCTCAAGCATTGTAACTGGAGGTCAGCTATGACCAACAGTGCTGTGGAATTTGAAGACGCATGAATGAAGGACAAAAGGAAGAAACATGTCCATAGGAAAGCATGTTAAGCCAACCCTGACCAGGACCACCTTCCATCTGGAAATCAATGTCCTTACTATGGAAGAACATGTGGATCAAGAATAGGTCTCTACAGTTACATACGGACCGACCGCCATATTCTCAATTTCACATTTTGCCTATTAATGTAGTTTAAAACCCCTTTAGATGTCGAAGGTCAAAAAAGAAATGGAAGGACATGCAATTCTGATGTTTTACAATCCTCCTTCTTGACATATTTTTGAGAGCTAAATAGTAGAGAGGGAAATTTTAAAAAGCTGAAACAAACAGTAGCTTAAAATAGGCACAGCAATAATTGCATATTCCAATTGTGTTGTCTAAAGTAGAACTCACCGTGATGACCTGAGGGAAGATAACAAGCTTCCTCTTCAGTAAAAGAACATCATACTCCTGTTGGTTCAGGCCAAACACTGATCTAACACAATACCCAGATGCCAACCAATCCATTGTCACCTGCAAGTTATTTGTCCCTTGAACGTTACACAAAAGGAGATAAAAGAAAAGATGTAATTTGCTTTTGGTATTTCAGTTTTTGGTATCATAGAACATCTGAAAGTGCACTTGTCAAATTAACATAGTGCCATGTAATTTGTTACTGGGTCTTTTGGACTTAAAGGAAAAGGGGGAAAGGAAGCTGCACAACTTACAAGCATCAAGACGACAGTGGATTAGGGGTTTGAATTGGGGTTACAGTGATTTTGTGGATTAAGTTGTTTCCCTGCATCATCCTTTCAATTCATATTCCTTCTATTTTCCCTCTCCACCCTGCTATTTTCTGTAGTTCTCAACCTGTGAGTCCCCAAGTGTTTTGGCCTACAACTCCCAGAAATCCCAGTCAGTTTACCAGCTGTTAGGATTTCTGGGAGTTGAAGGCCAAAACATCTAGGGACCCACAGGTTGAGAACTACTATTATAGAGTAAACTATGCACAAACAAACACACAATTAAAATTTAAAACACCAATAACACATTGAGGTGTTGTGGGGAAGGAGGAAGATCCACCCAGGGAAAAGCGCAACAGAGTATTTGCGACACTGGAGAAGGATAGGTGTGGTGGTCTCCATGACAGACCCCCTGGTCTTAAAATCTTGCTCCTGAATGCCAGATCAGTCAATGGCAAGACATATGTCATTCAGGACTTGATCCTGGATGAGGCGGCGGATCTGGCATGCATCACTGAGATGTGGTTGGATGAGGAGGGGGGGGGTTAACCTCACTCAACTGTGTCCACCAGGTTTTGGGGTGAACCAGAAGACTAGGTCCGGGGGGCGGGGAGGAGGGGTCACGGTGATCTTTCAGCAGTCCATCGCCCTGATCAGATGCACCATTCCGCAATTTTCGAGGTTTGAGTGTGTCTACTTGAAAGTGGGAACCCGAGACAGTCTGGGGATTCTGCTGGTGTGTCATCCACCCCGCGACCTGGCAGCTTCCCTGTCTGAGTTAGCAGAAGTGGTCTCAAATTTGGCCTTGGTCTCCCAACAATCCGAAGTTTTGGGAGACTTTAACATTCATACCGAGACTACATTATCAGGTGCAGCTCAGGATTTTATGGTTGCCATGATGACCATGGGGCTGACTCAAGTAATATCTGGCCCCACACATCAGGTCTTTCTTGTGGACAGTGGGACTTCTACTAAAGAAGACCTTTCTTGACCCGACTATATGTGACAACTACAGAGCATGCCTTAGTTACCTCTAGACTAAACTACCGCAAAGCACTCTACGTGGGGCTACCCTTGAAGACGGCCTGGAAATAACTCATCCAATGCTCAGCAGCCAGATTAATAACTGGGGCGACTTACAGGGAGCAGTCAATCCCCCTGTTTAAGGAGCTTCATTGGCTGCCTTTCATCTTCCGGTCCCAATTCAAGGTACAGGTTCTTACCTATAAAGCCCTAAACAGTTTGGGATCCATATACCTTTGTGACCACATCTCTCTCCATGAACCAGCTTCGATTTTCGGGAGAGGTCTTCCTTTTGCCCCTGCCAGTTTCTCAAGCTCGCCTTATGGGTACAAGGGAAAGAGCCTTCTTCTCTGTGGCTCCCCGACTCTAGAACTCATTGCCCGGAGAGATTAGGAAAGCTCCTACCTTAGAAACCTTTTTCAAAAATCTCAAGATCTGGCTCTGCCGCTGCGCTTTTGGAGAGTAGCCACACAATTATAAGCTACTGCTCCCCTCAACATTTCTGTCCTAGGAGTACCCCCCTGCCATATGAAGGTATGTCTACTACCCTGTTTCTCCATGGTCTCCCTTGCAAATAATCTGCTCCTTTTATCTTACCCATAGTTTTTAAATCATTTTATTGTACATGCGGCCTGCTCACGGTCATTATGTTTGTTTATTGCTTTCTTATGTTTTAGGTATACTGCTCATTGTATTCATATGTTTTGTATTTTAATGTGATATTGTTTACGTTTTGGTTGTTATTTTATTGTATTTTATTTTATTGTAATTTGTTGTTTGGGCCTGGCCTCATGTGAGCCGCCCCGAGTTCCCTTTGGGGGATAAGGTGGCGGGGTATAAATAGAGTTTATTACTATTATTATTATTATTATTGACGCAAGACATATTGCTTGCTGATACCCTCGTGCAGATATCTCCCTATACCCAGAATCTCAAAGATTATACTTGTCAAGCAGATTTAACCACAAATTTCCAGCCATGCAGCTGAACTGAACAAAACTTGCTGTAAAACAACTAGTAGATGAGATCATTATTATGAGGAACAAATAATCAATTGGCCAAGTTACAGATCATCATAATAAATTAGTCTGAAAAAGTAAACATTTCAAAACAGTCAAATTGCACTGTTTGTACAAACCATTGCAGTGTTTTTGTGAGCCAGTTCAATTAATACTGTCATTATTTTTTTCAGTTTGGTAGAAATAATTGTTTTAAAGACAACATTTTAGATGTGCTCATACATCTGCACAGAGGTTGAATGATATACTTCAATATGTAACTTTTTTCCTTGCTATAAGGTGTCATAAGAATTGTATGGAGAGAGAAGCCAATAAGTAGTGGTTGTGATGATGCTGACCATGATAAAAATATTTGCAGGAAATCCCAGGAAACATCTCTGAAATTAATGATAGGCAATTTAGGCAAGTCCAAATATTGAGGGGTAGCGAGAGCAAACTGTCAACTAGACAACTGCTTTTTCATACTGCTGCTTAATGAACTTGGAGACTGTAAACTAAATAAGAATATTTGTGGTAAAAGAATAAACAGGAATATCTCTAATTGGAAACAGCGAGTTTATTTTAGTTCAATTGCATCATCTATTCTGGGTCATGAGAAACAAAAACTAAATATAAATGTCAAAAAGTAGAGAGAAATGCCTCCCCTACAAAGGCATACATTCAATTCCTTCTGGGAACAAATAACTACATATGAAAGTTTGGGCAAAATATAGCAAGAGTCTTTAAGTTTGCTTCATATGTGGTTACATTCTGGTGGAAAAAGATGGAGCTTGTTTATCTCTCCGAAACCTTTGCATCTAGTCCAAAGCTTTCCTTAACTGCTAATTGTTGATTGCATAGAAAGATGACCATTCCATTTTGTCCTTTTGGGAGTTTTCAAAAAGCATAATTTGGGACTGGAAAGAGGTTGTAACCCCTAGAACGATAACAACCCAATTGAAAAAAATTGTTTCTTTTCTTCTCAGTTTGCTTCACTGCACTTCAGGAATTTTGTCCAGTTGTTTGGCGCCATGAGTCCTACTATATGGTCCCAAGGACCTTTCAGTTCCCTGGAAACTGATTTGAGGGAAATAACATGAGGAAGTTGGGTTATTCATTTCATTTTTATTCCCTAACTCCTTCACTGCACTCAAAGCAATGTTGTATTTTTCCTTCAATTTTTATTTTCACAATAACCCTGTGAAGTAATTAAGAGGCTTTGACTGGTTTGGGCAGATCAGAAAATTGTGCTTTCCACTGTCTACTCTGTCAAGCCATGGTGTATCATACTTAAAGCCAGATAAGTAGTCATAGTAAATGTTGACATGTTGTGTTTCTGGGTTGTAGCAGTTGTTCCTGCATCACTATCCTGTCTTTTCGCCCCTCTTCTGACCTCCTTGGAAATATAACAGGGAAAAAGAAGTCAGAGGGGAATCTCTGTGGTTAAGGCAAACACCCATTCCATATTGTTATTATTGTTGTTGCTGCTGCTGTTGTGTGTCTTCAAGCCATTTACAACCAATCATAGGTTTTTCTTGGATAGATTTGTCCAGAGGGAGGTTTACTTTTACTTTCTTCAGGGTTTGAGAGTGCGTGACTTGTCCAAAGTTTTCCAATTATTTTCCACTACTGAGCAGGGATTCAGAGTTTGGTATCCAGAATCATAAGTCCATTACTCAAACCACTATATCATGCTGGCTCACAAAAGGCAAGCAGAAGTCAATGGACCCAATATGAGAATTAATTTTTGCATGTATCTTAACACAGAAATAGAAACAAAACCAAAAAGAAATTCCTATCATTGATTTCAAAGATTATGGCTTATTCCAGAAATTCACCAAAAGCAGTTTGGAAGGTATGCCCTACAGTTCCTTCAAAAATTCCAATATGTTAAGGTTCCGGTTTTTCGAAATCCAAAGATTTTTGACCACAGAGGGTAATTTCTATTTTTTTGACAGATGAGACATAAAATCCCACTTCTACTCATATCTGAAAATCAAGATGAAACATTAACAAATTAAATTCCTAACAATTTCTTGCCCTTTCACAACGCCTCAGATTTTCTAAATGAGGCAGATGCATCCCTTTGCTTAAAGTAGGCATGGGAATAATATATTTTTGCCACCCAGACCCTTTCTTCCTGCTTTCTTTGCTTTCAAAACCCTAATTTCCTCCCACCACTTGGGGGGAGGGGTGGAAGAGGGTGCTTTTATTGTTTTTCTGCATGGCAGAAGGAGGTTGGACTGCATGGCCTCTGGCGTTTCTGCTATTATTATTATTATTATTATTATTATTATTATTATTATTATTACAAAGGCTCAGTAGCCATCTGTTGGGGGTGCTTTGATTGTGCTTTTCCTGTATGGCAGGAGGGGGTTGGATTGGATGGCTCCTGAAATATTGTTAAGTTTATGTTGGTTAAAATTGTTCTTCATTTTAAATATTGTATTACTTTCTTTCTTTCCTTTTTTTGCATTGTGTGAATAAGTTTACACAAATACTCTCCATGCCTATGCCTGATATATATACACGGCATGCAATATATAATATAATATATTATAAAACATTTCTTGGAGCTCTACAATAAACTTTTGCTTCAAAAAGGGCTCTGTGACTTAAAAAGTTTTAGAACCCCTGGAGTAGAGGAAAAAAATAGATTATACCAGCTGATTGCCCCCTCCCAAGACAAGCAAAAAAGAGAGACTATTATCTTCCTTGAGGGAAGAGAAAGTGAAATGTAGCCTAAGGACATAGATCTTAGAAAATCAGAGAAAATGCCACTCTCATGATAGATTATTTGATAAATGGGTGGATGCCTTTTAATTCCAACATGAAGAGGAATATATCCATTTTTGAGCATACATTTTCTCTCTCCATTTTCTTGCAATCAAAATCTCTGATGAATGACTTCCAATGACAGCTTTGGAAGTTTGCATTGGATGGGCCTTGCTAATTCAGACACTCCTAAAATCCCTCTAAATTACTGATTCTCAAAGTGGGCGGTACCGCCCCCTGGTGGGCAGTGAGGCGATCCAAGGGGACAGTGGGAGGTTCAGGGGAATTTGGGGGAGGTGAACCCCTTTAAGGGGGTGGTGAACGATTGGCCATTTAGGAGGGGTCACACGGCCCTCTTCTTTGGCCCCGCACCCTTTGCTTTGACCTGCATATTAGATATTTGGATTAGAATTCGTAAGAGTAGCAAAATTATTTATGAAGTAGCAACAAAAATATCGTTGGGGGTCACCACAACATGAGAAACCTTATTTAGGGGTCATGGCATTAGAAAGGTGGAGAACTACTGCATTAATACATATATCTTTCTGTTTAATTGGTATTACATTTTTAAAAAAATAATTTCTAGGGGGGTGGTGAGTAAAAAAAATTCTGGAAAGGGGGCAGTAGGCCAAAAAAGTTTGGGAACCACTGCTCTAAATCAACCCAATATAGGTCAGTACCAAAACACAATCCAACTAAAGACATGCTCCAAATTATTGCATGTTAGCAGAAAAGTGTTTTGATGTGTGGAATGCTTTTTTAAAAAAATCAGAAAGAACAATTAACTGTTTTGCTATGTATTTTGCTACCATTGCTGTCAGAATACCTAATGTTTGCAATTTCTCCATTTTCCCTCTGTACTTCCCCTGTGCAGTTTTTCAATGTCCAAATGCCATTCTGTTTCCCATGATGCCTCTCTCGCAGTGAACTTCTGGCGCTGGAATAAGTCTGGAAATGCCCTCCTGTTCACTTCATGCTCATCACCCAAGGTTTGGAAAGCAAGGGTAATTGCAAGTAGACTGAAATTTCTCCATTGAGGACTATAATTTGAAGGTTATGTCAATTTAAGAAGCTTGATACCCTATCCTGACTGCAGAGTAGTAAAATGAAAATCCCCCAATTGACTATCTCTGCTCATAAAAGTGATTTAGATTGGTCCTCTCCATGCATGCTTTTGGCTTGATTGTCAGAATCAATTAATGTGATAAATAATATATTTAAGGTCCATCCCCCAAAAGTTAGAATTTTCCATTTGCAATTGAGAAGAAAAAAATGCATCCCATCAAGTACTAGTCTTTCAACCTCAGGGTTCATGGCTCTCTAATAATAATAAAAAGAATTGATAAGTAGACTAAAAGCCAGGACTTACTGGAACACTCCTTGCATTATGCTTAGATTTCAGAGAAGTGATTCTGCCCATTGTAATCCCAGTGGCCAAATATTTGTCAGAGCTTTTGACAGTTTTGGGTTAACCATGGAATCCAGCAGCAAAGACAGACACTAGGCATGGTTTAGAATCCAAAAATGGTGATTCTTAAATCAAATGGGGGGGGGGGGGATTTTTTTGATTAGTAAAAGAAAGACTTACAAAAAATTTCCCAAAAATTTCTGAAATGTAACTTAAGTACTAACGAAATTCGTTAGTAATTCGTATGCCAGAGCATGCGCATTCCAGATGGTTTTGGCCTACAACTCCCAGAAATCCTAACAGCTGGTAAATTGGCTGGGATTTCTGGGAGTTGTAGGCCAAAACTTGAATAAACCACACTGAATTCTAGATGGGACTCTCCAAATAGGAAAGAGGGAGGGAAGGAAGAAGGGAGGGAGGGAGGGGGTTTTCTATTCTTGGAAGCAACAAAAGAAAAGGAGGAGGAGCCCCCCCTCGCTCCTCGCTGCCTCTCTCTCACCCCGATCCTGAGGGAGCGAGGGCCCAAGTTTGCCCAGGCTGAGAGGAAAAGGAAGAGGCCTGAGGCTGTGCGGAATGGTGGGAGTTGAAGTCCAAAACACGTACCTGGAGGGCTGAAGCTGGCCCCTGCGATGGGGCATGGCAGAGCAACGGGGAAGAGAAGCATCTGAGAGAGCGCAGGGAGAGAGAGGAGGAGAAGCGCGCGGGCGTGTGTGTGTGCAGCTGGCCCCTGCGATGGGGCATGGCAGCAGAGCAACGGGGAAGAGAAGGAGGGGGGGAAAGCCTGGAGAGAGAGGAGGAGAAGCGCGCACGTGTGTGTGTGAAGCTGGCCCCTGCGATGGGGCATGGCAGCAGAGCAACGGGGAAGAGAAGGAGGGGGGAAGCCTGGAGAGAGAGGAGGAGAAGCGCACGCGTGTGTGTGTGTGAAGCTGGCCCCTGCGATGGGGCATGGCAGCAGAGCAACGGGGAAGAGAAGGAGGGGGGGAAGCCTGGAGGACTACACTTTCCAGAATGCATTGCCTACCTAGCAGCAGCGTCACTTCCAGTTCCCCATAGAAATGAGGGAAAAAGAAGAAGCTGAATGAAGGCGGGAAGGAAATGAGGGGGAGAAGACAGGGAGAAGTGAGTACGTAGTACAATAATTAATTAATTAATAATTAAGAATTTCTTACAATCATAACGCAAATTGTTGGCCTCAAGGACCGTAAAAGGAAGTCTACTTCCGGGATCGCGGCAGCGATACGTAAAACCTCAAAAGTCCCATTACATACGAATCTCTTACGAATCCTTTTAATTTCCGTTTCATTTTTCTCATGCCTAACAGACACAGCAGTTTATTTAGTAGCTTGCCAGACAAGAGATACAAAGGGTTAGCAAAGCGACACCATCACCTCATCTAAAAGAGCATAGACATTTGGCATAAGGAGAACCAGAACAAGGGGGCAGGCAGACTATCAGAAGCAAGTGAAACTGTTGCCAAATTGGGCCCAGAGCCAAATATTTTTGGCAAGGGTTTTCTGTCCTTCTCTATTAGTCCAGGCTGGAGAAATTAACAGAAAGTGGAATAAAGCTGGTGCACTCCTTGAAGTCCCCAGGCAGAAGGGCTTTTGGCAACTCTATATCCTACCTCAGTGCATGTGGAATTTAACTCCTGCTTCCCTAAATATAATATCCATTGGTTCCTGGAGTGCTAAAAACAAGAAATAAGAGAAATCATCATTGCAGACATTCCTAGCTCAGTCCTACTAAACTCCCACTGTAGGTTGCAGTACTTTTACAGGCCCAGGGGAGGGAGGGAGAGCTAAATAATTCATGAAAAGGAGTTCATAGTTTGGCTGAAGTAAAATTTAATAGATTATTTTTCAGTTTGCAAACACCACTTTCACCTTCTGACATATATTTGTCATCCTGGAAATAGAAGCAATCACACACATAATTTCAAAAGCTATGTCAAAAAAAAGTGCTGGAAGCATTTCCCCTTACTCTGAACTGACTTTAACTGTCACCAAATTTCATTGATTTCATTTTGAAGACAAATCAGAGAGAAGACAATGCTTCTACCTGACAATGATTGCCCACACCCCATCATCATTGCAGTTAGATATAGGTAGTACTTGAGTTACAAACATCCAACTTACAAATGGCTCATACTTAAGAATGTGGGTGAGACAAGAAGAAGTGATATAAATCTCCCCCCAGGAATGGAAATTCATGGGGAAAAGGGGTCTCCACTGAAGCCTTGTTTCCATGACAAGCTACATTTTTCAAAATCCAATTATCACACAGACAGAAAGTGCGGTGAAATCTTCTGAACAGGGGCACAGACAGCAAAACACCACAGGGTTGTTAACCCTTTCCTTACTATCCAAAGCTAATACATATACATATTTGGCTGGAGTTACACTTTAAAAATGTACCTTTTCTGACTTACATACAAATTCAGGTTAAGAATAAACCTACACAACCTACCTTGTTTGTAACTTGGGGGCTGCCAATATGAAACAAGGCAGTTCTTAAGATTAATTTACAGTCTACCAATTCCAAATTCATGACTGTCTCCATTTCGTTTTAGATTCATAACTGGTTTAATCAAATCTAGCTAAACTTCTTCTGACTGGAATATATGGCAGCAATATAATTAAGGCAGGCAAATACAGATACAGATAGTGCATAACATAAAGAAATAATGCATTCAAGTCAGATATGTGTCTTTTCTTACTGTCCGCAGGTGGGATCCATCTGGACAAGCATAGTCAACATCCAGACAAATTTGTCATCATGCCATTTTCTTCTATTACTCATCTACAAATCTCCTTTGACACAAACATAAAATTGGTTCATTTTCAGGTGGTTCAGATGGCCCAGAGTACCTTTCATCTGCTTTGACTGTTATGTTAATTATGATCCTACATGTGACAACTATGTTCTTGTAAGCTCCCAACTGGATTATGGCAATACATTATAGGTGGCTCAGTCTCTAATAATAGTCCAGAGACTTCAGCCAATCCAAAAGAGAGTTGCTAGATTTCATTATGACAGTATCTTGCTCTTTTTCCTGATGGTTGATATGTGTCAAGATCCAAATCAAGTCATTGCTTCTAATCTTTAAAACAGTGTATATTCAGTTATGCTTGATGGGATTTGCTTGCCCTTTGATCTAATGAACTACAAATCCCATCATGCTTCCCTAGAGGTCAGACTGGTCAGTGCTGGTAACATCTAGATGCCACCAGAACCTCAGCCCACATGCAGACCAACAATATATTAATGCTGCTATTGTTCATTACAGCCCAGTCATACTGATTCAATTTAAGAGAAAAGGTATTCCACAGAAATCTTGTCTTTTTTCAGAGTAGATAAAAGAATGCCATCTGTATTTGCTAAACAAACTAAGTATCTCCTAGTACAGAAAGATTCTGTATCCATTGGATCACCTCAAGAAAGTTAATTCCACATCTGGAGTACTTTAGCTTGGAAGACAGTCTCCCCCACACTTTGCAATGAAGCTTGTTAATCTGCCTTATATCAAAGAAGCCCAGTCAACTTTTTTTTCAAGGTATATTTTCTTCACCAAATCTCCATGCAATTTTGACTTTTAAAAAAGTGCACACTTTGTGCTCTGCAATGGTATGTGCTGCTGATGTAGTCACAAAGGTCTGAGAATTCTTGTGAGGGTGGGGAGAGGGTCAGAAAACCATTTTATCCTATACAACTTCAACTTGTGTGCGGAGGGACATTAAGAATGAGTAAGATTCAGATGGTAGACAGTTTTATGTATCACAATCCATAATGTTAGATGTGGTGTTTCCTAAAGCAAATCCTTCACTCCTTTTGTTTTTCAAAAGTATCTAAATAATTACCTCATTTTTCAGTGAGAGTTGTGTGTTTCCTGACTTTGTGTGCCAGTGAAGTTATGGGGGTTTACCAGATATTGTTGACCTAAAATTCCTAGCATTCCTCACCACTATTCTTGCAAGACCTATTGGGACTTGTGTTCCAATTACACCTAGAGGACCACATGATCACAATCCCTGCTATAAAACATTGCTATTTACAACAGGTACTTCTATCAGGCTGTATCTGCCAATGAATCTTTGTGTGTGTGTGTGTGTGTGTGTGTGTGTGTGTGTGTCTGTGTCTGTGTCTGTGTCTGTGTCTGTGTTATATACAGAAGATAGTGCTCTTACCTCTAATTCTAATTTGCTTGTCATTGGCATGTGATGTGCTAAAACATTGTATCTCAATTTTTGCTTATTTATGTAAGGCATGGAAACACATTGTTTTATAAGTACTGCAACATGCCTGCCTGTTTACTCCTAATCCTTACACAAGGATGAAAAATCCATTATTAAATGGCTAGCTTTTTAAATGGTAACTTGGGAAAGAGATGGTGAGAGGAGTACCTCATCACATAGAGATCAAAATTATGGGTGACAGCATGGGGATTTGCCATGGATTGTGGTTAAATCGATATGGGGCATGGGAACTCATTGCCCATATCCCGCACTGCCCCTTACCTATCTCACAGGGGGGAGCATCACCCTCCAGCTTTCTATGTTATTCTCAATGGGAACACAAGAAGTCTCCCATGTTCTTGCTGCTCCCTCTTATGACAGTTTCAGGGACAGAGCCCCGCTGGAAGTAGATCTATGTTGTCTGATGGGATCCGGTGGGTTCTATCTCAAAATTGAGGTGAAACTCTTGTAGGACTGGTGATTTTGCCCATCTGATGAGGTTGTAAGAATAATTGGTATATACTGAGCATAAGTTAAAAAACAGGAGCCAATATGGTGTAGTTTTGGACTAGAATTCCGGGAAGCTGGGAGTTCAAAACCCTGCCCAACCATAGAAACCCAGTGTCTGACCTTGGATAAATCACACTTGCTCAGTCTAAGTAGAAGCTGAAAAACCATCTCTGAATGAAGCTTGTAAGGATACTTTATGATCCGTCAATTGAAGCCAATTTGAAACACACAGCAACAACAGAGGACCATTATATCATAGTGCAAATGCGTACAATGTCAACAAACAACAGCTCTCATCAAAAGAAGCAGATAGTAGTTTTCATCTCCTCCTTTGAGGAAGGTGAAGGATACATTATTTGCTATCATATCATGCACTGTACTCCTGAAGTACAACTGAACTTTAGGGAGAGGGTCTTGTCTTCCTCTTTTTGCTTTCTCACTGCAACTGAATCCACTTCCTATCTTGAACGCCCCTGGTAAAACAATGGATTTTCCAACACATTAGGACCTGCCACTGGCCTTAGGATTTTTCTGGGTTTTGGCAACCATTCTGCTGGCACTGTTCCCTTGGCCTCTGAGCCCCACTGCTGATTGATCCCCGTAATCCAATCCATTTTCAACAAGGCACTTCGGTTCCAATAAAAACAAGGGGCTTTGCTGATTGCTGGTTTCAGTTGCAGCTGTTGGAGCCACAAATCTAAAGAGAAATACTTTTAAGTATATTTGGTGGGGTGAAGTGACTCGACTGTTCAAAATAAATAGGTTTGCTATTTTATTAAATTAGTGTCAAATGGAAGTGGTCTATGGTTTGATTCACAGACAGCATGGACTATGACTACACCATTTAGTTTAGCTATTTTCTTTAGCTGCACTGCTTGCTGATAAGTAAAAAAGATTAGAAAGAAGAGTATGCCAGTGCTACTTTTTTTGCGGAGCTGTTGCTGCTCACCATCACTATCTCCTCCTTGCTAATAGTAATGTGTGCATTAAAACAGTCAGTAGCTCAACTTTGTAGTAGTTTCTCATACCTCCTCACTTTTTGAAGCTTTAAAGAACATACTCATGTCTGACTTGGAATCACAGAATGGGGCACTTAATGGCCATAGCAACTTCTGAAGGAATCCTGGTATTTGTTGTTTTGTGAAGTGCTGAGAATTTTCTTTTCCAGAGCTCTAGTCCCCTGCTGTGTACTACCTGAGCAGGAATCCAATTGTAAAGGAAGCCATCAAAACACAAATACAAAATTTGAGAATGCAACGTATGATCATACAAATATTGTAATGATGCATATGTCACCCCAGTAAATAATGTTCTATGACACTTTCATGTAGCAACATCCTCAATATTATCATTCAGTTATGATCCATTCATGTGGAATTTATGTGTTTTGGCCGGCCACAGTATTGAATAAGACTTTTACTCTATTTCAGAAGAAGATGCTGAAAGTCTACTGATTTTTCTGTTTACCAAAAATATATATTTCCATCACATGTTTGTGATGGAAAACTATTTACATATTCCAATATTCTGTCCTAAACTGAAATAATTTAATATCATATATACACATGTATACGTCAATGTATATGAGGGGCTAACATTATGGATTTTGATATGACGTGTGGATAAGTAAAGGGTCATTTCACAATGAGGTGAAAGCACTAATGTCACCTCAGAGGACCAGTCACGTCTAACCATCAGAGCTATTTTCCTACCTAGGCATTCAAAAAGACCACAAGTAGCTCCATGGTGGAGAGAGTATTTTTAGGTTTTCCAGTAACTGACTTCATTTTTGCCTTTTGCCACTCGACTCTGAAAAGGAGATGGTGCCTTTTTATATATAAAAATTAAGGTACAGAATTCACATTGATCCATTGATAAGTTGACCCAGTTTTGGGGGGTTGTTTTTTTGGCTAAAATTTCAAGACTTTCTATACATGATTATAGGTTAGTGTCATATGCCACTACTCACAGTGATGTACAGGTTCTACTCAAAAGCAAATACAACATTGCTTCCTTGCATATAGGCCAGGTCTGCAAAAGCCATAGTAACTATAAATATTGTGCATTGTTTCTAATAAACATCAGACAAGTGTACCATTATTTCCACAAATTGGTAAATCTGAGATACAGAAGTATTTTGAATAGGTTATTTTTGGCAGCTGCCATAACAGTTTGTTTTGAAAGCCTGCTTAAAGGTAAGAATTTTAAAAGTAGGCATAACAAACTGAGGATATTAAATTTAACAGCCTAATATGTTTAAACCGCAATAGCATTTACAAAGAGGAAATGCTGACTGAAATTCATAGAAATGAAGTATATAAAATTGAGATGGCAAAAATAGAACTGTATTTAGTATCATACTGCCATTTTATATTTTAAAATAAAAAAAGTTTGCCTGTTTCCAGTGTTACGTTATACTTAGGCTGCAGCTAATTTCAATGGTAGTAACAAGCAGATGGACAGAAATCTGAGAAACCAGAACTCTGGATTTTCTTAGAGTAAAAGACTTAGAAATATGGAATTTTGGCTAGATCTATTAAGAGTGCTGATATGTTTGACTCAATAGAATAGCCATTGCACTTTCTACTGCTTACTCCAATTTTATGTAAAATAAAAGGAATCTTGTATGTTTTGTGATGCTTCGTATATGCACTTATAAGAAAGGGTAGATTTTGGTAAGAAATGTGATGGGGTAGTATTACATGTGGTTTATACCTACCATATGAGATGATGCCCATATGTCTGATCCTGTTAAATCTACCCTATTGTCAACATGTTCACCAGTCATGTCTTGAGCAGAGTTTAGAGGTCACTATTTACAGAAAAATGTACTTGTAATAATTCCTTTTTCAACATCAAAGGTATACCTGATATGATGGTAATTGGACAAGGAACAAAATTCCTTTTTGTGCAGTGTATCAGTAATTTTTTGTTACCACTATAGGTAGTCCCCTGGTAGCGCATTAGGTAAAACAACTGAGCTGCTGAACTTGTTGACCTAAAGGTTGGTGGTTCAAATCTGGGGAGCAGGGTGAGATCCCACTGTTAGCCCCAGCTTCTGCCAACCTAGAAGTTCTAAAACATGCAAATGTGAGTAGATCTATAAGTATCGCTTCCTCAGGAAGGTAACAGCACTCCATGCAGTCATGCTGGTCATGACCTTGACGGTGTCAACAGATAACACCGGCTCTTCGGCTTAGAAATGGAGATGAGCACTGCCCCCCAGAGTTGGACATGACTAGATTTAATATCAGGGGAAACCTTTACCTTACCACTATAGGTATGGAGGTGCCAACTCACCAAATGAAGGCGTACTCCCACAGGGTTCAAGTCCTGCTCATGCCTGGTTTTTACTGCTGCCTCATGTTCTGTGATATAGGAAATGATGTGACTGCATTCTGTACACTAGAATCTGATTGTTATACGAAGTAAAAAGAAAGTAAAAAATAGCAAATTCATTTACTTTGGAGAAATAGGAAAGTAAATAGTAACCTAGTAACCTAGTTTCAACTATAATGGTAACTTTTGGATAATACCTGTAATTTAAAGGTACTTTTCTGAGCTCTAATATTGTGTTGGTGATGATATCAAGAAATCCTACAGCAAACCCTCCATATTTGTGGATTCAGATTCTACATATTTGATTATTCAAAGATTTGATCAATATGTTCTTTCTAGAAATGTCTAGATCCTCTAGAGCACTATTTCTTAAATAGTGGCTCCTAAACTCAATAAAATGTTCCTGAACACGACCCATTTACAACAACGTGCAGCATTTACAGTTGACTCAGCAGAAAATGCTTCTGCTGTACTCTACAAAAAGGAAAACCAATCTGCTTAGCAAGCCTTGCAAATGCTGGATTATTATCCTTAATGTTTTAAGCTTTTATACCTATAGACCTGATTCCATGTAAAAATTTATCTGGCCAAAAAGGGTCCCAAGTAGAAAAGCCTAAGAATCCCTGCTCTGAGACAACTTTAGTGGAAGCTGACCATAGATTCATGCTGGAGGAACTTTTTAAAGATTTTTAAAAAGTGGCCTTGAGTATTGAAGGCAATACTCAGATAGCTAAAAGAAAAATCACAAGATTGATGCAATGTCTAAATGTTTATTGTTATGTCTAAAGGTTTGTATAATTTTAATTGATTTTAATTTTATAATTATATGTTATTGTTTTTAGATACGTAATGTATTACTTTTATATGGATGTGAGGCATTGACTTTTTGCCATTTTTTATGTTGTACATTTCTTTGAGTCCCCCTAAGGTTGAGAAAAGTGGTATAGAAATGCAATAAATAATAATAATTTACATTCTTGTTTTTTCCACTTTCACAGGACTTCTGCACCCCTAACTCCAATGAAAGTTGAGGGCCCACTGTATATACTAGGCAGGGTTGATCCATGGTTCTAAATGCTTCAAAAGTACTTACAAAAGTTCTGGTGGTGAACATTTCAGAACTCTATCAAAATTTCATTATTATTTCATTATTGGCGATTTTTAAGACAGAACCAATTATATCGAAATTTTGAAAGTTTTGTTAGAGTTCTGAAATGTTCACCACCAGAACTTTTGTTTTAAGTACTTTAGAACCATTTAGAATCATGGATCAACCAGCCCTAGTATACACATTAAGGTACTTTCTACACTGCTAAACATCTTAGGAGGTACTGGGTTATTTTATCCTAATTCCTCCCAAGATTTTGTCCCCGCCACCAACCAAAACCCTGATATTTCCCTCAAGAGGTGGCTAGGTGCTATTTGGGTCAACCAAAGGTGGCATCCAGCCACCCTCCACCCCCCATTTTTCCCTCAGAAACCCCTCTAGAGAGTACTCCTGATGTATGAAAATGACTGGATATCCCAGTTTTCTCCAGGTATCGTTTGGATGCCTCAGGTAAACCAGTTATGTAGCTCAGGATTTTGGACAGTGTAAAAGAGCCCTGAGTGGGCTACTATAAGAGGATAATCTCTGTTTATATATTTCAATATGCACATAAAAACCATTCACACAGCTGCGAAGCATACAACCAATAGAGGGTAGATCTTATCCAGTGCAGATGTGGACAGCTGAGGCACAGCTTAACTCTCTCAGATATTCTTCTAGGTATGTGTTGTAGTTGAAATGAACCCCCTATTTATGCACTTTAATGAGGGAAAAATCCCAGCAGGCTGTAAATCAGACAGTTGGAAAACCTTTACACATGAGAATCTGCCACTTTCAACACAGGCGAAACACCTTTCCTGCTTATTAGAAAGCTTCATTGTGTGTATGAGCACGTGCACTTAAAGATGAAAGGCCACATTTTGTATGATTATCTGCTAAGTAATAAAAAGACTATTTAGAAATATTTGCTAAAATCGTAATCTGTATTTTATGGATACTAAGAAATCTTGATGGGAAGCATCCAGGACTTATGAGAATCTTTGCAGTACTGTCAGAACATTATAACTGGTACCTACTTAGCACAACCATGATGGTGTTTTATGATGTTTTATCTGATTCATCTGTGGAAAACATAAGCAAATAACATGTGGGTGGCTCAAAGGAGTTTGCGCTGAATGAATGATATCTGTTATTATTACCTCTCAGATGCTGGCTTGTTTCATGAGCAATTCTTTTCTTTATGTGTAACATATGTGAATGTATCTTCCCTGGCTGTAAATGTGATATCTATCTATGAATACGTGCAAATCCTAATCAATTTCACATTTCACATTTAATCTTGGGACTGGTCTTGCTGCAAGAATTGGCCATTTGTTGCTTTATTTAACACTAGCTTGGGGACCAGGCCCTGCCCGGGTCATTTGAGAAGTGCAGCAGGATGTAGAGTGGGTCATGGGGGCTCTGTGTGCCAAGTTTAGTCTTGATCCATCATTATTGGGAGTTGCAGTGGTATCATGAAATTACTGAAGGTAGTGCAAGTCCCATCATCTCTGTGTGTCCCGTCCCCCAAAGTGTAGTAGGATGTAGATTGGGTCATGGGGGCTCTGTGTGCTAAGTTTGGTCTGTATTGGTGAATGGATGAGGGATGCATTGTTTTTTGGAAGTGAGTGAAGGTACTTCAAGTCCCATCATCCGTGGTCCGTCTCACAGTAAACTGCACCAGGCTGTAGAGTGGGTCATGAGGGCTCTGTGTGCCAGATTTGGTGTTGATCAGTCATTGGATTAGGTTTGTAGCAGGATTGGGAAGTGAGGGAAGGTACTGCAAGTCCCATCATCCATGTTCTGTCCCCTCCAAACTTCAGTAGGATGTAGAGTGGGTCACTGGGGCTCTGTGTGCCAAGTGTGGACTTTCTCGGTGTTTGTTGGGGGCCACAGTGGTCTGTGGGAACAGAGGGGTGTAAAAGTACTACAAATCCCATCATCCATTGTCAGTCCTCCCCAAACCTCACCAGGACGTGAAGGCAGTCATGGGGGTTATGTATGGCAAGTTTGGTCTCGATCAGTGATTGGATGAGGGTTGCAGCAGACTTTGGAAATGAGTAGAGGCACTTCAAGTCCCATCATCCATGGCCCACCCTCCTCCGAACTGCTCCAGGACGGGGAGGGGGTCGTGGGGGCTGTGTGCTGAGTGTGGTCTGTATTGGTCCTTTTGGTGGCCTCAGTGGTCTGTGGGAACCAAAGTCTTGGAAAGTACTACAAATCCCATAATACGTGGGTCATGTCATAGGGGGTTATGTGTACCAAGTTTGGTGCAGGTCCATCACCCGCGCTGGTCGCTGTGGCCTGAAAGTGGCTGCCACATATCCGCCCTGGCCTGTGAAAGTGGCTGCCACATATCCGCCCTGGCCTGTGAAAGTGGCTGCCACATATCCGCCCTGGCCTGTGAAAGTATACTGGTGTAAAACAGAAAGGAGTAAAAAAAATGGAAAAGGCCTGCATGGATATACATTCTCTGCCAATTATGACACAATTGAAAATATTATTTTGTTTATAAATAAGCATATATTCTTTTTTTTAAAAAAATTCTTGTTTATTCTTGCTTAAGCTATTTGCCTTTTGTGTTCTGTTTTAACCCTAACCCTAACCCCCCAAGACTTCAGAGATGTGAGATGTGAGATGTGAGACATGGACAGTTGACATCTTAGGCCCTTATTTATTTATTTATTTATTTAGGGCATTTATATCTCGTCCTAGCTCACCTCCACAGAGGGACTCAGGGCAGCTAACAATTATTCCTGTTTCTTTGTTGTTATTGCATGTTTGATACGGTTTCTACCCATTGTTTTGCTTGCCAGCTAACAATCAGCACAGCACAGTGTCCACAATAAGAAAAGCACAAATATACGTAATATAATAAAAACAGTATAAAAACAATATAAAATATTTAAACATCACTGAATTCAGTTGTCATCCTAAAAGCAGTCCATCATAGTCCCTTGGCCAAAGAGACTGTTCTGTGGTTAATAACTGTTGTCAAATTTCCATGCTTGTGCAGTAATAATGCAGATACAACATGTGTATGTTGGTTCTAATGTTCTTGCTCATACTTTGGAATCTTACCTCCACTGTTGTGTATTATGTAAAAAAAAACCTTGAAATGTCAGTTTTCAGGACCTGGCTCTAACTCTCCAGTCCACAACCAAAGAGAAGGAATCTCAGAGGGATCTTGAAAAATGTGTGTGTGGGAGAGTATATATATTCCTCATTTTTTCATGGTGTTTTGATTTGAACATTATATTCAGAGAAAATGTGATCGACACTTTTTCTATGGTGTTTTTGTTTTAACTGTTTTAATTGTATTGCAGTGATGTATGTTCCCAGATGCTGAAAAATGAAATGTGCAAATAAATAAATAAATAAATAAATATGTTTAATAGCATTACTAAAGGTTACTCCTTGTAACGACAACCTTATAATATCACCAGGGACCACATGCTATGACATCAGAAGTCCCCAAGTTTCAGGTTTTGTCTCTGAAATCCAGAAACCTGGTATAATTCTGACCAGACTTTACTAATGAAGATTTAAGATTAGGATGAAGACTTCAGAGGACCAAGAATTTAGAAGTCAGTTTGGTGACCTAACATAAGTAGGGACTGAAGTTGGGATATATAGTCTAGATCTCATGAAGTAAATTTTCACACTCCTGATTATTGTTCTTTAGACTAAAAAAAGAATTTTTCTATCTTCTCCTTCGTAAATCTTTATCCCTGACAGGTACAAGAAAATGCTGGAACCTATCTGCTGTGACTTCTATGGTGGGTATGACAACAAGTATAGGAAATGCACTTGTTTGCACTACCATTGAGATTGACAGCTGCTAGGGCTGAACTGGTATGGCTTGCTGATTCTATCCACAATTTCTAGGATTCACAAAAGTTGTTCCATACATATATTTTCAGGCAAAGGGCTCAATGAGAGTCAACGGTGTTTGTAATATCCTTCTATACATACTTAGGCATTCATTCCTGATCCTTTAGCATGCAAGCATTGCAAAACAGCCTAGAAGAACAGCCTCACAAGCTTACTTTGCCACTGATACTGACAATGGAATTTGAAACAGAACTTTTATCCTTAGGGACAAGTTGCTGATACATGATATCAGGAGGTTAAACAAAGGTGATATCTAGTAAGAAAAATGTTCTGAATTAGCTTATATAAAATAGATGACTCAAAAAGGAAGGGGTAGGCCACAATTGCAAAGGTTTGTTATGTGGACAAAGAAACCCCGGCCAGCTCTCTCTCTCTCTCTCTCTCTCTCTCTCTCTCTCTCTCTCTCTCTCTCTCTCTCTCTCTCTCTCAAAAACTTCCATTTTGTGCTGAAACATTTTATTGAGTCCCAGATTGAGTTATTGATAGGTGTGTCAATAACTGAGCTGTCTTTTTATATAAACACAATTTAAGAATAATTTGATTCCTTCATTCTAGAGCCATCAGCATTAAAATCTTATGTAACAGTTTGACAAAGTTTTGCTCCTACAGCCCTGGGAAGAAATGTGGCACACAATTTACTCCACACTTCTGGATCCAAATGAATCAACCCACCATGTATTGCACACATGTACAACAAGCAATGCTGTTATGGCAGACCAATGTAATTTCATCAATAGAACTGTTCTCCTTTGTTAAAATCAGGATGTTGATGGGCAAACAAGATGTCCAAGGATAAAACAGAGAGTGAGGATGAACTATTGCTGCTTTTGCCAAAACTGACAGTATAATGTATGCCAGATCATTTGTAATTGGTGCAATTTCCTTGCAAATGCAAAACAAATACAGGTATATGCATTGTGCAATAGTAGATATTTGTCCTGCCTTGAAAAAGAAATACATCCTATGATTTATGGCAGAGGAAGAGAAGTTTATGTTTTCCCTTATTTTGCACAGGCCTTCTTTCAAGTGCATAATGTTTCACCTGGAGGACTATTTTGTAGAAGGTGAACGTTTATATCAAACATGCCCGGGCAGTTATTGGTTAACAGCTGGTACTTCTGTCTTCACATGTAATTCTCACTCCTCTTTTGCTTAGTTAGCCTCACTTTTATTTGTTTCAATTGTTCAGTGGACCTTAAAGCTGTCTGTGTTTGTACTAATTTATAGTTTGAGTCATAACTCAATTAAGTCAGAGTACTAGTGTTAAAACAAATGTAAACTGATTTACTTAGCAGAATAAGCAGATCAGACTAATGGATCTGCTCTCCTGACAGTTCATTAGTGGCCATATAACATGGCACAACAGTTACTAATCTACATCAGGGGCAAATCCCCAGTAATAAAGCTTGGAATACATATTTTTTGAGCTAAACCTCTCAATATGGCCAAGATATCAGGAGGATTCTGGAAGTTACGATCACAAAATAATATTTTTCAGGTCTTGTGAAGCAGCTTGTTTATAGTGCTTCCACAATGAGTACACACGGAAAATTCTAGTTAGTAGCACAGGGTTACCTATGTTCCAAATTAATATATGGCAAACTTGGAAGGACAAGTACAAATAATTTCAACTGGATTTCCAAAAAAAAAAAAAAAGGTAAGAGGTGATACACAGAAGCCTCCTACATTTGGCTTTTAACTGATACATGCTTTAGTAGATTTGGTTCATATTCCAATTAGTAATTAGAAACTCAGAAGATTTGTAATTGTTTCATTAAGATTTGTTCCATTAGTGGCAATGAGGTAAATGTAGAGGCTCATTTCTCTGCCCTTTTTATGACTATTAAGATGAAACTCGGCACACTTGTAGGCAACATTTACAACTGTAAGCCTGCCAAGTTTAAGAACGTTTCAGTCATCCACTGATTTTTAGGAAGTTTTTTTTACAAATAAATTCTTTAAATGAAAAGTACAAGAGATATCTCATTGAATCTCTGTGCAATGAAACAACATGATGGGTCTCAATTTTGCAACATTCCAGAAAAAATGGAATTTTAAAAAAGTTTTTTTCAATTAAAAATTATTTTTAAAAACTACCAGAGGTATCCCCTCAAATTGTGGCACAAAGAGACAACATGAGCAGGGCAGCAAACCTGTCAAGTTTCAGAAAAATCAATATATCCATTGATTTTTAAGATTTTCTTTCAATTGAAGCACATATGATTAACCCAAATTTCTTTCATATCAATGAGACTTACTTCCTTATCACACTGGGGTTTGAATGTGAGCAGCCACGTTTTCCTGGGGCAAGCAGAATTCTAAGAAATGTAGTTTAGGGTGGGACCTTTTGAATGCTCTTCTACAGAGGTCCTCGCCTTCCCAAACTACACTTCCAAGAATTCTGTTCTTCCCAGCAGAATGGGGCTGACCATGTTACAGCCTCGACAGGCATGTAGCCAGGGGGGGCTAAGGGGGCTTCAGCCCCCCCCCCAAATTCTCAGGGTGGTCCGCGAAAAGGCCGTACTGGTACATTATTTAAACTGTTATGTTTATTCATATCATGATCTGATCACCATGCTCATTATATCCCACATTAATGGGGTTATTGGGATAACAATACAAAAGATTTGCTAGGGTAGACCCTCTTCCACCCAGTCTCAGCCCCCCCCCCCCGAACCAAACTCAGCCCCCTCCGAAACAAAATCCTGGCTACGGCCCTGAGCCTCGGTGTGATAAGGCTGTTATAAGCACACACAATAAGCTGATAAAAGAAGAATTTAAGAACTGAGGGGTGCTAAGGGCTGTAAATTTTGGGGAGGGAGTTTGGGAATTTGAAAAATATGTTTGGGACAGAATAATTTCAACAGAGGAAGGTTATAAACCAGATAAGAAGGGACAGAAAGAAAAATAATGATCAACCCCCTAATAGTTTAAGTTTTAACAAACACAGAGAATGAGCAGCACATATCTCTCTCCTAGTAACTTCACAAAGAAACACAGACACTGAGGGGCACAGATCAGCTTTGCAGAAAGCCACGTGATTGGTTTTCTTCTTGGCTCTTCTTCCGATTGGTTGACAAGGGGGAAAAAACACAGGCAGCTGCCACTGTCAATCACCCCTTCCCACCCCAGTCAATTGCAAAATATGTTACTTGGGGGGGGGGGGGGGACACAATTTGAAACTCTACAAAACAACAAATCTTTGCTAATCTCTCCTAAACATTTCAGAGGGCTCTGTTTTGATTCTTAATGCTTCAGTGGGGTTCCAGTTCGATTAGCAATTCAGAGATTTGTATTAACAAATCATACAAATCTCTGGATTACGAAACAAAACTTTGAAGCTTTTCACAGCCCTACTGCTTTGGGGACTTATCAATCTCTAAAATGTATCTCTTGATACTTTTTCCAGATTTGAAATTTGGCCTTTAAAATGAAAAAGTTACTCATTCTGACCCAGTTTCAGCATTGCAATGGAGAAACATGGCTGTGATGTCACCCTGCCATAATACAGACACCAGACCTTACCTGCCCAACACATGGATGTTATAGTGTTCTAAACAAACTCTGGTATGGATGGGATGTGCCCACCTACTAATATGGTTCAGGGATACCATAGGAAAGGTTAACACCCCTGTGGAGTTTGTTTTGCTGCCTGTGCCCCTGTTCAGAAAATTTCACCTCACTTTCTGTTTCTGTGATAATTGGATTATGAAAAATGTAGCTTGTGGAAACAAGGATTGGAGAGAAAGATTCAGTTGACATGCCTTTTCCCCATGATAATTCTTTTAGGAGTGAATTTACATTCCTGGGGATAGATTTCTCTCACTTCGTATTGTCTCGCCCCTGTTCTTAACTATGAGTTGTTTGTAAGTCAGATATTTGTAACTTGGGGCCTGCCTGTACAAGACTAGAAATTTGAAGCCCCATATTTCACTCAGGACAATCTGTAGAAAACTCCCATTTCATCTAGCTAGCATAAGTAAGACAAAATCCATTAAATCTCTCAATGAAAGTTCATACTGGTGACATTTTATTAATCCATTCACACATTTATACAGTTCACTTACAGTTCTCTATGTCAGGGCTGTCCAACTTCTACCGGACCTTGGGCCGGGATTCCGGCCACTGATCACCTGGGGGGCCAAGCCCTGGCTCCGCCCCTCCCCTCCCTGGCTCCGCCCCCTCCCCAGCTCCGCCCCCTCCCCGCCCCCAGCATTGCATAAATATACAATTAAATAATATATTATTTAAATAAGGGGAGAGGGAGGGATGGATGAGGGGCATTAATATACAATTACATATTATATTATTTAAATGAGGAGCATTATTAATATACAATTACATATTATATTATTTAAATAAGGGGAGAGGGAGGGATGGATGGAACACATGAGGGGCATAAATATACAGAATATCAAGGCAGAAAATCCCACAATCTCTGCTTTGAACTGGAATATATGACTGGCCACATTGATCAGCATTGAATGGCCTTGCAGTTGAAGGTCTGTGTACTTTCATTCTGCCAGTTTACCCCTGGCTGATTCCATTCAGTGCAAGTCATCAAAGTAAACTTAGGTAATTGCAAAGAATGTAAATAATTCTGGGGAGGAAAAGGAGGGGAAAAGGGGTGGGAGGCCTTTCCTTGAGCTCCCTCTCATTCAATCCCCCTCCTTTTCTCCTCCCCCTCTCCTATGGCTGGCCGGTTCTCTCCTTCTCATTAAAGAGACAGTAAATGAAACACAAATGAAGGGGTCAGAAAGGAAGGGGCTTGTGTGTATGTGTGTGTGTGTGTGTGTCTGAGAGAGCCAGAGAGATCTTCCCTTTGTGCTGGGGAGAGGTGTGCCCAGGGCAGGTCCCCCTCCCCCCTCCCTCCCTCCCTCCCTCACTCACGCTCTCAGATACACTCCCTCCCTCCCAAACCCCTTTTGCTTCCCAGGCGCTGAGGGCCTGAGCGCCTCCCAGACGGAGCAGCAGCAATCCTGAGGAGGAGGAAGCGGTGCTGCCGAGGGGAAAGCCATGCGGCCGGGTCGCTCTTCCTGTTTGCTGCCAAGGGGGCGGGGCCCGAGAGATGTCACTCCCTCCCATTGGCCCCCTCCCTCAGGAGAAGAGGAGGCAGCCAATAGAAAGCCAAGGGGCGGGACCAAAATAATAATAATAATTATATATTTTTAATTGAAAAAATATTTCAAAAATATTTTAAAAAATATATTATTTATTGCAGGAGGGTAAGGGGCCATAGCCAAGGGGCTAGGGGGCCGTGTACGGCCCCCGGGCTGCCTGTTGGACAGGCCTGCTCTATGTCATGAACAAACATGATATAGGAGTTTATCACCCAATGCAAATTGCACTTGCGACAGAACAACAGTGACTTTGCCTTGAACTTATCACATGATGTCACATCTTTTCTGACACTTGCCTCTTTTACAAACAAAAACAATTCATTTCTGACCTCCTTATGTAAAAATAACACATTATATGCATTTCCATTTGTGATTCTGGGCTGGTTTATATAGTTATGCTTTGTTTTGAGCCTGTGGTGGAAGCGTTGGAATCTGTGGTTCTTGAAATGTCTTTGGAATGCAGTTTCCATTATCCCTCACCATTGCACATACTCGATGGCATTGAGAGGAATAAAAAAAGTCTGGAGTACCACAGGTTTCCCATATTTAGACAAACATGGTTCTCATGTATGCCACCATCAGAGGGATAGTGGGGGATATAATGGATAAGATGAGTGGGTAGAAATCTGAACGTAGAGGGGGGAAATGCAAAACAGGAGATCACTCAGCATGTTGAATCGAAGCCTGAAAGAGATGTGAGATTCTCCCCCCCACACACACACACACACCACCCCCAGCCCCTTCCATTACATATTTATACATTAAACATGAACCTCTTTGGAATCTTTTCACAGGCCACTAGATCCTACTGGAAAAATACTGGAAAAGGAAGAGAAAGCCCCATTATATTTTCATGCCAGCTCTCAATAAGAAATTAATAGCAAAACCTACAATCTATACAATCCTAAGAATAAAACCCATGGAATGTGATATATTGTGAAAATCAGTGTGTGTCAGTGTGTGTGTGTGTGTGTGTGTGTGTGTGTATCCTATTTACCATGATGATTTCACATTTTAACATTCTGTGTCATTTACAGAAACTGGCCAAACACCAGTTCTTATTTTTTTCTATGGCCAGGTTGTTCAGTTTCCTTGAACAAGGATGTCAGTGGGAGATCCAGTTGACAAATGTATGTAGCAAGCAAGGAAACGGGCAAGAACCTAAATTATGAAGGCAGTTGCCCATATAGTTTGATTTATTAACTAAATGCACTGAACAAGGATGTCAGTGGGAGATCCAGTTGACAAATGTATGTTGGAATGGCCAGACTCTGTAGCAAGCAAGGAAACGGGCAAGAACCTAAATACCTATGAAGTAACTAACCACATAGTAACCAGTCACAGGAGAGGGAAGTGGCTGCCCATATAGTTTGATTTATTAATCGCCTTCTAGAAACAATCAAGAAAGGTCATTTAATTGGAAGGGAAAAGAAGACTCAAAGAAAGAAGCCAAAAGATCAGTTTGATGGGAGAATGATGGTGAAAATTCCTATCCATACTGTTTTCTCTGACAGATGAAGGAGCAAAGTACAAATTATAATATTAGCATTGCTGCAACATTGGGAAATTTTACTTTTTTGAAGTATAATTTCCAGAATGCCCCCCAGCCATCATTGTCATTGGAAGCTTTGTGCCTGGAACATTCTGGGGGGATTAAATTTCCAAAAGTAACTTTTCTAAGTTTTGTTACCTATTTAGAAAACAAACAAATAAATACATAAATAAATAAATGGAATAATAACTATCAGCAGTGGTGCAGCTCATGGGAGGGAAAATTTACAGTCTGCCCACATGCTCTTATCCTAAACAATTATCCAGTCTAGTTGATATTTGGAGTAGAATGGAAATTATCCTGTTGTCTCCGAAGAGGAGCTTTCTTCCAACAGGAAATATGTCAGTATTGTTGTTTAACTGTGATGAAATATTGCTTATAGTTTAAACTCTGGGTTCAGTGTAGAAATGTAATGTTGTGCAAGGATTAAGTGCACAAAGCAATGATTTATGCCTAGAGTGTAACTCTGGAGCTGAATGAAGGCTACACACTTCCTTTGTTTTTGTGCCTTTTAGCAGTTGCTCTGAGGTCACATAACCAACAAAATATCAGCTCTAGTGAGTTACTTTCATTGATATTATGACAGGAGGAGACATGAAGCCCTTTCATAATATTATTTGTTTGTTTCAACTTATCTGTCGCCACTCCTGTGCAGCTCGGGACGACTTACAGAACTAGAATACAGATAAAATAAATAATAAATAATAAATAATAAATGAGATAAACACAATTTCCTCCACTGGTAACACAATATGGTGCTCATTTAAATACAAATTACAAGAGCATCTCAAATGTCAACAAATCACCAGGGCCAGATGGCATCCACCCCAGAGTTCTTAAGGAACTCAAGTGTGAAATTGCTGAACGTCTAATTTATAACCTTTCTCTAAGATCAGGCACTGTACCCGAGGACTGGAGGGAGGCAAATGTAACTCCGATCTTCAAGAAAGGATCCAGGGGTGATCCAGGAAATTATAGGCCAGTTAGTCTAACCTCAGTTCCAGGCAAAGTGATGGAAACCATTATTAAAGAAAAAATTACTAAGCACATAGAAGAACAGGCATTGCTGAAGGAAAATCAACATGGTTTCTGCAAAGGCAAATCATGTCTTACTAACTTGATAGAATTCTTTGAGGGTGTAAATAAACACATAGATAAAGGGGACCCAGTCGATATTGTTTACCTTGACTTTCAAAAGGCTTTTGACAAAGTCCCTCACCAAAGGCTCTAAATAAGCTCTTTAGCCATGGAATCAGGGGACAGGTCTTGTCCTGATTGGAACCTGGCTAAACTGTAGGAAACAAAGGGTGGTAATAAATGGACACTTCTCTGGGTGGAAAGAGGTGAGAAGTGGCGTACCCTAAGGTTCAGTTTTAGGACCGTTACTTTTTAATTTATTCATAAATGATCTGGATGTAGATGTAAATTGTGAGGTAGCAAAGTTTGCAGATGACACTAAACTGTTCAGGGTAGTTAAAAATGAACTGACTGTAAAGAGCTCCAGAAAGATCTCTCGAAATTGAGTGAATGGGCAACAAAGTGGCAAATGCATTTTAACCTAAACAAGTGTAAAGTCATGCACATCGGGCAAAGAACCCCAAATACACTTATCAACTGATGGGATCAAAGCTTTCTGAGACAAACCAGGAAAGGATCTTGGGGTTTGGTGGACAGCTCAATGAAGATGTCAACCCAGTGCGCTGCAGCAGTGAAAAAGCAAATTCTATGCTTGGCATGATCAGGAAGGAATCGAAAATAGGTCGGCAAATGTTGTATTGCCTCTCTACAAATCTATGGTGAGGCCACATCTGGAGTACTGTGTACAATTCTGGTCGCCGCACCTCAAGAAGGATATAACGGAACTGGAAAAGGTACAAAGAAGGGCAACAAAAATGATCCAAGGGATGGAGCAGCTCCCTTACGAAATCAGGTTGCAACGCCTTGGTCTTTTCAGCCTTGAAAGACGGCGTTAAGAGGTGACTTGATCGAAGTGTATAAAATCATGCATGGGATAGAAAAGGTGAACAAAGAAAAAATATTTTCTCTGTCACACAACACTAGGACTAGGGGGCACTCCCTAAAGCTCCAAGGTAGGAAAGTTAGGACTAATAAAGGGAAATATTTCTTCACCCAGAGGGTCATTGGGTTATGGAACTCACTTCCAGAGGAGGTTGTGACAGCTGTCAGCCTGACAGCTTCAAGGCAGGATTAGACAGATTCATGGAGACCAAGGGAATCAGTAGCTACTGAAATGGACATCCAAGTGCCACCTCTGTGTTGATGGAGGCAGGCAGGATTTTCCCCGGGTACTGGTTGTGGGGGTCGGGAGCAGGTGAGGGTTTTGCCCTCCTTTCTGCTAGAGATCCCCGTGTACAACTAGTGGGCCACTGTTAGTCCTTCCAGACATGCCCAAAATGTGGGGCATGTCTCATTTTTACCTGAGGCATCCAAATGACACCCCAGGTAAAAGCAAATTAATCCAGAGAAAACTGGCTTTTCCCAGTTTGCTTCGGATTAAACACCTGGAAAGATCTGGACTTTAAGTAAAAGGGCGGAACCAGTTTTGCAGAAAGCTGTCTGATTGGCTTTCTCCTTGGCTCTTCTTCTGATTGGCTTACAAGGGAAAAAATGCAGACAGCTGTTGTTGTCAGTCACCTCAGCCTCCTCTTCCCCTCCCACTCCAGATAATTACGGAGTATGTTACATTGAAAAAAACACAGCTTCAAACTCTCAGAAACAACAAATATTTACTAATCTCTCAAAAATATTCTGGAGGCTTCAGTTTCTATTCTTAATGCTTCAGAGGGATTTCCCACCCACCACCCCCATTTCCTGAGGACAATTTTGACGCGTCAGGATTACTGTGCAGAGGGGCAGGCCCCTCTGGCAAGTTTTTTTTGGGGGGGGGGGATAGGGTGCTGGAATGGAACTGGCATCCCTAAGGAAAAGCCCTGGGCTTGTTTATGAGGTGAGGACAGAAACCCAAGAGGAAGTGAGTTTATTATATGTCTGGAAAGACCCTCAGCAAGGTTTGATTGACAGTGAATGATTTCATTGAGTGCAGTTAGTTAATGTGTTGCATTGGCATTGAATAAATTCTAGATTGCAAGACATTAATGACTTTATCACACTCACCTAAATCATTGTCCTATGATGCTTCCAACCTGTGTTGAGGATGGAGCCCCACGATGGCCATCACACAATGTTGTGTGACTTCCAGCAGAAACTCTGCACCCAACTGGAGTGGAAGTGTCGTTGGACACTTCTCCCACAACATTGGAGGCTACTCTGTTGTGCTGGTTCCTCTGCAGAATGGCAACACTTCTCATCTGTGGTTGGGAAAGTGTCGCAGAGGGGAAGCTGTGTGCAGGGTGATAGATTTGCCCCATTGCCCCTCTATTTCTGTCGTGAACCCAGGCAAAGGAAGACACTTCACCAGGCCTTTGTGATTAGGCCCTTAAAGTCATTGGTCTCTTCTACACTGCCATATAATGCAGTTCAAATCAGTTAAGATGGATTATATGATATACTGTAGCCTACATTTACAATTTAATGAAGTTTCTAACTGCATTCTATAGCTGTGCAGATGGATCCATGCTCACTGTTAAGTCATTTAATGATTTAACATACAAATATCGTTATAGCTAAGCAGTGAAATAGTTTAGCACATTTCCCATTTATACTGTAGCCTGGCATTCTTTGGTTGTTGTGAACTTTAACTCCATTTGTTTTGTTTTGTATTTATCACTTCTGTTTTATGGAGCACCTACTTATAGAACACCTGAGATGGATGCTACAGATTATGGAGACTTGACCTAGTGTTGTGAATAAAAAGCTTCCAAGGTTGGCAGCCCTTTTGAAAAACCACATGTTCTACAAACAGAAGTCATTAAGTCATTATTTAACTTTGTACAATTCTACACATTTCTCTGAGTTAATTCCCCCTCCCCTCCCCCAAATATGCTGTTTTCCGCAGGGGCAGTCTTGGTCCTCTATGTGTAAATTCATCATATTTTTAAAAAGTTTTGAACTCCCATGTCAGTTAGACAGTACTGTTGTTGCAAATATTGGTAGAAGAAATAATTATTTATAGTAGTTATGAACATAGCAGACAGTCTTATGGCTGAATTGGCCATTTTGGTGCTGTATTTGTTGTTATGATAGAAGTAATAGCATCTTCCCTCTTCCTGTGTACATACGTATTTTCCTTTCACCCAAATGTATGGGTACCATATACCTATTTTGAGAGCCAAATTGCACATTTGGGAGTGAAATCTTGTAATCAAAGAGTGAAATCTCCATGCATCTTGTATTAAAAAGACAATACTCTCACTTATTGCTTATCCTTGTCACCACCATGGTGGATCAGGAAATGAGGATGGCAGGGAGTTGTTGGGTCTCAAATCTAGGAAGAATACATATGACCCACAGGCCAAGTGCTGATCATCTCTCCTTCTGCAGAATGTGGCATTCAACTAAAAATAGAAGGAAGCAGCCATTTTCCTACTGAAAGAGAAGTTCTGAAATAACATTTTAAATTAAATTTGGCCTTTCTCTCAAATCCTATGTTTTTGTTGTCAGATTATTGTATCCAGGATGGGGTTTACCAAGTTATACAGCTTCTCCTGGCACCTGCTTCTTCTCAGTGCCTACAAATCTCTGAGCAAGTCCCATGGCTTTTGAAGAGAAGGGAGAGAAGGGAGCAGAAAATGAAGAGGGGAGGGAATCATATTGGCCTGGGCTTTCAGATATGAAAGGGTCAGAAATATGTGTTGCATCCAAAGAAAACTCAGTCTAGCTTTGCATTCCTAATAACTTTGCTGGAAGGGCTCTTTCACTGCAAACACCCCAGTGAAGTCTCCAGGATTTAACCTATAGAAAACTTCCCAAGATCTTATTTTTTGGCCTCATTTGCCTGGCCACATCTTGCCAAGCATAAGAAATAAAAACGGGTGGGAGAAAAAAAGCCAGTGGCAGTTTTGAAACAGTGCCCAATTAAGACATCCAAACCAAAGACTTTGGTTTTGGTTCTCAAACATCCCTTCATATAATACTTCCCATGGGGCAAGTATTCATTCAGAAAGATCAAGTTGGTTTTAATATAAAGAATGAGAACATACATAGCTTAACAGTTTGCACATTTCTTAGCTGACCAAGCTGTTTCACTGAAGTATGGACAACTGGATGAATTGTTAGCACCTTGTATTAGAATAGAGTTCGATAGCAGTTGCTGAGGACACAGACTGCAGCCAAGAAATCCATCTCTATAAAATAGTTAAGTGTAGAGACATCACACTGGCAATGAAGATCAACATAGTTAAAGCAGTGGTATTCCTCATAGTAACCTATGGATGCAAGAGATGGACCATAAGGAAGGCTAAGTGAAGGAAGATAGATGCTTTTGAACTGTGGTGTTGGAGGAAAATTCGGAGAGTGTCTTGGACTGCAAGAAGATCAAAACAGTCCATACTCCAGAAAATAAAGCTCAACTGCTCACTGGAGGAAAGGATATTAGAGGCAAAGATGAAGTACTTTGGCCACATAATGAGAAGACAGGAAAGCTTGGAGAAGATAATGATGCTGGGGAAAATGGAAGGGAAAAGGGAGGGCAACCAAGGGCAAGATGGATGGATGTTATCCTTAAAGTTGACTGGCTTGACGTTGAGCTGGGGGTGGTGATGGCCAACAGGGAGCTCTGGTGTGGGCTGGTTCATGATGTCACGAAGAGTCAGAAGTGACTGAAAGAATAAACAATAACAAAGCAGTTTTTAATTATTATTCTATTTCTATGTAGTATGTGGTGTAGAACCAGGAGGTTTAAGCAGATTTTTGAATCTTGATATACTCAGCCGTCATTCTTATTTTAAGACAGCAACTTTTTAGGACTTTGTGACTGGCAACCTTGACACAAAGGCCAGGTGAAGTGAGCCATGTTGCAGGGGAAAGCATCTGATGACAATTTTAGTCCAGTTGGGGAAGGTTGGGGGAGGAGCCACAGATGGCATCATCTGATGGCTGCAGTGAGGCTCTGTCCCTGACGCTGGCTCTAAGTATCCTAGGATGCTTATTTGGAGCCATGTGATGAGGTCACAAGAATAAATGACAAGAAATGAGGAGGAAGTAGATAAGCATTTCAGTGTTGGGAATAAATAAATCAGTAGATCTAAAATGTTTGGGTAGACCAAAGAGTTTTACCAAAAATGAGCTTGATGGAAAATGAAAGTTTCTGAGACATCCCAAAGCTTGATGGACACAACCAACAAAAGATCTCTGATGAACATTTTATTTACAAAATTGATGTCTGAGAAACACCTGAATTCAAAGTACTTTCATGGAGGAATAGCGTTTTTGGGGAAAAAATTTGAATGCCCGGGAATCTTGAAAATGGACCAGGAGGTACAGCAAATGTTATATGTTTGCTCCCACATAATAAGAGCTTAAATTCAAATCTTGGGAAGTCTGACCTGGCCACGGTAGTCCATGCTCTCGTTACATCCCAAATAGATTGTTGCAATGTGCTCTACGTGGGGCTGCCTTTGAAGATGGATCAGAAACTTCAGCTAGTACAATGGTCGGCAGCCAGATTATTAACTGGGGTGACATACAGGGAACATACAACCCCCTTGTTATGTCAGCTCCACTGGCTGTTGGTCCATCTCCGAGCCCAATTCAAAGTGCTAGTTTTGACCTATAAAGCTCTAAACAGTTCTGGCCCAGCTTACTTGTTACTTGTCCACCCCTACGTCCAACCTTCAAATCTAAGATCATCCGGGGAGGCCCTGCTCTCGCTCCTGTCAACAGCTCAAATGCACCTGGCAGGGACAAGAGACAGGGCCTTCTCAGCGGTGGCTCCCCGCCTATGGAACACACTCCCAACTGAGATAAGATCGGCCACCTCCCTCCTGGCTTTTCAAAAGAAATTAAAGGCATGGTTCTGGGACCAGGCTTTTGGTCAATAGATGTAATACAGCACTTTAAAGGGGTGAATTGCAATGACGATATGACTAACAAGACTGGTTTACTGTTTTAATGTTGGCTTATGTATGGTTTTTAATTATGTATTGTTTTAATTATGATATGTTAATTTGTTATTTTATTATTGCAATTGCTTGTAATAGCCTTTTAACGGGGCACGATGTAAGCCGTCCTGAGTCCCCCTTCGGGGGTTGAGAAAAGACAGGATAAAAATGTGGTAAATAAATAAATAAATAAAATCATATCAACTGACAGGGCATCTAAAATACTGAAAATAGAGACTCAGGCATTTGTATTCTGCAAGAGCTTGTTTGAAATCAGAACATAAATTTTCAAACATTTATACAAAAATATATTATACCAATCAAGCAAGTAATTGGAGTTACCTGACCATGCTGCTCCCACTAGTAGACTGTTTTCTTCCATTTAAGATACCATCAGGTGTGTTTGCATCCACAATGCCTGCCTCCTAAATGTAACAGGTTTTGTACTAGACCTAGAGTTAAGGAATGTTTTACTCTTGCTTGAGTTATTAAATGTCTGTAACTTTAATATTTAGCATAAAGTTAAAAGCAAATCTCAGCATTAAAATACATTCATTAAAAATTAGATCAACTTCATAGTCAGAAATGTCAAATTGTGAATTAACAACTAAACAAAACTTTGATAAGTCCTTCTATTTATAAGGAGGTCCCAATTCTAAGTTTGTGCACTTCCTTCCCCCTCCCTTACATCAGGAAGTCTGAATGCTCCAACACTACTTTTATCAAGGAGAAAAAGAACTATGAAAAGACTTCTGTTTTCTAAAATGTGGAAGAAACTGCCAAGAGTTGGTTCCAGAGCCTTTGGATTAGAATGGACCACCCAAGCTTCACAAATGTTGACTAAGGATTCATCTAATTAGAAGATTTACTTGCTTCCAATGCATCACTTCAAGGCCAAGCAAGACACTTAGAGAAGATCTTCCAGAAAAGGAGAGCCAGTGTGGGATAGACTATAGGACAATCCAATTCCATTACATGATTGTGCTTGAACAGTATAATGTCTTGCTACTTATTCCCAGCAATAAATAATATGGTGGGCATATACACAGAAATCTAAACAAAAGGAACTAATGCTTCCTAAGCTTTAGGCTCAATTCCAATCTTGGGATTTGCTATTTAATCAGGAAAGCAGCCTATTGGACAATTGTGTTTATGGCAACAATGAAGTTTCAGAAACCTTGTGAAGTATAACCATATAGTTCCCCTATACTGAAAGTCAGGTGTTCAAAAAGGATCCTAAAGGGGAAAAATTAACAAGAACGGCTGATTTTGTTTTAAATAATCAGCCTCTCTAGTATGTTTAAAATGCTAAATACTTCATTTTCTGAAGGTATATCAAATAAGGAAGGTGGCGGTAGCGTGGGGGGGAGGTGAATCCTTTAGAATGCAAGATGTTTTGTGGGATAAAGTATTCTTTAAGTGGGTAATTCCTCTTTTCATCACTGGATTCCAACAAAATAAGTGGTTTAGAATTTGATCTGAAGTTTACCCATCAAGATACTTCCTGGAGTTAAATGTATTAGTGAATCAGTACTATTAATGATAGGTTTGTACTGTTCTCAACTGTTTTTGTATACTCTCTTTCATCTTAGACCACCACTTACTGCTGGGCAACTAAAACCACATGTATCAAGATGAGAGTTGAAAAAATTCCAAATTGTCATCTTTTGATGCATACTTTAGCTAACCTGCCTCTATGGGTTTTTTTTTTCAGGAAAACAGTTTAAATTTTGAAAAAAATCAATACATTGCTTCAAATCTTTCAACAAAAGCACAGGAGAGGAAATTGTAGCCATTTCTGAAAAGATGGTAGTAGTAAGAATTGCACATAAAGGAGATGTCTCAACATTTTAGATGGATGAATATTAAACTGGGTAATTGTAAAGTGCAAAAGTTTGATTGAATGCTACATTGGAAAAAGATTTAAATCTGATTCAAAAAGAGAGATGAGAAAGAATGAAAGAAGGGCTTAGTATGACAGACTTGTAGACATAACATGCATTTATAAGTATAAAAAGCACAACCAAATAATATATCTGTAAATAATAGGATTGGAATTGAACATGAGCTGCAGACAAGAAAATGAATTGAATTCTATCATGCTTAGGATGGTGGTGGTGTGTGTGTGTGTGGGGGGGGGGTGAACGAGTAACTAATTGACTGCCTTATTTATTTCACACAATCGCTTGCCCCATCTCAACATCTTAGGATAGTACAGTTTAGAAGAGTTTAAAAACAATTAGAATAATTTTAGAAGACTACAAGCATATTAAACCATCTAACAAGGCATCTGGTCACTGAAACAAGACATCACAAACCAAGACATTTATCCCCCAAATCAATGGTTGTGGCAGCACAAAGTAGCCCTCTAGTGTTTTGATGGTACAGGAGGAAAATGGCCCTCAGGCCCACAAAGGATGCTCACCACTGCTTTAGGGCTACTTTATACTGGAAAATTATTCCTACAAGGTCAAGGATCTACAAAGCAACAGTAAGTATTGCTCCTATGAGTCTCCTGGAAGTTGGATCTGTGAGATATACAGTATATATATATATATATATATATATATATATAGAGAGAGAGAGAGAGAGAGAGAGAGAGAGAGAGAGATGTGTGGATGTGGGTGTGTTTAACTGAATATTGAAAAAATGTGGAACTAATTGAATTGTTTCTGTTGATCTCAGTTTGGACTCTATGTCTATTGTGCTTCCATTTTTGTATTTTACCCTATGGAATAAAGTGCTTTTGTTAATAAAAATGGAAGACCCACAAACCTCCAAAAGAATGCATTGATACTATTTAATTGTATGTTTCTGGTTAGTGAACACTATCTCATATACAGGAAAAAGAAATGAATATATCTGACACCATACCATGGTTTGCATTAAGCAGCTTTCAACTTGTTTTTAAGACCTGTTGTTAGTTTCCAGCTTTGAACAAACCACATACTTAACATGTGGAAGCTGAATAAATATGAATCTTCAAATAAGCTCCATAACCTTGCATTCTGTTATTTTATATGTTTCTTTATCCCTAACACTCATCTGGTTATCCCCAAATGCTATTGTTGTAGCTTTGCTTCCACTGTACTAGTGGAATCAGCAACCTCCCTCCACCATCTGATTAGGTGAGATAGTATCCATCCCAAAGAGATTTCAACAATAGTCTACAGCTGTGCTTGACTTCTACAAAGCCAGGGCTGAATGATTCTCCATCAAATTCTAGCAGGTCTTTTGGCTGAGCCTGTCTTTGTTGAGCCGACCATGTATGTGCTTGATTGGACTCTGAGGCTTAGTTCATCCGGTTACCTAAACGTATATTTATATGGTGTTCACAAATCTGGTTTTTCTGAAAAGTTCTAGGATGTAATTACACGACACAATCAACCACATTCCTTTGGGATTCTTCCCAAGTTTATTTAAGAAAAAGAAAACGTTATTATGGAAATTACAGCCCACTTTTCTTCTTTCATTTCTTTCTCTCTTTCTCTCTCTTTAAACGGAGCATTTTTGCATTAGTTCATAAAACCACAAGAATGTATGTCAGTTTAATAGTTTCCTGTCAAGGAAAGCCTTTCAAGTTGAGCTGTCAGTTAGCAAGATTGGTGTAACAGCTGAGGTTAAGAAGCTATCCAGCCAATGACCCCTTGAAGTGAATGGATGGTTGGGTGATTGTGGGATGTCTCATTTTCCCCTGATCCAAACTACTTTTGCTTTTTTCCCATCCTAACAGATGCACAAAGAGTTTGCTGTGGTCTCTGGTTTTCATCACTGAGATATGTGTGAGCAGTGAGTGTGCTGATATGAAAATACCCCTTAGGGTTGTTTGCTCTGCCTGAAAACAATGCTGGCAGTCTCTTATCTGCAGGTGGATGGACAGCTCAAAACCACAGACTTTTCCCAGATGACTTTCATTTATATACTGGTCTTTGGGTGGGGTTGTGTGGGTTGAGGATGAACAACAAAAGCACTCTTCTTGGACTTTGCATTTGGGTTACTGTTTTGAGCCTGTGTGAGGTTGATTTATATTTTAATAACTGACACAAAGATGAACCAGGGACTCAAATCCTTGGATTTTTAAAGCAAACGTTAATGTGTAACACACCAATAATTATTTTCTTCATATAAGTCTTGGCATTCCATCACATATAATTAGCAAAACAATTAACTCATAGGTGTCAATATGAGCCCACCACATCACAACAAATATTGAAGGGTGGTTTCTTTTGATGGGGGCTTCAGAGATGTGCATTGTCTTATAGGGTTTATTTGCACCTTGAGAAATATTTCACAAACTTTTAATCATTTCAAATGGTTTTCTAGCTTTGTTTGGCTTCAATGGTGTATATAGATTTTTTTTAAAAAAATTAACAGAATATTTCACAAAGAACTCCTGAAGAATCTTAAGAGGAATGAGTCATTTTATGGATCATCAACTGTGGTTGTTAAAGACATCCCTGTTCAGTCTTGAAAATCCATGGTGTGGGGAAGACTTTGGGCACATCATATTCTCTCAATGATAGATTCACTAGAAGTTCTTAGTTTTTTTTCAAACACATAACAAGGAAGAGGAATAAATCTGTTTTCATTGTGGATAAAAGCAAGTAGAATACCCAATAATGTGCATATGAACTAATGCTACTTTGCCAATGATATGGTTGTTCAGGATGGCAAAATCAGACGCAGATGACAAATTGCTCAAGAATTGACCTGGCCTAAGGAAGTAAATATGTAACACATAGCACGAAAAAATGCATGCTCGAAGTGGTGTACAACATAAATTCAAACTGAATTCACATGCACACTATTAAGATCAATTGACAATTAGGAGGTGGCAGTCATTTTTATAGTCATTATTGAGAAGCTCCAAATTTGTATCAATTTATCTGAAACCAAATTCAATTGAACTCAGAGATACTTCCTTCTTAATAGAGCTATCTAAGACAGATACAATGAATAGTATTTTTCCTGAGAAGAGAAAGTCTCACATGTCCTTGCATTTACTAATAGGATAGGAATCAGCAACCTTGGGGGGTTGATCTCCCATGACAGAAACTCCACCACAGAAAGACAACTTCTTTTACACTCAAATACCATAAAGTAGTATTTTAAAATAGCTTCACTTCCTCTTTTAAGTAAGCTCTCTTCTGGGTCTAAAATGACTGGGAGGTATAGTGAACATTCAATTAGATGGTCCTTACAGTCTCATCGGATTCTATGATTCTAAGACATTCCAGAAACTGAAGATTCATAAACAATTATCCTGGGATCTATTCAGAGTCCAACCTTTGATCAACCCTATCCTACATGCTGATAAATTCATATACTAATAGCAAATTCATTCTCCCATGGTCAAACTAGATGTTAAAGGTGATAAACATTGCCAATGATTCAACTTGTTTCTTTCAAAGTATCCCTATCCATGAACATGGGTGATGATCAAATAGCAAATTAAACTTGTTTCCTTCCAAAGGACAATCAGAAAACAAAGCAAGATAGGTGAATAAAACCACATACAAACGGATATATTTCATCCCTTGAGAGCAGCTCTTTTTTTATATAAAAAGTTATAAACACATTGTCTAGTTTAACTGATAGTGCTGATCCTTATGTAGTTAGGGATCATCTTAAACAAAATGAAGGCCTAGTGAAGCTTTTTTAAAAACCACAAGATTTGCAGATAGAGAAAAGTGTGAGCATTATCAATGGCAAAGAATGTTGATATGATTGGCTAGAAAATGACCAAGTAGGTGTCATGGACAGCTTGGTAAGCGTAGATGAGGAGATGCTTGTGGAACGTTCAGGGGTTGAGCTGGAGCCCAGGAGTCTGACAGTAGAAATGAAATGAATAAAATGGAGCAACTTGCACAGAAAAGTGCAAGATACATGTTTCGGGGTACATTGTTCTAAGCATAAAACCAAATCAGATAGTTAATTGCTGCTAGGGTAGGTGTACCAATTCCACCAAACTTACTCTTCAACACTAGAATGTCCTGCCTCACAGTATGATAGCACCTCCTTCTTTAGAGAATTTAAACAGAGTCTTGGTCATCATCTTTCAGGAGTCCTGTGATTGGGTATTCCTGCATGGCAAAAGATTGAACTGAACATTCCTTGTGGTTTTTCTAACTCTATGATTTTATGATCCAATAGTTATTTGGTAAGCTGACACTCAGGTAAGTTCTATTAATGTAATAGTGTACACTTGTAAGACTAAAAATTGCCTAAAGTGTTCAGATTTATCCTAACTCTCCTTAAACAGAAGTCATATTTCATCCTAAGAATCTTTGTTCTTGAAGTAATGCCGAGAGATTTCATCCCAATCATATCTGCCAGATTTTTTTCCAGATGTATGTGAGTGATTACTTTAATAGACGTATAGGCTTTGAGTTACACAAATTATTTCATTGTAAGTAGCTCTCACATTGTAGTTCCCTTAGGCTTTTTCAAAAAGATATTTACCAGGATAATGTTTCCTCATAAGACATCTAAATAAGCTGCTAAACCAAAGGCTTTAGACATTTTTTTGAATATGCATGTAATTGCTCATACTGCATCATACCTCTTAACACCAGGAGGTAGTAAGTGTGCTTCAAAACTATGCCCTTGAAAATACAGTGTGGTTGAATGTTTATGCATTTCCCAGAAAATAGCCTTCTGCACAGAACAGTCCCAAGATCTTTCTACTGCTTTCCCACTTAACATTTCTTCTGAACAATAAAATACTTAAACTTTTAAAGTTTGAAAACATTGTTTTTCAAAGTTACTCTGCATTTTTACTAGTAAAGGTAATCATGTTTAACATTTCAAGAAAGAAAACTATATAAATAGATTTTGCGTTTTTGTTATTTTTTTCTAGTCAAAAGGCAGCAGGAGATCTGAAACAGTAGTCCATAATTACAGCTATGTTTCTATTTCTGAAAATAACAATTTTCAGCAAGATTAATAATTGGTTTTAGCATTTCTGAATGTGTATCTCTTTCCTATTGCAAGGGCTATTTTATCATTGTGCTGTATCAAAGTATTTGGAAGTGTGAATTTTAATGTGCAGAATGTGTGTTCAATAGATCTACAATAAAGGCAGTGTTTCAGGATGGCTCTGTCTACACTGTATAATTACTGTAATTTTACATCACTTTATCTGCTATAATTCAGAACTTTCAAATATTATAGCCGCAGTTTGCTGAGAAACCAGCCATCTCTGGCAGAGAAGGCAAAAGAGCTTGCAAAACTACAGCTTCCATGATTCCACCCCCTTCAGCCATTTTGTCGAATGTGGATAAATGAACTCACACATAGCAGTCCTATAGATATGAGGATCATACTGTATGAACTAAATTATTCCGGTTAGTCTGGAGAATGATATGGGAATGAACATAAGAACATAAGAACATAAGAAGAGCCATGCTGAATCGGGCCTCAGCCCATCTAGTCCAGCATTCTGTGTCACACAGTGGCCCACTAGTTGTACACAGGGATCTCTAGCAGAAAGGAGGGCACTGGGTTGACATCTTCATTGAGCTGTCCACCAAAACCCCAAGATCCCTTTCCTGGTTTGTCTCAGAAAGCTTTGACCCCATCAATTGGTAGGTGTAGTTGGGGTTCTTTGCCCCGATGTGCATGACTTTACACTTGTTTAGGTTAAAATGCATTTGCCACTATGTTGCCCATTCACTCAATTTCGAGAGATCTTTCTGGAGCTCTTTACAATCAGTTTCATTTTTAACTACCCTGAACAATTTAGTGTCGTCTGCAAACTTTGCTACTTCAGAATTCACTCCTACATCCAGATCATTAATGAATAAATCAAAAGTAACGGACCCAAAACTGAATCTTGGGGTACGCCACTTCTCACCTCTTTCCACCCAGAGAAATGTTCGTTTATTACCACCCTTTGTTTCCTACAGTTTAGCCAGGTTCCAATCCAGGACAAGACCTGTCCTCTGATTCCATGGCTGAAGAGCTTATTTAGGAGCCTTTGGTGAGGGACTTTGTCAAAAAGCCTTTTGAAAGTCAAGGTAAACAATATCGACTGGGTCCCCTTTATCTATGTGTTTATTTACACCCTCAAAGAATTCTAACAAGTTAGTAAGACATGATTTGCCTTTGCAGAAACCATGTTGATTTTCCTTCAGCAATGCCTGTTCTTCTATGTGCTTAGTAATTTTTTCTTTAATAATGGTTTCCATCACTTATGGCCTATAATTTCCTGGATCACCCCTGGATCCTTTCTTGAAGATCGGAGTTACATTTGCCTCCCTCCAGTCCTCGGGTACAGTGCCTGATCTTAGAGAAAGGTTATATATTTTGGCTAGAGTTTCAGCAATTTCACACTTGAGTTCCTTAAGGAACTCTGGGGTGGATGCCATCTGGCCCTGGTGATTTGTTGACATTTAGTTTAGTAAGGCATGTGAGAACATCTTCCTTGTTTATCTCTATCTGGTTTAATTCATTTAATTCCCTCCCTGAAAAAACTGACTCAGCTGCAGGCATATGTTGTCTGTCCTCCTGTGTGAAAACGGAGGCAAAGAAGTCGTTTAGCCGCTCAGCAATCTCCTTGTCTTCACTTATTGTCCCTTTCTTACCATTTTTCGTCAAGTGGCCCAACTGCTTTTCTAGTTGGGTTTCTACTTCTGATGTACTTAAAGAAGTTTTTGTATTTTTTTAATGTTCTTAGCTATATGTGCCTCAAAATCTCTCTTGGCTTTCCTGACGGTTGCTTTGCATTTAGTTTGCCAGAGCTTGTGTTCCTTTCTGTTCTCCTCAGTAGGAAGAGCCTTCCATTTCTTAAATGAGTTTTTCTTCTTTCCAATCACATCTTTTACTTCATTTGTAAGCCATGCCGATGTCCTCTTGGACTTTCCCGGCCTCTTTCTTATTTTAGGAATGCATTTTAGTTCGGCTTGTTTTAAAGTATTTTTAAACAGTTTCCAAGCATTTTGGAGGGATTTGATTTTTTTTTTACTGTTCCTTTTAGTTTGTTCTTTACTATTTTTCTCATTTTGGTGAAATTCCCTTTTTGAAAATTTAAGGTCTCTGTGTTAGTTTTCACTGACAGTTTGCTATCCAAACTTAAGTTGAAGGTTATTGTGTTGTGGTCACTGGTACCTATGGGCTCAGTTACAAGGACATCTTGAACGAGATCTTGTTCATTAGTTAGCACCAAGTCCAGGATCCCCTTTCCCCTGGTTGGTTCCATGACCATCTGCTCAAGGGAATAATCAGCTAGCATGTCGAGGAACCTTATCTCTTTCATGCGTAGAACAAGAATTTAGCCAATCTATTCGGGGATAGTTGAAGTCCCCATTATGACTAATTTATTGCTTTTTGAGGCCTGTTTAATTTCATTTTCCAGATAGCAGTCTGCCTCTGGAGTTTGGTTGGGAGGGCGATAGCAGATCCCTAATGCTAGATTAGTTTTTTGTCCTGGGATTTTTACCCATAATGTTTCTGTAGGTGAGTTTGAATTTTCTTGAAGTTCTTATTCATGAGATTCTAGCTCTTCATTTATGTACAAGGCCGCACCGCCACCGTTTTTCCCTCTCCTGTCTTTCCTGTACAGTTTATAACCTGGAATTTTTGTGTCCCAATTGTTTTTCTCTGTCCACCAGGTTTCTGTTATGCCAATAATATCAATATTTTTTCTTTTGCCAAACATTCCAACTCTCCTATTTTTTGTTCGAAGGCTTCTAGCGTTTGCGTACAGACATTTATATTTATTGCTCTGATGCCCTTTCAACTTTGGCTGTTTATGAGAATTTGTAGAAGGCCTACCATGTCCTACCTCTTGACTACTTTCTATCTTTTTTGTTGACTTGGCCATTTGTGCGTAAATTTCATCCTCCATACTTGGCGTTTCACCCTCTCGAACCGGAAGCTGCCCAGCTCCTGTCGACTTTCCCCTAGGAATCAGTTTAAAAGCTGCTCTGAAGCCCTTTTAATATTAATTGCCAGCAGTCTGGTTCCATTTTCGTTCAGGTGTAACCCGTCCCTTTTGTAAAGGTTTGGCTTTCCCAAAAATGTCCCCCAGTTCCTAACAAATCTAAAGCCTTCCTCTCGACACCACTGCCTCATCCACGCATTGAAGCTCCGGAGCTCTGCTTGTCTGGCTGTCCCTGCGCGTGGACAGCCAGACAACAGTGCAATTGCATATATGAGGACTGTGCAAAGCTGACAATTTAACCATCTCTTGCTTTTTATTGTTTTTAAATTTCACATTATTTCTATTTCCGATAATTTTTAAAAGTATTATGAGACACAATTCTCACTTATTTTCATGCAGCATTTGAATAGATAATATTCCTACTACAAAATTGGATAGAACTTGGAATGTCATCTATCCTTAACAAAATTCATCTGAGACTTCACAAAATGTCACAGCGCATCGTTACCTGGCTACATAAGTATATAGCAGACTGATAAGTATATAAAAGATTGACATATTTATACAGCAAAAGGAGCCTCCAGTGGCACAGTGAGTTAAACCTTTGTGCTGGCAGGACTGAAGATCGACAGGTCGCAGACTCAAATCTGGGGAGAGTGCGGATGAACTCCCTCTGTCAGCTCCAGCTCCCCATGCGGGGACAGGAGAGAAGCTTCCCACAAGGATGGTAAAACATCAAAACATCTGGGCGTCCCCTGGGCAAGATCTTTGCAGATGGCCAATTCTCTCATACCAGAAGTGACTTGCTATTTCTCAAGTCGCTCCTAACACAGAGGGGGGGGGGGCAGCAAAAGTGATAGCAAAATTGTCTTGCTGATTGGAATATTCTTGGAGTTGTAGTTCAAAAAGTAACTTTTCTAAATTCTGAAAATGAATGTATATGAACCTTTGCAGCCACTGTGTCTGGCTTTGGTGAGTGCTGCAAACAAATTCCACTAGCTGAATGTCTCTAAAGACACTGTAGTTTCCATCGACGGGCCTGCTCAGTCATAAAGCATCCTTCCTGGCAGCCTACATCTTAAGAGATGAACAGAGCATGCTTTGAATGCAGTGTATCCATACCTCATCAGCAGGCAAATATACATACTTTACAAGAGAAATCACACCTTGGGTATTTTCATTTCCCCTTTCAAATCAGTCAGAAGCTTTAAGATAGATTTTATGAGCATCTCTTTAGCATTTGTTGAAGAAAAAATCAAGATGAATATACAAACTGCTCCATTCAGTGCTTGCATTGGCACGAGGGATCGTACTGGAACATAACTCTTAAGCAACAGATGGGGATATGCTTAAACCACAAACATTTGGAACCCTTTGCTAAATGCTCCAAATGCTTTCTAGTTTCATGTGGACTGGGGATGTAGCAGTATATGGTGGATAAAGGCTGGTTTGATATCTAATGCAACAAAAGACTGAATCTGCAAGGTTCCTGAAAAATCACCAGAGTTGTGAAGTAAGTGGGTAGCATACCTTTCTGATTTCAAGTAATTTGTCAGTCAGTACTCATAGTATTAATGAAGAAGCCTCAAGCCTAAGAGTGGTTCTACATAGGCACTTTATCTTGGGACCAATCTGGATTGTCAAATTCTGGATCAGCCCTAGGATTGTATTCACCACCAGCCCCATGTCACTCCAGAGGAAAAAGAAAGTCCTTTCCATCCTCTCCTTTTCTAGTCATAGTGGCAGTCACTGCTTACATGGGCCCAAGGGCATGGTTTGCTTTGGATTCCTATGGAAAATTCAAAGTAACCCACAACTTTGAAAAAACAGTTCAAAGTTGAATCGGCTCCATGGATCATGCAGCCATCATGGGTCAGTGCAGATGTGCCCCAAATCTTTGTCCTTCACTGATCTTAAGAGCCTAGGAAGTGTTAGATACTTAGAAGGATTAGAAACTTCCCAGGTTTAATTATATCTTCAGATGTTCTTCAGGTCTTGACTGGTTCCTTGTTAAGTTCTTCATAGTGAAAGCAATATTTAGCCACTGATGGAGAATGAATTGAGGAGACCACAAATAGAAAAGAGCTTCTCAGTAGAGCTTAGAAATAAAAAGTGCTATGTTGCTAAGATTGAGTAGTAATAACAGAATGTTAGGCAATGATACTCTTAGAGCAACAGGAAACTGAGTGCCAGTCATCCCTAGAGAGCTATTGGGTGGTGGGGTGGAGGACTGATTCATAAGCAGCTAAAAAAATGTAGAGAGGGTTTCATTTTGGACAGTAATGCTGCCTTTTTCTTACTTAACAGGGTGTAGCAACTACTTATCCCTTATAATAAAAGTTAATTTGATCTCATGTCTACTTTTCTTATGTGCCTCTTTGTTTCATTAATATCATGGGTTCAGTTCAATGGCTGTTGTACTGTTTGATTCCCAGGCCCAGTGATTCTATTTCATTCATCAATGTGGGCATTCATAGCACAGCCCATTCAGCTCTATTACTTATTTAGAAATCTGGCAAGTTAGTTAGGCTGCCTCTTACTACATGCATAACTGGCTCTGTTATCCTCAATATCAGCCCAATGATGCACTTGACAAGGCACTTTTAAAACTGGAAGAATTTATAATGTTTGATGTTGTGCAGATGAGTAACACAGAGTCTTGAAGGAGCTCTCTTGTTCGTGGCCAGAGGTATTACTGCTTTAAGTGGTGGCAAATTTCACTTGACTCCAGTTGTCTCTCTTAGTTCCTTCCATTGACTTGCAAAATTCCTCTTAAAATAAATCATAGTGGTATACAGGGGAGAAGAAAGCTCTACCGCACCACCGCTCTGGTGCAACACTCTTGATACATACTTCAAAATGTTAGTGCTGTATGACTCAAGTTGCCATTGTTGAAGTTACCATGGACTTCATCACACCAGCCTGCTGTCTCAGCACAATTTTGTTACTGTAGGAAATGGAAACATGCTGATTTTAGTCAATACATCTATGTGATCTATGCTCCTGCAATCTGTCTTCTGCAGAGTTTCCATAATCTTATGTTCCTGCCCTATACCATACCCAGCAAGCCTATTGGATTTTACTATTTTCTTTGTTTTTACCACAACTTTGCAATTATGGGTAATATGATAAAAATGAAAATAGAAAATGTTAGGAAGAATAACATACTGTTATAGTTGCTGTTATATTTCCAAGGACACCAGAAGTGACAACTGTAACTACAAGCTATATTCTTAATTTTCATGTGTTCCAAGTATTTTTAATTTTTTTTCAGGGATATAGGAATGGAGAGGTACACAAAGGCATTGCCTCCCCATAAAACTGGAATACAGAAGTGAGTAGCACTCTTAAAGTGCCCAGAATTTTTTTTCTCCTGAATGATAGATATGAATTCCTGTCTGATCTAAATACTAAAATGCTTTTTTTGCATTAAGATGCATACAATACCTTAATGAAAGAAAGATAGATATCTTTCACAGATATATTTGTAGGAAAGCACTTAAGTTTTTCAAGACATATCTTATTATATTCCACAACAAAGAAGCTAGCTAGCCTTATCTAATTAACTTGTAGGCTCTATGGATAACACCTTTCCAAAACAAATGTGTTGATGGAGGCAGGCAATTTCCCGGGTACAAGGTCATCGAGATCCCCGTGTACAACTGGTGGGCCACTGTGTGATACAGAATGCTGGACTAGATGGGCTGAGGTCCGATTCAGCATGGCTCTTCTTATGTTCTTATGTTCTTATGTTCTTAAATATTGAAAATGGTCAAAATATAGACTCTTATTAACCAGCACCCAGGGAAATTGGAAGATTCTGGATAATTGAAATTTCTGATTGCTTGAAAGCTACTATTAAAATAAATCTATTTTACTACCCCAACTATACCATAAATTCTGTATTGACTTGATATTAATATTGAATTACAGTAAGTATACAACAGAAATAAAGACAAACGTAACTTACATTTCTGCCAAAATCATTTTGAATTTTTATATAACGTATTATTTCTTCCATTTTTGCTGGGTGCTACAGATTCTTGGTCGCTTGAGTTCTGTTTAACTGTGCCCCCTTCCACACAGCTGTATAAAATCCACATTAAATTGGATTATATGGTAGTGTAGACTCAGATAATCCAGTTCAAAGCAGATATTGTGGATTATCTGCCTTGATATTCTGGGTTATATAGCTGTGTGGAAGGGCCCTGAGAATCTACTGTACTTTGAAGCATTGCTAAACACATTCTACAAAAAGTAGCTCCAGTTCAGACCTACATTATTGGCTTCATTAACATGACCAGCCACCGGTGAAAGTTAAATAAAATTTATTTTATCAGTGCTGCTCAGGAAGTCTATTTACCTAAAAGTATTTTTGTTGATAAAAATGTGTGTTATCATTGGCACATTTGCCAAAAATCCTAATGTGAAGAAACCATCCACAGAAAGGAAGTAATTGGCAAAATGAACATGTGCTCTGTATGGAACCAGCTTTTATGGCTCCAGTTGTGTAAATCCTTTTATGCCTTGAAACTCTTGTATTGGTCACATGCCAAAACTCTGAAAAATGTTCCTAGGGAGCAATCTCTCTTACCCTGATAATAACGCAGCCCAGACTAAAACAAGGGATTGTATCACCTTTGGCGTTTCATCTCAAATGCCAGAAAAAATATAACAAAGTCATGGAGTGAAGTATCTATGCCCTACCAGTCTTCTATTTTCACTAATAAAATTTGAGAAAGATTCCTTTTCCCGTTCTCTTTGGGATTCTCTTCTCACCTCTTAAGTTGATTAAGTTGGAATGGAGTCTGATATCCATTGAGGAGTATTCAGTAACTCTTATGAACCAGTCTGTATGTGATATGTAAATGACAGGAGTTGTGATGCCTATCTAGTCTGCAGAGGGAGGTGGTGGTAATAGTGTAGCCCTTGGGACTAGTACTGATTCCCCAAGTCCCCAAAACTCTCCAAAATAATTTGTTCCAAAGTCCTAATTTTAGGCCACAAAAGATTGTTAAAACATTTAGAGCACTAAAATTGTGCTTTGTCCGGGAGATATCCCACACGGAAACAGCAGGATTCCCCCCAAACGGAGTTGGTGTTGCACATTACATCTATCATTCCAAATGATTTCAGAACAGCATGTTGTATAGCCCTTAGGACCGTCAAAGAAAGCAAATAGCAGGTGAAGCAGCTTGCTTGGCTGTGAAAGGTATCCACCCCTACTGTGGGCATATTAGGTAGACATCAGCCCATTGGAGCCCCCAGTGGCACAAGGGGTTAAACCCTTGTGCCGGCAGGAATGAAGACTGACAGGTCTGAGGTTTGAATCCAGGGAGATCCCTCTGTCAGCTCCAGCTCCCCATGCGGGGGCATGAGAGAAGCCTTCCATAAGGATGGCAAAACATCCAAATTTCTGGACATCCCTGGGCAACGTCCTTGCAGACGGCCTATTCTCTCACACTAGAAGCAACTTGCAGTTTCTCAAATTGCTTCTGACATGAAAAGAAAAAAATCAGCCAATTGAGAGCCATGGAGTTGTGAATGTAAGGAAAGTGTCATGATTTTCATTGGGTTTCAGAATACAGTGGCCCTGTTTATTACATGAGGCATCTGTTCCAGGGCCCATCATGTAACGCAATGTTTGCATATAACATGGAACATTATTTTTCTTAACTGAAATGAATGGCTGAAGCATATCCTGGAACCACATAGAAGGATCTAGTTATACCTATAGATTTGTTCTCTCTAGGCCTCCAACTGGCATTGACTGCTGGCATTGCTATGTTCTCCTGTGCTATTCTATGATATTCAAAGCACATATAAATAAAACTGCAGATGTCCTCAGTATATTCACCCCACAACACACAGCATCCCTTCCACCAATTGACTACATTTGGTGGATAAATAGCGTAGACTTCCCAATGGGTAGAAATCTGCATTCTTGTTGGGAAATTACCTGTGGTCCCAGATATGATTAAGGAGGAATACAGTTAACTGCCAGTAGTTGCAAGTAACATTGACATTTTTATATATTTCCTTCTATGCGGTAATCTGTCACATTTTATGTATCATTAAATTGTCATCACTGAGTTTGAGGTTTATTGAAAAGTATACAATTTTGTCTCGTCCTTGAAGATTTAAATTACATGAAGGTCCTAAGCTCAGCAAAACGAGGAAAGTAGCTTTTGCATTAAAACAGAGTTCAAAATATGTAAACATTCAAAAACAATATCTCCACTGGACACCAAGAACAATAACTTGTTTTGCATTTTAAATGTTTCCATGTCATGTGAATCAAGTATAGTAGGAGTTTTCGGCCAATTCTTTGTGGTTAAATCCCCCACCCTCTTCCAGCATGCTAAACTTCTGTGGAAAATATTATCTGCTTTTTTATTCTTTCTCTCTCACACACACCCAAGATATCTGTTTTCTATTTAGCAGCCTTCCCCTTTCATATACCTGCAACGTTTCCAGGAGGACTCCAGGAATTTCAAAGACAGACTTTGCAGGCCTCACATCCTTCCTCTAACTAGCTTCACCTTAGACCTACTAGATGTGCCTTTATCCACTGCAGAGCTTGCAGGTGTGGATCCCATTCAATATAGGAATGTAAGATTATCCTGTCCCTGGCATGCATCAAAAGACTTGAATAAAGAGATACATTCAAGGATATGTTTTCAAATTTAAGGGATTGACAGACAAAAAAAGCATTAGGCAGATGTAACTTCTGTACAAACATCTCCCTCATCTTTTGCAAGCCTGTCCTGCCATTAATGAAGTTCCCTTTTGAGGTAAGTCTGCCTGTGGAGAAAACCATGTGCATTGTTGATGTGTTCATGCCTCTAACGCCCCTTCTACACTTCCAGATAATCCAAGTTATTAAAACAGAAAATACACACTATCTGATCTGAACAGGATTATCGCCTTCCCCACATCTGAATAAAATCCCACATTATCTGCTTTGTGGGAATATATGGCAGTGTGGACTCAGATAACTCAGTTCAAAGCAGATATTGTGGATTATCTGCCTTGATATTCTGGGTTATATGGCTGTGTGAAAGGACCCCAAGTCTATACTGCCATATAGTCCAGTTCAAATCAGATATGGATTTTATATAGCTGTGTAGAAGGGGCCACGGGGCATATAACCTAGCCATATAACCTACAATATCAAGGCTGAAAATCCCTCAATATCTGCATTGAACTGGGTTATCTGAGTCCACACTGCCATATATTCCAATTCAAAACAGAAAATGTGGGATTTTCTGACTTGATATTCTGGATTATATGGTTGTGTGGAAGGGCCCTGGATCCACACTGCCATATAATCCAGTTCAATGTGGACTTTATACAGCTGTGTGGAAGGGGCTTTAGTCAGTTACCAATATTGCACTGTCTTGGGGAGAAGAATAAATTCGTTTAAGAAGAATCATTTAGAGAAACAGAACGTTGCAGGCATATTTTTGACGGCTGAAAGAGTGGGAGGGAATCTAGATTCCCTACAAAATACTGCTGCAGTGAATTTTAAACACCTGTGTTTTTAAATAAAATTCTGATGAAAGAAACCTACATTATACAAGACAGATCGTTCAAAGTCCACAGGTTTAAATAAATGGGCAATTATATTTGATAATTTATCTCTTCTCAAGTAACACCTTTATAACTTCATACTTTAGTTAGATAGAATCTTATCACAAACATGAACACTGGAGTCCCATACCCTCTAACTGTCCCAGTTTGTCAAAGCCAGTATCAATAAATTATCTGCTGTGGAAAATGTCCCACCTTTTTCTCTCTTTTCCCTCTTCCTTCATTGTCTTCAGCAAAAAGTAGCTTGCATTCAACTCAGCAATTGGAGGATTCAAGGAGATAGCAGAATTTTGCCCTTCACAAAATCCTTAACCAGGGGCGGACTAAGGTAATTTTATAAGCGAACATTATTTTAGCGCCCCCCCAAAAAACATTATTTTGGCGCCCCCCAAGTAAAACAAATATACAATTATAATATCACAATACAATTAGTAGTATTATATTGTATCAATGTATATACAATATATTATAGTACATACTCATATTATATTATATCATAATTATATTATACTACATTACAATATAATTATATTATAATATATTGACATTATAATATAACATTCTATTATATTATTATTATAAAATAATAAATAAAATTATTTATTTAAATAAAATTATCCTCAACTAAATATTTTCATTACTCCTATAAAACTCCAATAACCCAAAATAAAGTAAAATAAAATATTGTATATTACTATTTGCCTGCGCAGTTGCGCCTGTCTCTCCTTGATGCTTCTGGCCGGGGGACATGTGCGGGGAGGTGGGTGAGTGTGGTAGGGTTCACACGTGATTGGGCCTGGTGAGGGAGTTCGCCTCAGCGTGCGGCGGCTACTTCCGGTGGCAGCTGTCAGGAGGCAATACGTCGCCAATACCCCTTTGGCTCCACGCCCATCTCCCTTTGTCTCCGCCCCCTGCCTGCCCAATTGGGTCACCGTATTCGGCGGCAGGGCAGAGACAAAGGGAGAGGGGAAGCACTCCCTTCCTGCCTGATAGGGAGTGCTTTGCTTACAGGCTAATGCGCACAGGAGCTACTGGGCATGCGCGGAGGTTTTTGCACATGCGCAGTTGCTCCTGCACTCAACTTCAGCTCCGGAGTAACTGCGCCTGTGTGAAAACCTCCGGGCATGCCCAGAAGCGCCATCGGAGCGCACAAGGTCAGGGCCCAAAAGCAGGCAGCCACGGCGCTACCTGAGGAACATTGGCAGGGCCAGGACACTGTCTGGCGCTGGCGCCCGGTGGGCGGGGGAATTCACCCCTTCCCAGATGGCGCCCCACGCGGCCGCTTCCTTGGCCTACCTGTAGGACTGCCCCTGTGCTTAAGACAGGTAAACTGCTGCAGCCTCTCCCTAATTGTTTGTTCTTCCTAGAGGATAACTTTTGCTATCTTGCCCATGCACTGATGTCACTTCACCATACATGTCCCAGTTTTCCTTTCTTGCCATTTAAAAGGCATAAAATTTAGTTCTAGGTCTGTTGTGTTATGTTAAGCTGCCAAATATATAGCTAAACCAGGGCCTACCATGTACTTTACATATATTAGTAATTGATCATCTGTCACACCACAGAGTCTCCAGGCTGCCCATTTGCCCAGGCCTACACAGGCCCATCCTATGAAGTGGTTAAACCGTCAGTTTGATGCTCCCCAGGTTCCATCGGGGCCTCTCTGCATTCTCGTGTGATAGTGGCACGGAATACACAGATAACTACATCCAAGATTACCAAAGCGAGACTCCCTTTTGGCCAGGCACTGCAGAGGAGCCATAAACTATTCCTCCCTGAAACATCTGTGCCCGGTAATTGGGGAACATTCCGGAGAACCTTAGGTAACAATAAACATATAGTTTCTCATCAATCATTGGGTTTGATGTTCGATGCACTGGGACTGGCCAAGGGACCCTATATCAGAGAACCCCGCACCGTAGGGGGCATCTCGGATCAACTCATGCCAACAAAGGATGTTACTCTGAAGAGCCGGCCGCGAACGGCCTGACCTAAGCTACTCCCGCCCACTCCACCGGGCTGCCTTGGTCCATTGAACTTTGTGTCAGTCCTGCTCAAGCCTCGCTGCTGCTAAGACTTTATTGCTAAACTTCCTTGCTTCCCAAGCTGCCCGGTTGTGGAAACGGAGGGATTCTGTTTGGAGACTCTTCCTGCGCATCCAGCTTGGAATCCCCGCCGCAGGACTTACCGCCTGCTGTTCCTGATTGCTACTTTAAGGCATTGTATTGGCCTTCACGCTTTCCTCTTTCCTGCACAATAAAACTGTGTTGTACCTCAAAGCTGTGTGGTTTGTTCAGGGAGATCAAGTGTGCCCAAGCCCTAGAAGGCGACATCATCCTCCTCCTGGAAAGAAATACTAATTTACATTCTTTGAGCTGTGTATTTGCACATGTGGACTTGTGTGAGCAAACATTGATGTATTTGTTTCTAATCTTTATTGTAAAATAATATAAGAAAGGAGTGTTGAATGTTGTTGAATCATTACTCCCATGGTTCCTATTAGCTCTGTTAGGTAGAAGCAATGGGATTTATGGTCTAGCAATATCTGGAGAGGCACAGATGACCTACCTCAGTGTACATAGACTGGATGAAGGAACAGGCAATTTGGCTGAGATGAAGTTAAGGTCAAAATTATTAAATATTTCTTTAGATTTTTTTGTAATTTAGGAGAAAGGTGGATTGTCTAGAAGCAAATTTTCTGGGTTACTCAGCGTGAATCATCCAAACCAAAGTATTAAACAGAAGGTGAATTTATTCATCCTTTCAAAACATCCATATGGACAAAGAATGTTTTCTACTAATGGTAAATATGGAATTGAGAAATATTGCAGATGTCTGAAGGCAAATCATTGTTTATTCTGATAATTACCAGAAGGCATCCAGATCTATAGTTCATTAAAATGAACCTCCCTCTTGAGGTGGGCTGTCATGGGAAGGGCAAGTACAGAGCCTTTTCTGAACACCAGTTAGCACCTCAGTATTTTAGCTCCTTTGAACACTTTCATTTGTAATGTCTTTGCGGCTCTCTGAAGAAATAAGTTAAAGATTTACAAGACCTTCTTAGGTCAAGATGCCCTTGAGAACGAGGCTAAAGCACGAGTACCCAGAAGTTTCTGTATCAAGTAGAAACAATTTGTGACTTACAAAAGAAGTTCAAGTTCATAAAAAAGGATCCCAGAAGGATAAAGAACAACGATGACACCAAGCAGCAAACTATGAGAGATGCATCTCAGCAAAAAGAATTCAGGCAAATTATGCTTTAAGAAATATGGCAGATTCAGAGGAGAGGCACTACTCTGCTTAATGCTAGCTAGAGCCCTTAGGGGACCCATTGTTTTTTTTCTGCAGCCTTATACTCCTGTTTAGACGAGGAACAGAGAAATTCTGGTAGACTCATCAAATAGAATATGAGGTTGAGGATTATATCCTAGCTCAGTGGTTCTCAACCTTCCTAATGCCGAGACCTCTCAGTACAGTTCCTCATGTTGTGGTGACCCCCAACCATAAAATTATTTTTGTTGCTACTTCATAACTGTAATTTTGCTACTGTTGTGAATCGTAATGTAAATATCTGATATGCAGGATGTATTTTCATTCACTGGACCAAATTTGGCACAAATATCCAATACACCCAAATTTGAATACTGGCGAGGTTGGAGGGGATTGATTTTGTCATTTGGGAGTTGCAGTTGCTGAGATTTGTAGTTAACCTACAATTAAAGAGCATTCTGAACTCCACCAACAATGGAATTGAACCAAACTTGGCACACAGAACTCCCATGGCCATTGACCTTGAGTTTTGAAGTTGTAGCTCACCTACATCGAGAGAGCACTGTGGACTCAAACAATGATGGATATGGGCCAAACTTGGCATAGATACTCAATATGGCTAATTGTGAACACTGGTGGAGTTTGTGAAAAATATTCCTGGACATTTGGCGGTTGTAGTTGTTGGGATTTATAGTTCACCTACAATCAAAGAACATTCTGAACTCCACTAAGGATAGAATTGGGCCAAACTTCCTACAGAGAACAACCATGACCAAAAGAAAATATGTTTTCTGATGGTCTTTGGCAACCCTTCTGACACCCCTCATTCCCCCCCCCTTGGGGTCCCAGCCCCCAGGTTGATACTTGAGGAGGTATAATGGGGCAACCAGTGGTTCAGGGTACTTCTTAGTACTTCTTAGATAATGTTGAGTGCCTGAGCCTTTAAAAATAGTACAATTCAAATCCACATTCTTGGAAATAGTTGTGTTTTTCTTAATGTGAAAGAACATATGTAAGATTAATCAACAGCTGGATTTATTTTAGTCAGATACACAGCAAGAATTTTGTGGGTTGTTTCCTTTAAAAAAAAGAATGATTAAATTTAATTTGTAGATACCCAAAGTTCAAATGTCTTCAAGGTTTAGAATCATGTCTATTTCCAAATCTCAATGGAAAAGTTATTTGGACCCGTTTTCTGATGCTTGTCCAAATTTTGTGCAATCAAAGGAATAGACAGATTTGTCACAATGAGCAGTCATGAATAATATACATCTGATGTTCTGATCTGACCACTGAATGAATCAGCTTCGAAAAATATCTGTAAATAGCCTATTTACAACCCATTGTATAATTGGCTGAGTGGAAAAAGAGTTGTCAATTTCTGGGAAAAGTGTTGAATCAAAAGCAAATTAAACACACAGGAAAATAAAACAACCTCCTTTGGGGAGTTCTAAGAGGAGAGTATAACCTCAACATTACAATGTTTCTCTTTAGTATTTTGAAATCTATTGAAATAGGAGTAGGAGGTTAGCAAGTTGCGGAGTGAAGAAGGAAATTTCTTCACAAGCTATTTACATCATGAAAGTGGTTACTTTCACCATGAACTGGCTAGACGGGGTGATACAATACAAGGCTTTTTCATGGTGGTTGGGCTTCTAAGCAAGCTATGTGTAAAGTTTCATGCTGGATAATAGTGAAGGAAGGATGACATTTAAGAGGCAAGAGTGGGAGGCACTCTTTTAAGATGGAGACTAGAAGGAATGAAAGCAAAAAATGAAGACAACTGCACTAAAAAGAATTATCAGCTGGGGGAAAACTGTGAAAAGAAATAGGGATTTGGACCCAAGTTCAATAAAAATCTATACACATATAGCATTAAATAAAAGTTGTTGAACTGATTAAAGTCATCTAAGAACAAAACAAAAAAAACCCCATTACATATAATTATTGAAGCTGGCATCGTCATTAAGTGTTCATGAGATCATAAGTCAGACTTGAAATATCATACATTTTGGGGTTACATTTATTAATGACTGAATATTATTATTATTTTATTATTTATTTCAGCCCTTGTTTATTTCATGACCCGTTTTGGAAATTAGATATTTGTTTATTCATTCATTTTTGATTTTGAAACTTGTGGTTCCTTCTATTCTCCTAATTTACGGGGTTCATACTAAGGGTACTTAATTTTTTTGTTTCGGTGCTTTACTTTTTGCGCTACAGTTTTTTATACACTTGTTATGTTCGGGTCAAAATGACCCGGTAGCCTTTATACTAATCTAATACCATATTTTGAGTAAAACAAAGGATTTTTAGTTTATTTTGAGACTACTTATTGCATCTACTATTGTTTATCAAGTTATCTACTTGCTTTAGGTGGACATAAATGGATGGATACATTTATGCAAATGATTTCAGAACAAACCATATGCATTTTCTTTCAGTACCAATTTTTGAATTCATTGTGAACAGACTAGGTAATGTGAATGTTTACTGTTGTGTGTTTTCATATGCCTGTTATTATATCTGATATGTGATTGATATATGATTGCCATGTGTTTTGCTATATGACTGATATGTAATAGCCATTTGTGATCATCTATTTTGTACTGTTACCTCCCACCTGGAAGGCATTACATCTGACCTATGACTGTATACATGTAGATTGTTATTCCTTATGATATGTATTACTACTGATGTTAGATATATTGTCCCATGCTTTGTATTGGGATGTCCTTCCTTTTACTTTTTGCTACATATTACAGTTTATTGATATTTTGCTACCCTTGTGAGTAGTTTCTGGTTATTCAGAGTGACTTTTTCCTCAGTGTGTTTCTACTGTTTTCATAGCCTGCCTGGCTGCATTACCAGGTGTGTGTGACTCCTCCCTGCCCTCAGAATAGTACCTTTGTTATGCAAAACAGTAACAGGGGAGAAGCCACATACATGCATGGAATGTGGAAAGAGATTCAGTCAGAGTGACAAACTACGTATCCATCAAAGGACGCACACAGGGGAGAAAGCACATATCATATAAACTTGAGTATATACTTTAGTATAAGCTGACACCTATATAATATAAGGCACCTAATTTTAGGACAAAAATTGGGAAAACTTACTGACTTGAGTATAGGCTGAGGGTGGGAAATGAGGCAGCTATGAGGTGGAAAGGAGGTTTCTGGAGAAGAAAGACAGTGGGAAGGGGGAAACTGGAGAAGGGGGAAAGATTTAGATGGGAAAGGGGTGTGGAAAAAGTGCTTTTCTTTCTTTGCCTTTGAATAAATAGATCAGCAGAAACCTTTTGGGGGAAAAACTGATTTTTTTTTTTTTTTTTTTTTTCTGATTATTTTTATTATTATTTTTCAAAATGCTTTTATACTGTTAAAATTTATTTTAGTTTTAAGTTAGTTGTACTAATAGTTACCTGAAGTTGTTGTTGATGTTGTTGTAAAAGATATAGCTGATTATTCACGCACAAGTTTGTTACTTTGGTGTAACATGCAAATTAGGCTGTTTTACATTAATCAACATTTAAAAAAATTAAAAAGTTTTTTAATTCAATTTTTCTTTGATAATGAACAACTATGATCACACACAGTATAATAATGCAACAGGTATTCAAAAAGAACTTTTCAGTGGCTCAAAATAACATCCGGGTCAAAATGACCCGAACATAACAAGTGTATAGTAAACCCGAACAGAACAGCAGGGTTTTAATAGACCGCTCACTCTGAAGCTCAGAGCGGTTTACAGCAATAAAATACCAATAAAAACACATAACATTAAAACAGCATTAAAACCAATTCCACCCCCCAAGAAACTGCGGCAGGGCAGTAGTGACCTTCCCAAAAACCTAGGTCTCAAGCCAGAGAACCCCCCAACAAAAGGGTAATCATTTCTTAAGTCCCTAATCTCCAGCACTTCCAAAACCCTCCAGAAATGGAGTACTACCAGGCTTAACATTTAGGTTTTTGAAGGATACCATCAGCAGAGGTAGTTATGATAACATAACTCAATTGTCATAGCTATGTCAGAAAATGTAATAAAATACAAGCCAAAAACCTGCATTGCTAGTCACAATAAAAATATGTAAGTGTGGGACAGCAAAATTCCACAATGCCTTATTCTAATGTAGTGCTGACTGAAAGACCCAATAGCTTTGTTATTAATCCTCTCTGGTTATAGGTTGGACAATTTTAACAAGGCACACAAATGAAGTACTACTTTTGAATAACAGGCAAAGGTTTTAAGTGTGCGTAGGTAAAGACAGTTTATAAATGTGACAATCAATGTATGTATATACAAATTGAATATAACAGAAGGTACTTTTGTGGGCTGGGGGCAGACTCTCATACATAATTTCTAACACAGGTTGTCTGTATTTGTGTTGCCTATGAACAATTTGCTCCATCTCATAAGGATATATACAGAGAAAGGTTTTCACACACAAAAAAGACAAGGTGAAGCCACCTGTTTGGGGTTCTTCGATTGTGCTTTTCCTGCATGGCAGGGGTTGGACTAGATGGCCCATGTGGTGAATCCCATCACATCAGAAAAGTGGGGCATAATCCCAATAAATAAATGAATAAATAATCTGATAGAGCAATACAAACAAACATCAAAATCAAAATATTTATATAATGTTCACTAAGAAAAACCACCTCCAATTCTACTGCTTACCTTGTTTGTTTCTTAAGAATCTTTAAATTTTTCCTTCTGAAAGATAAGGAAAGTGTCAGTGTTAAAGACAGATGCCACTTAAAAGCCAGGCCCAAGTAGGTGTGAAAAAGAGTTTATTGTCCACTAATCACCGTGCTTAGAAAGCACTTAAAAAACTAAAGATATTTGCAAGTCAGTGTAAGTTAGCTCAAATAAAGTAGCCTAATTTGGCATAAAACAAACAGTCTTTGTGAGCATCAATAAATAGGAAAAACACAAAGGAACAAGATCAAACGCAGAGTCGAAATGGAGTCCTGGGTCATCACGGATGGGCAGTCCTAGGGGTTGAGCATCAGGCATAGTCACGGATACCGGGTCAACAGAGGGAGGAGGCAAGCCAAAGGTCCAGAGCAGCAGAGTAGTTCAAAGGATTTCAAACCATGCCAAGAGCAGCAGCAACGAAGTTACTCCATAAAGGAAACAAGATACAGGATACAAGACACAGCACTTCAGAATCATAAGTCCCAAATGCAACACCTTGCCAGCCGCAAAGTGAAGCATCCCAAAGCCCACATTTTATTAGTCTTCCATCTTGGACCCACCCGAGCTTGACAACGCCCCATCATTAGCAGGCTCAGCTGCTGTTGCCTCAGCAGCTGCAGACCCTCTCCAAGTCTCCCATCTCATGTCAAGACTTAGGTCTCCCCAGCAGTCATCAGGATAGCCTGAGGGCCATTCATTGTCATCAGAGAACCCCAAAAAGGTGTCACTGCTTGTGGGTTCCTCGCACACAGCCTGAACCTCCCGCACCCTGGCCCAATCCATCTCTGGCTCTTCATCCAAAGTATTCCCTTCACTCTGACTCCCATCGTCCCCAGGGAAGTCCTCAAAAGACTCCTCATCAGTAGGCTCTGTGAGTATTTGCCTTATTCTTTTGCACTGAGAGATCTCCTCTGCACTTTGCTCACAAGTAAGCCTTTTGCTTCTCCTCTGAGGCATAGAATGGCTATCATCAGCCCCACTCAGTTCCTTACTACTGCTAGATGCTGAAGAATCAGCCCCACCCAACTCTCTACTACCAGGAGCAGCAAGAGCCTCAGGCTCTACTACAACAGTCAGTCTCAAGAGGGTTTTCCAAATTTGAAATTTCCAATCCCCCCCCCTCTTTTTTTTACTGCAGATGACATGAACTGAGCATACTGTATAGCTAAGCTACAACATCTGGCAAATCATTGTATGATTTTTTAAAAATCAGAAGCATCGGATAAAGTTATATTTCACCAACCAGCCAATCTTCCTGTACTTGATCCGTAGCTATGCTTTGTTTTACTAATTAAATAAAAGTAGTTTTGAGTAAACAGTGTTTCTGAAAATTATAAAAACCACGAGAAGAAAATGCATTGATGTGTCGAGATAGCCTTCCTTATCAGGAATGAAATTATTTGTGCTTATTCTCCATATTTCTACTTTTTACCAATGGTGCCTACTTCACCATGTTCTTCTGATAATACTGATTCACATATACCATTCTGGTAGTGTTGGAACACTGCAATGCCTTAAGTAAATTGGAAAATGATCTCCAGATTCATTTGGATAATAATTATCTAAAAATAGCTAAAAATTAAAAATTAAAAATGTATGAACTGAGAATAATTCCTCTTAGACCACTGGGATTTGACTAGAATGAGAAGAATATGGGTATTTCAAAGGCAAGAGGCAAACCCATCTAATTGAAACTGCAGGTAAGATATTGTAAGGCACATTTTTCCCTATCAAGACCATACATGGATGTGTGGTAGCCTTTGGAGTTTCATTTATCAGTGATAACCAACAAAGAAACATGCTTTCCTTGCCTAGTAGGAGACCTTATAAATCCAAAGATAATGTTTGAATAGTTTTCTTGTATGGTCTAAAGGAAGCACAAGTTCACTTGAAACAAAACCTATCTGTGCTTGATAGGGATTTTCAGCATGTTGGTACACTGGCCTAACTAGAGGCAGCAGCACTTATGCAGAACTCTGCCAACTCTCCAAATGAAAGAAAACCCCTTCTCCATGAGATATCTCCCTGGAATGAAGGCTGAATCAGAATGCCAGATGACTTCTCCTGTTAGCACCTTTTTCCTGTAGGCCTTTGTGTTGAATTTCCTGGATTCACTTGAACAGGTTGGAGTCTTCTAAACCATATTGGGATTTCCTTTGTGTGACAATGCATATTTGGATGATAAGAAACAGATTTATGGAAGCTGTGGATAGTACCTCCAAGCAATTGCCTGGCAGACAGTTCATACTTGGGCACATAAATGTGCCCTTCTACTTTTCCCCATTCCTTTGTTATGAAATTATTGTGCAACAAGCAGTGACTAACTTATCAGGAATGAACCAGAGACTGTCATTTAAAACTGTGAGGAAATGTTTTTAGCTTCAGGACAGCTGCACCTTATTGGGGCATTCAATAACATTGATGTCTTTATGGTGCCAAGTAGAAACTTGACTATATACCAAGGCCTTTGAGCCCCACTGATTTCTCTCAAATACTAATGTAAATAGTTTTAAACTGTTTTAAACTTTTAAATCTGTTTTAACTCACTAATTATATTTAACATGTTCTGAGTTAAATTACATTTATTGTTTTAAACTGCTTCACCCTGTCCGATTTTTTAATTTTACTTGTAAGCCACTCTGAGATTTTTTTTCAAATTATAGAATGTGGTAGAAATATGTTACTAAATACATAATGCATAAATAATAATATGAATAAAACATATTTTTCTTCAAATAACTCTGAAATTGTATGCCCTGTTCAGATGCTTGTAAATTTCCCCAGTCCTCCTCAAGTATGTGCTCAGACTAGTAGGCATAAATTATATGTATGTAAATGTTACAATTATTGTTCTGAGCCAATTTCTCTGACGTTAGAGAAAGAGAATTTTTATAGTATTATTACTTGCATTTGCACTCAATTATTCTGCCAAGGATTTTAGAACAGAGGGCACAAGCTTCAAGTACTGTCTGCCATCCATAAATTAGTGAGTAGAAGTCTTCCTTGCATTCATTGCTTAATTCAACCCTTTTACATCAGAAATGAAATTCATATTCATTTCTGATGTAACTGGTGTTGTGACTGGTGTTCATTTGTCCAAACATACAGATAAACTGAATAAAAAATTCCATAGTAGGTTTAATTTAGAGGCACCATAAGTTGGAAGCAACCTGAAGGCACAGAACAACAGCAACAACACAGTGACATATTATACAGCTAATGATGGGAAATTCCCAACTGATTCTATTTTACATCTCCCCAGTCTGGTACATTGCTGCTTAGTCTGCCAAGCTAAGAGAGTAGTCCACAACATCAACTGCATACTATCACGTAGTGGTGATACTCTTTTTGGATCTCTTGATTACCTCTCTTACTGATTTCATGTTGAACAACAACTTTTGTTCACTGGGTGTTACAAACTTCAGAAGGTCAGAAACAATGTGATGGTCAATTATAACCCTTTGGCTTGCTGAATAGAAAACTGGACATGGTGCTTGTCATACAATCAGATAACAAACAACACCTGATGACATTTCTTGTTCCACACAACCACTAGAGGACCTGTCTCTAGTTTTTACTTTGGCAACCTTTTTACTTTCCACCTTCTAAAACCATTGTTGGGACCTTTTTATATGAGAAAGTTAATGCTAGTATTTAGTTTTATTTTAGATGACTTGAAATTTGACTAGTTGTTACATGCCTTCAACTTAATTCAGACTTGTGTTGACTCTCTCATAATGCTTTCTTGGAACTATCTCTTCAGAGGAGTTTTTCTATTTCCTTCAATCTTTATCACACCAGGTTGCAGTCTTGCTGCAATCTCACTAGTTTAGCGAATGGATTCATATAGATTTTAGAGCAGTCGGTATTACACTTCTTTTTATTAGTGCAGTGGCATTGCTTTGGAAATCTGTGGTCCTGCCATCAGTTTTCCACACAACCCTCAAAACCCCATCTTCCTACTCTATGCCCTGCTCAGCAAACAATATGGTTTTAATAATTGTTTATCTTTTTTATTTTTAGCATAATTATTCAGTTAAGGCAATAAATAAATAAATAAATAAATAAATAAATAAGAAAAGGCATGAAAAGGGAGTGGAGGAGTAAAACATCCACCTTGGGAATAGCATGAGAGAGAGGAAAGAAGGGGAGAATCATATTCACTGATGTCACATGACTGCTGGCATATCAGCACAGAAGCAGGACAATCTTACCACATTGAGCTTTATTCATAGGAAAATATCAGTATCAGGAGGCATCGATGGCTTTGACCCATCAATGAAGGGAGTGTTACAGTCATAAGGGAAAGGTAAGCCAGCAGCTGGGTACACACAATGTTCTGTGATAGCTAGCTAGTAGGCCTGGTTGATCCATGGTTGTAAATGTTTCCAAAATACTTATAAAACAAAAGTTCTGGTGGTGAACATTTCAGAACTCTATCAAAATTTCATTATTGTTTCATTATTGGTGATTTTTTAAAAGACAGAACCAATTAGGAACTGCCATTTATAATGAAATTTTGAAAGTTTTGTTAGAGTTCTGAAATGTTCACTACCAGAACTTCTGTTTCGTAAGTACTTTTGAAGCATTTACAACCATGGATCAACCAGGCCTACTAGCTAGCAGCAATAGCTGTGATTTTCCAGATGTAATATTGTCCTTTCTCTAAGATTGGAAGAGTATGATTTTCCAAAAGTCACTGAGTTTCCCTGAGTAAGCAGTAATTTGAACTCTGGTCTCCTGGACTCTTCGCCTGATATTCAGGCCACTACGTTATACATGCTTGGGATATGACTTGCCTCACATCATTGCAGGAAACTGGGCATGGATATGTTTTGTTTCTCATAGGACGAAAGTGTTGGAACAAGCACTGATCATTCATACAAGGACGGGATTAAGGGGATAGTCTGCAGTCTGGAATCCTAGTAGTCATGACTGAGGGAGCACTTTGACATAACTGTTCTCAGAATCTAACAACTCCAGCTGATGTTTGTTTTTACAGCTGTTTGGGGGCACTCTTACATGTGTTAACCATGTGGTGCAAGTGACCCACTAATAGATGAAAGGAAAATCTCTAATATTTCTAGCTGTGTCTGTCTCAAATTCCACTCAAACCAAATGGAGAGAGTGACAAAAGCCAAAGGACCCCCTTTCTTGCAAGTGATTAAGAAAATGAAATATGTTCCTTCACCTTAGGAACATATGTCATTCAATCTTTTTAAAGACATTGGGCTAGTAAAAAAAATCACTCCCTGCCACCCAAATAGTTTGGTTTTCATCTCCCCACTAAAAATCGACTTGTATTATCAAACAAAATATATAACCATAGCAAAAAATATTTTGGGTTTTAACTAAGAACACAAAACTCTAAAACTAAATTAATACTGGCTTTCATAGTGGAGCTAGGCAGGCACTCATCAACCTTAGTTATGAATGATTAGTATGACATTGGCTTTGATATAAATTATTAATGTGCTTAAAATATATTTGTGTATAAATACACACATAAACACATATATGCATTGTCCCATTATTAATCTTCTTGCTTGAGAATCAAGGATGTAATTGTTGAAGGAGGCAACAAGTAATTTTAGAAGTTTTATTTTCCCTGTGATAAAGTATTGAAAACCAGTATTCAAAGCCTATTCACAATGTATGACTTTACAATTTGCTTATAATTCTTTTGTAACAGAAAACGGTATTTTCTGCACAAAAATAATATAGTACAGAAACATAATTTCTGGTACAGAAAAATTCTGTCCTGTGAAGAAGTTACAGAATAAGAGCCTTATTACATGAGCCCCCTCCCATTACAGTCCTGCTGTCTGTAAAATGCTATGCTGTTGGAATTTCTGTCTTTTTGACACCTTCAGAACCATTCCAAGATTACAGCATCTCTTGGCACCAGACAAATACTGCATACCCTGTACATCTTCCAACATTATGCGCATTCTTTTTCATTATTTCTTTTTTTAGAAGGGTTGGGGGGGGGGGGGGAAGGATGATAAAAAAAATTCACAGAAAATTGTAGTTTGACAGTACCTGGAAAGGTTATTTAACAGATTAGCAACAACATCATGTGGCCAGCCCATCCAGATGCAATTGCTACTGTCTAGATACAGTAATGATTTACATGCCTTGTGCATAAAGGCTCTAAGTATCTTCTCTCCTGCAGGACCTTCTCTCCTTCCGCAAGGCCTGCAAGAATAATCTTTTCCGGCTAGCCTTTGATTGCTAGGCCAGAAATTTTTTTTAAGCTAATTTAATATGTATGCTTTTACCTCTGTGTGTTTTACCTGATTGTAAGCTGCTGCGAGTCCTCGGGAAGTGGCGGCATACAAGTCCAAATAATAATAATAACAACAATAATAAGATGTCCTGAATACAATTTTTTTTCTGTCCAAAAATGCTGTTCCCTGCACAGAAAATCCCCCACTTGCTTTACTACCATCAGATCCTCTGAAGATGCCAGCCACAGATGCGAAACATCAGGAGAAAATGCTGCTAGAACATGGTCATACAACCCAGAAACTACACAACACCCCCAGTAGAAGTCTTGTTTTCACTCTGGAGACTAGGGCTTGGAGCAATAAGATCAAATTACAGTAAAGGAGATTCCACCTGAATTATTGCCAATTTGGAAGCAGCTTTGAGTTCCCTTCAGGGTTGAGATAGAGTGGGGTAAAATACAGTAAATAAAAAAAATTACAGTAAACAAATTAGGAAGAACTTCTTGATCGCAAAAGCTATTCAACAGTGGAACTCACTGTCTTGGAGTGTGAAGGAAGCTTCTTTTTGGAGGCTTTTAAACAGAGACTGGGTAGGCATTTGTTTGGGGTTCTTTGAATATGCTTTTCCTGCTTGGCAGGGGGTTGGACTGAATGACCAGTGTGGTAGCTTCCAATTTCATGATTCTATGATTTACAGGCTGAAACATGCTGCTTGAAAATCACAGGAAAAAATGAGATGAGGTTGTATGGAGGCTTCTCACTGTCTTTGAAGTGGGTGGATAATATCTCACTCACCTTCCCATGTAGTTGATGTTAAAGCAATCTTATAGGCAGACTGAGGGATGAGTTGTTGTAGGTTTTTCGGGCTGTATGGCCATGTTCTAGAAGCATTCTCTTGACGTTTCGCCTGCATCTGTAGCAGGCATCCTCAGAGATTGTGAGGGATGTCAGTTCCAGAAAGATAAATACAATAGGCCCATGTATTATGTGACCGATCCATTGCATATAATCTGGATACTATTCTTCTTACTTGAAAGAAATTATATTTTTGCTTGTAGCTGAAGCATACCATAGAACCATACTGGAAGACCTAGTGATGCCTAGAAAAGTGGCGCAATTCTATGGTCAACTTCCAAAGCTATTATGGTACTGAAAGCTCTTCACATATAACTGAAACCACAAGATCATGAAATAAGTGAGGCCTACAATACAATGACACTAAGTTGCTAGCTTCAGATAGAAACTTATTCATGATAATTGCTGGCTAAAAAACTAGTATTATTTTCCTTTTTTTCCTTAAATATAACCCAGATGCACCATTTCATGAGCATGCTCTCCCTTTTTAATCACTTTAGTTTTGTTTTGAATTTACAATATTTTTCCATACTGCAAGTTTTTTTTAAAAAAAAACCATGAAGAGGCTGGAAAATGATGAAATGCCTTTTCTGATTGCAGCTGGGAAAATGAGGCCCTGAATAATTTTGCCAGAAGGAATCCAGAACCACAACGGGGTGTATATTATCCATATTATTGGCCTAATATTTCATGCTGATTTTCTGCTTACAGTTCATGTCAGCACCTAAATTGTTATATTCAACCTCTTGAAAATGTCTTCTAGAGATAAAACACTCACATGCATGCACATATGTGTGTGCACATTATAATCCCTCTAAAGTCAACTCTTGTTCCATAATGTAGTGATATTTACCGGACACTGATCATTTTCAGCTGTTTTGTTTAATTCAACCCAGTCGTTAGCAAGATATTAACACAGAAGATGGGCTGGATGCTTCCTAAGAATAATTTGTATATCTTTGGAGAATTCATTCACCACCAACCCATCCGGCTATTGGCCATTTAGATCCTTGGGGCTGTTTACGTCTGATGTACATTAAGGAGAGGGATGGCTACCCTGTACGCATCCTTTGGCAACTGTCCAAAGAGAGACAGATGTTATGCTATCCTACTATTTTCACTAATATTTTTTTCTATGCACATGAAGGGATGTTTTCATCCAGAAATCTCTGGTGTGCCGATATGTGCACTTTTGTACTGGCAAAACCCATCAATTCCCACCTCAGATACAGATCTTGGTTTTCAAATTCTAGGGAGTCTATAACATAACACAGATGTTTAGACTGCATTCATTGTTAATGCTGCTATTTTGCTATAAATGGCCAGGTTTCTATAGTGGTTTAAGTGGACTGGACTCAGATCCCTGGTATGCAATGAAGTCTTGAGATATCCTGTGCGCATCAGAATTTCTTTGACTCAGTTCACTTTATGTAAAATGGAACTGGTAGTATCCTCACTCACTGGGTTACTCTGAGCACATATAAAATATAGTTTCATAGTCCAGGTACTAGGGGGGAAATTACAGGAATAATAAAGTAGTTCTAGCCTTTATCAGTGTTCACAAAAGAGTCCAGACACACTTTCACAGCACACGATATTTTCTCAAGATGGATGATTAAAATATATTTCTGGAGATTGTTGTGACTTTCCATCACCCTCTTCCACAAATGGTTTTAACACAATTGCTTAGAATTTTGAAGAGAGTTGAATTCATTTTCAAAAAAGCAGGCAAAAAGGTTCCTTAGTTTTCTAAAGTGAATAACTTTTGCAAGTGTGGCATTGTCAACATGTAGACACAGTGAGGGAATATTTAGTCATGAAACATTTTTGCCATTTAAGGTCATCATGTGTGGTACAATATGATGCACACAAACATCTGTGGGGAATACAATTCTGGTTGGACTGTGGTTACCTAAAGCTATGGACACAACTGAACACCACTGAATTGGCTTATTGCCAATATCAGGATAGCATAGAGTTGTATTGGAAGACCTAGAGATTCCTAGAGATGTATTCTATCTAGGAATCCTGTGTGTCCTCCGATGCAACTCCCATGGTAGCTTCCAGGGAGAGCATACTGTAGAATTGTCTGGAAAACCTCACAAATTCCTAGAGAGACCACTTTCCCCAGAAAATAAATAGAACCATGTTTATGGTTTCTGAAGGACTTACTACAATTGACATAATACAGTGTGTGTAGTTGCAGAATGGACTTCACCAGCTAAACTTGGAAAATACATTGAAAGTTGCTCAGTTGACCCAAAGCAAACTGTAGTTTTTAATGCAAACTATCCTATTCAAAATGGTCATGTGCTGAAACTTTAACCCATCAAAGAAAGAAAAATGTATCCCACCTCTAATTCACTAACTTTTTACATCTTCATCTATGCTAATCTGTCACAAATGTTTTAGATTAATATGGGCTTTAGCAATATTGTAAGCTGCCTCGAGGCATGAGGAGAGGCGGGCAAGAAATAAAATTATTATTACTCGTATTACCCCTATTTTTAAAGAAGCATCACTAACGCCTTTAATCAAGTGTTATTCATTTCTCTTAAATCAATCAATTTCACCAACTAGTATTTCATAGTTGGCAAACGGGAATTCTTTCATCTTTGCATATACAGTATTATTATTATTATTATTATTATTATTATTATTACTTTGGACTTTTTCGCCGCTGAACTCCGTGAGGCTCGCAGCGGCTTACAAGGCCAAGAGGCAACAAACACAAGCAATAAATAACGAACAGGACAATACAACAACCAAGGAGTGGGGGGAAGGGGACAGAGTCAGGGTCGGGCGTAGCAGTGATGGTCCGGGGCCTAGGCTGGACCCACTAAACCATCAAAGGATGGGAGGCTGGGGGGTCTTGAGGGGAATCCCCACCACTGGCCACAGCAACAAAGTGTGGGCCGGCTTCCTCCGTCCCGCAGCCCGGCAAGAGAAGTATAACAATCTTGTTGCTGTGATCACATACTGAAGCAGTTTCCCATGGATCTTCTTCAACTGTTCACTCATCATGCCCAGAACAGTTCTGGTTTTAATTTAATCTTAACCTTTAAAATCCTCTGCATCAATGTACGTATTTGAACCCATTTTAAAGCCTGTTTTTTGTTGACATGCCCATCCTATATGATAAAATGTTCTATCATTTCTCAAATTTCCAACCTAAATTGGAAACCCTTTTATACCCGCTCTTCTTTTGTTCCTGCCTCATTAGACCACTGCTGGTTTACAGAGAATAGTTGTGGATATAGGAAGGAAATATTAATGAGATGCTTCCAAAACTAATGCAAGAACCCATCTTGCACCATTCTTTACCCAAGTGCATGTAGTATCATATGCCACAATTTTACCCAGGAAGTCTATTATTCCCTCTAGGATTTTTTTACCACTACAGAAGGAAGATAAATATATGATAGCTCAAAAATAGAAAAGGATGCATAGATTTTTACGTTGATGTCATATATTAGCAAAGCCATATTTTCTCCTGAAGTTTATGATGTTGGGATTTTTAAACAGTTGAATATGAACTTCATTGCTTCGAAAAAAATTTATCCCACAGGAGCCAAAACTTCCCAGTTTTATTACCCCCTAGAGTGAGCTCCTGTAATGACAGACATTTCATTAATGCACAAGCATACATACTCAAGAACACATTTATATCTATCTATTATATAAAGGGGTTCCCGTCATGGAACGACCGTCCCAAACAGAGAAACCTTACAACGCAGAAACACCAAACTTGCCAACAAAAATAGGCCTCAAGCAAGGTATGTTTGTAGCAAAGAAACTTTCCCCCCAAAAACCTAAAAGGCCCCCAAAACAACGAGTAAAAAAACTGCATTTCCCAGCATCCTCCAGGGCTGCCAACGACTCTCCCAGCCTCTACATTCTGACAACATGATTGGCTGCCAATAAGGGCGGATTTGCATAACTCCTGTACTGGCCAGCCAACATGAACATTCCGACCCCTAATAAACTGTCAGAGGAGGATAAGGCAAAGGGCTGAGGCACAAACACAAACACCCAATTCACTTCCCACAGAAAATTTACACCCCTACAAATCACAGACCATGCCCAAAATTGACAGTAAGGCTTCATTAACTTAATTTCCCTGACTAGGCCTCACTTAATGGAATGCTGCTTACGCTCTGAATTGACAGTAAGGCTTCATTAACTTGATTCTCCCGACTACGCCTCAGCTCATTGGACATTGTGTATGGACTGAATTGACAGTAAGGCTTCATTAACTTGCTGTTCCTGACTAGGCCTCAGCTCATGGGACACTGCGTATGGCCTGAATTTACAGTAACCTACCTTGGCACACAGAGCCCCTATGACCCATGCTACATTCTACTACAGTTTGGAGGAGGGTGGACCATGGATTATGGGACTTGAAGTACCTCCATGGATAATGGGATTTGTACTACTTCAAAACCCATCATTCCCCACAGACCACTGTGGCCCAGAACCAAGACCGATAAAGACCAAACTTGGCAAACAATGCCCCCCATGACCCACACTCCATCCGACTGCAGTTCAGAGGAGGACACACCATGGATAATGGGATTTCAAGTACCTCCACTCACTTCCAAAGTACCCCACCCACACAAGCATCAACCTCTACATCAACACAGCAGATGGAAAGACAAAAAACATTGTATATCCACAAGCTATGCAGAACGCCAGCAACACCACACACCAACAACTCCCCAGGACTTCAACATCCCACCCACCAGAACAACCCACAACGACACAGCCATGGCCCCACCAAGACCATAAGTAACATCAATTCCAACACTTACATACTCAGACTTTCTCGCATCTCCTAAATAGGGCACAGCAACGCGTGCCGGGTACAGCTAGTATGATATAAACCATTGAATAAAGAAGGCAAAACAAAAAAAACTCATGTATCATAGGGAACATCCTCTAGGGAGCTGTGAGAAACTTTTCCTTCATTATTTTTAAACAACTTTTCCTTCATTATTTTTAATCAGCAACTTGATACATCAAAAAGCTGTTGAGGGCCACACATATGTTAGTCAGATGGATTAAAGGAATCTATGTTGTGCATTATGCAAGCTCTGGAATGCCAGTATTTCATATGTCAAAATCTTTGCTGGGAAAGGATTAGGAACTCCCCAGGAAATAATAATAGCTGAATTGGGAGTTTTAGGGTTTAGATTGATGAGTTATTTATTCTTGTGTTCCCCTAATTCCCTTCCAAGGCTGATGACAGAAGGTGTCAGTGACCCACAAATACTTTTTGTTAGGTAAAAGTCTATGGGGAATATAATGGAAAAGTCTTAATAGCTGGAGTTCTTCTGGTAAGTGCAAATGACATTTGGCAGCATGAGAGAGCTGACAAAAGTTGCCAAGTTTAAAGGTCCATTTACTATGGAACCTTTTGCCTTTTGTGCTAAGCAGACTTTCCTGGTGTTAGTAATTTTAAGGTGATACTGTCAAAATAATAATTATGGCTTGAACTTTTGAATGGTCCCAAGTACTTAAGCATCTACTTCCCACTAGATGCATTCAGTGGAATCCAAAGCGTATTACAGTATTTTAAAAAGATATATTTGTGCAAGATGTTAGGGGAGATGTGGAAAAAGAATGATACTGCCACTCTGTTTCAGGAGAATTGGTCTTAGTGCTTTTAACCATCTCAACATTAGGGATGAAAATAGTTATTATTCAATCCATTTCTGAACACTCTCGCAGAATTGAAATGGGAGAGCACACGTCTGTTAAAACAAAGCCTGATCAAAGTCATGAACCTCAGATTGAAGAGTGAACGTATTCCAGAATTTAAGATTTCCCCATGTGTATGGGTAGAATTAGGTGAGAGCATGGTGGTCATATTGTTGAGATTTTAGCTAGGACAGTGATTTTCAACCAGTTTGCTGCAGAACACTAGTGTGCCGTGAGAGATCATCAGGTGTGCCATGGGAAATTATTTTCGAACTTCATTCATATATAAACTATAAGGCACACCTGTCCCTTTAAGAAATGGAACCATAGCACTCTCGAGTCACCTAAGAACTGACGCGAGAGTGCTATGGTCGCGCCATCTTGGATTCGCTCAGATGCGGCTAAGTAAACAAAGTTAGAGTTAGTGCTGCAGCTGCGCGTCAAGTGACAGTGGCAATTTGGGATCACAGCAAGACAAGCGAGTGACAGTGATGGAGAAGTTTTTGAAAAGGGAAAATGCAAATGCCGAACAGGGCCCTGGGCAAAATTATGACACAGATGAAGGCCCTAATAAGAGTGGTGTACAAAAGAAAAAAGAAAAGACGGTGAGCTCAAGGCAATACAGCGAAAGCTATCTTTCATTTGGATTCACTTTCACCGGGGATGCAACGGCACCGACTCCGCTTTACTTGGTGTGTGGTGAGAAGCTGTCCAATAGTGCCATGGTGCCAAGCAAGCTTAAACGCCATCTCCAAACGAAACACCCTTCCGTTCAAAACAAGCCGATGGACTATTTTGTACGCTTACGTACAAACAAGGAGAAACAGGCAAATTCTTTGAGAAAAACCACAAAGGCCCAGGTTTCACACTAAGTGAGTGTATTTAAAAACATATTAACTATATGTATTACTGTGTTAGAGTGTCATTTTGGTTGGTAGTGTGCCCCAGGATTTTGTAAATGTAAAAGATGTGCTGCGGCTCAAAAAAGGTTGAAAATCACTGAGCTAGGAGGTCCATGTCCAGCCAGCTATCACTAAATCAAATTGAAAACAAGCACTCCAGGTTGAAGGCAAAGTTAGAGGTGTATTATGATTTGGCCAAATGGGATGCTAGTAAAAGGAATAGGCTTCAAAAAGTACAAACACGTTTTCCTAGAAAAATATATCACATTTTATTTATTTAATTAATTATTTAAAACATTTCTATTCCATCCTTCTCACCCTGCAGGGGGCTCAGGACAGAGCACAACATATATACGGCAAACATTCAATGCTGGAACATAAAACCATAAATATAAGCAAACAATAAAATCATTTATATCCACTTTAAAATCACTTGCTTAAAAACATACAGTTCTGACAGCTATTCAGACTTCTCACTCCCTCCCCAGATTAGCTGAGAAGAGAAGCAGGCTAGGATCCAAGCCGGGATTGCCTAAGGCTTCCCCTGATGTCACATCCTGCAGGAGAAGATTCCCATGGCAGGAAGAAAGACAGATGGTGGTTGGCCACCTTGAAGGACCAATCTGTTGCAGGAGCATTACCCTGGAGGAAATGGTGATGTGGATATGCTGATGAGTGTTTGATTAACTGAAGTGTCCAGTTACGTGTGAGACAAAGGGTGCAAGACCCAAAAGACAAAGGTAATAATTCCAGACAATCAAGAGCTTGGCTGCCCATTCAGAAAGTTAATGAATTCATGTTTGCTAAGCTCCCTCTTCTGCAGAAGTGGCATACTCCCAGCTTCAAGTTGAACGAACAAACATCCTGAGCTTATCCTGGTGATAAAGAAGATCATCTGTCTGCACACACACATGAAAACAAAGATTTTGATATTTATCTGGCTTGGTAAAAAGCTGGAGGGACCTTGTCCATGATTTTTCCCAAGGGATTATGCAACTGAGGACACAGAGAGGTAGCTGACTTCTAGATACATTTTGATACATATATTTGATAGTTTGTATATTAAAGAATTGATACAATAAATAAATAATACAAGTTACATATAAAATCTCAAGTTGATATATTTATTGAAGAGTTAGATTTGATAGCACTATTGGTGTAGAATTGCTGCTAGGACCTAGGTCCATCTTGGAACCTCTAGCGGCTTTGGCATTTTGCAGTGTTGAAGCCATGGAAAATGTTTTAAGAATTGAATATATATATATATATATATATATATATATATATTCTTGAAGTCTCTTTGTTGTCTATAAATCTTTAGGGAGGGAGGTGCTGTAGTTCAACAACAATATCACCAAGTCATGAATTTGAGGCCTACATTTGCTATGGGAGATGGCTGGCTGGTTTTTCATTTCGGGGAAGAGGCTGGCTGGCAGTTGGGAGAGGCAGGTAATACATTATTATTATTATTATTAACTTTGTAGCCTTATGATTAATGGCTCATGTCCTAACACTACCGCTGTCTGCAAGGATGAATTAATCTGTACTTTTAAAACCAGTTTGAGGAAGGAACTACAGATTAGCATTGCCTAGAGTCCACATGCTAATACAATCCCTTTCACTTCCAGTTTAAAGAATCTTGTAAAAATAAGGAGATGCTAGGCAGGCTCTCTTCTATCAAGCACCCATTTTTCTGTGTGCCATCAATTTTCTTTTACTGTAGAGGAGAACTCAGTGATATCTCCTATAGTTAAGAAATAAGAACATATCATTTTCTTTTTATGTAAGCATAGAATCATAGAAGCATAGAGTTGGAAGAGACCTCGTGGCCCATCTGGGCCATCCAGTCCAACCCATGCCAAGAAGTAGGAAATTTGCATTCAAAGCACTCTGACAGATGACTATTCAGCCTCTGTTTAAAAGCCTCCAAAGAAGGAGCCTCCACCACACTCCGGGGCAGAGAGTTCCACTATTGAACAGCTCCCACAGTCAGGAAGTTCTTCCTAATGTTCAGATGGAATCTCCTTTCTTGTAATTTGGTCCACATCCTAGTCTCCAGGGCAGCAGAAAACAAGCTTGCTCCCTCCTCCCTATGACTTCCTTTCACATATTTATACATGGCTGTCATTCCTCCTCTCAGCTTACTCAGCAGGCCTCAACATTTTCCACACTCTGAAAATAAAGCTCTCTACTTTGCTCACACATTAATACGCACTGGAATGAAAACATTTTTACTACTTCAAAGAAATAGTACTGTTTTATTATCTGATTGATATTAATTTTTGCCTATTTTCTAACTGTGGTTTTAGAGAATTTGATTAATTGTTTTAGATACCTAGAGCCTGGCATGTTATTGGACAAAAAGTGCATTTGTTGCATTTCTTATGATTCTGCTCACTGGGTGGGCCATGAACATTCCTCTTCTTAGTTGGATCACAGTACAGGTAATGTGTTATGTTACTAATGCACTCATTCCACATCACCACTGTTCCAGCTTAGAAACTTCCACAAGTGGCGTTCTGTGAAGCCCAGTGGAAGCTACATTGGTCTCCCAATTTCCACTCCACATTGATTTATTATTGCTTTTTCTTTACACAAAATCTATACTGGCTGTTCCATATAGCCTCTTCACAAATGTGATAATCAGGTTTTGTAGCATTTCCCCCCAAGTTGTCTCACACAAGCTGGCTTAACTGTGTAGGAGAATCCAGCTGACCTCCAGTATTTATTTATTATTTATTTATATTTACTGTATTTATATACTACCTTTCTCAACCCTGGGGGAACCCAAGGTGGTTTACAACATACTACTGGCAAAAATTCAATGCCAATATACAATAAAACAAAGAAATCATAATAACTAATTACTACATTTTACTATAACTTACAGTAATCAAAACCCTTAAAAATAAGACATACACAAAATTTAACATTCAGACAAAGCATTAACATGATCCTAATGCACATATTAAAATCACAAAATCCAAAAGCACTCTACTAATGTTTGTTTTACATATTTATTCTGTAGATGTGAGGATGGAAGAGGAACAAAGTGGCACCTCTTATAGCTGTAACACTTAAGCATGTATATGCTTAAATGCACACATATGCATATACAACCTGTATATAACAGCTGATGTGGTGATCAGCAATCTGTTTTTACAAAAGAAATCAGTAGAATTCATTGGGGGCAGAAAATACTGGGACGTTCTCCAATACAAGCATGACTGAAAGATTTCCTTGCCATTCTCCTCTTTCTACACATGCAGAGAAAATCCCTTGCGAATTACCCATGGTTGTTGAGGAATTTGCTCACACATTTATGCACAGATACAGATCACTTAATTTCTCATCACTTGATTACTCAAAAAAAAAACCCCCATGATGTCTCCCAGTTGAGGTCAAAGCTGACTCCATGTTATTTCTGAAGTGGAGTGAAATTCAAACATCTTATTGCATGCATGTGTTTTAAAAATATTATCTATAGTGGTTCATGAACCGAAGGCAGCCATCCCTTGATAGTGCAATTTTCCAGCAGAACATATGTAATCCAATGGAACATGGTTGCTTAATGTTGTAACCCCACGTGACAACATAAATCTTTAAAGTACATTTGTTAAAACAGCAGTGTTAAATATGCATAGAAATGTATAAAACGCAAAATAGTTGTTGCGGCAAGTAGAGATAGCCACTTAATAAGTAGCATACTTATCTGCCAATATGTAATTGATATATTCTTCTTCTTATCCTGAGAAACTTAACAATAATCTGACCTGGGAATCTCCCTGTTATTATTAAAAGCACAACATAAAACATAATGTTTAATATTCTCCATTTGACCCACCTCACAAGGACAAATACATTGTTCTATAGAGACCTTATAATATCTGCCCTTGAGACACACAGAGAGAGCACTTTCAAAGCGTAAACTTGTAAATGATAACACACAGTACTTAGGCCAAGTTCAATTACTAAGGGTCAAGTGACTGAGTGAAATTCAACAAATTCTAAATATCTTTCAGCACTTTTAATCAGCTGGGATAAGCTCAATGTACATGTTTTAATCATATGCTATGCATTCCAGAACTTTGGAGCTAAAGCAGGCTGGACTGCAAATGGCTGAGGCGGCAATATTTAACACAATTCACTAGAGCAGGAAGGTGATTTTAGTCCTGACCTTAATGGATCCCTTCTTTCAATCCCTCTCCCCTTACTTTAGATAATCAAATGTATTACTTCAGTCGTGAAGCACATACTCGCATTTTTCTTTTCTTTTTTCTTTTCTCATGCCACACTTTACAGCTGCTTCGAACAGAAACTGCTAACCCTAATTCATTCATTCTGAGCATGAGCAGTTTTGTGTTTTTAATCTTATTTATATTACAGCAACATCATGATTATAAGTATAAAATTGAAGGTTTATTGCTGTCCTGCTGCTAAATTGATGTACTTAGGGAAAGGCACAATTTCGTTATGAAGAGGGAAGGTATATTTTATAAGTGAAAAAATAATAAAATAAGAGTCTGGAAGTTCATATATGACTGCCCATGGCTGTGAGTGAATGTGTCCATGTGCACCTTGTGTTGACATATGGCAATGCTATTGATTTCATTGGACTTTCTTGGATAAGGAATACTCAAGGTGTTCTTTCCTTCCTCTGAAATATAACCTACTAACCCAGTGGTTCTCAACCTGTGGGTCCCCAGGTGTTTTGACCTACAACTCCCAGAAATCCCAGCCAGTTTACCAACTGTAACCAGAGTTGACCCTACTTAGCTTCCAAGATCTGTCAGGAGCCGTTAAGGTATTTAAAACAGATTGGCCAGGAGCCATTAAATCCAACATTTTATCATTAAAGCACACTTGATGGTCAGGTATCTTTAGACTACAGATTTTTTTTGTTTGCTGGGGGTGGGGGGAGTGGTTAAGAAGAACCCTGTGGCAATACATATCAACTCCAGTGGAACCTGGTGTTCCCATAACAGCATAGGCCAGTGGTTCTCAACCTGGGGGTCCCCAGGTGTTTTGGCCTACAACTCCCAGAAACCCCAGCCAGCTAACCAGCTGTTAAGAATTCCTGGAAACCTCTGAGTGGTCATTTTGGGATTCCATTGGCTGCATTGTCATGCATTTCAGAGTAGTGGTGTACCCTTAGCTCCACCACTGATGCAGTTTATGTCTGAATAGGATTATGTTGTAACTGATTCCCATTGTGACATACCTAGTGCTAGGCAAATTAAGATTAAAGGGTCAAACTAGACATAACACTGAACATGTGTCTGACTTTGCTTAGAATGTCCCCCTTTTCTCCCATCAAGATCTTTAGGAACAAAAGTAGTCATTCTAAGAAAGAGGCCATGTTTGGAGAATGGTTTGATCCCTATGCCTCCTCCCTATCATTTCCTACAACAAACCTGCACCAAAAAAGCTACTCTTAGTCAAAAACAAAGGAAAGGAGTCACATCCAATTATAACATGTCAAATGTGTTTAACATCATGCTTAGTCTGATTTGAGAATGTCTCTGTCAAAAAACAAAGTAGAGCTCTCAAGCAAAGCACAAAATGATGCCAGTAGTCCAGGAATAAAATATAATTAGACTGGCACTTCAACCACACCTGAGAGAAGTAGGCAAGCTAAAAGGGAGACAAGAAATAGTAGGGAGCTGCTAAGGCCCCTTCTACACTGTTCTTATAGAATCTCAACCCTGTTTATTTGCTTTGAACTGGATTATATGAGTCTACACTGCCAGTCTACACTGGAATAATCAAATAATCTGAGACCAGATTCTGGGATATAAGGCAGTGTAGAAGGGACCTAACTCACCTCCAACATCTACTGCCTGAGAGAGCTCCCTCACTCTGGCCCCTTCCACACAGCTGTATAAAATCCACATTGAATTAGGTTATATGGCTGTATGGATTCAGATAATCCAATTCAAAACAGATATTGTGGATTATTTGGCTTGATATTCTGGGTTACATGGCTGGGTGGAAGGGTCCTCTGTTTAATAGTAGGGTGACCCAGCAAACAGGATCAGTACTGTTAAGCAGAGAGATTACTTGATGCTGGTAGAAAATGAAACTATGCCAGCATTGTTATATTGGGAGTCTTTGGCAAGTTTCTTGGGGAGGGTGACGGAAGTCTACTGAGCACTGTAGTATGATGGCTTCTTAGATACACCCATAGTCAACCAGTGGCCATTTGGTTTGGGGTTGGGCATCCTCCTGGAATTATTTGGTTGTTATTTCATAGCTGAGGGGAGTACTGTGCAAGGAGATATTGGGTGCCTCCTTCTAGAACAGCCAGAAAAGAAAGCACATACAGAGGATCCCGGCAAGAAATTCTTAGCCCTGTCCAGATTTAGTGAAGACCAATTCCATATAATGGTACTGCCCATGGAATTACATTATATACATGAAACACTTTATTATTTATGTATGTATTTATTTCTATCCCATCTTTCTCACCCCGCAGGGGACTCAAGGCAGCTTGCAAACTCCAGCAAAATTGAATGCCGCATGGACATAACAATAAAACACACCCCATCAAATTACAAAAGAAGTTAAAACACATGAACAATTAAAACATATAAACAATAAAAAGATTAAAAATTATAAAAAGTGCAGAGTCTTGATGTCATACCTATCCATAATCATTTTCCAAAGTCCATAGTCATTATTCAGGCTGTTGAAGTCTGATTCCATAATATCCTATTCACCAAACACCTGCATACAAAGCCATGTCTTAAGCTTTTTTCTAAAGACCAGGAGTGATGGGGCCTGCCTGATATCACTAGGGGGAGTTCCACAGCTGACCGGCCACCATTGAGAAGGCCCTGCCTCTTGTCCCCATCCCCCCCATTGAGCTTGCAAAGAGGGTGGGACAAAGAGCAGAGCCTCCCCAGCTGATTTTAAAGCTCGTGCTGGCTCATAAACACTTCCTATTGCGATGCACAGTAGTAAAGGCAACTCTTCCAGAAATAATTGATAGCACTTTGATTAAGGGACCTCAATTCTGAACTGATACACTGTTGCAACACAAAATTGTCCATTATGTTAAGCTAAACCAATAAAATATTTATGTCCCAGTGGTCCTTTCTCCAAACTGCTAAAGCCATTTGTCTGTGGTTATATAATCTCTCAATGGCAATTGAGAAAAAATCAGGAGGTGCATGCCTGGAACTTCCAAATTCCTGAGCTCAAAAACTGTTGCAACATCACATTTTATGTATACAATAAAGGTGCATTTACCACCATTTATATTATACATGTTTTTGTGTGAGGAACAAAGATGTTTGTGGCTCACACTACATACCCATGTGGTGCTAAACTGTACAATTTGCTTGGTAGTGGATGAGTTTGCAGCTGTTGCATGTCCTTTAAAGTAAATTTGCTTTCACCGTCAATATCCCCTCTGCGGGTTACATCTAACAAATATATGCGAAAACTATCAATTATACACAATATTGTTCAAGAGAAAACATACTTAACAAATAAAAGCTAAAAAAATAAAGGTATGCCTCTATTTAACAGTATCTTTATATATAATAACTTGAATATTTTATCATAATAGTTGGGGTTTTGTGTGATGTTGTTATTGTGGTTTGAAGTTGTATTTACTGGAAGCTACAGTATTTCAGAGGGGGGAGTTTCAAAAAGATACCCCAATATCTAACTTTTTTAAATCCCCTGAAGTTATTTTCATTGTAACCATTGGCATTTCTGAGTTTTCTTTCCCTTAGGCTAACCATAGGATAAATGGTACAATAAGTAAACTAGAAAACAAAAGACAAAGAGCTACCTTCATGGCACTGAAAATGTTTCATTGTACAGTAAAATTATGTAATGTACTACAAAAAAGCATACAAAGTTTACATGGAGTATGTCCCAAACTGCAAATTCTCATTGGTCCAGAATTATTCCCATCAGGATTTCCCAAACCTAAAGAAACACATTTTTCTTTTGATCCCTAATTTTCTCTTTTTTAACTTTTTAACTGACTAATACAAACAATCTTCCTTCCTCTGCTACTCCCCTCTCCCCCTTTTTTTCTTTGCTTTTCTTCATGAATGAAGATTCAGGAAGGACTCATCCCACGCTTTCTACCAGTGCGTTGATGACTAAAAAGGGCAATCCGAGATAGGCAAGTCTGGTTGCAGAAAGCACAGCAGAAGGTCTTCTTGGGTGGTGTTGTTTCCAGATTGTGGTTCTTTCTGCATTGTCATTTCTCTTCAAGACTCGTTCAGCATGACTTCTCGAAAGAGGCCGCAGCACTGTGGATAGTGTGTCTCCATGCCTCCCGATGTGAGGCCAGAGTGAACAATTTTTGGTGATCAATCTGGCCAAGCCTGAGATGTTGTTTCAGGAAGTCCTTATATCTCTTTTTGGGGGGCGCCTCTCTTGCGCTGACCTGTGGAGAGTTCACCATAGAGTAGTATCTTTGGGAGGCGGTGGTCCTCCATCCTAGAGATTATCCCTGCTTGCTCAAGGACAGCAACATTCGTTACATAGTCAGTCCGGTGTATATTTAGGATTGTGTGAAGACAACGCTGATGAAAGCGTTCGAGGAGTCATAGATGTTACAGACCAACTTCGCTGCCAGCTGGACCGGGGTGGAAGCCCATGTTTCAAATCCACGCACTGTTGACCCACCGTTTAGCCAGCGCCGGAGTTGGGGGACCGCTCTTCAATGGGTGGCCTCCTTCCTCCGGGGCCGGGACAACGTGTGGAGGGGGGCGGGGGTCTCTGGGAGGTCCCCACTTAATGTGGGGTCCCCAGGGGCCATCCTCTCCCCCTTATTATTCAACGTTTATATGCGCCCCTGGCCCAGCTGGCCCGCGACTTTGGTCTGGAGTGTTATCAGTATGCGGATGACACCCAGCTTCTGCTGAGAATGGACGGCAGGCCGGGCTGTTTCCACCGATGCCTGGAGGCCGTGACTGGTTGGCTGCGTGCCAGCCGGCTGGGTGAACCCGTCGAAGACGGAGATCCTGTGGCCAGTGTCGCGGGCTGGGTGGGTCGGTTGCCTACCCTGGATGGCGAGCAGCAGCCCGTCATCTTCGGTTAAGAGCTTAGGTGTTCAGTTGGACTCCCTGCTGACCATGGAGGCCCAGGTCTCCGCGGTCTGCAGGGGGTCCTTCTATCATCTGCGACAGGCTAGGCGACTGGCACCCTACCTGTCCGGGAATGACCTGGCGACGGTAATCCAAGCGACAGTCATCTCGAGACTAGACTACTGTAACGCCCTCTACGTTGGCCTCCCCTGTCGACACTCCGGAAACTCAAGCTAGTGCAGAATGCCACCGCCGCTTGCTGACGGGTTCGTCAGTAAGGGAGCATATTACGCCCATTCTCCGGCAACTGCACTGGCTTCCTATTGAGTACCGAATTGTCTTCAAGGTGTTGGTACTGACCTTTAAGGCCCTTCACGGCCCTAGGGCCTGCGTACCTGAGGGACCGCCTTACCCCGTATTTGCCCCGAGATCACTGCGGTCAGACGAACAGAATCTGCTGGCCATTCCATCTGTCCGCTCCTGCCACCTATCCGCGACTCGACGGAGAGCTTTCTCAGCGGCAGCTCCAGTGCTATGGAACTCTTTGCCGGACAGTGTTCGAGCCATTTCGAACTAGTCCCTTTTAGAAGGGCTTGTAAGACCGCCCTTTTGGACTAGCGTTCAATTAAACCCAAACGGATAGTATATTGTATACTCTCTGTATTCCCTGCACCTCGTGATATGTTGAATTGTTTTAACCTGTTTTTATGTTTATTGTAGGGCTACATGTCTGTGACATGCTGCCCATGTGTATTTTTATTGTTATCCGCCCCGAGCCTGTAGGGAGGAGCGGAATACAAAACTGAAGAAATAAATAAATAAATAAATAAATATAGGAGAATAGATAGTACGATAGCTCTGTACACACCTATTTTTGTACTTTGCCTCAGGTGCTTGTTGCTCCAGACTCTATTGTGAAGCCTTCCGAATGCACTACCTGTATATGCCTTTGCTAATCTGTGATCTATCTCTTTATCAATCTTGGCATCTGAAGAGATTATGCTTCCCAGGTAGGTAAACTGCTGAACTGATTTAAGCACAGATTTGCCTATGCTGATGTGAGGATAATGGTGTTCTTCCTGTGGTGCGGGCTAGTAGAGAACTTGTTTTCTTCAGGCTGACTTCCAGCCCAAACAGCTCTGCAGCTGTTGCAAAGCAGGATGTTAGGTGCTGCAGGGCTGCTTCTGAATGGGCAACAAGGGAAGCAGCCCTGCAAAAAGCAGCTCACGGACTAGATAGTTTAGAGTCTTTGTGCGAGCCCTCAGATGGCTTAAGTTGAACAAGCTGCCATCAGTACGATAGCGTATATCTATGCTGTCTTCTTCTTCGAGATCTACCATAGCCCTTTGGAGCGTCATGCTGAAGATTGTAAATAGGGTTGGTGCAAGAACACAACCTTGTTTCACTCCATTAGTTATTACAAAGGGCTCTGAGAGAGCATTGCCATATTTTGAGGAACACCATGCTTGCCTAATACACCTTTCCAGGCTTCAAAGTTTTTTCCAACTCTGGCATTGAAATCACCAAGGATAATGATTTTATCTTCTGCAGGGACCTTTTGTATGAGGCGGCGTAGGTCTGAGTAGAATTTGTCTTTCTGCACGGAGTCGTCTTGCATAGTTGGGGCATATATACTGGAGAGAACAGCATGTGGGAGGCGTAAGGAGATAATGCGATCAGAGTGACCTGTTGGCAACGTTTCGAGTTTAGAAGTGATGGAGTTTTTAATCATAAAGCCTACTCCTGAAAGATGTTTTTCAGTTTTGGGTTTGCCAGACCAGTAGAGTGTGTAGCCGGCACCGTGTTCTTTAAGGCTGCCTTCCTCATGGAGAAGAACTTCAGTAAGAGCAGCAATGTCAATATTAAGTCACGATAGTTCATGGGATATTAGAGCAGAATGACGCTCAGGACGTCCACTATCTGCAGAATCTTGCATGGTTCTGATGTTCTAGCATGCAAATGTCAGTCCATTTGCACCTTTGCAGGCTGGTGTGTGCCTTTGTTTCTTTGTCTTTGTTCGACCGCATCACAAGATGCCCATTGGCCGTGGCTAGCCAACCGGGTAAATGGGGATGAGCTTTGGTTAGGTCACCTTTTCTAGGCAACGTAAACGTGGAGAGACCCGCAGGCTGCGAATAGCGAATAGCAACAAAAAGCGCCAAGGCGCTGTAAACATTGGAGGCCCCACGGGCTGTAAATAGTAAGCAGAGATAGGAGTTATATGCCAAAGTACTAATAATAGTGTCCAACTTATAGGTGGGTGAAATACCCAAGGTTAGTCCATGATCCAAATAAAGCAATCCAAATGGAGACCACGGATGGAGAGTAGCCAAAGCGGTGGAGAATTGTAATCCAACACCCCGGTTGGGTGTATTTATAATCCACTGGCTGTATAGACAAGCCGGAGAAGTGGAATCCGACACCCCAAGCGGGTGTATTTATAATCCACTGGCTGTATAGTCAGGCCGACGAGTAGAAGTATGGGATCCGAAGCTCGTTTCGACCCAATACGGGTCTTTGTCAAGGCCAGAATTATCCCATCAAATAGTGGTGGAGGTCATGGCTGGACATGCCTAAAGTAAAATACACAGTTCCGTTCAGTAATAGTGATAAACATAACATACAAGAGAGAGGACACTAGGTATCCAATGCAACCAGTAATTATCCAAGATAAGTAAGTAACCAAGCATATTAAGGTAAGTGTATAGATCATAGAATCATGAAGCGATAATGCTAAATCATAAGAGTACAATATTAACAACAGTAATATAGAAAATCAGGCGAGAAGGAGGATGCTCACCAAACTAGAGGAAATCACTCAGTAGCAGAGTCCAGGGCGTGTAGCAAAAGGCTATAGGAGTAGGTGAGAATAAGTAGGCAAAAGAGGGAGTGTGCGTCACAGGTGATGCGATTAATTAGTGGAGTAGGTCGGTGATATGGACCTTTTCGTTTAAACCGGCAGGGGTTTTCGCAATTAAAGACAAAATCCAACGGGTTTCATGGCGGCGAAGGAGGCAATCAACATCAGCATGGGGTGGAGGCTTAATTTTCTCAATGCCGAAGAAGCGTAGGCTATCAGGGCCATGCGCTGTCGATTTAAAGTGATGGTACAGCGGAGAATCCTCCGACAAATTCCTAATCCGCGAACGGTGTTCCGAAACTCTAACTCCCATCGTCCGTCGTGTCATCCCCACGTAGACTAGGCCACATGGGCATTGGAGTCCATAAATGCAGGATTCAGACTGGCATGTAAAGAATTCCCTGAACGCGAAGTCGCGGCCCGTTCCAGGTATATAAATTTGTTTGCCGGGGAAAACATAGTCGCACTGTGCGCAATGTCCGCATCGATGTGTCTTGGGAGTAAAGGTGCTCCTCAGGCGGGGGGTACGAATGTCGGAATGCACAACTAAGTCCCTAATGTTCTGGGTGCGCTTATGCGCAATGATGGGTGGTTTAGATAGGCCGGGAATGTCCCTGAGGATGGGCCAATATCTGCACACGATCTGTTTCAAATTGGAAGAGTTCATGGTGAGAGTAAGCGGCCACACGAGACGGTCCCTTGAATTCCTGGGGGTGGAGTGGGATAGTAATTGGGGCCTGGGCACCCGTTGAGCCCTAGCATATGCGCAACTTGTTAATCAAGTGGGAGGCTTCCAGGTGGAAATCGGAGGAGGAGGAGGAATTGCGCTTCAGTCGAAGTAATTGTGAAAAAGGAAGATTCCTTTTAAGTGGATGACTATGAAAGCTCTTAAAGTGTAAGAGGGCGTTTTTGTCGGTGGGCTTGTGGTAGCACTTCATATGAAGTTCGCTGTTCTGTACACAGATGTTGAGATCCAAAAAATTGACAGAAACCTCACTGACGCTAAACGTGAAGTTGATAAATTCTGCCCAGGAGTTCATCCAAGACTATCCTGATCAAGTCTTACAGTCTGCATATGCTAGGGCTCAACGGGTGCCCAGGCCCCAATTACTATCCCACTCCACCCCCAGGAATTCAAGGGACCGTCTCGTGTGGCCGCTTACTCTCACCATGAACTCTTCCAATTTGAAACAGATCGTGTGCAGATATTGGCCCATCCTCAGGGACATTCCCGGCCTATCTAAACCACCCATCATTGCATATAAGCGCACCCACAACATTCGGGACTTAGTTGTCCATGCCGACAGTCGTCCCCCCCGCCTGAGGAGCACCCTTACTCCCACAACACACCGATGGGGACATTGCGCACAGTGCGACTATGTTTTCCCGGCAAACAAATTTATATACCTGGAACGGGCCGCGACTTCACGTTCAGGGAATTCTTTACATGCCAGTCTGAATCCTGCATTTATGGACTCCAATGCCCATGTGGCCTAGTCTACGTGGGGATGACACGACGGACGATGGGAGTTAGAGTTTGAACACCGTTCGAGGATTAGGAATTTGTCGGAGGATTCTCCGCTGTACCATCACTTTAAATCGACAGCGCATGGCCCTGATAGCCTACGCTTCTTCGGCATTGAGAAAATTAAGCCTCCACCCCATGCTGATGTTGATTGCCTCCTTCGCCGCCATGAAACCCGTTGGATTTTGTCTTTAAATTGCGAAACCCCTGCCGGTTTAAACGAAAAGGTCCATATCACCGACCTACTCCACTAATTAATCGCATCACCTGTGACGCACACTCCCTCTTTTGCCTACTTATTCTCACCTACTCCTATAGCCTTTTGCTACACGCCCTGGACTCTGCTACTGAGTGATTTCCTCTAGTTTGGTGAGCATCCTCCTTCTCGCCTGATTTTCTATATTACTGTTGTTAATATTGTACTCTTATGATTTAGCATTATCGCTTCATGATTCTATGATCTATACACTTACCTTAATATGCTTGGTTACTTACTTATCTTGGATAATTACTGGTTGCATTGGATACCTAGTGTCCTCTCTCTTGTATGTTATGTTTATTACTATTACTGAACGGAACTGTGTATTTTACTTTAGGCATGTCCAGCCATGACCTCCACCACTATTTGATGGGATAATTCTGGCCTTGACAAAGACCCGTATTGGGTCGAAACGAGCTTTGGATCCCATACTTCTACTCGTCGGCCTGACTATACAGCCAGTGGATTATAAATACACCCGCTTGGGGTGTCGGATTCCAATTCTCCGGCTTGTCTATACAGCCAGTGGATTATAAATACACCCAACCGGGGTGTTGGATTACAATTCTCCACCGCTTTGGCTACTCTCCATCCGTGGTCTCCATTTGGATTGCTTTATTTGGATCATGGACTAACCTTGGGTATTTCACCCACCTATAAGTTGGACACTATTATTAGTACTTTGGCATATAACTCCTATCTCTGCTTACTATTTACAGCCCGTGGGGCCTCCAATGTTTACAGCGCCTTGGCGCTTTTTGTTGCTATTCGCTATTCGCAGCCTGCGGGTCTCTCCACGTTTACGTTGCCTCTTATATAAACTTTACTACTACTCATTGACTATTTGTTTGTATCCTTCTTGATACTCATTGCTTTGCAACCACCCCGTCTTGTCTCTACTTTACACCTTTTCTAGGCCCCTCTCCATATGGAGCAAGCAGTGCTCTCCTTTAAAAAAAGGCTGCTTGGTCGTTCAGGATGCTGCCAAACAAAACTGTCATCTCCTGGGTCAGTCTCAAATGACCAGAGTCCTGAACCGCCTGCATGCAGGGTTGGGTCTGTGGCTTCCAGTGCATCTTTACACCTGCCGTTTCATCTCTCGCCTATCGCTACAGGGCTTTTTCAGAAGTTGGATGTGTCCTTCGAGCCAGTGCAATGGATTTTTCTGGTGGAGCACAGTGTGTACAGAACTGGCCTCACCCTTTAAACCAAAGGTTCATCTGCTGGGGCCTAGCAAGCTTGGACAGTGGCAGCGAGGTCCTCAGGTTGTAGGTTTGATTAGAGTTGCATCACTTTTTAGATTGTGAACCTAAAACCAAGGGCTTGGGATTTTACCCCTCCCCTTTTTTACCTATTAGATACTGCTTTAAATAAATATGATGATGGTGGCAATTATGATAATAAACTATCATGGGAAGAAGGGGAGAAAGCAGTGGGGTGGAAGCAGGCCCAGCAGCATAGAACAAAGGCTTCCCAAAGTGCTAAAGCCAGAGTTAGAATCAATTAATCATTCACTGAAATTTAGAAAGCTTCTGTAAACCAGGTCATGCGATTTGTCTATCCATCCTGGTGTTGTCTATTAGAAGTAATTCTCCATTAGTAGTAAATCTCAATAGGCAGCTGATCCTTTAATTGGAGATGGTGAGGAATGTACGGGGAATGGGGGGATGGGGGCAGAACGGGACAGATTGAGCCTGAGACTTTTTGCATACAAAAACTTGTTCTGCTACAGCAGCTTTCCAGAATCAGTTCAACCCACCTCCTGAGAGACTTCCAAAATTTCACCTGCATAGAGGTGGGTGTATTCCCTGGGTTGGTAGTCCATGTTGGACCTCCTAAAGCCAACAAGAGCTGTGACATCATCAAATTTCCCACTGTTGCTGCTGTCAGAATTCAGCAGATGAGATTTGTCAGCAAATGTTGCAGCTCTCTGTAGTGCAGGAAGATCCTGGAACATTCTCCCACACCACAGAGCCTTGCCAGACCACAGGGCAGACCATTCCATTCCTTTCCAGAACCAACAGGAAATGAAGGGAAGTGGAGGGGGAAAATATACTGCGATGTGGGTGGTGTGGACGGTGGCAGCGGTTGTTGTTCCTGTGGCAGTGGGGTGTCTGAGGGCTGCCAAAAAGTTATGCAAGGACCCATGGCCTGCATTTGGCCCACAGTGGATCTACATCATTTTTCAAACTATCATCACTCAAAATGCTGAACGTCTTTTCCTTCACTCCCTAAGACTAATTAAGGAAAATTGCCTTAAATGCCTGATGCTTAAGGACATGAGTATCTTTTAGTGAACCAAAATCTCTGGAAAAAGTTGCAAGTAACAAATAATTTAGACTAACTGCAAATCAGGGATTCCAATCCTATTAAACTTTATTGATCCCTTGAATTAGATCAAAGGACTAAATGGCAACTGAGAAGATGTGTCTGCAAATCATAACATACATTACTGAGGGATAATGACATTTCTCATCAAGCTTCTTTTTGGTTCCATTTTGATAACATGTCTCTCTGGAGATACTCACTTGTCAGTGTTAATGGTTTAATCGGCAATGATAGATTCTATTTATGTTGGGAGAAGACTCAGGTGAATTACTGTAAAGTAAGCTTTTCTTGAATAGTAAACAGTCAAAGATTTTTCTCTTTCTTTGTATGTGTGCTTTAATGCTTAATTTCAGTAGTGGTCCAAGATCACCAGATATAATCCTGTTCATAAACTTGTATTAAAGATTGTTGACACAAATAGCTCTTTTCATCTGCAAAAAACTTTTATGTGCTACCTGGTTTATTTGTGTCTAGATTACAGAATAAGGTGAATGAAAGTATTACATCCTGTCTCGGTTGTATAATTTTATATGTCAACAAGCAGTACATTTCAAACATTACGAATCCCAAAAAATAACATTTTAAATATAAAGTACTTTTTGTTTTATATCTATATGATCCAGAAACACAACACATAGAACGTAGACCTAAACCACGTGTGAAAGATGTACATATTAGCTACATTCTCCCTCCCTCTTTTTCTTACCATTTGTCTCCCACTACTGTCTACATCGAGATTAGGTCTTTTCTAGTGCCTACAATTTATATTGCAACAAATACACACCTCTGGATTTAGAAGGTAGTAAAGGGGAAAGGATTAAAACTTTCTGTTTCCTAGTAAGGGCTTCCATCTGCATCAAGATCCCTATGTTAACTGCAAATTCAAAAGGGAGTACATTCATCCCTCCATATTTACTGTTTTGACTTTGGCAGATTAGATTATTCAAGGATTTGATTAAAATGTTGTCTCTAGGAACTTCTCTAAGAAGACCAGTTCCACGGTTTAAAAAGCTCTAACAAGAAAGTATTACAATTCTTACATGGCTATTGGATTCACTGAGATCACAGATAATAAACCACAGTACTTAATTTGTGGCAAAGTGTTGCCGGATAGTTCAATGTTCCCAGCAGAAATGCATCATCATTTTGAGAAGGTACATCCAAAATGCAAGAAAAAACCAAATTATTTTTAAAGAAAGAAGTATACTGAATCTCAGAAAAGTATACCATACAATTCAAAAATAGTAAATGAGAAGTTAGTGTTGCCATCTTACTTAGTAAGTTACACAGTTGGTCAAGTGGCAAAGCCCATACTATTGCTCTTAAAGCATTACCAAGCCTTGTGCAAAATACATTATTGCATGTTGTGTAAAATACATTGAATGCATGTTGGGCAAATAGACGGTGAAAGTGATAGAAGCACTTCATTTGTCAAAGATGCAAACTCACAATGAATCGAGGACTTATCAAAGAATGTGAAAGATAATTTAATTTCATATAAACAATCCATTAAATTTTCATTTCTGAAGGATAAATCAACCGATGTAGCTGGTTTAGTAATATTAATGGTATTTGTGTGCTATTTATACATGAACTCTTTTTAAGAGGAGTTACTTCTCTGCAAACTTACCTAAAACCTACCTATTTCAGCAAGCATTTCACTGCTGAAATCTAAAATTTTTAATTGTTTTAATTGCTGTTTTATTCCTGTGTTATTTTTATTTTATGTAGATTGTGAGCCGCTCCAAGCCCTCGGGGAGTGGCGGCATACAAGATTGAATAATAAATAAATAAATAAACAAACCATTAAAACTACCACAACCGACACTAAATTTTTTAAATTATTAGATGATTTTCCCCCCCAAATAGAATAGCATCTCATGGGATAACTGTGTTGATTTGTGCACAGATGGAGCAAAAGCGATGAATGGAAAGACATATGGTGCAATTGCAAAAAATATAAGAAAAAGACAAGGGGTATAGCAGCAGCTACTGCGTACTTCACCATCGTACTTTTGTCATGAAGAAAATGCCACCTTCTATAAAAGAAGTTTTGGATGAAACAGTTAAAATACTAAATTTTATTTTTTTTAAACATGACCTAAAAATAGCAGACTGTTCAAAACCTTGCCGGATGACATGAAGAGTCTGTATATGTCTTTACTTCTTCACACAGAAGTAAGTTGGCTCTCCTGTGGTAAACGATTAATGCGCCTGTTTGAATTGAAGCATGAAACCAAAATCTTCATGACTGAAAATGAATTTGCTGATATTTAAATAAAAAGTTAATGAATTATGTCTGTCAATTCAAGGAGAAGCATTAACTGTTGTTGATGCTAACAATAAAAAGTGGACAAATTTTTAAAGAAACTAACGTTTTAGTTAGAATCACTCAACAATGGAAGCTTGCATAGTTTTCCAATGACAAAAGGATTTAAGGAACAATTTGAATCAGGCATTCCTGCAGATATCCTAAACAAATTTAAAGTTCACCTGTCATGTTTGCTTGATATTTTGAACTCTTGCTTGATTTGACATCAGATTCTGAGATAAAAGCAAAGTTTGAAACTAAACAATCAGTCTCAGATTTTTGGTGTCCGCTAAACAACGAGTTTCTTGTCACATAAAGATAAACTTATTCTTCCTCCCTTCGCAACCATTTATTTATATGAAACAGGATTCTCTGTGTACGTTTCTACTAAAACAAAATACAGATCACATCTCAATGCAAAGCATATTTGTTTGCAACTGTCCAAAATTCAACCAGATAGTCTCATTGTGCAAATTAAAACAGTCTCATCCTTCTCATTGAATTCCTTTTTTGTTTGTAAAACCAAGTAAAAGTTTATAACAAATGTAACAATGTCTTTATAAATACCCATTATATGTGTGTAATAAATTGTGGGTCTGCAATACTTGCTCTGAATTCATTCTCAAATGTTTTGTCTTACAGTTTTGTCACAATTTCCCTTTTTCCTATTTTTTTCCTTTTGTGCATGTAGTTTTGTCTGTAATGTGAAATTGGTGAAAATAATTAAAATGAATGATAAAACTTAATGACTTGCATGCTTACATTGTGAAACTACCTTGCTTTGACAATATTATTGCCATTTTATCAAATACAATATGTATCTGGGAGATAGAATGTACTGCTCCACCTTGAACTGAAAAAGTTTGAGAACCCCTGTTCTAGGCTATAAGCAATGGACACTAGCCATGTTGTGCTGCTGCTTTGATGAATATAATCCTCCCTACCTCTGCAGCAGTCAGGGCCCTGATGAGCAAAACCATCCCAGAGCCAATCCAGAATTCAACACCGGTGTGATTCCATGTTTGGCTTTCATTAGATATTGACCACAGAGCCATTATCTAAGAAGTAGAAATTCTTAGAGTGCACTCCTTCAAATTCTGTTATACTTTCAGGTCAAAAAGGAAGTATCAAAATATATTTTAAATTGCATCTTTTGAGGGAAAACCTATTTAAAATAAATATTTATGAGTTAAATGTGATTTTTGCAGGCTTAAAAAAATCAGATTAATATGGAAAGGGGAGGGAATGTAGGAAAGCTTTCCTGAGCCCTTTTGAGGATTGAAATGACAGCTTCTGAAACTTCAACAAGGAAACTTGAGCACAACTAAGAGATTAGCTGTCCATTTCTTCCAAGCATCATTATGCATAGAGATCGGAACCAATATTAGGAAGGAAGAGATTGGGGCCGCCCATCGCCCCCACCCTCCCTGCTGCGGACACCAGGCACCAGCTGCAGCCATTCCAGCCCCACTGTCCTTAAGAACAGAAGCGGGAGGTGAGGAGGAGGAAGGAAGGAAGAGATTGGGGCCGGCCATTGCCCCCACCCTCCCCGCTGCAGACGCCAGGCACCATCTCCAGCCATTCCAGCCCCACTGCCCTTAAGAACAGCAGCGGAAGGCGAGGACGGGGAGGAAAGAAGGAAGAGATCTGGGCTGGTCATCGCCCCCACCCTCCCTGCTGCAGACACCAGGCACCAGCTGCAGCCGATGTCATTCCAGCTCCGTTGTCCCTTTGGAAAATGGCAGCAGGAGGAGGCAAGACCTATTGAGTCTCTGTGCCAAGTTTGGTCCAGATCCATCATTGCTTGAGTCCACAGTGCTCTCTGGATGTAGGTGAACTACAGCACCAAAACTCAAGGTCCTTTCCAGTATTTTCTCTTGGTCACGGGAGTTCTGTGTACCAAGTTTGGTTCAATTCCATCATTGATGGAGTTCAGAATGTTCTTTGATTGTAGGTGAACTATACATCCTGGGAACTACAACTCCCAAATGACAAAATCAATCCCCTCCCAATCCCACCAGTATTCAAATTTGGGCATATTCGGTATTTGTGCCAAATTTGATCCAGTGAATGAAAATACATCCTGCATATCAGATATTTGTATGGTGATTCATAACAGTAGCAAAATTACAGTTATAAAGTAGCAACAAAAATAATGTTGTGTTAGGGGGTCACCACAACATGAGAAACCATATTAAGGGGCCGTGGCATTAGGAAGGGTGAGAAACACTTGCTTAAAGAGTCCATATATCCTTGTGCTGTGAGCACTCTTCCCACTCCTGCCAACAAGTTGTGCAGAGATTTGGTTTCTGTTCTGGTAGCTACAGATCCAGTGAAGCATTTTGCTATTATCTTCTTTTTTTAACAATTGCAGCTTGCTGAAGGTGTTTAGACAACTTTATCTGACAAGTGCTGACATATCCCTTTTATTTCAGGAATCCTACTCTGATATTGTTTCCCACTATGCTTTTGATAGGGCTGTTGAAAGTAAAAGGGTTTCTTCAAGGCTGCTACTGTAATTACCTGGTATGATGATAAATTACTCAGCCCCCTTCCCACAATGTCTAGTGCAAGATATGTTTGAATGTTTGGTATTGTTGGCATTAAGATGACATTTAAATCCAGCTTGGCTGCTAAGAGGCAACACTCTACATTATTTATTGTTGGACTCAAGATTTGAGGCAGAGTTAAAATGTGTAACAACTTTGAATTCAGGGAAACCTTCCTTTGAGTAGATATTAGACTTGTTTGATCAAGGAAAAAAATTGTTCAAAACTCTTTTCGGTAGTGGCTTCGAAAGGGCAAGATTACTTCCGGGTTCTCAAATGACTTCAAAATTGATTAAAAATTGATTAATTCCAATTTTAATCTGATTTACAAAGATTCCGATCGAACCTACCCATGCCTAGTAGATATATATAGTAATAATATGAGAGGAGGGGTGGATTTCTATTGTCAACAAGGGTGTCAATTGTATTTGCGTATTACTGACTTCAAAGAAGGGAAAATCCAGCTTTAGGCTGAATTTAGCTTCCCCCGCCTCCTTATCCAATCCACAATGGTCTCTATTAAAGCCCTCCTCACCTACTGAAACCTTTGCCTCTTCAACAATTGACAATTTGCTTATTTGGCTATTGGACTGCTTGTCATTTCTAGACTGAAATCACTTTATGTATATTTTGATCCCTGTGTGTACAGTAACATTATTCTGAAAATAACACTCTATTTGAGTTTGAGACATTGGAACAAATCTCCTTGGACATGCTACCATCAATGTCCAACTATCCTTTATGCATGTGTATTCCTAGAATATATATGAATTTAGCATACTTGGTAACACAGCACAGCATCTTTGACCAGTTGTTTGGGTTCATTACAAACGCTTGCTTTACATCAACCAACACTAAGGATGCACTGAAGGAAAATATATATTTATTTTTTTATTTCTTATGTAGCAGGCAGCATGACCGGACAATGAGCTCAGTCACATGCCTCCTTATCATGTGTGTGAATTTAAACATTCAAGGCTTATTAGCACTAAGCATAGCTATTAGTAATTCCTAGAGGAATGATCCAGATTCATATCTAAGCTCTGAACTGTATATGAAAAAGCTGTTACTGAATTTCACACAAAATGCAAACACCTGTGCAGAAGGCAAGCAAATTGGCCAAGAACCAGGCTCCTTACTTCATTCTTCATGTTACACTCTTTATTGTCGGCCCCTTGCTACTCTCCCTAGAGAGACATTGCTGAGACAAATTCTCAAATGGTGTAATGGGATGTGGTTAGCATTCACAGAAGCTGCACTCTAATAAGCAGTCACTTCTAGTTGTTGTTGTGTTTTGGTGCACACTCTCCTCAGGTCCCTTCTGGGAAGTGGTTCCCCAAGACACATATACTTTGAGGCCCCTGTGTGGCCAAAATGCAACCACAAGATAAGTAACTGGTTGCAGCCACTTGACCACCCTGGATGTTTGCACAGTACTAATGAAGAGAGGGAGAGCAGCAGTGTCCACATTTTTAAAATGCTCATGAACATCTTTCAACCTTGCTCAGCCATTTATTAATGCAGACAGAGACAAACCCAGCAGCAATGTTTGTATCAAACTTCTACTTAAATCAAAGCTGCCAGATTTTAAAATGCTCTGGGGAAAAAAATTTGAGGAATGCTGCTAGATATTTCATTGGAGTGAAAAATTGATGACATTTAAGACACTTCTAAAAAAGGCAAGTCCAAAGCTAGGAAAAATTACCTTTTGGACTACAACTCCCAAAAATCTTCAGTCAGCATTAGAGTCAATAAATAGAGGAAAATAAATAGCTAAATCTTTGTATGAAAACTCTCATTTAGCAAATCACAAGTTCATGCGATATTGTTCTTACTTAATTTAAACATCAAGCGTTTTATTAAATGCAATGGCCACAAGATGGATACAGGAATTCTTGTTTATTTTATATCTAGATCATTATATTATGATATTTAGAAATGAATTAATTTGGATTAATTTGTAGATAATGTATTTAGAAAGGTTATGCTAGAGAGCTCTAATGCTGCTAGAGAGCCCTTCCCACCTACTGAAACCTTTGCTCTTCCAACAATTGTTTTTTTATGCTTATGTGTTTTATTCTATTGTATTTGATATTGTGCTTCATTTTTATGTTTGTTTTTAGGCAAACATAGAGATAAAAAATAATAAAATGTGTAAAAACATGTCAATAGATTTTTTTTTCATTGAGGAAATTTGTGAATCTTCTTTGCAGACTTTGGATAAAGTTATATTGATTTCTTTTACAAATTGTTTAAGTAATGGTCCTGAAAGACAAAGGAGATTTTTTTGATGCCAGCAGTTTTCAAGTTTCTCTGATTTGATTGCTGTTTCAGAAAGTTACAAAGCTTTTGGCTTTGAAGACTTTCCTTTCCAGGTCTTGTAAGTGCTATGTGTATGGAAGTCCACTGATATCAATATCCCAACTCCTACCATTGCATGGAGTTGGGCTCTTGATACTTATGTAATTGTGTTGCTGTTATAACTGACTAAGACTCTCTTCTGCACCATTATAGTCTATAAGGAACTCTCAAATAATGCACTAGAAATTTTCCATTAGCATTTTGCAATTTCCATCATGGACCATCTAAGTGTACAAAATGTGTAGTAAGGTTTGGCTGTATCACTGTGTGTCCTGTTCTGCAGAGATGACTCGTCTATGTGAAAGGCTGTCAGAAAATACACAATAAGAAGAGCAACCTGGACCAAACCCAAGGGCAATCTAGTGAAGTTTATAGTACAACAGTCGTTCTGCTGGCTTAATGGTGCCCTCTCCTATCAACTTAATTAGCATATAGAGTAGATCTACCCATCTTTATATCTTAGAACTGCAAAAGGCAACATTCACAACTGCAGCCAAGTACATTCCCACCCCTACATTAAGCTCCCAATGCTCCAGAAAACCTTAAAACGTACTGTAGAGGACTGGGAAATTCTCCAAAGCATGTTTTCAGCATAAGAAAAGATTATTTATTGTTGGACCCAAATATCCCACAGATACTATAAGCATCTCATTGCATTTCAGCTTTAGTAAGAGCAAGCATGGCTTGAGTGTTGTGCCATGACTCTGGAGACTAGAGTTCAGTTCCCTGCTTGGCCATGGAAACTGACTGGGTGACTTTAGGTGAATCACACACTCTTAGCCTCAAAAAACCCTGTGATAGGTTTACCTTAGGGTCATCATAAGTTAGAAATGACCTGAAGGCACACAGTAACAAACTGAGGCACATTTCCCATTTCTACAGATCAAATAATCATTTTTCTACATTATATATTTTGCCTATGTTTTGATGCAGAATACACTATTGTGGTGACTACTTTCATATTAAGGAGCAAAACAGTCCTTCCTTTTCTTTAAGAGCTGCATCTTTTTACATAGATGATGTTTAATTTGAGAATGTCCATTTAAACATAATGTAAATATTAATAATTGCAAATATTGCAAAGTAAAATGTACCTCTGATCTAGTTAAAGAACCCATTTACTATCTTTGATTTATATCAGTGTGAAAAAATGGCATATTAAAAGAACGCCCATTAAAAGAAGCCAAAAAATCCAGCTCTTGTCAGCATCTGATGTTTGTCCGACTGGACATATTTAACACATCAATTTAGATTGTTGTTTTTACAAAGTTTGAACAGCATTGATTTGGAATGGATCAAACACAAACAACTCACAAGGCAGATGCGTTGTTTCTCTGGCACAAACAGAGATGCTGAACTAAGAAGGAAAGGAAAAGAAAGAAAAAAGAAACTGCCTGGAGATGAAACTCTGGCAACATGGATTTCTCAGAAAGCAAACTATTTGACTGCACTTTCAGTGAGTGGATGTACAAACTTTTTCTCTCAACTCATAGCCTTCCCTTTATGAGAACACTGAATACTTTGCCAAACTTTCCTAAGTAAAATTTGTATGATTGCTTAGACTTAAATAGAATGAGAATTCTACTGGATGTAGTAGCTGTTGGTAATTTCCATACTGTGGTATAGGAAAATGATCACTGGTACAATGACGAAAGATGGCTTCATTGTCAGTGGTATGGTGAATCTATTCCAACCTTTAGCCTTGACTTTAAGGGCTATATCCAAGGCTCTGAAGATAGGAGTCAGTACCTTGAATAACTTCTTTTAAATCAGGACTAAAACTGGGAATGTATCCACTAGTCCTGTGCATGGTATTTGTTTCTTCCATTTCATTCATTGTTTCATTCCTTTTGTTTCATTCGGCATGCACGAAATTATAACCCTCCCCCTACAGTATGAAAATAAACCCAAAAAGGAAAGAAAACATAAATGGTTACTATCTATTCACCTTCTTTTCGGGCCACTGGATGCTCCTCACACTGCCTGCTGAGCATTGCCACATGCTAGTATTTACCTCTGAGCCCTGCCTGTTATGCCAATAGGAGGATAAGAATGCCACCCATCTCACCTGCTGCCTGCCTGCCTTGCCTTGCCCACCGCCACTCTGCAGACAGAGAGGAAAACATCAAAGAAATACCTGTACTGGTATCTTAAGCCCTGTCTTTAAACTCAGTTCTCTTCTTCAAATGAGGGGGAAAACATCTCAGAATCAGTGGTGTCTTAAGTAACCCTGATGCTTTTAATCCAGGTTGTGATGAAGGATATAAGGACAAACCATGTCATTGCCAGAAATGATAGAAAGGGAACTCCCTACCCCCTCCAATTGCTACCAATTAAAGAAGTGAAATAGTGGGGCTGGGATGGGCACTGGGCTGTGTATGTGGTGTGTGGAGCATCTGTGGCATTTGGAAGGAAGGAATGGTACCTTGCCCTGCCTCCCTCCTGTTGCTGCTCCTGGAGAAGTTAGAGGTTGGGTCCAGCGGGGGGAAAGAGGGAAGGTTTTTAAAGAGATTTTATTTATAGAAAGATAAAATATCCCTAAAAATAGGTGATGACTCAAATGTTATAAAGCTTGATGAGCTAGAGTGTTAGACGTGCCCTCCATGTATGGTGATTTTCACACCATTATCCCTAAAACTGGGGGGAAGGGGAGCCTGGGAAGCCCACCCATGTTGGCTAATAGTCTGATTTTTTTTTGTTCTTTTGGATGTGGAATTAAAAAGCTCATTCAGAAAGGTGCCCATAAAGGGGGGGTTATGAATGAAACAAACCGAAATGAATAGCAATTCTGCACAAATGCACAATACTAGTATCCACCACCCAAGTGACATAAGAACCACCAAATATCATTACACTATGGCATCACTTACTAAGAATTATCCTTGACAGCAGGGTTTCCCAACTGCATGAAGACTTCTGCTTGTGTTCTGTTGAATGCAGGCAGAAGTTCCCTCTCAACTTATCCAATGTGTTAGGGAAACCTGGCTTATTTATGGATTCTCAGCCTCACCACTATTTTCATCCACACACAAGCAAGTCAAATGCCCCCAAAGGGCTGGTTACTTGCCGAAGTCTGTCTAACCTGCCCACCTAAATGCAAGGAGGCAGTGAAAAGAAAAAAGAGCAAGAATAAAGAATGGAAAAAAGAACAAGTTATCCAAGGAAAGCTTATAATAATTTCCCATGATACTTTGATTAGAAAACTGACTACAAATGGAAAGGTGGAAACACATTAGATGGACCCATTGGTTGGAAAACTGCTTAAAGAGTTTTGATTAGGGGCTGTGCTTTATATTAGAAAGAGGTATCTAGTGGAGTGCCACAGGTTTCTGAGCTGGGCTAACACACTTCTAAATCATTGATAAAAATATTGAAGTATGTTAGCCCAGCTCAGAAACCTGTGGCACTCCACTATATACCTCTTTCTAATATAAAGCACAGCCCCTAATCGAAACTCTTTAAGCAGTTTTCCAACCAATGGGTCCATCTAATGGTGTTTCCACCTTTCCATTTGTAGTCAGTTTTCTAATCAAATTATCATGGGAAATGATTATAAGCTTTCCTTGGATAACTTGTTCTGTTTTCCATTCTTTATTCATGCTCTTTTTTTCTTTTCACTGCAATGATAGGGTCAGGTGAATCCTTGTCAAATTTAAGGATGATACAAAACTAGGAAGGGTGGCTAACACATTGGAAGATAGGGACAGAATTCAAAAGGATCTTGATAAAATCTGTGCTGATATTTTAAAAATCAAATTCAGTAGAGACAAATGCAAAAGTTTATATTTAGGCAAAACAGATATGGAAAGGGGAAAATGGTTCAGTAGTCCTATGTGTAGGGCTATTGATCATGCATCGAACATGAACCAGCAATTTGATGCTGCAGCAAAAAAGGAAAATGCTATCATAGCCAACATTAACAGACACACAGTTTCCAAAATCGAGAGAAATAATAATCCCACTATATTCTGTACTGGTCTGCAGTACTACATTCAGTTCGGGGTGCCTCATTTTAAGCAGAATATAGAAGTTGTAGCATCTTCAGAGAAGGACAATAAGAGTGATAAGAGATATGGAAAATAAAACATGCAATATATTAGTTGAAGGAGCTGGACACGTTTAGCTTGGCGAAGAGAACACTATGGGTGACTGATTACATGCTTGGGGTCAAGAGCTGCCACAAAGAAGTGGGTTCTGGCTTGTCCTCTGCTGCCTCGGAGGGCAAAACTAGGTCTCATGGTTTTAAGTTATAGAATGATTGATTTCAGTTGAATAATTGAAGGTATTTCTTGAAAGTGAGAGCTGTTTGACAATTGAAGCAATTGACTAGAGGAGTGATGGGGAATCTCTTTCTTTGGACAACTTCAAGAGACTGGACAGCTGTTTGCTAGGAATGTGTTAGGTGTCAACCCTGCATGGAGCAGCAGGTTGGATCTGAAGGCCTACAGGACCTCTTCAGACTGATTCTATAATTCTATGAACATTCTGTCCACTAAAATTAGATAATACCAAATTGTAGAGCCATTTTGCAATAATTTTGCATCCATCCTGAAACGGAAATATAAAAAACAATGTATACACATCCATGATTGTGTAAACATGCACACATTTTCTGTGAACTGGAAAAAATAAATTTCACTTTGGATTTTATCTCCTTGAATAGCCAAAGAAGCCATGCTGTGATTTTGGGAAATGTTCATGGAATGATAACAGTCCTACATACACTTATAAGGGAGCAATTTCCATTGAAGTCACAATGCTTCTTAGAAAAATTAAGTCCTACTGAAATGCTATGTGCTCTTTTCTGAGATAATCTTCAATGGAAACAGTGGGGATTAGGAATGCATTGTGAGACCTCAATCCAGATATCTTGTAAACAATCCACATCAATGCATGCACACATTTTGGAAGGAAAGAAAAAGAGTCTTGCAAACTAATGTAGAACTTGGATGGGATGAGAATGCTGATAGGATTGTCAGAAATGTAACTAAATCAAAAAGGACACATTTTCACATCCTTTTCCAGCCTTTGACAGTACAGACCATTTGTGTACATGGAAGCAACCCAAGTGGACCTCATGCATAAAACCTTGGTTTTCCTTGTTGATCAACCTTGCTAAATTAGGGCATAATATTTGGATCTCAGACACACTTGGAATTTGTTTCTACTGAAATAAATTAGGAATTTTTACAAGGGACTCATTTATTTATTTATTTATTTATTCCATCTTGTATTCCGCTCCTCCCTGCAGGGGACTCATCCATCACAATAAAATACAACAGAAAATACAGTGTAGGTCCCGAGATAAAATTATGTACATGCTGAAGCATTCCCTGAGCCAGGGTGCTGATTAAAAAGATGAGTACGCTTATTGGTCAAAGAAAATATGGCTAAATAAAGTGGAAGAATCTATAACCAATTAGCAAGATATCCATAAAATTATAAAATCTGGACCCTGATTTTTTTTACTACAAAAGCAGTAATATACAGGGATCCTCCTTTTAATTGGAAAAAATGTAAGTAAATTCCAAACCTTATTAATGTTGGATATGAAAAAGAGAGGGGAAAACATATAGATTCAATGTCTTGATTTTTATTGGCAAAGTGCCCTTTTGTATTCTCAAAGATTTGTTCTTGTTCCCTATGGGTTTGATGCTTGAAGTAAGTAGGAAAAATATTTAATTTTATTTTTAGCTCCTTTCCTGAATGTTGAACATGTACTTCAAAAGAAGTCTGAGAAGTACAGGGATCCCGATAAAGTTAAATGCTGAATGTGGATTTCTAATCTCCTATCTACATGATATATAAATGCAGCCATCCTTTGGTTTTTTAAAGTGGGGTGTTTACACAGTGAGTCCAGAATTAAACACAAACAGATTTGTTCAGTAAAACAACTTAGGAATTTAACGGAACCATTTCTGAACAGGAAAAATAAACTTTGGTGTAATTTTGTTATTGTAATTCTTGTGTGCTTCCATGGCGTTTTATTTTCTGTTCTTGTATGGACTAGGGTTTGGCTCCATTACTTCTATAGTAAAAAAGAAAAGAAAAGAAGAGGAAGTTAAAAATTGAATAAAGGGCCAGCTCACAAAATTTTGCTGCCTGAGAAGAATAGCAAATAGCTATTCTAAATTAATGAGCTAGAGCAAATGACTTTTGGGGGGGTGGGGTGGAGGTGAATGGAAGATATCCAAGTTCAGTATAAGCCATGTACCTGTGAGACCACAACTCACAGCTCCACCTACCCACATTCAATAAAATTCGTTATTTCAAGGAATTTTCAAGGTCTTCTAGCACAACTTGATGGCAACTATCTGCAGAAGTCATTCATTTTAAAAGGCTTCAGTATTATCCGATTTCCTGTTTCCATGATAATGTCAGTCAATGCAGGTGTTGCATTTGCTTCTCTCTCTCTCTCTCTCTTGGAATATTATGTTATTTCTTGTTAGTTTTTCAAGTTGGAATACACAGTTAATACACTCATGAAGAAACGGATAAGTATGTGTATTTGAATTTCTAGGTTTTTGACATCCACCATATTTTGGAAAGGAGAGTGGAGAAAACGGAGAAAAAATAGGACCTTTCACCATGGTGGTGACAGTTTGAAACAGAGAGCCAGAGGTGATCAGCCCATTGGAGCCTCAACTGTGAGAGCAGAGGAGGAGGAAGAGGAGGAAGACCTTCACTAACTCCTCTGCCTCTGACACCACTTTCAAAACATCACCTGGCTTGCCTGCCAAGAAACAAGGGATGCATGACAGACACTCTCTGGGGGATGGTAAAGGATGAAGTTGGGCAGATGGGTGGGGGCAGAGGATTCTGGTATGGATGACAATGCCTGTGTCTTCCTCTCTCCCCACAAAATCTCAAAGGACCATGAGGAAATGAGTAAACAAACCATGTCCTCCATTCTATTCCCACACTTGGATCCAAATTCATTCTGGCCTGGCCTGCATGGGGCAGGAGGAGTACCCTTGCTGTTTTTCTTTTCACATGAGAAGCAAAAGTTTGATCCTTACACCAAGTTGTGAATAGCTTTTGTCACATGTATCTCCCGACACAGATGGGACCCTAACCTTAGCCAGCTGCCCATTCAACTTTCCTAGCATGCTGCATACACTGATAAAATCAGTTAACTCAGAAGAGAGACTAAGGCTAGAATCCCATTCATTAATCTCAACTAGAAACTTAGAGTTCCTTCTCAATCCAAGCCTGTCATTTCACATGCTCTGGCTTTTTACTGGAGTAAGATAACAGCCATGTATATACTTGAAGAACCAACAGCACTCACACAATACCAGAAAAGGGTAACAGCCAAGACCTTACCAGGTATCATTTCTACATAGAGACGTTAACTTTATCAACACATAGGATAGCTTTGGAGAGCTTTCTATAGCAGCAGTATCATGAGGTCTCTAGTACTAACTTCAATGGGCATCACTTTTCCTGTTTCCCTGGTGCCCTGCCACTGAGATGCCTGCCTCATCAAGTCTTATAGTAGGACTAGCCATTTGAAGCAGACAGCACAATTTGTTGCTAATATAAACTGAACTATCTCAGCAACATCTTTTACACACTAATAGGGGATCTTGTTTCCCTTAATCTTCTATTTCTGTGATTAAAGTAATACATTTTAATATTTTTGTTCTGGTTTTTATTATGTGTTAATGTTTTTAAACGTTTTACGGTGTTTTTGGCCATTGAATCGTTGCCGCTGTAAACCACCCTGAGTTGCCTGAGGGCTGAGAAGAGCGGTATACAAATGCAGTAAATAAAGAAATAGATCCCATTGTTTTACTTAATGTTCATTCATGTGTCTTTCCCTAAAGTTCTCCATCATTAATATCCATTACAGTTTTGTATCTTACTTGTATCATTTGTGGGACTTATCTGTTGCATAATGAAAACCAAATTTTCATTGTTGTAGGATGATGAATGCACTTACTATTATCAGTCACAGATGCTTAGTTCAGAAGGAATACTTCTAGAGGAAAAGGGAATACTGGGAACATGCTCTCTTACATGAGAAGGTTGAATAACATTATTGGTGAGCTAATTGGATGAGTCACTCCAAAGTAATCAAAACTTAAACGATGACATGTTTTGTATTCCAGAATGAGAATATATCATTAGTCTTTTGTAAAGTTTACATTATAGTCTAAAATCTATGATTTACTGATCAGTCCAATAAGGAAAAATATAACAACATTCATCTGGGATATTCTGCCAGAATGTTTGAATGAGCAAACCATTTTCAGGAAGAAAAAAAATTGGGGCACAGAGATAATGTTCATGTTATTATTAACAAAGACTTTTGTTTATTTGATTAAAAGCTGGAGGATTTTTCAGTTGTGCTGAGGTTTTATGGTGTTGGAGATTTGCTTTAATAATGAGCAAGCGTTAGACAGAAACAGAAATGTTCCATATTTCCAAAATGCTCAGGAATCCAAACAGTTGGCAAAAGGACATGTCAAAACATACTGATTGTGTTATTACCCAATTGTGTGTATATTATGTAACCTTCCAGAAGCCCTGCCTCCAAACTGTGACAGTTTGATGATTGCTCACAATACTTTGTCATCTTTTTGTATCAATATTGTTTGTTTGATCACACTTACTGAACTGTATCAGTCAGTTCTAATTTTTCTACATTTTCAGTTAAGGATACAAAATAACCAATATTTTAGGTGTGTGTGTGTTTGTAGGTTTTCTTTAATAGCGAACCTGCACATTACTGTTAGCTACAACTTAGCAGTAGCAGGTACACAGTTACACATTTCCAAATACCAGAACAATGTAGTTAAAGGGGTTTTTTCTTGGTAAATATTGACATTAGAAGCTGGTTATAACATTACCAAGGCTTGCTCAGGACTGCTGTGCAAAAGTTCAGTGACATATGGAACTGATCTAGAGGGAGGAAAAAAGAATAAAAATTACAGCTAAAGAATTAATTTCCTTGCTGTTGCCATACCAATGTCCTTGTAAAAATCATCCTTTTGAGACCAGAGTTTAAACTCTAGGTGGGATGTCATTATGGGTAGCATACAGTGACTTTGGAACTCAGTGCCCAGAGAGATTGGAAAAGCCCCCACCTTAGAAACCTTCAAGATGGACCTCAAAATCTGGCTTTTCTGTTGTTCTATCGGACAGTAGTCACACAGCCATATACTACTGCTTCCCTCAACGTCTTTGTTCTTGGAATATGCTTCCCCTACTTATATGAAAGCCCCCTTTTTACAACCCCTTTCCTTTTTTGAGCTCTCCCTCACAAATAATCTGCTCCTCTTTATCTCACCCTGAGTTTTATAGCATTTTAATCTTGCACATGCGGCCCACTCAATGTCATTGTGGTTGTGGATATTGTATTTTATATTTTGTATTGCTTATTGTATTCATGGTTTTTTTTGGTATTTTACTGCATTGTTGTTTGTGTCTTTGTTTTATTTTATTGTAATTGTTGTTTTGAGCTTGGCCTCATGTAAGCCACCCTGAGTCCCCGTTGGGGGAGATGGTGGCAGGGTACAAATAAAGTATTATTATTATATCAACAAAAGGAAACACTCCCTTTATTTTAGATGCCATTCAAACCTTGTGCATTGTAACAATTTCATTCCTCTGGATTTAATCTAAGTTGTAAAAAATATAAGTAAAATCCAAATTTGACTTGGCAGTCTGGATATTTTGTAAAACTGTCCTTCAGTTTTTACTGTGTTATGTTTTTGTGAAATTTGTTTTATAATTCTACTGGTTTTATGCTTTTGTTGTAGTACAATATACTGTAAACCGTCCTGAGCCAATCGGAAAGGACGGTATACAAATCAAAATAATAAATAAATAAAATAAATAAATAAATATGTTGCTAATGTGATTTTTGTTTCTTTTTCTCCTGCAAATGTCCCATCTCTTTGCCTCCTACACACTGCATGGTTTTCCGTACTGCTGGAAAAGGCAAATCTGAAAAACCAGTGAACATTAGATTGAAGCTAGGGAGTGTGGTACAAAATCCATTCTTGATTTAATATTTGGTCTCATTCTTATTGTGAAGCTCAGTTCTGAAATTGTCCACAGCTTAGCTAAATTTTTGTGATGAGTATGCCCAGAGTATATAGTCAGCCCTTCACATTTGCTGGGGTTAGAGGCATAAAACCTTCACAAAAGTGGGGGAACTGCACGTTTGAAACAATCAATGTTTTACTTGAGAGAACACATCTATGGGCCATAGAGTCCTCTAGCATGACTCTATGACCAATGTCCACTGGATGCCGATGACAGAATTGTACTGGAGAACCTAGAGATAGATCTTCTTTGCAGTTAAAAACATTTTAATGAAATCAGTGAATAACCAAATCCACAAAAATCAAACTTGCAAATATCGAGATCAGCCTTTACTTACTCTGTAATAGGCATGGACAAACTTGGGCCCTCCAAGTTTGTCCATGCCTACTGGCTGCTAGGAATTGTGGGACTTGGAGTCCGAAACACCTGGAAGGCCCAGGTTTGCCCATGCCTGCTCTATAAGATATCCACCATCCTTTCCTAACAAATAAGTAGTATGTTTCTAAAGCTTCAAGCTTCCAACAAGTCTTAACACATCTCAACAGTAGATTCATAGAGTGCACAGAAAACTTATCTGGGTCAGTGTCTCAGCAGCTGAAATCTTCTTAAGACATGACTGCTTGTTCAGCCCCAAGAAACGGTCCACATTTTTTCTCATTGTTACTGTCAAAGCCTGGTTGAGTAGCAACTACTTGTTTTGTAAATTGTGCAAATATTTGACACTTCACAATCATCAATGATAACTTTCTTTTCTTTTCTTCTTAGCTGGAGGGCTTGTTAGCTTTAGCAGACTTTTTTAATCGCTGGAACAGCAGACAAAGCTTTTAAGGGCCTCCTGGAAAAGTGGAGCTTGTTGGTACCAGATGCATGCTTAAATCTGCAGCTGGCAGCTAAAACAAATTCCTGGATCTCTACAGGTTCTGGATCTATTACAGTTTATCATTGTTTCTTGTATTTATATAGAGGTATTCCATAGTAACTGGAAGCAGAATAAGTTCAGCAGACATGCAGAATGTCCAGCAGAATGAGTTACCACTTTAATTACAACCACCTCTCAAATAGAGGGCACAAAGAAGAAATACACTCCAAGCAATTTAAAAATTAACAAGTTAGCAGGTCCATCAATATAAGGAAAGCAGTAATAGGGAAGGTAGATTCAGAAGGCATAAAAGTATGTCCAATTCACTTCTCAGGAGAATGCTAGCTTCCTAGTGTTGTACATGAAATGAGCCCCCAGATTTATTAATACTGTAACATAATTTATTTGTTCTACATATTTATATGCCATGTAATAACTAGAAACAACTTTATAAAAAGGGGGGGGGAATGAAAATGATCAAAATAATTTTATATTTTAGATATCAGGAAATCAGTAAGTCATAAAAATATAATTATCATGCAGAAGGCTATATATAGCAAAAGAGGGGACTAAGGGGAAGTATATTTATAAAGGCTAAGTATCTCTTATGCAAAATGCCAGATATCAGTGGATTTTAGACAACCTGAAAATTTGTACATAACGAGAATATTGGAGATGGGACCCATATCTAAACACATAATTATTGTTATGTGCACCTTATACACAATATTTTAATAATTCTGTACATGAAACAAAGGTTGTGTACCTAAAACCCTCAGTTGAGGAAAGCAAATTCCAGATTTTGGAGGGTTTTTAAAAAAAAAGAGATTGTAAATCTTTTAAAGGCAATACTCAGACTGCAAATGTAAATCTTAAAGATGGCTAAAAACAAAACTTTTGATAGGGGAAAATGTATTTAAGAAGCTCCGGAGAAAATGTCCCAAATAACTACATACTCTTCATTCATGTAGGCACCCCTGGTGGCACAGTGGGTTAAACTGCTGAGCTGCTGAACTTGATGACTGAAAGGTTGGTGGTTTGAATCTGGGGAGTGGGGTGAGCTCCTCCTGTTAGCCCTAGCTTCTGCCAACCTAGCAGTTCAAAAACATGTAAATGTGAGTAGATCAATAGGTACTACTCTGGCAGGAGGGTAACGGCACTCCATGCAGTCATGCTGGCCACATGACCTTGGAGGTGTCTATGGACAAAACCAACTCTTCAGCTTAGAAATGGAGATGAGCACCACCCCCTGAGTCAGACACAAGTAGACTTAATGACAAGGGGAAACCTTTTACTTCATTCATGTACAGCCAAATATTTTACTAATTTACTAATACAAGCAGTTTTGTGTTTGGTGATCAGACTGCAAAATGTTTTTCAACCATTTGTGTTGTGCTTAGACTTTGGATTATAAGCTTTTGAAAAGCAGCAGTATTTCCAAGTCCACAAAAAGAAATCCTAAATGGAAATTCTAAGATGTTCAGACAATACTTGGTGACTGTAGCAGCAATCATTTTTTACAATTGTTATGACAACCTACTACTGGCAATCCTTCCATCCTTCGTGCCATTGCTTAACAATATTTATTTATTTATTTCATTTATTTATTTCATTTATAATCCGCCCTTCTCAACCCCCGAAGGGGGACTCAGGGCGGCTGGCAAAACGCAACAATTCAATGCTGGGTACATAATAAAAAAACAAGATATCAAATATAACAACAGATTAAAAAACAGTTAAAAATTGAAACAACTACATAATCTCCATTCCACATTCATAAGCTGTCCAAGTCAATCTGTAGTCCGCTACCACAACATTGTCATTACTCAATTGTCCGTCCGCTGCTCCACATCAACCAAATGCCTGGTCCCACAACCACGTCTTTATTTTTTTTCTAAAGGAAAGGACGGAAGAAGTTGATCTTATTTCACTGGGGAGCAAGTTCCACAGGCGAGGGGCCACTACCGAGAAAGCCTTGTTCCTCATTCCCACTAACCGTATTTGCGACGAAGGTGGGACCGAGAGCAGGGTCTCCCCGTTAGATAGTTTGCTCTATTTTCCAAGGCAGCTCTCAGTTTGTGACATGTATTCCTTTTTCTTTTTCTTTTTGCTTGGGGTTGTAGTCACTCGGGCCTTTTGGCCATACTGCCATAGTAATGACAACTCCCATGTGAACTTTTTGGGCATACCAACATTCACTATTTATTTTCTTTTATTTATCCACAGTACTTTCTGGTCCTCAATAACATTGGCTAAGACACACTTTGGTGCCTTGAATGTTAAGCCTTGTTTCTTGTTATATCTGACCTACTGATTCCAAAAACGGCACCAGTTTTTCCCTATCAGCACTAATGTTTGATATACAGAATATATGCCATACTCTTAACTCTGCTCACCGATTTTTAAAAATCAGCATATTTTCTTGGACTTTAATACTCATGTTGAAATGAAAGCACATATCATCTACTCATTGTGTATAGCTGTCTGCCTTCTTGTTGCCAAGAAAATTTTCCACAACAAGGATAAATGAAGACCAAGCACATGACTCAATTTCATTCACTGAGGCTCTGAAACACGAGTCATTCATAAGTTGTCTGACCTGTGGACCATTGAAAATTCCCACCTTCAGATTTTCTATGGTAAATCCAGGTAACTTATGTGATATGCTTCATCAGGCTTAGCTTTATACGTAGTGGTGGCAGTATGATTCCATCTACCAAAGGTTCATTGGTTATCTTATCTGAGAAAATAGATCTGATGCAGTCTATCCAATGCAATTTTCTGAATCAGTGCCCCAAGTGTCCCTAAAAACAGGCCTAAAAATGAAGACACTAAGAAAAAAGGTGTGTTGTTCTAGATATTTCTGGCTATATGGCCATGTTCCAGAGCAGGGCTGTCCAACTTCTACCAACCCTGGGGCCTGATTACCGGACACTGATCAACTGGGGGCCTAAGGGTCCGCCCCTCCCGGCCCCGCCCCTCCCGGCCCCGCCCTCCCCGGCCCTCGCCCCTCCCCGGCCCCGCCTCCCTGGCTCGCCCCGCTGTATATATTCACAAACTCATATTCCCTTTATTTCTAATAAAATACATTTGTTATTACTATTATTCCATTCCTGCCACATGTATATATTCACAAACTCATATTCCCTTTATTTCTAATAAAATACATTTGTTATTACTATTATTCCATTCCTGCCACATGTATATATTCACAAACTCATATTCCCTTTATTTCTAATAAAATACATTTGTTATTACTATTATTCCATTCCTGCCACATGTATATATTCACAAACTCATATTCCCCTTATTTCTAATAAAATATATTTGTTATTATTATTATTCCATTCCTGCCATATATAGATAGATCACAGATTAGGAAAGGCATACAGTGCATTTGGAAGGCTTCACAAAAGAGTCTGGAGCAACAAGCACCTGAGGCAAAGCACCAAAATCAGTGTGTACAGAGCTATCATATCATACAATCAAAGAGCATTCTAAACCCCACCAATGATGGAATTAACCAATCTTGGCACACAGAACTCCCATGACCAACAGGAAATACTGGAAGGCTTTGGTGGGCATTGACCTTGAGTTGTGGAGTTGTAGTTCACCTCCATCCAGAGAGTACAATGTTGGATCAGGACCAAACTTGGCATGAATACTCAATATGCCCAAAAGTGAACACAGATGGAGTTTGGGGAAAATAAACAGGAGCCGGAGGGAAGCCGAGAGCATGGTTTGCGGCTCCCCCGGGCTTGGTGGAGCCGCGAACCGGGAGGCTCCCTGCAAGCAAACGGAGGATGCCTTTCGGGGCCTGGCTGCTTCCAAACCCGGGTTTGGAAGCAGCCAGCCCTGAAATGTCCTCCCTTTCCAAGTCCCCTTCCCAAGCGAGCGAGAGACTGGGGAAAGGGAGGAGATGCCTCTCGGGGCCTGGCTGCTTCCAAACCCCAGGAGAAGGAAGGAAGGAGTGGAAGAGAAGGGTGGAAGGGAATGGAGGGAGGAAAGGAGGAGGGAAAGGGAGAAGGAAGAAAAGATAAAAGGGTGGCAGGAAAGGAAGAAAGGAAGGTAAAAGAGAGAGGGGCAAGGAGGGAGGGAGAACAGTTGAAAGGGTGGGTGGAAGGAAAGAAGGTGAAAGAGAGGGACGGAGGAAAGAAGGAAAGAGTGGAAGGAAAGGGAGGGGGAGTAGAAAGAGGGAGAGGGAAGTGGGGGGGGAGAAGGCCGGGTGATGGAGGCGAGTGTGCTGAGGGCCTGAGTGCCTCCAAGCACACGGAGCAACAGGAGGAGGAAGCGAGCGAGAGGAGAAAGAGAGAGGGGGAAGGGGCAGGGAAGGAAGAAGGATGAAAGGGTGGAATGGAAGGAGGGAGGGAGAAGAAATGTGCTCACCTTAGCGCTGCATGCTTCCTTGCAATAACTCCTCCCTGGGAAGGGAGGGAGGGAGGGAGGATGAGAAGGAGGAAGGAGCTCTGCCGAACCACATGGAGTGCCCATGCGGCCGGGTCGCTCTTCCTGTTTGCTGCCAAGGGGGCGGGGCCCGAGAGACATCACTCCCTCCCATTGGCCCCCTCCCTCAGGAGAAGAGGAGGTGGCCAATAGAAAGCCAAGGAGGCGGGACCAAAAAATAATAATAAAAAAAATAATATTTTTAATTGAAAAAAATATTTTTAAAAATATATTATTTATTGCAGGAGGGTAAGGGGCCGTAGCCAAGGGGCTAGGGGGCCGTGTACGGCCCCAGGGCCGCCTGTTGGACAGCCCTGTTCCAGAGGAATTCTCTCCTGCAGTTTTGCCTGTATCTATGACAGGCTTCCTCAGAGGTTGTGAGATCTGTTAGAAACTAGGAAAATTGGGTTTATATATCTGTGTAATGTCCAGGGTGGGAGAAAGAACTCTTGTCTGTTGGAGGTAGGTGTGAATGTGAATTCCACCTTGATTAACATTTGATTAGCACTTTAGATGCAGATGAAAAGTCAGGAGAGAATGTTTCTAGAACATGGCCATATAGCCCGAAAAAACTACAGCAACCCAGTGATTCTGGCTATGAAAGCCTTTGACAATACAAAAAAAGGTGTTTTCTTTGTGGGTGGGCTGTGTAATCGGAGTTCTTTGGATAGTGTATAGTACATTAAAATATATGAAACCCTGACAGTGAAATGATGAACAGGCACAGCATACAGCAAACCCAACATAGACCCCATTCTGAGACTTAGAAACACCAAGAATAATTTGGACTGCCTAAAAATATAGTCTATATACCTAGTCAAAAATCACTTCCAAAAACCTGGGTCAACTTATCAACAGGTCAATTGAAGTACTGAACCTTAACTCTTATCAATAAAAGGAACCAACCCTTTCTCTGAGGAGAGGGGAGAAAGGCAAGAACTTAGTCTATCCTGGAAGAACATAAAAAAAACATCAACCCTTTTGAATTTTTGGTCTGGAAAATGGCAGTGGCAGCAGCTGGGGTGAATATGCATCCTCAACTCATCCATATAAAAATCTATAGCTGCCCTAAGTCCCTCCAGAGAGAGGTAGGTAAAGGTAAAAGTTTTCCCCTGACATTAAGTCCAGTTGTGTCCGACTCTGGGGGTTGGTGCTCATCTCCATTTCTAAGCCGAAGAGCTGGCTTAGAAATGGACACCTCCAAGATCATGTGGCTAGCATGACTGCATGGAGCACCATTACCTTCCCACCGGAGCAGTACCTATTGATCTACCTACATTTGCATGTTTTCAAACTGCTAGGTAGGCAAAAGCTGCAACTAATAGTGGAAGCGCACGCCGCTCCCCGGATTCAAACCTGTGACCTTTCGGTCAGCAAATTCTGTAGCTCAGTGGCTCCTTTAGGGAGAGAGGGCAGGTTAAAATAAAATATTATTTTTATTATAATTTTGGCTTGAAAAACTGGCTTCATGGGGTCAACTTAAATATGAAGTGAACTTATACACTAAAAGATTGTTGTCTAATGCCAGGTGCTAAAGGCTATATTTCAGAGGAAGGACTGCCAAAAACCCCTATGAGTCTTCATTGCTTTGAAATGCATGGGTTGCCACTGTTAATAGGCAATTCAAAGGTGCACGCACATGTAGTACTGAAGGTATAATAATATAGGTATCTGATACAACTTTCTAGGGAGGGCAGCCCATCAACAGGATACCACCACTGAAAAATCCCTTTCTTATAAAACACCTGCCTCTTCTCATTTGGTGAGGATATCTGGACATACACCTATGATGGACTTTTATTGTATTTTAATTTTCTCTCTGAAGACATGACTTTATTTCCAGCCATTCTGAGTGGTGATCAGGTACTAGAAGGCAAGATATAACTACATTTTCAATTCTATTCCTTCTTTAATGTTAACAGTTCTGAACTAATTTTCCTTCGGAAACAGTGCATTTCACTTTTATATACAATAATTCCATAGTGGCAGCTTTGTCTAGATGCCAGCCACTAACATACAAATAAAAATCAAAACACTTGTGCTTGAAAGTGTGTTATAGATAGGCTAACACCCATAAATAAATGAGCTAAATTCCATTTTCTGACCAGCTTGCTCCTGGAAGTCTAGAATCATTATTACAACTGAGAAATAATTTACTGCAACATCTATTAATCTTTCACACTTTATAAAAACACCTATTAATCATTAACCTTTAAAGAAACAGTTTAAATATAGCATGTGTGACTACGTCTCCTATACTTTCTCTCTCTGGCCTAAGGGGATCTGTTTGATAAGACAGTGAGTTTGAGTTTCTTTGCATGTTTCTCGTTCAAAATGCTTTCTTGTCTGGAAGGCATAAAGAGAATCCAAGCAAAACAATCTGGATTTCTTAAACATCAAAACATCGTTAATTTACTCTGTGCAGTCAGAGCTGTTTTAATACTGTAACCATAATGATCGAATATCTATGATGTAGTTCTAATTATTCAGACTGGCTTTAGGGAAATCGTGAACACAATTTAGTCACTGTTTGCTCCATTTATTTTAGTGGGTCCACCCAAGAGGCATTAACAACAGTTCACTGCACCCAGGGGAAAAAAATCACATCACAGATACAATTTCAGTGCACAGAGGAGAAAGGGAGAAAACATACATAAGTGAGAGTAAATTCCACCCAAAATAGTGAGCCTTATTTATCAGTAAACATTTGGTGTATCTTCTATATATATAAAAAGAGAGTGGTCGTGCGTCCCGGCAAATAGGCGCAAAAACTACATGTCCCAGACACACGACATTCACCAGGCCACTAATCCATACCCTAAGGTCCCTATAGGGCCCACAAAAACACCCCGAAACACAACGCAACACCCCCCAAAACACCCCCATGCCACAACATTAGCATGCCTGCGTGAACGGCGGCGGCCGCTGCGGTAGCGACGACGCCCCGCCCCTCCTCCTCCTCCAATCCACACTCCCACCTCGCATCTCCTTGGCCCCGCCCCTCCTCCTCCTCCAACGCTCCCTCCCACCCCACCTCCACACGCCAACACATTACCCCACCCGCGCCGCCGAGCCCACCTCCTCCGCCACTTCCAGGCCGCTCCTCAACCCTCAACCTGGGACACATCCTTGGCCTTCCTCGGCGGCTGCCATTGGCTGCCTTCTCCGCCGCATCCTTGGCCTTCCTCGGCGGCTGCCATCTGGTTCTACACACAGGCCAAAACAAGGAGCCAAGGAAGGAAAGAGACGGGGTCCATGGGGTGGCTATACACCTCCCAGGGTGCCATACTTCAATGGTTTAATCCCCCTTCATTCGGCAGGAAGTGGCGAAAAAAAAAAGCGAAAGCCACTAAATAATAATAAAGGCCCAGACATGGAAGAGAACATTACAACTCCTACACAAAAATAACAAACACACACATATGCACACACACACATATATATACACACATATATATACACATAAACATATATACACATATATACTCACACATGTACATAAACAAACACACACATATAAACACACAAATATATACACACATAAACACAAATACACACATACATATATATATACACACAAATAAATATACACACAAATATAAACACACATATATACACACATATATACACATATACATACATACACAAACACACATAAATACACATACACACACACATATATATACACATATACATACACATATATACACACATAAACACATACACATATATAAACATATACATACACACAAAAAGACACACATACACATATATACACACACATACATACACAAACACATATACATACGCATACACACACATATATACACATACACATACATACACAAACACATAAATACACATACACACACACAAATATATACACATATACATACACATATATACACACAAAAATAAACACACCTACACACACATATGTATACACAAATACACACACACACAACACATAGTCACATCATTTCCAACCCTTACATACCCAAACTTCCTCACATCTCCTAAATAGGGCACAGCAACGCGTGCCGGGTCCAGCTAGTACAATATATGTAGGAACTGACATAAGACTTTCTCTCCCAGGCATTCTGAATTGTCAGCTTTTGGCTTAACATTACAAATGTTATGATACAAATATGTCTGGGTTAGAAAGTGTGTCTCTCTTCATGATTCAAGTTAACACTGGAACTATGTTACCCTAAAGCAACAATTTAGAAAGGGGAAGGGGAGATTTGTGTTACTCACAAACAGCATCCTTTTTGGCCAACCTGTCTAGATAGGTACAGGTTGAGTGTCCTTTATCAAGAGCTCCTAAATCTGAAATATTCTAAAATCCAAAATTGGCCACATTGTTAGCGGAGAAACTGATTCCCCTTCTTTTAGTGGTAAGATGCACACAAACTGCTTCATGCGCAAAATTATGAAAAAAATATGAAAAATAATACATATGACCATATGTATTATGGTCATATGAAACATAAATGAATTTCATGTTTTGATTCAGGCACTATCTCCAAGACATCTCATTATGTTCATGATAGTTATGTTTAAATATGTGAAAAGATGTCATATTGAGGAAGGGTCAAGCTTGACCTGGAGACTAAAATAGTAGCAATTGGTTCAAATTGCAGAAAAAAAGATTCCATAAACAATAGGAAGAATGTCCTGACTGTAAGAGATGTCTGGCAATGGAATATGTTGTCTGGGAGTATGGTAGAGTCTCCTTCTCCAGAGATTTTTAAGCAGAGGCTGGATGTTGGGAGTGCTTTGATTCTGTGTACTTGCATAGCAGGGTTGGACTGGATGGCCTCAGTGGTCTCTTTCCAACTCTATGATTCTATATCAGTAGAAACATATTTCAAAATGAAAAAAGAGTGTGCAACACCACCCTTTCAGAAAACACATACAGGCTGTCCCTGAGTTCCAAGTACCCACTTATAAGTGTGTCATAGTTACAAAGGGAGGTGAGACAACAGGAAGTGAGAGAAATCTACCCCTAGGAAGGGAAATTCATTACCGAAAGAGTTATTATGGGGAAAAGTCTCCACTGAAGCTTTCTTACCAAACTTTGCTCACCAATCTTTTTCAAAATCCAATAATCACAGGGAAAGTGAGGTGAAATCTTCCAAACAGGGGCACAGACAACAAAACAAACACGACACACCCAACTTTTCTAGCATTTTATATCCATTTTATATGGTGTTATATACATGTTTTATTGATCTTAATGTTGATGTATTGCATTTTATGTGTTATAGGGCATCTTTGTGTGCTATTTTGTAAGTCGCCTGAGTCCCCATGGGAGATGGTGGCATGGTATCAATAAAGTTTAATCAGTTCACTAGTTGATTGGCCCTCCTATCCATAACCTAATATCTGGCTCTTGCACGTTACTATCAGCCCTGTACTTGCAGTTGTATTGCACAAACACTTGCCTCACCCTTTTAGTTCTAAACATATCTACTGTGCTCAATTACTGGTTGCTGATTGTTGATGGTTTCTGCTGCCCTGGAGACTAGGATGAGGAACAATGGCTTCAAACTACAGGAAAGGATATCCCACCTGAACGTTAGGAAGAACTTCTGACTGTGAGAGCTGCTCAGCAGTGGAACTCTCTGCCCTGGAGTGTGGTGGAGGCTCCTTTTTGGAGGCTTTTAAGCAGAGGCTGGATGGCCATACATTGGGGGTGATATGAATGTGATTTTCCTGCTTCTTGGCAGGAGATTGGACTGGATGACCCATGAGGTCTCTTCCAACTTAATGGTTCTATGTTTTTATGATTTTTGTATATGTATTTTATTGTGCTATATTTTAACTCTGTTGGCTGGGCTTGGACCCCATGTAAGCTGCCCCAAGTCCCTTCAAGGAGGTGGTATACATATACAATAATAAACTTATTATATTTATTATATTTATTATTATTACAGGGGAGTTGACCTTTCCATATGCTATGCAAAGCAATAGGTATATAAATGGCTGGAGGTGTACTTTAAAATGTACCTGTTCTAACTTACAAACAAATTCAACTTAAGAACAGACTTACAGAACCTATCTTGTTGGTAACTCGGGGACTGCTTGTACTGTTGAAGGCTTTCATGGCCAGAATGACTGGGTTTTTGTAGGTTTTTCGGGCTGTATGGCCATGTTCTAGAAACATTCTCTCCTGATGTTTCACCTGCATCTATGGCAAGCAGCCTCAGAGGTTGTGAGGTCTTTTTCCTCTCTCTATCTCTAATTCTCCGGGGAAAGTGAGTCTGTCATTGCTGCATGTTTTGTCTCCACAGTCCCAAGTGCCTTGACCTAATCAAACATTCACTTTCCACATTTCTCACAGCTTCTGGCAAGTTCCCATGATGCAGGCAAAACGTCAGGAGAGAATGCTTCTAGATAGAACATGGCCATACAGCCCGAACAAACTTCAACAACCCACTGCCTGTACTGTGTTTTCCATATAGTGATGGGCTTCCCTTAAGCGGCTCTTTGTTTGTGTGCCAGGCGCCCTCTAGTGGCCAGAGCGGTCCCTACCAGCCTCTCCTGAAAAAAAAAAAAGTTCCAGGAGGAAAGTTTGGGGAAAGTTTGGAAGCCGCTTCAAAGTGGCGTCTCTTCCTCCTCACCGCCCCCCCCCCTCCACCCCGCGCCTTAAACGCGCTCTCCGCCCCAATCCGTTCTCCTCCCGGCTTTTTTTCCTGGCGGGCTGCGCGTGAAAAACTGACATGATGACATCCACCCGCCAGTGCCCGCCTTCCCGGTGCCTGTTCAAATAGCAATGCCCTAAAAACCTCCGGCCGCCGAGCCCGGGATCCACACCACAGCCCTTGTCCCGGGGAACAGGAGGAAGGAAGGAACGCAGGAAGGACAGAAAGAAGGAAGAAGCCCCCTCCCCTTCCCCACATTTCGGACTCTTCGGGAGAGCCCCCTTGGCGAGGATGGCGGAGGCCGGGGAGCCACCGGGGGGCTCCCTTTAAGGCCCGTCTCTCGGAGGAGCCCTCTTCGGGGCACGCGTGGCCAGAGGCGAACGGGAGCCTCCCCAGGATGCCGCCCCACCTGGCGCTGCTGCTGGGCTTGCTCTTGGCGGCACTCGGGCTGCTTTGGCCCGCGGCGGCGGCGGCAGTGGCGCGACCGGAGCCCAGCAGAAGGCGGCAGCAGCTCCAGCAGCTCTTGGACCCCGGGCGGTGCGAGTTGCCCCGAGCGGTGAGGAGGAGGAGGAAGTGGAGGAGGAGGCCGGCTGGTTGGAGGGGAAACGCGGAGTGGACTGCCAGCTTGGGTGGGATGCCTTCCGCGTTAGAGGGTGCCCCAGCATTGCCCAGAGCCAGGAGTGGAACATGAAGGCAGTTTGACAGCACTTGAACCGCCTTGGCTCAAACTCTCACCCGTAGCACTCAGCTAAAGTGGAGTCATAGCCCTTTGATTGCAAAAGCATGGCAGCGGGTTGGACTGGATGGCCTCTGGCACCTCTTCTCTTTCTCCTAGGGCCCTTCCACACAGCCCTAGATCCCAGAATATCAAGGCAGAACATCCCATATTATCTAAGTGTGGACATATGGCCCTTCCACGCAGCCCTGAATCCCATGATATCAAGGCAGAAAATCCCATATTCTCTAAGTGTAGACATATGGCCCTTCCACACAGCCCTGTATCTCAGCCCTGTATCTCAGCCCTGTATCTCATAATATAAAGGCAGAAAATCCCATATTATCTAAGTGTGGACATATGGCCCTTCCACACAGCCCTGTATCCCATGATATCAAGGCAGAAAATCCCATATTATCTAAGTGTGGGTATATGGCCCTTCCACACAGCCCTGTATCTCATATCAAGGCAGAAAATCCCATATTATCTAAGTGTGGGTATATGGCCCTTCCACACAGCCCTGTATCCCATGATATCAAGGCAGAAAATCCCATATTTTCTGGGACATGTGGCCCTTCCACACAGCTTTGTATCCCATAATATCAAGGCAGAAAATCCCATATTATCTAAGTGTGGATATATGGCCCTTCCACACAGCCCTGTATCCCATAATATCAAGGCAGAAAATCCCATATTATCTAAATTTGGACTCATAACCCAGCTCAAAGCAGATATTGTGGGATTTTCTGTCTTGATGTTCTGGGATAGTGGGCTGAGTAGAAGGGCCCCCAGTCATTGGGTGCATGAATGAATACAGTTTGACATAGCTTGAATCGCTTTGGCTCCACGGTGTAGATCACTAGAGTTCCAGGGCCCACAGCCCTATCTATATCTCAGGAAATCAAGGCAGAAAATCCCATATTATCGAAGTGTGGATATATGGCCCTTCCACACAGCCCTATATTCCAGGATATCAAAGCAGAAAATCCCACAATATCTGCTTTGAACTGGGTTATCTGAGTCCACACTCAGATAATATGGGATTTTCTGCCTTGATATTCTGGGATATAGATCTGCGTGGAAGGGCCCTGAGTCCACACTGCACTATATTCCAGTTCAAAGCAGATGTTGTGGGATTTTCTGCCTTGATATTCCGGGATATAGGGCTATGTGGGACCCCCCCCCCCCCCACTTTGCACTCTCGGGCAGAGAAGGTTGAAACGAACGCTCTCCGGATGCCACAGCAATTAAAGCGGTGTCCAGCCGCATTCCTTCCAGTGTGGACGCACTCCTAGTGGGAGAGACCACAAGGGCCCTGCCGGCCAGCCCCCAAGGCGAGTCCTTTCAAGGCGAGCGGCTCCTCAAAGTGTGAATGGTCTGAAGTTGTCGCTCCACATCTGAGGCATCCGCTTCCTCTCTGCCACTCAAGCTGGCAGGTTCTCAATTGGAAGGGAAGAGGCACCTTCCGGGGATTGGGCGCGGGAAAACTATTTCTCCCAGAAGGATTCTCCCGAGGCAGCCTTGCCCATCGCGGGGCTTTGGGAAAGGGAGCTCGTATGGGCTGGGGGGGGGGGGGGATGAGTTTTACTTTGTAGTGCAACACTCGGAATCCTCTGCTCAGATCAGCAGCGCTTGGGGAAAGTTAGTGATTTTAAATGGCAATTTCCGGAATCTCCTTTAGAATCCCGTTCAGCTTTTGGGTTGCAACTCCGCACATCCCCCAGCCAAATCAGCAGGGTTAGGAAAGCTAGTTAGTTTACATTACAGCTCCCAGAATTTCCCCAGATCCGGGACAAGTGGTTATTTCTGGACTACAACTCCCCAGCCAGATCACCAAGGCTTTAGAAATTGTATGAACTCTAGCTCAAAATGAGTAACTTTCCCAAAGCCCCGCAGAACTTCCCCAAGACCAAGGCTTGGCACTCCACTGAAACCAGGGGAAGTGTAAAGTCAGGAGGGATGTCATCAGGTGCACAATTCAGATGGAAAGGGAACCCATCATATTTTTGCTTCCTAGGTTGCATCTACACTGCAAAATTATTTCATTCTGATGCCACTTTAACTGCCAGGGCACAGTGCTATGGAATCACAAGAGTTGTAGTTTTTCAAGGTCAGGAGTCTGCTGCCAAAGAGTGCCCCACCAAGCTACAACTCTCAGCCTTCTACAGCATTGAGCCATGGCAGTTAAAGTGGTGTCAAACTGAATTAATTCTACAATGTGGATGCACCCCGTGGCCCTTCCACACAGCCCTATATCCCAGAATATCTGCTTTGAACTGGGATATCTTAGTCCACACTCAGATAATGTAGGATTTTCTGCCTTGATATTGTGTGCTATAGGGCTGTGTGGATGCACCCCAGTCTTCCAAAACTTCCACCCTGCTTTGCTCATTCAAATTTACAACTGCAATAGTGGCAGTATGGAGAGGCTGGGGCCCCTTCCACACAGCTGAATAAAATCCCACATTATCTGCCTTGAACAGGAATATATGGCAGTGTGGAATCAGATATCCCAATTCAAAGCAGGTATTGTGAAATTTTCTGCCTTGATATTCTGGGTTATATGGCTGTGTGGAAGGACTCTCCATCTTTTGTCTCCTCTCTCGTTCCCTCAATAACACTTGAGCCCACCTTGTAATTTGTATAAAAATGTCCAACTTGCACTTCAAGAAGTCAAAAATAATTTTGAAGAAAAAAAACCCTCAGACTTTACTGCTGTCCTTTTTACAGAGGTGAAAACCAGCATTAACTTGCTTGTGTGACTTCTCACAGGATTCCTGATTTCTCTGATGTTTATCAGCTTTTTCTATCCCCATCAATTCCTTCCTATTCTATGAAAGTAGAATCTTTATGCAAACATAAAGTTCTTTGTTTTGTGTATTCATTAGCCATTTTTAACTGCATTCCATAAGAAAAAAAAGCCTTGGTATTTAGAATCCCAGATTATCTAGCCACGTCGACTCATAAAAATCCAGTTCAAAGCTGATAATCTGGGATCAGATCCTGAGATATAGGGCAGTGTAGACCCAGCCATAGTCCAGTGCTCAAACCACTATACTGCACTTTTTCTAAGGCAGAGCTTTAGATAATATTAGATTTAAGTTATTCACCTGCTTTGGGTGATGATTCATGTGTGATTCATGAGAGAAAATGAGCCATGGGATTATCAGTGGGGGATTGTGCAGGAAATGTCCTACAGATGAGCTGCATCCACCTGCATGCTGCATACTTGGTAGAAATTCAAACTATATTTTGTATGTTATGTGTGCTTGTGTGCTTATGATTAAGCACAGATTAAAACAGTGGTTCCCAACCTTTTTTTGACCACTTTGGGACCACTCACCAAAATTTGTACCAAAAGGGTTACAAATCAGCTTTTTGTTAACTGTAGATTCAGTTTGGGGTGCTGATTCAAAAAATTGCATTGGATAGATGACATCAGCTCTAGTTTCTGATACAGAACATATGCCATGGTCAGCGACAGGGAAGGAGTGGCAGGTGGTGTGAAAGGAGCGGAAATAAAATAAAATAAAATAAAGAGGAAGGAAGCTTGCGTACGAGACTTTTGTCCTTACGGCCCACTGATGGTCTGCAGCCCACAGGTTAAGAAACACTGGATTAAAATAATGAAATTTGTGACCCTGTGGGAGAATAATATGTCTCAATAAAACATGCATAGCAACATGTAAATCCCTTTCCCCCTTACATCTTCATCATCATCTTGTTGTTGTGTACATTACAGCCAAATTTGGCCTGTCTTGCCTTGAGAAGATTTATTCAAAATAGGTTTGCCTTAAACTGAGAGAGTGTAGTTTGTCCAAGATCACTGAATGCGCTTTCATCAGCAAGTGGGAATTTGAAGCTTAGTGTCTCAGCATCTTAGAATGTCTCTACATTGTAGAATTCACCACTTTAATTACCATTTTTTGATGCTATGGATTTGTTGGAGTTGTAGTTTGGTGAGGTAGCAGCAGTCTTTGACAGTGAATTCCCTTTATTCCATACCACTGAGTCAAGGCAGTTAAAGTGGTATGAAACTGAATTCTTGCTATAATGTGTATCAGTGGTTCCCAACCTTTTTTTTGACCAGGGACCACTTTGACCAGGGACCACTCTCCAACATTAGTACCAAAAGGGTTATGAATCAGTTTTTGGTCAACTTTAGATTCGGTTTGGTTATTTGGGGTGCTGATTCAGAAAATTACATTGGATGGACCACATCAGCTCTAATTTCTGATACAGAACATATGCCATCCAGTAATTGCCATCTGCGCACCCACAGAAAATCTAATTTAATAATTGAGAGCTGATGTGATAGTAGTCATATTTTGTGGTAGTCAGCCTCTCCCCTCCAACATCCCCATTGCCTTGGCACTATAAGGAGGTTTTGTGAGACCAGTCACTTTTATTGTCACATGGTTTTGAGGCAACGGTGTAGTAAGGGTGAGGCTGTGGACCATATTTTCGTCATTGCGGATGACTGGTGGTCCACAGGCCACAGGCTGGGAACCACTGGTGTAAATGCATCCTAAATACAGCATTCAAACCACAATACCACATTGTCCATCACATTATTACACATATATGAATACCAACATAATAATTTATTTTGCCTTTGTGGTGATTGCTACTATAGTATAATGTAATACCTATAATTCCAGACTATATCCTGTGGTTTCATGTGATAATGGCCTTTAAACAAGTTTCCTCCTAGCTGTACCACTTTTTTAACCACAAGAACTGTGCAATGAATATTAGGAGATAACTTATCAGAGCTGGGTGGTTGTCCCTATTTGGTCTTGGTATTATCTTTCTAGAGTGTCTGGTTTCTGCTTGGTGAATCACATATTTTTTTAAAAAATGGAATCCACAAACCACTTAATCCATGCTGGAATAGTTGCATAGATTTCATTTGAAGAATTCCAGAATACATGAGCTGCAGTTCAGTTTTTTAAAATCCTCACACATGTACCATCTATAGGTCTGCATTGAGCCTAGAAATGTTTATATTATATCAACAGTATTTGCTTTGATGTCGGACTGGTTAGGAATAGGGAGCATGTTTCGGAAAAGGGTGGTTTGAAAATTGCTTTGCAGACTTACTTTAAAATAAATGATACATGTAAGCTTGATCTACACATTCCTGTCTGTGCTACTTACTACTTTTTTCATTTAGCTGTTCCCAGTGGTTATGATGGCTAGGGGATTCTGAGAGCTTCAGTCCAAAAGCCCCTTCTCCCTGCTGCTAAATCTCTTTCTAATCCTGAATATATTTCTCTTGGCTGAGTTACTTTCTTGATTCTTTTTTTCTAGCAAAAAGACTTGAACTCTTTCCTTTGGACAATCCGGAGAGACCCTCCTGCCTATCTCTTTGGTACCATCCATGTGCCTTACACGCGTGTGTGGGACTTTATCCCAGAGAATTCCAAGGCTGCTTTTCAGACCAGCTCCAGCGTGTACTTCGAGTTGGACCTCACTGACCCTTATACCATCTCTGGCCTGGCGAGTTGTCAGCTGCTGCCTCATGGGGAGAACTTGCAAAATGTGCTTCCCCGGGACCTTTATCACCGTCTCAAGCGCCACCTTGAGTATGTCAAGTTGATGCTGCCTCACTGGATGACCCCAGACCAAAGGGGCAAAGGACTTTATGCTGATTACCTCTTCAATGCTATTGCTGGAAACTGGGAGCGTAAGCGACCTGTCTGGGTGATGTTGATGGTCAACTCCCTCACTGAAACAGACATCCGCTCCCGGGGTGTCCCTGTACTAGACCTCTATTTGGCTCAGGAAGCAGAGAGGATGAAGAAAAGGACAGGAGCTGTGGAGAGAGTGGAAGAGCAATGCCATCCTCTGAATGGGCTGAACTTCTCCCAGGTAAGAAGGAGCAAACCACACAAGTACATTCAATCTTTAACAACAAGTTACTTCCTTTAAGAAAACAACAACCCTAATCTGTATAAGGATGAGCTAACCAGAACTTCAGAGTCCAAACCATTGTGTGTCTTAGGTTAAAGCAGTATTTCCCAATCTCTAGTCCAGGGGTGCTCACACTTTTTCAGCATGCGAGCTACTCTTAAAGCAACCAAGTCCAAAAGATCTACCTGCCCCCGCCGCCGCGCACTCTTGCCACCACACGTGTTCCTGCTGCTGTTTTCCGCCCGTGCAGCGCTTCTTCTGTCTGCGGGGCATTGCAGGAAGGAGAAAGCACGAGGCAAGGCATCCAGAGGGAGCACTCTGCCCTGCCTGTCTCGCCGGCAACGGAGGCTGCACAGCTGCTTCTGGATGAGAGAGAGGCAGGGCGCTTCCTCCAGAGGCCCCGCTTTGTGCTTCCTTCTTCCTGCAATGCCCCGCAGGCAAAAGAAGCACTGCGAGAGCGGAAGCCAGCAGCAGGAGCGCCCCATCCAGCTGGTGAGGCCCAAAGATCAAAGAGGGCCGAAGATCTACTAGTAGCTCCCGAGCTACCTAATGAGCACCCCTGCTCTAGTCTTTCAGGTGTGATGTCTGGGAGTTTGAGAAACACTTGTCTAAAGTTTCTCTGCATCTACCAATAGATCCTTTCTATGAAGCTAGTTTGAATAGGACCACAGCAAGTGCACTCTCCTTTCTGACAGTATCCTGTATACATATTAAACACAGAACTTGATCAAGTTACTTTCTTGCACTATAATTCCCAGATTTCTTCAGTAAGCACAGTCTGTAATCCTGTTGACGGTGAGGTTTTGACAGTTACAGTTCAGAAAAAGAGCCTTTCCAAGCTCTGTCACACTCAGATACACAAGAGCAAGAAATGATGGGGTGTGTTTTATGGTCAAATGACTTCGAACACAAGGAAGTTCATAGACAGGGGGTCTCTCTGGATTGTCCAGAGGAAGCTCAGCTGCTTTAAGTCTCCTTGTGGAGAGAAACAGCGGGGTATAAACAAACAAACAACAACAATAATAATGGATCAACAGTGGTATTTTTCAAATTGGGTCCATTAACACATATGCATATGCTCCCTAAAGTTCAGCGCAAGTGATTAAGGGGACAATGTCAATGCTGCAGTGTCTTGTTTTTAGGACATAAATTTCAGGGCTCCTCTGCTTAAAAGAGTAGTTTTTCCCCTTTAACAGTGTTTGCCTTATTGTTGCCTGGCTGCATGCTGTTGACCCCATCCTTATGTGGCTCAGCCACACATATTCTGGTTTTGATCTGTGAAATGTTGGAGGGTATGGGACTACATAAGGGCATGCATTGTGCTGGTTAACTAATTTGTCTGTTGTTTGTTATCACATTAACATATGAGGTTTTCAAATCTGGCTTGTCCCTTGTTTACAACCACATTGACACTCTTTGCTTTTACAATCTATGCATGTATCAGTTGATTTAGGTAATGGGCTTCAGATGCTTTTCTGAAAAATAAATTGTCTTGAGTTGTTTTCGATAGAACAAGTGTTTTTCATTAACAATCTCCAAAATATCACCTGTGAAAATATGTAATTAGTTGATAGGCCTGCCAAAATAGATGGCTGGATTGGAATGAAATGGGAAAAACATGCTAGCAGAAACATGATTTACTAGCACTAAGTATTCAATTCGTTTGTTTTTTAGAGAAAACTTCACCCCTTTTACAGTCCCAACAAAAATGCAGTGTGTGAGAAAAGGCCCAGGGCGTTCTCTAGAGAATCTTTTTATCATATTATATACAAAGGGTGTGGGAGAGATTAGTCTTTCAGATGTTGTTGCACCATGACTCCCATCATCCTTGACCCTGCTGTTTGTAACTAATGGAAACTTGTGTTCAGCATGACCACTCAGTTCTCAACTTTGGTGAGTGCTTTTGATTAATGGCTTTCAACTTTTGGTCCTCTAGCTATTTTGGATTTCAGCTCCCAGCATTCCTAAATATTGGGCATAGTTGCTGGATCTCTAGAAACCAAAGTCTGGAACATCTGGAGGATCAAAGTTTGAGAACCACTGCTTTAAACATTCTATCTCCAAATGTGATTCAATTCCAGACAGGGATATTTGTAGCATATAAGCACACTGTTTATCTCTTCTATGCAGACACATTCTTCTCAAATATAAGCAGATAATTATTTATCATGAAATCCTAATGCTTGCTTTATTAGAAAATACTTTCTTAAGATTGTACTAGATCATAAGTTGGACCAATTCAGGTCATTTAAAAAAATTCTTACCTGGGTGGCAGTTGAAATAATAAAAATGGTTAAAATGGAGGTTTCCAGTTTATTAACAATTTCTTTATCATTTAAGGAGCCTTGTTAATTAGCAGGCAAACCTAAATACCCTAAAGGCAAGTGTAAATACCCATCTGACTTTGGAAGCTAAGCAGGTCAGCCCTGCTTAGTACTTGACTGAGAGACTGCCAAGGAATAGTAGATGCTGCCGGCTATATTTCACAGGAAGGAACTGGCAAAACCACCTGAGTGTTTCTTACCTAAGAAAACCCTATGAATTTAATGAAGTCATCATAAGTTGACAAGTGACTTGAAGTCACACACATTAATTAGCAGGCTAGCAAAATTATGTCCTGGATATTTTAAACAGTAAAAATATTACAAATCTTAATAACTTCAGTCATATATAAGTACTGAGTATAGCATTCATTGAAATAAAAATCAAAAATTTAAGAGCTACTTTGAAAATCTAATAAAATAGTTAACAATAAATTCAGTAAATATTTTTCAACTTATGCATTTGTAAAGTGAGTGAGTACAGCAAGATTTTATTTATTTATTTATTTGTAGGTTGGACAAAGTATTTGCTATATAACCTTCTCCTTCTCCAAAGAGTTCAATGTCAGTTTCTGACATCAACTACATTCTACTTTAAAAGATGTTTATAATAATGAGCCCAAAAACAAAATGTGTCTCAAATGACATTGAGGCTCTGCTGGTCAAATAGTACTGAAAATAAAGCTTGCAAAAGCCCTTCATAAAAATGTACTTCGGGAAGCCTTTCAAATGTAGGTTATCCTATACATTTTCACTTGGGTAAGTGGAGATTTTTTTTTAAAAAAAAGTTCTCTTGGAATAGGAAGCAATACTGAATTTTTTTCTTTAGTCCTGATTTTAACTCTGCCAGTAACAACCCTGTTAATATTTATATCTGCTTTTCTGCATAAGAAAGCAAAAAAGGATGAAAGATGATATGGCCAAGCCATTTGTTCAAAATGTTTGTTTAAGAAAATGGAATGATCTTTGCTGCATGTGGATATTTTCAGAATTTATCTGTCAAGTCTGAAATATTTGTTCAGAAGGTGTTTGTCAAAAAATCTGTACCAGGTCTTAGAAATGCTACTTTTAAACTGTAACAACCAGAATTCTCCATCCATCTCAAGTAAACACTGGCTGGAGTATTCTGGGAGTTGATATCTACACTAAACTGCATGATATGTTTCTGTTTATCATGTATCCTGATGGAAGAAGTGGAAGAAGTCAGAAAAATATGTGTAATAAATCGTATTTGTTTTAAATTTTTGTTCTCTTAAAAATTCTGAGTTAAGAGAGGAAGAAATAAAGCAAAACATAACTAGCTGATTCTTTTTTGTGCTTTCTAAGAACTGGCCAAACTTGACACCTGGCAATTTCTTCAAAGAGAGTAATTTGTAATGTTATCATTCTGTCTAGCAATCCCATTGCTTCGTGTATTGTGGCCTCAGTTGAAAGGAGAGGATTACAATGAACTAGCTTTCCTTTCTTAACGCTGAATCTTGGAACTTATCCTAAAAAACATATAATTAGTGGTATTAATGATGGAAATGAGAAATTGACCAGAGTTTGTATTGCAGTGCTCTTTTTTTAGCTGGTGGGAACATCTGTGATCATTTATATCCCTGAATCTGTTTCGGGCATCCCTAGAGCTCTTTTTAACCAGCTTTCAGCATTAGTTTAATTGTAGTCTATAATTTGTACGGTTTGGAAACTGAATCCTAGTAAGAATGCTATATTGAAACATCCTTACAATGTGTCCCCCCAAACACTCACTTTTAAAATATTTGAGTCAGGGAAAGTAAGTCATTTTTTCCTGTTTCCCATCTCAGAGTGGTTATGCTTTCTTTAACATTTCTTCAGTTTACATGCTACTGAAAATTCAAATAAGGCTTACACATCTCCATTTAGCAGGTGTTGACTTTTTCATGGTTTTGATTTGAAAGGTGAAGATGTTTTTGAAAGACAGAAAAGAAAGCTATAAAGGTCCAATCCAGAATCAGTTGTGTTGTTTCAACTTTATGTGTTCATATACTGTATCCATTCCCAGGATGGTATCTAGAATGTGTTTTCATCTTTTTTCACATTTACAGTACTTTTAATTTCAACAGAGCATGCACACAAATTAATCTTCCGCTGACCTAAAACATAAGTGGGTCTGGGCTACTTTCTCCACACAGATCAATCCGATAAAGACAGAAGCAAAAAGTGAGATGGAGTTAGATACAAAGTGATGAATTGGGATGGAAACCATTATCTGTTCTATCTTATGAATCATAATCTAAAATGTATCTCACTACATGATTATAATATTTTGGTTACACTTTAATTATGATAACTGCATCCTACTGAATTCTGAGATTTGGAATTTTATGAGGTACTTAGAATTTCGAGTATTTTATAGTTGTAGGTCATGAGAATGGACGATCAAATTTAGGTCCAAATTAGAAATCCAAGGAGTCTACTGGATGGAGCCATGGAAATTAAAATGGCATCAAATTCTATAATTGTAGATAAAGGTGATCTGGAAATACAAGTATAAAAGCTACATCTGCATCACCAGAACTTGGAAACATTTCTTCTTTGAGTACCAGCTTCCATAATCTATCAGCTAATAGTTATGCTGCCTAGGATATTCTTTCTGACAATTCTGGTATACAAAAGTATTTTTTTATTATTAAGGATCGGCAAAGTTCTCAATTTAGCCAATAGAGCTGCACAAAACCTGTGTTCAAAAACAACTAAACAATCTAGATTCTGTTACACCTGAGAAACAATGAAACTGAGACATGAAAGCAGTAGTAAGTGTGGTGAAGATAAGATATGACAACAGGCACATGCAGGTCATTGTTGCTATTGTTCACCTTTTGTGAGTCAGAAAAGGTTGCCAAGATACAGTAAACTACCCAAGGAATATCTTCTTGATTAAGTTCAAATTTATCATTTTGAGTTTCTGATTGATCTCCCCAGCTTTGACATAAAATTTGCTCTAGAATCACCATATGCCAAAGAGGGCAGGGATCCTGTGTTTTTAATAGCTATGTATATAGAATGCCAACAGGTAAAGCTTGTATGATGGCCTATGTATGTCTCTATGTGCATGTGTCTCCAGGTCACTTGTTCACCTATGGTGACCACATGAATTTCATATGCTTTATTAGATTTTCTTAAGCAAGAAATGCTCAGATGTGTTTTTGCCAGTTGCTTCCTCCAAAATATAACCTACAGCACACATTATTTTGAGAACAGATGGGTATCTGTTGCCTTTAAGATATTTAGGCCATGCTACTGTGTCTATGAAACTGTAAATAGGTGTTCTAACCAATAATTAAAGGCACAATATTTTTTTCTAATGTAGCTACACAACTTCCCTGGGAGGTGGATTCCTATGTAGTTTGTGACCAATCAAGTCAAATAAAGATCTTCTAGATCAGTGTTTTTCAGCCAGGGTTTCCTGGAATATTAGGGTTCCAAAAGATGTCACTGGGGGTTCGTTGAGATCTGTAAACATAATATTAACTGTAGAGTTAATATTAAAAATATTACATTAAATTTCTGAAACCTGAATTTTTTCTAGGGTTTCCCCACAATAAGAGGTTTGAGAAAGGCTGTGCTGGATGCTTGAAGTATGCCCATTTCCTTTCTTTGTCACCCCACCTACTTGAATGACTACCATATGCTGCTGATGGTGTGTATTTAGATTGATTGGTTGCACGTTCTGTTACCTGCATGTGACATAAGACAACATACAAGATTTGTCTAAAGTACATCTACAGTCCGTTAATTACATACTTTAAAGATGGCCCTTTTGCCAGCACACAGTGTATTACATTCTTGCCTGGAGCATCTCATCCTACTAAAATATACTAGTTTGATTCAAACATTGCAGTTTTATACTCAATTTCCTGAGGATGACTCCCAAAATTGTATTTATTTATGTGAAGAAATACTCTGAGAAGTTTATTATCCTTAGTCTAAATAAGAGCTTAGAAAAGTTGCTGTTTCTACACCTCCCTCCTCAACCCTCCTGCATGTTTATTCCAAGCTATATTTTATAATAACTTTATTTGTAACCCACCCTATCTCCCCAGGATCTTTCAGCTCCTGTGATTAAGACTCAAGTGTTTAGGTGCTTTCAGAATTGAAATTTTTGCTAGCTTCACCTATGGTGCTGATATGTTGTTTTTGCTGTGTGCCTTCAAGTCATTTCTGACTTTCTGTGACCCTAAGGTGAACTTTTCATTGGGGTTTCTTGGCAAGATTTGCCCAGAGAGGATTTGCTTTTGCCTCCTTTTGAGGATAAGAAAGTTTGGCATGCCCAAGGTCACCCAGGAGGTTTCCATGGCTAAGTAGAAATTTGAACCCTGACCTTCAGAGTCATAGTCCAAACTGATTGAGGATGCCTCAAATACAGTGTCCTCTGACTTGATCCTCTGTAAATTAGGAGAAATGACTATCCTAGGAAGTTACGACATATACTGTTTTCACTTTTTGGGGATTTATGCTATATTTCCAGCTTTACATTACTATTGCCATTGCTAGGGGCTTCATAGCAGTTTATGAAGCAGTGTGAAGAGTAGAAAAGCCATAAGAGCAAAAGGATTAATGTGTATACTCCTCAGTGCCACTGTGTATATGTGCCTTCAACTTACCTGCCAACTTATTGTGACCCCCTTAATTTTCTAAGGTTTTTTTTAAACAAAAGCTACTCAGATATGCTTTTGCCAGTTCTTTCCTCTGAAATATTGGGTGCATCTACACTGAAGAATTAAGGCAGCTGTGTCGTGAATCTCCACAGTTTCACTTCTGTAAACAAAATAAAGAAAACCAAATCTTGGATTGAGGTGCCTTAATTACAAAGAAACATGGATTCTTATGATAGCCTGAAATTGTTAGGCCGTTCTCCATCCTGTCGAACCCAGAAACTTTGTTTAAACATGTAGTCTCTGCTCTCACTTTATCTTACGTTATTTCCCTCTGGTTTTCACTTTGCTGCTTCTTTCATCTCCTATCACTAACTCTTTGTATGCATCCTTAATCCTCCTGCAGTTGGAGGCTAAGCCTTTTAGCCCCGTGCTACATTTTTCAAAAAGTTGCCTTGTTGAGGACTTGACATTAGCATCTTGATTTTTAAGTCTGTCCATTGAATCTCTCTCCATAGGGAACACAGTTCTTTTTGCCCCCTCCAGTGGGAAATAACCCTGTTTTGAATTGAATGAGAAGAAACAAAGAGCCCTACCTAGCCTTTTTAAAAAAGCCATGAATTTGATTATCTAGATTGTATTATGCAACTGATGATGGAACAAATGCAGAGGCCAACAGATATCAAAGTGGAATTGATCAGATTGGGATAACCTCTGAGAAAAAAGTATCTGACCTGCTGCACCCTGGACTTCACACTTAGCCTCTCATTCCCCTATCTTCCCTCTCTTCTGTTGGATAGACAAATAAACATTGTTGTCCAGCTTTCCCCCCACTTGTTTCCCTCAGCATGAAGTAGCACAAGTGACTTTGTTAATAATGTCTGTCTTCATTTCCCAGCTCCTGCTGTTCTATCAAATCCTGAGACATGGCAGCTCTGATTACGCTATTGATAGAATTACAGAGACTACAAGTGGTCTTTAATGAAAGGTTGATGGGTGGCCCAACTTGTTTGGTCCCTGACAGATATCTGCTCTCGCTAAGCTGATCTTTTTGTAGCAGAACAGCAGGAAGCATTAATATATGCTCATGACCATATTTATATATTTGGCTTCCTTTCCTTCTTTTCCCTTTCTGTATCCCTTTCAAAAGGGCTTAATGAAGTGTGCAGAAAGGTAGCTATATCTGTAGTTTGTATCTACTGAATCAACCAAGGCTATGAATTAAGACTGTTGATGTCACTGGGATATGAATTAAGTTGAAGCATATTTAGCAAGAGATTGGGACAGGGGAAACTGGTGGCTTCTATGTTGGCATGACAAGGGCTGTCCTTCAGATTTTATTCTGAACTTTAAAGGAGCCATCTAATATACTGAACCTTAAATGTTGAACCCACCAGCCACCACTGGTTAAGCAGAGCAGTTTAACTTTGAAGACAGCAACCTAGAATTGCATGTGCTCATTCAGCAAGAACAGTCTTGTTTAAAATATATTGATCCTTCATGAGCAGTGATATTGCATGCATATATAGAGAGGGGGAAGCGAACATGACACACATGTGCCATATTCCATGAGACTTTAATTGAAGATTTCTCACAGTCCACATGTCCTGCCAATAACTTATATTAAAAGAGTAATCAGAAATGTTCATGCATGTATATCCAGAGAGAACATTTCATGTCTCAAATATCTTCCTGCTCAATGAAGACTGAATTTAGTTGGTTGAAAAGCTGACCAAAGTTTAGTGTTATGATTTTTGATCAAGAAAACTATAGTTCATTCCAAGCACTAGATACAGTATGTTTCTTAATTAGGTCTGAATCTACACTGCCATATAATCCAGTTTCAGAATCCAGATTAACTGCATTTAATTAAATTATAAGGCATTGCAAACACATATTATCCAGTTCAATGCAGTTAATTTGCTTTCTGAAACTGGATTATATGGCAGTGTAGATCCAGTCCAAGTTTGTTTATTGACAAAATGCATAGCTGTATAGATCCTCTGGGAGTGCAGTTTTTCTACATAGGATTCAAACTTCTGGAATATTCTCATGTCACATAATACATTATTTTTGTACCTCTTTATTGTAGTCCAAAGAATGTTTGTCTTAGGTCAGTTTAAAGATTAACACATTTATTCTGGCAAAAATATGTGTATGTTGTGAAATATATGCTGACGTGATATAGAAAAAGTATACTCTTAAATTATAGCTTGCTCAGTCATGGTTGCTATGTGTCTTTAAATTATTTTTGACTTATGGTGACCCTGGAGTGACTGTACCTTTTTTGGCAAGATTTATTCAGAAGAGGTTTGCCTTTTTTATTCTTGTGGGCTTGAGAGTGTGTGATTTATCCCCTGTTGATTTTCAGAGTCATAATACAACATTCAAACTATTACGCAACACTAGCTGTCACTATATTTATTTATTTATTTATTTGTTTGTTTATTTATATTGCCATGAGGGCTACCAATATATGTATACCATTTGGTGCAGTAGCAGGCAGGTCTACTCTGAAGTCAGTTCTGTTGGAATCAGTGGGACTTACCCCCAACAGTAGTGTATGAAATATCATACTAAGTCTCGTCTCTTCCTATCTATAAGAGGGAGGGCATCCTTGGCCTCAAAAAGGTGTCATGTCTATAAATGCATCACAGACAGGGAAGCTGTCTGATAAGAAGGCGATGGAGCTTTTATGAGTTTGAAAGAGTTTGACTTTGAAACAGGATGTTTGCTGTGAGGAATTTATCTTTTGTTTGCCCTTTAAGAACAACAAGAAAAAGAGAACAGAAATGGATGAATAATACTTATTATTCCTTGTTTACCTCTTCATATCTTAGTACTTATCAGAATTGTAAATTCTGAAATCAGAATTGAGTTGTTTGAAAAGTATGTCATAAATTTACTACCATTTATAACATTTCACTGTTAAAAAATCTGTAGCTTTCTTCATTAATTAAACATATTATTTAAAGCAATTCCAATCGATTTGGGGAGGCACTTTTAGGTTAAAAATAATGAAATACGCAACTCCTGTGAAGAAAATTGCACAGAGAGTCTTGTGGATATAGCTCATGACTTTGTGAAGAGTAATATAGTAACAGGAATGTGTGTGTCAAAGTATATTATTTCTATATTTACAGCTGCTCTGGTATTGTAGGCAATAATAGGAACTAAGCAACGGCATTATAATAGTAAGAATACAATTGTAGATCCATCTTTAAAACAGAATAACATTGATTCGGTGGGTAACTGACGAGTCAACACTCATCTACATTCAATTGGTTCAATAGATCTACTGTAGATGCCACTAACCACTAATGGAAATTTAAACCAACAAGCTCAGATGTTACCAATGTATATTTTACTATTATTTCATTTTTCTAACTAATACTCTTTTGCAAATTCTTTCAACTTAATTAAACTGTCTCATATAAATAGCAAAAGCACTGATTGCTAACATAAGCATCGAATATTCAATTTGATGGGTTATTATATTTATTTGAATATTTTAATGGTCATAAATCTGTTGATTTGAATGCAAATTAAAAGGAAATTACATTGTTGCAACTTCTGCAGATATTTAAAGTTTTCTCTTTTCCAGAATTAAGACCTGTCTGTATGAAATTATTACTTGACATTTATTTTAATAGCAGCAACACATGTCCCCATCCAAGCCCATAGCAAAGGGGGAACGGGTGAGTTACGGTTTCAACACACCCCTCCCTCAAAAAAATTTAAGTTAAAAAGCACACCTGGTTTACTCATACAAAATTAACATACTGGTTAACAAAATTCCCTAAGTCATTAAGAAGCAAAAATGAAGGTATGTTGATGTTGAAACTGCAGGAATAAGAAAATATTTTTTAGGCTTTGTGAAGATAAGTGATATGATAGGTGGAGGACTTGCAGGCATTATTTTGAAAACACTGGGAAAATTGGGCTGAACTTGCAGTATTTGTGTGGACAGGGTTTTGATGAAGCTGCTAATATGAGTGGTCATATTAGTGGTGCACAGGCAATCTTTGCCTTAGCAAAGATTTGTGGTATCCAGTGGCTGCCTGCATCCATTGCAGTGTTCACTCACTAAATCTAGCCAAAGGAAAGACTTGCAGCATTAAATCTGCCTAGGAACTCTTTCATTGGTGTGCAATTTCTTCACAGCATCATCCATCAGACGGGGACTGTTGAAGAAAAATATAAATTACTGTTTTCCTGCATCAAGAGCAAACAACATTTTTGCTGCTTTGTGAAAGTCATTGGGTTGAGCAACATGATGCATTTTTACGTTTTGTTGAATTGTACAGTGTGGGAAGACTTGAAGAACTAAAAGAGAGTCCTCTATACAACAGTGAGATATTTTTCCCCAAGCTGGACACCTTTTTTAGCTGCTCTGAATGCTGAATTTGTGGTAACCATGCACATCATAAGAAAGCTGCTGTCATCATTCTTTCAGATTAATTAAACATTACAAATAGCAGATATGGAAATTTTCAGTAGTCTGCAACATGTCAACAGTCTCTTAGAAAAATCCAGAATCTGTGAAAGTATTTCAGAAGATCTTTGACAGAGCAAGATCAGTGGTTGAGTCTATGGGTGGAGTTCCTTACATCTGTTCATGGCAGACTTCTAAAAGCAACATCTAGGCAACTTCACAAACACCAATGGAATATTATAGCCCAAACGTGCACATCCCATTTCTGGACTTTTACTGCAGTCAGCTTCAAGAAAAGTTTACAAGGTACAGGGAAGTACAGTAATACATTGACTTAAGAGTTTAATTCATTCCATGACTGAGCCCTTAATTCAAAATGCTCTTATCTCAAAGCAATTTCCCCGCTGAAATGGTATAAATCTGTCCCCACCACCCATTTTTGTTACATGTTCTTATATAAGAAAATGTACTTTATAAATAACAAATAATGGTTAAATGCACATTCATGTGAAACAATCAAAAAGACCAATGTTAAAATGGTAGGAGCACAAGAGCCAAGGAGACAGCAAACTCCCAAAGTGAACAAGAGCACAAGGCATGGAGGCTGCTCCCATGAAGCCCTAAAGCACTGTACTCTCATGCTATTGCTGCCTCTAGTGCTAGCGCTTAACTCAAACACTGCTCTTATGTCAAAGCAAAATAAAAGTGACAGCTCTTAACTCAAAATGCTCTTGTTGGGATGCTCTTAAGTAGAGGTTCCACTGTGGTTCAGGAACTGCAAGTGCTCCTCCCTATTAATTGTGGCCATTTAAAATACAACTTGAACAAGTACACAACACTTTACAATGAATGCCTTGAAGATACTGACACATGGATGGAAACGTTTGACCAGTGGAGTAGAAAATGGAAAATATTACACCTGCAGAAAAGCCATCAAAGGCACTGGAAGCATATCTTGTCTGTGAGACTTTCGATTTCTGCAATATTGCCAGTTGTAGCAACTCAGCCCCCATCTGATCCGGGGGGGGGGGGGGCAGGAGGCCAATCTGCCCCCACATCAGCCGGGAGGGCAGGTTGCGGCCCCAGGGGTTCCATTTGCGTTAGACCCCGATGAAAGTGATGGAGGGGATGAAGGGCCCGCTTCACCAACAGACAGCCTGCTATGGGACGACACCTGGCCGGAGGTTTATTCTGATGACGAGGCTTCTCCTGATTCCGGATCAGATACGGAATATGAAAGACCGGGAGGTTTCGGTTCACAGGAAAGGGTGTTTACGCCAGATGTTGAGGAGGACATGGAAGCCGAGGCTAAACTAGTTTCCCAGGAAGATAACCACGCAGATGGGGCCATTCCTGAGCGGAGATTCGACCAAAGGGGGAGTATTGAGGCTACACGGAGAGATTGGAAGCGAGGCCTGGAAAGGCGCTGGTCCCACAAAGGAGGGAATTAAGTATGCACTTCATGGGAAACTTCCTCAGTTTGCCGGCCACGTCGGAGCTGGAGAGACGTAGCAGCTTGCTGTCCTCCTGGGAGCTAGAGACTGGCTTGCCTTGCCAAGTACTACCTTGAAACCTTGTGAATTCTATGAACTTTGGATTTACCTTGCCAACCACGGATTCTTTTGCCTTGCTTGATTCGCTTTGTTTTTATGGACCTTGTTTTGATCCTTGCCTTTGAATATTTTTGAACATTGATTGCTTTTTACCTTGGACTATTTGATCTCTACTTTTTGGACATTTTATCTTCTTCACCTGCTTCTATTTTTGTGCTTAATAAATAGTTAATTGACATCTAAAATAGAAATTTGATTTAAATAAGTATATATAAACATATAGAATGAGTCAGAATTTAAATTATTTTGTATAATGAAGTTTACTCTTCATAATTTGTTTTAACACCCCCCCCAAGAGTGTTTTTTCTGACAATGGACCTGTCCCCATCAGATATCCTGACAGTGAATCTCCTCGTCTATGCATGGCTGTGGTTTTGTAAGCAAACCTGTAAGAATCTAGCTTACAGACTATTTTATTTCAGCAATACAATTTTGTGGACTATAAATAGGTTGTATCTCCAGAATTTGCAGAGTACAATTTTCCTTGTGAAGGAGCACATTTAATGATTTATTTTCTGAAGCCATCAAACAAACCAAATCCTTTTTATTGCCCCAAAGTCTAAACATCGTTTGGAAAAATGGCACTTAATTGCTGGGTGACTATTGTGGTCTTTGCTGAAAACCAGCTTCCAGAAGTTGTTTCTGCATTGTGTTTGTTTCCCTGCTTCATAAATACATTTTGAAAGCTTTGAACAAGAGATATTTTTTTATTCTTTTTTGGAAGACATAACCATTTTGAATTTCAGTCTTGGGCTTAAAATGGACTGTCCATAAACACCCTCCTATAATCTTTCATTTTTTTTGTAAATATGAATTTAGTTCAGCCTTACTACAAATAGAGAATGAACTAAGATAGCAGGAAACTGCGAGAGAATAAGGAGAGATTATTTTTTGAGAAACCCCAGGATTATGCATACCGTTGCTTGAGCATATTGATAGCCATTGGTTTGTTTTCTGCAACCAAGCACATTTTATTTGCCTTTGATTTTTTTCACAGACATTTGCCTTTATAGGTGGTAACATGAGAATAGCAACGGAATATTTATTTTACATTAGGCGCACATAATGGTCTCACTATGCAGAGGATGCAAAGTCAGCAAAGGGAATAAGGGGAGCAAGAATAGAGAAACTGAGAATTTGCAGTTACTGGAAGGCCATGCAGGCCTGTTCAGCATCTAATTTACAGTTTTAAAAGATGAAGCAAAGGAGTAATTTTTATCCCACCTTAGTAAGCCTGCAAAATATTTTGACTTTAATAATAAACTGATTCAAGTTTGTAAGCATAGACACATACAATGTTTTACCTTTTGTAGGCCACATTCCATCCCAATAGTGGAAAGTAATGTTGGCATGGAGTCATCATTTTAATTGGATATAACGTTTTAAATGTGATCAGATATAAAAAAGCAGCTTATTAAGACTAAGGCCCCTTCTACACTACCAGATAATTTAGGTTATCAAAGCAGAAAATGTGTATTATCTGATTTGAACAAGATTATCTTTGTCTACATAAGGCAATATAATCCAGTTCAAAACAGATAATGTGGATTACCTCTGGTGGCACAGTGGGTTATACCGCTGAGCTACTGAACTTGCTGACCGAAATGTTGGTGGTTCGAATCCAGGGAGCGGGGAGAGCTCATATTGTTAGGCCCAGTTTCTGCCAACTTAGCAGTTCAAAAACATGCAAATGTGAGTAGATCAGTAGGTAGTGCTTCTGTGGGAAGGTAACAGTGCTCCATGCAGTCGTGTTGGCCACATGGCTGTGGAGGTGTCTACGGACATCACTGGCTCTTTGGTTTAGAAATGGAGATGAGCACTACTCCCCAGAGTTGGACACAACTAGACTTAATGTCAGGGGAAACCTTTATCTTCACTATACAGATGTGTAGTAGGGGCAAAATTCTTTTGACTGGTGCTTAATCCTGGTACTTCTTTATATATTTTATAGCAGCAGGCACAGTTCAAGTTTCTTTATATTAAGTTACAAACAGTGGTAGTTCATGATTTTTCTTGCCAGGGTTTCTTAACTATACAAACATGTTTTCTTTTTATTATTTATTTATTTACTATACTTATACCCTGCCCTTCTCACCCCCCAAAGGGGGACTTAGGGCAGCTTACAAACTATGGCAATAATTCAATGCCAGATTCAGACAATAACAATATCAGTAAAATACAATATTATAAAACTGTAAAAAATATAATATCAATTAAAACAGCACTCCATGAAGTCATATATGACCTTGGAGGTGTCTACGGACAATGCTGGCTCTTCGGCTTAGAAATGGACATGACTGGACTTAATGTCAGGGGGAAATCTTTACCTTTTACCTTTACCTTATCAATTAAAATAGTCTTTCAAATGATTAAAACATATCAAACATAGCACCAACGGAGCTTTGTAAACATTGAACCAATTGCTTTGCCGTTCTTCTGTCATACTTATGGGTCATATTAATCCCCAAAGGTTTGCTTAAATAACCAGGTCTTAAGATTCTTCCTGAAGCTTAAGAGCAAGGGGGCTATTCTTATGTCACTGAGGAGGGAGTTCCATAGTCTTGGGGCCACCACCAAGAAGGCCCTGTCTCTCATCCTCTCCAACAACACCTGCAATGAGGGCAGGACTGAGAGCAGGGTCTCTTCAGAAGATCTTAACAGTCACATTGGATCATAAAGGGAGATACATCTGGATCACAAAGTTGATCAATTTTCACATAATGTTTAATATTTTATCAATATTCCAGTTTGACATTAGTTCTATATTTGTGGTCCAGCTGATCATTGGAAGTTATATACCCCATTGCCACGTTGCCACGAGTTTAGTCTCCTCAAACCTGCCTAAATTATTTGGATTCAATTCAGTCAGGATTCAAATTGGGTCTGGAATCTCCCTGCTTAATACACTCAATCCCTGGAGGTTTTAGAATGGAAAAATAATATATTGTATTGGAACCACTTACCCCATCCTATTCATTCTCACAGTTCTAGTCCTGATATAAATAGATAGAGGCTTATCCCCCCACCACCACCCAATCTATGCTGCCTCACCCCTTTTCCTTCTTGTATTTCTCAGTACTGTTGTTTCCGCTTCCGGAATAACTACTAGCCCCTCATTATTGTCCTAGGTTGCTGGGTCAATAGTGCAAAGGCATTGGCGGAAACTGTTTCATCTTCATGTGGAAGAATCAGTGCCATTTTCTGAGCCTGTGGAGAAACATACCCCTTTTTCATTTGGGTAAAATTCAAAATTACAGCCATGTTAGTCTGGAATATCAGTATGCAAGGGGATCCTGTAGCATTTTAGAGACTGAGGCAAAGAAGTTGGTAGCATAAGGTTTCATGTATTAACAGGCTTTATCTACACTGCAGAATCACCGCAGTTTGACATTACATTAACTGCTATGGTTCAATGTTATGGAATTCTAGGATTTGTGGTTTTATGATTATTTTTTTCTTTTCTGTTAGAGAGCTCTACAGTCACAACAAACCATAAATCCCAGAATTATTTTGAATGGAGCCATGGCTGTTAAAGTGGAGTCAAACTGCTTTGTTTCTGCAATGTGGATGGTCTCAAAATCTGCTTCATTAGATGCAGAGCCAGCACTTTTTCCATGATTCAATCAGCAAGAGGTAATCTGAGTTTCCTACCAAGCGGAATTTCCGTATCTCTTCAATCTTACATTTAAACTACTAAGGAGTCAAAAACATGAAAAGCTATTAGTTATGCTAAGAACTCCTCTTCCCTTTCTTCCCTAAAATATTAGTTAAAGAAAGCTGAAAAAAGGTAGTGGGATACCTCATCTAGAAAATATATTGGTGGAAAACCTGGCTTCCAGTGATGTGTTGTGTCAGACTTGTTCCAAAATACTGTCTGGTTCATACTGTGCTGTGCATTTAAAACAGTGACATTCTGCTGGCACAGGGAAATGTGAGTTCCAGTTATATTTTTCTTCAGTAGCTTCAATTCCTCAGCTATGAAACCCCCTCTTGAGTATTTTGATGTAAGCACAAGTGTATGGGGATTTATTTGAACCTATTTCTGCATAATTGACGTCTTCTGCTCAGAAAAACAGATATGCAAAAGCCATCTGGACTTGGAATGGGATCTGGATTTCTAGATATAGTTTCTCTACTTAATTCCCAATCAAAAGAGATCCCACATAAAGTGGTAACTGGAGTCTTTACATTGAGTTCTCACTGTTTTGTAAGGCTTACTACAACATTTACTGTTGTTCATTTGAACAGTAACTCTACTTCTTATGATTTGTTTATTTGGTGGAAGCATAGAGGTGGAAGTGACCTGAAACTCATCAACTTTTGGCAAGATCAAGAGCTTTTGATTTCAGTCTCTCTATAAACAAGAGCTGGATTGTTAATTTTAGTATATAGAAAACTCTTCTGATGTTCTAGTTGTGCTTCTCTCATTCAAAGGATATACAGTTGGCCCTCCACATTTGAGAGCTTGATTTTTGCAGATTTGATTATTTGCAGATTTGATAAAAGAGTTCTCTCTATAAATCCCTAGAATGATCCTCCAGTGCTATTCTGTGGCAATTTCTACAGCATGTTAATCTTAGAATCACACTGGAGTCCCTAGAAAACCTTAGGGCCCTTCCACACAGCAATATAATTCAGAATATCAGGGCAAAAAAAATATCCCACAGTATCTGCTTTCAACTGGGTTATCTGAGTCCACACTGCCATGTATTCCAGTTAGAGGCAGATAATGTGGGATTTTATTCAGCTGTGTGGAAGGAGCCTTAGAAAGGCACACTTCTTTAGGAATCTGTGGGCCCTTTAAGTGCAATTTTTGCTCAACCTCTGATGAGTCTTGCTGGAAGACCTAACAATTCCTAGAAAAGTTTTTAAAAAGAAGTATTTATGTCTGTGCTTTTTTCCACTTTTGTCCACCAATAACACCAGTGAATGTAGAGGACTGATTGTATCGTTTGTGGAGCTACTTTATGACTACTCTGTGCCATTTTATATGTTGTAAGCCTACAATTATGTATACTTTTTAATTTGTTCCCTTAAGTGCCTTAAGAATCACCTTTGTTCATGGAAGTTCTCATCCGCAAACTCTTACTAGCAAATAAACATAGATGGGCACTACAGATAGCCTTATATTAACCAGACCAATGGAGGATAATTGGAATGGTTAGGTGTGTGTCTAGGAATGGCATTACAGTGGTTTGGAATGCCATTGTTTATACTGGGGGGAAGAAAACTTGAGGGATTAAAATGGAACTTGTCCATCAAAGACAAACTTGACAAAATATCATGGCAGGGGCAGGGTGGAAATGATTTATTGGTATTACCTAAGAAATCTAGGCCTAGTATCAATTAAAAAACCAGAAAGGTAAAAAGAAGGAAGGGGAAACAAAGTCCTGAAGTTTCATGGTGTTCAACTCTTAAATTTGGTAATCCTGTCAGAATGCAATTGTATTGACCTGACAGCATAAGAAAAAAATGTTTTGCTATGGTTACCATTGGGAAATACAGGTTGCTGTTCCAGAATAATGATACTTGAAACTAAGGCACCTTCCACACAGCTGAATAAAATGCCACATTTTCTGCTTTGAACTGGAATATATGGCAGGGTGGACTCAGATAATCCAATTCAAAGATGATATTGTGGGATTTTCTGCCTTGATATTCTGTGTTATATGGCTGTGTGAAAGGACCCTTAGGACCCTTCCAGACAGGCCCTATATCCCAGGATCTGATACCAGGTTTTCTTATTTAAACTGGATTATATGAATCTGCACTGCTAGATAATTCAAGATAAACTGAAAACCTGGGATCAGATCCAGGATCATAGGGTTTGTCTGGAAGGGCCCTAAATTAGACTGTTTATTTCTTTTTGCACTTTAAAAAATTCTGTGTATAACATTCCTATGAACCATTTACAAAGTTTGTGTGTATAGGTGTGTGTGTGTGTATGTTACACACACACATGGACAAACAAATAGTAAAGCAGTGATTTAATGGCATCTGCAAAACTGCTTAAAATGTTTAGTGTTAAGTAGCCGTCTATAGTTCTTTAAGTAGCGGTGAGATGTATAATTAAGCAGGCAAGGGATTGGGGAATAACCCCCAGTAACGTCTAGTCTGAAAAAAGGATTGAAAGGGTCTCCATGAAAGGAGCACACTTGGATTTGTGTGATGCTGTCTGGGTTTAGCATTTCAGTTTTTGTGGTGCTGACTCTGTTGACTTTTTCTCCCTCCTTCTCTCTCTTTTCTTTCCCAGCTAATAGTCTGAGTTCAAAGTGAGTTTTTTCTTTATTAAATCAAGTGATTTGGCTGTGAAAAGGGACACATTGCATGGGATATAACTCAGCCCCACTTTCAAAGCATTCATAGTGTTTTTACTCAAGCAGTTTAGCAGGGTGTCCAGAGAGACCAGAGACTTATATGAATGCAGCTGAAATTCTCCTTCAAGAAATGTAATAATTTTAACTGGCTTCCCTACCAGCTCACATCTTTGTAATGAAACAGCCCATGCTACGTTTTTCAAATGCTCTATTTATATCATAACATCAAGCACTTCTGAAAAACAATCATATGACTTTGACTGCCTGCTTGTATGCATTAATTTGACTGGGAAAGAGGGGAATGGATGTTCAGATTCTGGGAAGAATGATGATCATTGAATTATCAGAAAAAACTGGGAGATGTAAACTAGAAACTGCTTTGTGCTACAGACTTTTAGCACCATAAAAAGTAGTTATTTGTTAGGTATTTTTTTCTTGTATTTTTATTGACAGTTTAGAGGATTTTCTAACTTCAGGTTAGAAAACATGATTATCCTTGGGTTCTTTGCTTCATGATCTGATCTGCTTTGTTTCTAGTTGTAGAATGTCTTGGAGCTTCCTTGAGTGGATCTTTTCTGTATTCCTGGCATGTTCTGATCTGGATGATGAAGACAACTGTTCAATTTGTAGTCACTTGACATTTGATTTCAGTCATCTGGGAATAAGCCTCATTGAAAGCAACAGAGCTTGCTTCTGACTAGACATTATAGGATTCAGATTGTGGTGCTTCATTAGTGAGGATTTGAAACAACTGTGAATACTCAGACCACAAGTTTTGGACCTTCTCCAGCCCTAAATATTGAAAATGTTATACATTACAGCAAAACTGAACTTTCCTTATGGCTGCCTGATCTCTCTGTACTATGATTTTGTTAGCGCTGCTGGTTTTTAAAAGAATAATTGCCGAGAAGTCAATGTAAACCTATGGTGACCTTATGAATGAGAGACCTCCAAGTCACCCTGTCACCAACAGCCCTGCTCAATCTTGCAATTTGCTGCTGTAGATCTGATCAAAATTAAAAAATCACAAACCAGCTTGTATTGGCTTTAGCTGCAGAATAACCGCAGACTGCTCTTCTCTGTTAGACAAAGTTTTTCTGCTGCTACATGCTGCTATGTAGCATCTATTTGCCGCCTCCTAAATATCCTTGGCTATTGAAATGTCAAAACAAGCATGTTAGCTGTCTTTCATTTGTTTATGTTCGAGTTGCTTGGCACAAACCAATGGCATAACTAACTACATGGGTATTCAAATGGACTTTAATAGACTCTGTTTAAAAACAGATCTAAATATTTGTGTTAGTACCATTTATCGTCTTGCACTTTTGAGTTTTGCTCTTGTTTGTATATGTTTCCTTCATTTCTTTATAAATGCTAACTGTGTTTGTGGAGAGATGTAGATTATCCTTCCCTAACAGATGCAATAACCACAGGGTTTAATCAGCTGACAGCCAGTTCTAGTGACAACGGTGCCTTGAACTGGAGCATGGTGGCTTCTGCTGTAGTGCGGTTCATCATAGAGAACAAACTAACTTATGAGACAAGGCAGCTCTATCTACTTTGGCAAGGAGTGGCTAGTTTACAGCAACCCCTGGCAGTTACTTTTACCAAACTAGGATTCAACATTTGCAAATGTTTAAGAGTTCTGTTATGATTTCATCAGCATGATGAGTAAAGTGGCCAGAAAGGCAGAGAAAATCACAAAATTAAGGAAAGTTTCTCATATTCTTTCCCTCTCTGTGTTTGGCACAGCAAGAGAGTGGACTCAGGTATATGTCTGTCAGATCAGGACTGTCTCATTCCCTGATATTCCTGGGATAAAAGCTAAGACCTAGGAACATTCCTTTGCGATACCCCAATTATGTTATTCATCTTGATATATTAGGCACCAGCCACAGCTACACAGAGTATGTCATTTAAACAAAGAACACCAAATTTAACAAAATAGGAAAATACTGTCTATACAGTACACATAACTAAAGGTAACACACTTGTCCTGCTTTGAGAACTGGAGAAGGAGGCCTGACATTAAGATCTGGCAACCTTACATGGGTGATAGAAGTACAGTATTGGATGGAGGAGCAGTCCATGTAAGACATGCAGCTTGAATCACATCTTTTAAACTGACATGCTGACTGGTCACCAGAGGATGGAAAAAAAATTCCATGATTATTTGGTTTCTATGTATAAAATTACGATGGAGTGTAGCCAGGGGTCCATCTTGTCTTTTGCAAAAAAAACACCATTTTGGATCATCCCTATTCCCCTGCAATCCACTGCATCTGCCGTTATTTCAGGCTGGAACTGTGGGTCAGTGCAACAGAGCAGTCACCCACACATGATATACAAACTAGCTGCCAGGTCAGGACCACCTGAGTCTCTGAGATTTCCAGAAGGCAACAATTGAGATATTAGAATGGGCCCTGGAGTCATGAACTAGAACATTGTGATGCCACTAAGCATTATGTGAAAAAGGAGCTATCACAGTTGCTACCAACTCATCATTCAAAAATTACACATAGATCCTATTTTTCTATTTTGAAATTAAATACTTGTACATATTGCAACACTTGATTTAGGTGCTGAATCAATTGTTTGAAAAGTGTTTGCAGAGTGCAGCAAGCTGAACTCTTTGCTTGACTGGTGGTTTGCATGCAGACTTGTCTTGGATCTGGAACTAACCCCATGAAGATGGAAAAATTGAAAGGGCTGGCACCTTGAAGCAACCCATAAAAACTGGGAACTCTGGATGGTGCTCTGATACCTAATGGTTTTAATAATTTGTGTTGTATTATCTGACATCAAGTGAAACATGTCAAATGTTTTTTCCTCATAATGCGTTCATAGCTTGGGCATTCCCTGCCAAATAATATTTTAAAAGCCACCCTTTTCAAGTGTATTTAAAAGACATAGACAGATTAATGAAGGATAAATCCATCAAGCGCTGTATTATTAACTAAAAATACCTTATAGAGAATGTCCAGAAAGTTGAAATAATTGACAGGAAATAGGCAAACCCAACCGCTTTGAATCATTTCAAACTAGACAAAATGGACTACTGGTAAAGTCTATAAATCTGTCTGCATTGCCTGATGGAATAATCTTTGTTAAGGCTCTTACTGTGCTTTATGTTAATCTTGGAATAATGTACATTCCAAAATCACTTTAACGGCACAGTAATCTGTAACCAGGAGGTATATTTAATGCCGCAGGAAGTTCTGCTAACACTTTGGGAAAGGTACAGAGAGTTTTGTAACACCCAGTACATAAACGGAATACTTAGACAGATGATCACATAGCACTTTTGCAATGAACTGCTAAAGTTAATCCAAGTACAATATGGTGGGCCACAGACTAAAAAAATGTTCTCAAGGACCACATGTTCCTTTTTGGAATCTGCAGGAGCTGCAGCCAAAATAATAAAAAGCAGTAGGTCAAAAGGGATTCCTTGTTGGTCAAGAGAATTGCACTAAGACCTAATATTTCTACTTATGCTACAATCTTTGGTGGACAGGAATCCTTGGAACGAGGCCCTGCAGGAAATGATTTGATATTAATAAAAAACAGACCACAAAGCCACAGATTTCAGATGTCCATATTTCATTCCTTTATCAATTAGTAAGCACTTCTAGGAAGCTGAAATATGCAAACAACACAGAGAACCGACAGTTTTGTGACTGACAGACAACTCAGTTTTGCTTGTGTATTTTGTGATTTTGTTTTTACTTATTTATCGGTATGTTATCTACAGAACTGGCCAGGCCACTTTCAAAACTAGCACTTTGGTCAGAATATCCATATTTTGTGGTCTACCACCCAACAACACTCTGAAATAGCTTGTTGTTGACTCTGGTCAGCTGTGGAAATTTCTTTAACTTTAGTTGAGGCAGCAACTCAGTTCACATCATCGTATCTGAAGGCTAGGATCCTAGGCACACTATCAGGCCATGCAATAAGATAGGATTTCTGAATTTCACGTTCTTCCATCTACAGAGAGTGAAAGTTCAGACAGTTACTTTTCAAACATTAGTTACATTTCAGCACTCATTAAAGCAGCTAGGTACTACATGTTCTTAAACTTTCCAGTTTGGCATGTACAGGCCAGCTTTCATCTGTGGAAGGTCGGAGGGTACAGCAAATAGCTGAATCAACATTTAAAATGATGATTTGTTTGCTTGTCATTCTTGGCAGAGGAACTGATACTTAAAATACATGTCAAGAAACAGAAGTGTGTAACATGAAACATTTGCCATAAGAATGCACTATTGTTATGTTAATTATGCATTGTCATTTATGATTAATTGGTAATATATTGCATCCATATGTCTAGTTCTCAATACTGTTTATCTGGTGCTAGATCCTGCTGTATGAACTGAAAATTAAAAATGTTTGAAGTAGACATGAATCAAAAACAGTGTTGTCCATTTCTTGTCCTCTGTTAATTGCTTGGATTTATAACTTGATTTTAAAATTCAGAACTAATGTATATCTTTTCACATTGTTAAAACGGAAAACTTCTTTTCCTCCTTCTCCTCCGAAGTTGTGAAAGGGAACTTTTGATACTGAATAATTAATTGTTGATTGGTGCCTTCCAAATCATATTAAAAATGCTCTTCTTCTTATAGTCTTAAAATATCTACCCAGTTCATAGATTACAAATGACAACTTCTTGCAGCTAAAGAAAATCAAAACACAAAACAAGTGGAAGCAAAGAGAAACATTACTAATTTCATTTAAAAACACCTGGAATTGTGTGTCTTTTGTTCTCTTTGGACCCTTTCACGGCCCTATAACCTAGAATATCAAGGCAGATAATCCACAATATCTGCTTTAAACTGGGTTATCAGAGTCCACACTGCAATATAATCTAATTCAGACTAATGTGGGATTTTATACAGTTGTGTGAAAGGGGCTTGTGAAAGAGCTGTCTGTTCTATAAGGTTTTTTGGTTAATGGATATCTGTTCTCATAACTATTTTATCTAATATTTTCTTAAGGATTCCACATTAGCATTGATCCTGTGGTTAAAAAGCCTCCCATTGTAAGACTATTTCAACTGAAAATATTTGAGATTTTTGTTTTCCAGTTCCAGATGTTACTCATATTGTATTGCCTTTGGCTAACTTTTCATATTTTCTCTACTCTTGTATCAGGTACAACTCTATAGCCTTTAAAGTATGGGAGAAAAAAACAGTATTTTTCAAACTGGCATAAAACTTGTGATAGTCTTTAAAAAAAAAGAATTAGAGACTGTAATACTGTAATTGATATATGTGGTTTATGATTTTTATACCTGCAGCGTAAAATATAGGAGATGTCCATGTGGATCTAATTTATTCAGTCAGATAGGCTATTTCTAGTTTCCAGAATACAGATGGGAACAGTACTTCTACCTGAGGTGGGTAAGCAAGCCCTGATAACTGACTTGGTTTCTTATTGGCAGCCCAAGATTCACAAAACCGAGTGCCAAATCCTGTGGAGTGGGGAAATGAAATGTACCCCATGAACCATTCACCATATATATGAATACAGTGCTCCTATATTTTAACATAAATTGTTCAAGTGCCCAGAAAAGATTGTTAGATAATATTCTTGATTTGCAGATGCATGAAGAAATAAGCTGTTAGTATAAAGACAGCAAGGGCAGAGGTTTTTTTGAACTTTACTTTTCAATTTTTGTGTTTTTGTGCACAGGAAGACTGTCAATATCCAATACTCTAAACAAAATATGCCACTAAAGCAATCGTATAATACACAATGCTATACCGTACACATTCAAAGGGCAGAACTGAGGGAGAAGTCAATCAAACAGCATCATGTAGTAAAAAATCTCTTTAGTATAGTAAATTTCCAATGTGCTCAATAGCTTTACAATATCACTGTGGTGCAATGTCATGCAATTTACACACAATACAACAAGTAACATAAACAGATGCAGCCCTTACAATCTACTGGGCCGGAGCAACGCTCACACTCAGTCAAAGTCACCCTGTAATCAGTTGGAGTTTGTCATATATTGCGTACCAAAACAAACAACCCGAGGCCGGGCACTAAAAGATGCGGATCGTGTTCGATATGCCCATTAATTTCTCCGTCTACCACAGTGCAAAATAATCAGACAGGCAGGATATTGCATCTGAGAGACGAAATAATATGCGCCTCCTCGGGGGTCATTTACTGCATCCAGTGCAGTTGTGGCTGCAACCGGCATTACACTGGGATGACATCCCGCAATCTCAAAATTCGCATTCTGGAGCATTTATCTAAAATCAGATGCGGGTCCACAGACTCTGAATTTTACCAACATTGTGTTAAGAAAAAACTGGACCCTGGCTCCTTAAAAGTGACGGGGTTAGAAAAGGTGTGCTTCCCTCCTCACTGCGACAAACAAACCATATTACTAAGGGCTGAAAGGAAATGGATTTTATTACTATCCTGCGAGTATCCATCCGGATTAAATGAAACCGTGTCTGTGCAAACTTTACTGTTGTAGTCCCACCTGTGTCAGAATGAAGGTATTTAACCCAGCTAACTATTTCCCTCGGTGCTGATTCCAGCCCAGGAGATCACTCTTGAGACCGATAGGTATTACATCGCAGAAAATGCGGTAAGAGTCCACGTTGCTGCTATTATTATATTGTATTTTATTGTATGATTGTACTTATCAGGGCTATGCCTTGTTGTTTATATGCTCACTTGTTGCTATCCTCACTTAGAAATCTCCTGTTTCACCCCTGAGTCAAACATTGATTTACTACCATACCGGGGAGGAGCGGCTAGAAGTCCCAAGCGCCCTGAGGAAGCGGTTCACGCGAAACGGCCACCTTGGCGTCAGCTTACCTCCCGCCGTAGGCGCCTGCCCACTTGGCAGTTGGCCAGCTCTCCCATGCTTCAAGGCTCCCCCAGTGACTCGGACTGCAGTATGTGAGTTGACAAACTCCAACTGATTACAGGGTGACTTTGACTGAGTGTGAGCGTTGCTCCGGCCCAGTAGATTGTAAGGGCTGCATCTGTTTATGTTACTTGTTGTATTGTGTGTAAATTGCATGACATTGCACCACAGTGGTATAGTAAAGCTATTGAGCACATTGGAAATTTACTATACTAAAGAGATTTTTTACTACATGATGCTGTTTGATTGACTTCTCCCTCAGTTCTGCCCTTTGAATGTGTACGGTATAGCATTGTGTATTATACACAGGAAGACTGTGCCAGTCTTCCTGTGCAGGCAGGGAAAGTACATGTTTAGTATGACACTGTTAGATAGCAGGCTCTTATTCACTTGTAGTGCTATGAGTTCACTTTAACTATCTGAGGGTGCATCTATACTTTAGAATTAATGCAATTTGACACAAATTTAACTGCTATGGCTCAGTGTTATGGAATCCTGTAAAATCTAGTTTTATAAGGTCTTTCACCTTCTCTATCAAAGAGTGTTGTTGGCTTGCCAAACTATAAATCCCAGGATTCCACAGCTTTGAGTTATGGCAGTTAAAGTGGTGTCAAACTGCATTAATTCTACAGTGTAGATTCATGTTTAGCAATTTTTTTTGACATCTTGTGATTTGCAGAGGGAACATTCATACAGAGAGCTCTAGTATCCCATAGAACGTTGCTATAGCAATTTTAAGTGGAATATAGCACTATAATTGCATAGTGAAGGGGAGCTGGTGAGTCAGGACCTCTTAATGTAATTCTGAGCTGGCATAGATGTGGCTGTGGGAAACAGAGCTTCCTAAATAAGACCTATCACTGAACATAGCTGAAAAGAGAAAGCACTTAGAAAGTAGTGATATCATTACACCATTTTTCTTCTTGCTACTTTTCATAGATCAAAAACCACAAAAGGGCTTGCCAGCTCAGAACTAACCTAGAATGAACTGTCTGCAGATAAATTGACCTTTACAGAAGAAGTGACTGAGTTCATAGTTTGTTTCTCGTCAGATTACAGAGTGGTATGGTTTCCTGAAATTGATAAATATTTTACGTCTGGATATAACTATCAGTACAATAGGCAGTACTTTATGACATCAAGAGAAGCAGGGAAGAACCTTGTTTATAGACTCAGGAAAATGATAACCTTTTCCTAGCTTTACTCCATTTGTATCTCACTTTCCAGCTGGAAGATCGCTGAGATGCTTTGGCATCTGTATTGTTTTAAAAGGCAAAACAGTCCATACTCTCAGGCTTTCAGTCTAAACAAGTATGGCACAAAAATGAAAAGAGGATGGAAAGGGGAAAGGAAAAAAGAAAACCCAGGAACAAATTTTTAATTTTTGAGTTGAAAGTCAGGCTATGTCTTCACAAAACCCACTGTGCATATTGAAAAGTAACAGATCATTTCATTTCCTCCCTAATTTACAAGGAGCTGCTTTGATGTGGGAGCAGGGGTGGTTCTACCATTAGCTAGAGAGCAAGACACTTGCTTCAAACACAAGATGACAGGTAGATGGGGAGCCATTGTGTTGGAGGATTGTGTTGTGCATGTACACATGGTTCATGTAAAGTCAACTGTCCACATCCAATAGAGTTAGGAGCACAAGACAAATGTGAAAGTAAAAAAACTGATTAAAATTGCTATTTTTAAAACGCGAGAGAACACATCTCTAGCAAATTCTAAGCTTTCTAACATAACTCTATGGTTGGCTTCCACTGTAAGCTGATAATAGAATCACACTGGACAGCCTACAGATTCCTTGAGAAGTGTTCTCTTTAACCAACGCTAGGTCCTCCAGCATGACCGGAGGATGCTGAAAATAGAGTCATATTGGAGGACCTTGAGATTACTAGAAAAACATTTTAATCAAATCTGTGAATAATCAAATCTACAAATGGCAAAACTGCACAGGTGAAAGGAAGGCCATATTGTCCTCTGAGATTGTCTGCTCCTCGCAGGTGTGATGAGAGTGTTATCTGAAATCAGACCCCACATGGCCATGATAAGGGGGTTTATATTTTCAGTAAAAGTTCTTCAGGTAGCAAACTGGCTTGGGACAACCCTGTGTAGCAATATTGAAATGTGTGTGGTAGTATGAAAATGGTTGCTGTGGTATTGAAACGTTTGCAGCTAAACCGAAAGGTGCAGCTTTCTCAACCTGGGGCTGGAAGGGAAACCTTTCAGATTTCTTTATGGAGTAAAGAAATGAAGCTTTCACCCTTACATTCTTAGATTTCCCAGCTATACCACAGTGGTAATGCTTGGTATTTGGCTGTTTATAAACAGCCAACTGTGTTGTCTGAAATCTCAACCAGATCCAATACATACGCACATGGTTGAAATCTTTATTCAGCAATGGCCACAGTGGATACCAGGGGATACAGTGAAAATTCCAAACCTGGCATCCTTCCCAGTTCCAAGCATGGATATTTTATAGACATTTAAGTACGGCCGACAGGGAGTTCTGGCATGGGCTGGTCCATGAGGCCATGAAGAGTCAGAAGCGAATGAACAAATAAACAACAACAAAGTATAGAAAGTGGACATGTGATGGACCACCTGCAATCCCATTGGTTCAAGAGTACATTTATTTATCATTTTTGAATGGAGTATATTAGGATTCTCAATCCCATTAGTTAAAGTTGAAGTTGTCTGTTGTCTGTTTATGTCCACCTTCTGAGAGGGCGAAAGATTGGGGAAGTTTGCAGGCTGGTTCACGGGGAACATAGGGTAGTTGATGGGTTTTCATCTGGGGACATGGGTCCCATGAGATTCCCAGTGAGTGGCTGGGTGTCCTGATGGGTTCTGAGATTAGAATGAAAGGGGGGCAAGTAGGTGGCTCAATGGTCTGATAGCTTGTGTCAAGCCTGGGTCTTCGTGAGACAGGAGAACTGGCTGATGACTGATCACCTGTTTATTGAGAATGTGTGAGTCAGAGGATGTGTAGTGATTGTGCACTTAGTGGGTAAATGGGCAATGTTTGGGAAAGAGGATTTAGTTTGGTTGTTCGGGGAATTCCAGAGTTGTAGCTTAGTTCTTCTATTCAGGCCCTGATGGTGGTTCCACTTTGGGGGCTTTTCATTCAATAACAGCTGCATTGCGGCCCCCAGAATATTTGGCTTCTGGAGGCTAAAAATGGTGGTCCCTCCTCTACTCCTCACATAGGAAAGATGACTTCATGCCTAGTTGAATACCCAAGGGCAGCAAGTCAGGTTGGGTGTGAACACCTTGCATGCAAGAGTTGAGAAGCATCAATCAAGGACTTCTGTTGCTGCCCCACAAGGGCTGCTGCCAAGTGGTAGGAATGCCCAAGAACAAGTTGTGGCTAGTGTTAAGATTTCTTGAGGCCACTGCATGTGGTGTACCTCGATTGAATGTTCTGACCTGTTGTTCTCTGTGGTGCCAAAACACCAAGTGCCTTCAAGGCCTGGTTTCTATATTTCAGGGCTAAAGGTTTCAAAAAGCCACTGTGTTTATTTCACCACCTCACTGTGAAATTGCTCTGACAGCCTGGTGCTTTTCTAGCTGGCTTTGTGAAATCTCAAGTCTGCCGCTGGGCTTGCTGGGCTTGTGCTGAAAGAATGGAAGGCCTGTTCCCCTTAAAATTCCATATATTGTGTCTCATAGACTTTTCACATTTCAATAAACATTATGGCCTTTTTCTTTCTCCTATATTACTTTGCTTTCCATAATTTTCTTGATTTAGAAAACTAAGTATTTATGTGACCAAATTATGCTCGATTTTAAGGTTCATAGAAACCAACGTGTTTTTAGTCTCTCAAGTTAAAACCATAAAACCGATATAGATGTCTTTTTTCTATGTATCTGATCATGGTGTAACCTATTATCAAAATAGATGGATGTATTTCAACCAAAAATAAAGTACAGTGTGCTTCAAAAAGATGGACCCAATTCAAAATCAGACAGGCTCCCTCTCTTCAGGAAGGAATTGAAAACATGGATGTGGAGGCAGGTGTTCGGAAATGATTAACTATAACTTATTATGATTATGGCTTTTGCCCTTCAACCCCCTGAACAAAAGAGACGAGACACAAAATATTGGGTTCATATTGAGCAACTTTTATTTAAAGTTACCTATTTAAATTTCCTTAAGTCTAACTCAGAGGGTGTCAGGAATCAAGGTGTATCCCAGCCGAGGTATCATCCGCCCTCGGCTACCGATATCACTTTTTCGGGCGAAACACCTGGATTCCCTGATTATCCAACCAGGGCAACCCTTTAAGGGAAATGAATGAGAGGTCTGTTCTCAAGATCATGAGATCAGCCTCCTCCATTCCAGGGCCATTTCACTTTATTCACCCCTCACCTTGAACTTTAAGGTGAGTGTTTAACTTAATGGCCCTCACCCCTGAAGGAGGTGCCTTAGGTGCACACCGACTATGGAATTTCCTAGCTATTTTCCGCTAAGCCTATTTACATTCCACTCCCCTTACTAGCCCCTACTACGCAAAGGGGTAGGCAAAAAACTCCCCTCCACAGTTAAGGTGGAAGGGGAGAAAATTCCTCACCCGATCCTCTTAGTTAAAGAGCAATCAACAATCTTTACTGCTAAAGGGCGGGAGTGGTGGGTCAACGTCCAAGCTCGGAATGAGCTCTGAGGAGGCTGGCCTTCCCATTAAGGCCACGCCCCCTCCTCTGATAGGTTCATCAATGAACCTCCTCTTTTCCCGGTGGAGGAGGGCAAATTCCTCTCTCTCCTGGCTTCGCCAGGAGAGAAAGGCTGTTTTATAATCGTACAAACACCAACTGGCTTGCACTGTTTTTGCTTTGGTGCACAATATGTTTTTAAATCCTGCCAAATTTAATCTGTGCATGTCATTATGATATTGTTATTTTAGTTTGCAATTTTTTTATTTTGTCATTATGTATTATGTGTTATGTTTTTATTCTTGCTTGATTTTATATCTATTTGTTGTAAGCCACCCTGAGACTTTATGGAATGGGGGTGGGATAAAAATAAATAATAATAATAATAAACATTTCCTCTTATCATTATGAACTTGCCCTCAGCATCCCTTATTACTTTTCCTGTTTCCAAATTTACATCCTCTTTTATAAGGATAGCCACTCCTCGAGATTTCTTTCAAGCCCCTTGTTTCCATTTTTTAAGTTAAGCAATTTAGTAGCATCCTTCCTTTTGTGTGTTTCCTGAAGAAGAGCGATGTGATTTGAAACTGATTTAGCAACTTATCTAGTTTTTGTTTCTTCAATAATGAGCCAAGACTATTTAGATTGACTGAAATTAGTTTAATTCTCCCATCTATATTTATATTTATTTTTTCCTTTATTACCCTATTCTTGATCCCATTTACCCTTGTATTAAGACTCTTCCCTGTTTTATGCATTTCAATAATGTTGTGTATGAATCATTCGAAAGCAAAGGTTTCATTATTTCAGCTCCCATGTGGATGATTTTGGATGCTTAACTTGTAACTGATCTTTAGGGAAGGCTTCTTGTTCAACAGAGAATGTGAAAACAGTTAATAGGGGTATTCTAGTTCCTGTTACAAAATATTTCCCAAAACACCATTCTCCTGACTTGGATACTGGATACTGCAATATGTAAAATCACCCAGCCATTAATTAAATGCTCACCCCTTCCCCATGCTTCCAATATTTATAAATAAATAATGTCTTTGTTGGATGCTAATTCTTGCTTAACCTGCACATTACTGCTGTTAAACTGTTTTTCAGCTTGTATAAGTTTGTAGGGAACCTGAGAGGTCTTGGGTTAATGTAATCTAATGCATCCTAATGGGCAGTGTAATTGTAATTGCCATTCCAACTTTCCCCAGTGTATTTAACTTATTTAAATGAAAAACACAGTACAGTAATTTACTGTTCAGTTTGAGCCTCTACCATCTCCCCGTGTAGTGCATTTTATTTATAGAAACAAGACACTGGCTAGGTAGGAGGATGGATATAGCTGTTTGGCTTCTTTTTTTGCTTATTTATCTCTGATGTCTCTGCTACCATAAGATAACAAATTTGAATTGTAGATCTAGCCATAACTTATTGCAGGCATTTCTGCTCAAGAATAGGATTTTATAGACAATATAACTCCCATATCCGCAGAAACAATGAACACAACTTTGGTTATTCATGGTTTCACTTCTTCCGTTATACATTAGGGGCCTCTTGTATGAACTACACCCGCATCTTGGTACCTTTGTTTCTGAAAATAATCCCGCTAAAAATAATAGGGTTCACTATTATCCATGATTTCACGTATCCACACAAAGCTCAGAATATATTCCCTGAGGATATGGCAATCATACAGCACTCATTTTTAACTTCCAGATTTCTCTCTTAGATTGTAGCCTTTTAATGCTCCCCAAAAAGCAAAAAAAAAGGTAAGAGAAACGTATTTCTTTTGGGATGTGTGCCAATTTTGCAGATAAACTCAGAATCTTGGATTACTCTTTTAAAGAAAAAAAACAAAGACCCAATGTGAACTTACATAGATGTCACTATTTAGCATAGCAGTAATTGGTGCTATCTGCCATTAAATATGCTGCATACCCCTGCAGATATATGTAAATAATATTTACATGTACATGTGAAAGCATCCCATTTCAAGAGAAATCCTATGTCAATCAAGATTCCTACTGTGTTCAGAGGCTTTTAAACTTGAAAGTATAAGTTGAAGGCCTTTTTGGCTTTTTCTCCCTAAATACTCCAGCCAACATAGCCTGCCATTCAGATATGTTTGTTCCACGTGCTTTCTGGAATAGTGGATGGAGTTCATCTTCAGACAGTATGTGAAAATTTTCAAGTTTAAAAGAAAAGAGAATATAGTCCTAGACTTACACTATAACATGCAAAAGTAGAACATCTACATTCCCCATGGAAGAAGGGAATCCCTGCATCTAGTACAGTGGCTCCCGACCTTTTTTATTTTACCAGGGACCACCTTGACCAGAGACCACTCTCCAACATTAGTACCAAAAGGGTTACAAATCAGTTTTTTGTCAACTTTAGATTTGGTTTGGTTTCCAGTAGTCACCATCTGCTCGCCCATATAAAACCATATTTAATAATGTAGAGCTTTTTTGTGTCAGGAGCAACTTGAGAAACCACAAGTCGCTTCTGGTGTGAGAGAGTTGGCCATCTGCAAGGACGTTGCCCAGGGGACTCCCGAATATTTGGATGCCTTACCATCCTTGTGGGAGGCTTCTCTCATGTCCCCATATGGAGAGCTGGAGCTGACAGAGGAGCTCATCTGTGCTCTCTCCAGATTCGAAACTATGACCTGTTGGTCTTCAATCCTGCAGGCACAAGGGTTTAACCCATTCCACCACTGGAGGCTCCAATCTAGAGCTGATGTGATAGTAGTAATCTTACATGAGTAGTCAGCCTGTCCCCTCCTGACATCCCCATTGCCTCGACACTATAAGAGGGTTTTGCAAGACCAATCGCTCTCATTGCCATGTGGCTTCAAGACAACAGTATGAACACATCGGCCTCTATGTCCCACCTCGTAATTTAAGATCACCCGGGGGGGCCCTGCTCTCGCTCCCGCCAACTTCTCAAATGCGGTTGGCGGAGATGAGAGGGAGGGCCTTCTCAGTGGTGCCCCCCCCCGTCTGTGGAACGCACTCCCTATTGATATTCGATCAGCTTCATCCCTCCTAACATTCAGAAAAAGAGTGAAATCCTGGCTTTGGGACCAAGCGTTTGCACCCTAGCACGACACGGCACTTTAGACTGGTCAGCTGGCAAATTGGTGGTTAAGATCTAAGACTTTGGATGGAACATTGTTTTAATGGTGATGAATGTACATGATGTTTTTAATATTAACTGTATTTTAATGTATTTAATTCTAGGTGTATTTTAATGTATTTTAATTTTAACTGTTGTTTACTATGTATTGTGTGGCATTGAATTGTTGCCGTCTGTTAGGCCGCACTGAGTCCCCCCTCGGGGGTTGAGAAGTAACGGGGTATAAACACTGGAAATAAACAGTATAGTAATGGGGAGGCCGTCGATCATATTTTCGTTCTTGTGGACCACTGGTGGTCCATGGACCACAGGTTTGGAACCACTGATCTAGTGCTTCCATCATCTTCACAATTTGGGAACACTGGTAGGGATGCACATCAAGTGGATCACCTGCCCATGAAACTTTTGAGGTTTCTTTTATAAAACCACAGGAATAATGAAGGATGGGTAGCTTTTTCTTCAGGTCTCTGGGCTAGCACATATTTTCCAGGTTGTTTGAAAATGAGATTATTGCTAGGGAACAGGATAAAAAGAAAAGAAATCTGTTTGGTTTTCGCTCCATCAGATACTGAATTCTTGAGTGAACTGACTAGCATTGTACACAAAAAAGCTACCCTTTCCCCTGCCTTTGTCTGCCTTGCTGACTAACCTTGCTTTTATGCAGCTGTCTGGATGTTCCTCAGACAATTCAGCATTGAAGCTTCCTTGTATTACCACATAGAAGCAACTTTAGACAAGTGTAGAGTGGCTAATAGGTACAGAGCTAATAGACTGTAAACAAATGTGTTATCTAAAGAGGTTGCATAGCTAGTAAGTGAAACAGACTATGAGAACAAAGCAGTCAGTCAAGCTGCATTGTTATCATGGTGTCAGATGGGATATAAAAGAGTCCTTGAGGAACTGTGTGAATTCTGAATTCTGCATTTTCCATCATTATTCACATCCAATTGTGTTAGGGAGGCAAGGAGCATGTCAGCTAGGCCATGAAAGCATGTAACACTTAATTCTGTCTTTGCATCATTGAGTTCCCAGATGTGGATCAACTACAGTTTCCATTATGTTGACAATTGTCTGTTTTAGCCAGAAGTTTGAGGATTTTTCAGTATAAAATCATCTGGGAAACCAAGTTTGGGAAAAGCTTGGCATCTACAAAGGTATTTCAGAATCTCTCCACTTTACAATAACTACATGATTTAAAGAAATACAAGAGACAGCTTTCCTTACTTTTGATATGGTAGAAACATTTTGTCTGTTGAATTTCCACAAGTTTGGGTAGTGGAAATGGATGGTTATCTCCCGCAGCATCTTCTTAGTATAAGACTCCCCCACTAGAGCGTGTCCAATCGAAATTCCTAAGAGCGGCTCTACAGGCTCCCAGATGTGTCCCTAACGCTACCCTGTGATTGGAGACAGGCTTCGTGAAAGTGGAAGCGAGAATATGGACAGCTATTCTCAATTACTGGCTACACCTACTGTATGCTTCTCCCCATGTGGTCTCGCCCCCCTAATCATGAGAGACGACTTCCAGTCCACATGGATTAAAACTGTAACAGCAAAGATCGCAACGCTAGGTTTCTCCCAAGGACAATTGCTAAGCATGAGATGGGACCAAGCCAAGGATCTCATTAAGCAATGGATCCTGGACATAGAGCGCCAACCCGACCTAGCCTGTTCCCCAGCCTTCATTGTTAGTGAAGCCACTAGATACCTCACTGCCCCCATGGCATACCTAACAGACCTGGAGGTGCCCAAACACTGAAGGGCTTTTACCCTGGCAAGATGCCATGCCCTCCCATCAGCTGTATTGGAAGGGAGGTATCAGAAGACCCCCTTCAAGCAGAGACTATGCCCCTGTGGGTCTGGTCATGTGGAAACAACTGAGCACGTGCTTCTTCAATGCATGTTCTACAGAGATCTTAGATCCAATCTCATTGGACCATGGCTTTTAAAGTACCCAGGGCGCAGTGAAAGATGTTATTACACCTTGCTTTTTGACTCTAACACTGCAATGATTTACAGTGTTGCTAAGTTCTGTGCTGCTGCCCTTAATATTAGACGGGTGATGATTGACATCGTAAGGCAACAATATCCTGTCTTTTAAAATATATTTTATACTGATTTCTAGTCTGATTTTAAATAACTGTTTACTGGGGAGTTGTCCTTCTCCTCTTAGGGCGCTTGTGCCCGCTTTGTGCTGGTCTGTGACCATAATAAAGTTTTGATTGAGTATAAGACTCATCACATGGAGGTTCTTGATTGGAGGGACAGTGAAGGGATCCGTAGAGCAACAGAACAAATTGTGGGGCAGTGGGCAAATCCATCACCCATTGCCCCGCATCACCCATATCATGCGCTTGCCCATCACCAGCCAGAAAGCATACGTCTCTCATGTTCAGAATTCCTCATCATAGAACACTTTGCTCCCACAGCCAGCTCGAGGTCCCACCGGATGTAGCTGTGCGTCATGGGCTGAGATACGGTGGGTTCCATGCTGACTACATTGGCAAAGTGTTCTACAATGGGGGATTTTTCCCAATGTGATGAGGTCTATAATCTCACCGTAGCGGAGAAATAGCCCAAGGTCGCTTAGTAGGTTTAATGGCTGTATGGGGATTTGAAATTTGGTCTCCAGACTCATACTCCAATGCTCAAACTACTACACCATGCTGGTTTCCACTGTGCAATTTACCCTTTAAAATACTACTTCTGTTCCGTTGATTTGAAATGTGACCTGGGCAGGGATGAATGACAAGGGATTATGTATAACCTTATCCTTGCAAAAACTGTGGCTTGTACTTAACAGTAAGATAGGACCAACACTTTCTAGGAAGGGAGCTGAAAATTTTGAACCACCCATAATTTGATTTAATAGTTCTTACCATCCTGCACAACTAAGTAATGATGTTGCCTAAGGCTATTGGGAGGGATATCCATCCCTAGAATAAATATTACTAAGCCAGATGTAACAAGGGTCATACTTAATGTAAGTTTCCTGTGTTCTCTATTATGAGAATTCCACCTGTCCTCCCTGTCCTTTTGAAGGCAACCAAGTTCAGGATTCTCAACTGTAGTGGACAAAAAGAATATGTACAGAGGATGTGTTTGTATGTATGCCTTCAAGTTGTCTGTATACTTATGGTGACCACATGCATTTCATAGGGTTTGCACAGGCTAGTAATACTCAGAGGTAGTTTTGTTCTGAATAATTACAAATAAAGCAGTTAGCATGCACTATGAAACAGTGACTATTAAATAGAAAAGGGGAGAGTCTGTGAATAACTTTTGCACAATTTAAGAGTCTGAATGTTTTACTGCTTGTTTATTGCCACCTGGTGACTAAAATGGAAATACTTATTTTATATTGTCTTTTGGTATGTATTAGAATTAGCATTGGATTTCCATTTTTTCCACTGGTATTATCTGCAGGAGCCACAAATTATAATTCCGTACATTGAACATTATATCTGATTGGGCCAAAGATGAGCGCCCATGGGCTGCAACTGTTCTTAGTCCTAGTTATCATAGCCAAATGTGGAGTGATCATGAGAGTTTTTGTTCAGAAATGCCTGGATAGTCACAAGTTGTCCATGCTTGGTGTAGGTTCACAAAGAGCCTGTATAGTCAGAAAACAATGCTGAAAAGTTGTACAGGTTATAAAACCATAAACAGGTTAGGATGCTTACATGTTGCATTATACACGTGTTGACATTGTATATAATATCTTCAGAACTTTGTGAGAATCTCAGTACCACTACCTGTGTTCATTCCTGATATCTTCCAAGAGAATGGAAAAATTTCCCAATGTGAGATGAAAAAGTTGTGTACGTATGTACACAGATTATACATGCATTGAAGGTTATATGTGAATTCATATAAGATAATACTCCTTGTAATCAAGTGAAGTGAAATGGGTTATTACAAAGATACATTTTCTGTAGATATGAAATGAACTGGTCTTGCTATTGAAAATATAAATGTACAGGCAAGGCACTGCATGTAGTTTTGTGCTGAGTAGAGAGGATAAAAGTCTGCGGAGTCTGAAGTACCTCTGTTATCTTCTATAAATGCTTGTAAAACAAGCTAAACAGCACACTATTCAGTGGGAGATGTCAAAGGAAAGTACAACTGTTTATCATAAGCAAACTCTCTGCACAGAGATTCAGGTTTAGTTAATTTGATAGTGGTGGAAATCATGTTCATTCTGGTGAACCACCACACTTTGGTTACTTGACAAGCACATTAGCTTCAACATACATCTACCATCCCAGCTGCATGATTTGTAAATTCTCAAAGTGGGTTTATGAAATGCATAGTACTATTTACACTAAGTTGGCAACTTAACTATTGCCAAAAGGGGGACACTTGTAACTTAAAAAGCAAAGAAATCCAGCTGAAGTAATGAATTTGCATAAAATTCCTATATCTTAATTTTCATGTAGAGATATAAAACTGGAAATAATTCATATAATTTAAATAGAAATTTAATAACTTTTGCTAGAGTAGGGAAAACAGTGGCCCAGTGACAATCCTTGCCCACTTAATTTGCTACGCAGTTGATAGGCAACAGACTCCAAAATGTTTGTTCTCTCTTTTTAGTTAGTACTTATACCTCTATGCACTCATGTTCTAATCAATGTGTTAAGTTGGATGTTCATCTGTTAGAACAGGGAAAGTGTTTATATATGTTCTGCTTTGTTGCTTACCAACTCACTGCAAGACTAAATTCTCCATAACATGTATAACAACAACAACTTTATTTATATCCCGCCACCATCTCCCTGAAGGGACTCTGGGTGGCTTACAAAGCACTCCAGGGTGCACATATAACATACAACTGGTAAAAACAATACAAAAGTATAAAACAAGTCACATAAAATTATATCAACCCCCCATCAACACATGTGTCAAACTGGGACTCAGGAGATTCAGGTTCCAGTCTGCACATGGCCATGGCACACTTAAGATGAGGAGTGAGAATCATGTGAATGCACACTGCCATATAAAACAGTTCAATGCAGTTAAACAGCATTCTGAAACTGCATTATATGGCAGTGTAGCTGGTACCAAAGATGCATAGTCTATTGTGAGACATAGTGGGAGTCGCAATATCAATAGAATTGCATGGTTTAAATCCCTGCACTAGGTGATCTTGGATAAGTCATTTTCTCTTACCACAATGCATCCCAACAGAGTCAGTGTAAAGTGAAGAAGAGTCATCTACACTGACTTGAGTACATTGTTGGAGAGATGGGATATAAATGAGACAAGCAAATTAATGAATGGTGGGCATATTGATGGGTAGATCAATCTGAAGGTTATTTCAGGGATATTATACATTTATCGTAAAAGTTAAACGCACATGATAATGTAGCAATTCCTCTTCTGGAGCTATATACAATGTGCCTAGAAGCAATGCTCTATAATGATGTGCAGTGAGGAAGCAAGAGAAATAAATTAATGAACCTTTATCTCTCTGAGCTTTAGGCTTTTGTTGTCAATCTGAGTGTTTGTGTACCGAAAGAGAGAGTATTTTTCTTCTGTTTCATTTCATTCTCTGCTTGAACTAAGTATATCCATGTGTATCTTCTGACACTATAAAACTCCTTCAGCCAATAAACAGATAATGCCAATGTTAACTTAGGGGCTGGTTTCATGGTTATAAGCAGGGCCAATGATGTATTCAAGAGGCTGCCAAAGTGTACTGATCAGATGTCAGAAAGGTTGCTTATCAGAATGGAAAGGAAAGGAAGTTGATAATTCAGCTGTGATAGGAACCAACCCAATAAAACTAGGGAAGGGGGAATAATATAGTTCAGATGCATATATTCTTGGATGTGCTTGCTTGGTGGGGATGCATGAATGCAGAATCTTTTCTGAAATTGCATTGATCAAAATCAGGAAAGATTTGCCTGGTACTTTAGGTTTCAAGGAATTCTTATTTTAGTTGTTGTTCAAGTCATTTCTAACCCATTTCTTTCATTGTGACTATGGAACTGTGGCAGTAATTCTAAGGTAAAGCTCCCATCCATTATTTTTAACAAAAATGTGGTGAAGCCAAATGGCAATTTGTTTGTTTACTTCTGAGTACTTCTGAGTGACTCAGCCAGCACTTTCTCTTCCAGCTGTGGTTGAGCAAAACTGATGCTTAAAAGAATGGGAAATCCACAATAAAATATCCACTTTGGACATCATTTGGCATAATGAAAAAAATAGCTGTTGCCACAAACCATGCTATAACCCTGTTTGAGGAAGAAACTGAAAGAGTAATTAAATCAAAACAAATATTTCCATGGCGTAACCCCTTAAAAGTAGCCAGCACACTGTGTGTAGGAGTTCCAAAGCTTGCAATTACATTCAAGTTAGTGACCAACAAGATCTTCCTACATTCCATACACATCTTATCTTGTTGTTTAAAAATACCATTGTTCTGCTCATAAGAGTGTAGAGAACACTGCATGTGGAGTAAACAACCTGAATTAAATATTTTCCTCACTCATTATTATGTAGGCTGAGGAGACTTTATTTTCCACTCTAGCACCTTTTATGAAATCATATGGAAGAATAGAATGGAAGACCCATTGCTTTAAGGCAGCTTAAACTGAGTTGATGATACGTGGTACAAGTTGTTTCCAGACAGACTAGGATGTGTGTGTGAACCATGCAACATGACATTAGAGGGATTACACCAAAATTTAAGAGATATGCTTTCAAATTACTTTTAATTCTATGGCTAGATTAATTATATTTTGATTTTAAGGATATGATTTTTTTAAATTTATCTAATTTTTTTAACCTGCCTAGTGCCCTAGGGTAGGTAATGGTGAGGATTTAAATAAAACAAAAGAACAACAAACAGTGCATTGCCCATCCACACCATTTCAGCCAATGATCCCTCAGTGAAACAACCAATACGAGAGATCCTTGGATTGTTCATGTTTGCTGGCAGAGTTTTATAGCCTAAAGATGAGGGAAAGGCAGCAAGCACTACATTGAAAATAAAATACATTTCTTTTATGAATAAGTTTACTTTGGTGCAATGTCTACTCCACTTGTCTAACTTGAAAAATTCTTGAAAACAATATAGGGCAGTCTGACACAACAGCTGTAGTTTAAATATTATACAGAACAGGCTCCAAAATCCCTCAAATCCCATAGACCTAGTGATAATGACTGTTTCGCTGTTTGAAATCTCTCTCTAATCTAGAGGATATAGACAGCTACATAGTTTGGATTTAGCCATAACTCAGACTTACTGCCAGCCATTTTTTCCTCGCCTAATGGCTTTTTAATGAAAAATATCCTTTGCATGGGATCTGCCAAAACCTCTATGGGTTTGTCCTAAAGGATCAGGACATTGATCCATGTAAGTCCACTCTCCAGGGATTACTAATATAGTGCATGGTGCACCAACAGCAAGGAAATTATAGTCACAATGCTGTTCAATTGAGCAATTCTATGGGATAAAGAGAAGCCACTTGGAAAATTCTTAACAGACAAAGAGTTCATGATCCAAGTAGACATGTGACAAGAGATTGGTCACTGGATCTCTAAATCTCTAAAATTTCAGAGCAACTGGGTGTGGATTTGGATTTTCATCAGAAAAATTGATCTGTGTATACGGCTTTCAGCTTTCGATTACTTTTTCTGATGTAAATGAAACCTTCAAAGCTATTATTACCTTTAAAAGGAAAAATACTAACATTTCCAATATGACTATGTTTTGAAAAAGAAGTGAATACCATAAAAAGACATTTCAATCCGATCATAGAGCAGTTGAATAGAAGGAAGCTTAAATGAAGGAGAAGTCTAAATGCCTTCTCTTGATTTTTTTGAAGTGGAAGGAACAAATGAAGATGTGGAAAGTTACTTTTTGGACTACAGCTCCTCAAATCCACCAGCCAATCCTGGCTGAATTTAAACAAGTAATTACAAACAAGTAATATTCCACATGGCCATTGGGTAGGGAGTTTTGTGAGTTGCAGTCCAAAGAATAACATCTCTATGCCCTGAAAAAGGATACCCAGTCACATTACATTTAAGGGTGTATGATCAAGTGATTTTTACTATAAAAGACACATACAAGTGTCATGATTCCATTTTCCTCTTTTTTTGTCCAGGTGCTTCAATGGTCAGGCCTTTTAAAAAAAACTGTGACTGTCACAGAGTAAACTGAAAGGATAGAAATTGCAAGGTGCTAGAAATTGCAAGAGCAAGGGTTCCTCTCAGACTTTGCCATTACAACCTTTTCCAGTTCAGGATTATTTATTTACAGCATTTTTACCCTGCCCTTCTCAACCCCCGAGGTGGGGGGGGGGGGGACTCAGAGTGGCTAACAAAGGCAATCCAATGCCACAATCAATACAATATAAACCATAAATACAATGTTAAACAATAGCAGTAAGATTAAAACAATAATTAACAGCAATTAAATCAGAACAATACTCCATCCACAGTTTCGAATTGATAAGAACAATAAGCCATATCCTCAAATCTGTCGCCATCACTAATCCATTTCAGTCAAGATGTTGCTTAAGCTGTTGTACAAAGCCCTGGTCCCAAAACCAAGATTTTAGTTTCTTTCTAAATGCAAGGAGAGATGGGGACGAGTGTATTTCGCTTGGAAGTGCCACAGCCGAGAAGACCCTGTCCCTTGTCCCGGCCAGCCACATTTGAGATGCTGGTGGGAGCGAGAGTAGGACCTCCCTGGAAGATCTTAAATTGCGGGGTGGGACATAGGGGAAGATGTTAGGTCATTCATGTCTACAGCCTGCCAGATGGCACCTTCAGTTCCGATGAAGAGGATGATGATGAAGAGGAGGAGGAAGAGGGAGAAGAGGAAGAGAGCTAAACGTTGCAACCAGACAGGCCGCTGTGACACCGGCCTGTTTCATCTCGCTGGATCACAGCTGACAAGTAAGCTGGGCCAGAACTGTATAGAGCTTTCTAGGTCAGAACCAGCACTTTGGAAGTGGACAGGCAGCCAATGGAGCTGACACAACAGGGGGGTGGTGTGCTCCCTGTATGTAGCTCCTGTTAGTAATCTGGTTGCCGCCCGTTGGACTAACTGCAGTTTCCGAACCATCTTCAAAGGCAGCCCCACATAGAGTGTGTTGCAGTAATCTATATGGGATGTGTCCAGAGTTTGGACAACCATACCCAGATCAGACTTTCCAAGGTATGGGCGCAGCTGGCACACAAGTCTTAACTGCGCAAAAGCTCCCCTGGCCACTACCGAAACCTGAGGTTCCAGGCTCAGCGATGAATCCAGAACCACTCCTAAGCTGCAAACCCGCGTCTTCAATGGTAGTTTTAGCTTTCCCGTTTCCAGATTTCATTCCTAGCTCAACTCTGAATTCATTTACTTAGAAGTAAGTCCCATTCTTTTCAATAAAAATGCTATCTGGAACAAACATTTATTTTTTCAACCCCACCAAGCCCCCCCAAAATAAAAAATGAGAAGGCAAATGTATCCTCTTCTTATACAAAGACTGAAGTATTGGAGACTGGGATGTTTCTGAGTATGATGGCAAAAAGAGGCTGAGAGTTGCATGTGCTAATATCGGTGCAAATTTAGAAATAATTACTGTAATTTCAATACAGTAATGCTAAGGTTGCGACCAGATGATCCTGATGCCTGGCTGCTCAGTTTGCTGTTTTGGAGGTGATGGGCAAAACAAAGGCCTCTGTATTTTCTTCATAGGGTTCTTTTAACATTAAATCAAACTTGAACTGGGCACACAGAAGTTCATCTATATTAGAGTCTGGCAGACTACAGTCAATGGACTTCATGCAACTCTTGGACTCTTCTTTTATGGCCTTTGAAGCCCTCAACAATATATATCTAGGTTCTATCTATTTAAAAAAAGCATAACTTTGCAGCAGTTTTTTGTCCATATTAGTCATATTGTACAGCAGCCTGTACATTAGAGTCAAAGGATGTAGTGATTCTTGTTCCATCATGGAAACCCACAATGTGACCTTGTGCAAGTCACATTCATTCTTACTCAGAGGAAGGCAAATTCAGCTCACTCTGTCAAGTGATTTCAGCTTTGCTAAAACCATGGGTTCAGGGGCTCAGCGTGTCAAACTTTCCAGAAGACGGAATGAGACACTCATGGGTTGAAGGCAAAAGCAGAGGTTTATTCTCAATGGCCAAAGAGGATGTCAGCAGATAAAGCACTCCAAAGCACTGGCATACTTCACATACCATTTTTATTTCTTTTGACAGCTGTTCAAGAAACTACTCTTGCTCCTGATTGTCTCAGAAACTCTTCAGCTAGTATCCGCTCCTGGATTGGCAGGATTCTGGGTGATATCATCACTGCTTGGCTCTTCCTTGGTAGCAGAAAATTTAATAAACTGTCATTGGAGCATTTGAAGTGCCAGTCCATTTTATTTATTTATTTATTTATTCGGGTTTCTATGCCGCCGACTCCCGGAGGCTCGCGGCGGCTTACAAGAGCCGAAGGCACAATAAAATACAGAACAATAAAACAGTAAAAGCAATTAAAAACAGAGCAACACAATAAAACAATAACACAATTGGAGCAGTGGCACAATTAAGAGTGTGCGGGGGGGGGGCGTTGAGAAGGGAATGCAGTGTGGCATTGGGTAATCATCAGCATCATCATCATCAGTTTATTATTTGTTAATCGCCCTCCATCCAAGATGCTCCGGGCGATTTACATAAAAGTATAAAAACATTGAAACATACAAATATTAAAATCAGAAATTATAGATCAAAGGCTCTGCTAAAAAGCCAGGTCTTAAGTGCCTGCGTAAAAGGTTGTAAGTCATGCATGGCTCTCAGATATGGAGGCAGAGTTCCATAGGACAGGGGCAAATTCATGATGAGCTTAATGGGTTGGCTTTGGTGAACGCATTGGGGTTAATCCAAAGTACACTATGGGTGCTAGCAGAAGATGGCCATTTTAATACGTGAAGTTGGCTTAGGGGCATAAAAGATGGCTCATTCCCACATATAGCCCCAATCTTATTAAGGAAACAGGAAACCCAGAAAGAGTCACCCAAGAGCACTTCGGTGGAGGGCGACTAGTGAAATAATGAATGAATGAATGAAACAGACCCAGGATATTCTGACATAAATTCATTATGTGATCCCCTCACAATGTAGGGAATGTTTTATTTCTCATCATACTACTCACTTACTATGCCTCTCTAGTGAAAAAAGCTGGGATACAGTTTTGTAACCCATTAATTTTAACAGATTAATTTTAATCTTGTCTGTAAATCTGTTTTTAAAATAAACAATTAAAAAGTGATTAGTCTTGGTTTGAATGTAAATGGTGTAAAAATTTTATTATCTAAAGAATAATTTTCACTTTTCATGTCAACTTAAAGATAAGTTAAATAACATGGTCCTAACTAATGACAATACTTTGATTCAAATAATTAATGCTGCACCAGAGGAATGGCCTATTCAAATTATTATACTAGGATTGAGAAATGTGTTGATGTCTTTCCAAATTGGCGTATGCAATTTCATTATGTGGAATATAAGTTAGTATGTGGAATCGTGAGAATGCAGAACATTTGGGATACATTTGTGTAGACATATTTAGGTTAACAAAGTCTGATGGTGATGTTCCTTTTATAATGTCTTTTAATCCTGCCTAGCTCCCCCTTTAGCTAGAATTGAGGAGAGGGGGACATCAACATTGAGTGGATGGTACAGGAGAGTTGGACAACATTTCTGTTAGGCTACAGCAGTGTCTACAGTAAAACAATGCAGTAGAACTTGAGCTGGAAAATAATGTGATTCCACTCTTCACTGATCCTATTGTATCTTCTACAATAGACAAGGTAAACAGCAGCTCCCTCTAGAATTTGCTACTGAGCATGCATAAATAGCAAAAGAGAGAGAAAATGGGGAAACAGATTAGGCTGTCTTACCAGCTATCTTCAAAATGTTAAAAATGCATAGGTCTAAATTGGAAATCATAAAAAGAGTGAAGGTTGGTGAGTGAAAAAAAATGTATCCCTAGATTCATTTTGGGAGAAGCTGGCAAGAGGTATCCAAAATATAGCCTTATCTGTATTATCATAAATGTGGCTGAAAGCATACAAGTCAGGTAAGTATGAAAACAGGGAAAGAACTTGGAGGAGATACATGGATCCAGACGGGCTATGCTGATGACAAAGCCAGGCATGCTCTCACACACTTGAAGCAAAGGGTCATATCTCTACAGGAGTCTTTGTTCAGAATATTTATTTATTTATTTATTTTGGGATTTATTAATCACCCATCCCAGATGGCCCTGGGCGATTTATAGTAAAAACACACCGCTACATACCTGAAACATCTAAAAACATCTAGAAGTATCTAACATCTAAAAACATCTAAAAACAATTGACAGTGTAGCAGCAAATTGGGAGTTATGGAACTCCAAGTGGCAAGGTACCTCTTACCAAATAGGCGGCATGGACGTGCGGGCGCAGGGATGAGGAAATCACGCAACAACTTCACTGCTCAACGTGAAATCAAAGAGATTTATTGATTAACACCAGCTGGTGGGGTTGCCCACAGAACAAGCTGCGATAAGGGGCGAACGGCCCCGGTCATCCTTAACACAAAGCATATATACCCCTCATGGCGGCATCCACAAAAGCCCGCCCTCCTTCATGATCATTTCACAAACATCATTGGCTGGTGTTACAGAACATTTCATTAATCCAATAAAACATAACATTTCCATTTGCATCACATCTTAATCCCCTCCTATGTATTAGAACAATGAACATTTCTATGTTAGTCTTTCTCACAGTGCAACTATCAGTAGCTGGGACTTTTGTGTTCCCCGTTTGCAACATTTGGCTTCCACAGGCTCCTTGCCAGCAACGGAGGGGGCCAAACTCTCTGCTCATGCGCAGTTCTTACCCATTTGGCATTAAGGTAAACAAACCCCATGCTTTGCACTTAGATTGCTAGACCAATCTAAGCCCACGTTATCTTACGCTAGGCACGGGATGTACTTTGGCAAATCACAACATTGATTTGAAGCACCAATCACAGTGTTACATTCACGGAGCTTGTGCCTGCCTGATTCTTGGCACAGAAACCCACTTTTCTAAGCTCTACACGTGTGCAGCATCACTCTCTGACTGTACGCCTGTTGGAAAAGTACCAAAACCGCTTTAACAATCTAACAGTTCTCAGCCAAATGCCCTCTCAAACAGCCACATTTTACAAGCCATGCGAAAGCTTTTTAGATCACGGGTGGCTCTGATGTAAGGAGGGAGGGCATTCCAAAATAATGGGGTGATCACCGAAAAAGTTCTACGCTGGGATGATGTCAAATGGGCTTCCTTAGGGCCTGGGACCTGTAATAGATTCTGATGGTCGGATTGAGCTGATCTCAAGGGTCAATATGAGGAACTCACCCATTTAAGGCAGGGCCCAGACCAGCCTGGTAGTTTGGCAGACAGACTAGCCAGGAAAAGGGGGAGTGGTTGGGAGCCTTCCCTGGGAGGAGTTAGGGAGATGCCTGGGAGGAGCTCTGAGTCAAGGGGAGGAGCCGAACTACTGGAGGGAGAGAGAAAGGGCTTATTTGCCAGTTCTTGACAAGCTCTCAGAGAGAGAGGAGTGTTTTGTGTCACGGTCTCAGAGAGAGAGAAGAGTTGCTGACAGCTCCTTGTCAGAACTCATTAGAGTATTGAGCCTCTGTATCAAAGCTCTGTTTAGAGTATTGAACTTCTGTATCAAAGCTCTGAAGTGAACTATCTAGGATAGTTGTTTTATAGATAGCTCACCACTAGTTTTAGATATTAGTGGGAGTGAGTTTAGGCAAGTTTCGCACTGTCTGTGTAACATTTAAGAACTAAGATTAAGTAAGCATTTTGCTGTAACCATCACGCTGTTGAACCAACTTGTAATTAACCATACGCTCTCGTGCCTTATTAGAAGCATCACTACGATCTGTGCCTGTTAAGTTAATAAACGTTTAATTTATTAACTTTAAAAGAAAAGCCTCTGTTGTACTCTTTGCAGCAGCTGTGTAATCCAGCACCAGTGTATTCCGCTCCCCATTCTAAAGAAGTTTAATTACCTCAGCCTCCTTTTAGTTTAATTTGGTGAGAAGATTAAAGAGCCTAGCTGAAGGGTTGTTTTGATAAAGATAATCCTAGAATTAATAATTTAGGTTGGTGGTAGCGAACCGAGAAGTTTTAAATCCTCCAGACTTTATTTTAAGAACCAAGTCGTCACAGTCGACATGGAGAGAGGCATTTCCATAGGTATGCTGGTCCTTGACCATGCAAGGCCTTAAAGGTTAGAACCAGCACCTTGTGAGTAATGCGGAACTCGATCCAAAGCCAGTTCAGTCAGTATAGAACAGGTGTTATATCGTTCATCACGGGGGTTCCCCTGAGGAGTCTGGCCGCCACATTCTGTACTAGTCAAAGTCTCCAGGTCACCAACAAGGGAAGGCCAACATAAAGGGCATTACAATAGTCAAGTCTTGAGGTTACTATGGCATGAACCACTGTGGCCAGGTAATCCCCGGACAAGTAGGGCGCCAGCTACCTAGCCTGCCGAAGATGGAAAAAGGCCAACTTATTGACGGTGGAGACCTGGGCCTCCATTGTCAATAACGAGTCAAAAATGACACCAAGGCTTTTGATGGTGATAGCTGGAGAGAGAGGTTCACCATCTATGGTGGGCAACCTAACCTTATTTAATCTAGGACAACCCAGTCACAAGATCTCCATCTTTGCTGGATTCACCCTCAGTCTACTGGTATGCAGCCAACTTGTTACGGCCTCAAGGCAAGATGTGAAGTTATCAGGAACTGAGTCCGGTCGGCTGTCCATCCGTAGAAGGAGCCGGGTGTCATCAGCATACTGATAACACTCCAGCCCATAACTCCGAACTAGCTGAGCAAGTGGTTGCATATCGATGTTAAATAACAGTGGAGATAGAATGGCCCCCTGAGGAACTCCACACCTAAGTGGTGATTTTTCAGAGGACGACCTGTTCCATTCCACTCGTTGCCATCGGTTCCAGAGAAAAGAGCCCACCCAATTAAGGACAGACCCTTGGACCCCCGAAGTGGTGAGGCAGTGGGCCAAAAGATTGTGATCAACCATGTCAAAGGCAGCTGTAAGATCTGACAATACAAGCAATTACGATCCGCCTCGGTCAAGCTGGCGGAGTTGATATCAGAAGTAAAGACAAATTTCAATGTATTGTGAACTCATAGATGAAAACCTGGAAATGCATAAACATTTGTGTTTGTTAATCAATTAATATACCATAGAATTTCCTGGAAAACTTAGAAAATTCATAGAAAGGACATATTTTGTCTGATACCAGTAGGTGAAACCGTGAGCCCAGATCCTGCAGGTATGGCATTTTTCCTTAGTTCATGTTGATCTGGCATCCTCCCTGCAGGAATTCTTCAACTATTATTTCCATTGCCTTCACTTCTCAGACAGTTTATATAAGAGTATTTATAGCTTAGTGATTGTCTACTTTGTATGCAAACAATCTTGGGTATTTCTAAGTAAAAAAAAGTGTTCTGAAAAGAAACTTGGAAACATCTGCAAGATAACACTGGCTTACATAGATGCATGATCTGACCATGTAAGGCAGCGTCATATGTTCAAGTGTAGAAAATGCTGTTTTTCTTTATCACTGAAGCTGCTTGATGTCACTTTGCATAAGTCAAATGCTCACATTACACCAGTGCTTCCTCTGGCTGGCCTCTTTGGTATGTTAGGAAATCAACTGAGTTTTTTGGCTGACAAGAAGTTTTTACTTATCGCTTGGTGGAAATCTGGAACGGATTTGCTGAAGTCTCAGGAATCTGGCTTTTTATTTTCATGAGAGGGTTGTTTAAGTTAAGAAAATAACTGACTTAGTTAACATAAGCTTGCTATTTTTATGCTTGAGCTGAAAGTCAAGAATTTGGATTTTGTTACACCTGGCATGTCCCTGATGGCAAGCCATTTTTGGTTGTGAAGCTGTAACATAAGGACGACTGCATCTGTATTCTTATTGTACCCAAGAGTAAGGCTCACTGAACTCAAAATCCATACTTCTAAGGGTCCATCCAGACAGGCCTTAAAAGTGAGACCTGTAGCGGTTTTACCGGAGGCGTCCAAACGACACTTCCAATAAAACCGAATTAATTTGGAACAAAGCAGCACTTTTTTCCCATCCTCTCCACGTGGTGAAGAGAGGAGGGAAGGAACCCGGGGAGCCATGAGCCGCCCTGCACACCTTCCATTTTGTCAGCAATCGCTGGCGCAACGGCATGGCCCAAAAGGGTTGTGTGAAGAGGTCCTTAAACCTGTGCCAAAGCAGTTATTTTAAACCCACTTTAGCATGTGTTTAAGTCCTGTGTGGAAGTACCCTAAGTAGACATGCATAGGACTTTTGTATCGGCTAACTGCAGCAAGTCAACATTTTTCTCAGAGCAGGAAAAAGACTATTAAAAGTCTAGTCAGAGTAGATTTCATATATTCTGTTGGAGGAAAGATTTAACTTGGCTGAAATAGAAGGTTACAATGGTTAACAATATTGTTGTTAAAACCCTGATTTTACAGAAAAAAACATATCGGTCTAGTTATGAAGAAAGTTAGGAAAGTGCTGTTTTTGTTGTCTAATAAAATTTATTTATTTATTATTTATTTATTGGGGCTTCTTCGCCGCCGACTCCCGGGGGCTCGCGGCGGCTCACAGAGCCAGTGGCACAACGCCACAGGTTAAAACATAAAAACAGTTAAAAACAGTTAAAACAATTAAACAGCAAAATGCAATATAACAATTGAGCAGCAGGAGATATCACAGCCCAGAGAGTATAGACGAGGCCTACTCGCCGAAGGCCTGCCTAAACAAATGAGTTTTGCAGGCCCGTCTAAATGGCAGCAGATCTCTCAGGGCTCTGGCTTCGGCCGGGAGGGCGTTCCATAGTGTGGGAGCTATAATAGAGAACGCCCTCCGGCGGGTCGATGTTAGATGTGCCGACTTTACAGATGGTACTACCAACAGGTTGGCCTCTTCGGACCGAAGTGATCTCGCTGGGCAATATGGGGTGAGACGGTCCCTCAGATACGCTGTCCCCAGGCCGTGTATGGCCTTGAAGGTAAGAACCAGCACTTTGAAGGCGACCCGGTGCTCAATAGGCAGCCAGTGCAGATCCTGCAAAATTGGTGTTATACGGCATCCTGCTGGTGCCCCAGACAGGAGCCGGGCGGCAGTGTTCTGCACCAGCTTGAGCTTCCGGATCGACGACATAGGCAGGCCAACGTAAAGCGCGTTACAGTAGTCTAGCCTTGAGATGACCGTGGCTTGGATCACCGTGGCTAGGTCGCTCCGGGAGAGGTAGGGGGCCAGCCTCCTTGCCTGGCGGAGGTGGAAAAAGCAGCCTTGCTGGCCATGGAGACCTGGGCCTCCATGGTCAGCTGGGAGTCCAACTGGACACCCAGGCTCTTCACAGACGGCGCTGGATGCAGCGCCGCACCGTCCAGGGTCGGAAGCCGGGCACCCACCCCGCCCGGGCCGCCCAGCCACAAGATCTCCGTCTTCGCCGGATTCACCATCAACCTACTGGCTCGCAGCCATCCAGTAACGGCTTCGAGGCAATGTTGGAAATTATCGGGGACGGATTCCGGCCTGCCCTCCATCCTCAGAATGAGCTGGGTGTCATCGGGCGTACTGATGGCAGACCAGCCCATAACTCCGCACCAGCTGTGCAAGCGGCTGCATGTAGATGTTAAATAATAGAGGGGAGAGAATGGCCCCTGAGGGACTCCACACACTAATGGGGAGCCCTCGGAGACCTCCCCCCGCCCCTCCTCACACGCTGAGACCGCTGGCGGAGGAAGGAGGACAGCCATTTAAGGACAGTCCCCTCACTCCGGCCATGGCCAGGCGGTGGATCAAAAGATTGTGGTCGACCGTGTCAAACGCTGCCGTGAGGTCCAATAACACGAGCAGCGCAGACCCGCCTTGGTCGAGCTGGCAGCGGAGTTGGTCTGTGATGGAGACCAGGACCGTCTCCGTCCCATGCCCCGAACGGAAGCCGGACTGGAAGGGGTCAAGCCATGTTGCATCATCTAAGAAGGACTGCAGCTGCTCCATTACTGCCCTCTCAACTACCTTGCCCAGGTATGGAAGATTCGACACTGGGCGGTAGTTGGAGGGAACCGCAGGGTCCAATGATGGTTTCTTCAGTAATGGAGCCACCACCGCCTCTTTTAAGCACTCTGAAAGACTCCTTGCTCAAGGGAGCTGTTTATGACATTCAACAGAGGCCCACGTAACCCCTCCAGGCAAGATCTAACAAGCCAGGAGGGGCACGGGTCGAGGGAGCAGGTGGTGGGGCGAGCCGCAGCCACTATCTTATCAACAGCATCTGCGTCCAGTGGCCGAAACCGGTCGATGGTGGGCCCGGCGGAGGGCCACGGAGTCTCGAGCTCTCTCACTGTATCAATTGTGGCCAGGAGGTCCGGCGGAGGCTCAGTATCTTGTCTGCAAAAAGCTCTGGAAAACACCGCGGTAAGGGCCTGATCGCTGTTTTTGGGATGGTAGGGACCGTCGTCAGAGATCGAATTACCTTAAAGAGTTGAGCCGGGCGTGAGCTAGCAGACGCTATCAAGGCAGAGAAGTATACTTTTTTGGCTGCCTTGACAGCTTGCTCATAAGTTTCTTTGAATAACTTATAAGCCGATATTGAGGCTCCGCCACGGAGTTTCCGCCACTCGCGCTCTAACTGTCTCTTCTCCCGCTTCATAACCCTGAGGTCCCTTGTATACCAAGGGGACCGATGATTGCGGGGTCGGAGAGGGCGCCTAGGGGCAATCTCGTCGAGAGCTCTAGCTAGTGAGGCATTCCAAGCCTGCACCAGCTCATCGACTGAGACGCTGGTAGACTCCAGATCCTCAGAGCATTCAGGAACCTCTCGGGTTCCATAAGTCTCTTTGGGCGAACAAAAATCCGTTCGGCGCCCATGCATGGGGAGGCGGTTGCTCAACCCGGATACTTAGAGCACAGTGGTCCGACCATGGAACCTCGATTACCGAGGCTAGGTCCACTTGAACCCCTGCACTGAACACCAGGTCGAGGGTGTGCCCAGCCGAGTGCGTGGGTCCCGAGTTACATAAGGAGAGGCCCAATGTCGCCATGGTCGAAATTAGGTCCGCGGCTGCAGATGGAATGGGGGCTGCGTCGGCGTGGACATTGAAGTCACCCAGGACAATGAGTCTGGGAAACCTCAATGCCCACTCCGACACAGTCTCCAGCAGCCGCGCCTGGCTCTCTGCCGGTGCGCTAGGCGCACGGTACACCAGCAGAATCGCCAGGCTCTCCGGGGACTCCCACACTAGGCCGACACTCTCCAATCCTGGGGTGACAAGCGCAGGGGTCGCTCTAAGGTGTAATCCATCACGGGAGAGTATTGCCACCCCCCCCCCCCCGTCCCTCCTTCGTATTCTGGTGTGTGGCAACGTAATCAGGGGGAACCACTTCATGGAGGCAGATGGAATCGCTCTCTTGAAGCCAGGTCTCTGTGATACAGAACAGGTCCGCTTTGAGATCTTCACAAAATTCCCTGACCGTGGCAGTCTTATTCCGAATGGAGCGTGCGTTAACCAGCACCAGAGTGGAGGGGGAGAAGCTGGATGTCTACCAACAGCGTGTCTGGGGATAGGACGCAGGTCAGACCTGGGACGAGACCGCCTTTGGCTCGAACCAGTTCACGCAGTCAGGTTAGCATTTGGCCTGCGCCACCGTACTCACCCCGCCCGAGATCACTGGAATACTCAGCGAACCTGATCGGCAGGAGTTGGCCGAGGGGTCAGCTTTCGGCACCCCCCGTGAAAAGGGGAGGCCTGTGGAGAAACCCATTTAGTCACCGCCGGCTCAGACCGACGCCCCTTGCTCCCGGTCTCCCCAAGCGTCAATGTGCTCCCCGGGAGGGAGGGCAGAGCCCGTTCACCGACCACATCCCTGCGGCCCTGGTGGCACTCTGCAGGTGGCTTGTCCAACTGGGGCCGAGCTGGGTGGCTGTCCTTCCGGCTATAGCCGGCCCCCCAGAAGGTCCGAGGTCGATAAGGTCGCTCTTTGGGCCTGTCGACCCTCCTTCCCTCCGAAGGCGCCGTCCTGGTCCGCCAAGCGGGGTCCTGAGTGGCCGGCGCATTCAGTACTGGCGGCAAGGAGCCACCTCAGGTGGGTCCATAGGGTGGATTGGCCCGGTGCTGGTCTGGTCAGCGGAGGGAGGGGAGGGGGAGCCAGCTGTTGAGGCTCCAAGTCGGGGGCCGGGCCTCCAGAGCTGACAGATCCCGTATGCTTTGGACTGCTGTTGGCCGCAGGGAGACTTGGCTGGATGGTCGTGGATGAAGGTGGTTGGAGTGGATTGAAAAGATGGGAGAAAAATAAAACAGCTCTGCTGGCCATAGTTCTGTCACATATTTGATCAGGATAAGTCATTAGGGAAAGTTTGTATTTGGGAAAAGGATCAGGTTTCTGGGTTTAAAACACAGCATAGAGGAAGGAAAGATGATTGCAAGTGATGAAGTGGTAAATAAGCCAGATTCTGGAAGATTGCTTTTTGAACTACGTACATCTCTATTTTGTTTATTTATTTAGCACATTTATATAGTGCTCCCTCTTAGCCCGAAGGTGACTCGGGGCGGTTCACAAGGCAACAAATTGAATGCCAACAGCATAATAAAAACAGCATTTAAAACACTTAAAAACATTAGCAAATAAATTAAAACCAAGACAATAATAAAAACACATTACGACCTTAAGTGAAACATAATCCAGTCTCGTAGTCCATTTTGTTCCAATCCTATGTCGATTACACTGCCTTTTCAAATGCCTGTTCAAACAGCCAAGTTTTGACCTTTTTTGGAAGGACAAGAGCGAGGGGGCTGATCTAATGTCCCCGGGAAGGGCGTTCCACAGCTGAGGGGCCACCATTGAGAAGGCCCTGTCTCTCTTCCCTGCCAAATGCATTTGCGATACAGATGGAGTCGAGAGCAGGGCCTCCCCAGACAATCTTAATGTCTAGAAAATATCTTGCCAGTATGGTCAATGCTGGCTGAAGATTCTGGGAATTGTAATCCAAAGGTAAAGTGGAGACCCCCCACCCTCTGTTTTATAACTCTTTTCTATAGCTGTCCCAGAACAAATCTGCACTCTAGCTGTAAGATTGCATTATAGTAACTACGCTTGTTTGATTTTTTAAAAGGTTCAAAACTCGTTTCGGATGTAGGGGGCGCTGGCGATTCGGATCATAAATGATTACTGAAATTTTCCAGAAAAAAGTTGGAAATATCTGAAATTTCTGAAATTTCTGAATCACTTCGTTAATGGCAGACACACATGCACAATAGGAAAGAAACAGCACTGGCACTGGGGAAACTTCAGGGGATTGTCCCTCCCTCATTTTAGACCAATCGTGATGAAACTTGCTACAGTGGTAGAACACATGGGTCACTGTTAGCGCACCAAATTTCATAACTTTTGACTTATCCATGGATTTTTGGCAAATGTTCAAAGTTTTATAAAAAGTTTTTATAGACTTAAATACAAGTTCTGAATGGAGATTTTCTATAGGCAGCCATGGCTCAGGGGGAGCGCACTGGCCTCATAAGCATAAGTCTGTGAGTTCGATCCAAGGAAATTTTTTCAATGTGTGTTTTTTTTTTAAAGTACAGGAAATATGTTCCTGGTTTGAATTTTGAAAGTGTTTTTCCTGTTTCTTTGTGTGGACTTTACTTTGAAAGTACTTGTTCTACTCCAGAAACTTTGTGTGGCACAAACTGTTAATTTGGGTGAAAACAGAAATCATATACAGAGAAGACCCCACGTGTAGCCCCAAGGAGAGGAAAGGGGCCTTCCAAAGTTTTATTGTGCTGATTCCCAGGGATAAGATTGGATTAGTAGATTTCTAGTTTCCCAAAGTACAACTAGTAACCCGAAGGAGAGAATAAGCCCTTAGAAGCTGTATTCCTTGCTTCAGGAAGGGAATTATTAGCAGCAAAGGGGAATTCTGGTTTTCCAAGGCACAGAAGTCAAACCCCAGGAGAGAAAAAACCCTTAGAAGATGGATTCCTTGCTTCAGGAAGGGAATTATTAACTAACAGCAAAGGGGAATTTGTTCCCATCCCAGTCCTTCCCTTGCAAAGCAGTGGCGTGGCACCTTTCCCACCCAAACAGCCTGCCCTAGTCCCTCTGCGTTTGCGTCCCCGGATCGCAATGAGCACACAAGGCACGCACGGCCCTTTTTAAAGGGCAATGTCTGTCATGCCAAAACCTCGCCCCTCCTGAGGTGGTTTCCCCTCATTGACTGGAGGTAAGCATTCCCACATGCAACCAGCTGCTTGCCTCTACAATCATCTCCTTCTGATTCATCTCCTAGCTTCGAAAGGGCAAGGGTACTTCCGATTTCCCAAATCACTTCGAAATGGCTTCCAAAATGGATTTATTCTGATTTCAATCGGAATTATGAAGATTCTGATTGAGCCTACCCATGCCTAATAGTAACAAGCCAAGGCATCATTGTGGCAAATTTGATAGACATAGGAATGCCGGGAGGGAAGATGAGAGAGTCCAATGCAGCAAGAGATTGTTCAGGAGCAATGGTGATTTGATGTCATTTGAACATTTGTGCCCAGGTACTTGGAAGTTCAGGGGATGATAAGGAAAAATATCATGAGCGCTCCTTCAGCAATGGCCTTTACACTTGGAAAATGCTCCATAGCTATTGTATATAGGAGCAGCTTGGATGTAAGTTGATGTTTTGTTGTAACTGAGCATGCAGGCCTAATTCTTACTTCCTCCCTTCTATTTTGGTGCCCAGAATCCTCTTTGAATTCCTTCTTGTTTTGCCTCTGAATTACTCATTATGTTGTAAAGATCTAAGATTCATTCCTTCAGCATTTTGTTTTTAGGAGCATGACAGAAGCTAAGGCATTCCTATTTTTGAGATATCTTAATAGGCAAGATCCATCTGGAAATGTAGGTTTCACTACAGAAGAACATTGTGCTCCCTTTTTTCCTTAGTAGCATTCAGGGGACACAAACATGCCAAGAACGTCTTTCAGAGGTGCTGTAAAACCCACAGGAAAGGTTCATTTATCTAACCCAGAGTGCATTCTCATCAAATTTTGTGTGTTGTGTATTTGAAGAAAATAACTTTTGACTTCATCCCACTGGACAGGTCAAGTGTTTGGGAGAGTAGGTTCAGCTTAGATATATTATGTTTTGAAATTAAATGGATGATTTCCCTACTTTCAGCACACACTTTTAAATCTATTCATTTTGCTCAGGAATCCTCCATTGATTTGCCATCACACAGCTAAGATTTGTCCCCGCACACTGTCCCTCCCATTTTATTTGTGGAAAAAACTGAAGAAAATTGCTGACAGTAAAAGATAGCTGCTATTATGGAAAGTTATGTACCACTACAAATATTTAAAATCCATCAGAGCATAGCACTGATTGATGCCAATTGAAGTGGTGTCAAACTGCTGCAATTCGACAGTGTATGCACTCATATACTTATCTGACCTGTTTCCCCAAACAGCCAAGAGCTATGCCTAGCAGCAGAAATCGGTTGTACTAATGATCCTGTTTGTTAGTAAGGCAATCATTCATAGTAAAGGACTAGAACCCATATGAATCAGAACCAGAATCACCAACTGAACAGATCTCTTTCACCCAGTGCAGGTCCTGGCAGTTAAAGTGGATGTGAAGAAGGAAGAAATGGGCCTAAAGCTTTGAAACATTTTCAAGAGTTTAATTAAAGTTCAGTGTACTCCCCAGAGTGCCCTTCTTGGGAAAGAGGGGTCTGCCTAGAAAAGGAACCTGCCTCCAATCACTTCCAGTCTAATGGAAGCTGGTTTGAGGAACTCTGTCCTCACTCAGTGAGGTGGGACCCCTCTGCAGCACCCGAGAAACCTCCATTTGAACCCCCTCTTTCCTTCCTTCTTTAGACCTACATTGGCTCCATCCCTGTTCTGAATTCAGCTCCTGAAGCTCCTTTTAAACCTCAGCTCTTTCTCTGTTTAGTAACCAAAGCTCACGATGCAACCCAATGACAATGGAAAGGCTCAAGTGAAGCAATGTGTATTTTTAAAAAGAAAGCACAAGAGAATGCCTGGAATTGCACTGTTGTGGGATCCAGCCCAGTAGAAAGAAGGGATACAAAGATGAAAGAAGGGATGGAGGAGGGAAAGAAGGGGTAGAAGGAAGAAGGGAAGGTATCGAAGAAAGGACAAAAGGGGAAAGAGGAGAAAAATGGTACGGGATGGGAGGAAAGGAAGAAGAAATGAAAGGGAAAATAAGAAATGAGATTTCTCTCTCCAGGATATGAGGCCAATGGCCCCTCTCTCTTCTTAACACCAAGCCAGCCATTCTTTCTCCTTCCTTGAGCAAAAGGTGAACAAAAAGTAATGGCAGAACTTTTTCTCAAAAGGGCATTTTGGCTGATCCCACAAATTGTATAACCATTTCATTTTAAAGTGGAGAACAGGGGGAATTCAACATATGACAGAATTGGCCATTTTGCCCATCTCTATGTGGATAATTTACCCCTATCCCCCCAAAAAGTCACTTACCAACCAGCTTTGGAAATGTCTAAAAGATGACTCTTTGAGACACTTAAAAATGTCAAGATATCTCTATCCTATATCATGTGATGAACACAGTAAGTGGGTGACTCAGTAGAATTTAATGAATGGGATAAAGTGGCCAGCTTGAAAGCATTCATGGTTGATTTTTTTTGTTAAAATCTACTACCTTAGCTTTCCTTCAGATGTTTATGTTCTTCTCATTGGACACAATTTCAATATACTGATTCCTTGCATGTAACAAATCTGAGATAACTTGCTCCACTGATAACCAAAGGGAATTTTCTCTGATGCTTAAACATTAGAGGTTGGCTCCTCACCCAGAGCAATGAGAATTTATGGGTATGCAGCTATAATAACCGGCTCTCCCAGCCCATCTAAATATCCTGTTGCAACAAAAGAGAACATAGCTCCTAGCCAGAGAAAGCTAAAGGGTCTTTGGCAGTCCTACCCCTCCTCCCAAAGTGAGTCTGAGGCTCGGGTTAGCCAAAATCATTGCCAGCCATTCATACAAGTTCCTATGGAGTGCTCTGATAAAATAATTCACTCCAGCTGAGTCTAGACATAGTTTTCCCACATCAGCAGCTGGCCTGCCAGGTAGCATCTCTGGTGAGAGGAGACACCTGTGCTGTATGCTGAGAGGGGTTCAGGGCCTGGATGGTGTTAATCTTTTTATTCCAAAGAACTGGCCAATTTCCATAGACTGGAGCTACATGGAAATGCATTAAGTAATCTTGGGCTTGTAGCATTCAGATCAATACAATCTTTTTTGGCTGTTTCATTTTTAAAACATCCATGTTTGCTTAATCAGGGCTCTGTCCCCCCCCCCCCTATATATATAATGTCACTTTGTAAAATAAATGAATTCTACCTCTGATTTTGGCATAGCAATCGTCTATGTGATCATACATCCTGATCCTGCTGTGTGGATCCAGCTCTTTGCTTTATGTTTTTATGTTGACTCACGAGGCTGTTGGGAGTCATCCTATCATGTTCCATAAGATGTGGTTGTTCAATAATCCCTGTTATCCATTACATTAAATAGCACTTCAGATAAATGTAAAAAGCTATGCTCAGTAGGCAAGGTTGCATTACGGGAACTGTTTTTTGTGAACCTTACGGCAACGTATGACACGGTGCAACATAGAAAAATGTTGCATAAAGTCTACCATGTTACCCAGGACTATGATTTCACAAAAAGTGACCAGACCTTCCCAGAAAACCATAGCTTCTAAGTGGACTTTCAAGGCAGGAAAAGTAGATGGAGGAGGCAAAAAATGGTTTACCCCAAGGCAGCGTTCTTGCACCGACCTTAACATCTTTACGAGTTATCAGCCACAGTCACCACTCACAAAGAGCTTTATATAAGCCAGGGCTGTCCAACTGGCAGCCCCGGGGCCGTACACGGCCCCCCAGCCTGTTGGACACGGCCCCCACTATGCCCCCGGCCACCTTTTTTTAAAAAAAACCAAATGTCTAAAAAAATTTTTTTAAAGGCGGCCGGGGGGGGGGGGAGGCGGGGCAGGGAGGAGGAAGTGAGCCAGCTCCTCCTCCCTGCACCGCCCCCTCCCTGAACTCTCCCTCTTCCTCCTCCTCCTCTTTCCCGGGCGCCACTGCTGTCCCGTGCGCCGCAGCGCCGGTGGAAGAGGAGGAGGAGGGATCCCGGGCGCCGGCGCGTGCGGGGAGAAAGAGGAGGGACGAAGGAGAAGGCAGTCAGCTGATTGCCTTCTCCTTTGTCCCTCTTTCCCCCCCGCGGCGCCGGGGGGAAAGAGGAGGAGGAGGGAGACTGACAGTTTTCCTCCTCTCCCCGCATCGCTGCTTTCCGTGCACACAGCGCCGGAAGAGAGAGGAGGAGGAGGGAGAACTCTCCTCCTCCTCCTCCTTTTTCTCCGCGCCCGCAAGACGGGACACCGGCTGCGCCGGGAAGGGCGGGAGGGTGCGGGAGGTGGGCCTCCTCCTCCTTCCTGGCACCGCTGGTGTCCTGGGCGTGGCGCCGGGAAAGAGGAGGAGGGAGAATGACAGTTTATGAGGGGGAGGGGCGGGGGCGGGGCGGGGGGAAGGGCCTGGGGTGGGGCCTGGGGCAGGGCCGAACGGCCCCCCAGGTCATCAGTGACCTCAATTTCGGCCCTTGGCCGGTTAGAAGTTGGACAGCACTGATATAAGCTAATGACATTGGCCCAACAACACAAACAAATGACTTTGAAGCAGTTGAAAATCAACTTACTAATGTCCTGAAAATATAACCACCTGAAGCCTAACTCTGCCAAGACACAAGTGTGTGCTTGTCACCTACGGAACTACGGTATGAAGTCAACAGGAAATTGAAAGTTACCAGGGAAGGCCTAGAGCTTCATCACTCTTTCCATCCTAAATATCTTGGTGTCACCTTAGATAGAACACTAGCATTTAGGAAATACTGCATGAACACCATGCTCAAAGTAGCTGCATGCAATAGCATTCTAGAGAAACTTACTGGCAGTGCATGGGGAGCAGACCCAAAATTAATAAGAACATTAACAAATTAATAAGAAATTAATAAGAACTTAGGCTATGCTTTGCTGTCCCTCCCCTCAATGTAGAAACTGAGAGAAGGGAGTTTGTTAACCATTTGCCTTTCTGTTCTGCATTTGCAGGCTTCAGATAGAGCCTGAAGAGGAAAGATTGGCAGTGAAGGGAAAATGGTGTGTGTGATGAATGTCTTACCTAGGGGAAGCAGCATTCCCATGTTGTCTGCACTTTAGCTACATCCTGTGAAATGACAGGAAATACTTCATTATTTACAGTATTTTGCTTTTTTTTAAAAAAACTGACAGGTTTCTGGAATATTCTGCTTTATCTATCAAAATAACAAGATTGGATTTTGGTGCCACTGATCTTGACATGGTAGAGGTGGACATCATTTATGTATGTCCCTCAAGCACAAAAAATAGCTTGGAGACATCTTGTTTGGCTGCCTTTACCCTCGTGACTCAACCCTTGATTTCAGTATTGGGCACACACAGATCTTGAAACAGCTCTGCCACCCTGGCATCTAATTTATCCCTAGGCTTGTTACGTTTTGTGTAAATCTCTCTGTAAGCTCTTTGGGGGTACTGTCTGTGCTTGCCTGTTTATTGGAAAGGTGCCTGGCAAAGAGAAAGGGTAAAGACTTACAGGAGCAATCTGACAGTCTTTGCATTTTAATAAAGGGAATGTGAGATGGTTATCTCTATAGTACTTATAGAGTTGCCAGTCCAAACCTAGCTTGGAGCAGGAATGAGTGAGGCTCTTTTCAGCTTTCCAGGACAATGTGAGTCAAAGTGACTTGCATTTCAGATGGACATCAAAGCACTGGTGGAATAGTTGTTTATATCTTCTAGGTGTGCCTAATGTCTTTAATATTAATGGATGGAACAACTCCAGGAAGTTTAGTATTCTTTGAGCTTAGCTCCTTTGTGGATATAATGTTGAATCACAGCAAGAAAAATTTGGACTGCTTTGGTGGCACTCGTTAAAATAGTTTAACGTTCTATTGCTTAAATCCCTTTCACAATCCAAAGAGAATTAACTGCACACTTGCCCCACTGAAATCAAGAGAAAACTGCACAACTAGATTAGCCTGATGCATTCTACATGCCCTTGAAAAGTGTTTAGAAGGTAGCGTCAGCGCAACATGTGTGTATGTATCACCAGTTGTGGTTTCAATGGCTTCTCTGTGTAGTCTGAAATGAAAACAATAAGCATGTGGACAATTTCAACAGAAAGGAGAAAATCATGAAAATGAACAAAATCTGGTTACCAGTATTTTTTTAAAAAATCAGAATTAAGACAGCAAATAAAGAACATCACTCAGTAACATGGGAATTCCAGACAGCAAACAATCAAGTGCTAGTTAACACCTCCTAACCAAAGGATGCCTCCAGGCAACAACACTGATTGACTTTGCAGCTGTAAAGCTACTCAATGCTAATCAAGCTTGCCAGTTGCAACATTTACACTTGCTTCAAACAGACAAGAGTTCTTTCTCCCACCCTGGACAGTCCACAAATATATATATACACTCCACTTGCCTCATTTCCAACAGACCTCTGAACAAACCTCTGAGAATGCTTGCATTGATGCAGGAATGTCAAAAAGCCAGGAAATAATGCTACTGGAACATGGCCATGCAGCCTGAAAAACTTACCGCAACCTAGACAATTGTACTGCTGAATAAGAAAGAATACTACATTGTTGAGAATGAATGACTGGAGCATTGAAAGAGCCCAAGATTGTTCTACTCCTTCCCATTAAACCCATGTCACCCAAATCATTGTCGGAAGAAACTTTCTCAAGCCCATCTCTTGTAATATTTACAATATTTAAAATATTTACAAATGAAATTTCTGAACATTTGCTATCCTTTCATGACACTCCAAATATGTTGCCTGAGGCAGCTGCTTCACTCTGCATTAAAGTAGGGCCCGTGGAGAAACTTGAAACAGTTTGATTATTTTACAGTGGTATGAAAAGACAGATTGTTATCAAAGCACTGTTGTTTTCATTTTGGTGCAATTTTGACACACTTTTTCTATCAAAACTCAATTTTTGCAGGTTTATGGAGGCACAGTTCTAAAGATATAATTACACAGGGGTAGCGGTAATGTTCTGGGGGCACAATTTATATCTCTGCACAACCATAGAATATGGTTACAAAGCACCTTAAGGGGTATTGCACAGAAGCAAGATTAACTTTTTTTAAAAAATTCTAAGAATTATGATTTGACAGCATACAACTTTAGCGATTTCCCCCTAAACCCTTCGGCATTTCAAGGATCCATTTAGCCTGGTTCCTGTATTTCATAATCTCAGTAAAATCTCAATATAAGTTACATTACTGCTTGAGAGAGTGTGGCTTTAACAGAAATTTACTTTTCTGAAGACATGAAGCCACTTCCTTAGTACTAATTCCTTCCAAGATAGGCTTAAAAATGTGAAAGTTGAAACTCTGCTTTTTTTAAAAAAATCATAGAAACACAGTAATAAGGAAGAGGCTAATTAGGAAGTAACAAGCATAAGAAATAGAATTAATTAAAAAAATAAATGGTGCAAGTGCCAGGAATTGAATTGGCAGCAATGGAATGTGGTTTATTCATAAATGAAAGAGGCATGAGCACATGGTGATCTGTAAAGTAATATGGGAGGAAAAAGGCAAGTTGCTGTCTAGTGAACAATCTTCCTTTCAATAGAAAAGAAATACTGATATTATGTTATTATTAATAAAATAATGAGGTGACATGATAGCAAAGAAGAAGAGTCTAAGAAACAGGTCAAAAGATTTGGTGCAATTGCATTTATATGGATCTAGTGATGATTAAAAAGAAGCCAAGATGGTGTAGTGGTCTGACCATTGGGTTATAGGTCTGGAGACCAGGGATCAAATCCCAGCTATAAAACCCACTTGGCGACATTGGGCAGGTATATTGTACAATTTGGATTTTGAAAGGATTGTTGTATTGGTGGAAAATGCACAAAAAGGCCAACCAAATGATCAAGTGGTTGGCAAATATTTATTTATTTATTTATTTATTCAATTTGATATACCGCTCTCTCTGACGCCCAGAGCGGTTCACAGAGATAAAACAAATAAAAACACATAAAATGCAATAAAACAGATTTAAAACCCCCCAATTAAAACATGCAACCAGCAGAACTACAACAGCAGTAGGAGCATGCTGGCAGCGACACAGCAAAATGATGAGTAGTGTGGCATTGGTTTAGACGACAAATGCCTGTCTAAAGAGCCAGGTCTTTACAGCTCTGCGGAACGGCATTAAGTCCCGGATAGCTCGTGTCTCTTTGGGGAGAGAGTTCCACAAGGTTGGCGCTGCTACGGCAAACGCCCTCTGCTGCGTGCTGGCCAGTCTGTAAACCCTAATGCCCGGCACATCCAGAAGATTGAGCCCCTCTGAACGCAGTGATCTCCTGGGTACATAAGGGGTAAGCCGCTCCCTCAGGTACACTGGCCCCAAACCATATAAGGCCTTGAAAGTTAGAACTAACACCTTGAAGGCGACCCAGAATTCAATCGGAAGCCAGTGCAGTTCGCGCAAGAGTGGAGTCACGTGGTCAAATTTTGAGGCTACTGAGAGCAGGCGCGCTGCAGCGTTCTGCACCAGCTTAAGTTTCCGGATTGCTGACAAGGGTAGGCCAATGTACAGCGCATTACAGTAGTCGAGCCTCGAGATGACCGTGGCTTGGATCACCGTGGCCAGGTCGCAGCGGGAGAGGTAAGGAGCCAGACGTCTCGCCTGAAGCAGATGGTAAAAGGCTATCTTGCAGGCGCAGGCAATCTGCGCCTCCATAGATAGCTGGGCGTCCAACCAGACCCCGAGGCTCTTTACAGACGGTTGCGGACAAAGGGCCACACCGTCGAATGTCGGCAGCTGGGTCTCTACCCCCTCCGGGCGGCCCAGCCACAAGATCTCCATCTTCGCCGGGTTCACCTTCAACTTACTGGCTCGCAGCCATCCAGTTACGGCTTCTAGGCAGAGATGGAAATAATCGGGTACAGAGACCACCCCGGGGTCCATCCTCAGAATGAGCTGGGTGTCATCAGCGTACTGATGACATTCCAGCCCAAAACTCCATACCAATTGGGCGAGTGGTCGCATGTAGATGTTAAATAACAGCGGGGAGAGATATGCCACATGAAGCTGAAGAACTTATATTTTTCAAATATAGAAATAAATGGCTATGGAATGGAACGATAAACAATGATAAGGAACATTCAAGTGAATATAATATACAGGCAGTCCCTAAGTTACAAACATCCAACTTCGAAACTACCAATAGTCAAGAAGGGGGATGAGACAACAAAGTAAGAAAAATCTACCCCTTGGAAGGGAAATTCACTCCTGAAAGAGTTATCATGAGAAAATGATGTTTCCACTGAATCTTTAGCACCAATCCTTGTTTTCACTAGAAGCCAAGTTTTTCAAAATCCAAGTATCACGGGGAAAGAAAGTGAGGCGAAATCTTCTGTACAGGGACACAGACAGCAAAACAAACACTACAGGGGTGTTGGCTCATATATGACTCAAAAAAGTCCCTGTTCCAACTTACATATAAATTAAACTTGAGAACAAACCTACATAATCTATCTTGTTCGTAACTTGGGGACTGCTTGTACAAATATAGAATAAAATGGTATCAAATGCCAAAAACATCAGATACATACTATCAGTATATGCTTCCTTCTATTTAACAACTGAGGCTGGCTGTGCTTTTTTCCCCTACTGCTGATACTTTAAGTAATGCCAAAGAAAAGCAGGGGGATGATTTTCCAAGGTGGTGTAACCATGTAACCACATACAACATTTAATTGCACTATTTCAAGCATGTTCTTGCTCATCTATGGAGAATGTTGGAGACATAGGTGGAGACTTTTGCTGAAGGCAAATACTTCTGAACATTCATTTGCAGGAAGAGTATCCAAGAATGGGGGTGGCCGAGTTGATGAAAGGCTTTGTTTTCATAGGCATGAAGCAGTTGCAATGCAGCCCTGCCTTTTATGCAGTTTATCTCACACTCTTGGCTCAAGAGAATTGGGTGAGAAAGGCTTGCAGATTCTTCTTTTTCTCTTTCCTAGATATAGAAGTTTGTGTGAAGAAAGCTGTCTGAGTCTACTGCCATTACAGAAACCTCAGTGTGTGTGTACCTGAGGAGTGACAATTTGAACAAAATGCTTTTTGCTCTGCAAATGCACTTAGGGTATTGGGTACCTGGTGGTACCTGATGGTAGTGTGGTGTTTAGAAAATGCATCATCTATGTGATCGAAGATTGGTCTTCCAGTGTGGTATTGTTAGAAGATGTTTTAAACTATTATATGGCAAAGATGTTAGTGTGATGGTGACATTGGAGGAAGATAGAAAAATGAGGCAAATTCTCCATTATAGTTGTTCAGTATCCTTTATTCAAAATGCCTGTGACCAAAAATGTTTTGGATTTTGGAGTACTTGCATTTGCATGGATATGCATAATGAAATAGCTTGGCGATGGGATCCAAGTCTAAACAAGAACTTCATTTATACTTCATACACATACACACCTAATGCACATATAGCCTGAAGGTAATTTTATACAATATTTTAACTAATTTTGTGCATGAAATGAAATGTGTGTACACTGTACTATCAGAAAGCAAAGATGTCACCAGCCATGTGGACAAGTTTGGATTATGGATTTTGGAGTATTCTGGATATGGAATGCTAAGCCTGTGTCCATTTAATACCACTTAAATTTCATAGGACCATCCTTTGGTGTCTTGATATCCTTAACTACGGCCCTTTGAGACAAACCTTATATCCCATGATCTTAACCCAGGTTTTCTACTTTAAATTGGATTATATGAGTCCACACTGCCAGATAATCTGGGATAAACAGAAAACCTGGGACCAGATCCTGGGATATAGGGCTTGTTTAGAAGGTCCCATCATTAGCAACCATGAGGGGGGGGGCAGAGAAAGGACTGAATCAGTCTTATCTTGTGGAAGGACATGCAGAGTTCTGTGGAAATTGCAGCTGAAGTGCATGAACTACACCAGGGCTGTTCAACTGGCGCCCCGGGCCGGATCCGGCCCCGTAGCCTGGACACGGCCCCAGCTATGCCCCCAGCCGTCATTTTTTAAAAAAATTTAAAAATCTAATTTTTTTATTTAAAAAATGGCGGCCGGGGGGGAGGAGGAGGCGGGGCAGGGAGGAGGAAGAGAGCTAGCTCCTCCTCCTTTTTCCGCCCCTCCCTACCTAGGCCGGGGCCGCCGAAAAGGGCAGAAGGCGGCGCCAAGAGCAGCGCGTCACAGGCCTGGCGTGACGCTGCCCCTTGGCGCCGCCTTCTGCCCTGGTGCCCCTCCCTTCCTAGGGCGGGGTGCCGAAAGGAGGAGGAGGCGGCGCCAAGAGCAGCGCGTCACAGGCCTGGCGTGACGCGCTGCTCTTGGCGCCGCCTCTCCTTGTCGGCGCCCCCTCCGCCCTAGGAAGGGAGGGGGGCGAAAAGAAGGAGTAGGCAGTGCCAGGGGCAGTGCGTCACACCAGGCCTGTGACGCTGCTCTTGGCGCCGCCTTCTGCCCTTTCCGGCCGTTTTAGGAGGGGCGGGGCCTGGGGTTGGGGGCGGGGCCTGGGGGCGGGGCCGAGCGGCCCCCTAGGTCATCAGTGACCTCTTATCCAGACCTGGACCCCGTAGAAGTTGGACAGCACTGAACTACACAGCTCTCAAGCACTGAAACTCTACATACCTCTAAAGACTAAATAATTAAAGTGGTATAGAACTATATAATACAGATACACTGAAAGATGGAAGACAGCTGTTGGCCATGTATTGGTCAATTTCTGTGGTGAGCAAATGCTGCAAGGCATCTTGAGGAAAAGAATGAATGACTTTCACAGTTCATAGGAGGAAAGTAATTAGTTTAATGTTAGGTGGTGAAACAAAGAATGGTTCAGGAGAAACATACAGCATTGCTCTTAATGTCAGCAGTAAGGATTCAGTTGGCTCCAACATGAGCAATTTTTTGGCTAATCCCGAGTGCTTCGGAGATTCACATTACGTTTTTGGCCTATTCTAGACCAAAGAAGATCTGATACATTTGGCAAGGCATCAGAAACACTGGCTACTCACCGCAACCAAGTGTAACCTCCAAACTATTTCAGTTTTGCCCAGCATCTTTTAGAGAAGGTTTTGCCAAGCAAAACCATCGTAGTACAGATGTGTGATGTGTGATAAATTTTTAGCAGTAGAGTGGTTGGCTGGATATTCTCCAGACTTCTTTTGATTTAAGGCCATTTGAAAATGTTGTGTACAAGCCCATGCATATATATTTGGGTTAACTTTAGTAAATCTGCTTGACTGATGGGCTTATAGATGATAGGAAAACCAGACCTGCATTTCTTTATATGTACTGTACTTGGGACTGAAAATTCTCAACATTTTGATCTTGTCCTAAGTTTTTAAAGGGTTTTAGCACTGACAGAGTAATCTTAATGACTAGGGTGCAAGTTTTTCAAAAATGCAGGTTACATAATTGCAATTTTCTTGCTATGAGGTAAAAATGCAGGTTACATAATTGCAATTTTCTTGCTATGAGGTAAAAATGCAGGTTCATAATTGCAATTTTCTTGCTACGAGGTAATAAAATAAGAATCCTGAAACCTTTACCTATCGAGAGTTAATTGATCTCCCCCCCCCCTCAATGATCAGCTATAGGTAGTGCCACATGAGACCTTAGCTGCCTGATGGATTTAAGACTGTAGGATAGGTGAACTGTAGGTTTCCAGATGTTATTGTACTCTATGTCCCATCAACCAGCCCTCACAGCTAACAGCGACGGTTAGGAGAATTAAGGTACAACAACTGGATGTCCACAGCTTGCTTTGCTTTATCTTACTCCCAGTTGCATTAAGCATTTCCACAAATCCAGGGTAGAAGCTACTAAGTGCATGCATATCATATACAAAATAAACTTACTGAATACATACATGTATTTCAGAGTGTTAACCCAAGTTCCTTTTATATTCATTCTAAGCAGCTGTTTTCCCAGACAGAGGTTAGTAATAGGTGAAATAGACTTTGTGTACTAGCCCTTTACAGTATTCATCTCCACAGGTCCCCAAATGCTCTGCATCTGCACATAAGCATTCATGCGTGGCTTTCTGTTGCACATAGAGTCCTTCAAGCATATGGTAAATAGACTTTCAATGATGTGGAACCCATAGCTTCAGGAAATGTTGCTACTTGGTGTGTTTTTCTTCAATCCAGCATATGAAGACTACACCTCTTACTGAATTCAGCAGGATTTACCTTTGAGTAATCTTCCATAGCATTATGCTGACATTTTTGAAATGTTATTTCTTAGCATGCTGCCTATAATTGAAAGAGTCATCAGGGGAAAGGAGAATCTTGGACAGTAACAGATGGAAATGTGATTATATCAATCTTGTAGATAAAGTTGTAAAGATGACTGTTTTAATTGTTTGTTTCTCATAAGATAGTACAACCATATTTTTTCAGCTAACCAAATTAGTTTATGTTTTGTGGTACAGAAAGAAACAAAGGTTATGCTGCAATAAACCGTATTTTAAATGAAATAGAAACATGTTAAATACTACATTAAAAATTCCTCTGTTGTGATTTCTTGCAGCTTCTAAAATCTTTAACCATTAAGACATCTTTTAAGAGGTTACTATATGCAAAACTTGCCGTAGACAGTCAAAAATTACACAAATTCTGTGCTATTACTTCATACCCCTACAAGTCCATTCTGAATTCATAAACAGTAGCATTATAAACCTAAATCAGAACTTAGAAGTAATGCATTATAAACAATAATTTTAGCTGAAATTTGACACTTTTACTTTTCAGGTTGATGAAAGTATAGAATAAATTAAAAGTTAATCTTTTACAAATAATGTAATGTACATAGATTTTTACTTCTAGTTTTGACAAAATTCCGTTACTGAATAATTTTATAATTTCCCCCATTCTTTAAGACTTTAAAAAACTTTTTGATAGATATATGTTTCCAAACCTCTCCCTTGTGATAATTGAAAAGTAACCAGTAACAGAATAATTACCTAAATCCATAATTGTTTTATGTGACTCTAATAGGAATATTTTTGGCTTTGCACTGAGTTACATAATGAATTAATTTCTTGAATGCTTAATCCAAAGCTGGTTGTTCTGTGGTTAAAAGTATGGGGTGGTATGAATTTTTTAAAAGAAGGAAATAACAAAAGCGGCTTGGTTGAGACCCTGGTATCAAGGAGCCTTGCAACGCTTGTCCTTCTAAAGTCCTGCACCTCAACTTGTAAAATGAAAAACATCCCTCATTTAGAAACAGAACAATGTTGGAAAGGTAACAAGTAGTTTGACCTCCTGAAGGAGTTTCTAAACCATTTTGACATTTCAATTTTTCAGAGCTAGATTTTCTCTACTAGACAGAAGTAGTGTAAATTGGCAACAAATAATTAGAAACCCCAAATATCCTGTTCTGATCAGATGAAATGTCTGTCTAGTCCAACATTCTGTATCTCATGATATCCTAACCAGATGTGCATAAAATTCATAGGCAAACCATTAAGACTCTTGTTTACTGGTATTTCCCTTTCTCTTCCTCTGAGCCTGAGAGAATGTGACTTGCCCAAGGCAATCCAGTGGGTTTCCGTGGTTAAGCAGGTATTCAGTCCCTGGTCTACTCAGTTATCCCACTTTTTCATCTGTGTTCAAACCATCTTAGGGCCCTTCCACACAGCCTTATAACCCAGAATATCAAGGCAGAAAATCCCATAATATCTGCTTTGAACTGGGTTGAGTCCACACTGTCATATATTCTATCTAGTTCAAAGCAGAAATTGTGGGATTTTATTCAGTTGTGTGGAAGGGCCCCTAATTTATCTCGTTCCTCTCTCTTTCCCTTTTACTCCACAGTTTACATCAGGTGCTGCAAACCGAGTTGATAGTGCTAAAGTAATTTGCATTCAATTTATTTAGCCAACATGAAAGGAGGGCAGTGGGTAGAATCTTTCCCTTTGCAGTAGGTTTGAACAAAAACAAACTACTACAACCCTTCATTTTACCATCTTGACCATGTTCTGATGTTGCTTGGCCAAACATATCTCACTTTTCATGTGTAGAATGCAGGAGAGTATTTTTTCTTTATGCAACTTTTAATCTCCCCGCCCCCAGTAATTTTTTTAAAATTAGCAAATTGTCTCCATAGGGTAAGAATATTTTAAAATTCCTATAGATGCAGGCATTCTTAACTTCCTGTTTAAGGACTAGAGCTTGTCTACCAAATTGTTCCTTATCATTTGTCCAAACAGCATCTTGTAAGCATTAGTCAAGACAAGGTCTTTACATTGTTGGAGACAACAATGACAGGGATAGGAACTGGTATGGTAGTTCAGCCATGAAAAATGGTATAACAGGTACTCAGAAATGTTCCGGAAATGAAGAGCAGGCATAATAAAACTGGAGTAGAAAGCAAGAATCCCTGGGGATGAAGCCGTAATTAAATAAATAAGAATATTTCTACCTTGAATGCGGCTGTAGTTCAAATCGGAAGCAGATGGGAGACATTGAGGGAAAAAATCAGGCTGACTGGAGGGAGTTCAGAGAGATAAAAGCCATCACTGTGAACAATCTTTTTCATTTAACTCAGAGAGGAAGTCCTACAACTCAAGTGGGGAGCAAGTGATGACACTTGGTTCAAGTAACATGGTCCTCTGTAAAGAAAATGGGGCAGGGTCTTGTCACCACTCTCAAAAGGTTATACACAGAAGAATAACTCTATTTAGCAAGACAAGAAGCAGGGGCAATGAATGGGATGGCTAGTAATGATCACATCACTGGCAGTAACCCATATCAATGTTAGAAGATTGGGTGGATCATGGAAAGGTTTGATCAGAGGCATAAAAAAAAGAATGAAAAACCTATGTATATAGATGTTGAAAAAAAATACAGTGTTCCCTCGCTACTTTGCAGTTTGCTTATTCCGGACTCGCTGCTCCGCGGATTTCAAAAAAGATTAATTTAAAATCTATATCATGGTATTTTCGATGTTTTGTGGGGGTTTTGCCACCACCGCTCTCCAAGGTACTTTCTCTCCTCAGTCCTCCCTCCCTCCAGCCTTGAAGTGCCTTTCCTTCTTTTCCTTCACTTTATTTTAAGTTTATAAAAACTTAAAATAGTGTATAACTACTAAAATAATGTATAAATATTAAAATAAATAGAGCATCCCTACATGGAGGTCCTAGAACGTAATCCCCACAATAAGTGAGGGAACACTGTAGTCAGCTGAAATGGTTTGTGTCAGCCAGTGTGGTTCAGAGATCTAAGTGACAGATTAGGACTCTGGGATTTGATGTATTGTCTGGGACACTAGGATTTGAATTAATGCTCACAAATGGATAACAGCAGTGGGTTATAGTTATTTGCTCAATTTTCCTTCCAGAACTCTTCATAAATGCCCAAAATCCATGGATAATCAAATTCTGTCATATATAATGGCATAGTATAATGGTGTCCCTCATATAAAATGACAAAATCAAGGGTTTGTTTTTTAACATTTTGAATATTTTCAAGTCATGGATGGTTGAGTTTCTGGAGACAAAAGGCTGACCATACTGTGAAAGCCACACTCTTTTGTCCTAAGAGAAAGGCAATGGCAAATCCTCCTTTGTATACATTTTGCCAAGAGAACTCTGTGATAGCATTTCCATAATTCAGGATTAACTGGAATACAAGAACAGTGTTTTGCAAAAACAATTAAGCAAATAATTTGACATGACAAAATAAAGATAGTTGAATAGAGAGAATTCTGTTTTGGTTTTTTTTTTTCTAGAAACATTTAAGAATTTCCCAAGAATCAGGGGATGACCCAAACATTCAGAAACTTAGGGGGCTGGCAGTGGTAAATATGTCCTCCCAAAGTGTGGCCATTTTCATCCTGATAGCCCTAAAAACAATGGAAAGGGGACCCTTGGAACTTCTCCCATTGCCACCAATGGGCCGAATCTTCCCAGAGTGAGAATGGATCTTTCAGCTATCAGATCAAAAAATGGCATTTTGCCATCTGGAATTCAGGAAGCTCTAAAAAATGGGATGGAGGAGATGGAGGACTGAAATTGGGATACCGAAAATGGCACAGGGTTTACCCGAACTGCACATCTGTATTTATAATACAGTACAATTAACATCATACAGAAAGTGAATGAACAATAGAATGAAAAACATACAGAAAGTAAACATAAAATAGAAATACACTATATACAGTATTCTAAAAATCAAAAATTACGTTAAAAGAATAAAATACAATTTAGAAAAAGTAAAAGTTACTAAAAGCTGTTACTTCTTTTTTTAAAAAAATCTGTTTTAAAAGCCTGTCAGGAGAGAAAAGTTTTAGCCTGCAGATGGAAGGACAAGAATGGGATCATTCTGGCCTCCAGAGTAGAGTTTAGTGTCGATCTTTTTGTCTATTTATCTAGCTATCTAATCTCTATCATTTGACATATCCTCAGTGGATTGTATATCATGTCATGCATATTTTCAGGGCTATAATTCAAACTCAGCCTGAATAACAAAGTGTTGCTTCGATAGAGTAAGTAACTTACTCAATGTGTTTCCCAATCCAAAATACAATAGGTTAAGGATAACTCATGCTGAGTGAAGTGTAGTAAAGAGGCAACTAAGCAACTCTGGCATTTTGGAATTTGGCCCTGGAGAATTGCAATCAAATAACTGCAACCTCACTTAACTCCTGGAGATCAGGAGAATCCTCACATCGATTTGACCTTTGCTTTATGAAGGGGCTGTTCATTCTTCCTTCCCCAGAGATCCTGTCAGAAATGCTAATCTGTCTGTCTTGATTTTTAAATTGGAGTCCTTTTGGTAAAAGAATTATGTTTTCCTGCTGCAACTCCTCTTTTCTTATAAGTGGTGAAGCGTACTAAAGAATATGTGGATGTGTGTGCGCTACAGTACATATGCATTTGATTCACATACTTTCTTTTCGAATGGATGTGAATGTGTGAGAACAGTACTTGAAAAAGATCAGTTTCTGATTGTAAAAAAAAATAGCTTGGCTCAGAAAGGCTATGTATAAGCAGAAGATTAATTGACTTCTGCTGGTCATAATAGGCTTCTGCCAGTCAGTCAGACTGGATCGACTGGCTGTCACATAATCCATTCAGGAGCTGGGCTGGAGGCGGTGGGGCAGAGAAGATTGGAGACAGACCAGTATGTTAGGAAGTCTGGCCTTAATCGCTTCAAGAGGTATTATCTATCCAGGAGAACATTTTCCCTTGTGAGTCCTGCTTTGAAAAAGAACTGTTCAATTTTTGCTTGTTGCCACCATATCAATCCTGTTTAAGGTGGCTATTGTCTACATATCTAAAGAATGTGTAATTTTGCAACATCTATTGTAGTCTCTCCCTGTTCTTCTACCATAACTGTTGCACAAACACTCTCTGCACTTCTTAGAATGGATTGTTGAGGATTATGAGAAAGACGTTTCATGCTAAATGCAAGTCATGAATAAACTATTACAGTTTTTCGAGAAATGGTAGAGGAAAGCAAAGCAAACCCAGCAGAATATTGAATATTGTACCATAAGAGTTTTTGTAGTAATTGCTGTTAATTTATTTATTATTTATTTATTTACAGTATTTATATTCCGCCCTTCTCACCCTGCAGGGGACTCAGGGAGGATTACAAGGTACACATACATGGCAAATATTCAATGCAGGAACGCCCTGCCACCAGAAGTTCGTGCCCTGCGGGATTTTTCAGCTTTCCGCAGGCTTTCTGGCAGGCATTCGAATCTTGTTAGTGTTGTTTTAAATTGCTTTTATTGTACTTGTTTTTGTCTTGTGAGCCGCTCCGAGACCCTGGGGAGTGGTGGCATACAAATTTGAATAATAAATAAATAAATAAATAGACACACAACACATATAGGCAGACAGTCAGAGGCTATTTAACATTCCAGCTTCTGGCCACCAGGGGAGCTGGTGCTTCACCATCCATCTGTGACACTGATGAAGTACTTTCCGCATTCCTCGCATGCTTTTGCTGGAGATTTTTTATGGCCTCGTAAATTTTGTTAAATTAGCCTCCCTACATATAGGTGGTATTTAAATTTCCTACTTTATAGATGCAACTGTCTTTCAGGTTGCAACAAGCTACACAATTGGCCGGAAGCTCACTCTGACCCGGGCTGGCTTTGAACTCATGACCTTTCAGTCAGCAGTGATCTTTAATGCAGCTGACACCCAGCCAGCTGTGTCACAGTCCTGGTAAGACACATATAAGGCTTTCCCAATTACTTTAAAGAATGCTTCCTATCAACACTGGATTTGCAAGTTTTAGATCTAAAAGGTTTTATAATTTTTGGGAAAAAATTATTATTAAAATGTATCTTTCACAACCTTCTATGGGTATTCCTCAATTTAGTCTCCCTCTAAAAGTGCTGGCTGGTTTACTCTTGCATTTGTTGCCAGGCTATTGCTTATCATTCCTTCCAATTAAAGGTTCAGACTGGAGTTTTAGTTAGTAAATGATGCAGTTTTTTGCAGATTGCTAAATGGTTTGGAACATGAGCTGAAGTTCATGAAACATATAAGAACCATAAAAATATTCTCTGTAATAATTCATGGGAAAATATTAAAGGGCTTGGGCTATTGGGGACTGCAAACATAAAACTAGTTGAAAGGGTTTCTGGAGGGTGGAGAGGGAGTGAAATGCAATAACTGTACAGAAAGTCATTGCTTTATTTAAGACACTGGCAACATGATCCTATACATATTATCTACTCAGTAGTTAATCTGTCATTTATGAGGGTGGTTCAATAAGTCCGTGACTTTTTGAATTTCCCGTCTCTGAACTGAAAGGGCAACACTGCTCCTGTTAACAGGCATCTGTCAGTTGACTCCTGTCAAAATTTAAACAAGCTGCATCATTTAGTTTGTGTCTGACAGCCATTGATAGTAGACTACTACGTGATTTGAGGAGAAAATTGAAAAAAGTGAATTTTGTGTGCTCATTAAGCATTATTTTTTGCGGGAAAAAAATCTCTCAAACCAAGGCTAAGCTTGATAAATACTATGGGGACTCTGCACCATCAATTTCAATTGTAAAAAGTGGTTTGCTGAATTTCGTTGTGGCCGTACAAGCACGGAAGATGTCAAATGTTCTGGATGCCCAATTGAGGTTTCTACACTCGAAACAATTGAAAAAAATCATGATATGGTATTAGCCGATCGGAGATTGAAAGTGCGAGAGATTGTGGAAGCTATAGGCATCTCACATGGCTCAGTGGTTTTAATTTTAAATGCTCACTTGGGTATGAGAAAGCTTTCTGCAAGATGTGTGCCACGTTTGCTCACAATCAACCACAAACACAATTGTGTGACAATTTTGCAGGAGTGTTTGGCGTTGTTCAACCACAATATGGACGAGTTTTTGTGCCGTTTCATAACTGTGGACAAAACGTGGATCCACCACAACACACCAGAGACCAAACAGCAGTCAAAACAGTGGGTTTCTTGGGGTGAATCAGCACCAAAGAAGGCCAGGGTGAGTTTGTCAGCCAATAACGTCATGGCAACTGTTTTTTGGGATGCACGCGGTATAATCCACATTGACTACCTTCAAAGGGGTAAAACAATCAATGGTGAATATTATACCAACTTATTGGGTCGATTTAATGAGGATTTGGGAAAAAATGACCGCATTTGGCCAAGAAAAAGTTCTTTTGCACCAGGACAATACAAGGGTGCACACATGTGCAGTTGCCATAGCAACAATCCATGAATTGGGATACGAATTGCTTCCTCATCCACCCTATTCTCCGGATTTAGCCCCGAGTGACTATTTCTTGTTTCCAAACCTGAAGAAATGGCTCGGCGGAAAGAGATTTGACTCCAACAATGAAATCATCTCACAAACAAATACCTATTTTGATGATCTTGACAAATCTTATTTTTGGAAGGGATAAAAAAATTGGAGAAATGTTGGACAAAGTATATAGAGCTCAAACGAGACTACGTTGAAAATTAAAATGATTTTTTTATCCAAAAAACTGTGTTTCATTCAAAAAGTCATGGAGTTCTTGACCCGCCCTCGTACTTCAACTGGACTTGCTCATTGGGTGAGCATGAGCTGTAGTCTTAAATCTTCAGTTTTTACACTGGATATCAAACTGCCTTATCCCTGCTAACCGATATTTTCCTAGTGTAGTATGATCTCCATATCCATTGGGGATGAGTTCACATGCTTCATGTCAATGCATGAAACCATGAATAATACCAACCCTATTGTTTTCAATAGGATGAGTGTCAAAGGCACCGGGAAGAAGATGTTGCTCGAACAGGAGGTCCTAAGTAAATAACGAACATCCTATATAGTCATGTATAAGTCTAGAAATTTTAGACAAATAATTAGCAGAAAAAAATTGGATCAGTTTATTCACAGGTCAATGTGAATGTACTGTACCTTAACTCTTATCAAAAAAGAAACCATTCTCTTCTCTAAGAGCTTAATGTATCTTGGGTGAACCTAAAAGAATCACCGACCTCTCTCTACTCTCTCCACTATGATGCCACTTCTGGCCTTTTTGAATGCATGGATTGGTAAATGGGGTGGCAGCTAAGGGGAACCAGCCCTCTGAGTCTACATTCATGTTTTCTTTCTCTCTGATTTGTTCAAAATCATGGATTTTGTGCCCAAAATCCAATTTTGGCTACAAAACCTATTTGTAACTAATATACAAAGTTGACTTCTACATGACTAGATATGGCAAGAAAAACCATGGATATTAATTCTGTGGATATGGAGGTCATATATGGGCTGTTCCAACTGTTTTGCTTCAGATCTTGGATAGCTTTCATTATAATACAAAAGCAATTCTAAAAGGAAGGTATAAATCATTCCAAATATGAGTAATGAAAAATATTTTTAAAATGAAAAAATAGCTATTTTTCATTGGGGCTAAATGGAACACTAATCTCGAATATCTGGAGCCCACCACGTTGCCTACACCTTTGCTTTATTATCTCTAAGTCCATTTGAGAACTTTGTTTAGTGGCCAATTTAAAAGTGAAAGAAAAGAAATCAATTAAAACTTGGAGAGATAAATAGCAGGCATGGTTTAGAACCCAAAAATAGAGAATCAAAAATCTAATGGGGGGGTTTGATTAGTAATAGAAAGACTTACAAAAAAATTTCCCAAAATTTCTAAAATGTAACGTAATTACTAACGAAATTCGTTAGTAGTTCTAAAGTAGGCAAAGCAGGGAAACAGGACTGACACTGTTTTAAGCACAGGCAAATCAAGGGGCAACATTTCCCTTGGTTTCCTTGCAGGGAGATATAATGCATTAATATATTATTATTAATATTATTATTAATATTATTAAATGACAGGGTTTCTTTGCAGGGACATATAATGCATTAATATATTATTATTAATATTATTAAATAAAATAGTTGCCAATGCCCACCTCTGGTGCAGGCCTTGCTAATCTGTAGAGTTCTCCTCACTCCAGCTTTTCCCCATTCAGTTTTACCATAGCAGTCTAGGACCTCCATTTGAACTCTATGGCTTTTCTTGATTCTGAACTCTCCCTTCTCCTCTCCGTGCTCTTTTCACTCCTGCTGCCCTTCTCTCAGCAGTTCTTATGTCCTTCTGCTCTGTCCTTCTATCTAAACCCCCTTCCTGGGTGTTTAAATCTCTTTTTTCATCAGTCCTCCAGCCCCTCTAGGAGTCCCGATCTGGATCTCTCTATGGTTTCCGGCTCCTTTTTCACTTCCTGGAGGAGGCCTTTCACTCTAATTAGGCTCCAAGCATGGAAAGGCCCCGATTTGACTGTGAGTTATGTCTGCAAAGCTATTTTGGAGGGGGAAATTTTCCTGTTGGGTGGGCATCCGAAATAGTTACTAATCTAACGAAAATTTGGGCCCAGGGTGCGAAAAGAAAGTCCACTTCCAGGATTGGCCCTGCGATGCGTATAAACTTGAAAGTCCCATACATACGAATCCCTTCCAATTTCTTTTCATTTTCATAACTTTTTTCTCATGCCTAATAAATAGTGGTAATAGACATAGTATTTGTCAAAGATTATGAAAATACAGAGCAAATTAAATTTCTGAGTTATCAGAACTTTGGGTTTATTTTTAGAAAATGCCATACTCTGCAAATAATGTCGATTATTGTAGGAGACTCCTATAATTGGAAGAGGAGGCAAATTATGTAGCATTTGCACTGTAGTTTGCCAGACTCTGAGAGGCAGAATTATGAAAACTGTTGAGAGGTATCTGGGGGATTGAGTTAGATACCCCTCTTCCTGTTCCAAAAGCTCTGAGGTTCTCAATTTACCAGAAGAGACCAAGAGAGGTATTATAACATCTAACTGGTTTACTTTTTTTAAAAAAAAATTGTAAATCTGGCTTTTATTGCATAGCTCTATAATTTCTGTTCATGTCCACCCGCATTTTTGTTTGCTGTCATATTTTTTTAATGATGAAGATTATGAATATTCTCCCAGAAAACAAGAGCTATATGCATGGAATCTGGATGCACATTCAGATCACAATGCTCATTCAATCCACATTGAACCATCTGAATGCATATTTTGATGCAGATCAGAATGTGTATTCCATTTTGTCATTTGTGATTGAACTGGGATCAATATATATTGAACTATATGTTTAGTTCACAACTTCCTGTCTGTTTTAACTTTTTACTTGAATTAATAAGAATGGGGATTGTGGAAGTTATAATTTTTTTTAAAAAAATGGCTTGGTGATAGAGCTAACTCTGTTGGAGTGAGTGATGTTCTCTCTCCCTTTCTCATTCTTTCTTTCAAATACCAATGGGACATCCTTGGCAGGAAGCTAGCCATCCTCTATGTAAACTTCACAGCCCACCCACAGTGCTTCCTGAATAGTCTCTGACTTCCAACAAAACCACCACCAGCAGAATTATGTCTTAATTTCTATGACTGAGATTATACACTTGCACTCTTACACTTTGGTAAATTCTGTAGAAGAATTAACTATTGGGGTAAACTACATAAGCAGTATTTCCTTATTCTGCACTGAAAATAAATACAGTATGATTATGTTATCCACTCAATATACATTGTTTCACTTGCAGCAAAAGTATTGCCCCAGAGTTGTTTCTATGCTTCTCTGGTTCCTAGTGTGATTCTACTGAATTCTTCCAGCCAATATATAGTTCAAATACAGGATTCAGTACTATCTGGAGTATTGAAATGCATCTCCCATGGATAGGGATTGTACTGTAGCAGAGAGATAGTCAATTTCCTAAATTAGGATGTAGTTGATTTACTCTGTTAAGTAAGTGAAAATCTGGGGGTCGGGTGGATGGAAGGATCAATTACTTTTACATAGAAACTAGTACTGGAATAACGCATCAGGTATTAAATAGCATATGGCATAATGTGTAAAGTCCAGCCCCAGGGGAGAGAGTTATGTAGTCAGGCCTTATGAGGAGGAAGGATTTAATCGGAATAGTAAGTTGTTAGTAAATATTTACAATGTGGTACCTTTTCTGACAGATGCAGCCTTGTGTGCCAGATGCAGCCTTGTGTGCCTTTTTTGATCTGACGTGTACTCTTAAGACTTAGCTTATTTTCCTACAAATATATCTCTATGTTCCCAGTTTTAGCTTACTATTATGAACCTTCCCTCTTATGCACAAGAGCCTAATGAAAAACACAGACAATAAGAAACAGCTATGATGAACATACACAGAAAATGGCTCTTGGGAACAGCCCTTACTTACAACTTACATCTTAAACAACCACTTGAAAGTCTCCCCAAAGCCTTCCAGTGCAATTTCATTTGACCTTTCTTTAATGGCCACCTCTGCTGAGCAATCAATTTACCTGATCCCATGGGCAAACAGGAGCGATGCTGTTTTGTGAAATAGACCAGAAGGTATTGGATTGCTCCAGGAATGAAAAGTCACACAGTCTTGATCACAGAAATCAAGTAACAGAAAGCTTACACTTTCTTTATAGCAATGTGGTGTATTTCTGTAATCTTCACAATATGATTTGCTGATATTACTAGAAATATTTGCATAGATTTAATGTTTCACTTTGTCCTCCTCCCACCACATCGTTTTACCGACTTCCAGATTGTACAAAGGACAATTTTAATGTTTTCACAGGAAGAAACAAAGATAAAATCTGACCCGTGACTGTGGAACACCAAAATCATTTAGATTACTATAGTCTAATGAAGTAGGAAACAAATCTTGAATACCCAAAGGGGAAAAAAACGTACACACAATATCTACGTTCAATTGAAATATTCATTGTGTAGATCATTTAAAGTGAAAAAGAAATGTTTGGTTTACAGATTAGTTGAGTTTCTGAAAAGCAATGCTGTACTGGGATCCATCTTTTAAAAGTTGTCTTTGATTTCTCCTCTTGTCCGAACAAATTCTCCCCTATGAACCATCAAGGACATTAAGACCCCCCGGAGAGGCCTGCTCTCGATCCCGCCATCTTTGCAAGCGCGTCTGGTGGGGACAAGAGACAGGGCCTTCTCTGTTGTGGCCCCTCGGCTGTGGAACTCCCTTCCACTGTTGGTGGTCATGTACCAAAATTCAAAAATATTGGAAAGCTATCCATAAACACTCTCAAAAAATATTGATGGAGAAATTTGACTTCAAGCCCGAAATTTACTTATTAAATCTGATAGAAGAGAGGTTTGATCCAAATAAGGTCAAACTACTTTATTTTATTTCCGCAGCAGCTAGGCTAGTTCTAGCCAAACAGTGGAAAAAAGATGAGACTCCACCGATAGAAGATTGGATGAATAGACTAAACGACCTAATGGAATCTGACAATCTGTACAGTAGGATATACGAGAGAAGTAAAAAGAAAATGGTGGATTGGCAGCCAGTAAGGCTGTATTTAGAAAAGAAGATGTGCTAAGCGACAGACCATGCACGATATCCCCAACAGGTGAAGGACCTCAAAAAAATTGGACCCACAAGTGTCAAATAGGTATTTTCTCCGCCGAACCGACTGGAAGACGTTTATGTGGTGTATCCTCCTATGTTCTGCCTCTCTCCCAACCCTACCACTTCCCCTTCACACCCTACCCCCTCCCCCTTTCCCACCCATATCCCTCGTTCCCAAACCCGTGTTTTTTATGTGCTGTAAAACCAAATAAAAAATATTCAAAAAAAAAAAAGTGAAAAAGAAATGTTTGGTTTACAGATTAGTTGAGTTTCTGAAAAGCAATGCTGTACTGGGATCCATCTTTTAAAAGTTGTCTTTGATTTCTCCTCTTGTCCGAACAAATTCTCCCCTATGAACCATCAAGGACATTAAGACCCCCCGGAGAGGCCTGCTCTCGATCCCGCCATCTTTGCAAGCGCGTCTGGTGGGGACAAGAGACAGGGCCTTCTCTGTTGTGGCCCCTCGGCTGTGGAACTCCCTTCCAAGCGGTTAGATCTGCCCCCTCCCTGTTGTCCTTCAGGAGGCGGGTGAAGACTTGGATGTGGAATGAGGCTTTCCCAGAATAAGCTGAGATTGATTTCAATCTGAAATGAGTGACCACTTTTATCGACCAAGTTGAATGTGGTTTTAATGGCAATGTGGTTTTTATGTATTTCTGTTTTTATGTATTTTAATATGCTGTTTCAAGATGTTTTAAATTTGTATAGCATTGAATTTTGCTGTAAGCCAGTCTGAGTCCCTCCATGGAGGTAAGAAGGCCGGGGTAATTTTTTTTTTAAAAAAAATATTAGATACAGTTTCTCAGTATAGTTTATCATTTTAACTAGTATAACCATCACAGCCAAGCGACCTAGGGGTGCTTCCAGACAGTGCCAAAATGTGCAAGACCTCAGAGCAGGTCCCTACATAAACCTGCCAGTCCTGGGCTTTCTTCCCCCACGATCGTCACAGCCCTCATGGGTCTTGGGATAAAATGTAGTATGGACAGAGGACAGCCGCTGGAAGTTTTTTTTTTAAAAAAATCACTCATGTTATGCATTGATCCTCATATATGCACAGGCAAATATTTCAGTATAAAAATATAGATTCCCATGTGCACATATAAGCATCAACACATAACGGCGGGATTTTAAAAAAAAATCTGCTGGATTTCCCTTTTTCCCCAATTGCTTATTCACAATATATTTAGTATTATAAAGTTAAAAATAAATATTTTCAGAGACCTCTAATGGGTCTCCACTTCTCCTCTCTTTAAACCAGCTGGAAATCAGCTGTGTCTCCGTGGGAGCCCAAACAGCTGATCAGCTGTTTTGGGCTTTTAAAAACCGGCACAGGCGGAAAGCAGTCTCCACAGAGAGTAAAGAGGGAAATCCCGAACTTTACACGACTGCAGGGCCACACACCATGGGAAAATCTGCTTTTTTTTGCCCAGAGCCAGGATAAAGGAGGACTTTTTAAAAACAGGTTTGAACATGTACTTAGCTCAAATGTCATCTGGACGCCCCCCTTTTAACCTGTTCTCTGTTGGATTATAGCTACTGTGTGGAAGGGCCCTAAATGACAAGAGAGATTAAAGAGAGATTAAAAAGGCCCACTATGATGTTTAAAAAGGCCCACTTTGAGTTACTGTTTCTCCTGTTCTCTGTTTCTTACTCTGTTTACTTACCTAATAGAAACACCTTGAGGTTCCCACCCCTTCCTTGATCATTTGCTGGCATAAAAACACCATAACATCACTCCACATTGTTTGCATTAAGGTTTTGATGGAAAGGATTGTAAAGGGCACATCGCTGAGAAGCCGTTGCCACTGCATTTTTCTTGGAGTGTCTGGTTTGGCTTTTAGTGATACTTATCTATTTCCTTAGCTGGCCACAGTAAATGATGTGTGACATGATCTTGGTCTTTATAGTAATTTAAAGGCAAGTAGCATAACCACATTTCTTGCAGAAAATGCTTCTACTGCAATCATTTCCTATGGTGCATAGATAGTATGATTCCTTTTCATATAAATGAGAAATAACCAGACAGCCTTTCATGGTAATGAGGGCAGTCTTGAAGAAGTATCAATATTCAACCTTCATAAGAGAGTGATTGAACAGAAACAAGTTACTTCTGACACTAAGATCTCAAAGTATTCTCCCCAGAGATGCAAAATAGTACAGCCTTAAGTAGGACTGGTAAAGTTGTGGAGTGGAAAGTTGTCTGTCAATTGATAAATTTTGTTGACTTAGAATCATAGAATCATAAAGTTTGAAGTGACCACATGGGCCATCCAGTTCAACCCCCTCCCATGCAGAAAATGCAGAATCAAAGAACTCCCAACCAATAGTCCTCCAACCTCTGTTTAAAAGTCCCCAAAGAAGGAGCTTCCACCACACACCAAGGTAGAGAGTTCCACTGTTGAACAGTTCTTATGGTCAGTAAATTCTTCCTAATGTTCAGATGGAATCTCCTTTCCTGTAATTTGAATCCACTGCTCCAAGTCCTAATCTCCAGGGCAGCTAAAATAAATAAATAAACAAACAATACTATTTTCTCTACCTTATGAATCTTTTCAAATATTTCAGCATGGCTATCATGTCTATTCACAACCTTCTCTTCTTCAGGCTTAACTTTAAGCTGCTCCTCATAGGACATGGTTTCCAGACCTTCAGTTCATAGGCCAAAGCCAGCACTTTGAATTGTGCTTGGTAGCAAACCAGGAGCCAGTGGAGCTTGTCAATATCCCTCTTGAACTGTGGTGCTCAGAATTGTACAGTCTTCCAGTTGATGTCTGACTTGTATCATCTATGACAGATACAACATTGAAATTGATGTTGTGGAAAATGGATTATTTTGTTTTGTGAAGTCCAGGTCTTCCTTCCCCCACAACAATTGGTTGTACTATCTCGAGGCTGTAAAAAGGGGGAGCCCTCTCAATGGAGGAAGGAACTTCAGTCCAACAAAGTAATTCATCCTTTTGTGAATCCTGGAAAAGAGAGGGGGGCATAGTGACTTGATCCCCATAAAACTAGGCTGAGGAGATTGATCCCCCTTGAAATGATCTGGCAACATTGGCTTACTAAGACTTCTAAGTAGGTGAATCTTCTCAGGAAATCAAAATGCCACCTCTAATAGCCAAAACCAAAAGCCCAGAGCCAAAATGAGGGGGAAGACTTTCTATATTTTCTTATTTCTGCATCTTGTCCTTTCTTTTCATGGCTCCCACTTAGATTTGTCATAGCAGATATAGATCACAGTCAATACAGGTTAGAGCAGATTGTTTACTTTTAAAATTAGACTGACTGCTGCAGGTTGTTCTCCCACATTCTGTTTGTATAACCACATCACCATATTGTTTGTTATAGCTGTGTGCCCTCAAGTCATTTCTAACTTATGCTACCCTACTATCATAGGGGTTTCTGAGACTAAGTGTATGATTTTCCCAAGGACACCCAGTGGGTTTCATGGTTGAGAAATAATTCAAACTGTGTTCTCCAGAGTGGTAGTCCAACATTCAAACCACAGAGTAACTATTCACATGTATACAAGTGTCTAGGTATGCTACAATTCTAGGTGTATCTGTGCAGCACAAAAGCCAGAGTAATGTCTATGAATCAGGAATTGTAGTTGAGTTTCTTACCTGAGCAAGAGATTACCAATTCTTCAGCAAGGTGTAGCCTTCTCTAGAGATCCCCAGAAATGTTACAGTGAAAGACTTTTTAAAATAATATTTTTAAAATTTTCTTTTTAAAATTATGCTTTTGTATTTAATTTTTTTGAACTATAATTCACCATTTCACTTTTCCTCTCTGAAAGCAGAGTGAATACTAGGCATGAGAAAAAAGTTATGAAAATTAAATGATTCGGAAGGGATTCGTAAGAAATGCTACTTTTGAATATTTCCGCATCTGGAACGCCAACCAGGAAGTGGACTTTCTTTATAGAACTTCGGGGCCAGGATTTTCTTAAGTATCGTAATAAGGTCAGAATACAGAGATTTACTCGGTTTGAATTTTATGTTGTTAACCCTGCAGAATCCAGGCTTGAATTTTACTTCGGTTTGTTGTTAACCCCTACCTCTTCTTATACCCATTGTTATTACTGCTGTATTATTGCATGTGCATGGAATGTAGGTATATGACCAGTTGATTACTTATAATATTTAGGCACTTACTCTATAAGTTAGCATTCATTCTATTATACATTAGGTTGGTTTCTCACAGGATCTAAAGCGTGCCAAGCCTTGATGCGCTTTAGATCCTGGCAGGGGAGGAGGAGTGGACAGGCCCTCCCTGCCCCTTCTGCCTGCCAGGATCTAAAGCCTTGAAGAGGCTTCATGACGGGCCAACTTCAGCCCTCCAGGTGTTTTGGACTTCAACTCCCACCATTCCTCACAGCCTCTTCCTTTTCCTCTCAGCCTGGGCAAACTTGGGCCCTCGCTCCCTCAGGATTGGGGTGAGAGAGGGGCAGCGAGGAGCGAGGGGGGGCTCCTCCTTTTTTGCTGCTTCCAAGAATAGAATACCCCCCTCCCTCCTTCCCTCCCTCCTTCCTATTTGGAGAATCCCATCTAGAATTCAGTGTGATTTATTCAAGTTTTGGCCTACAACTCCCAGAAATCCCAGCCAATTTACCAGCTGTTAGGATTTCTGGGAGTTGTAGGCCAAAACCATCTGGAATGCGCATGCACTGGCATATGAACTACTAACGAATTTTGTTAGTAATTACGTTACATTTTAGAAATTTTTGGAATTTTTTTTGTAAGTCTTTCTATTACTAATAAAAAAAATCCTCCCCCCATTAGATTTTTGATTCCCTATTTTTGGGTTCTAAACCATGCCTAGTGAATATCACTGAAAAAGGGGAAAAAAGGAATCCAGTTGCTTAACAATGAAGCAATCCAACCAATGTCCACTTAATGTGCAATTGAGATGTCCCCTGGGTTTGAGAAAGTTAGTTTTCACCTTGGGAGGTTCTAAAATGCACACTCAATGGATCAAATAGAGGAAACTTGGCTGCCATGGTTGCCTTGCCTGGGTGGCAGAAAGAAGCTTCTTGCAAAATATCTAGTATTTTTCTTTTCCATCTTCTTCCAAAATTCTTTGTACGAGTGATCTGGAAGGACGCTTTGAATTTTATTATATCCTGCAATCATATTTGTTCATTAAGCTTAGCTCTGTGCTCCAAGACCACCCTGATGATTGCAGTCCACATCTCACATTTGCCAGGGAAAGATTTTTTTAAAATAGTTATAGAAATAGAGGAGGTAACCTTTCAGTAGAAATTGACAGAAACAGTAACATACCAGAGCTTTCTTCACTGAAATGTATCTACTCTTTCAAAACAGCTGCACTCCACCAGTTAGCTTAAAAATAAAATAACTGACAATTTAAAAAAGCAAACAAAAAAACCTTTACATTTACAAAAAAAGATTCAGTATTTTAAAAGAAAAACGATAGAAAAATAAAAATGCAAAATTGCTCAAAAAGTTTTTTAAAAATTAAAAAGAAATAAATGAACAACGGCAGTTTAACATAACATAAAAATGCATTCCTAATGAACAATTAATGAGGTTCCAGAAAGTTATTAAAGAAGGTATATGAGTAGATTCTTTTGGAAGGAGATAGACTCCTAGAGTTGGAAGAGACCCCAAGGACCATCCAGTCCATGAAGGAAAATACAATCAAAGCACTCCTGATTTATGGTCATCTATCCTCTGCTTTCAAACCTCCAGAGAAGAAGTGTCTAACATGCTCTGAAGCAGCGTATTCCACTGCCGAACAGCCCTTTTCATCAGGAAATTCTTTCTAATGTTTTGCTGGAATTTCTTTTCTTGAAATGTAAAAGATCTGAAAATACTCTTTCCCTGCTACTAACTATCTCTGGGTTTGTTGGTTTAAGGGGAGTTTGTGTAGGCAATCACAACTTGTGTACTGGCTTGTCTAGTGCAAGTCAAACATGTACATATCCTGGGGCCAAACCATTCAGAGCTTCAGGTCATTTTTGAATTCTGTCTGAAAACAAACAAGAAGCCTGAAAGTCTGACAGAATCAATATTATAGGCAGATCCTGTTAAGAACTGGCTGCTGTATTCTGGGCCAAGTGTGGTTTCCAAATACAGTAGGTGTACATATTACATGAGAGCTCTGTAATACAATTTCCATGTACAACCCGGAACACTATTTTTGATACTTGAAATCAACCATGTCTTGAGCTTTGAGATGAAGTATATCATTGCACCATGTAGGAAGTTCTAGCTATGCTTAGAGAAGTGATCTCTTTAGGTGTCATGTGTGATTATTTGGTCAACTTCCAGTAGAACTTCTGATGAAAGTTAAACATAGAATTGCCTCTCTAAGTATCACTATATCCTCCTGCATGATTCCATGATGTTCAGAGTTTTTACGAATATAACTGCAACTTTATTCAACAAGCTCATATAATAAGTAGTCCTACTGCACTCTGCAAAGGTAGACAGTGGCATACTTGGATTATTGGACACCAAGTTGGATCATTTTTAAGACCACTTCTTCTACAACAAATGTATTTTTAGTAATAATCATGACATGAAACAAATGATAACTTTAATTATGATCAGGAAATAAACACAGACAGGGAGAATGCTCCTTTATTGACTTTACTATGTACAATTATGCTTGTAACAAGCAAAGAAATAAACTGTAACTTTACCATTGCATTTTTTACTTGTCTTTCTTCAATAGACATTCTAAGTTTTTGTTACATTTTTTTCTAGTCATACACTGTCATCTGCATATCTTGATGTTCTTTCCTCCGATTTTCACTTCTCTTTCCTCCAAATTTAATACAGCTTTCAGTATGGTATGCTTAGTGTATAAATTAGGTGGGCAATTTTTATTTATTATTTTTCATTCTCATTGTTGGATTGATTTTATCATATTTTGTGTAGTATTTTTAAAAATAAGATAAGTAGGTTAAACATTATCTTTGACGTTCCTTAAGTTGATAGCCATAATTTTTCTCATGCTATGGAATTGGTAGGTAGACTGCACTGTATGAAAAATAATTCTCTTTGTCCAGAATCTCCCAATATCTAGTTCCATTGAATATCCATAATTTCAAGTATTATGAGAGAAGTAAAAAGATTTCTCCATTCCCATCTTTGGACATGCATGTATACATCCATCATTTCTGTCCATCCTTTTAATAAGCCTGTATTTTTTTTTTAAAAAAAATAGAGCAGTAGTGTGTTTTTGCTGCAGGAAGCTGATTTGGTAGAGGTGACCTCTTCCTTCTTGCAACCCCTCAACAGATATAGCTCAGACAGCGGGAAAACAACACTTTTGGAGCAAGTTGTGGAAGCTGGCATTACTTTGATTGTCATGTTGAATTTAGGCCTAAGTCAATCTTGCTCAAGCATTTCAAACTTTCCTTAAAGAAGAGTTGACTCGATCCTTTAGGTGACTATTTTCTTTGCGATTGTAGCTCTACCATATTTTAAAGTTACACTCACCAGGACTGTGAATGAACTGTACAAACTATACAGAGTATTCTAACAGTGGTTGGATCAAAAAAGAAAAACAACATATATTTTTCCGATAATTAGATTACTGGTGCAATAATTGTTGGCTTTCAGTCTCCTTATAGTATGAGACAAGGATGCTTGCATTCCAATTCTGTGATATATTCCCATAATTATATAATTATCAACATGTTTGGCAAGCACCAGCATTCACCAGTCTAGACTTTTTTTTAACAATTCAATGGGGATCTATCTTTCCTTAGGGCCTTATTGTTGGCTAAAGATTCTAGCAATTTGCAGCCTCCGACTCTGAAGCAGGCAAGTCAAGGCCCTCATTAAAATTTTGATTCAAAATAAAATGAAACTCCCTCGTAGTATTTCTAATATTATAAAATTCACCTCCCATAATTAAAATACACAATAATACATACTCAGTGTTTATGGATTTTATGTTCCCATATTCATAGCATTATTTTAAGTTAATTATATTTATGATCTCATTCCTTATATTTCTTGAGATAAATACTTGTTGGTCTCTTCACAAGCTGTTTTTAATTTGCCTTGCCTATCTAAGCTGCAGCATCAAAATCAAAAGGCTATGAATGTTATGAAAGCATACCAGGAATATTGCGGAATAGATGGTTGGTGGATTTCAGGTAATGAAATAACTGGCTTGTGGACTTCCATTTTGTACATTAATTTTTCTGTTTAAATAGCAGCAATATATTTGTAATTTAGCATCACTGACTGGTATATTTATACTATTGATGGGAGTAGGGAGTAAGGATGGGCCAGCTAATTGGCCAGATTGGCTGAGAATACACCCATTGACAGTATGCTAAATTATAAGATTAATATAAGAATATTTGTCTTTCATGTTTTTCCTTTTCTGCTTTTGATGATTTCTTTGTCCCTGTATTTGTGGTTTTTAATTAAATGTGTCTGGAAACTGAGGCAGCAATAGGAGTTGTGCAGGACAGAGGGAGATATGGTTATGGCAGGGTCACATGTCCTCATATAGGAAGGGGAGAAAGGTGTTTAATACTTCTCCAACCATTAAGTCACCCTACCAGCCTGGGGATCTTGGAAAGTGAGTCGGTCAACCCACCAAACTTTACCTTGCTCTTAAATTATGACAGGTCAGTCAAGAATAAGATGCATATCATCTTTGATATCCTTAGTGATGAAAGGGCTGACTTGGCATGCTTCACGGAAACTTTGCTGGAAGATTATAGTGCTCCAACCTGGACTTAGGCTTTGCCAGCCGGGTACTGTGTCAGTGAGCAGGTGATGGAAAGTGGGGGAAGGTAGCAGTGGTCTATAAAGGCCATCTTAACCTGACCAGAATGCCTATTAGGGAGCTGAATCACATTGAGTGTGTGTACCTGAGTCTGAAAACCGGGGATAGACTTGGGATGCCTAACAGTCTCTCTGGCTGAGCTCATGGAGCTGGTTCCGGAGGTGGTGTTGGAGTCATCCAGACTTTTGCTTCTGGATGACTTCAACATACCACTGGAGACCAGTTTGTCAAGTGCAGCTCAGGAGTTGATAGTATTAATGACAAACATGGGCATATCCCAATTGGTTTCTGGATTGATACATTCAACAGTTCATACCCTTGATGAAATTTTCAGCTCAGAACATATGGATCTATGGGCAGAGGGGATCAATACTTCCGGTTTGTCACGGGTAGTATCACAGCCACAATCTACTCCTGCAGATGTGGAGAACCTATTAAAATGGTCTGTCCTTGAAGGCTAATGCATCCTCTGAGATTTCCAGGAGGCCTTAGAGCAGTGGTTCTCAACCTTTCTAAAGCCGTGACTCCTAAATACAGTTTCTCACGTTGTGGTGACCCCCAACCATAAACTTATTTTCATTCCTACTTATTTTATTATTTACCACATCTGTACCCCACCCTTCACAACCTTGAGCTTCACACATCGACAACAATTCAATGGCTTTATTTATTTATTTCAATATTTGTACCCCACATGCCTTCCCTCCGAATCTGAATGGGGCCATTTAAGGTGACTTCCAACCCAGTTCTCAGGCGGAGGGAAGAAATCCGCATAGAAGGGAAGGCCAGGGAAGGGAAAACCCTTTCAGAAAATGGCATTTCCTTTGTGAAAATGGTGGTGGTAGCTTTGAATTTGGTAATTTACTTCTGGGTTGCTTAAAGCGCTTCAGAAACGCTTCAAAAATAATTTAGAATCAATTTTTATACGAATTTGATCAAGATACAAAAAACTTAACCAGGCCTAGTTGACATGATTGCTCCCAAACATTCTATACAACCTGTGACAAAGCAGGCTCCCTGTTATACAGAGATACTCAGAGAAATGAAATGGGAAGGACAAAGACTAGAATGCAGATGGTGGAAAACTCAAATTTTATGTGACAAGACATTTTATAGAGGGCAGCTTTGCTCCTATAAGGTGGCAATATTTGCAGTGAAGAAAGCTTTCCTCTCCGCAAGCATTTCATCTGTGAATTTATATCCAGCTGAGCGGTTCAGAGTTGTGAGAGGTTTAGCCCAGGCACCCTCCCCTCCAACTCCATTGCTAGAACCTTCAGTAGCTCATTGTGATGCTTTTAACAACCATTATGCAGATAAAATCTCTCACATAAGAGCTGACTTAGACACTGTCATTGGAGCAGAGGCCAATAATGAGATATCCAGCAACTCTGTAAATGGGATTACACTGGATCAGTTTCAACTGGTACGTACTGTTTTCCTAAAAACCTGCTGAGGAAAGTGACTTCCTTAAGTTTAACTAGTGTATTGCAAGACTCCGTGAAAACTTGATTTTTTTTCTCAAGTCTGAGTGTAAATAGAACATAATTCTGCAACTTTCAAATTCTGCTCCCAAGTGTTGGAAGACTGAACTGAGCAGGTTTTGAGGATAATATAGAGAATGGTCTAGTGCAGGTGACCTTGATGGTTAAGGATAGCATGAACCGACAATGACAGTTTTTGTTTACACCAAACCTAAGGTTGTCTTTACTGAAACCATGATCACAGATGTGGCTTGAATGTAAGGAAATAGTTGGGGATGGTAAGCAAACAAACACCTTGAGTGTGTTAATCAATCAAGCAAACAAAATAATCCTTCCGTTTTTCCCACTGCCAATCAACACCAATGTGAAATACTAATTCACATGGTTGTCATTCAAACATAATTACCTCCTAGGATGAATATGTAAGAAACAATAGCAACACATCTCTTAATCTTTGCTTTGATTGAATGCATAGGTCAGCCAAGTGCATCCTGAGGAATGAAAAACAGATTGGCAAGATTAGCCTTGTAAAAATCAGTCTTGTTTTGTAGTGTTTTTATATGCTCTTGGTGTTTCCATTTGCTTGGGGCAGTCTCAATTAACAATCTATCATCCCACTTTTTAAAATGATTTCATTTTTTTCTCCTGCTCCTACTTTCTCCCTTTGTCCTCAATTGAATTCAATTTCAGGAAAGAGTTCAAAATGCAAGAATAGTTTACATTCAATTAACTTAGCAGGAGTGAGAGTGGAAAAGTGGCAAAAACTTTCCCTTCCCAGTAGGATCAGGCAAAAACAAACCTCTATAGCTCTTGCAGCTTGTGTGTCTTTGCTTATTAATAACACTATGTAATGCAATTTGAAAAAAGACCTGTTCCTGGTTTGAAAGTATTATTTCTCGTTTAATTGTGTGGTACTTACTTGGAAACTAGTTATATTCCAGAAATTTTGTTTTCGTGATTGCCACAATCTATGTTAAATTGATTTAAACGCTATCAGATATTCTTTGAAAACTATAGCAAAATGTGCTGCAGGATGTCCCACAAAAACAATGTTTTTGCAGTTTAATAAACTTTGTTTTGGTTTAATGATAGAACCAAATAGGAAATGATATTTATAACTCAGGGACAAAAATCATGTTACATAGTGTAACCTTATTCACTTTGATCAAATTCTGATGTCACTAGACTACATATATTCCAGCTGTCATCTGTGAAATGTTGGAGAATATGGTTTTGTGAATCTTAAACACTGAAAGCACAGTGTGTTCATATTATCCCATTTGCTAATAGAGTGAGACGATTTATGTTTCACATAGTGAAGGTGTTAGGGAGAAAGTCATATTATATCCTTTTTAGGGCCCTTCCACACAGCCCTATATCCCAGAATATCAAGGCAGAAAATCCCACAATTTCTTCTTTGAACTGGGTTATTTGAATCCACACTCAGATAATGTGGGATTTTCTGCCTTGATATTCTGGGATATAGGGCTGCGTGGAAGGGCCCTGAATTGGCAATCAATTTTGTGGATGTGTTCATTCCAGACAGTCTCAGTTCAGCATATGCAATTGCTCCATTATGCTGGAGACAAGTGAACAAAATGCATAAGTATTGTAGATGTGCAACATCGTTAAAGTTCATAGCATACAACCTCCTTATCCTTGGATTTGTTTTCCACTGTTTCACTTACCCATGTTACAACCCCTTGCCCCCAAAGTCTTTGTAAACCTCTCTAGTTCCTTGGCTGCTATTCCATGGTATGATTCAAGGCCAACCAATCAAATATGGGGTTTTAGGTATTCACATAGTGCCTTGGTACATATGTGTTGCAGATTTGGGGGTCATACTCTAGTGAAATGTGTGTTTATGTTGCTTTCTTTAAAGTTAGGGCCCACCCATACTTTGGCTTGAAGCTGGCTTGGGGGCAAGGTGTCCAGATAACATATTTCCTAGTTCGAATTCCAACTCAGATCCAGCCAGAAAGAGAATAAAAAAGGCTCACCAGATACTCTTATTATATCTCTCTTGTGTATAAAGAGGGCATAGGAAGGAGTGAAGGCCAAATATGGAATGTTCATGTTAACAGCAGTGGAAAAGCAGTTGAATAATAAAGCAGCGGGAAGGTAAAAACATCCACCCCTGAAAGCCCAGCATTTCCATGGGATTGTATGAATATATTGCCTTGCTTTGCAGAGCTGTAAAGCAAATGATGGGGAATATGTCTGCTAGGAGCAAAGGCCCCTTCCACACAGCTGAATAAAATCCCACATTATCAGCTTTGAAGTGGCTTCTATGACAGTTTGGACTAAGATAACCCAATTCAAAGCAGATATTGTGGGATTTTCTGCCTTGATATTCTGGGTTATATGGCTGTGTGGAAGGGCCCTAAGTTAAAGGAAATAAATAACATTCTGGATTTGGACAGAAACCCTTGACTGGATCAGCGTTTGGCTTAACCAATCCAGTGAGTGTGTGGACTCTCTTTGATCTTCCATGTGGTTTTCAGAGTGCTTGTGTAGGCACTCTGGAGCAAACAAGATCTCTTAAATCAACATTCTGCCCTGGATTAAATGGCTGTGTGAAAGCAACCTTAGTGAGAAACTAGTATAATCTTTTGCACAGTTATTTCATTTTATTTTACAAAGTTTTGATACTGCTTCTCTGAAACCAATCAAAGTGGTAATAACTGATACTGACCTTTTTTTTCAGACACTTCATCATCTGCCTTACCATCAAATATATTTGTGGATAAGTCATAAGTGAAGGAAATAATCAAAACCAAAATTATACAACATAGCAGTTTTTTGGCAGAAAGTGGTGGAAATCAGTAAGTGAGAAAAAGGTGTTTTAAGCCTGGAAGGAGCATTTTTCATTGGTTGATTGTCAGCGGTGAAGATATAAAATGTGATTGTGTTCCAATAAAGAATTGCATAAAGACAGTGGAAAGGAATAGATGTTGTTAATCTTCAGAGAAGGCTGTATATTGAATTGAATTGGAAAAGAAAGAAACCACAGCAAGGGAATGTTGAAGATGAAAGCAGTAGTGGTCTTGGCTTATGGTGAACATCCTGAACCTGATCCAAATATGCAGGACTACACCTGCCAAAACTCCCCAGCCACGCTGTCTTGTGTTTGGCAATGGGAAATGAGGAAGTTATTTAGTTGTGATTTAGTTCTTTCCAATTCATTGTCTCAAAAGTGAACCCTTTTGAAAATTCCCTACATTACCACATCTGTTTTGATAGTAGCTTAGAATCTAAGAGATAAGTAATGGTGTCTAGCAATATTATAAACTGGAGATGTAGCATACAGTTTCTAAAACCAAAATAGTAACTATTTTGAAGGGCTGCATCTCCCTATATGATTTTGTTTGAGATTTATAACCTTCTCTGTGCCGCATTACCTTCCAAACATGATTGGTAGGAACAAGAAGGGAGAATGCCTTTTTGTTGGCTGCTCCCAAACTTAGGCATTCCCTCTCTAGGAGGCTAAAAGGGTTTTTTCTTGATGTTTTCCCACCAGCAAGCGAACGCATCCCTATTCTATCAAGCCTTTACGAATTAACAATGTGTAGTTTTGTTATTTTTCTCTATGGTCTTTTATTAATTTAGATAGTTTTCACTCTACAGCTTATTTAATGGTTTTAAAATAGTTTTATAGAGCAATTTATTTATGTTTTTCCATGTTTTTAATCTAGATTGGTTTAATAATTTGTAAGGTATCTTGAGCCCCAAGACTGAAGTAAGGGAAAGATATAGATCTGGGCTGTCCAACTGGCGGCCCACGGGCCGCACACGGCCCGCCGGCCCCTTGGCTGCGGCCCTCTCTTTTAAAATAATAATTATTAAGTTTAAACCTTTTCTTTAAAAATTGGAAAAAAATCCCCCTCTGGGGGGGCGCTCGCGGGGTGTGGGGCCGCTTGCGGCCGCCCCTTTTCGGCGGGGCCTGGTGACTTCAGCAAGCCCCGCCGAAAAGGGATGCCACGCATGCCGGGTTCCTTCCACATCCTCCTCCTCAGCGGTGAGGAGGAAGAGGTGGAAGGAAGCCGGTGCCACGCCAGCTTCCCTTTTCGGCGGGGCCTGGTGACGTCAGCAAGCCCCCGCCGAAAAGGGACGCCACACATGTGCGCCCGGCGACGCTGAGGTGGAAGGAACCCAGCGTCACGCCGGTGTCACCAAGCGCGCCCTGGCGCGCATGCATGGCACCTCCTTTCGGCGGGGCCTGCTGACGTCAGCAAGCCTCGCCGAAAAGGGGTGGGCCACGCAGGACGCCGGCGTGGTGATGTCAGACGATGACGTCAGGAGCGGCTCCGCCCCCACGAGCGGCCCTGCCCCCCGCTGCGGTCCCCCAGGTGATCACTCAGCGGAATTCCGGCCCCTGAGCCGGTAGAAGTTGGACAGCCCTGATTAGATGAATGAAATAACATCAGCAAAAAATATAACTGGTTTGGTTAATGGATAAAAAAGAGCATAGTTTCCTTGTGGGAAGATTCTCACATTATTTTGCCATAACAGGAGTCCAATTTAGCATGAGTCCTATTCTATGGATTACTTATCTTGATTATTTATTTACTTATCTCTATTGGACTGAGTGAATTTGTTTTAAATGGCAATGTGATTAGTATGTATGTATTTTGGAATGTTATGTTTTTAAGATGTTGCTGTAACATGTTTTAACTTTGGATGGCATTGAATTTTGCTGTAAGCTGGTTTGAGTCCCTCTATGGAGGTGAGAAGAACAGGGTACAAAAATTTTAAATAAATAATAATAATAAATTTATCCAGACCCAATCCCCAATTCACTAACTGTGGGAATTTCTGGTATTTTCCCCTCAAAGCTCTGCTGAAAACTTTCAACCAGACTTATATTTTTTCAGAAAATACCAAAATAACTGCAGATTTTTAAAAGTGATTAAATGTTGTTTGGTATCTAAAGTAGTCGTGGTCTTTGTTGCATGGAGCTATCCCCATATAACCCAATACTATGTTTTCACAGATTATAAATCCCATTAGGGCATGTAAATCAAACAGTTGTGGAGGATATTCTGGATACCCCCATAAATTTTTAGGAGGTCTCATCATCAGATCAAAACTCTGGGGGACCTGAAATCTGATTTTCAGGGCTCTTGTCTCCTCAGTTTCTCTACACCAGTCTTTCAGCATTCTTGAGCTGCAAAACCAATTTGATTACGACTTCCATTTCCCTGAAGTGTATTTAATTTCCCTTTACTCTTGTCATCATGCCCAATCCGAAACCACCTTTCATCTGCCCCCACTACTCATCATCTTTTCATGTACAGACTGTGATGAATTGCTTTTTTAAAGAGAAATATTCCTTGTAGGCTCTTATATCAAAATCTTCTTAACCTCTTGTGCCTTGGAGCTTAAGGAAGAAATTGGTGTGCATTAGCAGCTTAAGAGAGACTCCATTCCGGCACTAAAATCTGCAGCAGGGAGCATGAATGTATGCTGCCAGGAAGTGAAAGGAGCTGATTACACTTTTCATTACAGTGACTTAAAGGTTGGTGTTTGGGTTGTATGGTAATTCCAAAATAAAGTGTATATTCCTGCAGCCTCAGTGCAGGAAATGTCATTTACTTCAGTTGTTTATGAATGGATTCTGTCCATATGTTCTCAAAGTGATACCTGTAAAGCTACAATTGCAAGGGAATATTTTAAAACTTAAAATGTACAAATAAAATTAATGGCAAACAGCAAAAAAGGTATTGATTCAAAACATCCATGTTAAACAATAGAAAGTTCACTCATATCTTCCTACCACTTGCAAAAGTACACTCAAATCGTCCTATCAGCAGTCTTGTTAAAAAGAGAGAGAAAAGTAATACCCTTGGTAAAGGTGTCCCATGATTCATTTGGAGGGATTATTCCAAACCAGAAAGGGCACCAAAAAAAGTTGCCTCTCCAATTGCTGCCCAATTTTACCTTACCAAGATCTATGCAGGTGAGGCTTTAGAAGAAAATCATTTGTTTTACATTTTGTTTTAAATTGCCTAAAATATGTGGGACAGTTTTGGTAGAAATTGGTTCCTCCTTGTAACAGCCTGCTTACAAATGCTCCTCTGATGGTTGAATGGGGTGGGTTGTTGTATGTGGACCTAAGAGAGAACCCCTAATCAGTGTGGTGGTTGCACCCACATGAATGGGAGTGATAAGAATTGCCACTTTATTGGCAGGGAATGATCCCTTCCCTCTCAGCTCCTATTTGCATATGCCATACCATCCAGCATGCTTCTGCAAATCTTGGTGGATAAGTTGGGAAGGAACTCACAGGGATGCCAGCAAAGGAAATACTCTACAGGAAACCTTGCCTCTATCATGCTATAAAATTGTGACACCATGAATCACCGTAAGCTAACATGTCTGCACCCTATGGAATCCTGTGTTTGTAGTATCACTAGTTTGAAAATACTAGGATTCCATAGAATGTTGGCATGACAATTAAAGAGAAATCATAACGGTGAAACTGCATAAAATGAAATGGCTCCTTGTTATTTATGTCTACCTCTGAATTTAGTCCATAGCATTTAATGGAGTGCCATCTATGCTGACGATCGTGCCATTACCGCTCAGGCTGGGAGCTTTGAGGTGGTTAAACAGAAGCTCTCCAAAGCTCTAGGTGCTCTTACTGCCCATTACAGGGGGAAACCAGCTGATTCCTAATACATCTAAAACACAGACATGTGCTTTTCATCTTAAGAACAGACAAACATCCCGAGCTCTGAGGATTACCTAGGAAGGAATCCCACTGGAACATTGCAGCGCACCCAAATACTTGGGAGTCACTATAGACCCTGGTGGGCGGTGAGGCAATCCAAGGGAGGTGGTGGGAGGTTCAGGGGAATTTGGGGACCGGTGAACCCCTTTAAGGGGGCAGTGAACAATTGGCCATTTAGGAGGGGTCGCGCGGTCCTCTTCTTTGGCCCCGCCTCCTTCGCTTTGACTTATTAGATATTTGGATTAGAATTCATAAGAATAGCAAAATTATATATGAAGTAGCAACGAAAATATGGTTGGGGGTCACCACAACATGAGGAACCTTATTTAGGGGTCATGGCATTAGAAAGGTTGAGAACCACTACATTAATACATATATCTTTCTGTTTAATTGCTATTATTTTTAAAAAAAATATTTTTAGGGGGCGGTGAGTAAAGATTTTTCTAGAAAGGGGGCGGTAGGCTAAAAAGGTCTGGAAACCACTGCTCTAGACCATGCTCTGACCTACAAGAAGCACTACCTGAATATCAAGCAAAAAGTGGGTGCTAGAAACAATATCATACGAAAGTTGACTGGCACAATTTGGGGATCACAACCAGACACAGTGAAGACATCTACCCTTGTGCTATGCTACTCTGCTGCTGAGTATGCATGCCCAGTGTGGAACACATCTCACCATGCTAAAATAGTGGATGTGGCTCTTAATGAGACATGCCGCATTATCACAGAGTGTCTGTGCCCTACACCACTGGAGAAATTACACTGTTTAGTTGGTATGTGGATGGGTCATAACATCTCCTGCCAGACTGAATACCCTCTCGCTCTGGACACTGGTTGGGGGACAGCTGAGGAACTTGCGGGCTACGTGTGCAAGATCCGCCCAGCCCTGGATGGTACGGGCAGACCAGTAGGCCAATGGGTCGATGCTTTACGACTGTAGAGGCTCTTCAAAATACCGCTTGACGGTTGACTCGGGCGAGTCTGTCATCGCTGCTTGGGCAGCCAAATAATTTCCCTCCTCAGCCAGCAAGACCATGGCCCCTTCCATGAAAACGTTCTTGCAGTACATTTCACCCCTGGGTCCCTAGAAAAGCTTTTGGGGTAGCAGGCTGGGGCTGTTGGAAGCGGAAGAGGCATTTCCATTGGCCTGGCCAGGTGGAACTGCTGTTGCAGTTTCATGTTGGCCTTCCCCACCTTCTGATGGTATGCCTGTCTCATGAGGGCAGCAAGCTCTGTCTTCCACCTTGTGAAATCTAGGGGGCAAACAGTGTTCTTGACGCGAGGATCACAGAGTGTGGCAATCATAGGACTCTTACTCTCCATCAGCGGCAGTAGACATTTACGTAACGCTAACTTCAACTTCTTCACCTACTCCTGGGACTGCGTTTTCAGGTTTCCGGTCATGGTGTGCAACGAGCTGTGTGCAACCAGCGTATCCAAGTGCCTCTGCAGCCGTTTTATGGCAGGGATCACCTCGCTAAGTAAAGCTGTGTGGGCAGAAAAAGCCTCTGTGGCATCTTTGAAGGGCTTAAGGATGTGGACCACCTGAGAAATGACCACCCACTCCTGGTTGTTAAAGAGCAGCGTGTGAACCTGGCCGGCAATCGACAGCGAGACTCTGTGGATGGCCCCCTGCTGCTCCACCATGCGCTCTAGCATTTTGTAGGTAGAGTTCCACCGGGTGGACACATCTTGTAGCAACCTGTGTTATGGGCCTGCCTTTCATGTAGGAGACAGACGGACTTGGTGCTTCAGTGGAAGAAGGCTGCAATTCTGTGGCAGTGCTCAATCAAGTCCCTAGGGGGGTTAAAGAGGCAATTCACGAGGCACAGCGTTCAAGCTGGGGCCCAAAACAGAGGCAAACTGTGTCTCCCAATATGTTTTCTTTAGCACAGGGTCTAATCATTCCCAGAACTCTGTTGAGAACAATGGGAAGTCCCTTAAGGGAGATAAATAGGCAATAAAAGAGGAACAGTGAAAAGATGGTGCAAAAAGCAGTGGCAAGCTGTGTCTCCCACAATAAAAAGAGAATAAAGTGGGAAAATATGAGCCCTAGACTAAAGTACTAACAAAAGCGTAAAAAAGCGGCATGGAGCAACTGTGGAAGGCTTGGATGGAACTAGCTCGTATGCCCGCTCAACCGAACGACGCAAAAAAACCCAAACCCAATTCCCAAGTAAGCAGCCTCGCCTATCTATCCCTCTCCTTCCCTTGCAGATTCTGCTTTCGTATTCTCTAGCTCTCCCACCCAAGAAACAAAATGGAATGAGGCTCGCTGCGTGCGCTCCGGCTTCTTAAAGGCAATGCCCCGCCCTGCTACAAATGTTTGTTTTCTTCTCATTCACTAGAGGGAAGCAGGTGGTTTCATGCCAACACCTGATGTCTAGTAGCCAATGAGGAAAATACAGCAAGAAAGGGTGGAAATAAAAATGACATAATAACGTGCCCTTAACGGAAATGGTGGACCCAGTTTCGATTTAGAAACGTCACTTCCGGATTGCTGGCCACGGGTCAAAAAAGGGTCTAAATTGATTTTAATATGAAATAATAACAACCGGAGATATCCAGGCCTAATGATCACACATGTAACACAGTCTCTCTCTCTCTCTCTCTCTCTCTCTCTCTCTCTCTCTCTCTCTCTCTCTCTCTCTCTCTCTCTCCTATTAACATCCACACCAGGAGGCAGTTGCCTCTGCTTCACTTCACCGTAAGGACGGTGCTTCGGAGTGAAAGACCTTCCTTCTCTCCCTTCCCTTTTCCCCTCCCTTTCCTTCCCTCCCTCCCTTCTTTCCTTTCTTCCTTCCCTCTCCTTCCTTCCCTTCTGTCCTTTCTTCCCTCCCTTCTCCTTCCTTTCCCCCTCCTTCCCTTCCCTTCCTTTCTTTTTCCTTCCTTCCTGTCCCTCATTCCTTTCTTCTTCCTTTTCTTCTTTTCCTCCCTCCTTTCTTTCCTTTCCTTCTTCCTTCCCTTTCTTCATTCCCTTCGTCCCTTCCTTTCCCTTCCTTTCCTTCCTCCTACCTTCCTTCATTCCCCTCCTTCCTTTCTCCTTCCTTCCTTTTCCTTCCCTTCCTTCCCTTTTCCTTCCTTCCTGTCTCTCCTTCCTTACTTCCTCCTTTCTTCTTCCTTTCCTTATTTCCCTCTCTCCCTCACTTCTTGCTTTCCTTCTTCCTCCCTTTATTTCTTCCCTTCCTTCTCCTTCCTTTCCTTCTTTCCCTCCTTTCCTTTATTTTTTCTTCCTTCCTGTTCTTCCTTTCCTTCTTTCCCTCCTTCCCTCCCTCCCTTCCCTTCCTTTCCTTGTTCCTCCCTTTTTTTCTTCCCCTTCTTCATCTCCCTTCCTTCCCTTTCCCTCCCTCCCTTCTCTCCTCCTTTCATGGCTTCTCTCTTTTTTCTGTGGGTCCTTTTCTCTTCTTATTCAGCTCCTTCCTTCCTTTACTCTCTCCTCCCTCTGCTTCTCCGCCATTATTATAATTACATATTGTTTTGTGATTAATCACTATATTTTAATTAAGTTCAATGTGTAACTATGAAAATATATCCTGCAGATAAGATGTTTATATTATGATTCATAACAATAGCAAAATTATAGTTATGGAGTAGCCATGAAAATAATTTTATAGTTTAGGGTCACCACAACATGAACTGAAATACCAGTAGCCGCTACATTTCCCACCCTCGGCTTATACTCGAGTCAATAAGTTTTCCCAGTTTTTCTAGTAAAATTACTAGAAAAAGTACTAGAATATAAGCCTTGGCTTATATTCAGGCCGGCTTATACTCGAGTATATATGGTATTTATATTTTTAGTTACCTAACCTGGATTTTTTTTAGTTACCTAACCTGATCAGAGCTTCCTGGATAACTTGAAAATTGTTTTAAAACTTGACCTATCTCCCTAACCCACAAGCACTTCCGAAAACAAATGAGGCTCATGAAGCATTAGAATGTTCTTGTAGCTTTTCAGCCTAACCACTTTTTCATCCCACTTGTCAAGTTTTATAACATCCTAAAAAGTATTTGGATTTTACTTATGCATTTTTCCACTCAGTAAAAATATCAATAATACATTTTGGCACTCAGTATTTCAGAATCTTGCAAAGGAGGGTTGGGCAAAACAGCTCTTACAAAAAATAAATCCATAGTCCATAACTATTTTGAACCACACAGAAAAGCAGTCTGGTCTTTTGAGGTCTTCCAAATAATAATGGATACTCCCTCCCATAGCTTCCTCTCTTCTCCTCTATGACAATCTTACTACTGTGTAACAAATTTTCATGCCTACTTTTTATTCAATTGTTGGTCCCTTGCATTTAGAAGACAATCAAGGAACACCTGAATTGACAAAAGCTATCAAAAACTGCCCTGATATCTTTGGATAGCAGTTGGGGCATAATTATTTAAGTTAACAAACAGATAAGCAAATGCCAAATTACATTGAAACTCATAGATATCTTGAGGTCAGAATAATATAGATTAAGACTTTTGTTAAATTTTGCAGTTACTTTTGGAATCCTGGAATTACTAGCCCCTTGATGTGACTTGCTGGCATGTGATACCCTACAACAGGGGTGCTCATTAGGTAGATCGTGATCTACTGGTAGATCGCATAGAGCAGGGCTGTCCAACTGCCGGCCCTGCAGGTGTTTTGGACTTCAAATCCCAGAAATCCTAACAGCTGGTAAACTGGCTAGGATTTCTGGGAGTTGAAGTCCAAAACACCTGCAGGGCCAGCAGTTGGACAGCCCTGGCGTAAGGCATCCTGGTAGATCACAGGCAGGGCGGGAGGAAGGCTCAGTCAACTTGTCCAGTAGTAAGAAATCAGTTTGTGTGTGTCAACTGTAAAATAGGATCTGAGGTCCTTTCCACACAGTTGAATAAAATCCCATGTTATCTGCTTTGAATAAGATTATATGGCAATGTGGACTCAGAAAACCCAGTACAAAGCAGATGTTGTGTTATATGTTTCACATTTTTGTAGTGGGTAGGTAGATCATTTTGACTTGGTTGTTTTATAAGTAGCTCACATGCTGAAAAAGTGTGAGCACCCCTGCCATAGAACATTTCTGGGCAGGATGATTTGTATAGGTTTCTGCTTTTCATCTATTTCTGTTTCCTGTTCCAACAAAAACTGCACAACATCTGTTCCTGGCATTTAGTGTGATCCAAAATGATGATCATAAAGCATACCTAAATTGCCTGGCATGGGGATTTAGCAGAGACATGTTGGTGGGATCCACATCAATTATATAAGCACTGGTCTTCAAGCTATTTCCTGCTGGTCCCTGATTCTGCACTTAGGTTCTACTAGTCTAGGCCACAAAATGTAAACCCAACTGAACAAAATGAGCAGTTACCCTCCATATTTGGGTAATGATTGTGAGTTGACCTTCTAAGTTCTGGTTTTTTAAAAAAAAGTTAAGAAAAATCTAAGAAAAGTGCACCCATTTGGCTCAAAATGCTATGCAATTGAAGCTGAATATCTTGGAAATAAACTTGAAATGAATAAGGTTCTTTCTTTTTGAAAAATAATCTAGTTTTTTTTAAAAGAAGCATTTCAACACTTGAGAGCTGCTTAGTTGGCTCATCCAAAGATTGTGCAGTTTGTTTTGTCTCACTTGCTTTGATTATTTTTCCTGGCAAAAAGGTTGCATGACAATATGGGGCCTGACCACATAAGAACATCAGCCAATCATTTACTTCAATTTTTATCTTCTCTTCTGCCATTATTTGAAACAGCAATTTGATTTCTCTCATTGTTTTACTTAGATCAGAATGTTGGCTTGGTTAAAGAGTATGATGCATTTATCTGTACTATCCATATAATCAAAGGAGATGGCATCCCAAGATTGTACAATCTTGGCTTTAATATTGCAAAATCAAGATGGGAATGATACCAGTTCCTCTTCAATCTTTTGATTGATTAATACTTCACCACACACATATTTATTGTATGAACTATAAAGAGTTCATTTGTTTTTGTTGCATGTGAGTACCATTAAACAGACTGAACTAAAACTTATATGAGATTAACACATTTTAAAGTCTATTATTTTCTTAATTATTGGAAGTATGCCAAGTGAGATTTGGCAGTGTTGCATGTCTTGAGAAAGTCCAAATTCATCATCATCATTGCAGCCACAATGAGACAGTGCTGAACTTCCATATGAAGCATAATTTTTCTTCAAGAAAGATAATCCCTTTCCATTGCTATAGAAAATAATGTGGTGAGAACTAGAAAGGAACTGATCAGTGACACTGTTGAATATAAATTGCTAATACAGTCAGCCTGTACATTCAGATTCTTCCTGTGAAGAGTGCCTCCAATTTTCAGCACTCTCTTTTGTGGAAATGAGACTGGAGATTAGATTCACGATTTTTTTTTGAAAAAAGAAAAACCTCCCATAGATCAAAAGCAGATGCTCTCCAAAGACATTTTGGCTGAGACAAGATGTCTGGGGACATTGTTACAGCAAGAGAAGACAATTTATCATTAAAACATGAAAGCTTCCATTCAATGCTAACCAGATGTAAATTTAAAATGAAAAAAGAATTAAGATGGGTGTGAGTTACTTGATTCATTTCATTCTCTTAAAGTCCACCTTAATCCATTCTTCAGAGTGAAGTGCAGATTTGTCTAACAACAGGAAGCAAAATTACAAAAAACTATACTGTTTAATGACCTTTTTTTCCAGTTGTTAAAGGCGCATTTGCTGGGGTTAGGAACACAGAACCCATGTGAAAATGAAAAATCACCAATAAAGAGATTGCTATTCATTTTTTGTCTGAGAGAATATCTCTAGGAGTTTCTAAATCTTCCAATACGACTCTGTGGTCAATGTCTACCAGAAGCTGACCACAACATCACACTGGAGAACCTAGAGATTCCTACATAGAGTTTCTAGAAATCTCTAGGTCCTTCAGCATGAAGGACCTTGGATGAACAATAAGGAGTTCATTTGTTTTTGTTGCATGTGAGTACCATTAAACAGACTGAACTAAAACTTCATAGAAATTCCTGAGAGAACATTGAAAACAAATCCATAAATAATCGAATATATAAAAGTCAAAACTGCAAATATGGAGGGACAAATGTTAATTGCTTTCTTTATTTTATTTTCTCCTATCTTAATGTGAATTTTACTTGATGGCAATATGTAGGAAGAAGAATCAATTCAGGAGCAGCAAATACTGGATAGCACCCAACAGAATACAAAGGAGCTATGTCTCCAAGCGCTCAGTGGATGGCTTACTTTTTGTTTTTGTTTCTGTTTTTTTGTTTTAGAAAAAGCCCAACTTGTTTAACTATATAAAACACCATAATAAATATTATTTTTTGATAATGGTTTTTTTAATTCTATACATCTCAATATACAATCAAGATACAGGTTGAGCATCCCTTATCTGGAATTCCAAAATGTTAAAATACTCCAAAATTGTCCCCATTGGTGGCTGAGAAAGTAGCATCTTTGCTTTCAGATGGTTCGAGGCACACAAACTTTATTACCTGTGCAAAATTATTTTAAAATACTGTATAAAATTAATGTCATTTTTCGGCTTTGGTTCCATCTCCAGGTTTTCTCATTATATATATGCAAGTAATAAAAGAAAAACAAATCAAAGCAAAAACACTTCACCTTTGTTTTGGGATGCACTAAAATGTATGAAAATATTACAGCTCTATCACCTTTCATTTAATTATTATAGAGAGTTAATTGTTACTATTACTATAACTATCAAAATTTACTGCATAAATAAGCACTTTAACATAGCAAGACATTATCAGATCCAGTCATGTAGATGCACAGTTCATGAATGTTGGCAGTTGCCAGGGCAAATCCACAGAAATACTTTTTAATAGCCTTAATTTACTGAGATAAATAGCCTTAATTTGCTGAGGTAATTTAATTTACCTGAATAGGCTTAATTTACTCAGGTAAATTATTCTTGTACTGAATATAAAATAAATAAATACAACTGACATCAATTACGGCAAATTGGTAACCACATTTCAGCCCAAAGGTATTTCCCATCAAGGAATCCTACATCTCAATAATTGTCTTGAATCATCAGCTGTTGAAATGTTAAAACTTTGTCAAGTTTACATCATGAGATCTCTGTTAGGTTTAATGAGATTTCTTGCAAGCAGTAATAAAGCAGGGTAGATTTCTTTCTTTTGTACAATATTTTTATTTTATCATGTATCACAAGAGTTCAGAGGAGCATACAAACAAAATCAAATTATGTTTGAGAGTAATATTATCAAAATATTTTTCTGTTCCATTCTAGCTCTTTAAATAATTTCAAAATAAGACCTAATTCAACAACAAACATCTGTTTAACAAACATCCTGCAGTATTAGGTTTTTACCCTAATGATCTTGGGTCGACTCTCCGCTCCCCCCATTTCTCAATGGTAATTCAGTGAGTTTTAACAGAAGAGAATGTTCTCCTGTTTTTTCAACACACCAAATGAAAACCAAAGTCAGAACTGGTTCTTTCTTTCTGCCATCCTCTCAAAACCACTACGTTTAAGTCGCTTCTCACCCACTTTGCACATCTAGCTGAACACCAACATGTAAACCAAAGAAATTTCCTGCCCTTCACATCTCTTTATTTCTGTTTTCAAACATACAGAAAAAAACATATAAAACGCCTCCTTATGTTTAAAATCCAAGAAAGAAAGAAAATAACACCTGAAGAAAATTAAGTGTGAACCTTCTGTATTAGGGTGGATATATTTCTGTGGTATTTGCACGTCACAACATATGTTTGTATAAAGAATACATATATACATTTGCCATATTTTCCTTATTTCCAATAAACACCATATATTTCAAATGCCTTGGCCTGTAGTCCCATAAAATAGCCTATAAAGTATTTAGAGAGACACTCCAGGAACTGGTTCTTACATGGACATTTCTGCAAAATGATGCCGAGCTCATGCCCATAACTGTATACAGGAATAAAAACTACTAGAAGAACCAGATATGTATTAAGGATTTAAATTCCCACTTGCACAAAATTGAAGAAGTCTGTACAACAGATTCTGAAACTCCCAATGAGTGTGTTCATATTTTCTATGTAAATTTCACGAGTAATTTCTCTACAAAACTTATCATGCAATTCAATACAGTCAAGCTACATTATATGAGTCCATATAATGGAGTTGTAGATGGGGCCTGAGGCTATATCTACGTTGCCATATAATTCAGTTTAGGATCTCAGATTATCTGCTTTGAACTGGATTATATGGTAGTGTGGACTCAAATAATCTAGTTCAAAGCAGATAATCAGATCAGATATTGGGTTAGACAGTGTAGATCCAGCCTATGTCTGGAAAAGATGCATCTGTATCTGTTGAAATTCTGGTTGGGAGCCATAGTGGGAATAAAAGTACCCATGTCTCCCTGATTGTATGGTATTGACCAGGCACAGAGTCTACTATAAAGTTATAATTTAAGACATGAATAATGTCATACCGATGTAACCTTGAAAGAGAAGCATTGTCAAGGAAAGTCAAGTAGGCTCATAAATGGGCAATGTTTAGTATTGCAGCACCCAATATAAGAACTAGACTAATGCAGTTAATTTCCTGTAGGCGTAAAGCAATTCACTTATGGTATCAATTGACTTACAAATTGTTAATTTGATAGTTCCATGTTATCTGAAAAGACACAATACACAAGGAAAAGGGAATGGCAGTGGGGAGATTAATTCAATACATGTTAGATCTTATTCCCTACACCAGAGGCTAAGATTGGGCGGATAAAAGGCCTGTCTGTCCCCAGTTGGTAGAATCATGGCATGGTGAAGCTGTAAAATTTTCCCTAGAGAATTTAGGGATCTCCCTACAATTTAAGACAAAATTATTATTGGGATGGAACATACAGTACATCTTTAAACAGAATAATTGTCATTACATTAGCTATGACCATTTTTATTAATACTCTATAAGTGTATAATACAGTCAAACCCTCTATCAATCAGTGTATACAAAAAGGCAAAGAGGGCAGTGCATCAAGATTAATTCAAAGCACATGTTATTCTTATTCCCTACACCAGAGGCTAAAGATTGGGCGGATAAAAGGCCTGTCTGTCCCCAGTTACAGAATCATGGCATGGCTATTGAAGCTGTAAAATTTTCCCTAGAGAATTTAGGGATCTCCCTACAATTTAAGACAAAATTATTATTGGGATGGAACATACAGTACATCTTTAAACAGAATAATTGTCATTACATTAGCTATGACCATTTTTATACAAATCCCCCTATGTCTGCAATATTTCCTGACCTTTCACTTTCACAAAGCAACATAGGACTACAAGGTTGCAAGTATGATAATTTTTCTATACTATTGTCTTTGCAGCATTTGTCACTTCACATGGCAACTTTACATGAGTTTGTGCATATGGTTACACTTTCAAATTTCTTTAATAGAATGTTATTTAGTTTTTGTTCGTCTGAGCTTTCAATACAGAAGAAAGAAAAGGTACTGTTTTCATATATGATTAATATGTGGTTGCCACAGTCGCTTTATGAAGCTGTTGGATTCAGAGTAGTAGTGAACTTACCGTATATCATTTGCTTATGACCATTCTTATGGTACAATATATAATGTAAATAGCAGATGATGATGATAATGAGATTAATGTAGCAAATTTGGGTTAATTGTGCATGTGCAGTTGGATTAAAATCCAGAGCTGGATGAGCAGAATGGTATTTTTGCTTTCAGCACTGGCCTTCTGCATCCTTCTTCTGTGTCTCAGGGTTAGAGGACACTCCAAATCAAATTTAATGCTACAGAGCGCTTAGGGAAAAAATCCAGTTTTCTACAACATAATATCTGTTTTAGGATTCTTTCCGCAAAGCAGGTATTGGTATATTGCCTTCTGCTGGTGGGACAGCCAAGCCATAAAAGGTCTTGAGGTCATTTTTGGCTGGATGCTTTTTTATCCTCCATTCTTTTTAAAACTCTCATAACAGAATCCTTAACAACACAAGTCCTTGATGTACAATTTCCACCTCCATATTTCCTTTAATAATTCCAACTGCCACCCGGCTTCCCATCATGGTGCCACACCCAAACAGCAAGGTCAACCATTTGATGAAAAAGTCAGAAATAAATCCCAGCTGCATCATCAATTGCTAACCACCACTTAAAATAATTCCTTTTCCCTTCTTGGTCTCACGACCCAAACTGCTTTCTCATCCTGCTGTTTCCAACAATAACATTCAAAAATTGAATAGGGATGTGCAAAACCTTGCATTTTATTTTCATAGATATTTCTGACTGCCTCTAGGCTCAGATATCCCAGTTTCATATGAACTTCTATGACAGATCTAAAGCATCACTGCACATGCTTCATTTGAGAGAGCATTTAAAGTGGTGATTAAACATGTACTTTAAAATCTAGATAATGCACACCCGCAAGAATTGGAACTGATGAAGTATTGATGTATGTTTGAACCTGTAACTGACGTAATGATATCTCATGTTTGCTGTTTAATCTTCTGAACCTTAAATTTGTGGGCCTTTTTTTTTTTTAAAGGAGGGGAATCTTAACTTGATTCATATTGTGAACATTTGTTTGCTGTTTCCTCGTTAAGGTTTAGATTTGTCATTCCCATATGCAACACCAACATGTGATATGTTTCATACCTACTGTCTCTCTGCCAAATTATGGTCAGATAGCCAGAAGAAAGCTGATGTTGTGTTTTACATTGCAAATAAGCATGTTTGCATAGCTTTGTCACTAGCACATCAGGCAAGAATTTCAATATGGATTAGTTTTCTAACCTTGTATTTGACTTCATGGGCAAGCAGCCTGATTCAATGTCAAGATACAATTAGAAAAACAGAGAACAGGCCTCCTCCCTTATGTTTCCTCGGTTGTCAAACTCTTGACATTGGAGCAGAACTGGAACACTCTAGAAATAAGATAGAGGTCAACTATGTTGCTTCTAAAGATATTAATCTATAATGGGGCCAATGTAAGATATCTTGTATCTGTGGCAAAGAACAAAGTGTCAGTCTCCTTCTGGATATATATGTTATGGGTTGGGTAGTAAGAGATAAGACTAAATAGGAGGACTGACTAGATGGTGTTGTTGAAGTTGAATATAACAGCAACTTCAATGTAATATATTCAGGTTTTCAAATGAGCTGAAGTGATGGGAAGTAGACCAAAATAATTGTGACTCTCCTGTCTGCATTGTCTGGAAAGAGAGTTTACCTCTTGGTAACCAGCCACATGCCTGTTTGCAATTGCCCAACTATATACAGCCCCAGCTCAGAGCACGCCTATAGGAATGTAACACATAGTTAGATTGTCAAATCCTCAACTCTAAGATGTGCACAAAGTTCTCAAATCACCATGCACTAACAGACTGTCACCAAATTAGAAAATACACCTTTGTATCTGGAAGTGAGTTATAATCTACTATGACAACCAATTATTATTTATTATTATTATTATTTCAAATTTATAGGCCGCCAGTCCCTGGGGGCTCAGAGCGGTTTACAATTAGTTGTGTGGCATGGCAGCTCCAAGAAAAAAGAATAGGCAAGAGGTTCAGGAGAAAGAAATTTGGGGTTTCCTGCCTTCTACCTAGCAACTGGTGCCTGAAGCAATTGCCCTACTCTTCCAAATGAAAGGACAGGCACTGAATCGGTGAGATTTCTTATTCCTTGTCAACAATTAATTGTCAAATTCATGTTGCATTACAGTGATCAAGAGCACATTCACTAGAAACAATATACAAGTTTCTGAATCTCAGAAAAGAATTAAACATTGTTTTGGAGATTACATGCAGTAAATCATGTCTAATAAAAAAAGTCAGAATTAAACTTGACAGCATTGGTTTAGCAAAAATCCTCATATCCAGCCAAGGATGTGCCTTCAAAATGAATACTATGTTATGATTATGATTATTTAAAACACTACTTGAGACTGGAATGTTTGGGAGATTTGATCATACTGTTCACATTAATTTGCATGGGAAATATGCAGCTAATCTGAATTATGATTGAATTATACTGTCCAAGTTCTGACTGCTAATAAATGTTTTGGGTGCTTATGAGACAGTGTTTTGTTTTGAAAGATAGCCATCAGTTCATTTAACTATTATACAAATTATAAAGTGCCCTTGAGATTGTTTTAGTAGTAGCTGTGTAAAATATAGTGCCTAACCCATCACATGGACAGGCATACAGCTTTAGCTGGCAAAACTATTACTAGTAAACAGGAAATGATTAAGACATGCGGAAGCCCTAAGCTTTACCAAGCCTCATAGCATTAGCAAAATGTGAATTATATTGCACCAATTGCAAGACATATATTTCGCCATTTTAGAGGCTTCAAAACCTTACTGTATCTTTGGGGGGCTAAAACAGGAAAAAGTGCACTTACCTTAACGGAAAAGATGAAGAATGGCTCTGACAGCCCCCATCATTTTGTCCTCAACCTTGAGGCTGTTTAAGACCACTTTAATTGTCATGGCTCAATACCATGAGCCATAGACTCATGAGGTGTGTAGTTTGATGAGACGATAGGGCTATTTGCCAGGTGGCCAAACAACTTGTACAATGACAACCCAAACTTTTAATTCTATGGTGTAAATATATTCTTAGGGTTTATCTACATATACACCAGAGCATTGCTGCTTCATGCTACACCCAGATTCAGCAGAACTGTTTACAAGCTTTTCCTCAAGCCACAGGAGAAGTGGAGTCCAGACAGTCCAGTTGAGTCAAACCCTTTTAGTATAGTCATCCTTACTTTTACTGCAGCAGCTGTGAAAGAGCTTTGGAGAGCTCCCAACCACTGCCAAGTGTCTTTTTGACATCAGCAAAGGCATCCATATGACCAAGGAGGAGGAGGGGGTAACTAGCTCTCTGGTCAAGTGGATGCCTTTACTGATATTAGCAAAGGTGACCATTGACATCCAGGAGCTCTTTGGAACTCTTCACTGGCTATCATGATCACAGGAAAAATGTGGCCCTGAATTTCCTGTGCCCTAGGACACAGGGGAAAGGGAACAGCAGCGCCTGGCTGTGTAGATAGAGGGCCAATTTGAATCAGAGCTGGTCCAGTTGTCTACACTACCTCTGAGAGTGGGTCTGCTCTGGAGTTTTGTTGAATCCCCCAACTTTCTTAATAAGGAGGGGAACCAGGTTAACCAGTTTTACCCTGTGTAACTAACTGGAAGTCCATGTATGTTGTCTGGAGTGGGTGAATATCCATAAGCAATATCTGATCAAATCTGTATGACCAGTTTAGAAACGTTCCTAGTTTTATACCATTGTAGCAGCCAGAGCTTGGAAGGTTGATACAACTCTTAGCCAGCATGTTACTGGGAACTCTGAGAGTTGTAAAGCAAAATATTAACTTCTCCTGGATTTGGATGGTAGATGCTTGTTAAATGCTCAGTGGTCACGATGGAACTCAAAGAAGCCTCAGTTTCCTAAACTTTCCTTTGTTTGAAATAGAGGCAAAGGATATCAGTTTTTGTCTATTGGAATAACTTTTTAAACTACTTGATTTTGATGTAAGCCGTCTAAGCTAATTTGTAAGTTGTACATACGGGTTTTTTTTCTATCTATGATTTATATATGGTGGGTACCTTTAGAAATTATGTCCATTAAAATACATCAGAAAACTTAACTAGATGGTATTTGGTGCTGGTTATTGACTGTAAATAAATGTATTTATTAACTATGTAGTAGGTTTTAATCAAAAAAGTTTTGAAAACGACAGCATAGCTGGTTATTTTTGATCCAGAAATGTGACTAACTGTCCACATAACAAATGCACATTACAAACATTCAAAATGTTTTATTGTGAAGCACTTCTTGATTTATTCAACATTTGTATTAAAAGTGCATTCTGTGTGTATGTTTTATTATATAAATTCACACAGATGTTTCAGCTAACCCTGTTACAATCTAAGAAGCGCAATCAACTTGTTTTTAAAACAACCTTCTTCCACTTCTCACCCCTCCTATTTTTCTTCCTCCCCTGCATCCTCATCCTCCTCTTCTAATATCTAGGTGTTTTTATACTTGAAATGCACCATGACATTTTGCCATGGATGAATGCCAAAGTCAAGGAATTCTGTGTCTTATTGATTTCACTTGGAAAGAGTTAAGCGTATTCTTAAACTGCACCAATTCACATCCTTGAGATTTAAGTACCATCAGCTATTCTGCGCCCCCAGCTTTTGTTCAGAGTTAAAGATAAATTGAATCAATTTAAATATGTAAGAAAGAAAATAACATTTTTTATCTAAACAAGATTTTACTTCTAAAGTACAAGTATCATTCATAGTATTTGTACAATGCTTTCATTATTAACATCTAACCCAGAAGATTTCAACATAGGTGAAACTTTCTAGACAAGTACTATTGAAGCTAATACAGTTGGCATTTCACATTTGTGGGTTTGATTTTTAAAAATGTTCTCTCTAGGAATCTCTTGGTCATTCATTGCAACTTTATGGTCAATGTCTGTTGCAAGTTGCCAGTAGAGTTATGCAGGAGGATCTAGAGATTCCTAGAAAGAACACATCTCTAGGTCCTCTAGCTGGAGTTGATCATAGAGATTTGTAGAGAGGTATTCTTTCAAGTACAAAAGAAATCATTTTGTATTCACTGTTTTTCTACAAAAAAGTTTTATGGTGGATTTTTACTTACATGTTGCAATTCTAAATTTGAAGGTGTTGTTTTGGATCCCAGACCCAATAATAGAATTGATAAGTCTATGAGAGTGTGCCACAAAACAGGCAATGTAGGTTTACTGGGCCTACCTTCAGGGCCCAAGTAAGGGGCCTCATAATTTAACTAGCATAGGGCCTAATTTGTCCACTTCCAACACTGCCTGCACCCCTAACCACAGCTAATATGGAGGGTGAACTGCTACTCCATTCTTCGTGCCAGCCGGCTGAAGGTGAATCCGTCGAAGACGGAAATCTTGTGGCCCGGTCGCCCTGGGCTGGATGAGTGCCGGTTGCCTACCCTCGATGGCGAGCAGCTCAGCCCGTCACCCCTCGTAAAGAGTTTAGGTGTCCAATTGGACCCTTTGCTGACCATGGAGACTCAGGTCTCCACGGTCAGCAAAATGGCGTTTTACCATCTCCGCCAGGCTGGGCGACTGGCGCCCTACCTGTCCAGGGACGACCTGGCCACGGTGATCCAGGCGACGGTCATCTCGAGGCTGGACTACTGTAACGCCCTCTACGTGGGCCTCCCCTGTCGACAATCCAGAAACTCAAGCTGGTGCAGAATGCCGCCGCTGCTTGCTGGTGTGAACACCAGTGAGGGAGCATATTACACCCATTCTGCGGCAACTGCACTGGCTTCCTATTGAGTACCGGATTGCCTTCAAGGTGTTGGTGTTAACCTTTAAGGCCTTGCACGGTCTGGGGCCTGAGTACCTAAGGGACCGCCTTACCCCGTACGTTCCCCCGAGATCACTGCGCTCGGAAGAGCAGAACCTGTTGGTTGTTCCATCACCCCGCTCCTGCCACCTGTCCAGTACAAGACAACGGGCCTTTTCATTCGTGGCCCCCATGACCTGGAACTCGCTACCTAACCCTGTCCGGGCAATGCATGAACTCGGCCCATTTCGAAGAGCCTCTAAGACGGTCCTCTTCAGAACAGCATTTGGCTGACCTGAATGAAGAGGCTCATTAGTGTCCGAATTTAAGACCGAGGATCTGTATCTAGTTGGCTATTGACTATGTTTTTATTGTTTTTATGGAACTTTGTTGTGTATATTTTTATTGTGCATTTTATTCTTGTTGTGATCCGTCCCGAGCCTGCAGGGAGGAGCAGAATATAAAATCGAATAATAAATAAATAAATAAATATAAATAAATAACTGGGGACATGGGGCTGTTTTGAGGCATGAGTGAGAAATCCATGCCAATCATGACAGGAGCATCTGGAGTCTATAACTGTGTATCTTTCTTTGAGGAATGTTTCAGAACAGAGTAAAGAAAAATAAAATGAAGGAGCCACCATGGATATTTGCTGTTATTTGCTGCCAAGTCAGCTTTGATGTTTAGACAAACCTTTGAAAATGTCGAATGGTCTGCAATTATGATACAGCACAACACTTTCATCTCATGTCCTTTCCTTAGCTACAGATATGGTATAAAATTACTTTAGGCTATGGCTATAAGAGAAATATGAAACATAATTGAAATTTGTATTTACACTTGATCACATCTCCAAGATATCTAATTATGTATACATAGTTAAACTCAGTTTTTCCAAAATCTGGAAAAAAAATTCCAAGATCTAAATTACTTCTAGTCCCATTCAGAATATTCAACTTGTAGGTACCTTGGGTGTCAAGAAATTTCCATAGCTCTAGGTACTATGTGACGCGTAGACGTGGCCATGGGCTTCTATACTATGATAAGATCCATTGTACTTATTAGAGGTGTGCAAAAATTCAGACACATGTCATAAATCGTAAATGGACCCAGAGCTGCCTCCCTGCACCTCTGGGCCCATAATCAAAACAACGATCTCTTAAAGTTTCAGAAAAAGTTAATTTGTTTTCATTTGTTAGTTTGTTGTTGAGCACAAGCAAGCTCTCCTGGGAGGCACAGCCAAATAGCTCTTTCACCTGCTGTCCTTTGCCTATCAGTGCTGAAGGAGAGGGGAAGAGAAAAGGCCCTGGCTGCTGGCGTTTCTCCATTACAGCCATAGCCAGCCAGTAGCCATGCTGCCTCCACTCTTATACATTCTGAAAGGGAGATGGATTGACATACCAGAAGCTCGTTTTTGGTCTCTTCTCCAATGCTTTTTGCATGCAGCCACCAGCCTAGCAACCACAGCCAGTTAGCCACAGCCCTTTAGAATAATTTTTCTTTTTGTGTGTGGCAATTTTCAGTTTACTAGGATTCATTTAGAAAGTCACTGCCAAAGTCCTAAAACTGAAACCAGTGGATGTCCACAACTTTGGAGGAATTATGTCCTGCTTATGTTGTGTCATTGTAGAGAAATTCAAGGGAATATCTCTTTTTAAAAAAATATGTTATTTGTAAAAAAACAACGGGTGGGTGAAATGTTCTGAAGCTTGAGGGGCTTACAGTGGCAAGTTTCATCTTTATGTGAAATGATTAAGAAACTATACTCAGAAGTGTTCTCAGTGCGAATGGGCAGATTAACAAAACAAAATACTAAAGATTTTTGGTGTTCCAAATTCGAAACACGTACAAAACAAAACAGGGGGCATACGAAATTTGTATTTCGAAACTAAATGAATTTTTGTTGTTTCACACACTTTTAGTGCTCATCTTACATTATACCAATTGTTTATACATTTGTATCTGTAAAAGCAATTTTAACATATGTAATTTGTATGCAAATCTCCCTCTTATTTTTAGATGGTGTCATTGTAGTTGGATTGGGGGTGGGGAACAGCCCCACAACATATACAAGGGATGAAGAATGTAATTTTTAGTTGACCATTTTAAATACAGAATTTTAAACTACCTCAGTACTTTTCTTGGCAGGCAAAACATCTGGCTTTTCTGCCCCTATTATTCAATAACCTCAGAGGTTTAGGAAGAAAGAAATAATGTGAAAAGAGGAAATAGTTGCATTTGAAGAGATGAACAGTGAATAATTCATGAATCCCTATTCAAATTATACCTTTAAAATAATCCTCCTTTATAGAGAGAACATGTGGGCCAGCTGGCTTGCAGATGACCAGAGATTTGTGATACGCTACTTGGAAGAGATTTTAATTAAGATTTAATTTTTAAAATGTTCCCCTGGTTTTTAGTATCTGAACCACACATGGCATTGATCTAAATAGAATAAAATAATAATAAATAGCAATCATGATCATCATAGCATATGTATATAGGGCTTGATCAAAAGCCAACTGACATTAAACAAGGAGAAACCTTTGTTTTTTTGGAATTAATGAAAATTCCCAGCAGTGGAAAAATATTGTCACCCAATGCAGTCTGATTTTTAAAAAACATAAAGTCTATATACTTTTTGTATATTGCATAGTAATATGGATATTTTTTTTAAAAATGTGCATATACAGTATATGGACTTGAGTCAGAGACAAGATTTATGTATATGATTTGTTCTTCTTGTTTTTTTCTTGTTCTTTCATGAATCTGCCAATAAGATGTTGCTGCTGCTGCTAACTATTTTCAAGTTGATATATAGAAACCCTATGAATGAGAGATCTCCAGGACATCCTATCCTCAAAAACCCTGTTCAGTTCTTGCTATAGCTTCCTTGATCGAGTCTATACATCTGTAATGCAATCTTCCTTCCCCCGCAAACACACACACTGTCCCAAACATTATGGTCTTTTCTAGCGAGTCATGCCTTCTCATCATATAGCCAAAGCACAATAGTCTCATTTTAGAAATTTTGGCTTCTAGAGAGAATACTGGCCTCGCCTGTCCTTTTTAGAGGCAGTCCCCAAGTTACAAACAAGATGGGTTCTGTAAATTGGTTCTCAAGTTGAATTTGTATATAAGTTGGAGCATGTATATTTAAAATGGAACTCCAGCCATATATAGTGTTTGTTTTGCTCTGTGCCCTTGTTCAAAAGATTTCATCTCCATTTCTGTCCCTGTGACTATTGGATTTTGAAAAAAAAAGTATGTTGTGGAAATAAGGATTGGTGGCAAAGCTTCAGTGGAGACACATTTTCCCCATGACAACTCTTTAAGGAGTGAAGTTCCCTTCCCAGGAGATTTCTCTCACTTTCTGTTATCTCACCCCCTGTTCTTAACTATGAGTCATTTGTAAGTCAGATGTTTGTAACTCAGGGACTATCTGCAGAACTCTTCTCCATCTGAAATTAGTTGATTTTTAACCTATCTGCTTTCTTTATTTTCCAACATGTGGACCAATACACAGAATGGGAAATATGGTGATGGCTTGGTTCACCCTAATTGTAGTGTTTGGAGATATATCCTCATATTTCAGTCTTGTATAGTTCCTTAATAGGTGCCTTTGTAAGTTCTGATCATCTTCTGCTGTCATGACTGCAGTGAGTTAAGCTATGAAAAATCTTGAACTGTTTTGTTGTGTTCAGTATGAGACTCAATTGATGGTGAAGTTTTGTTACTTAGCCTTATTGGCATATTATATAATGATTCTGGCAGTTGTGTGATAGATGGGAAATGAAAGGCAACTAAAGATCCTGCCTTCATGATCATGATGCTTGGCACAAGTTAAGTTTATAAAATTGGATTATACACAGTTTTGTACAAAGACATTGGGAAGCCCCATATACATTGGTACTATAATTTTGGGAGCTCTCCCTACATGTAGTTATCAAAGAAATAGTCATGTTGCAGCATACAAAGGGGGAGGAGAGAGGAATGATAGCACCTTTAAGGCTAAATAATTTATTTTAACATGCACTTTTATGGATATTTGGCAAATTATTCCAAAGCCTTGATAAAGGAATATTAATTTGCCCATTGTAGGCCACTTTTTTTGCTATGGAGCCTATTACACAGTGCACATCTACTTCTGGGCAGGCTTCATGCTAAAAGGGGAAAGCAAGTGGTGTACGCTGTCACTGCAGCAACACAAGAGGCTCCCCATATTGCCTTTGAAACAATGAAGGGAATCTGGGAAGTGGACTCTCCCCCTCCCCATGGGATGAAGCCAGCTGTAAGTTGAGCAATGTGGGTCATGAGGTGACAGGTTCTCCACGCTAGGACCCCATGGATTCACCACAATCCATGGCAAACCCGTATGCCAATGTGATAAGGTCCTGCAGTAATAGCATACAGAAAGATGTGAATTGTGACCATGTGAATCTTCAAAGAGCTATGTGAGAAAATACTGATCTTTTAGGGAGCCGGTAGTATTAATTAAAGTTGTATGTTAATATTGTCATGTGAAAATAATAAACCTGCTGAATAAAAATTCTCCTGGAGTCAAAACTTTTTCAGAGGAGACCTCTTTGGCTCAATTTGCAGTTGTAAGGACTTGTATTTAAATACAGTTATATATGTATTGTAGTTCAGACTGTGATTGTGCCTACACCTGATGCCTCAGGATTCTGGGCCTGTTAGTCATTCTGATGACACTGGGGATTCTGGATCTGCAAGTCAGCAGGAGAGTCAGCAAGAGATTTTAAGCCCTGAAAATTAGTGGTCTGTGTCTGAAGGCCACAATCCTGAAGGCAGTTTGTGTTGGGCCTGTGGCTTCTGTGGCTTCAGGGGTTGTGGGTTGTGGTGGTGTGCAAGGATCTGTGTGATTTCCGATGCAGGGCCAAGGTGATGAAACTCTGGAAAAGCAGTTAAGGGAATTTAGTTTTTCTGAGAGTCCAGTGGGCGGGAATTGAAACACCTGGCTTGCTGATTCTAGCCGCAGCTATTACTTTCCCAGGGAAAAGGGAGGGAAATGTTAGAATGTTGAGATCTTGTTATTAGCCCTGAAAAGGTTGAAATTCAGTTCCTGGTCAACTTTTGATTCTACTGCAAGCAGTTCCATGAACTCCTGATTTCATGATTTTTTGGTCATTCATGACAGAACTTCGAGCTTGCTTTTTTTGGGAACTATCCTAGTTTTAAGTTCTGTTGCTTCTTAGTGGATTTATATTCAGAGACCTTACAACTTAATTAGCCTGAGGCTTTGGGAACATTTCCTGGGGTTTTCTCGAATGCTTTTTGCCTTGGCTATTTTTATGTTAACTGTTATTTTTTTGGACATTGTTTACTTCAATAAGTTGCCCAACCAACTACAAATGTATATAATAATACAAGTAAATGTATTTTCCTACAAGCAATACATCTTAAACAGTTTTTAACTGTTGTGATGGATTATCACTGTGTTTTATTCTATTTTAATGTTTGCATATTTGTGTTTTTTAAATTATGTACTAATGCTTTTATGTCAAGCTGCTTTGAGTCCCCTTTAGGGAGATAAAGCAAGATATAAATAATAATAATAATAATAGAACTCATGGGATCACAAGCCTGAAAACGTTACAGAAACTGAACACGTCAAGCTACTCTGGGACTTCTGAATTCAGATTGACAGAGTTTTGGAGCACAACACTCCTGATCTCACGATCGTGTTAAATAACAAAGTATGGATCGTTGATGTTGCAATCTCAGGATTGAAGAGAAACAACTGGAAAAGCTGACAGGATATGAGGATTTAAAGATCGAACTGCAAAGACTCTGGCACAAGCCAGTAAAGGTGGTCCCAGTGGTGATCGGCACACTGGGTGCAGTACCTAAAGACCTTGGCCTACACTTAAACACAATCGGTACTGACAAAATTGCCATTTGTCAGCTGCAAAAGGCCACCTTACTGGGATCTGCACGCATTATTAGCCGATACATCACACAGTCCTAGACACTTGGGAACTGTCTGACGTGTGATCCAATACCACAACCAGCAGAGTGGTCTTGTTTGCTGCTATCGCCCTCTAGGCTCTTGGACTTGACCTCCCTGGATAAACCACACAGCAGTTGAGGTACAACAGGTTCATTGTGAATAAAGGGCATAGAAAAGAGGTTGGAGGCAATTCTATAGTGCCTCCAAATAGCAGCAAATAACAGGAATCAGCAGTGGATAAATAATCCCATGGCAACAGGGATCCAAGCGGATGGATTCAGGAAACAAGCTGGATGCAAATGAAAGTCTCTTAAAGGGTTCCAGCCGGTTTAAGATGGCAAGGAAGGTTTTCTTGGAAGCAATAAAGTTCAGTAGCTTAGAAAGTCTTTACAGGAACAACACAGGAACGTACCACTGGAGCAGGAACAAGACAGCCCAATGCTGGCTGGCACAGGCTTATGGAAGGCCCGAAAGTGGCCTCTCTCACAGGAGCATCTCTGAATGCGGAGTTGGTACGAGATACCTTCAATAGGCATCTCCAAGCAGTTATACTGTCCAGTGGCTTTGATCTGGGTACATCGAGTGTCAAAGTGCCATGATGGATGATGGATGTTTAGCTACCTCAGCTTCTCCGGAATGCACAACTCGTTAGGAGCTCGCAGCTGGCGAAGGGAGCTGGACTCGAAGCATCTCTGAGGCGCTTCGCTTATCAGGGGAGGCCCGTTTGAGTAACCTTGGCCTGTCCATGTTGTGCATTCGGTACCTGCTTCTCACGGGAAAGGCAAAGGGGCCCAGAGGGAGTCTCTGGAGTGAAACAAGCTGGCTTGGAAAGTTCTCTGCAGCCGGCATGGCTGCGGTCTTGCTCAAGCAAAACTGAGGCCTGAGGCCCTTGAGTTGTGACAGCTGTGAACTCATCTTGTTGTGTTTCAAATAATAATAATAATATTTATTGACTTCCTTGAATTTAAGAAATGATTTTTGATCATGATCATTCAACATACATCTGCTGACACGCAGGAACACACTCTTCTTCTGATCATGACTCATATTCCTAACAACTCAGTGACATTTATTGAAGCAATTATGTTAGTGGTTTTAAGCTCCCCACCCACAATTATTGAAATTAGAAGACTCACTCCTAATTTTTTGCAGAATGCCTATTCATGATTAAATAAATTGCACCAATAGACTTCTGCATAAGCCAAAAGCATCCAAAATGAATTCAATACCACAAAGATTATTTCATTATTGCTGTTATTATGTGTGGTAATACAGTTAGTTTGGCCAGAAATTTTTTTTCTAAAGGGCAAAGGAGTTTATTGCATGAATTTTGAATGTGCGTGTTCTGTAAAATATTTGAGCCTGGAACAAACAAGTTTATATGTTCAACGCCTTTATGGTAAGATTCCTCATATTCTCAAAATAGAGTATAGTCCGAAAATTGAGAGGTCTTCTTCCTCCTACGGGTTTTATATTATTCTTAATATTCATTTTTACTCTCTTCCCTCCTCCAGGACAGGTTTTAATTTGGTGTTGGTGAGAATTTTCTGTATTTTGCAGGAGTTCATTCTGTGGCATTTTGTACATACCTGAATTACTAAAATGTGCACTTAGGGAAAGCAAAGCTTTAAATTTCCAACATGTGAGAACTTCTACACATGTAGGAATACATTCAAATATGTTACCATCAAATATTGGAAAAATTACTGTTTTGTATTATAATGCCTAGAATCCCATGGTAGTCATGACTACTAGTCAGGATGCTGGAAAGGGTACTTTTTGTTATTAAGCTTTGAGTTAACTGGTTCTCTCCAAGCATCTTATAATATAATTTTTAGGATTTATGAACTTTGGCTTTGTGCCTGGCAAGAGACCAAAGGGATGACTGAAGCAATGCTAGCTGGAGACACTGAACAACAATCTGAAAATTGCTGGCATACACCTTGATCAGGCACATGACTAGGTGAAATGGTACCAACAAACCAGTAAAGCAGACCCCACCATTAAGCTGGACATATGCTGAAGAAAACAAAGAAGATGAACTTTGGATTTGTGTCTAGGGCTGATGGACATTGAAGTTTAAAATATCTGAGAGATACCAGATAGGAAAGACTGTTTTAATCACTTGAGTTATGGGAATATATTCTCATTTTGTCTCATGGCTTTCTGGATTTTTTTTCCCATCCAGAGCATGCATATTTTAATTACTTTTCATAATACCAAGGATATAAATTTGAATGACTTGTTAGTATTTCATGATGCTAAACTTAATTGTTAAAGAAGATATGGCTGCTTTGAGAGGTAGCTGCACTGATATAGCATCATAGCATTTTTTTAAAAATAGTGTGTGCAGTTAGCTTATTGCTTTAGCCATTTCCAAATTACATTGTAACACATATTTCATGTGTAAAGGTAGAAACAGACACTGGTTTAGAAGGCTTCTCTGGCTTGAACACAGACTTTTGTTTTGACAGTATCAGTCACTGCATCAGTATCAAGAGCCCCCGGTGGTGCAATGGATTAAACTGTGGAGCTGCTGAACTTGCTGACCGAAAGGTTGGCAATTTAAATACGAGGAGCAGGGTCAGTTCCTGCTGTTAGCCCCAGCTTCTGCCAACCTAACAGTTGGAAAACATGCAAATGTGAGTTGATCAATAGGTACCACTCTGGCAGGAAGGTAGGAAGGTAACATGGGAGGGAAAGGAAAGAAAGGGAATCCATCCACACTGGTTTACTTACTGTTTCATAAGAGAAATGGTGGAAAAAGCTTCAGAAGGTCAAAGGGACTTCCGGTTTCCTTAAAAACTTTGAAATAGCTTCAAAAAGGAAATATTTTCGAATTTATTCTGAATTACAAAGATTCCGAACAAACCTAACCATGCCTAGTACTTGAGGTGACTTTTTATGGTTGATTCATATCTACTGTTGAACAATTTCAAAAGGGTTTTGATAGCAGAATTAGAGGAGTCAGAATATAAGTTCACTGTAAACTCTTTATTACTTTGGTCACCTCCCCCAAAACCACTTTGTGAGTGGACAGAACAAGGTCTGTGATTGGCTGAGAAACATGATACAGCAAGTCTGGCTGTGCTTACCACTCAACCCCATTGCCCCCAGCACAAAGAGAGAGAGTGCTGCTTGTGCTTGCAAAACGAATGATCAGAAGACTAATGATGAAATATAAGCCAGAATCAACCAATCTTTCCTGAATATAATTGAAAGATTCGGAGGCTTGTGTTTTATTCCAGTAAGGCCTCAGAGTGGGTCCTTCTTGGTTCCTATTCAGAAGTTCAGCTGCTTAATCGTCAAAACTATTCAAATTATGAATGAATATCTGGAATACCACTGGTACCTATCATTCATATAAAAGATGATGTCTGTGGGACAGTAATTGGTTCATAAGCAGAAAGCAAATAATAAGCAGTAGAAAGTTAAAGCAATTATATTTTTCTAGGGAACTGTTCCAGCCGAATTTGAGTGCAATATCAAATTATTCAAGACAGGGAATCCCTGAAAAGTGTTGGTGGGTAAATGTTAAAATAATCTCTCCAGACTAGTTTAGTTTACAAATAAAATTTGTACGAGTAAATTGATGCACATTTGTAAGAGTGGTGAGAATGGATACTGAAGTGTTTGAACATGCAGGAATCCCTGCCGCCGCCGCCTCCTCTTCTTTTTAAAATAAATACAAGGAAGGGGGTGCAGCTTTTTAAAATTATGATTACATTTCTGAACTGTTCCTTTGCCTCTTGCCATATATTTCCTTTGCCTCTTGCCATAAATGAGCGGGGCCAGGAACTGGCAAGTAGATGCGTACTGCCAGAAACCCACTGCATTATATCTTGCTGAAACAGTTAATGCAAAGAACTTGCTACGAAGTCTCAGATCATCATCACTCCACATTTCTAGAGCACTACCCCAACAACCATGTCCTCTTGTCCAATTCTGTTTTGCTTTGCTTTGGGGAAAAGTGTGTGAAGACTGAGAGACTGAACCAATGACACATGAAATGGTCCATAGAATGTCTTCAAATGTAGTATACAAATAAATTCATTATCAGGTAATTTATTTAAATCCTTTATCCAGAAGCAAACTTCTCTCATATTATTGAAAAGGTTTTCTGATTTGTTGAAGATCAAAGCCTTTTTTCTGATAGTCAATTTATAGTAAATCTAATAGAATAATGTGTGCCTCCTGTCAGTCTGATCTTCCCAAAGTTTCAAAATTCAAATAACATTTTTCCTAACGTTATATTATTACATCTAAATATGACTGTCATAACTGTTTAACATCTTATTCAGTATCTTATAAAAGCTCTGAATGTTTTGGTATTTTGTTAGATGCTGTCTGTGAAATTAAATGATGATTGTAGGAACCTTCTGTTTCATAAGGCTTTGCGTATGTACAGGGGTTATAGCACCGAGTCTATTCCACTGTTATTTTAATCAGTCTATTAGAGTTTAAAATTCACATCATGATATTAATTGATATGATATTAAATGATATTAAAGTGATATGAGCACTTCTTATGTCATTAAGTGCTTATAGGTATATATAGTATAATAATCATGCTGTAGATATTATTGTATGTAAATTGTGTATTAAATTAATCTGTAAAACTCACTAATATCCCCAAAAAGAAATGTTGATAAAAGTTCAAATTTTTGTTCATAGTAAGTGCTAAGAATTTTATTTCAGGAAATTCTAGGAAAACTGTCTGTGATATTTACCACAGGGGGAAATTATTTTGAGAGTCTGAATATACTTTCCTTTCTCCGGTTTCTTTCTGGATAAATCTGGTTAGCTAACCACACAAAAGAAGACAGAACTGAAAGAAAATGTGAGCTTTTTGAAAGCAACTCTGATACATTTCAATATACATTGAAGAAATACAATATTTTTTCCATAAATGTTATGAACTGGAAGGCTTCAGTAGTTATATCAGGATATGATCACACACACACACAAACACACACACAAACACATTCTCTCTCTCTTTTCATGGAGAAGACTGGGAATTAAGAGACATACCAAGGCCTTTAAGGGAGTAGCATCAGCTTTTAAACCATTTGGCACCCAAACTATTGAAGCTGGATTTTATTTTTTTTATCAGGAAAAAGGAAAGGAAAATAAATTAGGATCATTTACATCTCTCTGGTAAAATAAATGAAATGAAGAACAGAAAAAGGCATACTAAAAATGACAGCTGTGCTGACAATATATGGAATACTTTGACAGGGAAACCTCATATCATTTTCAAATGGCTCCATGCAGCTGAAATTAATAAAAGAGAGAGGATATAAAAAAAATCATCTGAGAATTGTAAAACAGGAAAACACCATCAGTCAACCCACTACACTGAGGTAGGATTAATTATACATGACCCTACACCTTGGGGATGTTGTAACAGATGCTTCAATGCTCTAATAATACATTTTAATCCATTTGAAGATGTCATGGTATGGAAGAACTAGACTTCAATGTTCAATTCTTTTTATAGCTGAGGGGAAAGCTTGTAAATTGTAACCTTTATTTATTCAGTCTAATCCAATCAGTATTAAGACATAGATAACTGCAAACCAATAAAATAACATTGTGGTAGTTAGGAAATTAGGAGTGTGGAGTCCGCAGACAAACCACATCCCAGTGATAATTCCTGTTCCTTTGGCTTCTCAAAGCTTATGCTGGTATGACAACAGCCCTTATTTTGTGTAAAAGTAGTTGTCCACTTCATGAAATCCTGTTATTATAGTATTTAATTTATGAGAGTTTATCCTGGGGACTGAACCAATTTAGCAGTTTAAATTGATGTGCCCATATTTAATATTTTTTGCATATCCAAGAGAAGCATCATTTTAGCATCATGATATTTGGGGACAAGCTTTTCTTTTTTTAAAAAAAAACCCACACATATGAGTCAGAGTCAACTCATGTTAAAGAATATGTCAGCAATGTGTTTTGGGGACCAGGCTTTATGAGGACAGATTTCTCAAATTTCTTTTTTTAGAACAGACACTACTGCATCTTTCTTTGCCTTTCTTTAGAAATAATAAAAATATTTGGGTGGCTCTGAGGGCCTTGAGTCACTCTTCTTTTTCTCCTCCCTCTCCTTCTCAAAATCCTTTCTGAAGATAATAATAATTATTAATAATAATAGCAATCAAAAAGGAAAACCCTCCAGACTACTAACTTTACCTACCTCTAGCTACTACTATAATTTAATTCCTTTGACTACTACTTCTTCTCTCATATTTCTCTCCGTAGGTATTCTGTGCCTGCTGCATATTATGTTAATTACCATTAATAAAATAAAAGTATTCATTGGGCTTCTGTGGAGAAACTTGGCCTGAGGGCCATCACCTTTGTAAACTAGAACTCTCTTTAGTCTCTATCTATATCAGGCTTCTGCCCTCTCTCATTGCTTGCTGCATTTCCTGAAGCAATTATTTATATAATAACATAATAATATTATTCAGAAGAAGAACAACACAGTATTATTGGCTGCTGGCTAAGGTGCCTCCATTGTGGCACAAAGAGGCTGCAACAACTGCTTTGTTGGGCTTCATGCTCCACTTACCCTGTGGGCCATCACAGCCTTTGAAAGCCACTTCTCTCGCCTCTCTCTATTCTGTCCTTTCTGCCTTCTGAATTTCAATTTATAATAAGAAATATGAAATAATAATTTTCCAAATTATGAACACAGATGACAAAGATGCTTTAAATCCTGAAAAACTATTGGAATGCCCATATGACAAAAGTCATCAGATTGGGGCATCAACCTACCACCTTGTCAAATGCCATAAAAACCATCCTGATATTATGAAAAAGCTGGCCACATATCCATGTAATGCCTGTCATCAGTTTCCCAGAAAAGAGCTCTGTAAACACATAGCAGTAAGCTGTGATGATAAAAACTCATTGCACAGGACATTGTATTTGGGCAGAATAATAGAAGACAGTTTAATGATATCATACGTTCCTCATGGCAACCTCCTCCATGAGAAGACTGAGACAAAGAAGAGCTGGAGAGCACACACCCAGCCTCTGCCTTCATTTGGGGCACCAGCTGCTCTGTAAACACATCTAGAATCGGATCAAGAACAACTGTAGGATACAAGAACTACCAACCACAGCAAGCATCATGTCTATGAGTTCCCAAGTCCTTGCCAGATGTATTACCATGGAAGAATAATGCTGGCAACTGAAGACCATGACATAAACTGTCCTTTCTAATGGCTGCAACCCCATTCCAAAGAACTGTAATAGCAAAAAACGCCAAGGAAGTTTCTACCAGCCTGCCTTGTGCCTTCCTCTACCTCCTTGACCAGGGGTTGGCAACTTATGGCTGGTTCTGTGCAGCCCGCTCGCCGCTCGCCCCACCTGCCACTCGCCTTACCCGTTCGCTGCTCGCCCGTGCGCTCGCTCGCCCACTCCGGCTCTCCAAGTGCCAGCAACAGCAAGGCCAGGCAAGGGAGCTTGCCTGGCCTTTCCTCCCCTGCCTGGCCTTGCTGTCGCCGGCGCTGGGAGAGCCGGAGCGGGTGAGAGGGCACGTGGGCGAGAGGGCGAGGCGAGCGGCAAGCGGGCCGGGTGGGGTGAGCGAGGAGTGGCGAGCGGGCGGGGCGAGGCGAGCAGGGAGCAAGCGGTGAGCGAGCGGCAAGTGGGCGGGGCAAGAGGCAGGCAGGCAGGCAGGCAAGCAGAGCGACTGACGGAGAGGGAGGGGGGAGAAGAGGAGGAGGCCAGGGAGCATCCTTAATAAGTGAACTATACATCCCAGCAACTCCAACTCTCAAATGTCTATTTTCCCCAAATTTCCCCAGTGTTCACATTTGGGCATATTGAGGATTCGTGCCAAGTTTGGTCCTGAGTTTCCCATCCTTTCAATGGGGTTTGATCTCTTCCTTTTCCATCACGAATCTCAAAGGCTCACTGTCAGAAGGTTTTTAGAAAGGTGGGAACATGAAGTCATTGAAAGGGAAGGGACCCCAGGGCTATTCAGCCCAACCCCCAGGGATACACAATCAAAGCACCTCCGACTGATGGCCATCAAGCCTCTGCATAAAACTCTCCAGAGAAGGGACTACAAGGAAGCATTATTTTATTTTAGTGGTTTTTTAAATTATTATTGTATAATAATTTTAAAATAATAATATAATAATATAATAAATAATATAATATAATGTTATGTTATATTATAATTTCAATATATTATAATGTATATATATATATACTATAATATAATGATTATGATATTAATACTAATAATATATGAATATTTCTTGATATATTAATATGTTAATATTAATGATGTGTAATATATAGTAAATATAGTAAGTGAATAAATAAATAAATAATATAGATTAGCATGCAGTTCCACCTTTAGATGCGGCCCTCCATAATATTTTTTGGCTCTCGTGTGGCCCCTTGGAAAAAATAATTGTCCACCCCTGTCCTTGACCAATCTATCATCCTTTCCAATCTCTCTGCCTTCTGAGAGCTCCTGGGGGGTCTCCTCCTTCACCATCCCTCCCCATTCCATCTGTGGGTGACAGATTACCTGGCCAGCTCCTTGTGGTGTGGGGTAGACTGGGCCCCACTCCTCCCCTGACTTCTGGCCATCCTGGGAGATTCCGTCTTCCCCCAACCTGTTCCTTCTTTGGAAAACTGATTTGTTTTTTTGTGGGGTGGGGTGGCCAGATGTCTCTGGGGACAAGTGAGCCAAATACTTCACAGTATAGAAATTGGAAATTGCATAGCTGTTGCACTTCATTGGGGGCTAATGTGGGACAGGGTGGCCTGGGCCCCACTCTGTCCCCAACCTCCTGCCATCCTGGGGGTCTCCTCCTTCTGTCCCCCCCCCAAGCCATTCCTTCTTTGGGGGACAGATGGGCCCATGTGGGGTGAAGTGGCCAGCCAACCACATTGACCCTGAGCTGAAGTCATCATTATTTCCTTATCCCTGAGCCATTCTTTTCCTTGTTTTTGGGGCTGCTGCCACCTTATCTTTCTAAATTGGTGAGGCTGATGATGACCTGCTCTAAACTGCTAAGACTTGAAATAATATGCTCCAAAAACATGTTTTTCCCCCAATCATGTCTGTCGGTTGGATGATGGGATAATGGGATATGTAATCCTCTATATCCACAGTTGCAGAGAATCAGCAGAAGGTGGTTGATGGTTATGTGAGCAAACAGTAGCAAAAAGAACAAAGTTTGGCTTCTTGTAAAAATATGCACAAACTTTAATTTACAAATATAGTTTCAAATAACCAATAAAGCAGCAACATGCTCTTTCAATAAACAGTCCGTGTGGAGATAGAAAAACAAAACATATAACGCAGTTCTTCTTCAGTATACTCCCACACATTCTTCAGCAACAGGCTTCTGTGTTAACTAACACAGTATTGCAGCTCCCAGCATACCTGTCACCATTTCAGCATTCCAGCAGTTTATGAATGCATTTCTCCAAGCTTATGAATGCATTTCTCCAAGCTTATGAATAAATTTCTCTCAGCTATAAATGCATTTCTCCAAGCTTATCTTGAGGCTTCCTTTCAGCTTCTCCGACTCTTCCATAAACCATTCCTTGAGTCAGCCAGCCAGCACAAAACAGCCAGCACACCAGCCTCTTCACAGCAGTCAGACTTTTCTCCAATCAATCTAACAATTGATCCATCAATCTAACCCAGTCTGTTACATTGGAGATTTTATACATACAGCTGCCCCACCCCTCCTGGAGTCAGGCAAAAACTCAGCTGCACCTATTTAATCATTATAGCAAAAGCTTTACTCCCAACATAAACTGATGGAAACAGATACTCACAACTCAAACATTTGTTTTATATCTTTACATTTTGACAATGTCTACATTTCCCACATTTTGTAAACACCCCCCCCCCCCGAGTGGATCAGTGTTTTTTTTAATTAAAAAAAAGGAGGCAATCCTTGCTTTCTGCTGCAAAGGCTTTGGAAAAAGTTGCTTGCTGTTGGTATTAGTAAGAAAGTGAAATAGTGGGGCTGGGCACTGGTCTGTGTGTGGTGTGGTGGTGCATCTTTGACATTTGGCAGGAAGGAATGGTACCCTGCCCTACCCTGCTGCTGCTCCTGGAAAACTTAGAGGGCAGGGCCAGAGAGGGGGTGGTGGGATGTTTTATTTCTAAAAAGAAAAACATTCCTAAAAATCAGGGGATGAACCAAACAGTATAAAACTTAGTGGACTAACAGTGGTAGATGTGGAGGCTCCTTCTTTGGAGGCTTTTAAACAGATGATGGGTGGTTATCTGTCGGGGTTCTTTGAATGCAATTTTCCTGCTTCTTGGTGGGGGGTTGGACTGGATGGCCCATGAGATCTCTTCCAATGCTATAATTCTATTATTCTATGTGCCCTCCAAGTGTGGTGATTTTCATCCCTCTAGCCCTTAAACCGAGGGGAAGGTGAGCCTGGGAAGCCCGTCCTTTGTCGCCAATGAATTGAAAATTTTCATTTTTTTAAATATTTTGTTCGTGAGTCGGCATGAGTGTTGCCTGCCGATCACTATGTATTTTTAAACGAGCCCTAGGCGGAATACAAATGCAAATAATAAATAAATAAAATAAATAAAAAATTCAGGAGTACATCCATTTTCAGAAGGCACATGAAAACAGAAATTGAGTGCTTACAGTTTCAGCAAGCAGAAACGGATAGCAATTCTCCTGAAATTCACAAGGATACTAGATGATATTTGAACACGGAGTCAGATACAATTCTCCTACAACAGTGCTGGTAACTGTAAAGAGAGAGCCATTGTGATATATGGGTTTGATTGTTAGATTACAGATCTGGAGACCAGGGTCTGAATCCCTGCTTGACCATGGAAATCCGGTGGGTGACCTTGGGCATGCCTCAATCACAGAAAAGGACATGGTCAAACCTCCCCTGAGTAACAACAACAGCTATTGAAGTGTCAAAGAAAGAAAATGACAATAGTGTTAAGGCAGCATTTATAAAGGAATTTTAAAGATGTAATCAGAATAAATATTTGTTCAGCTCTATACTTTAAAAAGGAATGCCAATGCTTCAACATTTTGCTTAACCATAAGAGATTTGTGCAACTCTTCATGCTAAAATACTTCATACCAGACGTTCTGCATTACTGCAATATGCTTCCCTGTTGGGGTTTTCACCATCTGTTTCCATCTGTTGTTCTAAGTACGTCTATGTATCAGGCTTACATCTAAACATATGCACAATTATATGTAAAATTATAGTTGTTTTGTGTACCATGCATATTGTTTTCTGACAGAAGTTAGTGTTCGGGACAAACTAATTTTCTGTGTGTATGAAAGCGGCACATTTGCAAGGTTCTTGGCAAGAGAGGAGAAAAGCTTGGCAGAAAAACACCATGCTTCAATTATTGTGCTATCAAAGTTGATTTCCTCTCCAATGTGTAGTGCTTGGGTGGCACTCCTAACTGAGCCATTCTTACTTTTTAAACTGTTAGTCCTGAAGGTTTTTTTATTACACGTGTCTTTACTGCTACCATCTTATTTCCACCTTCTGTTTATCTCATTTCACTCATATTGGCTGCCAGCTGCTTCTCTGGACCACAAAACTAGGGCATCAGATGTAACTTCATGTCAGAAACATAAAGGTAGTTGGCTTTAAAAAAAAACAATGGAAAATTTATATGTAACTAAAAAGACTTGTGAAGCCCAAAGGCATTCTTTGGATCATAATCGATGTGTTGCAATGATTGCACACCATGTTGAAGAAACTTTTCCAAAAATGTGGTTATATTAGTGCTCTAGAAAGTTCATTGGAATTATGAACTGGCCCAGGGTGGTTTGAACTGTTTGTAAAGACAGAATACTAGTTTGCTCTCATCTATAAAGTTTATGAAGTATTTGTGTGGGCATGTGAATTCATTGACTCCCCTGAGGGAAGCCAACACACCACTGAAAAGAACCTCTTAGCACTATAGGTTACAGTTTTACAAGGAAAGGAGGGGAAGTATGAGAGAAACAGCTGGTTGCCCATTCACCCTCCCTTCAGAAGTAACATGTAGGTTGTGTGCAAAAAGACAAGGGTGAACGCTATGGAGTTTGTGCATTGTTGCTCAGCAAGATTGACAGATATTTTTCTCAAATGCCTGTTACTCAAACTCCCATTACAGCAAATGGCTTACCACATTTACTCTACAGACACACACACACACACACACACACACATAAACCACAAGAACTTCTACATTTTGCAGTGCGGTAAATCTCTACTGTTGTAAAAAAAAGATACATAGAGCACGGTGGGTGGGGAAAAGAGGAATGAATGAGATAACGGAACATACACACAAAAATGTTAGTATATGCTGTGGAATTTTCACCACAATGCTGCAATAGCATGAGTGTTGTCTTTGTTATAGACTCAAACAGCTTTGGGATTGAAACAAGGCCATCACTAACATGATATTTGGCAGGGGAGAAAATTTCCCTAATGAGCAAGGCAAATGTAAGACTTTTGATGCTGCATTTGATTTTGCAAAAGGGTTCATATATCTGGAGAAACAGAAATATAATTCCCACACCACCGCCAATGCACACAACATGCCACGGTACATGTCCAAGTGCTAAAGTCTTAACCGCACAGCTGATGAATTTAAACAGAAAACATATTCTTCTGTAGGCAGGAAAAACTATAAACGGCAGATAAGCGAACTCAAACTGAGTGGCACAAGCTATTTTGCAGCATTTATGATTACTACCATAGCACTTTTATTTGCTGAGAGGAAGATAGATTACAGGTTTCCTCAGTGATTGTCATTAAGGGATGCCAGTCTTAAATTAGCTTCAAATGTACTTGGTGTCAATAAGCTCAAGAGTTACCATGTACAGGCTTTCTCCTCAACCAAGTAATTTTTAGACCTTGTTTTACTTTATTTATCATTGCATGGAAATAAATCTCTATTGTGAAAGTCATGTGATGGGTATTTTTTATTTTCTAAAATATTCTTCATAGTAATCATATCATTTAGAAGTTGGGATCTGTTTTTTGGATTGAGATGGAAGGCCTATTATTTAAGACATAATGGGCACCAATGAAAGAATCAGCCTGGTGAAGAGGCAGCTAATAGTATCCATGTTAGTGGGAAATTGAATCTGGTCTGGGTTTTCATCTAAACTTTCAAGGAAACATCTTCATTTCCACCCCATGCAATATATATAGTATATTGGATAGATCCTTCAAAGTGTATGGATTAGCAAGCCGTATTTTTGTTTCTGTCCAAATATACTCTAAGTCTTCATGTTACACTCATCTTCTGACCATGTGGAGTTCTCATGGGATGCCTTTTTCTATTTTTGGGATGTATCCTCTGCAAGCAGTGTGTTGAGTCTGCTGTTCTCTGCTTCAAGAATCCAGCTCATGATTTCAGTGGTACTATATTTTGGCATGCTATCCTACTAGCCTGACAAGTGTAAAATTTACATAAAGTTCACATGGATACACCTTGGGAATAAGCTATTTGGCTGCCAGAGGAATTTGTGCAGCAGCCAAGCAGGCTATTCATGCATAGACAATCTAGCCCTCCTTTTCTCTCTGGTTGGCTATCAAAGTACTAGCAGGAAGGAAAGAAGTCATTTGTCTGCCTGAATAGGCAGACATAGGAAACATATGGAAACAGAAGGTAACATTTTATTTTTAGGCCATTATCCATAAGAATTGAATAGACTCTCAACACCCTGTCAGCTACTGAAATCAACTTACTTTTAATATTTGAGTATTAAAGTCTGTACTGGACACATTTTTATAAAAAGTGGTTATTCAGCTCTTACTTGAAACTGTCCAAATGTAGGATCATTCCACACCTAAAGAACTTTTCCCACTCCCCTCATATAATGTTTGTCTGCACATGCCACTGTTTTGCCTTCTGAATTTGGTTTACTTTGCTACACTGCTTACTACACTTTGCTACACTGCTTCCATGCTGTGGTGGACTTTTGACTTTATCAGATGTCCCCCCCCCCCCCCAAAGTTACAGCAGAGAGAGGAAGGACATGATTTTATGACACTATTGTATATAATGGGACGAGCATACATGGATTCTGGTATCTATGCAGGGTCCTTGAATCAAAACCCAGAAGAAACCAAGGGTTGCTGCACTCCAGGACAGGAATAACCCTCTGACTTTAAAACACCACACGTTGAGTAGGGAAAAACAATCATTTTATTAAAGATAAGTAAAAGCAGCAAAGTTTAAAAAAAACACTTTAAAGGAATAGGTAAATCCAATTAGGAAATAAGATAAGCAGGAACAAATTGGTGTAACATTAGGGGGGGGGCACATCTGATAAGGTCAAAAGTCTACCTCAGCATGGAAGCAGTGTAGCAACGTGTAGTGAGCAATGTAGCAAAGAGAACCCTGTAGGAACATTATCATGGGAAACTACATTTTGAACAGGTGTCTCTATGCCATTTTCTGCATCAATATCATTGCCATCTTGAACCTCATTGACATTCCTCACATCCAAAGCATCCTGATCCTGAAACACAGTCACAGGCTGAACTCCAACACATTGTATCTTTAAGAACATAAGAACATAAGAAGAGCCATGCTGAATCGGGCCTCAGCCCATCTAGTCCAGCATTCTGTGTCACACAGTGGCCCACTAGTTGTACACAGGGATCTCTAGCAGAAAGGAGGGCAAAACCCTCACCTGCTACCGACCCCCCACAACCAGTACCCGGGGGAAATCCTGCCTGCCTCCATCAACACAGAGGTGGCACTTGGATGTCCATTTCAGTAACTACTGATTCCCTTGGTATCCATGAATCTGTCTAATCCTGCCTTGAAGCTGTCCAGGCTGACAGCTGTCACAACCTCCTCTGGAAGTGAGTTCCATAACCCAATGACCCTCTGGGTGAAGAAATATTTCCCTTTATTAGTCCTAACTTTCCTACCTTGGAGCTTTAGGGAGTGCCCCCTAGTCCTAGTGTTGTGTGACAGAGAAAATATTTTTTCTTTATTAACCTTTTCTATCCCATGCATGATTTTATACAGTTCAATCAAGTCACCTCTTAAACGCCGTCTTTCAAGGCTGAAAAGACCAAGGTGTTGCAACCTGATTTCATAAGGGAGCTGCTCCATCCCTTGGATCATTTTTGTTGCCCTTCTTTGTACCTTTTCCAGTTCCGTTATATCCTTCTTAAGGTGCGGTGACCAGAATTGTACACAGTACTCCAGATGTGGCCTTACCATAGATTTGTAGAGAGGCAATACAACATTTGCCAACCTATTTTCGATTCCCTTCCTGATCATGCCAAGCATAGAATTTGCTTTTTTCACTGCTGCAGCGCACTGGGTTGACATCTTCATTGAGCTGTCCACCAAAACCCCGAGATCCCTTTCCTGGTTAGTCTCAGAAAGCTTTGAACCCATCAGTTGATAAGTGTATTTGGGGTTCTTTGTCCCGATGTGCATGACTTTACACTTGTTTAGGTTAAAATGCATTTGCCACTTTGTTGCCCATTCACTCAATTTCGAGAGATCTTTCTGGAGCTCTTTACAATCAGTTTCATTTTTTACTACCCTGAACAGTTTAGTGTCATCTGCAAACTTTGCTACCTCACACTTCTACATCCAGATCATTTATGAATAAATTAAAAAGTAACGGTCCTAAAACTGAACCTTGGGGTACGCCACTTCTTACCTCTTTCCATCCAGCGAAGTGTCCATTTATTACCACCCTTTGTTTCCTACAGTTTAGCCAGGTTCCAATCCAGGACAAGACCTGTCCCCTGATTCCATAGCTGAAGAGCTTATTTAGGAGCCTTTGGTGAGGGACTTTGTCAAAAGCCTTTTGAAAGTCAAGGTAAACAATATCGACTGGGTCCCCTTTATCTATGTGTTTATTTACACCCTCAAAGAATTCTATCAAGTTAGTAAGACATGATTTGCCTTTGCAGAAACCATGTTGATTTTCCTTCAGCAATGCCTGTTCTTCTATGTGCTTAGTGATTTTTCTTTAATAATGGTTTCCATCACTTTGCCTGGAACTGAGGTTAGACTAACTGGCCTATAATTTCCTGGGTCACCCCTGGATCCTTTCTTGAAGATCGGAGTTACATTTGCCTCCCTCCAGTCCTCGGGTACAGTGCCTGATCTTAGAGAAAGGTTATATATTTTGGCTAGAATTTCAGCAATTTCACACTTGAGTTCCTTAAGAACTCTGGGGTGGATGCCATCTGGCCCTGGTGATTTGTTGACATTTAGTTTAGTAAGGCATGTGAGAACATCCTCCTTGTTTATCTCTATCTGGTTTAATTCATTTAATTCCCTCCCTGAAAAAACTGACTCAGCTGCAGGCATATGTTGTCTGTCCTCCTGTGTGAAAACGGAGGCAAAGAAGTCATTTAGCCGCTCAGCAATCTCCTTGTCTTCACTTATTGTCCCTTTCTTACCATTTTCATCAAGTGGCCCAACTGTTTTTCTAGTTGGGTTCCTGCTTCTGATGTACTTAAAGAAGTTTTTGTTATTTTTTTTAAATATTCTTTGCTATATGTGCCTCAAAATCTCTCTTGGCTTTCCTGATGGTTGCTTTGCATTTAGTTTGCCAGAGCTTGTGTTCCTTTCTGTTCTCCTCAGTAGGAAGAGCCTTCCATTTCTTAAATGAGTTTTTCTTCTTTCCAATCACATCTTTTACTTCATTTGTAAGCCATACCGATGTCCTCTTGGACTTTCCCGGCCTCTTTCTTATTTTAGGAATGCATTTTAGTTCGGCTTGTTTTAAAGTATTTTTAAACAGTTTCCAAGCATTCTGGAGGGATTTGATTTTTTACTGTTCCTTTTAGTTTGTTCTTTACTATTTTTCTCATTTTGGTGAAATTCCCTTTGTGAAAATTTAAGGTCTCTGTGTTAGTTTTCACTGACAGTTTGCTATCCAAACTTAAGTTGAAGGTTATTGTGTTATGGTCACTGGTACCTATGGGCTCAGTTACAAGGACATCTTGAACGAGATCTTGTTCATTAGTTAGCACCAAGTCCAGGATCCCCTTTCTCCTGGTTGGTTCCATGACCATCTGCTCAAGGGAATAATCAGCTAGCATGTCGAGGAACCTTGTCTCTCTTTCATGCGTAGAACAAGAATTTAGCCAATCTATTCGGGATAGTTGAAGTCCCCATTATGACTAATTTATTGCTTTTTGAGGCCTGTTTAATTTCATTTTCCAAGTAGCAGCCTGTCTCTGGAGTTTGGTTGGGAGGGCGATAGCAGATCCCTAATGCTAGATTAGTTTTTTGTCCTGGGACTTTTACCCACAATGTTTCTGTAGGTGAGTTTGAATTTTCTTGAAATTCTAATTCATGAGATTCTAGCTCTTCATTTATGTACAAGGCCACACCACCACCATTTTTCCCTCACTTGTCTTTCCTGTACAGTTTATAACCTGGAATTTTTGTGTCCCAATTGTTTTCCTCTGTCCACCAGGTTTCTGTTATGCCAATAATATCAATATTTTTTTCTTTTGCCAAACATTCCAACTCCCCTATTTTTGTTCGAAGGCTTCTAGCGTTTGCGTACAGACATTTATATTTATTGCTCTGGTGCCCTTTCAACTTTGGCTGTTTATGAGAATTTGTAGAAGGCCTACCATGTCCTACCTCTTGACTACTTTCTATCTTTTCTGTTGACTCAGCCATTTGTGCATAAATTTCATCCTCCATACTTGGCATTTCACCCTCTCGAACCGGAAGCTGCCCAGCTCCTATCGACTTTCCCCTAGGAATCAGTTTAAAAGCTGCTCTGAAGCCTTTTTAATATTAATTGCCAGCAGTCTGGTTCCATTTTTGTTCAAGTGTAACCCGTCCCTTTTGTAAAGGTTTGGCTTTCCCGAAAATGTTCCCCAGTTCCTAACAAATCTAAACCCTTCTTCCCGACACCACTGCCTCATCCACGCATTGAAGCTCCTGAGCTCTGCTTGTCTGGCTGTCCCTGCGCGTGGAACCGGTAGAATTTCTTTAAACGTCAACAATATAAAAAGTGTTAAATGACAATGTTTATTTCCTTATACCTTCACATTTTACATTATGTTATCATGAAGTACAAGTTTAATCTATAATTCATAAATACTTTGTAGGGTATATAGTGTTGTCTTTCAGATGAAAGTTGGTGTACCTTAAATTTCTCTACCATTGCCTCCCCAATCTAGTGCCCTCCATGTTTTGGAGTATACGTGCCAGCGTTTCTGGCAGTTAAGCATGCTGGCTACCCATGGATGTTCATCCTATGCACAATAAAGAGGATGCACATCTGGACACTTAAACTGGAACTAGTAAATTATTTCTTAGATGGAAAAATTACAGGGCAATTCAAGGAAACCTAGCATTCATCCTGTTCTGTTAAACCCAATGGAAAAAGATCAGCATGGCTAACTTACATCTCGATGCGTGTGTGTGTGTGTGTGTGTGTGTGTGTGTATAAAATTAAAATTGTAACGATTTCCCAGTGCAGTTGCTTGAGATGAATTTGCCATTTGTTTCCTTCTCTGAGGGATGGAAGTTGGTGTGAGGAATGATTAAACAGGAAAACAAGCAAATCTATTCTCCAGGCTTTCTTTCCCAATTGCATTAGGCACACTTTGGGGCCCGAAGAATTATCCCTGGCTAAGAAGGAATTTTGCATGAGCCCCTTGCTAACAGTATTGGCAGCTTGCTTCATATTCCTTGTAATGCTGCAGGCAAGGTCTAAATGTTCTGCACAATAAGAAAAAAAATATCCAGGGATGTGTCTGAAATGTATTTTAAACTTGAATTCATTCCACTCTCTCCTGAAGGCACAATGGAGTGTATATGTGTGTATGTAGTAATGTGAGGAAATGCTTAACCATATCAGTTCAGAACTGAAATGAGAAACTGAGCTAACTAGAAGGAAAAAAACCTCTAATGGCAGCCAAAGGTTAGAACCAAAAGTTAAAAGTATCGCAATTACCTGTAATTAGTTGATTTCCCACTTTTAAAACTGTGGCATTGCAAAGTTACTTCTCAAAAGTAACAAAACAAATGGAAACAAAGCTATTGTAGCAGTATAATACATACATTTTTCTTTGTTTAATAAGCATTTTGATTGAACATTTTTTTCATTCTCATGTCCATTATAATATTTTCACTGCAAGTTAAGGAAAAATGATAGAGAAGTGAGAGCAGCATTGTACTGTGGTTTGAGCATTGGACTACAGATATTAGCTACACTGTAGAATTAATGTAGTTTGACGTTAATTTAGCTGTCATGACTCAATGCTACGGAATCCTGGAATTTGTAATTTGGTGAGCCATTGGCTTCTGATAGAAAAGGCTAAAGATCTTGCAAAACTACTTCCAGGATTCTATAGCATTTAACCATGGCAGTTAAAGTGGTGTCAAACTTGTTAATTCCACAGAGTGGTGCATCCTATTACTCTAAAAGCCAGGTTTTAATTCTTGCTCAGCCATGAAACTGGGTGACCTTGGGCACCTCCCACTCTGTCAGCTCCACATGAAGGCAATAGCAAACCTCTTCTGAACAAATTATGCCAAGGAAACTCTGTTATAGGTTCACCTTAAGAACATCTTAGGTTGGAAGTGACTTGAAGATACACAACAATGAGCAAGGTAAGAAAGCTGTGTGCCACTTTGTAAATTAATAATAACAATGATTTACTTTCTAAGCACTATGAAACTTTGTAAAATTTGTAAAAGTAGATAGAGCCAACTCCCATGAGAAAAATGTGCAATTAATCATTACAGCCAATAAAAGATTTGAAATGAGCAACTCAAAGGTCACCAATTTTCAACATGGAGAAATGGAACATCCCATGTGGAGAGTGACTTAATCAAGGAATTGGCCAGAGGCAGCCACCTGGAAGTCAAATGCTTCATGGAGCTGATAATAATGTGGGGAAAGGCCACCTTAATGCAGCCTTCCTCTTGTTAACCAAGATTGGATGATAGTCCAAATTCTGAGCCATTGGGCTGATTCTGGAACTGTTCTCACATGTTTCTGAGGCTTGGGTGTTCCAGGGACACAATACTGTCAGCTCCCATAATTCATATTGCAGGAGTCTCTGGCTACAACATGGGTCCTACTAATTGACTGACACCTTCATTGACATCAGCCAGGGTGACAAGGTGATCAAGGAAGTAAGAGGGAGATGAAAGTCAATGGCAGACAAGTAGGACTCATGTCACAGTGGGAGACTACCATTTAAACATGGCTGTCATGTCCTCTCATAACCTTTATTTTCCAAGTAAATCATATCCAGCTCTGTAAATTGTTGCTAATAGAAATTAGAGCTGAGGGAGTTGCGAGATGCAGGGAAGTAAGCCAATGCATTTACTGCCAGTTTTCAGTTGATTTGGCTGATTATCAGATCAAAAATCACCTGAAACTTAGTGGAGAGATTTCAGTTTTTCAAGAGTAGGAGACTTTTGGGAATCCACATGGCCAGGCCTCCCATCACCCCCACTGCTATGATTTGCTCACTCCCATTGCCTGTACATATATTTCATTCTGGGTAACATGGATGAAATGGCCTTTCTTTCCTTCTCCATTCTGTGCTAACCCAGTGGCATTAGAAAGGTTGCAAAAAGTGGCCATGAGACATCAACACTTGATTCTTTTATGTTTAATGGATCAGAGGTTGCCTTGGTTTCCAAATGTTTGTTTGTTTAAGTGAGGTTGGTTCAGACATGCTATTACAACTGAGAACATATGTGGTTTTTAGAGCAATTAATTGTAATACAAGCATCTTTCTATATCTCCAAGATGGAAGTGCTAGAAAAACCCAGCTTCTTCAAAGGCACCAGTTCTTCCTTCTGAAGAGTGTTTGCCAGTGCCATCTGAAGTGAATGCTTTGTTTAAAAAAAAATGTTTCAACCTCTCTGACCAAATGTTGGTGCAGCTTGACTGATAGAATAAATATGCAGCAGCAAACTCTGAATTTTGTTTAAAACTTTAAATTTTTGTTCATGTTTGAAATAAAAAAAATTGAAAACATGATCCTGGCATATTATCAGTCAGCTCGCATCTCATTCCTAGGAATGCTGAACACATTGCCAGATGTTTGCCAATTTTTTGGACTGGAGAATTGCAAACATGGTTCTTTAACAGTGTGGTCTGTTAAGACTGAACCTCCAGTTGCTCACTTGTCTGACACTTTAACAGCTTCCTTCACTGGTTATAACAAATCTCCACTACCATATTAGCTGCAATCCTTTACAAAGTTATGTGGTGAGTAAGCTACATTGGAGAAAAACAAGAGACTGAGTACTCAGGTATACCATCATTTCAGAATAGGTTACAAATCTATTTGGCAACCATTTGAACCACTTTGACTGCCAGAATACTATCCATTTTTTCTTAGACATGGGATCTTTTCATTTTGCTAGCAGGTACACAGTTATTTTAAGGGTTAGGGTTAGACATGGGATCTTTTCATTTTGCTAACAGGTTCACAGTTATTTTAATTGTAAACATTTTCATTTTGATAGTTTATTCAGGGGGTCCAGTGAGTGAATGTGTGCTTTCCAGAATAGAAGAGAATGCCTATTCAGAGTTTAGTACTACTAACCAATATTTCAAATTAGGGAGATGGTCCTAATGGTCCATGGAGCCCTTTCCAAGTTTTGATTCAACTTGTAGTTTTGGCATGCCATCTGATCCCATGGAAAAACTTTGCACCAGTGCTTGGAAGTGTTACTACAGTTCACAGAACCTTTCTAGCAGCAAGTATTTTTTCAAAGTTAGTCTATAAAAGTACACAAAAAACTAATATCAAGTAAAAGGGGGAAAGTGGACTGCAACTATGCAGAGCCAGTGTCTGGGCTGAAATTGGCCACAACCTTTTTGGAGTTCATATAGTATTAGAAGAAAGTGCAAAAGCTGGGTTGCAGCTAAACATAAAAAAATCAATATTATGGCAACAAGAATGATTGATAACTGGCAAATAGAGGGAGAAAACATGGAGGCAGTGACAGACTTTGTATTTCTAGGTGCAAAAATTACTGCAGACGCAGACTGCAGCCAGGAAATCAGAAGACGTTTATTTCATGGGAGGAGAGCAATGGCCAATCTAATTAAAATAGTAAAGAGTAGAGACATCACACTGGCAACCAAGATCCAATAGTAAAAGCAATTGTATTCCCCATAGTAACCTATGGATGTGAGAGCTGGACCATAAGGAAGGCTGAGCGAAGGAAGATAGATGCTTTTGAATTGTGGTGTTAGAGGAAAGTTCTGAGTGTGCCTTGGACCGCGAGAAGATCCAACCAGTCCATATTTCAGGAAATAAAGCCTGACTGCTCATTGGAGGGAAGGATAGTAGAGGCAAAGATGAAGTACTTTGGTTACATAATGAGAAGAAAGGAAAGTTGGGGAAAATGGAAGGAAAAAGGTAGAAGGGCCAACCAAGGACAGGATGGATGGATGGATGGATGGATGGTATATCCTCGAAGTGACTGGCTTGACCCTGAAGGAGCTGGGGAGGGTGACGGCCGACAGGAGCTCTGGTTTGGCCTGGTCCATGAGGTCATGAAGAGTCAAAAACAACTGAATGAATAAACAACAAAATAGTATCAGACTAATCTAGAGGGCCAGTATGTTTTCACTGAACCTGCTTCCTCTCAAGTGTTAGAACTCAAAAGTGTTAGAACTCAAGTGTTAGACACTGGGAATGTGGCGCAGCTGGCTAAGTGTCAGCTGCATAAGATCTCTCTGACCAGTAGGTCATGAGTTCAAGGGCTGCTCGGGTCAAGGTGGGTGCTCGACCTTTAAGTGTAGCCTGCTGTCAACCTTTGCAGCCCGAAAGACAGTTGCATCTGTCAAGTAGGAGATAAAGGTACCACATTAAGTGGGGAAGCAAATTTTGACTGAATTAAAGTAGCCCAGGAATGCTGAGGAATGCGGAAGGAACAAGGGACGCTGGGAAAGTTGAGAGATGAGGAGTGCGTCAGCTCCCCCTGGTGGCCAGAGTTCGTCTATATGTGTGTATGTGAAATGCAGGGATTGTCTGCTAAGTCTGTGTACCTGTAATCCCCTTCGCGGTGAGAAGAGCAGAATATAAACAAAGTAAATAAATAAATAAATCTTTTCGCTAGTGGTATCATTGTACGTGACATGAGCCTAGGTCCACAATGGCCTGTACTATTCATATAAACCCCTCCTTTTAATTTGGGATGTGATAACCAGTAACCAAATTTTCAAGCAAAGCTGTAGTTTTGTAGCTCTGCCACATGAATTATGTGGACACTTCTACACTGTCCACTTTGACTGATGTAGTCCCTGATTAGCCCAGTTGTAGCTAAATGGCATACGTGGCCAATCTGACTTAACCAAGGGCAAAGCCTCTTAACACAACTTTCCCCTGGGTTAAGCTAACTTGAATCCCGAGACAGGGTTTGTTTATTTATTTATTTATTTATTTATTTAAAACTTTTGTACCCCGACCTTTTCACCTCTATCGAGGGACTCAGACCGACATTGAGCTTTCTGCCAAGTCAGGGGGTTGTCAAAACAGCTGGGTCAATTCTTAAATGGAACCAGCACCAGCTATTTTGATAGACATGCCATGCTCCCTGGACTCAGCTAGTCCAGGATGTGGGATGGCAGTTCCCTCTCATCCTCTGTGTTGCAGCTGTTATCAGCTGCAACACACTCAGAGCTTCCTGCCAAACTGTGACTTTTCTAAGATGGCTGGGCCTTAGTTACTGGCACTCTGGCTGACGTCAGCTAGAGTGATCCAAAGAGTCAGGTAGGTGTGGTGTTTCAGCTTGCAACAGCTATGACAGGGGGTGGAGTCACTCAGAGTGGTCGTGTTTAGTGTGGCTGGGAAGTGGGGACACCATTCCATCGGTTGTGACCTGTCGGGCATGGGAGGCCCTACTGGGGGCTATTATGCCACCGCCAGCATAGCTCACAACTGCATTCGGGTATGCAAGCCTCTCCCCCACAACAAGGGGGCCCCAACGGAGAGGTATGTTATATATAGCTACTAGGCATGGGAAAAATGAAACGGAAATTAAATGGATTCGTTAGAGATTCGTATGTAATGGGACTTTTGATGTTTTACGTATCGCTGTCGCGAACCAGGAAGTAGACTTTCTATTACGGCACTTCGGGGCGCCATTTTTGTATCTGGGTCGTAAAGCATTCGTATGGTTTCTTTGCCCTTAGTAAGCGTGTTTTGTCATTGGCTGATGGATACCAGGTGGACATACCCTCCCCTTCACTCCACTTTTCCTTTAGCCAATCAGAGGCAAAGAAACATGGATGGGGTGAGCGAGGGCCTCCTCCTCTCTCGCCAATGACAGGCCTGCGAGAGAGAGGAGGAGAGGCCTCGCGCCCCTCTCTCTCTCTCTAGCCTCGATCCATGCATCGGGCTAGAGAGGCAGAGAGGCGCGGGGCCCTTTCTCGCAAGATGGGTCGGCTTATATCTTAGCGGGGAAAGGGCTGCCGTGCGGGCGGCCCCTTCCCGCTAAGAAATAACCCGACTCCAGGCCTGGGAAACAGTAGTAAACTCAGCCTTCGGGCTGCTTCCAAAGCGCGCTTTGGAAGCAGCTCGGGTTTGATTGAGTAATTTCCTCCTGTTTCCCAGGCTGTCCCTCAGAAGCGGAGGGACAGCCTGGGAAACAGGAGGAAATTACTCCGATTGAGGCCCCTTTCCAGCTAAAATATGCCGACCCAGGCTTGGGTCGGCTTATATTTTAGCTGAAAAGGTGCCCTCGCTCACCCCTTCGCCTCTCTCTAGCCTCGATCCATGGATCGAGGCTAGAGAGAGGCAGAGAGGCGCGCGGGGTCCCTTTCCAGCTAAAATATGTCGACCCAGGCTTGGGCCGCTTATATTTTAGTGGGAAAGGGGCCCAAGACGCCCTCTGTCTCTCTCTAGCCTCAATCCATGGATCGAGGCTAGAGAGAGGCGAGGGGGTGAGCGAGGGCGCCGCAGCGGGGGGAAGAGGGGCGAAGAAGAGAAAAGAAGGGATGGGGAACCAAAGAGCAAAGGAAGGAATGAAAGAAGAGGGTAGAGTAGGGAGTAAGGAGGGTAAGGGGAAATAATAAGGGGGAGAATCGACTTCACTTTCACAATTGTCCTGAGAGCTAGTAGCTAGCTACTACCTCTTATATTTATGTTACACATCTACAGCTCCACTTAATTGCACTGCAGAGGTGAAGGGGAATGTTCCCCCCTTGATTTTTAACTGTTTCCCTGCTTTTCCTACTTTAGAACCACTTTAGAATTTCGTTAGTACTTAAGTTACATTTTAGCACTTTTTGCAAAAATTTTTGTAAGTCTTTAATATACTAATCAAAAAAAATCCCCCCCCATTTGATTTTAGAATAGCGATTTTAGGATTCTAACCCAAGCCTAATAGCTACTAGGCATGAGAAAAATGAAACGGAAATTAAAAGGATTCGTAAGAGATTCGTATGTAATGGGACTTTTGAGGTTTTACGTATCGCTGCCGCGATCCCGGAAGTAGACTTCCTTTACGGTTCTTGAGGCCAACAATTTGCTTTTAGGATCGTAAGAAATTCTTAAGTATTAATTAATTAATTATTGTACTACTCACTTCTCCCTGTCTTCTCCCCCTCATTTCCTTCCCGCCTTCATTCAGCTTCTTCTTTTTCCCGCATTTCTATGAGGAACTGGAAGTGACGCTGCTGCTAGGTAGGCTAGGCAATGCATTCTGGAAAGTGTAGTCCTCCAGGCTTCCCCCCCTCCTTCTCTTCCCCGTTGCTCTGCTGCCATGCCCCATCGCAGGGGCCTGCTTCACACACACACACACACACACGCGTGCGCTTCTCCTCTCTCTCCCTGCGCTCTCTCAGATGCTTCTCTTCCCCGTTGCTCTGCCTTGCCCCATCGCAGGGGCCAGCTTCAGCCCTCCAGGTACGTGTTTTGGACTTCAACTCCCACCATTCCTCACAGCCTCAGGCCTCTTCCTTTTCCTCTCAGCCTGGGCAAACTTGGGCCCTCGCTCCTCAGGATCGGGTGAGAGAGAGGCAGCGAGGAGCGAGGGGGGGGGCTCCTCCTCCTTTTCTTTTGCTGCTTCCAAGAATAGAAACCCCCCTCCCTCCCTCCTTCCCTCCCTCCCTCCTTCCCTCCCTCCTTCCTATTTGGAGAGTCCCATCTAGAATTCAGTGTGGTTTATTAAAGTTTTGTTTACAACTCCCAGAAATCCCAGCCAATTTACCAGCTGTTAGGATTTCTGGGAGTTGTAGGCCAAAACCATCTGAATGCGCATGCTCTGGCATACGATTACTAACGAATTTCGTTAGTACTTAAGTTACATTTCCGAAATTTTTGGGAAATTTTTGTAAGTCTTTGATATACTAATCAAAAAAAATCCCCCCCCTCCATTTGATATAAGAATCGCCATTTTAGGATTCTAAAACATGCCTAATAGCTACATAGTCTCATTGACCTCTAGCTTGCACAAGCAGTACAAAAATCCCCCATTCTGCATTGCCTACAAAGACCAATGGGACAGTGAAAGATTAGTACACGGGCTTATATACTTTAAATTATTTTCAGTGGCCAGGGTAAGCAGAAGCAGTTCATGCCACTATTTCTTAGTCTTCTGCTCTCCAAAAAAATCGAAATCCTGAGCCAGGGTTTGGCTGTGGTGTGGCCTTTAGCAGAGATGCAGGAGGTTGTATCAAAAGTTCCTGTTGTGTTACAAAGAGTTGCAGTGAAAGTGTCCAAGGGATCTCACTCTTCTGATACATTATGAACATCCCCTTACTTGTGCTGCAGCCTATACAATAGCCTTCATAAGTAATGAGGCCATCTGATCCTGTTAGAAGGGATCAGTCCTAAAACTACATCTTTACTCCTGTCCCACCCTCCTCAACCTTTTCATTGGGGAAGATTCCACAATCAATTCAGGGGGAGGATAAAACCTTTATAACACCATCCAAAGCCGTAGAAGTAATCAACTTTATTTTGGACTATGCTAGACAAGACTCCCTTCTTTTTTAAGATGAAGTCCAAATCTCTTGAAAGTAACTTGTTTCAGGTCACTGATTTGGCTTTTTCCAAAGCAGATATATGCTCATATTGTATTAATTATGAGGCAGGTAGAACGAAAGGACTAAACTGACTTTCCTGACTGCATCACAAAGTTAGGCCAAGGAAAATAACTGAACTAAACTAAAATTATTGTTTCCTCACTCAGACTGTGACCTAGGAATTTTGGAAACTCTGAGACATCGGTAGAAAGTAACAGCATAAGAAGCAAACACCCAGTTCATTTACTGGCATAAGATGTTAAGTTATAAAGGTATATTAATTACATTTTTGGAGAGTAAGCTATAAAATAACCACAAGGAGTTTTATAGCAGTGGTATTTCAAGGTATTTTGAGCGGGAGTTTTATCAGAATGACATGTTAATGAAACATTACTCATTGGAAACAATAGTTCATTTATTATTGCTACAAGGTAAAACTATAAGCCCAGAAATTTCACTTCCTTAATGTGGGTGGTCATTGGCATAAACCCTCTTGTCTTCCATAAATTAAGTTCAATGTTAGAAAAAAGAACTACTTGAAAGAGTTGTGAAATTAAGAACCATATCTGAAAGTAATACCTGTAACTTTAGGAAGTAGTATCTTAAAGTAACATCTGATATGATGGGAAAGGCAACAAGGCAAGTAACTCTTCTCTGGTTTTTAAACTTTTGTAGCACATTATCTACACTTCTCCATATGGCAGTGGTTTCATTGGCAAGTAGGGAGATGGTTGCATACGTGTATCATGCAAATGTAGTTTTATAGAAAGATGGATGTGAACCTAGATTGTATCTGTACTATAGGTAAAGGTTTTCCCCTGACATTAAGTCCAGTCATGTCTGACTCTGGGGTTGGTTCTCATTTCCATTCTAAGCAAAAGAGCTGGCATTTTCCATAGACACCTCCAAGGTCATGTGGCCAGCATGACTGTATGGAGCACTGTTACCTTCCTGCCAAAGCAGTTTCTATTGATCTACTCACATTTGTATGTTTTCAAACTGCTAGGTTGGCAGAAGCTGGGCCTAACAGCGGAAGCTCATGCCACTTCCCGGATTGGAACCTGCGACCTTTCAGTCAACAAGTTTAGCAGCTCAGTGGTTTAACCCACTGCACCACCGGGGGCTCCCTGTGTACTATACACTTGCATTAGTTTGATAGTATCTTAATACAGGTTTATTATAAGGAATCCTGGTTATCTGGCACAGTTTAAACACTTAATTTATTTCATCCTCAACCCCTCATTTCTAAGATGGTGTTGGTACTTTCCAGTACGGTACCTCACTATACTACAAGCCTCAGGATTGATTAGAGTGGAGCCATGGTGAGTAAAGGGGTCTGAAAGTGATATATCTGAGTCATTGCTAACATAAATCTTCTTGATATAAATTGATCTAATTTAACTAAATACAGATCAAATCCAGCCAATTCCTTTTACTGATGTACTGTAATCGTGCATTTATGTGCTAAAACAGTGTATGTTTGTGTGTCTTCAAGTTGCCTGCTGACTTATATTGACTCCCCAAGAATTTCATGGGGTTTTCTTAGGCAAGGAGTACTTAGAAGTAGTTTGTCTTTTCTTTCTTCTGAAATGAATCCTACAACACATGGTATTCATTGTCAATCTTACATCCATGTATTAAGCAGGGCTGACCCTGCTTAGCTTCCAAAATCAGTCAGGATTTGGAGCCATTGGGGAATTTAGTACAACTGTATAAATGAAATTGAGTGTGTGTGTTGCCTTCAGGCCTTCTATCGACTTATAGTGACCCCATGAATGTCATATAGATTATGCCTGTTTGCAGCAACCCTGGCCTAGAGACATTCTTTTGTCCAATTTATAACGCTAATGCTTAATACAGTGTGGTTCTTTTCTTTTTAGTAGTGTCTATTTTGTAGAGGCAATTAATCTACATGTCTCCCTCCTAGCTTCCTACCCTCTTTAGTAGCTTCAGTATGAACACTACTAAACAAATAATGGAATAACTATGGTGCTAGGTGACTTTGGTTCTGTTTTGACCTGTCAGCATTGAGATCTATTTGGTGAAAATCTGCTGTGTGTTAACAGGTAGCTGTTCAAACACAGATGCTGCCTGTGTCAAGGGATTTTTTTCTCTTCCCTCCAACCCTTTTTTGTCTAAGAGAGCAGAGGCAAATATTGATCCTCTATTGAGTTCCAAGAGGAAGGCTTTAGTAGCACAATAACTTGAGGTGGAAGCTGAGATGAATCCCAGAGCTAAGGAATTTAGGATACTAGAGGCTCATATTTGCTAATCAGGCAGTGCTTGAACTGACACTAATCCCTTTGGGCGAGGTGGCCATGGAGCTTTCATTTTAGCCATTTTCTAATTAAAAGTGTTTACAGATAAGAGATTTTGTTTATCTGACATTAATTACAGAAGTTTTTCATAACAAGAAAGACATTTCCTGTCACTCTTTCACATGCCTAAGCAGTCTTTAATAAAACCCACTATTTTTATATCTCAGATCAACAAATTAAATAAAAATCATACCAAAAGCGTATATGATTTGTTGTTATTATTTTTGTTGTGTGCTTTCAAGACATTTCACACTTATGGCAGCTCCATTCTAAACCCTATCACAGAATTTTATTGGCCAAGGTTTGTTTGGGAAAGGCTGGTTTTCAATTCTCTGAAGTTGAGGAAATGTGACTTGCCCAAGATCATCCAGTGGTTTTATACACTTGAGTGTGGGCTGAAACCCTGATCTCCCAGAATGCTAGTTCTACTCTCAAAGCCCTATGCCACAAATGGAATAACAAAAGTATCTCTTTGAAAATGTAGGTTTCACCAACTTATCTAAAAAGCTACACTCTGAGGAAGGACCCTCTCATGAGATATGTGTGCTCTGGAGATTCCCATAAAATTACCAATAGTCACTTGGCTGGACCAGAGCGACTTGCAGTTTCTCAAGTTGTTCCTGACACAACCCCCACCCCCACCCCACCCCCTACCCCAGCAAATAATGTCACACAATGGTGAATAGAAGTTGAACCCCAACAGATTTGGATAGTGAGAGCTGCTCTATAGCCTGGATGAGAGACATGGGGCACATCCACACTGACCTCTTAAGTCAGTTTCAAACTGGTATTGAAGAAGAGGTTAGACTATGTAGATGGTAACGTATTTTGAGGCCTGGATGGTGATTAAACCAACCACAGAGCACTGGTACACATTAAAGACTTTCTTTTGCATTTTTTATGGTTGTTTGCTGTCTAGCTACCACAGTTTATAGCTAGATTCAAACTACATTGAATGGTCAGGGTAGAGGGGGCTATGGTTAGAATTCCTATACTTCGTTCAAAACCAGTAGCTTTATTGTCCTCTTACTGGGTCATCTACATAGATTGTGGGTTATTTCTGTATTACAAAGTTACAACTTGTACAGGCTTTGCATCAACTTAAGAGCAACAATGTCAATATACAGAGTTTATGCAAGTCTAGCCCACTGTGTGAATTGAAGCAGAACTTCAGTTTTAAATATCCAATTTGGCACTGTTCCTTGATTTTCCAATGTCTCAGATCTAGGGGGTTTGTTTCAGACATTACCTTTGCTGTGAATTTGCATGGGATTTTATTATGGAGTTTTGCAACTCTCCTGGGAATCCTCTGGTAGTAGCTGTGCACACGGCTGGTACCCCATCTGCAATATATATGCCTCTGAATAACAGTTCCATGCCAAATTATACATAAGGGAAATCTTCCAGCTTTAGTTTTTATATTATAAATTATTGAATGCAACACAAAAATTGGCCATGCAGACTTTCTAAAAATACTTACTTTTGTCATGCCTATAGGAAACTTCAAATGGTTTATTTCAGGGGACCTAGGAGATTAATTTTCATTAAAGACGTAATTTCCCTTTAAAAATACTAATAATTTAAATTTCTCCTTTTACAAAAACAGTTTAAAATGAGATTCTTCAGAGCTAAAAGCCAAGCGATCTGAAAAATGTACACTACCTTTTAATATAAAATACAAAATAAAAAGAGACTTTGGACTGTTTGCTTCCAGACAGTTCTTCCTATGTAATGTATCGGGTCTATTGATATATTACATCAAAGTAAAGATAGTTAAATCCAGATTTTTTTTTAAACTACAGATCCATAGGCCATAACATATATGCCAATATTGCCTTCAGTCTTGCCAGGTGTTTCTTCCCAGTCATACCTGCAGAGCCTTGAATAAAGAACAATTTGATCAGTTTGTTTGCATTGCCAGTTTGCTCGTAGCCCCCACAAAATGAAGCAGGAAGGGATTCCTGGCAGGATAGTCAACAGTTCACTTATATAGTTATATTGGCTGCTTACCCATTGCCTTAGTGTTGCCAAGCTATGAATATTTCCATACACTGTTCCTATTCCGGGAGCTCGGTCCATAACAAGAAGTAAGGTTGTGCTGGATCAATGTGTTTTTCTTCTGGTGGGAGGTATTTCTCATATTTTAAAACAGTATGTCTTTCATCTCTAACATGTAGTGTCTCAAAAATGTTTTCTACAAATATTCTGCATCTTGGAAACCTAGAGTTATTTAGAAGAAAACACTCTTACCTTATTTTCTTCCACCATGAAAAGTGTAAGATTCAGGGGTGCAGGACAGTGGCTCCCACTCTGTAGATTTATTCTACCCACTTCCTTGGGCAGGTGTAGACAGCAAGCTAAACCTGTTCATATTTGGCATGTCCATGGTTAGTGTGCTTGAGACCTGACAGCAAATTCACACACAGACCTGTCAGTCCTGATATATATATATTAGCTGATCCGTGCACGCGTTGCTGTGCCATAGTCTGTGGCTAACCCCTTCTACCCACATGGTGGGAAAGCACAATCAAAGGACTCTTGACAGATGGCCATTTTGCCTCTTGTTGATAACATTAAGAGACCTTTAGCAGTTTGCTCAGGATGAGTTGGGATTTGTATCTTCCTTTTGTTGTATTGTAGTCCTGTCCCACTGTATTCCCAGGCCTGGGGCAACAAAGTGAATGTTTGTATGTATGTGGATATGTGCCAGCTTTCTGATTGGTTGCCACTGTGGGATTATTTGGCCAGCACCACCAACATTCCAACTCTCTAAACTGCCAGAGGGGGGGGTGGCTGATTCTAACTGAGGGGGCCAGCCACCACCAACATTCCGACACTCTAAACTGCCAGAGGGGGTGGCTCCCAGCCTCTACATTCTAACTGAGGGAGTATTTGAATAATGCCTCTAATTGGCCAGCACCACCAACATTCCGACACTCTAAACTGCCAGAGGGGGTGGTGTGGGGGATCATGGGAGTCGTAGTCCAATTGTTTTTTTTGTATTTTTGGTCGTGTTGTTTAATTTTTATTTGATTTTTTTGGGTGGTAAACATACCTTGTGGGGTTTTGTGTGTATGTGGGCTGATTTGGTGTGTCTGCCTTGTATGGTTTTGCTGTCTATAGGCTACTTAGGATGACAGCTCTCTTGATAGATAGATAGATAGATATCTGAGGTGCTCCGGACCTCATGTGGTGATCCCAATGGATACACAAGCAGATTTCTTATCTCACTCTACACCCAACTGTTTATTTGAGCACTATTTAATATTTAAGAAAGAAAGGAATGGTTGCAGAGAGTTCTAATTTTTTTCCAGTTGTGCTTCCCTTTAACCACCTGCGTGTCCATGGCTCCATTCTTTTGACAGCCCGATCAGCTGTTTTGGGCTTTTAAAACATGTGCACTGGAGCAGTCCACACAGGGAGATGGGAAGAAAGTCACATGATTTTCATGATTGAAGAAAAATACAGTCATGTAAAGGTACACATTTTTTTAGTGGAATTTGGTTTTAAGCACACCTTTTAAACACGTGCTTTTCAGCTGCTAACTCGATTCTGCCTACACATTCCCCAAATGTCATTCAGCCCCGCTATCCCTGTTATTCCTGGGTTTTAACTGTATGATATAACTCCAACCTCCTCTGTCATTGAGTTAGTTGTTGTTTCTAATTTTCATCAAGTTGTCTTTGACTTGTGACAACTCTATGAATGAGAAAGCTCTAAATAATCAACAACCCTGATCAGGTTTTACAAATCCAGGCTTCCTTGATTGAATTTATCCATCCCTAATGCTCTTTTCCTACTGACATCTACTTTGTCAAGCATTGATGCCTTTTCTAGCGAGTCATGTTTTCTCGCAATAAGTCCAAAGTGCAATATTTTATTTATTTATTTCTGTATTTATTTATTCAGTTTTGTATGCCGTCTTTCCTTGAGGGCTCAGGGCGGCTTATAGAGAGTATAAAAACACACTTTAAAACAACTGAAAAAAATAAACTTTTAGCTAAAAACAATAAAACTATTTACAACTAGTTAACCAAATCAGACCTTGAAAGCTTGCTGGAATAAAAACGTCTTGCACGCTCTGCGGAACTTTGTTAAATCTCTCAAAGCTCGCACATCTTCAGGCAGAGCGTTCCATAGACTTGGAGCTCTGATCGTAAAAGCTTGCTGTCTTGTCAATGTCAGCCAACATGAGCAGCAGCTAGGAATTATGAAAAGATTTTGGTCAATGGAGCTCACTGACCTCTGGGGTCGATATGGGGTGAGACGATCCCTCAGGTATGATAGCCTTTGACCATATAAGGCCTTGAGGGTGATAATCAACACTTTGAAGGAGACCCGGTGCTCCACTGGTAGCCAGTGCAGCTGCTGCAATATTGGTGTTATGTGAGCTCTTACTGGCATACCAGTGAGAAGCCTAGCAGCTGCATTTTGCACCACGTTGAGCCTCTGGATCACCGACATAGGTAGGCCAATGTAGAGGGCATTGCAGTTGTCAATTCTCAAGGTGACCGTAGCCTGGATCACTGTGGCCAGATCCTCCCTGGTCAGATAGGGAGCCAGTTGCCTAGCCTGCTGGAGATGGAAAAAAGTCACTTTGCTGGCATTGGAGATCTGAGCCATCATTTTGACTGAATTATGAGGCCATTAAAGAACTCCAGGAACACTGAGGAATGTGGAAGGAACAAGGGATGCTGGGAACACTGAGAGATGAGGAGTGTGTCAGCTCTCCCTGGTGGCCAGAGTTTGCCTCCGTTCGTCTCTATGTTGTGTATGTGGAAACGGCAGGGATTGTCTGCTAAGTATGTGTACCTGTAACCCGCTCTGAGTCCCCTTCGGGGTGAGAAGAGCAGAATATAAATAAAGTAAATAAATGAATAAATAAAATCATTGATAGCCAAGGGTCCATCAGGACTTCTAAGCTCTTCATAGAGGACGATGGACACAGGGGTACACAGTCAAGGTTAGGCAACTGAACAGTCCCTCCACCAGGGTGACCCAGCCACAAGATTTCTGTTTTTGCCGGGTTCACCCTCAACCTGCTAGCATGCAGCCACCCAGTTATGGCTTCAAGGCACTGTTGGAAATTATCAACAGCAGGCTGTCCTTTCGCAGAATGAGCTGAGTGTCATCAGTGTACTGGTAACACTCTAGTCCGTAACTCTGAACCAGTTGAGTGAGAGGTCACATATAGATGTTAAAGAGCAGGGGGGAAAGAATGGCCCCTTGGGGAACTCCACAAACAAGTGGAGACCTCTCAGAAACCAGATCTCCCCTTTCCACTTGCTGTCCCCGATCGTGGAGGAAGGAGGACAGCCATTTCAGGACTGTCCCCTGAACTCCAGCTACGGCGAGGCGGTGGGTCAATAGATTGTAGTCGACCATATCAAATGCTGCCACTAGAGCTAATAACACAAGCAGTGGCGATCCACCTCGGTCAAGCTGGCATCAGAGCTGATCTGCAATGGCCACCAGCATGGTCTCTGTCCCATGCCCGATACAGAAGAATTACCTTACCCAGGAACGAAATGTTCGACACCGGGTGGTAATTTGAGGGAACCGAATGATCTAAGTCCGTTATTTTCAGCAGCGGACATACCACAGGCTCTTTCAGACTCTCTGAAAATCGTCCTTGCTCAAGGGAACTATTTATAACATTCATCAGAGGGCCTCATAACTCCTCCCAACAGGCCTTGACCAGCCAAGAGGGGCATGGATCGAGGAAGCAGATGGTAGGCCTAGCTGCAGTCAAGATTCTGTTGACACCCTCTGTGTCTAGCAAGGTGAAACGGTCAAGGGTAGGCCCGGTAAGTGGCCACGGGGCCTCGATAAAAAGATAAAAGGTAAAGGTAAAGGTTTCCCCTGACATTAAATCTAGTCATGTCCAACTCTGGGGCATGGTGCTCATCTCCATTTCTAAGCCAAAGAGCCATCATTATCTGTAGACACCTCCAAGGTCATGTGGTCGGCATAACTGCATGGAGCGCAATTGAGCACAATAGTCTCATCTTAATCATCTTGGGTTCTAGGGAGAGTTGTGGACTGATTTTTTTTCTTGGATTCATTTATTGTCTTTTGAACACTCTTGTGCTAGCCATAGAACTCCTCTCCAGTATTACATTGCGAAGGAGTTGAAATTAGTTTTCTACATTTATATTTCCTGTTTCCTCCTATGACTTCAGCCCATACCATGTTATTGTCATAACAACACAGTGAAGTAGGCAGAGTAACTTTCTTAAGATCAACCAATCTATTTTATAGCTCAGTAATAACTGGAACCTCAGGCTTTCAAGTCACACTATAAGTTTCTACTTCACCCTTTTTTCGTTTTTTCTCTTTTTTTGTCCACCCATATTGAAAAAGCATTTGTTAATATGCTTATTTCTATAGAAACTCAGGGGGGAAAAGTTCTATCATATAACATCAGAATACAGGGTAAAAAAATATTTACTTTTGTAAATGCAGTGGGGAGGGAGATACTAACACACGGCAAAGCCATCCAAACAGTCTAGTATGAGTTCCATTCCAAAATAAATAAAGGTTACTTAGGAAAGGGGAAGGAGTCCAATATTTACTGGGCATAAATTTATGTTTGAAAAAGAGAATCACAAATAGGAGGTCTGTAAGTCAGTTGTAAAGTGGTTGTGTAAAATGAATGTAAAAGTTTTGTTAGGGTGGGGGAAAGTTTACACATAGCAGTACAATATATGACATTCAAGCAAAATGCCTACAAAGGGGAATATTTTTCTGATGATGGCCACAGGCAATTAAGTCACAGAGGTTAATCAAATTTATGAAGCTTCTCAGTAATGTGTCTGTGTTGTTAATAAAATAATGCTGCAGTGCATTAGCAGGTATTTCACTTTTGACACAATGTAATAATGACCCTTCCTATATGGTTTTATCTGTACTATTTCCTACATGTTTTGGACAGTGGGGCCAATTTAAAATGTAATGATTTTTCCATACATAATTTCTTTCTCTTTTTTATTACAACTTCCAGAACATGGAAAGTGTTTCTTTTTATTAAAAAAAATGAGTAAGAGTTGAACATAACCTCATAAAGTAGAAGAAAAGAGAAAAAAAGATTACTGTTTAAAGTGTTTCATAAAATAAACCCAGGCTCTATTCCAATAGGTGCACCAAAACACATGGAAATTGACTCAGTGGTGATAGGAGCTCAAACTTGGAGTAACTTTGTCATTTGACTGAGATTTGAAAAACCCTGGAAAAAAACACATATAATCTCTACCTGCTCTAAACTTTGGGTTTGCAACTAAAGAAGTCAGAGAGATTGCACCACCTTGGAAGATTTATCTTCATGTAATCTTATTCAGGCATCGTGAGAGCATTTCGCCAGTATGAACTGATGGATTTCATTCCAGTACAGTAGTGAATACAATCTAGGCCAGTGATTGTGAACCTTTTAGAGAATGTTTGCCCAAACGAGGGAGGAAACTCAGAGGATGACAAGCGGGGGCAGGGCAGGTAAATGGGGGGGGGCAGGCAAGCAGGGGACAAGCTGATGAACTGGGGGGGGGGGTGAACCATAGGTTCACAACCACTGATCTAGGCTTCAGCCCAACTTTTAAAGGAACTATGGCATGCTTAATTGTGCTTCTCATATAGTTTCAGAACTTTTGATAATTCTTTAAAAGGTTAGAATAAAAATCATAATACCATAATATTTATTGATTTAAAACATTTATATTTCACCCTTCTCCTCTCTCAGAGGACTCAGGGCAGAGAACAAAATATATACGGCAAACATTCAATGCTGGGACACAAAACCATAAATATATACAAACATTAAAATCACTTATATTCACTTTAAAATCAGTTGTTGAAAAATCATCTCAAGACACCATTCTATTATTGCCTCATTGCACTGCCCTAAAGACTTGGTCCCACAGTCAGGTCTTCACCATTCTTCTGAAGGACAGGAGGGAGGGGCTGATATAATATTGCCAGGAAGAGAGTTACATAACCAGGGGGCAATCACAAAGCAGGCCCTATCTCTCATCCCTGCCAAACACGCCTGTGATGGTGGCGGGACCGAGAGCAGGGCCTCCCAGAAGATCTTAGTTTTCACAGTGATTCTGTGTTTGGACAGATAAACTGGGTTGTGGCCGTTAAGGGTTTTATAGACCAAAGCCAGCACTTTGAATTAATATAATAAGGCCTGCCCTTGTACTTTCTTCTTTGTCTTTCTTCACTAGAAAATCATTCAAAGTCATTGCTATTTTCTGCTAGTATATGATGTAACCCACATATTTTAAATTGCTGATGTTCCTTCCTTTACTTTTCAAGCCTCGTTCTTCTGTGTCTAATCTGGATATATGTATGATATGTTCAGCATACAAATCAAACAGTGCTAGCTTGCTGTTATGCAGGATGAAGATAGCATTAGAAAAATGGCTTTGATGAGCCCGACAGGGGTGGCAGGGGGACAACAACTAAAAATGTTTATTTTATGGTAATTCATTCTGTGACCAAGCTCTTGGATGGGGATGGAATTGATTAATTGAATTTCAATTATTTCAAAGGTAGAAATTGCTTTGATATATGAGCAAATTGAGTTATGAGCTTAGTCACAGAATGAATTAAATTTGCTTGTCAAGGTATCACTGTGTCGTTTTTCTTACAGATAAATAGTCCATTTTATAATTGACATTTACTCAACAGGTTCAGCTCTTCTCAGTCACAGAAATACTGTTAGGGGTGGGGAGAGATAAAGAGCCATCAAGAAAAATTAGCAATCTCTGCTATTTGCCAGGATTACCACTTCTCCCTATGGAAACCATCCATGAAGATACTTTGCAACAGTAATCAATCATTCCCTTGCTATGCTTATTTATTAGTTAACTTCGAATGACTTGCAGTTTACTTGAAAAAGTTACTAAATCATCCATGACAATTAGAAATATGTTCACTCTTCGAGCCAGCAGTAGACACTTCAATCAACTATAGCCTGTTGTTTGAAGGTTGTTCATCATAACATTAGCACATTGACAACAGCCCAATGTTGCCCAACTGCCCACAGGGGTTGCCCAGCTAAGGGCATAGAAGGCAGTTTCCATTGATGCAGACTTCACATTACATCCCTAAGCCTACTTGGTCCAACAGATGGATATTTGGAAAAATACAATGGAATCCCATTTAATGAAGATTATAGCCCATTCAGTTGTTTAGCTGATGCTGAGTATGTGTAAGAAGGAAGCAGCCGTTTGTACCCTGCCCTATGTGTATCAATCAGAATGACCATAAGGTGTTTCAATGTGTACAACTCTATATGCTGAAAGTTCTTTCTACACCACTTGGAAGCCCCAGTGATCATGCCAGCAGAGATCTCTTGTATATAGCAGTATGTTCAGGGCTTCTGAGTATTCAAGGACCTGTTGAGTAGGTATATACTCATAAGAATATATTGCTTGCTGTTCATTCCAGGTATAGCCAGTGCTTGTTAGAGTCTTCTGAGGCAGGGACACTTCAACACTCACTTCTACCAATTCCAAAAGAACTGGTTCCCTTTATCACCCCTATCCCCATCTGAGCAGATCTATAACTATAATTCTAGGTTACCTGTAAGTAAAGTAAAATGAGCTTTCTTGCATGACCTAAATGACTCATTAGACTCAGGCATATAGAGCCTGGATAGCAAGGCTTCTTAAATACCTCTCCAGTTACTTCCCAGGACCCTTTTGATTTCCAGACTGCATTGCTGGATCTGCTTGTCCAGCCATTCCTTTGTCATTGTATTCTCTGAACTATCTTCTGATGGCACTTAATAAGGCAATTTAGGTCAAAAACTGCAGGGAACAGGACTGTCTCTTCCTCAGCTTGGTGGAGGAATAACATTGCCTAAGATGAGGAAATTCTGGAGTGGCTTAGCAAAGGATCATTCTAGTCAGCACCTTAAAGTAGGCTGAAAAGATCTTGAGCAAAGATGGGTTTGTCCCTTCTCTTGACAGGTCAGCTAACTTCCTACCATTGTCTTGAATGCTGTGATGCTTTCCCATGCCTTACTCCTGCTTGCTGATTTAGATCATCCGCTGACATTCTCGCTTCTACAAACATTTGTTTGCTCTGCTGATGCTGAATAGGACGTGGTGCATCCCTGTAGTACTAAATAACTGAGAAGAGTTTCCGTGGGATGTGGTATATTGGTGTTAACCTGTTGCAGAAATGCAGAACTTTAAAACAGCACTTTCCATGCAATCTAGTGTACGTATGGAATGGAGCTATGTCTCTGTAGCTAACAATTCTGATGCTACCTCTTACAGAACCCAATATTTAATTATTTTCCTGTATCTGAATGTAAAACAAGCATTCATGTTGATTTGAGGCTCCCTGGAGATAACATCCTTGTTATATGTCCAGTCACAGGAAAATAGTGGTATAAGTGTTATTACTCCAGCTTTCCAGTGACAAAAAGTATTGTCTTGGGTGAGGGTTGCTTAAAATATGTTTTAAAGGGAGAACTTTTATTTTTGACTGGCTGGTAGAGGTTCAACATTTCCAATGATAAAAAGTGCTGCAATAGTATAAATCAGACCTGCTTGCCTGTTCCACTTCTGTAAATTCCCAAAATTAAAAAGCCCAACAGTTTTTTCTCCAGTACATTCAGTTCCTCCGAATTTAGTCCCAGTATCCTTCTGTCATAAACCAACTCCTTTTTCCTTTGTGTTATGCATCCAGTACACTTTTAACTTTTCACAGTGATTTATGTGCAGGAAATGGAGAGTATGACATCTTGTTTGTGTGTTTATGTGCATGTAATATCTTTAATATGAAACTAGTTGCCACTTAATTTTAAAGGGCAAAGACCTTCATTCACTATGTATTGTATACAATTTATGAGTCTCCACTTTCCCAGACGTCATATCACAGAACCAGTGCAAGACCCGAGTGACTAGCATTCCTTTTTAATTTAATTTCCTTTCATAAATAGTTTCATTAAAGATCAGTTATTCAGGCTGAGAAAATATTACGTGAATAGAGAAGTCTAAGGGCTCATTCACAGCTTGTGGCTTACCCTCGAGTAATGGAGTCCATCACTCAGTATTAACTGGAGTGTGAACACAGCCACTCAGAACCAACTGATGCTTCTAATCCTTAGTTATTTACACCTTAGAGGTGAGGCATGAGGTAATTTTAGTAACTCACCTTGTTTTACTGAAATATGGAAACCTCTCCTCCTCCTCCTGGATAATAGAGATGTAAGCTAGAAAGGTCATTTTATTAGTCCTGCTATTTAACAAATAAAACAAAACAAAATGAAAATTTGAAACTCATTACAAATTTGATACTAATCATTACATAGTGGTCTCTCCTCTCTAAGATCACAGGATAGACACAGGCAATTGAAGCTTGGCATAAAAGAATAGCTCTTTTGGGGGGAAATCCATCTATTGATCAAGAAAACAGAAATGAGAAACTAAAATTAGGTGGTTGCCTTTTGATTATTTAATCTCGGACAGAGGTGAGTTTTCACCACCTAAATAGTCATATATGATTTATGGATAGATGTTTGGGTGAATGTATTAATGTTGCTGTCTCATGCTGTGAACCTATGAAGCTAAGATTTCACATATGCATAGAGAAATTATTTTTAGAAATAATATATGAGGGGTAATGCACTTCTTATTTGTAAAAATATAATTGTGATACTATGTCATAGTTTTCTTAATAATTTTTCAAAGATCTTTCTTCATCCATCACCACCAAAAGTGTTGAAGAAACTGGAAATACATGGGCACTTTGGGGGTTAACATTCTAATTTTTCTGCTGTCCATGGTGATTCTAGGCTCACTCAACATATATTCATTTCTTTGTTATTGCTTTTACTTGTAATCATGACTGCTTGACTAAAAGCAAAAAGTGGGTGCTAGAAATAATATCATATGAAAGCAGGCTGGCACAACCTGGGGATCACAACCAGATACAGTGAAGACACCTGCTCTTGCGCTTTGCTTCTCTGCTGCTGAGTACGCATGCCCAGTATGAAATACATCTCACCATGTTAAAACAGTGGATGTGGCTCTTAATGAGACACATCACATTATCACAGGATGTCTACATCCTACACCACTGGATAAAATACACTGTTTAGCTGGTATTGCACCACCTGATATCCACTGGGAAGTATCAGCTAGCAATGAAAGGGTCAAGGCATTGACATCTCTGACCCATCCTCTGTTCGGATATCAGCCAGCATGCCAACAACCTAAGTCAAGAAACAGTTTCCTAAGATCTACAGAGATACTTGCAGGAATACCTCAGAAAGTGGGAGTCCAAATGTGGCAGATTAAAACCCAGAACCTCAATCCGTGGCTGATACCGAATGAGAAACTCCCTCCTGGGCACACAGAAGACTGAGCAATGTGAAAGGTGGTAAACAGAGTGCACTCTGGGATGACAGGATGCACAGCCAATCTTAAGAAATGAGGCTACAGAGTGGAGTCCATGACATGCGAGTGTGAAGAAGAACAAATCACAGACCACTTGCTATAATGCGTTCTGAGCCCTGCCACATTCACATCGAGGACCTTCTCACAGTGACACCAGAGGCACTTGAAGTGACCAGCGTCTGGTCAAAAGAAATGTAGCATAATTCAAAGTTATTAACTTTGTTTATGGTTTTTAAACATTATAACTGTATTTTCAATCTGCTTCTTTTTGCCTTTGTCACATTTATTGCAAAAATATTTTATATCCATATATTAAAAGGATGTGTGGTTTAATGGGTTGAGGATAGAAAAGTGTGGGGAGGGGGTAGGATATTTTGGGGGTTGGAGGGGTTTGGGGATGGGGTTTTTTCTCTTCCGGTCCATTCCACAGGGAGATTATTTTTGCTTTCCCATTTTCCTTTCTTTTTTTTCTTAGTATTCTCCGGCTTCACCTATTCAGTTCTCTCTTTTTACTTTTTCTCTTATTTAATAATGTCAATTTTCTTATCACTGCTATTTTGTTTATTCAAAGTTGCTGAACTTCTGTTCCTGAAAGTATTCTTTCAGCAGGGACCAATCTGTCTTGTGTCCCTCCGTCTGGTCCTGGAGCAAGAATGTTAGGGATCCCATGTCCATGTAGTCCCTTAGCTTGGTAATCCATATATTGATTGAAGGGATTTCTTTAGAACGCCATCTAAAGGAGAGTTATTGTTGCAGCAGGTAAATAGAAATATATTTCATCTTTATTTTTGTCTCACTTGAAATCTGTCAGATTTAGTAAATAATATTCTGGTTTTAAGTTGAACTTTCATTTTAATATTTTTTGGGAATATTCATGTATTTTTTCCAATATTTCTTAACTTCCTTGCAGGACAACCCTACTTCTTCCTCACATTTCCAGCATTTGTTGTTTTAGTCTTTATAGTATCTTGCTAATTTCTCGGGTGTTAAGTGCCATCGAAATAACATTTTATACCAGTTTTCTATTACCTTAAAGGATCTTGAGTATTTTGTTTTGATTTTCCAAACTCTCTCCCAATCTTTTAGAAGAATAGAGTGTCCAATATCCTCCACCCATTTATCAGTTCAGTTTCCGCATTCCATTCTAGGAGGTTTTGGTATATTATCTTTATTTTTCTTCTCCTTCAACATAATAGTGTCCCACATTGATTATTGTACTGTAAATTCGTCTTTCTTGTTGTCCTTATAACTGTCCATTATATGTCTATATTGGTACCATGATAAATTATGGCCCCCTTGTCTTAGCTCTTCTAATGTTTTTAGGGTCCAGATGTTCTTTTGCTTTTTAATAAGTTGTTTATAGGTGTACCGTTTTTCTATAGGGATTTCTCTTCTATAATGGACCTCCACTGGGAAAAGCCAAAGCGGTATTTTGTTATAAAATCTTCCCTTGTATTTTTCCCATACTTTCAAAAGGGCAGCCCTAACAAAATGGTTAGTAAAATTCTTTTCAACCTTTGCTTTATTGTACCAAAGGTACGCATGCCACCCTTGACGTAAACCAAACCCTTCCAAACTTAAGATTTCCCATTTGGATAGCGTAGCCCAATCCTTCACCCAAGTCAGTGCACATGCTTTGAAGTATATTTGGAAAACCAGTAGGGATATCCCCCCCCCTTTTTTTTGAGTCAGTTAGTATCTGAAATTTCACCCTTGATTTCTTTCCGTCCCAAATAAACTTCATAATGTCTTTCTTCCATTTTTTAAAGCTGTAATTTGTTTTTAATATCGGGAGCATTTGAAATAAAAGTATCATATTTGAAAGGAAGGATACTCATTTTTATGACTGAGATCCTACCCAACAATGACAGGTTTAGATATTTCAATTCTTCTAATTTTTACTTAATTGTTTTCCAAGTTGTTTCATAGTTATACTTTTGGAGTTGTGAGCTGTGAGCTGTAATCTGGATTCCTAGATATTTTATCTTATTAGGTTTTTCAAATCCTGTTAAACTTTTTACTTTTTCCTTTTTTTGGATTTGATTATGTTTTTGTTACTATTTTACTCAATCCACTTCTGACATGATAAATAAATAAAATAAATCATGAGAAATTCTTACATATGAATATGATTTGTTCTAAACTTTTTCTTCTTTTTGTGATTCCTTTTAATGACTTCTGCTAATGGAACAATTATTAAAAACTTGACTACATGAACAGTTGATTCATGGTAACAGGCTTTATTTTATTGTTGAAGCTGCTGGATATTGTTCAAGTTTACTATGCCAGTCAGGAATTGTTTTGTTCTGTACTTTTTAATATGTTCCATGCACAGTGTGGGGCTGGTTTGTGCATTTGAGCACATTCCTTATTCATTAAAAGCATCTGAGCATCTCATTTTGGTTTGTGTGAAAAATTAATTTCAAGCAAATCCCAATATTAGTTTCTAAAATGGTCTAATAGTTTCAAATGGAGAAACAGCTGTTCATGAATATAATATCCCATTATTCTGATAGGGTAACTTACTACATGGATTCAGACCATAGTATAACGTGAAAAAATGACCTTTATATGTATGTTTCAAGAGTTTTTAACCTTTACCAAACATAGGGAACACTTTCTTGATTATTAGTTTTGGTCCTTACAGCGTGTCTAATTGTCTAAATTTCAAATATGAAATTTGGATCACCTGTGATTAAACAACTTCAGAGTATGGTCAAGAGAGTAAAAGTTGTTAATGAGCATACAAGCTAGAGAAGGCTGAACCAGTTTGCTCATGCCAGAGCCTACTGGGAAAAGCAAAACCGGATCCCTTCTTCTCTCTTGTCTTTTCAGTTAACTATTTTAGACATTGGACTCCGTTTGCTCAGGGGAAGTAAGCTGAGAAAAAGGGGGAGAATGAGAAGAATAGAGAAACTGGTGCATTTAAAAAAAAACAAAAGAGGAAATAAAATGTCAAAAGGATTAATTGGAACAGAATTTTCTAAGTTTAGCATCTTTTGGTGAATTTTCAATTTTGTATAAAAAGTGTTTATCTCAGGGTGAGATAATTTGTATTGTTTCACAATTTCATTTTCATTGGTGATTATTTTTACTGTACCTTAAAGTCCGTCCCCCCCCTAATTATTATAATTATTACCAATATACCCCTAACTCGTTGTTTTGTCCTATTTGGTGCCATAAGCACATTACTACCTTCCCTTGTGAGCTGCTTTAGGAAGACTATGGTTCAGAAATTTCTGAAGCAGGAGATCTCAAACCATTTACTGCGGAACTGGACAACAATGATTTCAGTTTTCTTTCAGAGTTTTTTATTGTAATTATGAACTTTCTAATTTATGTTTCTTCTATTTATATCTTTACAAAGAGAATTAATGAGAACTTTAACTTTTCAAAGTTTTTGTTGTGGGAAAAGATGACAAAACTATAAACAGAGGTTCCTTACTACTTGGGAAAGAAAACAATTGTGGTTCCAGTGATGAGCTGCCAAGCAATGCCAAACTGACAAAACAACTTAATGAAATTGTTATAGCATAATTACAATTAAGTCCATAAAGTGGGGTGTCTTTGTGGACCTACTGTGGAAATGCAAAACTGCAGATAATAGCTAATCTTATTGAATGAATAACTTCTGGCAGAGGCATGTCATGGAATCACACTGCAGGATCTAGATAATTTCTAGAGAGATCTAGATAATGGCTACTTAAGTTGTGTGTCCTGACCCCAGATGGGATCCCCTTCATTCAATGATGGTGTCAAGAAAAAAATTGCAACTGTAAAAGCTTTCTGAACACCAGCCATTTACACAAATCTGTTAGCAACAGCATGCAGTGTTTATAGGGGATTCTGCAAAAAGTGCTTCAGCTATACTCCACAAAATCAGCCTGTTTATCAAGCCTTGCAAATCATGATTTATTATCAATAAATGCTTAGTTTTATATCAATTTTATATACCTATATACTTGGGATCATGTAAAAAAATCTGGTGAAAAGTGTTTGTGGGTGGAAAAAGTTTAAGAAGTCCTGATCTAGATATTGAGTCATACTGGAAGCCAGGCATGTAGCCAGGGGGCTAAGGGGGCTTCACCCCCCCCTCGAAATTCTCAGAGTGGTCCGCAAGAAGGCCTTACTGGTACATTATTTAAACTGTTATGTTTATTCATATCATGATCTGATCACCATGCTCATTATATCCCACACTAATGGGGTTATTGGGATAACAATACAAAAGGTTTGCTAGGGTAGACCCTCTTCCACCCAGTCTCAGCCCCCCCCCCCCCCCGAACCAAAATCCTGGCTACGGCCCTGCTGGAAGCCTAGTGTCACACTGGTGGATCTAGAAAATGCATAGAGAAAACATTTCTATAGAATTTCTAGCACAACTATGGTCATTTTCAGGTGGAAGCGTACCATAGAATTGTGTTGTAGGACTTAGAAAATGTGTAAAGTGAACCTATTTTTCAGATCTGGATAAATAAAACCATGGGTTTCCACAGATATGGAGGTCATACTATACTTCGCAGATGTCACATTTTTCAGTTAGATTCCAAATCATTAATGATCCAACCTATAGAGACCTTGGATATGTGTAATTGTGGATTATATTTGTGATATTTCAATTTATTTCATTTAAATACTGAAATATTAAATTTATATATGTCAATTCACATAAGTTCAGGCCTTTGTGTAGATCTCAGTTTTAAAAGACTTAGAAGTTTTGCCAAATTGCATACAGTGTATGTATAGATATACCATGGTGCATTTAATAGAGATATACTATGGTGCATTTATCGAAGAAACCAAACCTGGATCCTGCGATTTTGTCCAACTATCGCCCTGTTTCCAATCTTCCATTCCTGGGCAAGGTGATCGAGCGAGCTGCGCTGAGACAACTGCACCAGTTTCTAGATGATACCGCCGGCCTGGATCCTTTTCAGTCCGGCTTTTGCCCGCGCCATGGGACAGAGGCGGTTCTGGTGGCTATTACTGATGCACTTCGTTGTCAGCTTGATAGAGGGGGGGGGGAGGTCGGCACTCCTGATACTTCTGGATCTTACGACTGCATTCGACAATGTCAACCATGACCTGCTGATCCATCGACTCGCCATGGCAGGAGTTCATGGTCGGGCCCTCAGTTGGTTTGACACATTTCTTCGAGGTTGGTCTCAATGTGTCGAGTACCTAGATCAAACCTCTGACAGGTCTGCCCTCTCATGTGGGGTGCCTCAGGGAGCAATTATCTCTCCCCTCCTCTTCACTGAACTGAACTGAACTGACTTTATTATTTCTGAGTCGCCCTCCACGTTAGTGCTCCGGGTGACTTACACACAGCAATTCAACAATTAAAATGATAGTCTACGTGAGACCTCTTGCCAGTCTCGTGCGGAGCTTTGGTCTGGAGTGCCACCAATACACAGATGATACCCAGCTGCTTTTACGGCTGGAGCCTGGAGTCACCTCAATACCAGATAACTTCACCTTATGTCTTGAGCCTGTATCGAGATGGCTGCGTGCCAGTAGGCTGAAGGTGAATCCTACTAAGACTGAGATTTTGTGGCCTGGCCTCCCGCTTGGAGTGGCACCCTCCCTGCCCAACTTTGATGGCGCACCCCTTCATCCATGTTGTAAAGAGCTTGGGTGTCGTCCTGGATTCACAGTTGCCCAGATCGCTAATGTTGGTAAGCAGGCCTTTTTCCATCTCCGGCAGGTGAGACAGCTGACACCTTACCTTTCAGAGGAAGCCTTGGCTAGAATTATCCATGCAATAAACAACTGAGGGGAGTGCTGCTAGCCAGCTAAGCACAAACAAACTCAATTCTTGTAGTTCAAAACAATACTATGCACATCAATATCAAAGTACAAAATGCATATATATTTAAATAGGGCACGTGAGGTGTGTCTGTGGAGCCCGGTGGGCAATCGTTTGCATATATCTATAACACAGCGTGCGAATACGTGAATGCAACATTACACATATAACTATATCATACATAAAATATCAACCGCCGAACAAGGTCCTTAGTTCAGAAAGGGGTCTGTGTGTAAGCTATATAGTTCTTACAATCAAGAAGCCGCAGCGGTCGTCCGTGGGTGACGAGCAATTCCAAGGGACTACAATTCCCAGAGGCGTCTGAGGTGTCAGGCTCAATCTCACGAGAAAGGTGAAGCCGAGAATGAGATACCTCTCGCGAGATGCAGGCAAACCACGCGCCCAGGATGGGGATGAATGTAATGATCCTTAAAGGGACCTCACAATGGATGTATTGCTGAAATGGCGGTCTGGTGTTCCTTGAAAGTAAAGCCTCATTGAAGTAAAGACAAGATCACGATATTGTAAAGGATCCACCCATTTCGGTCATTGCTGACCTTTCTCAAGGCTGTGAAGACCTTTCTCAAGGCTGTGACCATTGAAATGCCACATAACTCCAACTCTGTTACATTTTCACTGGCTTCCAACAGAATTCCAGGCCCTGTTTAAGTTGTTGGTTCTGACCTTTAAGGCGCTTTATGGTCTGGAGCCAGCATATCTCAGAGACCGCCTCTCCCCTCTTCGCCGCCAGTGGTCGCCATGACTCCTCCAACTAAACTTACTGTATGTTTCAGGGCCCAGGGAAGTACATCTCGAGAGCACAAGACGTAGGGCCTTCTCCATCTCTGCCCCTGTCTTGTGAAACTCCTTGCCTCCCCACTTGAGGGCCATGCGTGACCTGCAACCCTTTGCTCAGGCACTCAAGACCTGGCTTTTTAGCAGAGCTTTTAATGTCTAATGCAGTCTATTTGGTATTGTGTATTTTTAATGCTATTGTTTTATGTAAATCGCCTAGAGCATTTTAATGGAGGGCGATTAACAAGTGAGAAACTGAGTGAGTGAGTGAGTGAGTGAGTGAGTGAGTGAGTGAAAAAGTTCAATTCTTCTTAGGCCTAAACCAATATCTAAATGTCTGGGATTACAAAAAGCTTCCTAAATAGGGGTACAATATCTCATAATTCCCTGTAAGAAATTTAACAATGTGGAAAAGTTATGCTTTACATTGGAAAATATTTTATATAGCCTGTGCTGCTACTTAATTATCAGAATGAAGGAGAAGGAATGTTTTCCTAGTTAGTGCGTTTTATATAATGTATTCACATTTTATGTGACTCTTAACTTATTATGAATGGGATTTTGTACATTAGTTGTGTCCACTACGTGCATTTGGAGAAGCCCATGAAACAGATTGTTGCATAGACAGGAACTCTGAGGTTTTGTTTGCCCCACTTTACAAATAATTTAGACTCTGGGTGCAGGCAATCAAGCACCTAATGGGGAAGATTTGGGTGTGCATTAAAAGTCCATTTCTATGTGGATATTTGATGCTAAAGAATGGATACAGGTAATGCAATGGATTTTCCTTTGCTGGCCCTTTTCTGTCTCCCTACACACAATTCCAATCTGGAAGACTGTTTAGAACAGATTTTTACTAGGATAGGAGAGGCAGCTTGAATAACATTGGGCCTAATGTATAGTTCAAGGCAGTGTTTCCCAACCTTTTTTGAGCTGTGGCACACTTTTTACATTTACAAAATCCTGGGGCACACCGCCAACCAAAATGACACAAAATGACACTCTAACACAGTAATACATATAGTTAATATGTTTTTAAATGTATTTATACACTCAGTGTGAAACCTGGGCCTGTTTCAATGAACACAACATAGATATCCTGGCAGGAATGGCAGAAAGACACAAACTTCCCTCATAGAACTCCCATAACCAAGAGAAAATGCTGTAAGAGTTTGGTGGGCATTGACCTTGGGTTTTGGAGTTGTAGTTCACCTATATCCAGAGAGCACTGTGGACTCAAACAATGTTGGATCAGGACCAACCTTGGCATGAATACTCAATATGCCCAAATATGAACGCAGATGGAGTTCAGGGGAAATAGACCTTGACATTTGGGAGTTGTAGTTGCTGGGATTTATAGTTCCCCTACAATCAAAGAGCATTCTGAACCCCACCAATGATAGAACTGGACCAAACTTCCCACACAGAACCCCCAGGAGGCAAGAGGAGGTCTCTACTTGGGAAAAAGGGAGGCGGGCCTTTCCAATGCATGGAGAGGGAGAGACCAAGTTGACAACAGGTAGGGAGGGGGGTGTTTGTAATTTTGTGCCTTTATAGAGGTCGGTTTCTTAAGGTTTTTATACTTCAACACACTAGACTCTCCCCCCTCCCCTCCTGGAGGTTCCAATTTCCCACGGCACACCTGATGATCCCTCATGGCACACTAGTGTGCCCCGGCACACTGGTTGGGAAACACTGGTTCAAGGAGTAGTGCTTTACAGTTCATTCATCCTACTTTTGAGGGGAAAGCAGTATTACAAATAAAGTGATTGATTGATTATGGTACAATGTGGCTCCTGAGTAGTTTTGCAGCTACTCAAGATATTTGATGCTGTCAGTGCACCATGAAATTTTCATTGATCCTGGAGAAAGTTGTACATTTACTTCTACAGTAATGGGATATCAATTTATCTTTAAAACCCCAAAGAGCAAGGGATCAAAATATCTAAGGAACAAAGGTTGTGTGTGACTTGGGATCACCAAGGAAAGATCTTCTACTTAACAAAAAGAGAGAAAACACTTTTGGTTAGGGAAACCAGTTATGAAATTACTGCCTCATGAATTTGTGACTGTTTTGGTACCAAATTTGTTTTTATGTTGTTTTAAATTCCTTACTGTTTTGACTATGTTTTATTATTTTAGCTATATTTCATACACCACATTGGTGTAAAAATATAGCTTTAATACCCTTAAGGATTAAGACTGGTTTTTAAATAGCTAAGTAAATAAATAAAGCAGAAGTTAAATAATAGCATTCCTTGTTGAAAAGACACTAGTTTAAATTCTAAAAATCCTAGTCATATACTTCTCTATTTTAGTGGTGTCCCAGTTCAAATACTTCCTGAGATGAGGTTTCCATGGTACTTATCTGGAAGAGCAGTTAACATCTCTTGCATTGATAGCTATCTTAGTTTCCCTGTCTTCTCTTATTACCCTAGTTTCATGTCCAGGGAAATCATTTATCAACTAACAAATATATTTTAGTACCAAGCACTTCTTGGCCATCTGTCTTTTTCTCTCTTTCTCTAGTTACACAATTCTTTCTTATACATTCAGTAATCATCAAAGCATATGGCTATTCTTCCTTGTGGCCTGTGGTTTGGGAGGAAATTAGTGATTGACAGTGGGCATAAATGCTTATGGTGTTAAGTCTTTAATATGTCACCAATTTTAATCTGTCCCATTAGGACATTTGGGGGAATGTACCAGACACATGGTCAAAATATTGCCCACAGTCTAGGCTAATTGGAGTTGGAGACATACTTCTATTATAACAGTTTGCACAACCTCAAGGCATGGAACATAAGTATGGCAATGCTATAACCAAAAAGAGAAATGCATGGCATTCCCTGCAGAATATTAAACACAATTCTCTGGTGAATGAGAAAGGGACTTATCTGTCAGATTTTGTGATGTTAATTACTGTGCATTTTTCGCTATGCCATTATAAGTCATTCAAATCTCATGCCTCTTTATAATAGAAAACCAAACATTGCATATTTTAATAACATGCCTACAGGTTTTTTACTTATTAAATGCCTGATATCTCTAAAATTTGCATTGGTTGGTTCAGACATTACACATTTGAACTAACATTTTTTGTCAAAGATAGATTTTAGTCATAGATGTTAATAAATGTTTTTAAATTGTGTTATTTAACGGGTGGGTTTTAATATAAATGTTATTGTATCATTGATATTTTAATTTTATGTTTATGTTCAGACATCATTCTATGTTTTATGTTTAATATGCTTAGGTTTTTAATTTATTATAGCGATATGTTATTGTCCAGTTATATGTCTTTATGTATGTGCGACATTGAATTTTGCCATTATTATGTTAGAAACCACTTTGAGTTCCTTCAGGGCAGAAAAGCGTTATATAAATGCAGTAAATAAATAAATAGTACTGCTTAAAATCCTACCAGATTTTAATAATTGCAGCTGAATCTCTGTAAAAGCATTAACAAAATGAAGGGTGTGGGTTAAGACACACTAGCCCATAGCTATTAAGAAGAAATGTTATGTTTCGTGCTGACAGATTGCAGAGTAGTTGAGATGACTCCAACACCTTCTATTATATTATATCTGCCACCAATAAATATGGGATGATTAAATCTGTTTTATTTGTACGTTTTATCTTTAAATATGTTTATATGTGTCTTTATTGTGTAAACCAATACTGTACTGTATTCCGCTCCAATATAATCTTCAGCCATCTTCCTGGAATATATTTTCAGTTCAGTAACGTGACACAAGTCTTTAATGTAGTAAAAGAACAAAGAAATTTTTATTTATGGATTCTCAGGACCATAAAGCATATTGGTTACACAGTATTCTTCTTCACAGTACTTCCTGGATATTGTTACAACCGGCTCATCCTATTATGAATGAATAAAAACTGTTACTATATAACATTCAGAATGGCTTATCTTATGCCAACTTGGTTTGGCAACTTTTTCACTTTTAAAATGCAATTCTTTCTCTGTCTCATGACTGGGCACTTTTAGCTTATTTTTCTTCTTCTTATCAGTAATATTACTGTAAACTTGTTCTCAAAGAACACTTTTCCTCTCAGTCACACTGACTGATGACATATTCAGACTATCCTTTTATTACTTCAGTTTTGCCATATAAGACACAAGCCTACACTGGGATTTTCTTTCCCCTAGCTCACAGGCTAGATTCTAATTCAAAATGGTTCCTTTAAAAAACTTTAAATATCAATGCTGAAGACTTAAGCTAAGAATAGGAATCTCCTCACTCCAGCTCTCATATAGCCAGAGGCATCTTCCCTTTAGCAAACCTGGCTAAAAACTGCCACATATTTTAAAATGTTTCTTCTTCTCCTTTCAGTTAGCTCTGCTCCTTTTTCCTCCTAGCTAAACTGAAATGGATACATTTCTACTGCAGGGGCTATCCTGCTATGGTTACTCATCAACCAATCAGCTGTAGCCAACTTCTGGTTGCACATATCAACATTACAAAACACATTTAAAACTTCCTTTAAATTAGTAATTCCATTACAGTAGTCTTTAAAAAAAGGAATCGTGGGTATTCAGCCTAATAGCTTTGTCTCCTTAAAAAAATAATTCTTCATTCCCATCTGCACCTTTTCATTTTTCTTGGTGGCATGATCCTCATACCACATTTTGAAGCTGTTCCAGTGACATGGATTTTTTAAAATATGTCTGTTTACTACACTAGGTTACTTTATTTTTAAGGTAATTTGTATAGTTAAGAGTGGTTGTCTGGAATGGTCTTCTTAATGAAGCCAACCAAAGTCTCCTTTATTTATTTTTATTTTTAGAAAATAATGTAAAGTCTTTCTTTTTATTTTGGCAGTCTCATCATGATATGATTGCCTCTTTTGATGGATGGCGATGCCTTTTTAAAAACAAATTGGTGAAAGCCATTTCGAAGCTTGATAAAATCTTTCTGAAATGAATAAATGCCATAATCCAGAGGCTCGGAGTGCATATGAAAGCATTTTCCTGTGAAATAAATACATTATTTGTGCAGGCAAGGGAAAATGATTTCCATGTGGAAAATACTTTCCTACAGAATGATGGCAAAACCCTGAGTATCAACTTTTGGGGCAAAACACTCATTAAGAAGTCTTCTTAGAGATTGGTAAATAATTTTGCTTCACTTTTTTATTCTCTTTCTGTTTTCTCTCAGATGTTAAAGTTTAGACTATAGTTTTGAGTTTATTTCTTTCTGTTGCTCTGTAAAGTATCGTGTTGATTAGATGTATTGTTATCAACATCACAACATCACTTTTATTGGTTTTTGAATATGTACAAAAATATTGATTTAAAACTAATTTTATTCTATACTCCTGGGATATTTGGACATAGTGCACTGTGGATGCCTGAGATGGCATAGCTAGACTGGACCTGAGACAGAGCTCCTGTACGCTTTTATCCTGATTCAATCATGAAGCAAAACAAGGTACTGTAAAGCTCTGAAGCTGAATCAAGGTAACTATCCTCTCTTACAATTCAAACTCCAAATTTAAGTTCTAGGCATCCTTCCCAACAGAGATACAGAGTGTATGTGAAGAGGGAGGGGAAAAGGAGAAAATGTAGACAAATACTTTGTCACCAGTATTTCCATATCCTTTCCTTCTCACCAGAAAGACAAGCGCCACATTGGCAGAGAACGACTGAAGCTGAAAGTTGAGTTTGGAGGGTAAGAACATAAGAACATAAGAAGAGCCATGCTGAATCGGGCCTCAGCCCATCTAGTCCAGCATTCTGTGTCACACAGTGGCCCACTAGTTGTACACAGGGATCTCTAGCAGAAAGGAGGGCAAAACCCTCACCTGCTCCCGACCCCCACAACCAGTACCCGGGAAATCCTGCCTGCCTCCGTCAACACAGAGGTGGCACTTGGATGTCCATTTCAGTAGCTACTGATTCCCTTGGTATCCATGAATCTGTCTAATCCTGCCTTGAAGCTGTCCAGGCTGACCGCTGTCACAACCTCCTCTGGAAGTGAGTTCCATAACCCAATGACCCTCTGGGTGAAGAAATATTTCCCTTTATTAGTCCTAACTTTCCTACCTTGGAGCTTTAGGAGTGCCCCTAGTCCTAGTGTTGTGTGACAGAGAAAATATTTTTCTCTATTCACCTTTTCTATCCCATGCATGATTTTATACACTTCGATCAAGTCACCTCTTAAACGCCGTCTTTCAAGGCTGAAAAGACCAAGGCGTTGCAACCTGATTTCGTAAGGGAGCTGCTCCATCCCTTGGATCATTCTTGTTGCCCTTTTCTGTACCTTTTCCAGTTCCGTTATATCCTTCTTGAGGTGCGGTGACCAGAATTGTACACAGTACTCCAGATGTGGCCTCACCATAGATTTGTAGAGAGGCAATACAACATTTGACGACCTATTTTCGATTCCCTTCCTGATCATGCCAAGCATAGAATTTGCTTTTTTCACTGCTGCTGCACACTTGGTTGACATCTTCATTGAGCTGTCCACCAAAACCCCAAGATCCCTTTCCTGGTTTGTCTCGGAAAGCTTTGACCCCATCAATTTGTAGGTGTAGTTGGGGTTCTTTGCCCCGATGTGCATGACTTTACACTTGTTTAGGTTAAAATGCATTTGCCACTTTGTTGCCCATTCACTCAATTTCGAGAGGTCTTTCTGGAGCTCTTTACAATCAGTTTCATTTTTAACTACCCTGAACAATTTAGTGTCATCTGCAAACTTTGCTACCTCACAATTTACTCCTACATCCAGGTCATTAATGAATAAATTAAAAAGTAACGGACCCAAAACTGAACCTTGGGGTACGCCACTTCTCACCTCTTTCCACCCAGAGAAGTGTCCGTTTATTACCACCCTTTGTTTCCTACAGTTTAGCCAGGTTCCAATCCAGGACAAGACCTGTCCTCTGATTCCATGGCTGAAGAGCTTATTTAGGAGCCTTTGGTGAGGGACTTTGTCAAAAGCCTTTTGAAAGTCAAGGTAAACAATATCGACTGGGTCCCCTTTATCTATGTGTTTATTTACACCCTCAAAGAATTCTAACAAGTTAGTAAGACATGATTTGCCTTTGCAGAAACCATGTTGATTTTCCTTCAGCAATGCCTGTTCTTCTATGTGCTTAGTAATTTTTTCTTTAATAATGGTTTCCATCACTTTGCCTGGAACTGAGGTTAGACTAACTGGCCTATAATTTCCTGGATCACCCCTGAACCTTTCTTGAAGATCGGAGTTACATTTGCCTCCCTCCAGTCCTCGGGTACAGTGCCTGATCTTAGAGAAAGGTTATATATTTTGGCTAGAATTTCAGCAATTTCACACTTGAGTTCCTTAAGAACTCTGGGGTGGATGCCATCTGGCCCTGGTGATTTGTTGACATTTAGTTTAGTAAGGCATGTGAGAACATCTTCCTTGTTTATCTCTATCTGGTTTAATTCATTTAATTCCCTCCCTGAAAAACTGACTCAGCTGCAGGCATATGTTGTCTGTCCTCCTGTGTGAAAACGGAGGCAAAGAAGTCGTTTAGCCGCTCGGCAATCTCCTTGTCTTCACTTATTGTCCCTTTCTTACCATTTTCGTCAAGTGGCCCAACTGCTTTTCTAGTTGGGTTCCTGCTTCTGATGTACTTAAAGAAGTTTTTGTTATTTTTTTAAATGTTCTTAGCTATATGTGCCTCAAAATCTCTCTTGGCTTTCCTGACGGTTGCTTTGCATTTAGTTTGCCAGAGCTTGTGTTCCTAGAGGAGACACTACAGGTATCTTCATCTGGCCCAACAGTTTCATTCATCAGTAGGTCTTTCATTTTTGTGGAAGTGGGATGTAGAATCCCTGTGAAAGTAGAAAAAAATGTTTAATACCCACTATTATTAAAGACCCACTATTATCTGATTGAACACTTCTCTAGAAATTTTCAGGTCCTTCAGGGCAACTCTGTGATCATGTTATGCTGAAAGATGATAATAATATTGTGCAGGAGGACCTAATGATTTCCAGAGATTTCCAGAGAAGGGTCCTGTGTAAGAAATCTCTAGATCCTCCAATGCAACTTTATGGTTAATTTGGGTTGACCACAGGGCCCAGAGTTACCTGGAGAGCCCTGAGATTCTAGAGTGAGCATATTAATAAAACCCACTGATGATCAATTTTCCAAAAGTTTAACCCACAAATGTGGAACCCACAGTCCATCCAGAATTAAAGTTACAAGAGCCCCATCACAACATAGCAGAGTACCAGGAGTGGTTGTACCACTACATTTGCTTCTGTTCTTCCAGAGAACTTCACCAGAACAAAGGGAGCAACAGGATCTCTCCTGCATCACTGGACATTCAGGTTGGTTTTGAGGAGAGCAGTACTGGCAGCCATAGGTAGTGGGCAGCAAAATTGGAGTGGCAGGAGAGCACAGGGCATACAAGGATTTATGGGACTTTTTTCCTGTGATTTTACTTCTATGTTCATAAGTATTGTTTTGACAGTAAATGACTACAATAGAACGGACAAACTAGAATCCCAGAAGTGAAGTCATAACAGAGTCCATGGTGAAGTACCCCTAGGACCACAATAATTGTGAAAACACATTTATTAGCATAATATGGAAACTTTACATTCAGTTGACTTCCACAACATTTTCTGGATGAGTTATGTGTTCTCCCTGAATGTTTATCTAGTTTAGGGAAATTGCAAGAGGATGAATGAAAATAAGGAGGATTATGACTCCAACAAATGCAACACAGAAATTACTGTTAGCAGAAACAGCCTGCAATATTGCAATATCATTAATTACAGTGATGTCACCAACAAGTCATGGTTCTTCTCATGTTGCTTTTGGTAATGCTGCTGTCACTGGACACAGTTAAAATAAACATAATTTTATTCAAACAAGAGTAACCTATATCTAATGGCTGCATGTAAGCCAGATACCTTCAGCTCTGTGTGGAATGTTATGAAAAATTCATGAAGGACTTTCTTATGAATGATACTTATTCATGTGTTTTCCTCCTTCAAACTCCATTCCAGTGAAACAGCCTTTAAGTACATTTAGGTGAACAGATAATTTATAATCTTCAAGCTCATACCCATACATTATGATAGTTTCCTACCCCTCATCTGGGCACTGTATTTATCATGTGTTCTCTTGTAGCCCAAGTCAGAATGCAAGAGTGGAAAGAATTATTAAGTTGTTTATTTAGAAAATAATTTCTGGGTAGTCTTTCAGTCAACAAGCCTGTCCCCCAAGTGTGACCTGAAACTTTAAATTGCTAAGCAATATAGTAGCTTTAAAATATGGGGCATTTCTTATTACCCAGACATTGCAGAGCTAGTTTTTAGACTGGAATGGACATTGTCAGAGGACTAACATAAAAACGAAGTGTAAGTTGATATAAATTGAACAAGTCCTTTCCATTCTCTCTATATGTCATAAACTGACAGAAAGAAATATATGAGGTATGTTTATATGTTCACATACTAAGGATGTACCATGATTGCTTGTTTGTCTTATGAGAACAATCCCTTTATTTTTTTCCTCCTGATGTGTGGGGGTATTATGTATGTATTCATTCTTGATTAGAGTGTTCATAATTGTGAGACTTTTTGTGCATGTGTGCATTTTTATGTATTGCACCAATTATTGTTTTTACAGAAGACATGATTACTTCACTCTTGTTGCGTGGACTTTTGAAAACTATAAGAATTGGATTTGTTTGTATCTTTTTGATCTATTACCTTGTCCTTCTGGACATGCTTTCCTCCACAAAGAGAAAAAAGATGGTTTTTGGGCAGACATGCTGCAGACATTGCTTGGTATATCACCTTTGAGCAAATATATCGCCACTATCTTGACAACACATCTTGTCAAGAATGAGAAATTTTGGACTATTTCTCACATCTGCAGTACCAAAATTTGGGCATGCATATGTGTGTTTGTTCAATCAATGCTAGTCTCTTATCTCCAAAAGAATGTTGTGCATAATATACAGAGAGGGCAATAAAAAGTGGTAATGAGAATATCTTTATAGAGAGCCTAGAGATTTTTAATTTAGAAAAAAATGATTAAAACAAGTACTGGTATGTACAAATCTGAATAGTGTTGAGAGACTTAAAGGAGACACAGTGTGGCTTGAAAGCAGTCCTAATGCCTCAGTCATAGAGACAAAATATATTTTCTAATTTAGTCATAATTGGTTTATTGTGGAATTCAATGCCATAAACTGCCAATGAACATCAGTTTTGCCAATTTTTGAAGGATTAGAGAACATTTTAGACTGTAGACTTATTAATGATAGCCAGCCATGACAGTTTTTAAAAAGTAGTAAAATACATCCAATTACTAAATGGCTAAAGTTGAAGACCTTAATTCTACTACTATTCCATATGGGCACTCATCACAATTCAGTGTATAGATTTCAATGTGTTATCGAAGGCTTTCATGGCCAGAATCACTGAGTTGTTGTGAGTTTTTTCAGGCTGTATGGCCATGTTCCTGTAGCATTCTTTCCTGTTATTTTGCCTGCAGCTGTGGCAGGCATCTCTGAACAAACCTCTGAGGATGCTTGCCACAGTTGCAGGCAAAATATCAGGAGGAAATGCTACTGGAACATGGCTATACAGCCCAGAAAACTCACAACAACCCACTGTATAGATTTCCTTCCACAATGCCATGTTATACAAAGACACCTCGGTACTCCTTCAACACTAGCATTTAGGGTTCTCAGCTAAAAAAAGGGTCAAGAGACCTCCTACTTCCTGGTTGCTTATAAGACCAGTAGGTGATACATAATCAACCATTTGGTTTAAGATTAAAGGGACAGGAGGCATGCCTCTTATTTCAAGTGAAAACTACACTATCATTAAAAGAAGAATACATCAGGATATATGTATCTTCTGCCCAAAACAACTCAAGGAAGAAATAGTTGAAACAAAGCAATAACTTTTTCTGAATCAGGAGTGGGCTAAAAGCAATTTTTTTTATTTTTTTATTTTTTTGCTTGTTAGATTTATTGGCCACCACTCCCAGCCGGCTCGAGGTGGCTTACATCAAGCACCACAATAAAACAACAAATCTACAACAGCAATAAAACCACAAGGATAAAACAATTCCTAAGAGATTGAAAAACAATCACTTCCAGAAATCTTATGTGAATCAACAGGACTCTATGTTAGGGGTTTCCACCCCAACTGTTTATTTCCCATGACTTCTTGTGGAGGGAATATTATGTTGCCTTCAAATATAAAACCTTTTATGACTTCAAAGAGTAGCCTCATTCTCAGTGTGAGAACCACTGGAGGAGTCAACATTCCCTTAATTTTTTTAAATCATAGTACAAAATAAACATTTCCTTTAACATTCTGGTAAATATCATCTTCTAGCCTTCCAGCAAATCTGTTAGGTGTAAGGGGGAAAAAAATCATAATTCCTCACTTTATGAAAAGGTATCCAAATATTTACCTTTGAGCCACTATTCCAATGTAAAATCTGGCAACAGTGTCTGCCACTCCTGCTTACTGGTTTCAGTCAATGACCTAAATAGCGTGCTTGGAAGTGAAGTCATTGGTGACATTATTTTCATAGTCAGGAAACATCTGAATTGATATGTTTAAAATTTCATTGAAAAAGACCTCTCCCAAGGATTTCAAGACTCTAGAAGGGTCATATAAAGAGATACAATGTTTCAGATAGTCTGCAACTCTGCAGATCTCTGTTGCAGTAATCCTAGAACTTCTCTAGATCTTGAAACACTTCCATTTTTTCACATTTCAGGTAATATTTGTTCCAGCACTTCAGGCATGTAATTGCCTCCCTGTTGTTGTGATGATGGTGATGAGCTTTCAACTTGACTATATCTGACCACAATGTAGTACCTTTAATTATAACAACTTCCTCAGGACACATTTTGACATTTGGATAGGCTTAGGATTTGGGTAAGCATATTGAGAATATATTATTATTATTATTATTATTACAGTTTGAGTACTATAATATTTTAAGGTTTCCTGTTGGATATCAGATTAAGTAGCAGAGCATTCAGGCTGAAGTGCCTTTTTGGCATTTGTATATGCACTTGCATACAAAATCGTACGTGTGCTGAAGTTCTAGAACTGGTGTTTCCTGGAAATTGGTGATGCCAGGTTCTCTGCCACTGAAGCTTGAACTGTGTCAGTGTTTCCATTATATATTTGTTTTTCAGGAGCTAGCAGCTAAGGCATAAAATATTATTGTGAGCTGAAGCTTGTTCACAAAGCTGGCTCTAGTTACTAGGAAAAGCTGTTCAAGTTTTGATGGCACTTAGGCACTGGGTGTCCTCTGAATCCCTGCTGCTATTTCCATGTAACAGTGCTGAACAAGATGAGAGGAGGCTGGCAGTTGTGCTTTAATGTATACTATAGTAGAATCTACACTACAATAGAATGCTGAAGGGAGAATTCAGATGCAAGTTTGAGATGCAGATGCAAGTTTGAGATGCAAGTTTGAAATGCAGTTTCTGGAGAGGGTCCAAAACCCCCACTGTTGCCCCATCTGGTGCTGCCACACCAGTCTTCTGCCATGATGTTGAAATACATGCATACAAAGACCAGAAAGATGAAGGCCCCATGGCCCACTATGTTAATTCACCTGTTATGAATTAAAGCCAAGTGATGATAGTCAGAGAGCCAGCTAGCTAAAGTTGTTTGAGTATTGGACTAGGACTCTGAAGACCAGATTTCATTTCCCTGCTTGGTCATGGAAACCCACTGAGTGACATTGGGTGAGTCATATTTTCTCGATATCAGAGGAAAAAGCAAATTCTGTTCTAAAGAAATGTTGCCAAAGGACATCTACATTGACCAGTTACCTTGGATTAAAGGAATCTAAAAATGCAGTGTTTTAATTATGCATGGTGTAGGAATGCACATCAATGTCCTTAAACTGGAATAAGCAAAATAATGGGATACTCCGAAAGTAGGACCTGTAATGCATATTGCATTATAAATCCAATTAAGGGATGTGTGCGCTGGTGATCTGCATATATGCATTGAAGCGGCGGGAGGAGGGGTGGCACTTTCAAAAAACAACAACAACCTCAAACTGTCTGGTGCATATAATACTGTTCCTCTAATGCCTTAACATAGTACATGAGCTTGAGGTGTAAATTAGCGCACATATGATTTGCTTCCTCCTCATTACTTAGTCAATGTAGATCTAATAAAAAATAAATCATAATAAACTTTATTTTTACTCCACCACCATCTCCCTGAAGGAAATTGGGGCAGCTCACAAAAGTACTCCAGATATGCCTCAAGAAACCACATTATAACTTTGCCTTAAGGCCACCATAAGTCAGAAACAAATATACATAGCAAAAATAACCCCCAAAAAGCTAATTCCATAGTTAGCATAAGGAGAAGCTGTATGAACCTGCAGTTAGGATACTATAGGTTATATGTTATTGTTTTACATATGTATGTTGATCTGTATTGTTTTTATAATCCTGTGAGTCACATTGCATCCCATTCAAGGAGAAAAATGAGATACATATAAAAGATTTATTATTATTATTATTATTAATTAAGATCCATAGAATGAGAATGTTAATTCTGTTCCCAGAATCCAGTCTTCTGTATCCATTTCTTTTATCAGAATGCTCTTCTGAATATGTAGTGCCAATTTGACAAAATATGGACAGATGCAGAAAATGTAGTGAAATATATCACACTGTGTTCAGTGCAATTGTTCTTGTTATTGTTTGTTGTCAAGTCAGCTTTGAAGTATGGCCACTCTGTAGATGAGATATCTTCTCTCCATGAGGCCCAGTCATCAACAGTGCTGTTCAGTGTTCAGATCTTGCAAACTCGGGTCATGGTTTCCTTGATTGACTCTGTCCACCTGCAATGCATTTAACCTTTTTCCCACTGTCTTTCAACTGGCCGAGTACTGCCATCTTTTCCAATGAATCATGTCATTTAATGCTATGTCCAAAGTATGATAACCTCAGTTTAGTCAATTTGGCTTCCCGGGATAGCGCTTTAGAAAAAAAATAACTTGGTGCATCATTTTCAAAATGTGAGATGGCATTTGGTCTTTGCTTCAGATATCAATGTTACTTTGGATGGTATTGCTATTTTATTTTATTTTAGTAAGGACTGTGGTCATGATGGTAATTAAGAGTTGATGGAACAATCTATCCCAATTTATGTCAGTTTCACCTGCATGCAGATTCATAAATCTGTCTGTGCCATTTCCACATCAATTGATTATTAAAATAGAATCGACATTCTGACTTTTATCCTACAATACATATTTTCATATAATTTGTATCCTAAAATATTCATTTTTGTCTGCATTCCTTCCTTAAGCATGACCTTTATCCTAAAATATATGTTCTAAAACATTTTTGAGCCAAGAATCATACTGCAACATTCAGAGAAGTAAGTGTGAAAACCAAAGGATAACTGCATTCTGATCTACATATTAGTTCTGGAACTGAAAATGCTTTTTTATTTAACAAAGCAGAGACTGAGTGACATTCTTAAGCATTCCTAGGTTGTGATCTGGCTCGTGGAAATCTACGCATACCTTTGGCAAGGATTAGACTCTTCTTTTCCCTTTTTAAAAAGATCTCATATGTATTCATTTTCCTCATATGCTTATCCACTCATATTAGCCTCCAAACTTTTAGAATATGGCTCTGCAAATATTCTTTTGCTCATATGCCAGCCCTTATATTGAATGTCTTTTCTACTTTCCATTTAAAATCTAGACCTGGCAGCCAAAGATAAATTCTCACCTGCAGGATTGTGTGTATTCACCATCTGTTTCATCTGTGCTGCTGCTTATAAAGATAGTATTACTAATAAAATCAAAACCTAGCATCACCAATCTTTTACATACATACATACCCAGAGTCATTTTATTAGTAATTTCATAATTTAATCATTATCCAGCACTAACACGATTTGGAAAACATAGGATGCCTGGCCAAATCAATGCTTTAGCCATGTTCTTCCAAAACAGGAAGCCTGATTAGTCAGAAATAATAAACTGGTAGAGTTCTTGGACTGCCTTGAGGAATAAGACAGAACCATATATTCATGTAGTTTGACTTGACTCTTGGTAAGAATTGTTTTTTTAAAAAAAAAATCCTGTTCTCCAGTGATGGCTTTTTTAGCTTCATCTATATGAAAAGCAACTTATAGAAAGCTTCCTTATATTGAGTTGGATTATTCCTCCATTTGTTGTCCACAATCACTGGCAGTGGCTCTCCATAGTTTCTGGCAGATTCTAGTTCAGCATTGCTTGAAAATGCCAAGGATTCAATTTATTTATTTATTTATTTATTTATTTATTTCATGTATAGCCCGCCTTTCTCTACCCCCAAAGGGGGACTCAAGGTGGCTAACAAAAGGCAATAATTCAATGCCGCATACATAGGAATAAAAAACAACAACATAGCAAAATACAACAAAGCAGGTTAAAATCAGTTACATATCAAAATACCCACATAACCCCGTTTCACATTCATATGCTGTCCAAGCCAATCCTCAGTCCACCAACACAACCCTATCATACTCAAATTGTCTGTCCGCTGCTCCACATCAACTAAACACCTGGTCCCAAAGCCACGTCTTTAGCTTTTTTCTAAAAGAAAGGAGGGAAGAAGTTGATCTTATTTCACTGAGGAGCGAGTTCCACAGGTGAGGGGCCACTACTGAGAAGGCCCTGTCTCTCATCCCCACCAAATGTATTTGTGACAAAGGTTGGACTGAGAGCAGGGCCTTGCTGGAAGATCGTAAATTTCGAAGTGGGACATAAGGGGAGATACGTTCGGACAAGTAAGCTGGGCCAGAACCGTAATTGGGGACTTTTAACATTCAAACAGTGGCTATTTCACAGAATTCTGGTTTTTCTTCCCATAATTAGTTTTTATTGTCTACGTCAGTGCTAAATGACCATCAGTAATTCAGGGGTTCCTTCCAGCTTTACATTGTTCTATGTTTGTAAATGTCATTGGCATTAGTATATCTGCTGGAGATTTTGTTTTTCCCAATTTGAGCTTGTCATGCAACTCAAGTTTCTTTGATTATTTTAATGAATCCAATTTGTTGATGTTAAGAAAGAACTTTAAGTGAAGAAATGCAAAAATATCTTATACGCAAATGCTTTTGTAGATAGCTTCTAATCAATTCTGCTTTGACATTCCTGTTTGTTAAAATAGGGTCTAAGAAGAATGAGTTCCATAAGCTGTTTTTGCTAAACAGACAGAGGCCAACACAGGTTTTTGTGTGCTAAATATTTAGAATGTATGCTGGCACTCTATGCTTGAAATGAATTCAACTTGGAGGAACATCTCATGGAAAAAATGGCAGCCTCCTTGAATCTGCCTGGCAGCTGTTAGATCTGCACATTTTGCATCACGGTTACTACCTTGGTCTCATTGGCCTCTTTTCCATCCAAAAGATACAGCATCAGTATTCTCAATTTTTTTCACAATGACATGTTCCAAGTTTCCATGTATTTAACTTAGCCACTGATTCCTCTCTCTATTGGCATGTTTGCCAGGTAAAGGCAAACCTTGAAATCGGTTCTTTTATGTGAGACATTCACTTTGCTGTTTTACTTGTGAGTTCCTGCTTGGCTGACTGTGCTTTTCTCTGCATAGCACAGCTAAGTTTCTGGTACCACAGAATTTAGTCAGCCAAGGTGGGACACAGGAAGGGAACTACTCTATTTTGGAAAGATGTGATGAGTCAAATGACTCTTGAAATTTTATCTTAAGTCTTGTTTATTTGTTCAGTTGCTTCCGACTCTTCGTGACCTCATGGACTAGCCCATGCCAGAGCTTCCTGTTGGCCGTCACCATCGCCAACTTCTTTAGAGTCAGGCCAGTCACTTCAAGGATTCCATCCATCCATCTTGCCCTTGGTTGGCCCCTCTTCCTTTTTCCTTCCATTTTCCCCAGCATAATTGTCTTCTCCAAGCTTTCCTGTCTTCTCATGATGTGGCCAAAGTACTTCATCTTTGCCTCTAATATCCTTCCCTCCAATGAGTGGTCAGGCTTCATTTCCTGAAGTATGGAATGGTTGGATCTTCTCAAGGTCAAAGGCACTCTCAGAACTTTCCTCCAACACCACAGTTCAAAAGCGTCTTATCTTCCTTCACTCAGCCTTCCTTATGGTCCAGCTCTCACATCTATAGTTTACTATGGGGAATACAATTGCTTTTACTATGTGGATCTTCGTTACCAGTGTGATGTCTCTACTCTTCACTATTTTATTGAGATTGGTCATTGCTCTCCTCCTAAGAAGTCTATGTCTGCAGTAATCGTTGCACCTAGAAATGCAAAGTCTGTCACTGCCTCCATGTTTTCTCCCTCTATTTGCCAGTTATGAATCAGTCTTGTTGCCATAATCTTGGTTTTTAAATGTTTAACTGCAAGCCAGCTTTTGCACTTTATTCTTTCACCTTGATTAGAAGGCTCCTCAGCTCCCCCTCTTTTTCAGCCATCAAAGTGGTATCATCTGCATATCTAAGGTTGGTAATGTTTCTTCTAGCAATTTTAACTCCAGCCTTGCATTTGTCAAGCCCTGCACATTGCACAATGTGTTCTCAGGGGCGGTCTCACCTCTCCTGGGGGGGTACGCGAGCCTCATTTCTGCGCCCCCCCATGGCTGCTGGACGCGCCAGCCCGTGCGGCGACGTCACTGCGCATGCGCAGTGACGTCACACGCAGCTGCGCGGTGACGTCACGCACACCTGCACATGCGTGGTGACGTCACACGAAGCTGCGCGAGTGCGTCACGAACGCCTGCGCATGCGCAGTGACGTCCAGCGCGGCTACATCGCCGCCTGCGCCGCCGGCAGGGAGCACTGGCTCCCGGGCAGGAGGCGCGGCGGAGGGGCGGCCAGCGTAGTGGCGCCCCTCGCAGGCGGTGACGCCCCTCCCAGGACCCGTCGCCCTACGCGGCCGCTTACATGGCGGAATGCCAAAGGCCGGCACTGCGTGTTCTGCATACAAGTTTAATAGGTTGGGTGAGAGTATACAACCCTGCTGTACACCTTTCCCAATCTTAAACCAGTCGTTTCTTCCATGGTCAATTCTTACTGTTGCTACTTTGTCATTATACAGATTCCTCAGGAGACAGACATGGTGATTTGGTATCCCCATACCACCAAGAACTTGCCACAATTTACAATAATCCACACAGTCAAAGGCTTTAGAATAGTCAATAGAACAGAAATAGATGTTTTTCTGAAACTCCCTGACTTTCTCCATTATCCAGCAGATATTAGCAATTTGATCACTCATTCCTCTGCCTTTTCTGAACCCAGCTTTTACATCTGGCAACTCTCGCTCCATGCTGGAGTCTACCTTGCAAGATCTTGAGCATTTCCTTACTGTTATGTGAAATAAGTCTGCCTGTATGAAATTTTGAGCATTCTTTCGCATTTCCCCTTTTTGGTATGGGGATATAAGTTGATTTTTTCTAGTCTGATGGCCATTCTTGTGTTTTCCATATTTTCTGGTATATGGCGTACAGCATCCTCTTTCAAGACTTTGAACAGTTCAGCTGGAATCCCATCATCTTCTGCTGCTTTGTTATTAGCAATGCTTTGTAAGGCTCAATCAACCTCACCAGGATTATGTAAAGCTTGATAGGCTAAGGAAAAATTGGTTCTTTCACCTTGGCGTATTTTTTCTCATTAGTTTTTAAATGTATAGACTTGGAATAAGTTTGCATATGTATGCTCAGCACTATACTACCAAGTAACTGCTTGGATACAATATCCATTGTAGATCAAGCTCTTTAAGTGAACTGTTGGATTACGTCAAACATGGTACTTTTGCAATGGATTGATTTGATTAGCTGTAAGTCAAATAGCATCAAAGACTTTAAATGTATGTGGGAATCACATCAAAGACTGCCCAACTCTATGAAAAATATTTTTAATGCCACTTTGGAGACTTCTGCACTATCCTCATAAACTACTGAATGTTCATACCCAACATTCAACCTATTTATATATCACACCAATATTAATGTTCAGTCATGTTTCAAAGCATATTTCTGTATCATGGGGTGTAGAAGAAATTAGATGTAGGTGACATTCCCTTTTGTCATATTCTTTTTGGTTTCCAGCATATTTTCTGCTCACAGTTTATTTCATGTTGGTTTCAGACAGTATATTTTATTACACAGATTGAAAAGAACCACAGTGCCTTCAGAATGCCCTAACTAATATTTCATATCTCCTTGCAGCATCACTGTCACCATCATTTTCATTTGTAAAAATATTTCTGGCCAGCAACACAGAAAATTCTGTTAAGAAATATACCTTTAGCAACAACTTCTAAATGACAGAGTGTTGTTAACAATTGAGGAACTGGCAGTGAGTCTGGCAGTGTCAGGACATACCATAACATCAACCCACCTGGTTGGAGTGCCTGAGTGGGTTTTTTCCCACATATTGTCTGTTTTGGTAGGGTATGTAAAACAGATCTCCCCCCTCTTAATATGGAACATTATTAAAATTGTTTATTTATACATTCAGTCTCTCTCGGATTTTTGTGATGCAAGTAGGAATGGATAAGGCAAATAAAACCTGGCCTTCCTAGGGAAGTTGTGTATTCACTTAACAGGAGGCAAAGAAAAGTAGTAATTTTCATAACATGTCTCCCCTCTTCATGAGGGTTTCTCTTCACAGTTTCTCAAATCGCCCCTGGCATGAATAAAATGGGGGTGATGGCACAGGACTCCTTCAAAAGTTGACAAAATAATTCCACTGGAGGACCTATAAATGCCTGCAAAAGTTATCTCTCTAGACATCTCTACCTCCTCCAGTGTGACTTTATGGTCAACCCCCATTGGATCAAATGTGTGAATAACCAAATCTGCAAAAGTTTAACCTGAAAAAGTGGATGGTGACTTATAGACTGAACTTTCATTTTCAATGTGCTATTAAAGTAGTGCTATTTAATCATGAATAAGTTGGCTTTAATTGTAAGTATTAGGGGAAACTAGTTAAATGATGGCAAACACAAACATGCCCTCTAAGAATGATATTCTGAATGGTAACCAAACAGAGCTTCTGGGTAACCACTCAAGCCCAGTAATGTTTTAAAGCTTATTTCTTCAATCAAATCTTGCCCTCTATTTCATAACTTTTCATAACACTTTTTGCTGTTCCTCCTGCTGGAAATTTTATAGTGTATAAGAAAAGAAGAAGAAGGCAAGTGAGCACAGAAGAATTTAGTCTTCAGATTAACACTGGCTTCGGGATTTAAGTCGCCCCCATCTTACCATGGCTATGAAATATAAAGCATGTAAGACATTATATGGTATATTCTGAGCATTAATTCAAACCAGCAAACAGTAGGGCCTGGGGCATTAGACATTGTGTTTTAATAAAGTTTTGGAGAGTGGGTTGAAGGTGGGTTTTTAAGTTTCACTTGCTTTCTTTTGGGTAAACACTGAAACCATTTAATATAGCATTTGTGAAACCAGAAGCTCAGTGTGGGGAACCTTGACACTTTTTGGATAAGAAGGGCATTTCTGGAAGCAATGGGATAAAATGTAGCAGACATGCTGTGTGTAATGAGAGTTATTACTAGATAACATTGATTTGATTTATTACTTTCCCCTACTTTTCAGTCTGTGGACACACAAAATGATTTATAAGATTAAAGCAATAAAGTACTGAAACATAAATAAATATTAAGCAATTCTCATTAACAATAGTTTTAAGATAGACGTTGATAAAAATCAGTCGGCTTCTCTCTCTTGAAGAGAGCATTGCATGAGGCACTGCCTGCTACTGCCAATTATGCAAGATCAATAAATCTAATAAATATATTTTCTAAAAGAAATACCACATTCTGAAAAATACAAATGTGTGTTATAAAGGATCACTGCAAGTTCTGCACATTTTTATAGAAAGCATAGAGTGGTTCTTGTCATATGCCTTCAAATCATCCCCAAGTTATGTCAGTCTTATCCTTGATTTATCTTGGAAATATATGTTCATAAGTTTGCCATTGCCTTCCTCTCAGGCTGAAAGAGTATGATTTGCCCAATATCAGCCAGAAGACTTTCATGGCTGAACATCAATTTGAAACCTGGTATCCTGCAGTACTATACTATCACTCAAACTGCTATACCACACTGGCTCCAAAACACTGGATATGTGTGTCTATATTTCTTTCTGTTGATTAATCTATATATAATGATTCAAATCTCCACAACGTTCTGATTTATACATGGAGGTCTTCAAAACTGATAAAAACTGTAGATAATGAAAAAGATTCTAGAAAGAGTTGGAAGGGCTGCCATGTTATAAATAGAAAATAACTTATTATTTGAGAGGTTTTATTAGAATACTAGCTTGGGGAACCGGCGGTGCCCGGGTCATTTGAGAAGTGCAGCAGGATGTAGAGTGGGTCATGAGGGCTCTGTGTGCCAGGTTTGGTGTTGATCAGTCATTGCATTAGGTTTGTAGCAGGCTTGGAAAGTGAGGGAAGATACTGCAAGTCCCATCATCCATGTTCTGGCCCCCTCCAAACTTCAGTAGGATGTAGAGTGGGTCACTGGGGCTCTGTGTGCCAAGTGTGGTCTTTCTTGGCATTTGTTGGGGGTCGCAGTTGTCTGTGGGAACAGAGGGGTGTTAAAGTACTACAAATCCCATCATCCATTGTCAGTCCTCCCCCGAACCTCACCAGGACGTGAAGGCAGTCATGGGGGTTATGTGTGCCAAGTGTGGTCTTGATCAGTAATTGGATGAGGGTCGCAGCGGATTTGGGAAGTGAGTAGAGGTACTTCAAGTCCCATCATCCATGGTCCACCCTCCTCCGATCTGCACCAGGATGTAGAGTGGGTCATGAGAGCTCTGTGTGGCAGGTTTGGTGTTGATCAGTCATTGGATTAGGTTTGTAGCAGTCTTGGAAAGTGAGGGAAGGTGCTGCAAGTCCCATCATCCATGTTCTGGCCCCCTCCAAACTTCAGTAGTATGTTGAGTGGGTCACTTGGGCTCTGTGTGCCAAGTGTGGTCTTTATCAGTGTTTGTTGGGGGCCACAGTGGTCTGTGGGAACAGAGGGATGTAAAAGTACTACAAATCCCATCATCCGTTGTCAGTCCTCCCCCAATCCTCACCAGGACGTGAAGGCAGTCATAGGGGTTATGTATGCCAAGTTTGGTCTCAATCAGTGATTGGGTGAGGGTTGCAGCGGACTTGGGAAGTGAGTAGAGGGTCCCATCATCCATGGTCCATCCTCCTCCAAACTGCACCAGGACGTAGAGTGGGTCATGGGGGCTGTGTGTGCTAAGTGTGGTCTGTATTGGTCCTTTTTGGTGGCCTCAGTGGTCTGTGGGAACCAAAGTGTTTGAAAGTACTAAAAATCCCATAATCCGTGGGTCATGTCCCCCGAACTGCACCAGGATGTAAAGGGGGTTAGGGGGGTTATGTGTACCAAGTTTGGTGCAGGTCCATCACCCGCACTGGTCGCTGTGGCCTGTGAAAGTGGCTGCCACATATCCGCCCTCCCGCCCTTCCGCCCTCCCGCCCTTCCGCCCTCCGCACACATACATACAAACATTCAGCTTTATAAAGGTATACAGATGCAGATACAGATATTGCCTGTAAAAATGGATGTAGAGAGCTAGAATAAGCTTTTGCTTAAGTATGTTAGGGTGCTTGCAGGCGGGACGTAAACCTGCGCCAAAGCAGGTTAAAAAACATGAGTTTAAGTCCACATTGACCCCCCAAAACACTTTCCAGGGTGTGTGTGTCTAGATATCATCCCAATAACAATCGGGATGGGATGCAGCCACCCCAAAGCCCCCAACATAGCCCCTGAAAAGAAAGTTAAACCTACTTGGCCATCATTATGTTCCTCCTTGCACCAGGAGGGCATGAGGAAATGATGTTCCAGGAGACGGGGGTGATGCCCCCCCCCCCCCCCCCAGTTTCCTGGTGCATCATTTCCTCATGCCAGGAGGGCGCAAGGAGGAGCATAATGGCAGCCAAAGTAACCTTTTGGGGTTATTTTGGGGTTTGGAGGGAGGGGATGGGTGCCCTTTTGGTTTTTCAGGCTCTTAGAGTCCAAAAAAACCGAGATGGCTGTGTGGATTGGGCCTGGAGATAGTGTTACGCAATCCCCAGGCCCACACATGGTATGACTCAGGTCTTACCTTTAGATCCAGATGTTACCAGGTGTTTAATTTGGTTTTACCAGATACGTTGTTTGGACTCCTCTGGTAAAACTGAGACAGGTCTTGCTTTAAAGACCTGTCCGGATGGGCCCTCAGTTAATAAAGATTACTATCAGTAGCGTTCTTCATTAAAATTACCAATCTCTTTTTTTGTAGAAAATAACTAAATGTTTTAATCAGTTTTGATTTTGAATATTAATAGGTTTCATAGAGAGGAGGATAGTTGCTATGAAATGAGAAAGATATAAATTGATGTTTTAATAACTGCTAGGGAAAAGATAGGAAATCACTGTTTTCTTTCTCCTTTTTCTTTCTCTTTTTTGCTTTTTTATTTTCTTGCTTCTTTTGCTTGTTCTGTGCTTTATGCATAATTTTAAATGCATTTGAAAATCTGCAATAAAGTAATTTTTTAAAAAAAGTATAAGTATTAAAACAGATTTTACTAAAACAGAGCTGCCATAACTATAAATTACACTGGTTGATAAAATCTGGGACAAGTCAGGAATAGTTGCATATCTTTTAGGAGATTGCTGCCAAAATTCCAGGTTCTCATTACTTGGCACTTACTGCTACTCTGCATAGAAACCACATGATAAAATGGCACCTAGCTGATAGAAACAGAAAGAGCCTCAGAGTTGTATAAAAATATAAATGTTTCTGAACTTTTCTTTTATACACCTACCATCCAATTCAAATCTTTTTGATTTGAGTAAGTTGACATTGGCAAATAAAGTCTGAAATAAGCTTCAAATAGTCTTGTGTTGGCGTGGTGTGAAAGTACATTCTGTTTTCAAGAAGTGCCCAATGAAAGGCAGATATGAAAAGCATACTTACAGACATTGCTTTTTCAGGTCAAATGTAGTTTGGCTCGAATCTGTTTTATACTGTTTGGGCTTATTCAGGCTGTGTACCTTTACCCTCCAACCTGACAATAAATTCCATGGTAGTGGGAGTTTTACTTCTGAGGAGGCAACAGGGTTGCTTTGCTGATACACTCATTTGTCTTCCAACCCCCTGAAATAACGAGACAGACACATAATATGGATTTAAAATTTGGGCAACTTTATTGATTGTTACCTATTTAACTTTTAACTCAACTAACTTTAGGTCTCAGTTCAACTTGGTGTGTCTAAGCCGAGGTAGTGTCTTGTACAGTCTACCCCTCAGCTATTCAGGTGTAATACCTGGGTCCCCTGGAGATTTAAACCCGGGCAACCTGTAAGGGAAACATCCGGAGAAGTCTCTCTCAATTCTTGAGATCAGACCCTCCCCATTTCTGGGCCATTCTAAATCACCTCACCCCCTAGAATTAACCTCTAGGTGAGTGTTTGCATAATGGCCCACACCATTTAGGGGTGCCTTAAGTATATACCAACCTTTGTATTACTAATCTATTTATGCCACGGATTGGGAGAAAATGTCCATTTAGCTCCTATCCCCCACCAAGCGATCTATTGCCAACTGAACACCTATCTTCAGATCATGCAAGAAATGTGCATTAGTTGTGTCCGACAGATGGATCCCATCTGACCGGTAAAAGTGAGGCTTGTCATGCGTGATCTGGCTGTGAAATATAAAAGAATCCCTTCCTCTTGCAAGCGCTGTGCACATGGCCCAGTTCACACACTTTCTGGAGCTCTCCATCTTTTTGACATCCCTGCCTCCTGACCACCGGAGGCATGGAATGATCGCTGACCAAGTGATGTGAAGCTGTGGCCAAGCCTGCCAGATCCTACAGATGTCATCCCTCGCTTGCAAGTAGAGAGCCCTGCCTTTCAACAGTCCAAGATCATTGCCTCTAAGGTGAATCACCAACACGTCCAGAGGGGATCCTCTCCAAGACTGAAACAACAATGGGATCAAACAGTCCCAGCGCATACCTCTAACACCTCGCGAGGCCCAAATGCTGGCCATAGGGAGTCCTCTTGGCCTGCCTTTCAGCCCAGTGAACATAACTGTGCCCGCAGATGAGGATCCGCCATCTATGTCCCAGCAAAACTGGATCTGCAACGAGAGATCACAACAGTACAACTTATGACAATGGTTTGCGCACATAGCTCCTGAAGGCATTGGATTTCCATCTGCCCAGGGTTTTGATCCTTTCTGTGTCATAACTCATGATGTTGGCTGAAGAGGCTGCCCCAATTCTGAAGGAGTGGGTTGCAAACTTGTACTGACCCAAACCCATAATTTAAAAACCCTTGCTGGTGACAGCCCAAAACTGATACTTTGTTAGCGGCGTGCCATCCTGGTTACAAAACAAGTATTCTGGCTCGTGTCCCCTAATTGTTTTGAATAATGCCAGGGCCTTGACGGGGCATAAGTCCAGATCTCCATAATTTGTCAGATTAATGACAGTGGCTTTCGATAATTGATCAGTCTTATATGACCTGACCAAAATATTGAGCCCACTGTGTGTCATTAGCAGGAAAGACAGTGTCAAAGCATGCATCGACACATCCTTTATTGCTGCTGGGACTAGCTCACCAATTCTAAGGGCCACAAACAATGCCGTCAATGTGGCCGTGTGGAACAAGATGTGCTCGAACTCGTTTACGTAAACCTTGGGCCAAGTGAGCTTCAAGCCTTTTAAGATAGCAGGGGTAATTGGTTCTCTGTCATCATGGCACGGGCCATGACAACGCCACCAACCAGCCATGATCTTATGTAGCTGGAAGTCATTGGTGGAATCTGGGAGGCCCTGAGCCTTGAACCAATTGGCTAATGCTGCTAATCTTACTCTGATGGAATGTGGCGCTAGGCTCCACCTCCTAGAAAATACGCAAAACTGGGCTATACATTTATAAGAAACAGGGATAGCATTCAGCAGGCTGTAAGCTCTTCTAAATTCCTCAAACTCATTGACTGCCCTCATGTAAGACTTTATGGAGCTTGGAGCCAAAGCCGATGCCATACGCATCAGAGTTTCGGGTTCCCAACCTTCCACAGATGGTCTGGCATGCATTGTGGCTGGACGTCTGCGTCTGGTGCCAACTGCCGGAAGCGCTCCATCTGCATACGAGACAGAGCGTTGGCAAGTGAGTTATCGAGCCTGGCAATATGGAATGCACGAAACAGTATGTTACATTTTAAGCAATGTAGAGTGAAGTGCATTAAGGCATTCATGACCCTTTGAGATTTGGATGTTAGGGAATGAAAATAACCTGCACTGTTGGTAAGCTGTCACACCAAAAATGAACTGTAGAGTTCACAAAACTCTCAATCCATATTGTGACAGCTACCAAAATAGGAAAAAAAACTCTAAAAAAGTTAAATCAGCCATGATACCTATTGACTGCCAGGATTGTGGCCACTTTTCTGCACACCAGTGTCCTTCAAAAAATACTCCAAAGTCTATTGATCATGAGGCGTCCGAGGCCACTTTCAAGGCATCTTTTAAAGACAATTCTTGCCTCCAAAATGAGATCCCATTTTAAAAAATCAAGTCAAATTAGTAGGTCAGCTTTTATGGCACGTGTTAACCTATGCAAAAATGCTCTGCCGGGTGCTACAACTCTGCATGCAAAATTTAAATGTCCAATTAACTCTTGAAATTCTTTAAGAGTTGCTTTCTTGCGGTGCAGGAAATGCTGAACCCTAAGGGTCAAATTTGTCACCTTCTCCTGGGGCAGCCTGGAAAATTGGTTAAGGGTATCTAACTCTACCCCAAGGAAGGTCAAGGCCGTGCCAGCGCCCTCCGTTTTTTCTTCGGCTAGTGGAACACCCAACTGACAACTAAGTTATTGGAATGTCTGCAGAAGAAATCTACACTCGCCTGTGTGTGATCTACCTATGAAAAGGAAATCATCTAGATAATGAACCCTCCTGAAAGGCTCAATTTGGACTTCAATGCCCATTCCAAAAAGGTGCTGAACTTTTCAAATGTGGCACATGAAACCGAGCAGCCCATGGGCAATGCTCAGTCCATGTAAAAAAAAAAAACCTCTGAATTGGAATCCGAGGAAGTCAAAGTCTGCTGGGTGGACTGGGAGCAGCCGGAATGCTGACTTGATGTCACATTTTGCTAACTCTGCTCCTGGGCCAAATCATCTTATTGGGTGCACAGCCGCATCCAAAGAAGTGTATTGGACTGAGCATAGCTCTTCAGGGATTGCATCATTCACTGCCCTGCCCCTAGGATAGGACAGGTGGTGAATGAGGCGGTATTTCCTTCTGCCTTTTTAGGCACGATTCCCAGTGGGGAAACTCGCAAATGAGGGACAGGGGGTGATGTGAATGGACCTATGACCCTGCCCTCCTTTAATTCTTTATCGATCTTTTCCTGTATTAAATGATGTAAACCTTTAACTGATTTTAAGTTTTTTGATAACTGAGGCATATGTGGTCTCGTTGTTGGAATCCGAAAGCCTTGGGAAAAACGTTGAAAAACATATTGTGCAGCTTCCTTATCGGGATAGAAATTTAACCAGGCCTCCAACTGGTCAAGCTTAATTGGGCTGGGGCCTTTTGGGAAGCGATTGTTGTGCTGACAGCCTGCGTACCTTCATCTCTTACTGCAAACCAAAGGAGATCATGGAAACCAAAGGAAATGTCCCACATGGCATAAGCTGATAACTATTTGGCTTTTATTGACTGTTTATGATATGCCATGATGATAACACTATACTATTAGCTGCTCAAATGGGCAGCTTCAGGGCACTGTCAACAATTTAAAAAACTGTAAAATAACCAAGGCTTCAAAAGCCACCCTCCATAATTCATCTCTACACCCATTCTTAATTAGTCATTATTCACTGTTTTATTTCATTCATGCATATAAGCTGCAACTTTAGACTTCATCCACCCATCCTTGGCAACCCATCCCCAAGTAGTGTTCAATATTCTTATACTTAACAATGAGCTGGATGGATGTATTTCATGGATTGAGTTTTGGTTTTTTAAAGCAAAAATCAGAGGAAGAAACAGCTTGATTAGATTTTGGGGCAAACAATCATGCAGAGTCACAGTTTATGAAACCAAGTAATTCTACATGACATCCTTTAAAATTGACATACCTATTTGGATCCTTATTACTTTATTTCTTTATCCAATTTGTTGTCGATCCACTTTTGGGGCTTCACGCAAATCATTTTTCAAAATATATGATCTTGTGCTACTCTTTTCTATTTCTGGTTGAATAGTTTAAATTCTGATAATGTTTTGACTTTGGTATTTTAGCAATTAAATTTTGCGGCAGCATAATTTGTGTAGCTAGTCCTTGTGACCCTGTAGCTGCTTGTCCTTCCATCTTTTCTGGGGCCCAATCCCCCAGTTGCATCTTCCTTGCTGCCCCCTCTTCACTCTGTGGCTGCAGAGTGGAAGTTGGAGGGGCTCCCAACGGATAGTGGATGAGGGAGACGTGTTTTTTCCGGCTGCACCCTCTTTACTCTGTTTTCTGTTTGGATCATGGCATCACAAAATCAAGATCTGATAAGGTGCTAGCAAAATGTCCATGTCCATCTGGGTCCTTTTAGATCAGATAATCACGACATTGTCATTCCATTTTAACCACCAGTTTCCTTCTTATAGAATCCTGTGATTTGAAGTTTCGAGAGGGCTTTTTTAATGTTCTGCCTGAGAACTCCAGTTCTTCACAAAACTACAAACTCCAAGATTCCAAAGTAAATTGGCAGCTGACATGAAATCATTATTGTGTAGCGTGAATGATAATAGATGGCAGGGGCTGTTCCTTCTTTTTCTCTTTACCCAGGTGTGTAAAAGTAGATGGGGCTCTTGGGGTAATTTACTGTACTTGGATACCCAAAGAAGATAGAAAAAATTCCATCTTCACAGTCAACCAGTGGCTGAAAAATGGAACTGTACCAAGAAGCCCTCACCCATCTTGCTGCCATTGTGCTCCTAGGACAAGGATATAGTAGATACATCTAAAAGGAAATATGTGGCATAACCAGAGTTTCCAGGATTTTGCTGTATATGTCACCATTGGGTTTCTGGCCCTAAGAGGCTATGGCTGCTCAGATTGTATTTATCATGGTAGTTTCATCAACAATGTATTCACTAACATGCTTGTACTTTAAAAGAACACCTCTGTGTTTGTGTGCTCTGGAAGTGTAGGCCTTTTGGGAGCCTTTCCCATTACCCACCCTCCCAACATACCTGTGCTGGTTTCTATTCCATTCATACGCATACATTGAGTATGTAATCAGTGAATGATCAAATCTAAGCAACTACACTATAGTAGTAGTTTGTTAATTAATAGGTCATTCACATACAAAATAAAAAATAAAAACCATGTAAAAGTGCAGTGATATAAAGGTATTACATAAAATAATGATCATATAATTTCGTTTCATTTCATTTTTGCAAAGTCTATATCCAAATATATAAATGAAATTATTCCAAATTTTCTAGGTTTATGCCAGTAAAGAGGAAAGCTGTTGCCAGTCATATGGTAGCTATGGTGGCTCAGCCAAATACAGCACTACTTAGTTAATATTTGATTGTTGGGGATTGTATTAGCTAATTTTCTTGATTATGGCATAGAACTTTTTGACTTTATTAACATCTTGAGCCAACAGTATTAGTAAGTCAAAATTTGATATATTAAGAAGTATCGTAGGATTGTGTATGTGCTATGTTAATTCTAGTGATCTCACATTTTCATTCTAGATAAACATATAGCAATATTCCCAATGCCATAAAGAAATCCATTTGGGGGCTAATAAACTAAGTTATATCTAATGTGTAATGTGCCACTTTTCCAGCAGTGTCTAAAAGTCATTTACATTTAGATTCCAGAGCTGGAAAGAATGAGGGGACTTGTCCCTATTGCTGCTTAACTTCAAAGTTGCATTGGTAAAGTGGGGGCAATTAGATTTTCAGTGAGCCCTATGGAGTAGTAGACTCGTTTAGGCTTTGGCCTTTAAAATCTATTAAAATAAAATAAATACAGTAAAACTCAGGGAAGTGATGTCTTTGTGGTGAACATGGTAAATCCCCATGGCATTTATTCAGATCCCTGCTCATTCTTGATTTCTTTTTTACAGCCAAGCTGCCACATGCAGGCACAATCAAATCACCTTGTAGCCTTGATTTATTGGCATGTGTGGGAATACCACCATGAATGACTCAGTTCATATTTCTGCTATGACTACTACTATTACATGCTGCATGGAGTTGCTCTACTCAGTTTCTTTATTTACAACATTTATATCCTGCTGTTTTTCTAAGGGCTCAAGGCAATTATCAACAAAACCATCATGCTTAATCTAACATGAAAATACTAAACACAAAACCAGTGACCAAACAAGAAATAATGGAAAGCATCCCTTGAGGATAGATGCTCAATATATACTTTAGCATTGCATCTAATTTGAGTGTTTAAAAGTTGAGAATATAATACTTTCATCAGTCTGAGATGTAGCAAGGAATAATTATAGTCAATTTCTACTCACTCTGAGAAACTCTGCAGTTATGGTATTCATTCTATGCAACCTTTTTGGCGACATTGTCTTGTCAAAGGATTTCATGGCCGGAATCACGGGGTTGTTGTGTGTTTTCTGGGCTGTATGGCCATGTTCTAGAAGCATTCTCTCTTGACATTTCACCTGCATCTATGACAGGCATCCTCAGAGGTTGTGAGGTCTGTTGGAAACTAGGATCCCTATAGTACTCCAAATCTTTAATTTACTTACAGAAAAAAAATCATGGTATACCATTTTGTTCTATTACTTTAAACAACTATGGAAATAATAGCTGGTTTCCAAGTTTCCAACGGGCCTCACAACCTCTGAGGATGCCTGCTATAGATACAGGCAAAATGTCAGGAGAGAATGCTTCTGGAACATGACCATACAGCCCAAAAAACACACAACGACCCATTTTAGCTATTGTTTTGTTCAGAAAACAGACTTTTTCCTATATAGAAAATAGAGACTAGCATCCTATTACATCTTTGATATAAACCGACTTATAATAATTTAAAAGTGAACTACAATGTTGAACTACTTACATTTTCAGGGAGGGAGCAGAGACATAGCTACATTTCTGAGACCATTATACAAATGGTGCAAGCTGCTTGGCATTAAGCAGTGGTCCCAGTGCCCAGCATGTTCCAGTACATAACAGAATACATTGCTCATCAGGACATCTTTCACATTGGGACATGTTTTGCATCAGGACACACTGAAATGGGAGCTGTAACTTCACAATGGGAAAACAGTGCCCTAATTTTCATTCATTGCAGTTCACTCATATGATTGAATATATCATCAGTGATGTAGCTCCCCCTGTAAAGTCACACAGTGTAGCCTCTGATCCAGGATCTTAGTTGCGGTTTCCTGTACAGAAAATGCTGGTTTCTGTGCAAAACAACCACATGTAAATTTTGTGCAGAGAAACTATGAAAATTTTCATCATACCAGGATTCTCCTCATTAGGGTTGCATAATTTATACATTTATTAAATATCTTCAAATATTAATTATTTATTTTATTTATTATTTCTTTACTTTATTTATATACTGCCTTTCTCAGCCTGAAGGTGACTCAGGGCGGTTTACAAACGGCACAATTGTATGCCCTTCGAACATAAAATGCAATTAAAACCAATTAGCATAAAACTTAACATTTTAGAGCTATAACACCCAGAGTTCCTTAGTCAGCAATGTCAAGGGGTTGCAGAAGCTGTAGCGCTTGTGGTTCAAAAAAGTAATTTTCTATGCCCCATCTGGCATCCTATTCAGTAATTTACAATGTTGTAAGGCAGATTTATGACATCATAACTTTTAAAATTCACATTTATGGTTGTTGCACCATTTCTCATATACACAACTGAAAACTGGGGAAAGAGTATATATACTAGGTAACATTTAAAAGATTGGGGGGGGGCACTTTAAAAATTTTTTTTACAGTTTAAGGACCTTTTGTTAACATTCTGGAAAAAGAAAGAGTTTGTGTGGAAACACTTTTTGCACAAAGGACATCATGCCTTTTTCCATGTGGCATCCAAAAGGTGAGAAAATGTGCACCTTTTCTTGACTTACTTAAGTATAATGTGATTGTGATAGCAAGGCGTCAATCGCAAGCTGTTGATCCCTCTCCCCTAAAAGAAAGAACAGTTTTCTGAAATATGGAGCCACATCTATTTGTGAAGACCCTTAATGGGAGCTAGGATCCTGTGTAATCAGATTTTTAGATCACCAATCAATCCACAAAGGGCTGCAAATGGACATACCGTTCAAAGCAGGGCGTATTGGTATTTCCCAATCTCTGTTACATTTGTTTTTATTATGTTACAAAAAGAGAATGGCTTAATACAGTTTATGATCAATCCTCAAACTGGAACATCCCAGATTTCTATGACCTGCTGGATTTGTCATGCTGAGTTCTATGCAACTGTGAGATACAAAAAGTCTTGTAAATAGGAAAAATTGAGGAATTGTTTCTCTCCCATTTTTCCACCCACGCTAATATTTTTAAAAGGACAGAAGGAGATTATATAAAATGACACAGCACTTTCAGGGCATATTAAACTGCTTTTTAGTGTTACTTCTTTGACCTTCGGAAGATGATGGCTAAAGTGTATAGCACACATCTCAAAAATGTCAAGAACGATAGAAATGTTAGAGACAACATTTTTACTTGTTTTAAAAAAGAATTTACAGGGCATTTGTTGCTTTTATATTATGTATGGAAATGAAACTTAAATCTTGAGGGCATCTTTGAAGTTTCTGATATGGGCAGAGAAATTAGAGATCAATCCAGGATAAATCTTACAATGTAAGTGATCTTTCAAATTTCAAGTCATTTCCAAACTTGAAACTGTTTAGTTGTCATCTGTACCGAGTGATTGTGACATTCTGTGGGCTGGATAGGATTTTGGTGAGCTGTAATTAAGATGCATGACCTTGGTATTACCATTCATCCATCCCTGCTAGACATTCCAGTTAATACTTGGGATTATTTTGTACAAAGTTCCTGTCTTCAGGATAATCCTTATCAGTCTTTAAACCCCCTTTGTAATTGGTGAAAGGGCAAATGTGATTAGCTAATGTGATTTGCATAGCTCAGAGGAGGCTTTCTATCCCCCCATAGTGCTCTTTATATTGAGTGACAGAGGGGTCTCCCACCATGCCACCCAGCACCGCCATGGAAACATCTGATCCATGCTGAGAGGTCAAATCCCAGAAGCTGCTTTCTGTCGATTTGTTGATGTCTTCTTCCTTTGCTGAACTGCAGGCAAAATCTGTTTTTGTTAGTTTTCCTTTCAGTAAAACATGTGCACTTCAGCATGAGGCCTGGCAACCTTTGCCCTTCAGGGATGATGAGGACCCTTTACAAGACCATGACAAAATCTATCAGATCAAACCAACAAGAGCCAGGAAACTGCTGACTGGAGCAGCCGGCGAGCACCTTTCTTAACTTTTACTGTGTGACAGAGAGCTCTCTGCTGGTCATGATTTGTTGTTATGAGGTTCAAGGGAAACAGAAATTGAAAATGAATAAAGCATTTTTAAAAATATCTCTGCAGTAATATAATTTAGAAAATAACTCCTTTCATTTCTGCTTCAATAGATAGAACAACAGGGTGGTCCATTTAGCTTTACAAATGGTAACAAAAGGGGTTGAATTATGCTTTTCATTTGCAAAACCATAACATGTAATCCTATATGTATCTATTCAGAAACAAGTCCCACTTTCCTCTAGATAAGCTTATATAAGATTGCAGCCTGAGAATTTTCATTGGTTCAAGGCCTTGCAGTGAATGTAAATGGTTCAAACGATTATGACAGAAGACACCTTAGTCTGTTAAGAGACAAAACTACTCAACTGAAAATTGACAAATAATTCTTATTGGAAGTAATGTAACTGCACAAGATGGTGCCTAGTATTCTTAGATCTCATTTCTTTTGGAAATTATTTCCTATCTTTGCCTCACACATCCCCACCTTATTTTCAATAACAGTTGTTTCCTTTCTGTGGTTAGGTTACATTTTATGTTTCCACTTAGAACCATTCTTGGGAAAACATTTCAGGCATAAATTTTGGGTTGATTCTAGCCACAGACATAGTAGTGATGGCTTTGATTTGAGGGCTAGCGGTCAAAGTAATAGTTTCTGCTTCATTATTTTCAGTTTTCAAATTATTTAGCTGTTCAACTGGAATTTAATGAAGACAAGCAAACAGGAGATATAGGCAGCATGATATGGAACATTTAAAAGCTACAAATAAAATGTATTCTCACTCCTGAATCTATATTTATTTATAGTGTCAGAAGCAAGTTGAGAGTACAGTTTAAATGCATTTAAAAACACAAACAAAGTTTTAGAAAAGAACTTGGCATTATGCTAAATGGTCTTTGACCAGAAGCTGGCCACTTGGGGTGCCCTGGTGTCACTGAAAAGTTCCTCCATTGTGCACGTGGCAGGGCTTAGGTTGCATTCTAGTAAGAGGTCTGTGGTTTGCTCTTCTCTGCACTTGCATGTTGTGGACTCCACTTTGTAGCCCCATTTCTTAAGGTTAGCTCTGCATCTTGAAGTGCTAGAACACAGCCTGTTCAACACCTTCCCAAGTCATCCACTCTCCCATATGCCCAGGAAGGAGTTTCTCATCCAGTCTCAGCCACTGATTGAGAGTTTTTAGCCTGCCACTTTTAGATTCTCATTTCCTGAGGTAATCCTGTGAGTATCTCTGTAAATCTTAGGAAGCTGTCTCTTGATTTAAGGCATTGGCACGCTGCCTAATATCTGAACAGAAGATGGGCTGAAGATGTCAACGCCTTGCTCGTTTCATTGTTGGCTGCTACTTCCCAGTGGATGTCAGGTGTAGCAATACCAGCTAAACAGTGTCATTTCTCTAGTGGTGTTGGGAGTGGACATCCTGTGATAATGTGGCATGTCTTATTAAGAGCCACATCCACTGTTTTAACATGGTGAGATGTTTTCCACACAGGGCATGCATATTCAGCAGCAGAGTAGCAAAGAGCAAAGGCAGTTGTCTTCCCCAGGTTGTGCCAGTAATCTTATGTATAGCACTTGATATTCAAGCAGAGTCTCTTATAAGTCAGACTGTGATCCAGAGTGACTCCCGGGTATTTGGGTGTGCTGCAATGCTCCAGTGGGATTCCTTCCCAGGTAATCCTAAGAGCTCGAGATGTTTGTCTGTTCTTTAGATGAAAAGCACACTTCTATGTTTTAGGTGGATTAGGAATCACCTGGTTTTCCCTGTAATAGACTGTAAGAGCACTTAAACCTTTGGAAAGCTTGTGTTCAACCATTTCAAAGCTCCAAACTTGATCAGTGATGGCACACTGGGTATTCAAAATTTGGCCTATAAAACCTCTCAATCCAGAGAGATGGAATAAGCCTCGGAGCAAATCTTCATTATTAACATGAAATGACATCGTGCTTTTTAAAATGGCTTGTCCAGGGGACTTAAAATGCATTATGTATTTTATTTATTTGTGATATTTCTATACTGCCCTTCTCAACCCCAAAGGGGACTCAGGGTAGAAATGTGGCAAAAGTGGCAACCCCCCCCCCCCCAAAAAAATTAGACGTCAGAGCAAAAGAAACAAATCCTTATGTTTTCTCCAGCATATCTAATATGCTTTTTTAAAATAAAAAAGTTTCATTCTTTTCATTATTTATAAGCAATGTTTATATTGAACTGCAGAGGGAAAACATCAGCACTATATGATCACATGAATGAGTGCATCAATATTATTTTAGTATTTTTTCTCCTCTAGTATGTATTTACAATTGGGAATTTTTTTTTGGTGTGATCAAATAATTGTAGTAATATCTTTATGTGTTTTACTCATGCCATGCATATGTGTGAGGATGGGGGATTAAAAAATATGACAAAAAAACCCCCAGAAGAAAACCTGGTAAAATTAATCTCACTGTAGTGATATGTTGATTGATCATATCAAGACTGAACATTGGGTTTTTGTTTGTTTCTTTGTTGACCCATTTGAGTTTCTTGCAGAGTAATCACTCAGGGAGATGCTACAGTGAAATTCAGATTTTTAAAAATCTGACAAAACTCAGCAGAGGATCTAGGAAAAGTGACAGCTTTCAGTGGAAGATTAATACTGTGCAGAGTAATCATTAGGAGTTGTTGTTTATTGTTTGAAAAATTGTCATCACCTTTTCTTTCTTTCTTTTGAAAAGTTATTCTTAATTAAACCCAGTAGTTCAGAAGTTCAGAGCTATAAAGGAACAATTTGTACATGAAAAAGGGTCCACTTCACAGAAGTTTGATGCTTCCTTGGGGAACTGGCAGTAGCTGCTTGTTTATTTGGGGGTCACACACACCAATCATACATTTTGCGCCCACTTAGGAAACCCCTAATTTTTAAACTTTTTAACAGCCACAGGCTTCTGATTCTGGCAATAAAAATGTGGAGGGCAGTTTTGAGAAGTTCACATTAAAAAAAATCACAGAAACTTCAAATGACCATTTGCTCTCTTTTATGTTGCTAAAATGGAGCCCATAAATTTCCATGCTTTCCCTCACTGAATGACTGCTTGTTCATTGGCATTTAATTATTTATATAAGTTTTTATGCTGACAACTTTTATTTTAAGTGAGCCCAATTTTTCAATTAACTCCCTGGATTGACTGACTCTTGCCTCCTTGTTTACTTTCCCTTCGCTTCCTGCCGTTCTGTTAAAAAAGTGTAACATGAGAAACCCAGGGCTGCTTCATAGCTGTTGTCAAAGAGAGTACACTTTCATACCTGGAACTGTGAGGAGAAAAAACAATAAAAGTTACTCCACATCCACCTTCTTAAAATAAAGAAATTAAAACAGTTGGAGCAATGGGGGTATCCACTTACACTATCTAAAGAAAAATATCTGAGGAGAGATGGTTAATGAGTAATAGTCAAACAGTTCTTGAGATATTTTCTTCAGAATAAGACTGTTTCACCATGGAGATTAGGGATGGCCAAAGACAGTTTGCAGCCTAAGGTAAAACCTAAGCACACAAGTCAAAGCACATAGTATCCAAAGCACATAGTATCCAAAGCCTAACAAGCTATTTTGGCACATGAAGTGACAAAACAGCAAAAAAAAATCTTCCCACGCGTGGCAGTAAAAGTTTAATAAAAGCTAGGTAAACCATTTGCTTGACCTTCATGACTCTCCAAATCGCACTCCACTTTGGCTAATGGCAGGGCTGACTTTGAAGGTGGTCATTCCTGTTCTACATTGTTAGCAACTTTAGAAAAGGAAAACATAAGGAAAACACATTTCTCCTGTGTAGAGCATGATGTAGGCTTCCATTTTCCATTTGTATTTTTGTGGGCATGCCAATATGGATCTATTGAGCCTGGCGTGCAGAATCTGCCTCAGCCAGTAGAACCTTTTACTGCCCTTAACACTACAAACGTATACATGTCAACAGATTTGTGCTTGGATTTTCCCTACTACAATTTATCTAGGTCAGAAAACGGCCAAAATTTACAAACTGGAGAGGAACAGAGGATAAGTTCAGCTAGCCCCAGCTGTGATGACGCAGCTAGCTCAAAGCCAAAAGGAGGGCTAATGGCCGACAGTGCTGGAGGTGAATGATGAAGCCAATGTTCTAAAGATCAACACACTATGGGAACTTGGAATGCAAGACATATTCACCAGGGCAAACTGGATGTTTTTATTGGTGAGATGTCAAGGTTAAAAATAGACATTCTGGGGGTCAGTAAACTGAAATAGACTGGAATGGGTCACTTCACAACAGATGAGCACCAAATCAATTACTGTGGACAAGAGGAACACTGAAGAAATGGAGTAGCTTTCATAATTAATAATGAAGTTGCTAAAGCAGTGTGGGGATACCATTTTTAAAAATCATAGAATGATCTCAATTTGAGTTCAAGGTAAGCCATTTAACATCACAATGATCCAAATATATGCCCCAACCACAGCTGTTGAAGAAGCAGAAGTAGATCAGTTTTATGAGGATCTGCAGCACCTACTGGATAATACACCAAAAAGAGGCATTATTTTCATTACAGGAGACTGGAATGCTAAGTTGGGTAGTCAAACGACAACTGGGATCACAGACTGACGGACTGACTGACTGACTGACTTTATTATTTCTGAGTCGCCCTCCACGTTAGTGCTCCGGGCGACTTACACACAACACATTCCACAATTAAAATAGAGTATTTAAAACTAGATTAAAATATTCAGTGGTTAAATGCAGGGGCCAGGCTCGGTATGTGAGTTCCTGGTTCCGCAGTAACCCTGGGCTTCCTAAATAGCCAGGTCTTCAGAGCGGTCAGGAACTGGGGCAGGTCGAGGGAGGCTCTCTGGTCCGGTGGCATCGAGTTCCAAAGAATGGGGGCCACAACGGAGAATGATCTCCGTCTCGTGGTCTCCAGGTGGGCCTCTTTCAAGCCTGGTATGTGAAGAAGGTTCTTGTTTGCTGGCCGCGGGGGTCCTTGAGTAAGCAGGCATCAGCAAGCGGTCTTTAGGTATGTTGTTGGGCCCCGTACGGCTTTGAAAGCCAAGGTCAAGGTCTTGTGTAAGGCTCTATATTCAACGTGGGCAGCCAGTGCAGGTGCTGCAGAGATGGTGTAATGTGGCATCTCATCGATGTTCCTGTGAGAAGCCTGGCGGCGCGTTCTCCACAATCTGAGCCTGCGGGTTAGTGACCGGGTAGACCTACATACAAAGCGTTACAGTAATCCAGCCTTGATGTAACCGTGGCATGGATTACTGTAGCTAGCGCTTCCGTTGGAAGATAGGGCACCAATTGTCTCGCTTGGCGCAGGTGGAAGAAGGCCCTTTTGCTTGTGGAGGCAACCTGGGCCTCCATCGACAATTTGGAGTCCAGGTTAACACCAAGGCTTTTACCGGCGGGGGACGGAATCAGCGGTTCCCCTTCAAAGGGGGGGCAGCGAGAAAGGTGGTTCTGGGCGGCCCGGCCATAAGATCTCCGTCTTTGATGGATTTACCATGGTCAACCATGGTCTGAATCAACAAAATGAAGCAGAACATAGGCTGATACAATTTTGCCAGGAAAACTTACTGTGCATAACACTTTCTTCCAACAACCTAAAAATGGCTTTATACATGGATTTCACCAGAAGGTCAACACCGAAATCAGATTGACTACATCCTTTGCAACCAAAGGTGGCAGACATCCATTCAGTCCATGAAAACAAGACCTGGAGCTGACTGTAGTTCAAATCACAAACAACTTCTTGAACAAATTAGAATCACACTAAAGAGACTAGGAAAACCACACAGACCACTTAGATTGATCTCACTAATATTCCTAGTGAATATGGAGTGGAGGCGAAGGATAGATTTTAGGGACTAGATTTAAAAAATAGAGCCCCAGAAGAACTATGGACAGAAGTTTGCAACATTTTTTAGAAGGTGGCAAAAATACGTCCCATCCCCAAAGAAAATCAAGAAGACAAGATGGTTATCTGCAGAGACACTTGAAGTAGCCCAAGAAAGAAGCAAAGCAAAAGGAAACAGTGTTAGGGGGAGATTTTCCCAATTAATGCACAGAGGTAAGCCAGAAGAGATAAGGAACTACTTTAAAATAAGATCTCTAGAGGAAAGATAATATCGAGGATAGCTTTGATGGTGTGGTGGATGAATTAGAACTAGATATCCTGAGGAGTGAGGTTGATTGGACCTTAAGAAGCATTACTAATAACAAGGCAGCAGGAGACGACGGGATCCTGCAAGGTAGACTCCAGCAATACATGGAGAGACAGTTGCCAGATGTACAAGCTGGGTTTAGAAAAGGCAGAGGAATGAGAGACCAAATTGCCAACATCTGCTGGATAATGAAGGAAAGTAGGGTGTCCAGAAAACAGCTATTTCTGTTTTATTGACTATTTTAAAGCCTTTGGCTGTGTGAATCATTATCAATTGTGGCAAGTTCTTGGTGGTATGGAGATACCAAGTCACCTTGTCTGTCTCCTGAGGAATCTGTATAGACCAAGTAGCAACAGTAAGAACAGACCATGTGTAATGATGTTGATTATTTGTGTGTAAATGTTGTGTGACATGTGTTAAAATGTATGTTGTTTTGAATGTTCTATGGTTTGTTTCTGTGGGTGAAACAGAAGGGAGGCATGGCAGAAGCTTAGAAGAGCTGTCGCCATGGCAACCAGGGCTAGAGGCTAGTAGAATGTTCAGGTTTGAATTTACAGTTGGAAGAGAGCGAGAAGCCAACTGCCAAATAATAATAATAATAATAATACTTTAATATTTGTGAGTCGCCCTCCACCACCGCTGCTCCGGGCGACTTACATCATTTTAAAACCCCAAAATACATCAATGTACATCAATTTTCAAAACGTAGATACAGACTGCAAGGAGGCTCAGTCATTCAAGGTACCGATCAGGCCCCAAACGCTAGGCGGAAGAGCCAGGTTTTCAGGTCTGACAGGAACCTAGTCCGGGGTCAAGTGGCTCTGAGGGCGGGTGGCAGTGAGTTCCAGATCATAGGGGCCGCCACGGAGAAAGCTCTCCGGGTCTCTACCAGCCGAGCCTCGCACCCCAGGGATGGTCATCCGATCACCGTTTATGGCACGTGCTGGCCTCTCTGCGTTGGACCGTCAGCCGGGCGCTCAGGTAGGCTGGCCCAATGTTATGCCGTGCTTTAAGTGAGCACCAAAAGTTTGTAGAGCACTCTGAACTCTAGGGGCAGCCAGTGGAGATCTTTTAAAATAGGGGGAAATGTGGTCCTCACTGATGACCCAGAAATGAGAGGGGGGAGTTATGTTCTAGTTGAGAGTGTCTAAGGACTGAAAGAGAACGGTCCAGTGTTAGTGTGTGTCTTAAGGTCTGCTAGTGAGCAGTCCAGTTAAAGGGTATAGAGACCCTAGTTAAAGTTGCAGGGGTTTATAGAGGTTTAGTGGAAACCCTATAATAGGTCCCCATTGTGTTATGTAACAGAAAAAGTTGTGCCTCTAAGGAAGTTTGAAACCAACCAAGATTGTACCCATTTGTGTCAAAATAAATTGTTTGCATCTTAAAAGGAAAACACCTCTCCTGATTCTTTTATTGGTGGTGGCCCTCAAAGTCAGTGGTCAGCCAGATAAATGGTGGCAGCGTGGTCAAGTGGTCACTGAGAGTTTTAAAACTTCTCAGTTAAATGGTGAAGGGGTGAGACAGTACCCTGCCAATAAACGTGAAGTTGCTGAGGTAACTTCGAGGTTTCCTTGGATTGGAGGTCAGCAGTGTGGACATAGAAAGATTGTCCAGTCTGAGGCGGTCAAGAAGTGGAGTGGTCACATATTGGCGGCAGCGGTGGGATCTTTGAGAGAGGGTCCCACCCTGTCCAGCCGGGTTGATTTGACGTAGCTTCACCGCATATTAGCTGACAGAGCGGTGGGATCGTGTAAGAAAACTGATCCAGTGCGAAAGCAAGGCTACCAGAGGAATTTGTTTAATTTCTCAGTTTACTGACCAAAGTCAGTGGTAGTAGGAACTTTAATAGTTTAGTTTAAAGTTCTGAGGT